>JBBGZY010000695.1:0-2400000 GCA_037952925.1 Lithobates clamitans | reverse complement strand
CCTTCAGAGTCCCCCTTTACATCAGATGACCCCCTTTACATCAGATATCCCAATCAGAGACCCCCTTTACATGAGATGTCCCCATCAGAGACCTCCTTTACATCAGATGTCCCTATCAGTGTCCCCCTTTATATCAGATGTCACCATTAGAGTCCTCCTTTACATTATGTCACCATTAGAGTCCTCCATTACATCAGATGTGCCCTGTTCTGTCAGGGGGGAGCAGACATATTGTTTGTTCCTAGTAAGTAGGAACAGCAATATGTCTCCTCCCCCAGTCAGTACTATCCCCATACAGTAATGCCCCGTACACACGGTCGTGTGTAGGCTCCATCACACATTTTCCATCGGATTTTCCGACACACAAAGTTTGAGAGCAGGATATAAAATTTTCCGACAACAAAATCCGTTGTCAGAAATTCCGATCGTGTGTACACAAATCCGACGCAAAAAGTGCCACGCATGCTCAGAATAAATAAAGAGATGAAAGCCATTGGCTACTGCCCCGTTTATAGTCCCGACGTACGTGTTTTACGTCACCGCATTCAGAATGATCGGATTTTCCGACACATTTGTGTGACCGTGTGTATGCAAGACAAGTTTAAGCCAACATCCGTCGGAAAAAATTCTAGGATTTTGTTGTTGGAATGTCCGAACAAAGTCCGACCGTGTGTACGGGGCATTAGAATCACTAACTAGGGAACACATTTAACACCTTGATCGCCCCCTAGTGTTAACCCCTTCCCTACCAGTGACATTTACACAGTAATCAGTGCATTTTTTTAATAGCACTGATTGCTGTAGAAATGTCAATGGTCCCAAAAATGTGTCAAAAGTGTCTGATCTGTCCGCCGCAATGTCGCAGTACCGCTAAAAATCGCAGATCACCACCATTACTAGTAAAAAAATAATAATAATAATAATAAAAATGCCATAAATCTTTCCCATAGTTTGTAGATACTATAGCTTTTGTGCAAGCCAATCAATATACGCTTATTGCGATTTTTTTTTAACCAAAAATATGTAGAAGAATATATATTGGCCTAAACTGATGAAGAAATGTGTTTAAAAAAAATGGGGGCTATTTATTATAGCAAAAAGTTAAAAATATATATATATTTTTAAATTGTTGCTCATTTTTTTGTTTATAGTGCAAAAAATAAAAACCACAGAGGTGATCAAATACCACCAAAAGAAATCTTTATTTGTGGGAAAAAAAGGACCCAAATTTTGTTTGGGTACAGCGTCACACGACCGCGCAATTGTCAGTTAAATTGGCGCAGTGCCAAATTGTAAAAAGTGCTCTGGTCAGGAAGGGGGTAAAATTTTCCAGGGCAGAAGCGGTTAAAGGAGCTACAGGAGTATCTGGCAAGTACTGGCTGTGTGGTACATGTGACAACAATCTCCCGTATTCTTCATATGTCTGGGCTATGGGGTAGAGTGGCAAGATCGAAGACCTTTCTCACAAAGAAAAACATCCAAAATACATTTTGCAAAAACACATCTGAAGTCTCCCAAAAGCATGTGGGAAAATGTGTTATGGTCTGATGAAACCAAGGTTGAACTTTTTGGCCATAATTCCAAAAGATATGTTTGGTACAAAAACAACACTGCATATCACCAAAAGAACATCATACCCACAGTGAAGCATGGTGGTGGAAGCATCATGCTTTGGGGCTGTTCTTCTTCCACTGGAACAGGGGCCTTATTCAAGGTAGAGGGAATTATGAACAGTTCCAAACCTTCAGGCTTCTGCTAGAAAGCTGAACATGAAGAGGAACTTCATCTTTCAGCATGACAACGACCAAAGCATACATTCCAAATCAACAAAGGCATGGCTTCACCAGAAGAAGATTAAAGTTTTGGAATGGCCCAGCCAGAGCCCAGACCTGAATCTGATTGAAAATCTATGGGGTGATCTGAAGAGGGTTGTGTACAGGAGATACAATCTGACAGATTTTTGCCCCGTACACACGGTCGGACTTTGTTCGGACATTCCAACAACAAAATCCTAGGATTTTTTCCGACGGATGTTGGCTCAAACTTGTCTTGCATACACACGGTCACACAAAGTTGTCGGAAAATCCGATCGTTCTGAACGCGGTGACATAAAACACGTACGTTGGGACTATAAACGGGGCAGTAGCCAATAGCTTTCATCTCTTTATTTATTCTGAGCATGTGTGGCACTTTGTGCGTCGGATTTGTGTACACACGATCGGAATTTCCAACAACGGATTTTGTTGTCGGAAAATTTTATATCCTGCTCTCAAACCAATGGAAAATGTGTGATGGAGCCTACACACGGTAGGAATTTCCGACAACAAGGTTCTATCACACATTTTCCGTCGGAAAATCCGACCGTGTGTACGGGGCATTAGAGTATTTTTGCAAACAAGAGTGGGCAAATGTTGCCAAGTCAAGATGTGCCATGCTGATAGACTCATACCCAAAAAGACAGAGTACTGTAATAAAAGGTGCTTCAACAAAGTATTAGCCCCATACACACTATTAGATTTTCTGCAGATTTTAGTCTTCAGATTGACCAAAACCATATAATATGAGGCCAAACCTTAAGAGTTTCAATTTGTATGCAATCAGGCAGGCCCTTGCACTACATGGTTTTGGTAAATCTGAAGACAAAAATCTGCAGTAAAATCGAATAGTGTGTATGGGGTCTAAAGCCCTGTACACACGGTACGATTGTTGGCCAACAAAAGGGCGTGTGCCAGGATCTTGTCTTGCATACTAATTGTACACAATTGTTGTGCCACAAACACGAAAGTAGTGACGCACTACGAGGAATTGCAGCTCTTGAGCGCCACCCTTTGGGTCCCTTCTGCTAATTTCATGTTTGGTGAGCATTGATCCGAGCTTGCGTATTTTCAACTTTTGTATGACGGATTTGTGTACTGACCATCCGAAAATCAGATGTCAAGCCATTGTCCGCCGAAAATTTACTAGCTTGTCATCCAAAATTTGTTGGCCGAAAGCTGGACAATAATTTTCAAAAGGAGCGTACTAACGGTAAGATTTTAGGACAACAGTCTGTCAACAGGCACTCCCCTCCCAACAATCATACCGCATGTACGAGGCTTAAGGCTGTGCACACTTAGGCAACCATATTATTTTAGTTTTTCATTTTTACTTCCCTCAACCTAAAAGATTTCATTTTAACAGGGGTTTGTGAACTTTTTATATCCACTGTATGTTCCAGTCCTTGTACCCAAAAATTTAAATAATTTGGTGGTTCGAAAATAAATAAAGGTTTTATCTTAATGCAGGGGTCTTCAAACTGCGGCCCTCCAGGTGTTCAGGAACTACAATTCCCATCATGCCTAGTCATGTCTGTGAATGTCAGAGTTTTACATTGCCTCATCGGATGTGTAGTTCTGCAACAGCTGGAGAGCCGTAGTTTGAGGATCCCTGTCTTAATGTATTCAATGCATTAAGGTAAATAACTCCCTACTACTTTCCCCCAAATCCCTAAACACTTACCTGGCTCCTCTCTTGCTCCAGCATTGTCCTGATGGCAGCACCGCTGTTCTCTCTTCCTCTTCTCACAGGCTACACTGATAGCAGCCGGAGCTACCTGCCCACAGGACATAGACAAAGAGCGAACTTTGTCTGAGCCTACCTTAAAGAAGCAATTCAATAAAATAATCAGAGACTACTTAGCAACCAGCAACTGTTGAGAAGATATACATTTCAGAAGAATGTAATTATTAGCAAATAACGTGCCCAAGGTCAGGTGTATGTAATGTACAACATAGCATTTATAGTGCAGGGTTCTGGACTAAACGATTTACAGTGAGCAGAAGTAGGCAATTACAATCAGCAGATACACTGCATAATGTATAACAATGCAGGGGTCATAGTATGTAACATCAGGGCTTTTTTTTAGCAGGAACACGGGGGAACGAAGTTCCAGCACCCCCAGCACTGAATGTATGTACTAGCATGGGGTATAGGGTGTGCTGGAGGGTCTATTGATGCTGGCAGCTGGGGATCTATTGTCACTGGAGGGGATCTATTTTTGTGTGAGGGTCTATTGTTGCTGGGGGGTCTTATGTTGCTGGTAGGGATCTACTGTTGAGGTAGAGGTCTATTGTTGCTGGCTGCTGAAGGGTCTACTGGGGGGGGGGGGGGGGGTTGGGGGTCTAATGTTGCTAGGGTGGATCCTGTTGTGTGGGTGATCTGTTGTTGCTGAGGGGTCTATTGTTGCTGGCAGCAGGGAATATATTTTATTGCTTTTCTTGTTATAAAAAAAAATTTCATGCAAATCTCCAAAATATGCCTCTTTTTAACCAACAACACCACAAAGCTTCTAATTCATTCCCTGTCATCTCTCGCCTTGACTACTGCAACTCCCTCCTCATTGGTTTACCTTTACATAGGCTATCCCCTCTTCAGTCCATCATGAATGCTGCTGCCAGACTCATCCACCTTACCAACCGCTGAGTGTCTGCTACCCCTCTCTGCCAATCCTTCCATTGGTTTTCACTCACCAACAGATAGAATTCAAAATACTAAGAACTTACAAAGTCATCCACAACTCTGCCCCCAGCTACATCACTAACCTAGTCTGTTAATAGCAACCAAATCTTTCTCTTTGTTTCTCTCAAGACTTTCTGCTTTCTAACTTCCTCACTGCCTCCTCCCATGCTCGCCTCCAGGACTTCTCCAGAACCTCCCCCATCCTCTGGAACTTCTTACCCCAATCTGTCTGATTATCTACCTTTAGGTGATCCCTGAATCCCTTTATAGAAGCCTATCCCTTCACCATAGGCATGCGCAGGGGGTGTGCCTGGGTACACCCTAATCACTCCGTTTGGTGCCGGCTTCCCCCTACTGCCCAGGCTTCCCTCCATGTTGCCCCCCCACCACCACCACCACAGTGATGATGGCTTCCCTCCTTTTCTCTCCTCTCCCATCGACTGCTGCGGGGGATGTGTCAGGATGGAGAGCAGAGGAAAGGGCTAGTCAATATGTAATTTACCGGCTCCTTCCTTTTCTAAGTGAACACAGTGAATATGCTCACTCACTATGTTCATTCATAACTGAAGCATAGTACACTGTGTTTACTATGCTTCAGTTTGTAAATGAACAGGAAGCCACTCAGCACAGAGCGCTTCCCATTCCTTCACATTCCAATGTAGCTGAGGCTGCAGAGAAAGGCATGTGTATATGAACTTTTGGCTGCACACACCTATGCCCTCCTACACCAAACAAATACATTTTCTATTTTCAGCTCATCCCCCACAGTTATTACCTTTTGTATCACTTGACTCTCCCTCTAAAGCTCTAATGAGCAGGGCCCTCTGATTCCTCCTGTATTGTATTGTATTGTAATTGTACTGTCTGCCCCCACTTTGTGAAGCCCTGTGCAAACTGTTGGTGCTATAGAAATCCTTTATAATAATAATAATAATATGTACAATACAGCACAGCATACATAGTATGATAGTCAGGAGTATGTAATGTATATTGTACATTACATAACTCTGCTGGAATCTGTATGCAGTGCTGTATACTTCTGATCATTACATGCTGGGCCATATCTTTCAGAGAATGCCTTGAATGCAAAGTGTTCTCCGATTGAATGAGGTGGGGTGGGGGGGAGAGTAACATCAGGGTCTCCACCCTGCGGGGTATCCGGCACCTTCAGCATGGAATTTATGTAATGGCAAGGGGGACTAGAGTGTGGTGGAGGGTCTATTGATAGTGGCTGCTGGGTGATCTATGGTCTCCGGAGGGATCTATTGTTGTGTGTGTGTGTGTGTGGGGGGGGGGGGGGGTTCTAGTGTTGCTGGGGAGGTTTATTATTGCTGGTGGAGGATCTATTGTTGCTAAAGGGAGTTACAGTGCCTTGAAATTTTCCACATTTGGTCATGTTACAACCAAAAATGTAAATGTATTTTATTGGGATTTTATGTGATGGACCAATACAAAGTGGCACATAATTGTGAAGTGGAAGGAAAATGATAAATGGTTTTCGACATTTTTTATAAATAAATATGTGAAAAGTGTGGGGTAAATTTGTATTCAGCCCCCCTGAGTCAATACTTTGTAGAATCACCTTTTCACTGCAATTACAGTTCAAATTTGGTCTCATCTGACCAGAGCAACTTTTTGCACATGTTTTCTGTGTCCCCCACATGTCTTCTCGCAAACTGCAAATGGGACTTCTTATGCCTTTCTTTCAACAATGGCTTTCTTCTTGTCACTCTTCCATAAAGGCCAGATTTGTGGAGTGCACGACTAATAGTTGTCCTGTGGACAGATTCTCCCACCTGAGCTGTGATCTCTGCAGCTCCTCCAGAGTTACCATGGGCCTCTTGGCTGCTTCTCTGATGAATGCTCTCCTTGCCCAGCCTGTCAGTTTAGGTGGATGGCTATGTCTTGGTAGGTTTGCAGTTGTGCCATACTCTTTCCATTTTCGGATGATGAATTGAATAGTGCTCTGTGAGATGTTCAAAGCTTGGAATATTTTTTTATAACCTAACTCTGCTTTAACCGCTAGCCGAACAGCCGCCGCAGTTGTACTGCGGCAGGTTGGCATGGCTGAGCAAATCGCCATAGCTGTACGTCCTTTCTTTATTACATCACAGCAGGCGCGCGCATGTGCCGGCGAGTGTCCCCAGAGCCAATGCACGTGCCCGGCAGGCGTGATGACCACCGGCTACCCACGATCACTTATGACAGAGCGAGAACCAGGATCTGTGTGTGTAACACAAATCCCGGTTCTCTCAGGGAAGAGGAGACAGATCGTGTGCTCATACCAAGTATGAACACCGATCTCTCTCCTCCACTAGTCAGTCCCAGCCCCCCTACAGTTGGAACACACCCAGGGAACACATTTAACCCCTTGATCGCCCCCTAATGTTAACCCCTTCCCTGTCATTCCATCCCATGTCATTTATACAGTAATCAGTGACTATTTTTAGCTCTGATCGCTGTATATATGTCAACGATCCCAAAATAATGTCAAAAGTGTCCAATCTGTCCGCCGCAATGTCGTAGTCCTGATAAAAATCGCAGATCGCCGCCATTACTAGTAAAAAAATAATAATAAAAATGACATAAATCTATCCCTTATTTTGTAGACGTTATAACTTTTGCGCAAACCTATTGTGATTTTTTTTACCAAAAATATGTAGAAGAATACATATTGGCCTAAACTGAGGAAAAAATTATTTTTCTTAAAAATTTTTTGGGATATTTATTATAGCAAAAACTTCAAAATATTGTGTTTTTTTCAAAATTGACGCTCTTTTTTTGTTTATATTACAAAAAATAAAAGCCGCAAAGGTAACCAAATACCACCAAAAGAAAGCTCTATTTGTGGGAAAAAAGGACATAAAATTTGTTTCGGTACAACGTCGGATGACTGCGCAATTGTCAGTTGAAGCGATGCAGTGGCCACAATCGTAAAAAATAGCCTGGTCAGGAAGGTGGCAAATCCTTCCGTGGTTGCAGTGGTTAAACTTCTCCACAACTTTATCCCTGACCTGTTTGGTGTGTTCCTTGGCCTTCATGATGCTGTTTGTTCACTAAGGTTCTCTAACAAACCTGTGAGGGCTTTACAGAACAGCTGTATTTTATACTGAGAATAAATTACACACAGGTGGACTCTATTTATTAATTAGGTGACTTCTGAAGGCAATTGGTTCCATTAGAATTTAGTTAGGGGTATCAGAGTAAAGGGGGCTGAATACAAATGCACGCCACATTTTTCACATATTTATTTGTAAAACATTTTGACAATCATTTATCATTTTCCTTCCACTTCACAATTATGTGCCACTTTGTGTTGGTCTATCACATAAAATCCCAGTAAAATATCTTTAAGTTTTTGGTTGTAACATGACAATATGTGGAAAATGTCAAGGGGTATGAATACTTTTTCAAGGCACTGTAATTGTTGCTGGGGGATCTACTGTTGAGGGAGTGGTCTATTGTTGCTGACTGCTGGGAGATCAGTTGTTGCTAGTTGGGGCCTATTCTTTCTGGGGTGGGGGCGTGGGGATTTTTTGTGTGGCGGCATTATTGCAGCTGGGGCAATCTGTTGTTGCTGGACGGGTCTATTGTTAATGGCGGGGGGGGGGGGGTCTAGTGTTGTTGGCTGCAGGGGATCTATTTTATTGCTTTTCTTATTATCAGTATCAGATTCCATACAAATTACTTGGTTCTGTATTCTCTAAAAGGGGTCCTACTGGAAGGTGGGTAGGGGGTGGAACCAAGGGACAGTGCTCGGAGGTGGGTAGTGGGTGGAGACCAGGGACAGTACTCGGAGGTGGGTAGGAGGTGGAGACCAGGGACAGTGCTTGGAGGTGGGTAGGGGGTGGTGACCAGGGACAGTGCTCAGAGGTGGGTGGAGACCAGGGACAGTACTCGGAGGTGGGTAGGAGGTGGAGACCAGGGACAGTGCTCGGAGGTGGGCAATGGGTGGAGACCAGGGACCGTGCTCGGAGGTGGGTAGTGGGTGGAGACCAGGGACAGTGCTCAGAGGTGGGTAGGAGGTGGAGACCAGGGACAGTGCTCGGAGGTGGGTAGGGGGTGGAACCAAGGGACAGTGCTCGGAGGTGGGTAGGGGGTGGAACCAAGGGACAGTGCTTGGAGGTGGGTAGGGGGTGGAGACCAGGGACAGTGCTCGGAGGTGGGTAGGGGGTGGAGACCAGGGACAGTGCTCGGAGGTGGGTAGGGGGTGGAACCAAGGGACAGTGCTCGGAGGTGGATAGGGGGTGGAGCCCAGGGCTGATATGGAAGGAGGGAGTACCCTCACCTATTCCTTGAGAAAAAAACTCCTGTCTAATCACAAAATGCTTTATATTTATTGAGAAAAATGTAAAGCATTTTCTGAATGACAGCCGTGATGACCGAATGGCCGGGGGGGGGGGGGGGGGGCAGTTGCGTTTGTAGTAGTAGCTTGGGTAGATTCCAGCTTCCACAGGAATCACATATACAGTACATACTTACATTGTGCCCAGCTGGCTCAAGGTCAGTATGCAAAATATATCATCCCTGGAGTTCAGCTTTAAGGTAAAGCAGCTACAAAACAGGGTGACAAGTAAAGACTGGATGCAGAAATTAAAGGATTTTACAGGGACCTTGAGCCAATTATAGCTTAAGAGCCTCTCAGATTCACTGCTTCACTTTTTACGTGTCATGAAAATATATACACACAGAAAAAAAAACATGAGTCCAACCCAGAGAGGAAAAAGCTAAACTGTACTGAGTCCTGGAGTCATGAAAATGTTCTATAAGCTGCAGTGTCATAGATAGGCCTTAAGAGGGCGATGGTACATAATTTTCTTACATAACAGTCGCAGATCTGTCATCCAGACCTATACTTGCTTTGTTAACGTGGAACTAGAAAAGATAAAGATTTGCACACTGGCAGGCTTTTTAATACAAAAGAGACATACGAAGTCTCTTCTGTATTAAACTATTCTAACAATGTACAATGAGCTGTGTACGTACAGTTCGGTGTACAATTTTGGCATTTGCAAAGATTAATGAACTCCCACCCCCCCAAAGTGAAATTTACTGGCAGGATGCCAAAATGTACAAATGGCACCAATTTTTTTACTGGTAAAAATCATGAGATTTACTAAGAGAAAATTGAGTACTGTCCGTGATACTTTTTTTATTTGCACTAACATACAATTTTTCAGGACAAGCTTTCGGGGTATGTCCCCTTCTTCAAGGTCCAAGCAGTACTGATTCACAAATTTTTAAGCAGAATGTTAAAGAAGAAGAAAAAAAAAAAGAGAAAACCAAACACATACAAATCAATGGTAATAAAGATAGCAGCAGAGTTAGTGAGATAAGACAGAGGGAGAGCTAGGGGGGGATGCAGGGGGGGGGGGGAATACTAATCACAGAGCGGTCGTAAAACTTTAGCATAATGTGTAAGGAAACCAATATCTAAATTCAGGCCATTATTCTTCATGTCAAAAAGAAGTATCATTCTTAGTTCAAACTTTTTCCTTTCCTGGATAGTTCTGAAATTCCCTTTAAGAACTAAAACATTGAGGTCTTCTATGGTGTGGTCCGATTGTGAGAAATGATGTCCCACAGGTGTGCATAAACTGTCTTCTTTATGTTCTTTGATGGTATGTCTGTGCAAATTCATCCTCGCTTGCAACTTCTGTCCTGTTTCACCAACATAAGATCCTTTGCTGCACCTTTTGCATTGGATGAGGTACACAACATTACTTGAGGTACAGCTGTAAGATCCCATGATATTGAAGGTCCCATTTGTGTGTAACACTTTTGGATAGATTTATCTGGTTGCATAGTTTGCAGCGTTTTTTATTGCAGGGCTTGCTACCATTATTTGTGACTTCATAATCAGAGTGAAGTTTCCTGCTGATTAGTTTGTGTCTGAGGTTGGGTGGTTGTCTGAAAGCCAATAATGGGGGTTGTTGGAATGGCTTATACAGGAGTAGGGTTGCCACCTTTCCGGGATTCACAGTTCGGGTTTGGAATCATGCGTTCGGGTTTCAGACCGCATAAAACCTGGACACATTATTCAGACCAGACTATGGCTTCCCAGCAGGGTTGCTGGCTACAGTTGTATAAGCCGAAAGTGTGTGTTACGCTCTTTTACACTGCCCAAAGCCAGCACTAATAATTACCCCTCCCTCCACACAGATGGGAGAGGAGAAAGGGCTTGATCTGCTCCTTTTCCTCCCGCCCCTACAACTCTGTCTGCCTTAACTCCAGCAGCCTCAGCTACATCTGCATAAGAGGTGCTGAGTGTTGACTGCTAGGGGTGAGTGAGCTCACCATCCATCCCTGTCTGTGACTGGAGTACACTAAGGTAAATCAGGGTTCTTAGAGCACCCATTACATCAGAGTTCCCCTTTAAACCAGAGGCCACAGTGTTCCCCCTTACATCAAAGTCCTCTCCGTACATCAGAGTTCTCAGTGGTCCCCCTTACATTAGGGTTTCCAGAGCATCCCTTATGTTAGAGTCGCCAGAGTTCTCCCTTATATCAGAGTCTGCAGATTCCCCCCCCCTTTAAGTGTAAGGGAACTCTATGAGTTCAGATGTATAAGGGGAACTCTGTGGACTCTGATGTAAAGGGGGACTCTTGTGATTAAATTAATTTGAATAGAAATGTTATTTAATTGCAAAATATATGTATAGTTCATACTATAAAAAAAAAATTGCCACATGCCCTCAACATTGGGAGGGTGCTTTGGGGGTAGCCCCCCAAAACACCTTGTCCCCATGTTGATGGGGACAAGGGCCTCATCTCCACAACCCTTGCCCGGTGGTTGTGGGGGTCTGCGGGCGGGGGGGCTTATCGGAATCTGGAAGCCCCCTTTATCAAGGGGACCCCCAGATCCCGGCCCTCCCCCCTGTGTGAAATGGTAAGGGGGTACAAAAGTACCCCTACCATTTCACAAAAAAAATGTCAAAAATGTTAAAAATGACAAGAGACAGTTTTTGACAATTCCTTTATTTAAATACTTCTTCTTTCTTCTATCTTCTATTTTCTTTCTTCTGTCTTCTATCTTCCTTCGGTTTCTTCCTCCATCTTCTTCTTCTTCTGGTTCTACTTGTTCTTCTGGTTCTTCATCCGGTCTTCTCATCCGGCATCTACCTCAGCAGCGCCTTCTTCACTTCATCTTCTTTCCTCGGGCCGCTCCGCATCCACAATTGGACGGGAGGCTCCCGCTGTGTGACGCTTCTCCTCTTCTGACGGTTCTTAAATAACGGAGGGCGGGTGACCCGTCAGAGGGGGGCGGGGTCACCCGTGCATCAGAGGGGGGGCGGGGTTACCCACCCTCCGTTATTTAAGAACTGTCAGAAGAGGAGAAGCATCACACAGCGGGAGCCTCCTGTCCAATCGTAGATGCAGCGCGGCCCGAGGAAAGAAGATGAAGTGAAGAAGGCGCCGCTGAGGACGATGCCGGACAAGAAGACCGGATGAAGAACCAGAAGAACAAGAAGAACCAGAAGAACAAGAACCAGAAGAAGAAGAAGATGGAGGAAGAAACCGAAGGAAGATAGAAGACAGAGGATAGAAGAAAGAAGAAGCATTTAAATAAAGGAATTGTTAAAAACTGTCTCTTGTCATTTTTAACATGTTTGACATTTTTTTGTGAAATGGTAGGGGTACTTTTGTACCCCCTTACCATTTCACACAGGGGGGAGGGCCGGGATCTGGGGGTCCCCTTGTTAAAGGGGGCTTCCAGATTCCAATAAGCCCCCCGCCCACAAACCCCCACAACCACCGGGCAAGGGTTGTGGGGATGAGGCCCTTGTCCCCATCAACATGGGGACAAGGTGTTTTGGGGGGCTACCCCCAAAGCACCCTCCCAATGTTGAGGGCATGTGGCCTGGTACGGTTCAGGAGGGGGGGCGCTCTCTCGTCCCCCCCTCTTTTCCTGCGGCCTGCCAGGTTGCGTGCTCGGATAAGGGTCTGGTATGGATTTTTGGGGGAACCCCATGCCGTTTTTTTTTTAAATTTTTGGCGCGGCGTTCCCCTTAATATCCATACCAGACCTGAAGGGTCTGGTATGGAATTTAGGGGGACCCCCCACGTCATTTTTTTTTATAATTTTGGCCGGGGTTCCCCTTAATATCCATACCAGACCTGAAGGGCCTGGCATGGAATTTAGGGGGACCCCCACGTCATTTTTTTTTTAAATTTTGGTTCGGGGTTCCCCTGTGGGGAATTCCCATGCCGTTTTTATCAATGAACTTCTATGTGTATTGTTGGACTGGCAATGCATTAATAGCCGCGAGTAGTTTTAAATGACTTTTTTTCCTTTGAAATGTCATTTTGCTGTCAGACTGTTCTAAACACGGGAAACATGCAGCCCTTTACAGGCATACTATAGACACCCCCCAGGTACAAAATTTAAAGGGATATTACACTTTTATTGTTTCACTTTAAGCATTATTAAAATCACTGCTCCCGAAAAAACGGCCGTTTTTAAAACTTTTTTTTGCATTGATCCATGTTCCCTGGGGCAGGACCCAGGTCCCCAAACACTTTTTAGGACAATAACTTGCATATAAGCCTTTAAAATTAGCACTTTTGATTATTCATGTTCGTGTCCCATAGACTTTAACGGTGTTCGCGTGTTCGAATGAATTTTTTGCCTGTTCGCATGTTCTGGTGCGAACCGAACAGGGGGGTGTTCGGCTCATCCCTACTAAGCAGCAACAGTGTTCATTTTGCTTCAGGACACCACAAGTGTCATGACTCTGCAGAAGTGATCATGTCTGTTTGCTCACCTTTTCTGTTGTGTTCAGCTTAGAGGCCAGCTTAGAGGCCAGTTGCTGTTCACCTGTATGCTTAAGTAATCTTCCCTCAAGCATGGCTCCACCCCAGCCTCTAACTAGTGTAAAGGATTACCATCAAATGTAGAGCTTGAAAGACACTGCCACTCGCTGGTTCTTCTTTTTAAGGGCTTTTTTTGCCCATTTTTATTAAAAGAAAGTTCAACAAACAAAGATAGGTTTCCCTCGCAGGGGTTTCAACATTCCTTTTCATCCACAAAATTACATTCAGCCTAGTTGGCTCTCACTTGCAGCACTGCAGCTCTGGCCTTGCACTCCAGGCCCTTTTCTGTCTCATACAGACTGTTTCACTGACCACCTTGGTGCACACAGCTTTGAAGCCCTTCAACGCACACAGCTTCTGGCTCCCTGGACGCACACAGCTAACAGCCTCTTACTGCACTGGCTCCTGGTACTCAGACTTCCTATCTGCCGGGTGGAGCCCAGAACCATGGCCAGGTTACTACTAAAAGCCCAGCACACACCTGACCAATCAGTATGCTGGCTGTTCTCAAAATCAGGACCCAGGACTAGGGATTTCATTCCACCCGGATCTCTCAAAAATCCCCGAGCTCCAGGTCCCAAAGTGGACTTTACAAAACACTGAGGAAACTGAAAGGCCAGTTTCTTCTTCATGTTACATGCTCCCTGGAGCCCCTCAACCCGTCTGGTTGAGAATTCTGGGTCACATCCTCCTTTTAGACCCTGGCAGGGCAACGCTCTGCCACACTAGGAACACTATATTAACCTGTGCACTGATCAATATTGTGTGTTTGGCTTCCTGTGTGTTTGTTGCAGTGTGCTCTACGTCTGTTTCTGTTCACCGATCTTGGCTTGTTCTTTGACTATCCCTGCCTGCTTGTTTACCCTGACCTTTGGCGTGTTCTTTGTCTAATCCTTGTCTGCTAGTTGCCCTGACCTTTGGCTTATCTCCTGACTATCCCTTGTTGTCCTGGACTGCTGCTTCCTCTCTATCCTCCAGTAGCCTACCGTGAGCGTGAGCTGGGAGACCCTGGGGGCCTCGACCTGGAGCCAGTTACAGCGCAGTCCATCCTCACCACTAGAGGCTCTGGTGAACACCTGCTTGCTCTTAGACTCCGTGCCCTGGTGAATCTTATGCTCTAGCTCCCAGTGGAAACAAGGCACTTTTCTCCTGCCCGCAAAAACCAGTAGCAGGTGAAAAGTGCCAGTAAAAATGGCGGCCACAAGCTCATGTCAGAGCTGAGCATGCGCAGTTTTGGAATTTGCTGAGAAGATACGATCCTCCTGAGCCGAGTCTTCCTGCTGCCTCTGCCCAGCCCACCTGCCTTGCCGCATAACCGAGTGGGGGAATGGAAGAACCTTGTGGTGGAGTGGACAGAGCAGACACTGGCGGGTGTGGGAGTCGGTCGATGCAAGGACTTGGACTGGACTGGTGCGACGGACCCCTGCCCTGCCCGGGACACTCACTCTCTGTCTCAGAGAGAGAGAAAGAGACTTAGACAGGCAGCCCGATGATGGTGGTAGGGGGTGATGATGGTGGCAGGGGGTGTTGGTGGCAGGAGGTAATGGTGGCAGGAAGTGATGGTGGCAGGGGGTGATGGTAAATTTTGGGTGTCGTGCGAGTAAATTTCAATCTGGTAGGTTGGCAACACTGGCTGGGAGCCAATCACATGACCAGATTGGAGTGCTCTGAGAAAAAGTAAGTATAAGCATGTTTCCTTTAGGGTATAGTTAGTATAGGGCTTAGAATGGGGGGTGGGAGCAGATTTAAGGTGTTACTAAACCCAGGACCCTGCTTTCACTATATCTGGTCTCCCACAGTACACAGAACATGGAAATGCAATTATTTTAGTAAAAATAAACTACTAAATACCTTTTCTCATCAGCAGTATATAGCAGTCTTGTGACTTCTATTAGTGTCCAGCCGAGCACTGGTTAAAGCTTGTAGGAGAAATTTTCATTCTCCACTGACTGTCCTATGAGGCTGCATGACCCCTGACACTCTGTCTGGACAGTGCTGATTGGCCCTGTGCTGATCACATGCATCCCAGTAAAATACACACCAAACTGAGCATGTGTAGAGTGCTTCCAAGGCTCCGTACTAACAACAGATGGCTTGGGGACAGTAAAAGAAGGGGAGGATCAGAAAAGACAGGATCAAAGCCATTTTACACAATGTGGATGATTAACCCCTTAGGTTCCACAATGAGTATAACAAGCATGCTTTACTGCATATACAGACTGATTTTACTTTTGTGGGTTTAATAACACTTTAAGCTTAGTTAGGGTTTGACCGGACTTCCACTTTAATCTGAAGGAAGAATGCAGAGCTGTTATTAGAAGTGTAACAGAGGGTCTGTGTTGTAGAAATTGCAAGAGATTTATAGCTCAGACATTGAGCGGCTGTGATCTATAACAGAAGCTCTGTATCCAACTAGAAACCCCCTAGAGAAAATGAGAAGTGCTACAAATCCCTGCTACAGAGTTCACAGTGTGATATGCTCTCATTCAGCCCCGCTGAAATCAATCAGTTCCTCCATCCACTAAGCAGCATGGCCATTATATTCAAGCAGCCGCAACACCCTTGACTAGCTGAATACCCAAACAGTGACTGCATCTGAAATCATGCAGTCACTGTTTGGCTGACAAAGCCACCTGTGGCTCGATTCTAGACTGATCCAGCAGGTATTTGCTAAAATTCAAGTCAGGTATGCCTAGCTTCATTCCCTCTGTGTAAGTCTGCCAAATTGAAGGGACTCACTGAAAAAAAATGATAAAACGCTTTGTTTCAGCAGCATGCTGACCACACTGCTTCCCCAAAGAGAGCATCTTCCAAATTTTTTTCATAACCAATCATGAACGCAAGTAACAACAAGCATGCAGTCAAGCATGGAGTCATTAATAGTTAAAGTGTTAAAATAATAAGTGTGGATTCACTAAAAGGAAACTAGTTTCTCCTGAAGTCAGCACAGAACTGCAGCCCTACATGTGTATGAATGACAGGTCCTCCTCACTTGGTGGTGTTCTTATCAGAGTATACACTCTTCTCCTGTCTTGGACTATTTTTATCAGGAGTGAATGCTGAGTGCTGGGGTCTGTGGGTCAGGCGGGGGTAACATATCAAGTTTAAATCTCATTGGGTCAGATCCGAAGTACTGTGCCAGGGTTGGCTCACATCAGCCTGTCTGTAACTATACTATAACTGATTATTAATCACATTATCAAGTCATCCACCCTATCACAGCATTTGCAGAATTTTAAAGATACAATATAAAAGTAGAGGTAGATAGATCATAACTGAATAAAGCACTGAGTATCATAATCAATTGCCATTTTTAAATGTTTCTCCTTAGTACAATACTTTTCACATTTTTTCATTCATTGTTGGATTGCAGTGTTGATTATCACCTGCAGCCTCTTTGCAGCCATTTTCCCTTTAGATATATTTACTCCAGAGATGGCTGCATGGCATTTTTCAGGGCAGATTTCCTGATGGTGACAACAGTGGAACATGCCTGAGCAATGTGTGTGTGTTGGTACAGTCATTGTAGACTCCACTGGGAGATCATGTGACATGGTGACAATGCATGAGCACAATTGAGAGACGGACTTTCAGGAAAGCAACACTGGGGACTAGTCCATTGTCTTCTGCTTTCCTTTTCTGGGCACAGCTTTCACAGATCAGATCCTTTAGGCTATGTGCACACTGATCCTACACAAAAGGCATACAACTTCTTTTCCGACTTTGCCCTGTGACTTCAATGAATGGGATCTGACTTTAATCCGACAATACCAGGCCCTTTGAGTCTGGTATGAATCTTGAGGAGGAACCCCATGCCGATTTTTTTTTTTAAATGGCGTGGGGTTCCCCCCCAAAATCCATACCAGACGAGCATGCGCCCCCCCCTTCCTGGACCATACAAGGCCCCATGCCTTCAACATGGGGGGGTGGGTGCTTTGGGTGGGGGGGCTCTGCGCCCCCCATCCCAAAGAACATTGTCCCCATGTTGATGTGGATAAGGGCCTCTTCCTGACCACCCTGGGCGGTGGTTGTGGGGGTCTGCGGGCAGGGAGCTTATCAGAATCTGGAAGCCCCTCTGTAAATGAGAATTCACCAAAAAAATAAAAAGTGTAGTGTTACAAAAAACAAGAGATGGTTTTCGAAAAGTCCTTTATTAAAAAAGAAGAATGTCCCCCGTCATAGCTCCGTGTCTGCTCCCTCTAGTTCTTCTTCCTCCGATTCTTCTCCCTCCGGTTCTTTTCCATGCACTTCTTATCCTGGTTCTTCACCGTCCACTTCTTCTCCCTCCACCAATGACTTCTTCTTCCTCCGACTCTAGGTCCCGTTGTTGTGTCAGGTCCAGTGTCTGCCAGTTCATATATAGCCATGGGTGTGGCCATCCCAGGATGTCACCTGGAGACCCCACCCTCTTGTGACATCACATAGAGACCCTGCCCCTTGTCTTCGGAGGACCAGGTCAGGGGTGGAAGAAGTGACCGACGGAGGGAGAAGCGGATGGAAAAGAACCAGAGGGAGAAGACACGAAGCTAAGATGAGGGGCATTCTTCATTTTTAATAAAGGACTTTTCGAAAAACTGTCCCTTTTTTTAATAACACTACACTTCTTTTTTTTTTGGTAAATGAGTAGGGATACAATGTACCCCATACTCATTCACATGGGGGGTGGGGTCTGTTAAAAGGGAGCTTCTAAATTCCAATAAGCCCCCTGTCCTCAGACCGCCCACAACCACCGCCCAACGTTGTCTGGAAGAGGCCCTTGTCCCCATCATGGGGGACAAGGTGCTTTGGGGTGGGGCCCCCCCTGCCCCAACCCCACCCATAAGGGCATTAGGCTTGGTATGGTCCAGGAGGGGGGGCACTCACCCCCCCTTTCCTGACCTGCCAGGCTGCATGCTCAGATAAGGGTCTGGTATGGATTTTTATTTGGGGGGGGCACGCCATTCTTTTTTGGCATGGGGTTCCCCTCAAAATCAATACCAGACCAAAGGGTCTTCCTGGAGGGACCCCATGCTGTATTTTAAAAAAAAAATTGGCATGGGGTTCCCCCTCAAAATCCATACCAGACTCAAAGACTCAGACTCAGACTAGTATAGGAAGCATTTTCAAAGTCAGACCAGTTAAAACGGCTCTCATAGGGAACCATTGATTTTGACATGTCATGCGACTTGTGCTCTCAAAGTCGGAGAGCATGTCGGACCAGTGTGAACCGGCCCTTATATAGGGAACCCATCAGAATACAAATATGAGGGCTGCTGTTGTTGACTTGTTTTCAGAAGTGCTAATAGTGGGCTGTTTTCTAGATCCTGCCTTTACTACATTGTGATTCACTGATTTGAAACACGCACGGAGGATAGAATACAAAACTTTTCAGTCTTCATTGGTTGCATGCTTTCTCCAGGTCAGAAACTCAGCAGGTAGTAAAGCCTGGATCAGGACAATAGTCCTGGAACCTGCACATTTAAAAACAAGCAACAGCAGCCATTTCTTCAGGGACAGGTTCACAAGTAGAAAAAAAAACATGATATATTTGCAGGAACAAAGGGCAGTTACTCCATGGCACAGTTTTTTTCACTTGTATATGCACATTCCAGATATAAAGTAAAATTCCTCCCGGTCAGGGACCTCTAATGTGCTGAGGTCATTGAACTGTCACATCACTGTGAACTAAACACAAAATATCAGCCACTAAGAATTTTTGTTTTTAAGGCATTTACCAAAATAATACAAGTGTAACCAAGCCCCCGTAGGGATTGCTGAATTTTGTGGTTCACCTGTCACCCTGCTTAGCCTGACATCCATCTCTCAGGCACTCAGAGACACAGAACAGTCCATAAGCTTTGTTTTTTTTTATTTATTTTTTTATTGAGGGGATTGAACTTGGATGGGAATGGGAAATTTTGGGATGCCCAGGAATATTCAGCATAACTTGCTCGGGACTTCTATATACACTCTAGTATATATAACTTCTCCGCAGGGCAATAACTTCTCCGCAGGATGTGGAAACCTTGCAAAAAGACCTGAACAAATTAATGGGGTGGGCGACTACATGGCAAATGAGGTTCAATGTAGAAAAATGTAAAATAATGCATTTGGGTGGCAAAAATATGAATGCAATCTATACACTGGGGGGAGAACCTCTGGGGGAATCTAGGATGGAAAAGGACCTGGGGGTCCTAGTAGATGATAGGCTCAGCAATGGCATGCAATGCCAAGCTGCTGCTAATAAAGCAAACAGAATGTTGGCATGCATTAAAAGGGGCATCAACTCCAGTGATAAAACGATAATTCTCCCGCTCTACAAGACTCTGGTCCGGCCGCACCTGGAGTATGCTGTCCAGTTCTGGGCACCAGTCCTCAGGAGGGATGTACTGGAAATGGAGCGAGTACAAAGAAGGGCAACAAAGCTAATAAAGGGTCTGGAGGATCTTAGTTATGAGGAAAGGTTGCGAGCAGTGAACTTATTCTCTCTGAAGAAGAGACGCTTGAGAGGGGATATGATTTCAATTTACAAATACTGTACTGGTGACCCCACAATAGGGATAAAACTTTTTCGCAGAAGAGAGTTTAATAAGACTCGTGGCCACTCATTACAATTAGAAGAAAAGAGGTTTAACCTTAAACTACGTAGAGGGTTCTTTACTGTAAGAGCTGCAAGGATGTGGAATTCCCTTCCACAGGCGGTGGTCTCAGCGGGGAGCATTGATAGCTTCAAGAAACTATTAGATAATCACCTGAATGACCGCAACATACAGGGATATGTAATGAAATACTGACACATAATCACACACATAGGTTGGACTTGATGGACTTGTGTCTTTTTTCAACCTCACCTACTATGTAACTATGTAATATACACTCCAGTCTTTTCTCCAGCACAAACTCTTGCCTAAGATCTCTTATCCTTCACTCCTCCAGCACTTCACTTGCTGCAGACTGTTACTCCCCCAGACTAGGTAGCCCCGTATGGTTGGGCCTGACACTAATGCAGCCAGGAATTCCTCCAGTGATAATCGTGACATGCAATAGCTTGTAGGGTGACTGTAGTGAAATGGACCTCCACCTTCGGTAGCACAAGCCGCTCACCTCTACAGATGGACCCCTGAGTATATCAGTCAGGTCAAATCAGCAGTTCCCTCATAGGGATAAAGGCAAGGGATGGTATATGCAGATCCCGGTCAGGCTTCAACAACAGATACTCTTGCAGTCATGACATGTGAAAATATATAAAGGAGATCTAGTGCTCTCTGTAAATCACTAAAAATCTTTTATTCTAAATAAGTAAAATCACTTACAAACATCGCACTGTACCCCAGTGGAAAGGACAACAGCATGTGTAAATGGATGATCCACGTCGGATAGATGAGAGGAGCGCGGGTGACGTCACGATCCAGACACGTGGGCGGTGCCGTACGCGTTACGTCCCTAAAGGGGGCGGGACTTCCTCAGCGGCGGCCAAGGAAGTCCCGCCCCCTTTAGGGACGTAACGCGTACGGCACCGCCCACGTGTCTGGATCGTGACGTCACCCGCCCTCCGCTCCTCTATCCGACGTGGATCATCCATTTACACATGCTGTTGTCCTTTCCACTGGGGTACAGTGCGATGTTTGTAAGTGATTTTACTTATTTAGAATAAAAGATTTTTAGTGATTTACAGAGAGCACTAGATCTCCTTTATATATTTTCACATGTCATGACTGCAAGAGTATCTGTTGTTGAAGCCTGACCGGGATCTGCATATACCATCCCCTGCCTTTATCCCTATGAGGGAACTGCTGATTTGACCTGACTGATATACTCAGGGGTCCATCTGTAGAGGTGAGCGGCTTGTGCTACCGAAGGTGGAGGTCCATTTCACTACAGTCACCCTACAAGCTATTGCATGTCACGATTATCACTGGAGGAATTGCTGGATTTTATTTGGAACTAGTTTTTATATGGACAATTATTGATTGTTTTATCTAGGATTTCTTATGCGCTGTACTGCCTTTTTCTTTACGAATGCTTTTTGGGATTTGATAAATTTACCCCCAGTACTACAGCTGCTCATAGTTAGGTTATACGGTTTGCGCTGGTCGATTCTGTTTACATTTACTAATGCAGCCAGGCCTCTGTGAACTGCCTTTTGCGGTAAGGGACCTCGGGCCCCTGTGGTGTAGAAATAGTTCAGGTGCTAACTGTCTGTTTAGCTACCACTCCTAGATAGCTCTCTTCAGGCCCTGCCAGCCAACCTGGCTGCAATGACTTCTCTCCATTGCCCTTCCCACAGTCCTCTCTTTTGGTTCTGCACCCATCTCAAACTGCAATCTCCCAGTTCTCTCAGGCGAGCCTTCGCCAGTCCTCCCGACTGTGCTCACTCGCCAGCCCTGCTGCGACCAGTTGCATACCTCCCAACTTTTGAACTTCAGAATGAGAAACATTTGAGGAAGGAAGTAACCTTGCAAAGCACGCCAAGGCAAATGTAGGCGTAGTGAAACCTCTAACAGTGGGAGGAGCTTAAGGTGCGTCATTAAACAAAACTTTGGCTTCCTTGTGCCTATAAAATATGCTTCTATTATTGTTCCACATGCAAGAGTCTCATGCATACATACAAACCCCAGCACATTCATTTAAAAAAAAAGGATAAAAGCATGCAGGGTTTGGAGTGCCAATTTAATAAAATAAAAAAGACTGTTGCCAACTGTGTCTAAATTTACTAAATACTATACCTTCACTGCCTATTTCTCCCTCCTCCCAATCCCCCCCCCCCCCCCCTTACTCCCTATATGATTTGCTATCTCCTACCTTTCCTATTTCAAGCCCTGCTCCCCTTCATCATCTTTTCCAACTATTTCTCCTTGAAATCTATCCATCTACCCCAGATACTGTTGTATTTTTCAGCTTGCCCTGTATCTCTGCTGCATAAGTATTCCATTTTACTGATGTATTCTATTCTTTCAAACCACTCCTTTATATCTGGTTTTCCTACGCATAACCACTGCTTTGGTATCAGCCCATTTGCTGCGTTTACCAATATTGGCGTCAACGTGTTCCTATAGTGCATTTTTGAATCTTTTGTATCATGAAACAAACACATCTGTAATGCCGCGTACACACGGTCGGACTTTTCGTCTACAAAAGTCCAACGGACGCTGACGGACTAAAGCTGGCTGGTAATCCGATCGTGTGTGGGCTTCTCCGGACTTTCAACGTACTTTTTTAGCCTCAAATCCGACGTACTTTAGATTTGAAACATGCTTCAAATCTTTACGTCGTAACTACGACGGACCCCGAAGTCCGCTCGTCTGTATGCTAGTCCTACGGACAAAAAAACGACGCATGCTCATAAGCAAAAACTAAACGGAAGCACTCGGTCTAGTAAAACTAGTGTTCGTATTGTAGGTAGCACATTCATCACGCTGCAAAATCTGTGATCGTTGAATGCAGCGCATTTTATTTCTTCTTTACGAATGCTCTAAAGAACGAAGGTGTTTTGCTGTTCATAATCAGAGTTCTCCCAAACTGATTTCTGAATTCTTTTTCTCTTTGATCTCATGAATGATATAGTATGCTTTTTATAAACAATGTTTCCATACTAATAATACTTTTTCCCTTTTATTTTTTTTTTTTTTAGGTTTGTAAAGTTACCACAAAGAACCCATAATTCTTTTTTTTTTTTTTTCTAGTGATTATTTTTTAATTTTTTAGATAAAGTTAACCCAAAGCACCGTTTTTGTTTATGTATATATTTTTTTTTCAAGACTTACCACTTGAACATTCTTAACATTAGTAATGTATTTTTGGTGTGTTTTTTTAAAACTCAATGAGATTGTTGTCCCTTGTTAATTTTTAACATTGTGTGTAAAATCAATGATTTAAAAGAAAACACATAAAAGTCTTTTGCTAAACTCAAAAAAGATCCATTTATTCATGGTCAAAATAAAATAAAGAGGAAGTCAACGCTGGAAAAAGTCGGTGTACAAGAAAATTGGGATCTTGAGGAGTCCATATAAGAGGGAGCACAATCTGGTCCAAGAATCCCAGAGATCAACAGCACCAGCAGATGATCTAGATGTCCCCAGACTGTGGTACTACAACAGCCTGCGTCTTCTGTCAGACCAGACTGAACCCAGGTCATCACTTTCTTCTCTTCCCTGCAGCCTTTCCTCCACGCTGCCCTGCAGCCTTCCCTGCAGCCTTCCCTGTAGCCTTCCCTGTAGCCTTCTTTTGAGGCTGTGGCTCTGGTGTTTCAGTTGTGGCAGGAGGAGGAGGAGGAGGAGGAGGAGGAGGAGGAGGAGGAGGGGGGGGGGCTGCCTCATGTAGTTGGGTGTTTTTGGTTAGCGTGCCCTGCAGCCCCTTATGGATTGTTTCCCCAAATAGGCGCTCACAAATGAGGCGCTGCTCCCAATCCATCTGAAGAAGCCTGCTGGCTAAGTAGCAGCCATAGGCTTCTTCCGCTTCGGGGGGGCTTGTTAAAAAACGGGTGGCCTGTTGCATGAGGCGCAGGGACGCGTCCTGTGTGACCATCCCCTTCCTGGCCCTTTTTTTGGGAAGGTGGAGGGGAGGCACTTGGGATTGGGTGAGGCTCCTACTGGGCCCAGCCACCTCACTTGGCCCAGCCACCTCACTTGGCCCAGCCACCTCACTTGGCCCAGCCACCTCACTGGGAGCAGCCACCTCCTGCCTGACACTGGGCCCAGCCTCCTCCAGGATGATGGTGAATCCGGCCTCCTCCAGGCTGTCCATGGGCCCGGTCTCCTCCTGCCTGCCACTTTCCCCACATTCCTCCTGGATGGACTCATCCTGTGTATAAAAAAAGGACAATAGTTTTAGTTTCTTTTTTTGGGTTCATCAATGACACACAGTTTGCTTCTCATGACTAGCAAATTCAATGTGAATACATCTCTTTAATAAAAGAGTCTAATCAGACACCCTAATTATTTCAAGCAGGTGCCAAACATATTTAGTCACTACTATCATTTGATATGTATACACAATTTGGAGTGCTAAATTATTTGAGACAATTATAACATCCAGTTAACATCATTAATATTAGTACAGTAAATCTTTGTTAAAATAATTTACCTGACTCCAGATGGTCATATCCGGTTCATCCAGGATGGAAGACCCAGCTTGCTCCTCATCAGCCTCTGCTGGGGTGGAGGGAAGGGTGGAGGGAAGGGTGGAGGGAAGGGTTGAAAGTGATGCCCTGGCTTCATTCTGGTCATCAAGAAAACGGAGTTGTTTGTAGTACCACAGCCTGGGTACATAAACATCATCTGCTGATGCTCCTGATCTCCTTGATTCCTGGATCTTCCTATGCTCCCTTTTATACATGTTCCTCAAGACCCCAATTTTCTTGTACACTGTCTCCATTGTTGCTCCAGGGATGGTCTCCTGGACAAAGGACAGAAGTCTCTCCAGCGTTGACTTCCTCACATGCTTGTTATAATACTGAGGGTGTTTCACCTCCCACAAATTCCTCATCTCTCGATACTTTGAAATAAAAGAAGTAAGGAACTCTGGATCCTTCAATAGGGGATTCATTATATCTGGAAAAGAGAAAGTCACAAGACCAAAAAAACTTATTATATGTTTCTGCTAACCCCTCATCATCTTCTCCCTATGTAGGCCTCATCAATCTATCAAGCCATATAGGCCGCTTGCTACAAAGTCATGACCATAAACCCCCCCCCAAAAAAATATATATCTCAAATTACCTTCGTTTTGGAACGTCCTGGTCCACTATCACCTACGCACAGAACGTACGTACGACACGCGCGAAAGGCCCTCCTTTATACACTACGCATGTGTGAAACTCCGCCTGCGTCGCCCGCCCCTGACGTTCGAAATGAACTCATGTTCTCCGCCCCCTAATTTGACGCACAGAACGTACGTACGACACGCGCGAAAGGCCCTCCTTTATACACTACGCATGTGTGAAACTCCGCCTGCGTCGCCCGCCCCTGACGTTCGAAATGAACTCATGTTCTCCGCCCCCTAATTTGACGCACAGAACGTACGTACGACACGCGCGAAAGGCCCTCCTTTATACACTACGCATGTGTGAAACTCCGCCTGCGTCGCCCGCCCCTGACGTTCGAAATGAACTCATGTTCTCCGCCCCCTAATTTGACGCACAGAACGTACGTACGACACGCGCGAAAGGCCCTCCTTTATACACTACGCATGTGTGAAACTCCGCCTGCGTCGCCCGCCCCTGACGTTCGAAATGAACTCATGTTCTCCGCCCCTTTTTGTTACGGCGCGTAGTGGAGTTAAAGAATGGCGGAGACACCTGAAATGTTGACGACCTCAGGTAGTGGAGACAGCCCGCAGGCTGGAACGTCTGGAACGTCAACCAAATCTGTGAGGCCTAGATTTAAGGCCTCTAATATGAGTTTCAAAGAGATGGTGGAGATGGTGGCCATTCTTCGCAAAGACGACTATGATGGCAATTATGGGCCGTACGCACGGCCAAATTTGCGCAAGGCCAAAATCATGGCAAAGGTCGTGGACACTTTGCAGGCATCATTTGGGGTCCAGCGCTCCAAGGATCAATTGCGCAAAAGATGGTCTGACCTGAAAATCAGGGAGCCGGATCAATACCGACGTATCCGGAAAGTTCTTAAAAAAAGTAAGTACTTGTCGTGTTTTTCTCTTGTGTTTATTACCTTGTATACTGCTCCATGTGCTTTTCCTTTCTATACGATTTTTGTTCATCGTTCTAAACGATCTTTGAAGAAACCTCGTTACATATCTATATCTATATATATCTATATATATATATATATATATATATATCTATCTATCTATCTATCTATCTATCTATCTATCTATCTATCTATCTATCTATATCTATATCTATATCTATATCTATATCTATATCTATATCTATATCTATATCTATATCTATATATATATCTCTATATATATATCTATATATATATATCTATATATATATATATATATATCTATATATATATCTATATATATATATCTATATATATATATATATCTATATATATCTATATCTAAATATATAAATATAAATATCTAAATATAAATATAAAAATATAAATATATAAAAATATAAATATAAATATAAATATAAATATATAAAAATATAAATATAAAAAAATATAAAAATATAAATATATAAAAATATAAATATAAATATAAATATAAATATATAAAAATATAAATATAAAAAAATATAAAAATATAAATATATATATATATATATATATATATATATATATATATATATATATATATATATATATATATATATATATATATATATATATATATATATATATATATATATATATATATTATATATCTATTTGAAATTCTCTTAATTTTTTGGATTTACATTTAGTTAGATATTTAGAGATTTTGTTACAGATATAGAGAGAGATCAAAAGATTATTAACTATATTTTGAGATATTGATATCTTATCTATCCGGTATGTCTTTAATAATTTTAAATATTGAACTAAAATAGGAACTCTACACAAACCACTTCACTACAAATGTTGGAAAATTATTATGTCCTAAAATATCTGTGTGCTAATTAGATTACTCATTTTTTGTTTCACATAGGGGAAAAATCACTCAGCCAACCAAAAGAACACAGTCCACCACAAGCAAAACAGGATTGGGCAATCAGTCCAAGTCCCATTGACGATGTGGAGGAAGGAGAGGTGGGCGACATGGGCACCCCACCAGGTGAGTGTCTGACACACCAGCTTACGTTAATCTATGCATGGCTGCCTTTTGTTTAATTGAATTTGTCTACTCTATTTTAGGGGATCTGCTTCATTCAAGCAACAGTGACACCCCCGAGGATGTGGAGGAATTAGGCTACATGGCCACCCCACCAGGTCAGTGTCTGAGACAACAGCTTTATTTCTGGTAAGGTAAACTATGTATGTGTGCATATTTGTAAAGACATTTTTTGGTTTCATTCCACTTTAGGAACAACAAGAAGTGACCATTTCACCTCGGAAAGTGCCCAACGTCTAATTGGTCAAATAATGGCCTGGAATCAAGACATGGATCAAATGCGTAATAGGCTGGATCGTATGCAGCAGGAAATGAAGGACATGATTGATGTTTTGGGTCGAATCTAAATGCCCTTTTTTAAACCCCAAAACATCAATCATGTCCTTCATTTCCTGTTTTGCTGACCCCATTCTGGGTCTTCTCTTTGTTTTTTTGGCATAACATAAATGGCTGTTTAACCTAATGTCAAAAAGGAGGGCTGTCAAAAATCCACAAAAAAATAAAAATTGATTTTCTAAAAAACAACCAAAAAAAAAAAAAAAGTGATTTTAAAAAACCCAAAAAAAAAAAAAAAGTGATTTTAAAAAACCCAAAAAAAAAAAAAAAGTGATTTTAAAAAACCCAAAAAAAAAAAAAAAAAGTGATTTTAAAAAAGCCAAAAAATCGAATAAATAATTAATGTTAAAAAACCAAAAAAAGTAAAAAAAATTGATTTGAAAACACCAAAAAAATTAAGAAAATTAATGTTAAAAAACCAAAAAAAAAAAAAAAATTGATTTGAAAACACCAAAAAAATTAAGAAAATTAATGTTAAAAAACCAAAAAAAGTAAAAAAAATTGATTTGAAAACACCAAAAAAATTAAGAAAATTAATGTTAAAAAACCAAAAAAAAAAAAAAAATTGATTTTAAAAAAACAAAAAAAAAAATAAAAAACTTGATTTTCCAAAAACAAAGCCTGTTTTTGAAAATCCAAAAGCCCAAAATATTTTTTTGTGGATTAGGTAGAAATATTTCAATATAATTATATTTTGCTACATCATTAAGATACCATTATATTTTTGTCTCGGAACATTTTATACTAAATGCAGAACTGAATGCATACCAACCATTAATAAAAACATCTCCTTTTATAGGATTTTAACAAATGTGTGGTTTGTTATTTCAAGGCTCAGTATCAGTTTGGTTATAATTGTCAAAAAGTTGTTTACAGTGGCAATGGAGCTTATTTATACATTTTTAAAATTCAAATACAGTTGGCACTACAACTGCTCGACCATAACCTAGGAGACAGCCCAAAAGAAAGGCAAGCAATAAATATAATGCCAGATTTCAGCAATATTTTTTTTATTGTAAAAAAAATTATATATCCTGGCCCATTGCAATGGCCCCCCTACCCATAAAATAATCAACATATTGCTGTCTAACCTGACGGGAACTTTGGGGGGCCAAGCCAGTACGGACAGTATCCAGGCCTGTAAGGTTGGCTTCTATTTGTCCGGCCTCAGGCCCAACTGTGCCTATATAATTGGCTGAATGCTTATTTAAAAAGTTGTGCAGAATGCAGCATGATAAAATTATAAAATTAAGTTTGTATTCCGCCAAATTAATGGCTGTTTGAAACAGGCGGAACCGGCTGGCCAGAATTCCAAACGCATTCTCAACCACTCTTCTAGCTCTGGCCAGCCGGTAATTAAAAACCCTCCTCTCCGGGGTGAGGGTTCTTTGGGGGAATGGCCTCATGAGGTGCTTGCTCAGAGCGAAGGCTTCATCGGCAATGAAGACAAAGGGGAGTCCTTCCACGTTATCCTCATCAGGTGGCAATCCCAGGCCACCACTCTGGAGACGCTGGCAGAACTCCGTCTGGGCAAATACTCCTCCATCCGACATCCGGCCATTCTTCCCCACGTCCACATATAAAAAATCATAGTGTGCCGACACCACCGCCATTAAAACAATACTGTGGAACCCCTTATAATTAAAATAATATGACCCCGAATGGGGTGGTGGCACAATGTGGACATGTTTCCCATCTATAGCCCCTCCACAATTGGGAAAGTCCCAACGGCTTGCAAAATGGGATGCCACAGTCTGCCATTCCTGTGGCGTTGAAGGAAACTGGGGAATCAAACAAGAAAACAAAAATCAATTAATTTGGAAGCTAACATTGCAAGAAAATTAGACAATTAAAAACATTATTCCCCAGCATCAGTATAACATTCAATAATTTAATTCTTCTGGAATAACTAATATGGAAAAAGGCACACTTATCAGATTGCTCACCCCCTCTGATAGAACATTGATTACATTTTAGGGGGTTGTGAAATCCCCAAAAAAAATTACTTTAACAACACGCAGGAATTTAGGGATAACAAAGGCTACAAGACTGCAGTTGTCGCACTCTGCAGGTGC
Source organism: Lithobates clamitans (assembly GCA_037952925.1). NCBI lineage: Eukaryota > Metazoa > Chordata > Amphibia > Anura > Ranidae > Lithobates > Lithobates clamitans. Next base: position 2,370,512 of record JBBGZY010000695.1, on the reverse strand, counting down.
AGTTGCAAACCAGCTTACAGTAAATGAGGTAATGTCAAAAGGCATTCATGTTGCTAACAGTACACAATCACATGCAAGGGCAATTAATGAAAACACTTTGAGGCTTGCATATGATTTGATGATGGAAATCAGCAGAGCTTCTGCTCATTTACTAAAGCACTGGAACAAATGCACTTGTAGAGTGCACATGCATTTTGCAAAGTGCAACATAGATTTGCTTTAGACAAATCAACACCACAGAACATTCAAGCAAATTTTAACGAGGGTGGGGGTGGGGGGGTTGTGAAATCTAGCTAATTGCTAATTAGCAGCACACTATTTGGAGTGAGTTCAGGTGGGGGGGGGGGTTGTGAAATCTAGCTAATTGCTAATTAGCAGCACACTATTTGGAGTGAGTTCAGGTGGGGGGGGGGGTTGTGAAATCTAGCTAATTGCTAATTAGCAGCACACTATTTGGAGTGAGTTCAGGTGGGGGGGGGGGGGTTGTGAAATCTAGCTAATTGCTAATTAGCAGCACACTATTTGGAGTGAGTTCAGGTGGGGGGGGGGTTGTGAAATCTAGCTAATTGCTAATTCTAAGCACACTAAATACACTCCAACAAAATACATTCAAAATGAGTAGACTAGGTGGATATGTTCCCATCACTTCATGCTGGGAAGGTTATTGAAGGAAACTATACATGCATGCCAAAAAATAACAGGAAAAAATCCCAGCATGTGTGAGGATAAAAAGGGGACATTCACACTATATTGCAATGATGGGAAGTAGTGTTTGAAGCAAGAAATACATTACTTTATCAAAGATTACATAAAAGAACATGTGATGCTAATAAAATAAAAATATCTTACCTTAATATAGTCCTTCTGCAGGACCTGTATGATGGCAGAACAGGTCTCTGGGATAATGATCCCCAGAGCCTGGGGGGAGATGCCTGTCGAGAACTTAAGGTCCTGCAGGCTTCTCCCTGTGGCCAAATACCGCAAGGTAGCGACCAGCCTCTGCTCCGGAGTGATGGCTTGCCTCATGCAGGTATCCTGCCTGCTGATATAGGGGGTCAGCAAAGCCACCAAACGATCAAAAACGGGGTCCGTCATCCGGAGAAAGTTCCTGAAATCCTCAGGATTATTCTCACGGATCTCACGGAGCAAAGGCATGTGACAGAACTGGTCACGCTGAAGCAACCAATTCTTGGTCCATGAACTCCTCCTCGCCCTGTTCATGGACTGGTCTTGGGCTGAAGAATAAACTACAGCACCAAGCACATACAATGCACGAGCTCTACGACGAGTACGTACAGGTAACATGGCTTCAAAACGGTCGGCTGGTCAGAACGCACTAAACAGAACGCACTGAAGAACAGCAAGGCCTGTGAAGAACGACCTGAAAATCAGGAACGAGCGGCCAATAAAACAAAGATTTCTCAATGCCAACTGACCAAACGCACTGAAAAGCAGATACAAACCTCACAAGCACAGACTGAACAACAGTTAAAACGAACTGAAAAATACGAGTCTCACAAGCGCGAATCGTCTCTCACCAAACTTCTACTAACACGAGATAAACACGAGATTAGCAGAAGGAGCCCAAAGGGTGTCGTACGGGCTATTGAACTTCCGTTTTATAGTCTCGTCGGACTTGGTGTACGTCACAGCGTACTAAACTGGCGTACTTTTGTGTGGTCGTGTGTGGGCAAGTCCGTTCGTAAGAAAGTCTGCCCCAAGTCCGCCGAAGGTACGCCGGAAGTATGTCGGACAGACTGTCCGACTTTTGTAGCTGCAAAGTCCGACCGTGTGTACGCGGCATAAGTTGTAAGTTTAAAAAAAAATAAAATGCTTTGTGAATGAATGGTAAGCTGCTCAGGACAGAGCACTTCCCATTCATTCACTGTCCAGTGGAGCTGAGGCTACAGAGAAAGGGACTGGGGAATCTCTGTCCTCAGTCCCTTTCTCTGTCTCAAAAGTGAGATATTAGTGGTCTGTTTAGAGCCCTGATATTTCACCAAAACCCCCCAAACAGGGCTGTTAAAAAATAATAAAAATAAAAAAAAGAAAAATCTACTGACACCGTCCACTGCTTGTTTGGTTGGCTGGCTGGGGGAGCTGCATCACACCCTGTGTCATCACTCTTCTGCCCTGTTCACACCACAATGTTGATGTCACGTGATTTTTTTTTCCACACAAAAAACTGCATATACATTGCAAATTCCTGAGCAGAAAAAATCTGCACGTGATATAGAGCTGCACGATTAATCGTTAAAGAATCAAGATCGCGATTCAACCCCCCTCACGATCTTAAAATAGCATTTCCTCGATTCAGTGCAGAGAGTTCTCGGTACACTGCTGACAGCTGTCAAAAAAACAAAAAAAAAAAAAAAAAAACAGGCAGCCTGCCAAGTTTATCACAACATCTTAGGGGGAGATAAAGAGACACATTGTAACATTTAGTTCTTTTAGATCAAAAGGATGAACTTCGGTCTGTAAATGAGGTCAGTTTAACCATTTATAGTATCTCACAAAAGTGAGTACACTTCTCACATTTTTGTAAATATTTTATTATATCTTTTCATGTGACAACACTGAAGAAATGATACAATGTAAAGTAGTGAGTGTACAGCTTGTATAACAGTGTAAACTTGCTGTCCCCTCAAAATTACTCAACACACAGCCATTAATGTCTAAACTTCTGGCAACAAAAGTGAGTACACCGCTAAGTGAAAATGTCCAAATTGGGCCCAAAATGTCAATATTGTGTGTGGCCACCATTATTTTTCAGCACTGCCTTAACCCACTTGGGCAGGGAGTTCACCAGAGCTTCACAGGTTGCCACTGGAGTCCTCTTCCACTCCTCCATGACGACATCACAGAGCTGGTGGATATTAGAGACCTTGCGCTCCTTTGGATGCACCATCAGAGAGAGAGAGCCATGCTATACCCGCACCACCAGAGAGCCACGCTGTACCGCACAACCAGAAAGAGAGCGCCACGCTGTCCAGCACCACCAGAGAGAGAGCAGGTCAGTGACACTGGGCAGTGTCACTGGGCAGAGAGAACCACGCTGTACCCACACTACCAGATAGAGCCACGCTGTACCCGCACCACCAGATAGAGCCATGCTGTACCCACACCACCAGAGAGCCACTCTGTACCGCGCCACCAGAGAGAGCCATTCTGTACCACACCACCAGAGAGAGCCACGCTGTACCGCACCACCAGAGATAGAGAGCCATGCTGTACCCCACTGCCAGAGAGAGCCACCAGAGCCATGCTGTACCCACACCACCAGAGAGAGAGAGAGAGCCATGCTGTACCTGCACCAGCAGAGAGAGAGAGCCATGTTGTACCCGCACCACCAGAGAGCCACGCTGTACCGCACCACCAGAAAGAGAGCACCGTGCTGTCCAGCACCACCAGAGAGAGAGGGAGCAGGTCAGTGTCACTGGGCAGTGTGGGCACAATAGGAGACAGACAGTACTAGCATTGTATGGCCACAATAGGACTGGAGTTATATGGGCGCAATTTATATAGCGTCTTTATGCTATTGTGCCCATATAGCTGCAATTGTACCCATATAGATGCTTTTGCACCCATAAAGAGGAACAACAGCAGCTATATGGGCACAATAGCATAAAGATGTTATTGTGACCATAGAGCTGCTATTGTGCCCATATAGCTGCTGTTGTGCCCATATAGCTCACCCTGCCCTTCATGACATTGTCGAAAAGAGGTGGAGCATGGGTGACCTTAAAATGATGCCCCCCCCCCCCCCCCCCTAAAAACGTTCTGTGGACGCCCATGACTATAAGGTATGTTTTGTTTCCAGCTAGCTAGGTGGCAACTATTTTGATGCAAGTAAGAGTTGCCTGCAGTGTCTTTGAAATCGGTTTTGGATACAATATTGTGGGTATCATCCAATGACAATACAAGATCCAAAAATACCAGATTCTTAGGGTCAGCAACAAAGGTGAACCAAAGGTGGTGTGTGGGCAAATGGAAAATCCTTATGGTGGAGTTGGACTCTCCGGTTTTCCTCTTTTCCTTCCCATGTTTTCTTCCTCCTCTAGATCTCCTGTATTTTCCTTTTTTCTTTTTTTTGGGAGGACAGTTTTCAATAAAAAAAACTCTGATCTGTTTTATTACTAGTGCTAGCTAATACTGTAGATTGATCTGTATGGGGAATTTCCAGCTCCAAGAATTGAAACGAATTTGACACTGCAACATTGTATTTGTCCATTGGATTTGCACCTCCACTGTCTTTGTTACATTTGTTGGTGTCAGGTGCCTCAAATTTCCTGGAGCAGAAGTTTCTAATACCTATATCACCAGCATAAACATAGGGAACCACTTTATAGGGTGTATAGCTGTAATGTTAGAATTTGTATCTTTATCTATCCTCATCCTGGGGGGGGGGGATATGTTTTTTTTATTATTTTTGTTTTTGACATTCCTGTGGCTAGTAGTCGGATAAGTATTTCTTTTGTGAACATTTCCACCTTTCCCATCCATTGTCTGTCCGGTCTCTGATCTCCCACTTTCAGGCCTCAAATTTGGAGCCCTATGCTGGTGTGGATGGTAATCCCATCCATTGGGATTAGGTGGAACATGGGATGTAGAATGCATATATTTATTTATATTTTGGTGGTTTTCCAATTAAATATACGCCCCTTCTCATAATAATCCAGGTCTCTAGAGAACTTTTTCTGCTTAACCTCAATTAGCTCCTCCTCAAATTGTGTCGTTTTTTTAAAAATATTCATACATCTGGAATAGCTGAGCATAATTTTTTAGGTTTCCAGATCTTTCACTAGCCCCTTTAGTTTCTCCCTATTGTATGTTAACATTCTCTTTGCATACGCACATTTTACATCCATTAAGCTGTGTACATAAGGATGAAATTTTAACCCAGGTGGACTGGAGATCTTCATCCAAGAAGCCACAGCGTTTAGTATTACGCAAAACTCTTGGTGCAAGACCCTCTGATAGATAAGTTTTGAGGAAAGACATTACCCCCCAATGTGTGGTATGGTAATTGTATGCTGCCTCTAATTTTCTACATAATTTCCAAAAATTGCAATATTTTATGTCACACTGTATTTGCACAGTGGTCTTTCAAACGCAATTTTTTGGGAAAAAATACACTTTGATGAATTTTAAAAAAAAACGAAACAGTAAAGTTAGCCCAATTTTTTTGTATAATGTGAATACTACTAGATGACAATACGTCGCAAGAATCGTGAGAGAATCCTGATCTTTAGTCTAAGCAAAAAAATTGTGATTCTCATTTTAGGTAGAATCATGCAGCTCTAACATGATGCCAGTGTTGTGGTGTGAACAGGGCGATTTTTCTGCAATTTGCATTTTGCAATTTTTTATGTTTTTTTTTTTGTTGAAAATTTGTTGTTGGGCAGAGTGAAAAAAAGGCAGCAAAATTGCGATAAAAACGCACTACATGCTTTTCTGCAGCGCCTTCATTAAAGTCTGTTGAACCAAAAAAGCAGTGTTTTGACTTTTAAAAAGTCCCTGACCCTTTCCGAAAACGCAGAGGCACAAAAAAGCATTGATGTGAACATGTTCCATAGGAACCCATGTTAAAAATAATGTCCTTTGTTTCTGCAAAAAGCATGAAAAAACGCATTGGTGTGAATGGAGCCATTTACACCAATGCAATTTGCACTTGAGCATTTCTGCAGTGCTTTTTGCGTTTTTTTGCCGTGATTTTCAGTTTGCATTTTTTATGCTTTTTTTGTAAAATGTGTTGTTACGCAGACTTAAAAATGCAAATCGTAGCAAAATCACGGTAAAAAAAAACGCACTACATGCTTTTCTGCAGCTTCTCCATTGAAGTCTATTGAACCAAAAAAACTGTTTTGTGTTTAAAAAAAAAAAGTCCCATACCTTTTCCAAAAACACAGAGCCACAAAAAAGCATTGTTGTGAACGTATTCCATAGGAACCCATGTTAAAAATATTGTCCTGCGTTTCTGCAAAAAGCATGAAAAAAATGCTTTGGTGTGAATGAAGCCTTATGCCCCATACACACGGTCGGACATTGATCGGACATTCCGACAACAAAATCCATGGATTTTTTCCGACGGATGTTGGCTCAAACTTGTCTTGCGTATACACGGTCACACAAAGTTGTCGGAAAATCCGATCGTTCTGAACGCGGTGACATAAAACATGTACGTTGGGACTATAAACGGGGCAGTAGCCAATAGCTTTTGTCTCTTAATTTATTCTGAGCATGCGTGGCACTTTGTGCATCAGATTTGTGTACACACGATCGGAATTTCCGACAACAAGATTTTGTTGTCGGAAAATTTTATAGCCTGCTCTCAAACTTTGTGTGTCGGAAATTCTGATGGAAAATGTGTGATGGAGCCTACACACGGTCGGAATTTCCGACAACAAGGTCCTATCACACATTTTCCATCGGAAAATCCGACCGTGTGTACAGGGCATTAAAGTGGAACTTAATGCTCTCAATCAACACTGATTATTTTTAGTCCTTATGCTGCCAAAATTCCTAAATAGATAGGAAGGTGTGTTTTATTTATTTGTTTTACTTTTTTCCAGTTACTTCCTAGTTTGAAGGCCTAGGCAAATGATGACATACATCCCAGGAGTCTTCAGGAAGGGAGGAGGGGTTTACTTAGATAACCAGACCCTTCTGCCTGCATGCCTAAGCTAAGTGCAGATGGATATCGAGAAGTAAATGCTACATGAATCACCTGCCCTTACTCAAGATGGCCACAGCTAGCAATGCTAGGGGATATTTATTTAAAGTGATTTCTCAGCAAAAAAAAGCATGGAGACCTGGATGGATGTATGAGTTTGCTTTGAATATTAAAAATGAACTAAGTAGCATTTTTGATTTGTGGTGCTCAGATACAGTGAAGTTCAGCTTTGAGCCCCGGGCTTTCAACAAAACTTTTCTGAACAAGAGGTACACCCTTGCCCAGTGGCAGCCTGCCCATGAGGGGCGCAGGGGCGTTGCCCCCCTTATCCATGCACCGACCCCTAATCTTCATGCAGGGTGCAAGATGCATGTATTACATGTTTTTTTTATCTTTTTAGAAGCACGTGATTAGAGCCAGAGGCTCTAATTGGCTTAAAAAAAGGGTGGGCTCGGGGTGCAGAGCACTGTACTCTGAGCCCACCAAGTTGTGTGACAATAGCAAATTAATATTTGCTATTGTCTTCCTGATTCTCCTTCAGACCAATCAGGAAAGGGTCCTGAGGCCCCATTGGCCGAGAGGAGAAGCGATCGTATTGGCTGCCGAGGAGGAGGAGAAGACGCAGGGGAAGCCACCGTGAAGCCGAGGAGGAGGAGACGCAGGGTGAAGTTGACGAGGAGGAAGCGCTGCCCTCAGCCTAGATGGGGTAAATGCGGGGCAGGTGGGCTGACGATAGAGCAACGGAGGGAGGTGGCGGTGCGCCAGAACCAGCCGCCACTGCCCTTGTCATGTGTCATTTTAGAAAAACAAATGACCAGCAATATGGAAAATAGACTATTGGCAGACATCCAGACATTAGCCCAGCAGCTTGCATTGTGGGAAGGAGCAGTAAACCACTGTGTAGCGCTGCAAAGTAGGAAGCAGAAACTGTATATGTAATTTAGAAACCTGGCTACAACATCACTACTTTTTCCTTTATACACGTTTAAAAATAAGCAGCGTATAAGGAGTACGCAGCATAAACTTCAATACTTTTGTGTAATTTAATGTAATAACTGTACAAATTGATAGATAATAGAGCTAGGAGAGAAATAATTGAGCATGAATAGAGGCTCAGGTGGATTGATGTCACATAAAGATGTGTAATGTGATGAATCTTTTCTTGTGAATAGTCTGGATTTATTCCCAGCACTATGCTGGGTGAGTTTTTGGGTGTTGTTGGAGATCTGTCATCGCAGTCACCTGTATATCTCTCTCTGTCTTTCTCCTCCCTATAGATATGATGGATTGCACTGAAAGAAAGATATGAAGCAATAACACAGGATTATCCAGGTAGGGGGACACACCTGGGCCTGCAGGTATGTACTCATCACTATTACATCATTCTGCTCATGCCTTCCCCTTTGATTAACAAGAATACATTTCTCTTTTCTTGTCTGCAACAAATGGAGCCGGTTACACAGATGTGTGAGATAACTCACGGTTACGGCATTTGCATGTAAGTTGTCTTTTCTCATAGAAGTTATGCATTATATCTCACATTTGGCACTATGAGCACTTCAGCCACCCAAGAACTACAAATACCAGCATATCATGTCAGACTTTGTTTCTAAAATATGCATTAGCCTTACCATAGAGACATTATGCAAACAATAAAATTTAACATCATTTTTAATAATCCAATAATGAGAATTACTACCAGTGTACAGAAGAATAGAAGTGACAATGTCCATGCATACAGTGCCTTGAAAAAGTATTCATATGCCTTGAAATTTTCCACATTTTGTCAAGCTACAACAAAAAATTACATGTATTTTATTGGGATTTATAGTGGTAGACCAACACAAAGTGACACATAATTGTGAAGTGGAAGGAAAATGATAAATGGTTTTCAACGTTTTTTTACAAATAAATATGTGAAAAGTGTGGTGTGCATTTGTATTCAGCCCCCTTTACTCTGATACCCTTAACTAAAATCTAGTGGAACCAATTGCCTTCAGAAGTCACCTAATAAGTAAATAGAGTCCACCTGTGTGTAATTCAGTATAAATACAGCTGTTTTGTGAAGCCCTCAGAGGTTTTTTAGAGAACCTTAGTGAACAAACAGCATCCTGAAGGCCAAGGAACACACCAGACAGGTCAGGGATAAGGTTGTAGAGAAGTTTAAAGCAGGGTTAGGTTATAAAAATATATCCCAAGCTTTGAACATCACTTGGAGCACTGTTCAATCCATCATCGGAAAATGGAAAGAGTATGGCACAACTGCAAACCTACCAAGACATGGCTGTCCACATGAACTGACAGGCCGGGCAAGGAGAGCATTAATCAGAGAAGCAGCCAAGAGGCCCATTGTAACTGCAGAGATCCACAGCTCAGGTGGGAGAATCTGTCCACAGGACAACTATTAGTCGTGCACACCACAAATTTGGCCTTTATGCAGTGGCGGTCGGTAGCACTTACCCCATCGTTTCACCAGCAGCTTCCCCTGCTCGGCGGCGGCCTCCCGTTCCCCTGCTCTCCATGGGTCATCACCAGTGGTGGCTGGTGAAGTTTTAAGATGGGGAGGCGCCAGACCCTGACCCTTGTTTTTGACCCCTCACACTTCTCATAAGCCCCACCCCTTTTAGAATCCACCCACTCCGTCACCTGTATTCCACCAGATCCACCCATAGTGTCAGGAATATTTAGCTCAGCATCACAGGACAGAGTATACAGCCCCAGCATCACAGAACAGGAGTATACAGCCCCAGCACCACAGGACAGAGTATATGGCCCCAGCACCACAGGATAGACTATACAGCCCCAGCAACACGGGACAGAGTATACAGCCCCAGCAACACGGGACAGAGTATACAGCCCCAGCATCACATGACTGAGTATACAGCCCCAGCATCACAGGACAGAGTATACAGCCCCAGCATCACAGGACAGAGTATACAGCCCCAGCATCACAGGACAGAGTATAGAAGCCCCAGCATCACAGGACAGAGTATACAGCCCCAGCATCACAGGACAGAGTATATGGCCCCAGCACCACAGGATAGACTATACAGCCCCAGCAACACGGGACAGAGTATACAGCCCCAGCAACACGGGACAGAGTATACAGCCCCAGCATCACATGACTGAGTATACAGCCCCAGCATCACAGGACAGAGTATACAGCCCCAGCATCACAGGACAGAGTATACAGCCCCAGCATCACAGGACAGAGTATAGAAGCCCCAGCATCACAGGACAGCGTATACAGCCCCAGCATCACAGGACAGAGTATACAGCCCCAGCATCACAGGACAGCGTATACAGCCCCAGCATCACAGGACAGAGTATACAGCCCCAGCATCACAGGACAGAGTATACAGCCCCAGCATCACAGGACAGAGTATACAGCCCCAGCATCACAGGACAGAGTATACAGCCCCAGCATCACAGGGCAGAGTATGGGCACTGACTGATGATTATCGATCTATATCCACTTCCCCATGGTGTCTTTTGGTATGGGTAAAGGTAGCAAACAGAAACATATCTTTTTCTCTACCTTGTGACTCATCGCTCTAGCACAGAAGGGGGACAAACTCCTCAGTTGATGTTTCAGTTGGTTTTAGCAAACAATTTGTAATGCAGCAATAACAAATGTACTTTTCCTAAGACCCTACCAATTCTGAATTTTGTAAAAATGCACCGATCAGGCCGTGCGTTCTATCCACTGGCACGGAGAAACCGGAAGTGACGCCACGGTTCTGAGGGAAAGCACCGCCCATGTCTTAGGGCGGTGCCAATCAAAAGAAGACATCAACATGAATGAGGGCGTGATCAGGCGTATTGCATTGCACCGCAATGCAGCAAAAAAACAAGCAAATGAAGCATCTCGCCTGCAATCGCCTGCAATTACGTGATTGCATAGACATCACGCTTCCCATTAAAGGACCTTTTTTTTGTTTTTTTAAGGGACTTTTTTGTGACTAGCTTTGGGGGGCGGCGCCCGTGCTCCCCTATGGACAGGCCGCCACAGATCATCGTGGTGGCGGCCCCCGTTCCCCTGCTTTCCACAGGTCATTATGGCGGCGGCGGCTTCGGTTTCCTCCCTCCTCCTCAGCGGGCAATCGGAAGTCTTCTCTTTTCGGCCAATCGGAAAACGGGTCTCACACCAGGGGCGGATCCAGGGGGGGGGCAACAGGGCAATTGCCCCCCCCGAAATAATAGCACACACACTCTTAATGTAACTGTCTCCTGCACTCCGCTGCCGGCCCGAGTCTCTCTCTCACATGTGCCGATCAGCGGCGCCAAGAGAGAGACTCGCGCGTGGTATGTACGGGTGGTGGCGGCGGTCACTGACACTGAAGGAAGGATAGGTGGGTGGAGCCTCTTCCCTGCTCTGCACTCGTTGCTAGACGCCAGGCGGCCCTGGCATTAGCAACGAGTGACGTCACGGTCAGTCACACTCACACTGCAGTGAGTGAGTGAGTCACGGCGTCACGTCGGAGGTCGGACTCGAGTCTCACAGAGCCGACCGACGTGACAGTGTGACAGGGCCTGGAGCGGGCGGCTGGTGTGTGACTGAGGCTGAGCGAGGCAGCGAGCAGGCAGGTGTTGAAGCCGCTCCCCTTCTGATAATGTGACTGAAGGGACATGGCGTCGCGGCCATCTTGGTACTCCCGCACTCGTCCACAGTAAGCCTAGTGTTTGTAAGTCAGCAAGCGGACATCTTTATACACCCACCAGAGTCTTGCTTATCACAGTCATTTTTAACAGTAAACTCAACTTATATTTCACTAAATAAGCTGAGTTTACTATTAAAAATAACTGTGAAAAGCAAGACTCCGGTGGGTGTATAAAGATGTCTGCTTGCCGACTTCTAACTCTAGTCTTACTGCTGACAAGTGAGGGTGTACCAAGATGGCCGCAATGCAACATGCTTTTGCATGCATATTCTGATGAGTTACAATATCTCTCACTGCCCGCCCTCACTCTAGGACACATCCACTGGCAACTTGGCAAGTGACAATCCGCATGTTGTGGCAAGCGACATTGGCAAGTGAGAATCTGCATGTTGTGGCAGGCGACATTGGCAAGTGAAAATCCGCATCTTGTGACAGGCGACATTGGCAAGTGACAATCCGCATCTTGTGGCAGGCGACATTGGCAAGTGACAATCTGCATGTTGTGGCAGGCGACATTGGCAAGTGACAATCCGCATCTTGTGGCAGGCGACATTGGCAAGTGACAATCCGCATCTTGTGGCAGGCGACATTGGCAAGTGACAATCCGCATCTTGTGGCAGGCGACATTGGCAAGTGACAATCCGCATCTTGTGGCAGGCGACATTGGCAAGTGACAATCCGCATGTTTTGGCAGGCGACATTGGCAAGTGACACGCTGCATCTGGTGGCAGGCGACGGTAGCAAGTGACACGCTCAGGGCTCCCAATGATTCTGCATTATGGTGAGTTGAACGATTTCATTTTACATTACAATGTAATAATATAAATAATGCGCCTCAATCATCCTGACACCACATCAACCATGGTGCTGTTATGATTGAAGCGCCAACACCAGCCATTGCCCGACAAATTGCCCGCAAAATTTTATGGCAGTGCCCCTCCCGAGACTAGGCTCTGGATCCGCCCCTGTCTCACACCCGCTTCTGATTGCCCAGATTGAGGATCAGTGTTTCAACAGGGAATATTCATTCGCTGCTGTAACACCTGGGTGGACTCATGGCGCAATGCTCTGTGCCACGAACCCACAGTATTTTGAAACCTATTAGAGCCTGTGGCTCTAATCAGGTGCTTCAAAAAAACACCCCTGCTACTGTAATTCAGGCGCTCGGCATCCTGAAAGGGGCCGGACACATGAATAGGGGGTGGCCGCGGCGGCCGTGGATAGATCCATGCTGTGCATGAATCTATTATACATATAGAGAGTGGCGTGGATAGAGGGGGAGGCACCCCTAATGGATGGGCTGCCACTGACTTTATGAAAGAGTGGCAAGAAGAAAGCCATGGTTGATAGAAATCTTTAAGAAGTTTAATTTGCAGTTTGCGAGAAGCCATGTGGGGGACACAGCAAACATGTGGAGGAAGGTGCTCTGGTCAGATGAGACCAAAATGGAACTTTTTGGCCTAAAAGCAAAATGCTATGTGTGGTGGAAAACTATCACTGAACATCACCCTGAACACACCATCCCCACTGTGAAACATGGTGGTGGCAGCAACATGTTGTGGTGATGCTTTTATTCAGCAGGGACAAGGAAACTGGTCAGAGTTGATGGGAAGATGGATGGAGCCAAATACAGGGCAATCTTATAACAAAACCTGTTAAAATCTGCAAAAGACTTAAGAGTGGGGCGGAGGTTCACCTTACAGCAGGACAGTGACCCTAAACATACAGCCAGAGCTACAATGGAATGGTTTATATGAAAGCACATTCATGTGTTAGAATGACCCAGTCAAAGTTCAGAACTAAATCCAATTGCTGACCCGCCATCCCAGAGCAGGAGGTCGCTGGCCACATCAGGCTCTGCGGGCCACTGGTTGGGCACCCCTGGTGTAGCCTCTATAAAGACAAAAAAAGAACAGATACTGAGAATTACATCCAGGATACAGAACTAGAGAAGTGTTACTGTGCAGCATCCATCCACACAAAATAAATCTGGGCACACACAGATTGAAATTAAACCAGTTCAACAGGGACCGGCTGAAATTAGATCTGTGTGTAGCTCTCCGGGTTCGACAGAAGCTGATCGTTAGATTGGCTGCTGTTGAATAGGCCTGCTGGAAAACCTTGTTTGATTAGTGGCTTGTAGCAGAGAGTCCCTGCTGTCAGAATACAATATCCTGGCGGGGGGATTTCTGTATCCACATCATTTGTGTGGATGCAGGAATCTGTTAGTGTGTACCGAGAGTAAGAACAGATACGTTACACCCAGCACACAGAACAAGAAGAGAGGTACTGTGTGGCATCCAGGGCTGCTGTTAGAAATCACGGGGTCCTGTTCAGCCTACCTGACAGGGCCCCACCCCTCTGAAAATATCAAATTATATTTTCACTGAAATGCCATGAAAAAATGAATAAAAACCAAGCGCTGATGTGGATAGATATGTGTGATATAAATAAATTGTGCTAAAAAATATATATAAACTAATATAGTTAGTGCTATAATAAAATCAGTAAATTAAAGCTGCTATGAATATAGGGTGATCAGATAACCAAACAAATAGTACTAAGTATAAAATTGATGCGCTTTAAATAAATAATGCACAATATGCTGCTGCGACTAAGCTTAAATCCAGGAATAAAAAATGCATACATGTGAATAAAATAGATAAATAATTATGGTGCTAATACATGTGTTAAAATTGCCAAAATAAATCTTCAAATTGGTGATGTGACAGTGAATATAAATAAAATAATAATGACACTCTGAGCACAATGTCCAGATAGAGATAAATAGTGGGGGAAAGTAAAAATAATTAAACAGTTCCTTCCCTTAATCCAGATTGATTGACTCACTGGGTTAGATCGTTTGTATCAGGATATTTAGTTTTTCTTGCATCCCACTTTAGCCATAATACTGCTGATGATTCGGCTCTCAGGATAAAGGTTTTATGCAAAACAAGCAAAGAAAAAATAGATCATTGTGCAGTGAACTTACTAGTTACTAGTGCACAAGCAAAACAGGGACAAGAGATACACTCACAAACTCCCGGTCTATTAAAAGCATTCAAATATGCAGATTGCAGTCAGCCGCTGTGGACGAGGTTTCCCATAGAGAAATAGCTGCTGTTAACCTTCAGGTGTATTGCAGCACTGAATGTCCTAAGCTCCTCCCACACGTTGCATCACTGACACGTGACTTTTTCAAGGATCAAGGATATTTATTTATCTATTTTATATACATGTATGCATTTTTTATTCCTGGATTTAAGCTTAGTCGCAGCAGCATATTGTGCACTATTTATTTAAAGCGCATCAATTTTATACTTAGTATTGAAATGCCATGGCTGTGATGCTATGCTTCGCAGCCATTGTATAAAGTACACCCCCCATCTAATAAGACCCATTCAAGTGAAAAGCAATGCCCTGCAAGCACCCAGAACAATGTGCTTTGCACATGATTGTGGTGCGCTAGTGTGGGGTTAAAGCAGGCGGTGAGGAGGCAATATGCCTCCTCACTGCCTGTCAAATGCTCTCTGAAGAGATGCTGACCGCTCCTCAGTGTGCAAAGCACATTTGAAAGATTCCTTAATTTTTTTCAAATACATTTTTAGAATTTTACATTTTTTTATACATTTTATTATTATTTTTTTTTTACAGTTTTTTAACTTCCTGTTATGGGGGCTTTGGTGAAATATCAAAACAGACCCCTGACGTCTCACATTTGAGGCAGAGAAAGGGACTGAGGACAGAGTTTGCCCAGTCCCAGTCCAGTTTCCATGCAGCCTCAGCTGCACTGAACAGTGAATGAATGGGAAGTGCTCTGTGCTGAGCGGCTTCCTGTTCACTCACAAACTGAAGCATAGTAAAAGTTTACTATGCTTCCGTTATGAATGGACACAGGAGCCATCGGTAGTGTTTGCTCACTGTGTTCATTTAGGATAGGAAGGGACCGGTAAATAGGACATATTTACTGGCCCCCCCTTCCTCCCCGCTCTTCATCCTGAAACTGATCTTGCTGTGTGCCCCCAGCAGATCAAGAGAGTTTATTAGGGTTCAGTCATCTATTTCAGCAAAGGTACCCCATGTGTAAGGCAGTGACCCTCTTCAACGTACCTAGTATAGCCCAGAAGAACCCACCAAGGGGCAGGCCTCTCCCTTGCTTGGTGCCCAATGAGAAGGGAAACATGGAGAATGTTGCTATCACCCTACGATTCCTGTCCCACCCCTCTTGCATCCCAGTCCTAGCTAACAATTTATTGGCTGCCCAGGTGTACCTGTAAAGGTGTAAATCCATAACTGGTAGTGCCCACAAATGGTAAATCCCTTGGGATGGCAGACAAAGGTTACATCCTCCGAATGACGTGAACCTTCTGACTCCCATGCAGTTCCGCTTCAAAAGCTCCTCGACAGCAGCTGGTCCAAAGGGAGCCACATACTCTAGTAGCATTACATGAGGCACAGCAGCTCTTCCCATGTAATCCCATGTGCAGGATCTCTAGCTCTGTTCAGAAGAAGAAAGGGAGTACTATGCACTGTCCATGTGCACTAAACAGTAATGCTCCAACTCAGAAAATTGTAATGAGTGTAATGAGTATATAGAACATGAGAAGAGACAGCAAGTGCTTCCATGGAGACTCATAGAATGTGCAGAGTACAGTATATCTGTCCTAAGAATTGCATACAAAAGAGAAGCATTACTCTGCCATTTTCTTGACTTTCATACAGATAAACCCATGATGTAGATGGTACTTACAATACATAGTAGGCTATTTTCCCTGTATTCCATTGCAAATGCATTTTCAGGAATAAAACCTCCCATAAAGTATTTAATGACAGGAGCTGTCCATAGAGACTCCTTTTCTTCTAATAACGTTCCTAAATAATGTGTGGTCACTTGTCTCCCCTCCTCCCCCAGCATCCTGCATTGTTTCGCTTTAGAATGCTGACTCATGATTAATTGACCCATCGACTGACAGGCCTACAGTAGCTTACACGGAAAGTGAATCAGAAGGCCTCTTTGGTGGAATCAGATCAATGGCGCAGCCCAGTTGAAGAAAACCAGTAATTTCTGAATCAATTTATTTATTTTTTTTAATTATTTTTATTATGTTTTCAATGTAGGTACAAAACAGAATAGAGCCTATTGGGCATACCCAGGCTCGGTCAACAAAAACATAGAAAAACAAAACAAGAGAAAGAAGAAAAAAAAACAAAAAAAAAAAACACATAGAACCGTCTATATGTTCCTAACTAAACCATTGTACGCTTAAACCACTTTTGCAGGCTATTCAAATCAGTCCTCCAATTCCATGTGTACGCTGCAGTACCCATTTTGTTCATTAATGGAATGAGATGTGCAAGGTAGTACTATAATCATATTCATAATCATATTCCCCCCCTTCCCATGCCTATCGACTGAAAAGACCAGGGAGAATCAATTTATTTTAATGATTTTTTAAATTTAACACATGTAGAAATGTTTATTTCAACTTGTTATTTTTATTTTTTTAAATAAATATTATTACAGGGTGGAATACACACAGGATTTTCTAATAAGAAAAGTCACCACTGACTGCATGCTTGAAGACAGCCTGTACACACCTGACTATGTCAGATGTCCTGTCTGTGGTATGAAAGAGAAAGAGGCATGCCCCTTCTTTGTGACTCTTTATTCAGTCTGTGTAGTCTGATTTCCTTACTTTGCTGGTTTATTTCACATCCAACTGTAATACTCCAGCCTGCAGAACGATCCTTCCCATACTCGGAGCTCACCACCTGGCTGCAAGTGGTAGATGTGTACAACTAAAGGCAAAACTTTTTTTTGTAATTTTGGATAGAGATGAGAAGGATTAGAGCCCCTGTCAGGTTTTATGGCTACCTGTGCCCCCGTTAGGGAGATTCATCCTCTCTATTTGTCCCATTTACCATTATCATTGAAAATGAAAGTAAAGCAGCGTACACACGGTCAGACTTTTCGACCGGACTGGTCCGATGGACCGAGTCCGGCGGACAATCCGATCGTGTGTGGGCTTCATTGGACCTTTAGCGGACTTTTCCAGTCGAAAATCTGATGGACTTTAGATTTGGAACATGTTTCAAATCTTTACGTCTTAACACCGCCGGACCCAGAAATCCGCTCGTCTGTGTGCTAGTCCGATGGACAAAAACCGACGCTGGGGCAGCTATTGGCTACTGGCTATCAACTTCCTTATTTTGGTCCGGTGTACGTCATCACGTACGAATCCGTCGGACTTTGGTGTGATCGTGTGTAGGCAAGTCCGTTCGTTAAAAAGTCCATCGGAAGTCCGTTGAAAGTCCGTCGGAAAGTCTGTCAGACCAGTCCGGTCGAAAAGTCCGCCTGTGTGTACACGGCTTAAGAGAATATCCAGAATTTTGGGTTGTCTCCAAAAAAGTAATAGAGGAGAAATCTTTCAATGGGGACACTAATTCTGGTGATCTGGGGGTCCCCAAGGCATTCCCTTCATTTGCAGGGCTTTTCTCTCTCTTCCTGTTTGGCTATGGGACAGGAAGTGAAGGGAAATCTCTGCAATGGGACACAGGTGGCAAAAAAAAAATCTGACAGAGGCTCTATCCAAAATGAAAAAAAAAAAAATTTGCCTATAGTTCTGCTTTAAGTGTATGTGCACATGGCTGCCTGTAGTTGTAAAGAATGGGCATATTTCTCTGCAGGTGCTACATACAGCCTCTCTATAGACATCGCTGTATGCATGTGCTGGTACTTGTGTAAATCTGCTCATGCGTACACACATAAAAACCCAAACGCATTCTGCGTTCGGGGTCTTACGTCAGTACACAACTACCAGCATATACTGGCATACAGCCGCGTACAACATTTGCAACTATAGGGCAGCTGTACACATCACCTTCAGGGAAATGTGCCCAAAATGTATGCTGTATAACCACAGACGGTCATGTGCATGATCTAGTTAATGGACTGTTGCTGTGTGAATGCCCTTTTCTTAAAAAGATTATTTTATTTAAAAAAATGACTTCACTTAAAGTGGTAGTAAAGACATTTGAAAAAAAACAGAACAAAAGCAAACCCTGCAAGGTAAAGTATGCGGTGCATACTAGCACATTGTGAAAGACTTACCTTAGAACGGACCCTCCAGCGGCACGCTGTTAACCGCTGCAAAGGCTTCCATCTTCATCCGGTCTTCCTTCCGGGTTCAGGGACTTTGGCCGTCTGACTGGACAAGCCACGATGATGTCACTCCAGAGCGCAGGAGTCTCGGCCAAGGCACACAGCTCTAAAGGAACTGCACGGGTATGCCGTTTCTTCAGAGCGTACGTGCCGGTCACGGGGTTACAATTAATATCTCTTAAATGGTGCGTTTAGGAGATATTAATTTTACCTCCAGGTAAACTTCATTATAAGCTTACCTGTAGGTAAAAAGAAAAAAACAGAGTTTATTACCGCTTTAAGGCTGGTTTCACAACTATGCGAATTGGATGCAGGTTTTTCCACATCCAATTCGCATGGTAGGAGATTGTGACTGGCTCTCTATGGAGCCGGTTCACATATCTCTGCTGCGGCTCCGGTGCGAACTTCCACAGGGGTCCTGTGCCTCTTTTGGTCCGTTTCAGGTCTGAATTCAGCCCAAAATTCAGGCTGAAATTGGACCTGAAATGGTGAACGGGGACATACCGGACCCCTGCTGTGAGCAGCATGCGACAATAGTGCGAACTCAGCCTGAAGTGATACTAAACACACATTGTCTGCAGGGGAAACATAAGCAGGAGGAGCTTCTAGTCCTCTGTTGCTGGTCACAATAATAAACAAAGTAAAATACAAAGCAAAAATAAATAATTAGTATCAGTAAACTGTTTTAAATTGGCCTACAATTATATATTTAACATCAAATCTTCATTATTTTGTGGAAATAAATAATAAATAAATAATACTTTATTATTGAAAGTGAAAATAAAAGAAAATCAAAAATTGTGGGTTGCCCAGAAAAGTAATAGAGGGGAACTCTTCCAATGGGGACACTAGTTGTGGTGACCTGGGGGTCCCCAAGGAATTCCCTTAATTTGCAGGGATTTCCCTTCACTTCCTGTTTGGCTAGGGGACTGGAAGTGAAATCTCCGCAATGGGAGGCAGATGGCGAAAAAATATCTGACAGGAGTTATAGTCCTCCCTTGCTCTATCCAAATTGAAAAAAAAAGGAAAATTGTTTCATACTTACCGTAATTTTCCTTTCCTGGTGCAAATCCATGGCAGCATACTAGTGATAGGTTCTGGTGCTTTTGCGGGTGGATCTACCGCTGGTAGGATAAATTTACCCGTAGATGGCCCTGGGAGTACGGAGTTCCCTTCCTTCTCAGTATGTTGAAGGGCTTACTGCGATGGCAGAGAAGCCATTAGCTCAGAAAAGGAATCCTTAACCACCTTCTTCAGCAGATCGAACACTTGCTGGCCCTCTGATTCCCTGTCTGCAGCACAGTCTCTAAAACAGTTTTGGCAGACTAGCTTGTCAGCCATAGGGGTTGCTCCACATGCCCAGCACTTTCTGGTTCTTTCATGGCCTACTGAATGGGATGAGCGATGGCTCCTTGAGGACCTATGACCACCAGATAAAAGGTGTTTGAACAAGTGCCCATGACGGTCTCGGCTGGTTTCTCTGGGTTCATGCTTGGAAGTCTTCTTGGACATCCTCGGGCGCACAGGACTGGGAAGAAAAGAAAAAGATCCCAGTGTAAATGCACACTTTTTTTTTAAACAAAGGCCTTTACCTTAAGACAGTGTGAGGGTCTTGGTCAGGTGGCGAATGACTCATGACCAGCGGCACAGCGGGCAGCTAGATCAAGGGGAGAGAGGGGAGAAAAGGAAAAAAAGAAAGAAGATAAAGTTTAACATTAAAAACTTATCTTACACCTCCCCACCCCCCTCTCTATTTTTTACCCCTTTGTGTTTTTTTAAAACAATATAAGTTTCAAAACCTGCCACACAGAGGCAGGTTAGAACTAGCAGGAGCTCAATTCAGGCAACCCTCTGTGAGATAGAGGGCCACCTAATGAACCTGCTGCAGAGCTTAAGTACAGGAGTGGGTGGTCCTGATTAGCACAGCACTACCCACTGTCCAAAGGAACACCGAACAGGGCTCCTTTCCCTTTTCCAAGATGGCCACCGTGGCCTCTCTGTGCAACACGCATGAGTGCCGCACGCATGCATGAGCTGAAGCTCTGTCTAAGATCCCCACTGGACACTGCGCGCTTTGTTCCCGCGACTTTCAAGGATGCTGGCGCATGCACAATGTGTACATCATGGAGGATGTTTACAAAAGCGTCAGATGCGTGTCGGATTCTAGAGGAAGAGACATGCAAGTGTAGCAAAGTATTTAACCTCTTCCAGCCTAATGAGGACCTTCAAGGCCAAAGACAGCTGACATCCTTCCATATGTAGTGGGATGCATGAGGCATAGTGGGTGCAAAGATGGTGAAAGTCATTGGGCACCTGACACTTCTTGGATGCAAAAAAGGTTTTTATTTATTTTAACAGTCCTTTTATATTTTGAAGGGAAAGAGGGCTAGGGGCAGGACACCCTTGAGTTGTTGCAATTTTAATTAGCAGACTCTGAGACTGCAATAGGAGGACAGCCGTACAGGGAAAGGCCCCAGCAAGGCACCACTTCTGCACGTGCAAGATTGCTGTCTCCTATGGCAAGTGGCAACAGTACTAAACAGTTCCTAACACAAAGTTCAACAGTTCACTCAGCTTCACTACAACTTCTACTTGTAGTTCTTCAGCTCCTTGAGCTCCTAGTCTCTCTGATTCACTGACTATGAATCTCGTGAGCTCCTCAAGTCTTTTGCAGTGGTATCTCCCTCAATCGTCACCCATGCTTCCCTGCTGGGTCCCTAGCTTGGCACTCCAGATACCTCTGAATCTTCACCCCTGCTGACCGGCTCAGTCCCTGGCTTGACTCACAAGGCTGCTCTGCAAGCGTCACCTTCGCTGGTTGGCTCCCTGACTTGATCACCGCCTGAAGTTTCCCGATTCTCCACCGTGCCCCTTCGGTGAGAATACTGCTTCAGTTACTCACTGTGGTTCCTGGTAAAGGTGGTTGGTCCCTTCGTGGCAACAGCTTTCCTTCTACCTCCGAACACAACAGGTTCTCCAGCAGGCAGAACCACCACTTCTTGTTGGACTGCAAGCCGCAATCCCAACCCTGCGCTGCCCTGTCACTTCTGGATAGGCCCTCACACAGCCTGGCAGCCAGATGCCCCCAGGATAGGCCCAATCTCCGGCCTAGCAGCTCGGGGCGTACGACACACGTCCACTCAGACAGCGGTCCGGGTGGCACAGAAGAAAGATCACCTGACCTCACCCGAATATATAGGTTCTGCCATCAGGCCAAGGGATTCAACAAAACCCCTGCCCATTGGCTGAGATACCCCATATACTCATAACCTGACCTTGGGTTGCCCTTCTCATATCTCATATCTAGTACCACCAAGTTGCTGGCCACCTAGTGGTAGAAGAGAAAAGTGCAACAAGACCAGACTTAGGGCGAAAACCAATAGATCTCTATCAATTAACTGCAGTAGCTACTCCTGAAAAGGCATTTGGTGCGGAGCTCCCTGACTAAAACCCAGGGCGCTATACAAGGTAAACGTATCCTGTCAAAAAAGGAGTGGCCCAAACTCCTAAACCCAGGGTGAGACTTTCCAGAAGGCATACAGCATGAGGGAAAGCAAGTAGAGGATTTAGAAAGAGGAGGTGAGAGAACAAGGGTAGAAGAGAAAGATGCTCGCAGAGCAACCGGTCTGCTCAGCTCTAAAGGAGAACAGCAAAATGCTCCTGGTTTGGAAAGCCACTGTAGTCCCAAAAGACCCACAGAAGAGACCCCTCAGCCTATTAGCGCTTTTAGTGGCCCTGGACTGAGGACTGCATCTGGGAGAGGCTGAACCCAGACGGAACCTACATGGAGCAGAGGTAAGGACTATCACCATGTCACTGAGGTATGAGGAATGAAAGGAGAATGATGGGGGAGTCACTAACCTTTTCTTTTATAATATTCACTGTTCTGAGGGCGGAGCCTATTACTAGTATGCTGCCATGAATGCACCAGGGAAAATTTTTGCCTATAGTTCTACTTTAATTCTACATGCAATATCCCCCCCCATTGTCTTTGGCTGGTTAGTGAACATGGAAGAGGAGGGGGTGAGTGGGCTGTCATTTACCACTGTGCATACGCCCACATATGTGACTCTTTACTCACATGGGCTGCTCAGATGTGATAGGGCAGAAACTCACTGAAAACTGAGCATGTGCAGAGTTGCCACCACAGCTGCAAAATCCCTAGCTGAATTGGGGACATCAACAGAAGGGGGAGATAGAGAGCAGCTGCATAGTTGCCAACATTGAAAAAAATATGTGGGACACTTTTTTGGCTGTAGGCGGAGCCGTACAATAATTAGGGGGCGGGGCATTCGTTTGTAGGCAAGGCCTAGAAAAAATTTATAAGTGCGGCGCGCAAAGCGCGGTGCGGTGAAAAATGGGCCTGGCTTACGTGAAAAACGGGTGTGACTTGCGCGAAAGTGGGTGTGGCTTGTGGAAAGTGGGCATGGCTTACGTGGGAGTGGGCGTGGATTAAATGGGCGTGGCTCAAGAGGGTGTGGTTAGAGTCTGAGATGAATGAGGGATGGAGAGGGAAAGGGGGAGAAGGGAAGGGGGAGAGGGAAATGATGGGACAGCAGCCCCAGATCCTACACAATAGAAATATGTGTATTCTAGAAAGTTTAACAATCAGCAGATAAAGATACTCCAAACGCCTGGTGTTAACGCTTCAATCATCCCGGCACCTTGGTTGTTATGGTGTCAGGATGATTGAAGCGCATTATTTCTATTATTACATTGTAATATAAAATTAAATCATTCAACTCACCATAATGCCGAATCAGTGGAATCCCTGAGCGTGTCACTAGCCACGTCACCTGCCACCAGTAGAGTCTGTCCTTGCATCAGGTGCCCCCGGCAGAGTCTGTCCTTGCATCAGGTGCCCCTGCCAGAGTCTGTCCTTGCATCAGGTGCCCCCGCCAGAGTCTGTCCTTGCATCAGGTGCCCCCGCCAGAGTCTGTCCTTTAATCAGGTGCCCCCGCCAGAGTCTGTCCTTACATCAGGTGACCCCGGCAGAGTCTGTCCTTGCATCAGGTGCCCCCGCCAGAGTCTGTCCTTGCATCAGGTGCCCCCACCAGAGTCTGTATAGATCCCCTCAGTGCAGACCCCCTCCATCAGTGCAGATCCCGTCCATCAGTGCAGACCCCCTCCATCAGTGCAGACCCCCCCTCTATTAGTGCAGACCCCCCTCAGTGCAGCCCCCCTTCTATTATTGCAGCCCCCCTCTATTAGTGCAGACCCCCCCTCAGTGCAGCCCCCCCTATTAGTGCAGCCCCCCCTCTATTAGTGCAGCCCCCTCAGTGCAGCCCCTCTCTATCAGTGCAGACCCCCCCTCTATTAGTGCAGAACCCCCTCAGTGCAGCCCCCCCTATTAGTGCAGCCCCCCCTCTATTAGTGCAGCCCCCCTCAGTGCAGCCCCTCTCTATTAGTGCAGTCCCCCCTCTATTAGTGCAGCCCCCCTCTATTAGTGCAGACCCCCCTCAGGGCGGCCCCCCCTCTATTAGTGCAGCCCCCCATCAGTGCAGCACCCCTCTATTAGTGCAGCCCCCCTCTATTAGTGCAGCCCCCCTCTATTAGTGCAGCCCCCCCTCAGTGCAGCCCCTCTCTATTAGTGCAGCCCCCCCTCTATTAGTGCAGACCCCCCTTCAGTGCAGCCCCCCCTCTATTAGTGCAGACCCCCCTCAGTGCAGCCCCCCCTCTATTAGTGCGGACCCCCCTCAGTTAGTGCAGCCCCCCCTCAGTTAGTGCAGCCCCCCCCTCAGTGCAGACCCCCCCTCAGTTAGTGCAGCCCCCCCTCAGTGCACCCCCCCCTCAGTGCAGCCCCCCCTCAATGCAGCCCGGCCCCCGCTCACTGCAGGAGCGGCCGGTGTTCTGCCGAGAAAGTTCCCCTCGGCAATGGAGGACCCCCTGTGCTGCGCAGGCGCAGCGCTTGCGCAGTACGGGGCTGGGGAACTTTCAGCGAGACATGGCGACGGCGCCGTGTCTTCTGCTTGCTTCAGTGGAGAGGGAAGGGGCCGTGCAGCTAAAGAAGCCGCTTCATTGGCTGCACGGATCGAGCCCCCTTCCTCTCTCCACTCAACACTAGGGGAATATAGAGCTGCGGCGCCGGCCGCCATTTTGCTGGAGCCCGCTGCTCCAAAAACAAAAAAAACAACATTCCCGATTTTCCTTATGGAAAATCCCGATTCGGGACAGCCTGCAATCGGGACGAGGGTTCCCAAATCGGGATTGTCCTGGGAAAATCGGGACTGTTGGCAACTATGCAGCTGGATCAACCAGGTTTTTTGCAGAATACACAAAATTAATCTCATAAAGTGACCGAGTAAGCATGAACAGCATGTAATAAATACAGCATTTATTGATAGTTATGATGTGGATTTTGTAGTTTAGTAACACTTTAAGGGATTCTGATTTTCTAAAGCACTTTTGTAATAAAGCATTTATAAAGGATTTCCTGCTTGCTGTACGACTCAGAGAGGTCCTGTTGCCTTGCATTGCTGATGCTATGCCACAATTTGACCAGTTTTCCAGTTGGTAGGGTTCACACGGGAATAAAAATTGTTTTGGACTTTACAATTCATTCATCCAGCAAATCAGTTTTTTATATACTTTTTATCAGGTTTTTTTTTTGTTACCATTCATATATACATTTTTTCTTTATTTTTTTCATTTCACTTTTACAGATGTGATATTTTCAAATACACCGAACTTGAATGCCAAACATCTTCCTCTCAATTGGTGTTAATTTCATCACACACAAAAAAAGCTTTCAAGCAGCCATTGTGTGAGGCTGCAGCTGCATGGAAGCCTATGCCTCAGCCTATAAAAATAGCTGACTATGTGTACAAGAATGGCTCCCATCTCCATGGCAACCGTCACTAAATGAATCATCATGGAAGCCTTGTGTGACATCATCAATTCAGGATGGCAGCCGAGGGGTCACAGGGAGCAAAGTGGATCTCACAAAGAAAAAAAAAAGAACAAAAACAAACAATATAACCGCTTTGGCTTGCTGTAAAAAAAATGACATGATAGGAATTAATGGATTTGCAATAAACTGTGGGAGAAAATGACACTATTGTTTCTGAGTGGAGAAAGCTGTGTTTTTGTTTTTTTCCAAGTTCTGTGGTTCCAAATTGGGGCCTGGGGCTTGAAGGTTCCAAAGTGTCTTGGGTGGGACGTAACCTTCAATTCTGTGTCTAGATTTTTCTGGGTGCCTGCAGCCAGTGTGAGTACACAAATGTGCATGGTCGTTATATACTCAGGCCTGAGAATAGCTCAGAGCTCCCAGTTTGGACACAGCTCCTATATTGGAGAAAGGTCTCACCCAGGGGTCAGAGGGGCCCCAGCCGAGAGTCAAGACACAGGCGGCCTCAACCAGGGGTTAGAGGAGACCCCCCAGCCAGGAGACAGGAGGTCTCATCCCAGGAGTCAGGTAGGCTCCTATCAGGATGTCAGGAGAACCCTATCCTGAGGCCAGGAGTGGACCACGCAGGAGGAAGCTGCGACTAAAGGCTAATAGAGCCAAGTGAAACAGGAGAGCTGGGCAACACAGTCAGAGGGACTGGTAAGAAGAGCAGCGGTGGTGCTGACAAGCGAGCCAGGTTGCTTGGCATTTTCAGTTGTCTATTCTTGTTGATGTGGAAGAACCCCTGCGTGGGCAACTAATGTTAATATAAACTACTTTCCATTTTGTTCAATAAAAGTGGGCTGCCATTCTCTAAAATACAGTCTGGACTGGCACAACTTTTTAGGAAAAAGCACCTACCACATAAAAATATTAAGCTTTATTTTATATAAAGCTTTAAAGGTAGCTTCTAAAAGTGCTTTACAAAGAAAACACAAGAAATACACAGGATAAAACAATGAAAAAAGGAACAATTAGGTGAAAGCTTGTCTAAAGAAAAAAAAACGTTTTTAAATTTGATTCAAATGCAGTCAGAGAAGATGACTCTGATGTTCTTTGGAAGCGAATTTTAGAGTTTTGGGGCATCGAGTGTTGGTGGAGTAGAGGGGACACACAGACCGGAATTTGAGGAGCGGAGGTTACAGGAGGCGGGGGGGGGGGGGGTAGATAAAAAATAAGGCAGATATTGGGGTGCCAAGCCATAAAGAGCCTTATAGGTGAGCAAAAGGATCTTAACCATTTGCTGCCCGCCCACCGTCAAATGACGGCTGGGCGGCTCTCGTTCTGGGTGGACGTCATATGGCGGCTTCCCAGAACGACCGCTCTTGCGCTCCACAGGGGTGTGCCGACTGTGGCCGTGCCGTGTTGCTAGGATACGGCACGACCCTGATCTCTGTAAAGAGCCGCGGCTCTTTAACCATGTATTCAGCTGTGTCCAATCACAGCCGGTCACATGTAAATACGGAGATGCCGGTAATCGGCGCTCCTTGCCTCACACTGACAGAGTGTGAGGAGAGGAGAGCCGATCAGCGGCATCTCCTCACAGAGGACATCTAGGGATGTAATCAGGGCACTGATGATCAGTGTCCTGATTACAATTAGGTGCCCACCAGAAATGTGTGCCCACAACTGCCAGCAGTGACCACCTTTGCCCACAAGTGCCAGCAATCAGTGCCCACAAGTGCCAGCAATCAGTGCCCACAAGTAATGCCAGTCAGTGCTGGCTATCAGTGCTGCCCATTAATGCCCATCACTGCTGTCCATCAATGCCCATCATTGCTGCCCATCAATGCCAGCCATCAATGCCCATCAGTGCCACCTATATGTGCCCACCAGTGCAGCCTATCAGTGCCACCCATCAGTGCCGCCTATCAGTGCTCATCAGTGCCACATATCAGTGGCACCTATCAGTGCCCATAAGTGTGGCATATTAGTGCCTCATCAGTGCCACCTCATCAGTGCCCATAAGTGCCATCTCATCAGTCCCCATTAGTCCCGCCTATCAGTCCTGCTTCATCAGCGCCCATCAGTGAAGGAGAAAAATTACTTATTTACAAAATTTACTGACAGAAACTAAGAAAAACTTTTGTTTTCAAAATTTTCTTTTTTTTCTTTTTTTTTTTTTTTTAGGAAAAAATAAAAAACCCAGAAGTAAATAAATACAACCAAACGAAAGCTCTATTTGTGTGAAGAAAATTATAAAAATTTCACATGGTTACATGACCGCGCAATTGTCATTCAAAGTGTGAAAGTGCTGAAAGCTGAAAAATGGCCTGGGCAGGAAGGGGGTTTAAGTGCCCTGTATTGAGGTGGTTAAAGTCTATGCAAAACCTGATGGGTAGCCAGTGCAAGGTCTGGGGATAATATGGTCACTTGTACCAGACCACATGAGTATAATTACCCCATTACCACAACACATGTATATAAAATACAAAGAGTCTTGTGACACCTCGCCTGCATTTGATTCCTTTTCACTACAGTATTTTTGCTGGATATACCCATTAATGTCCAGAGATGCTCAGAGAAATATAAACAGATTCTAATTGCAGTCTGTAAATTTGGGGTTTTATTCCCCCTGTATAACCTTAATGCTCTAAGCCCAGGTCCCTGTGTATCTTATTATGGCCCTTCCCACTGTTCTTTACCCATCTGCTACACATCACTGCTGTCTTCCAGCCCCATCAGACAGAAGCCACATGTAAAATACGTAGCCATTTATTCTATTGGAGCTGGCTCTATGCAATGATATTAGCACGTTGCAATCTGCCTAATTTATGGGGAATCCATAAGCAGCTTTGCCTGCCTCCCCTGGGAGATAGGGAAGCATTATTATCAGTGATGTGGGAGCTGCAGGTCTCAGCATCCTGCAATGAGCTGGTGCCACACAGAGGGCTATGCTTCCAGGCTCCACTCAGCTGGAATAATGACGACAGGGCAGGATCACTGGTGTCCTGTGAGGCAGAACTGGCATCACACATCAATGAAAGCACAAGCGTATTAGAACAGGGGCTGTGATCAGAGACATGCACAGGCTGCCATCTGTTCTGGGCAAGCATGTGCAGAGATTGGCTATAATGAACCATTAAGAAACTCATTCCATAGAGAAAAAAATGATTTATTTTATACTAATTAGTACATTTGAAAATGAATTTGCAAATAAAAATTTTTTTTTTTCTTCAAGAAGGCAAGAAGGGCCCAGTGGAGGCCTATAGCAGTAAATGGTGGATATGGAGGGATCTTGTAGACTGCTAAGTGAAGAATTAGTAATTGGCATGATCCAGTTACCCACAGTCGGCTTTGGAAAAAAGCATAGAGAAATAAATGCAGCCTTTTATAATAAACCACCTGCTACAATATCAGGACCTTGTGTAGTGCACCCCTTAAGGCGCCGCATTTAAAAAGGGATCCCCCACCCTGCACATCTAGGCACACTGCATCAGATTTGAGTCAAACAACAGTCCAGTGTTTTGTTTTATGTTTTATTGAGGGGAATAAACTTGGAAAGGAATTGGGGTAATATGGGATGCCCATTTGACTTTTCAGCAGAAAGGAATCTTCAGGGACACAACTATTTACAGTCCACATGTATATATATGGCTTTTTTCCTGGTGCAGGAACTCAACCACGGGGAGTTCAGGGGTGTACAGCATATAGAGCACAGAGTTCGGGGGTGCGTAGTGTATAGAGTGCAGAGTTCAGGGGTGTGTAGTGTGTAGTGTATAGAGTGCAGAGTTCAGGGGTGCACAGTGTAGAGTGCAGGGTTTAGGGGTACACAGTGTACAGAGTGCAGACTTCAGGGGTGCGCAGTGTACAGGGTGCGGAGCTCAGGGGTGTACAGGGTGCGGAGCTCAGGGGTGCACAGTGCACAGGGTGCGGAGCTCAGGGGTGCACAGTGTACAGGATGCGGAGCTCAGGGGTGTGCAGTCTACAAGGTGCGAAGCTCAGGGGTGCGCAGTGTACAGGGCGTGGAGCTTGGGGGTGCGCAGTATACAGGGTGCGGAGCTTAGGGGTGTACAGTGTACAGGATGCAAAGCTCAGGGGTGTGCAGTGTACAGGGTGCAAAGCTCAAGGGTGCGCAGTGTACATGGGTTGGAGCTCAGGGGTGCGCAGTGTACTGGATGCAAAGCTCAGGGGTGCGCAGTATACAGGGTGCGGAGCTCAGGGGTGCGCAGTGTAAGGTAAGGTAAGAGCCAGGGAGGAGTTTAGTGGAAGCTTCCTTGGCTCTTTTACCCACTGTGACAGGCAGCGGTCAGCGGGGAGAGGTGCAGAGAATGCCAGCAATTGCAGCAGGGCTATGCCTAGATGCCCTGTATTAGCAATGTCAGTGGCACCTCCCCACCCTCCTGTATAGCACACAGTACAATGCCTGAGGATGGTGGGGAGGGTGCGGTGCAGCCGCTCAGAGGAGCGCTGTCATTTCTAAACACGGAAGGCGGGCTTCTGTATTTAGAAGTGACACCGCTCCACAGAGTGGAAACCACAGAGCTAGCACCAGAGCCCTGTGTACATGGGCTGATTAGGGTATGCCTAGGCACACTTGGCACCCCCCCATGTGCACGCCTATGCTCCCAGGACCACATGGCACACTGTTGGGTGATCTGACAAAAGGCTCAGTCAGAACAATAGCTAACACCCTTTACAGACAGGGACTGTGGGCTCCTTGTTTGTGTAGCAAAGTCCTAGCGCCCAGCTGTCCTCCTGTGGCTACTGATCCCAGTACGACCTCTTGAGGCACTGACAGATCACCTGGCTGCAGCTGCCCCCTTCTCCAGCCCTCTTGGCTAAACTTACACAGTCCTCCCAGACTGACTCTGCATCCATCCCAGACTGCTCTCTCCCAGTCCTCTCAGGCTGCCTCTAAGTCCTCTCCCGACTGTAACACTCACCAGCCCAATTGGCTGTCTTCTTCCTTGGAGATTTGCCCGGCAGTGTTCTCCTGCTGTCCTTCTCCTTCTCCTGTGCCTCCGGTCAGGACACCCCCTTGTGTCAGGAAGAGGGTCCCTTCCACACCCGAGCCCAGGCCCGAGGTAACCCCCCCCAGAATAGGGGGCTACCCTCAAGGGTCACTGACAGCCTAACACTCCATCTCCAGTTTCCACCCAAACTCAACTGCCCCAGCTGGGCTAACCCAGAGTATTTGAGGGGGCCTGCCCCCTGCCAACCTGTCCAATCCCCAATCTGTTGGGGATTGGCCAGGGCCCTCAGAATACTCCAGACAGCTCCTCCTCACCTCTACTGCCATTCTTCTGGAAGTTTCCAGCAAGTTCCAGAAGTAGGGGGAGGTCACAGAGATGCTGCCTGTGAATCATCCAGCCCTCCCTGAGTCACTCACCCGACCCAGACAAAAAAAACACAGGCTCGGCTGCCAGCCAAGCCTAAAAATTTACCTACACTACACAAAAATCATACTCTAGCACACTAGAGGGTGCTACACTTGTATGCACTAAAAATGCATTATAGAGAAATAAATGCAGACGTCTATAACAAACCACCTGCCATAATATTAGCACCATGCATGTGCTTAAATGCATCCGGGATAAATAAATAAAGGCAAGTGTCTATAATAAACCACGTGACACAATAACAGTACCATGTATGCACTAAAATGCAGCATGGAGAAACAAATGTATCCATCTATAATAAACCATTTGCCATAAAATCAGCACCATGTATGTACTAACAATGCATCATGCATCAATAAATGCAGCCATGTATACTAAACCACATGCCTCAATATCAGCACCATGTATGTAATAAGAATGCATCATGGGGAAATAAATGCAGCATTCTATAATAGACCACCTGCCACTTTCCCTAGCTGCATGCCATGCTCTGTGTATTGTCTATGTGTTATTGCCTACAGAGCACATTGCATTGTGACTGTGCACATTCAGGTCTGGGCTGAGTGCCCGTGGAAGCGGAAGAGGCAGCCTGGTCTCTTGCTGTTACGTTATTTATCAGATTATGGTTGAGATCTGCTTTGTATTACAGGCTGTGGAATTGTATAAGAATGAGGCTGTGGTAGGTTCTGGGTAGGCCATGACAGAGCAGCACTGCAATCATGGTTCCAGTAGCAGGGGATTATGGGTAAACCGATCAGTCAGGAGCCATGACTCGTAGCTTCATCCCCTCGTAATACAGTCATGGGACTACACAGAACTGGCTCCATAGCTAAACCACGATATTTTAATGCGTTAGTAAAATCTTGGCAGGGGCATACTTGTTGGTAGATCTAAAGGAGATTGTACATTCAGATTGTAACATGCGTGGTGAGTTAAAGTGGTTGTAAATCTCAGACATAAAATATGAACAAAGAATATCCCTTTATAGTGTGTACTTGTCTCAATTAAAAGCACTAAGTGTCATTTCTGTCTGCTGCTTCATTCCTCTGCTATCAGCATGAATCACTTCTGACAATTTTTCCTGACACCAAGAGAAAAATGGTGACAGGGGAGGAACCTCCAACTGATTGACCTCCTCAGCTCTGTTCCTGTGTGCAAAGTGGGGGGGTGGGGGGGTGGGGGTGTCTCCCTCTTTCCAATCAGCTCTCAGGCCTCTCCTCACTGAGCTCTGCAAAGTGTGACTTTCCACCCCCTTTTTTCGGAAATCTCAGACAAGCTTATAAATTCAGCACTTTAAATAGATGTAGAGAAGAGAGGGCTGCAGATAGACAGATACAACTTATATAGGAGGATTTGTTTAATCTCTGTATCATCTTCTAGATAGTCACTGCACTGGGTATATGTAAGGGTTTACAACTACTTTAAGTTATATGGATGTCAATGCACTTTTATTAAAAAGTCAGCACTGGACAGTTCCCATATTTCTGTACTGACAGGTTCCTTTAAGCAGTATTTTCATACGTGATAATTGTGTAACGAGGGTGCAAAGGCCCCATGTGTACTGCAAGAAAAATAAAGGCAAAGTCACCATGATGGTTCATCTGCTTTATCCTCCTGCAGGATTGCCATATGACTGCTCTTTTGAAAATCTGCATTGAAGTTGGTATAATGATGATTTTGGTGATATTGATTGAATATAGTGGTGCGTGCTGTGTACACTGCTGTATATCTGGGGATCCCTCTGTATGTACATACTGTGCATCCAGCTCTATGGTTCTTGAATGATGAAACTCCATGTCCTCTGTTTCCTGCGATGACATCTAACTGAATTACCGGAATGCTTACTCTTTGTGCTGTAGTAAGTGATTATGTGATTATTCCTGAACTCCCTAATCATTTGCAACATCAAGTCAACTCTAGGAAAAGAAAAATTATTTATTTCAATGATGTGTTCCTTTCGGCTGGCTTCACTTCTTTGCATTGCAGTAGCATGCACCTTACCACAATGCTCGCCACAGCAACATGCACATGTTAAAGTAGAACTGAACCCATCAATTTAGCTGTTTTCCAAAACAGTAACATTCAAGGCATGCATTGGATGAAAGCTGTCACAGTTGCTTGTGATCGCAAGGGAACTGTCAAAACATCAAATGACCGATGTCATAACAGATCACATGTGCAGCCCCATGGCAACTGCAGATCAAATAGAGACTAAGATGGCAGCTTCCTTGGCTGTAAAGGATAGGAGGGTTTAATTCCACTTTAATGCATTGAGTGAATGGCACTCTGACACACTGAGGCCACGGATCCATACAGTGCAACACGTGGCATGGTAACAAGCTGCATCTGGAAAGGAAATGGTCAGGCCTGGTTTTCAGTACACTGGTGCGTATGGACAGCCCACTTAAAATGAATATACTGCCTAAAGGCATAGTTCACCTTTATCAAAAAACTGCCTAGGGATCTAGATAAAAACAAGCTGTGCAGCTCTGACCAAAGTTGAAAAATGACCTTGCTATAGTTGTAGGCCATTTACATTTCTCATGAAGCCTGACTGGAAAATTCCCAGAGATGGCATCATTCAATAACAAAGTGGCCTACAATGGATAACATAGGCAGGGGATAGAGCAGTTCACATTTGAAAACATGTAGCGTTTGCATCGCTTCATGTCGCTGTGCGGCAAAAATGAAGCTACATGTCGAGTCTGGCGAGTTAAAGCTTGTCATTTCCTTCTATTCAGGTCTATGGTGAATGACTGTAAACATGCCTGTAGTATTTACAGCACACTTGACAAGCATTTAAGAAATATCAGTGAGGTGGAAAAAAAATCATTCCCCTTTTAATTTAAAAAGAAAATTAATTGGAGGGCATGTGGGGTGCGTAAATGCTTGAGGTACATTGGTTTGTGTTAGTGTCAGCATCATTGTGAACTTGGCCTCTTGCATCAGGGGAGAGAAAGTACATATGAGTGGGTTTGAATGTGATGGTGGAAGTGAACAGTAATGCCCCATACACACGATCAGAAATTCCACCGGCAAAAGACCGATGAGAGCTTTTGGTCAGAAATTCCGACCGTGTGTATGCTCCATTGGACTTTTGCTGGCAGAATTCCAGCCAGCAAAAGATTGAGAGCAGGTTCTCTATTTTTCGCTCGGAAAAAGTTCCTATCCGATAAAATGCCGTCGGAAAAACCATCCATGTTTTTTTTAATGGAATTTCTGATCGTGTGTATTGGGCATAACAGCCTGGATTGAACTGTCTTAGCAACATCCTAGCAACAAGGAAGGACGGGGAGATGCAATCTCTGGTAGTTTTCCAATCAGGATTCATTAGGTATGAAAATGGCCTACAACTGTAGCAAGGTCATTATTCAATTTTTATTATAGCTGCACAGCTTGTTTTTATCTACCCACTTGCCAATCAAGTTATAGCAGAAAGTAAAAAATATATATATTTTTTAAAATTGTCAGTCTTTTTTTGTTTATAGTGCAAAAGCACAGTGGTGATCAGTACAGCGTGGCATGAGCATGCAATTTTCAGTTAAAGTAACGCAGTGCCCTATCACAAACAAATGGCCTGGTCATCAGAGGGGGGGAAGTGGAAAGTGGTTACAGGCACCCATTATCTGTATAGGCAGCTTTTTGATAAAGGTGAACGTGAACGCACACATTCCTGCAAGGTGGCTGTAGATATTAAGGAGTGCAGCAGCGACAATCGGCTGGAACCAGGGAAAATAATCAGAGCCATAGAATAAAATAATGAAATAATGAAATTATTATATTATATTGTGCACTATATATTTAAAGCGCATCAATTTTATACTTAGTACAGAGCCATAGAATGTCACCAGCACACCACGGATCTCCAGAACGGGTCCAAAGCTTTTATTTGGCAATCACATTATTAAAACAGAAGCAATGTTTCGGAGACTCACAAGTCCTCTTCATCACATGCCTGATGAAGATGTCCTGAGAGGCTTCAAAATGTTGCTTCTGTTTTAATAATGTGATCGCTGAATGAAAGCTTTGGACCCGTTCTGGAGATCCGTGGTGTGCTGGTGACATTCTATGGCTCTTCATGTAAATATAACACATCACAAAGATAGGAAGGGGCTATGTGCATCTGAAACCAAATGTCTACTTTGATTTCAGATGGAACAAGGAAAGGCCAGAAC
This sequence comes from Lithobates clamitans, assembly GCA_037952925.1. NCBI lineage: Eukaryota > Metazoa > Chordata > Amphibia > Anura > Ranidae > Lithobates > Lithobates clamitans. The sequence continues at coordinate 2,335,613 of JBBGZY010000695.1, read as the reverse complement.
CTCTGCCAGTTTTTTTGTCTGTGTCACATTGGGGAGATTTGCTTTCACTTTCTGTCCTGCAGACACAACAGTAAGTGAGGGTAAATTTGCCCCTTTTTAACAGATGGAACCACCGAGCTCCTCATTCACTCCCTTGTTATCTCTCGCCTTGACTATTGCAACTCCCTTCTTATTGGCCTGCCTCTCCATAGGCTATCCCCTCTTCAGTCTATCATGAATGCTGCTGCCAGACTTATCCACCTTACCAACCGCTCAGTGTCTGCCAACCCTCTCCTCCAATCCCTACACTGGCTCCCAATCACCCAGCGAATTAAATTCAAAATACTAACCACAACATACAAAGCCATTCACAACTCTGCCCCGAGCTACATCACTAATCTTGTCTCCAAATATCACCCAAATCGTCCTCTCCGCTCTTCTCAAAGCCTCCTACTCTCAAGCTCCCTTGTCTCCTCCTCCCATGCTTGTCTCCAGGATTTCTTCAGAGCCTCTCCCATCCTCTGGAACTCACTACCTCAACCTGTCCGGCTATCCTCTACTCTTGCTACCTTCAGGCGATCCCTGAAAACTCTTCTCTTCAGGAAAGCCTATCACGTCTCCAACTAATCTCCTACCACTTCCATCAGCTCATTCCCCACAGTTACAGCCTTTTGTACCACCTGCCCCACCCTATTGAATTGTAAGCTCTTCTGAGCAGGGCCCTCTTAATTCTCTTGTATTATAACTGTATTGTCTCCTTTTTATATTGTAAAGCGCTGCGTAAACTGTTGGTGCTATGTAAATCCTGTATAATAATAATAATCTCTCCAAAGTGAGGGGAAATCCCCACTTATGCAAGTGTCACCAGAGCAGGATTCCCCATTGGGAGATTTTCTGTCTATTGCAATAAAAAATCAGTATGTTAGCGTTTGGAGAAAAAAAAGAAGACCAACACCAATTAAAATGACTTGCTGAGGAGCAAACAATGGCAAAATTATGAAAAGGATGAAGTATAAAAGCCTGGATTGAACAGAAATTCAGGGACAACCATAAAAATAGGGACATTTGAAGGAAAAAGAGCCACTTCCAGCCTCACTGCTGTTGCCTCCTGCCGGTTTATATGAGCCCAGCTGACATAACAATGGCTGTTTATTTGAGATAGGTATACTTTAATACACAATGCAATAAAATGATTGATTATGAATATTCAGTGTCCTGCTCTTTTATTAATGACACTGAGCCCAGCCCATGTCCTATCTGTCACCTCACACACACTGCTGTGTGACAGCACCAGAGGGGCGTGCCCGTACCATTTATCATTCATCCAATTCAAAGAACAGACAGCGCCGTCACTGAGCATGCGCGTCTTCTTCACCGTCTCGCTAGCAACCCGTCCGCACCTGCGCAGTAAGTCTTCTCCCGGCCAACAGCGACTCACCGCGCCTGCGCGGTGAGTCCAACCCGTCAGCGGCAGTAGTCCGCGCCGTCGCAGTTCAGCCATGGCTGGTTCCCAGGTTGAGTTGTGAGTGGGGCCCTCCTCCTTCCGCGCACGCGCAGCCAGTTCCCGGGCAACAGACGGCTCCCTGTCAGCGTCCGCCGCACCGAGGAGGAGAAGCGGCCGGAGGCTCCGAGGGGAGGAGTGGAGGGTCCCGCTAAGCTGAAAGAGGGTAGGCCTGAGACGCTGGGGCCCCATTGACATGGCTGGGTGACGGCAGGGGCCCCGCCAGCAGCCTGCAGGAGAGGTGAGGCCTGGGAGGTGGAGGGGGGGATTATACCTCAGTGTGGGGGCAGGTGAGAGGATGGTGAGGGCCTGGTGTCTTATCATTGTGGGGGTGGGGAGGTGTCCTCTGTGTGCACCTCTACTGACAGGGGGCTGGGATCATTATATTCTTATATGTGGACTCAATGGAGGGGATTGTCATCTCTGGAGGGGAAAGGCCACCACTCATAATAATACATTGCCTCTGTAAGATCTGTCATCATAGAAGCATAACACACAAAGATTACCATGCAAATGAGCACAATAGAAGCAATCAGAGAACATGCACAGGGTATAATCTAGAATAGTCATGTCCTATAAATGTGGTATTGTTATGGTGCTGATAATATACACAGTGCTGTATTGTCCAATCACACCCGTCCTATGAGTAGCTTCCTCTTCAAGCTCCCCATTGCAGGTCATACATGGCTCCAATGTTACCCAATTCAGGCGGATATCACCCGCCATGACAAACTTCGATCTGAATATCGAAGGAGCCAGACAGAAAACTGCTGGCCGAATAGTGAGTGCAGCCAATCAGATGCAGCCATTGGCTAGGTGTTCTGATGGTGGGAGCCGTGGCTGTCAGAATACAATGGCCGACAGGGAGGTTCCTCCATTCACGCTGTGTAGTGTGGATGGGGGAATCCAGTGATCTGCGGGATGAGGGTTTATTCACACTACAATTTCCGGATGTATTTTTGCATATGCATTCCAGTGTTTTTTTATTTTTTTTTATTTTTTTACACCCGAAATATCATCTTTATTTTTATTGAGGACAATGTGTGTTTACACTTATTTGTATGCCTTCTGGACAACAAAATTGCAGCAGGTTATACTTTTGTTGAGGCTGGGTTCACGCTCATGCGAATTGGATGTGGATTTCCCCACATTCAATTCGCATGACAGGAGAGTGTGCCCGGCTTGCAATGGAGCCAGTTCACACACACCTCCAGGGCGGCTGCCGTCTGCATTTGGAAAGGGTCCTGCACATCTCTGGTTCCAATTCAGGCAAAAGTTCGGACCCAAGTCGCACCTGAATCAGTGAAAAGGAAGCACCGGACCCCCTGCTGTGGGCCACAGCATGTCTGAACCCAGCCTGGAACTGACGGGACTGATGTGAACTGGGGCCATTGGAATACATGGCAAATACTGTGAATGCATTCTGGATGTGGTTTAAAAATGTAGTGGAAAGTATCTGGTGCAAGCCAGCCCTGAGCGTTTGAAAACTGTGTGTAAGGCCAGCCTATCTCACATACCTACACATACTAGGGCCATTAGAGAGAGGAGTCAATTTATTCACCAATAAGGATGAGCTCTGGTGTGTTCGCAAGCTGCACGTGCCAAGCCCGCCAGGAAGTCGGCACTGCACAGCGCTAATCACAAGCAGTGAGACATTTGCCGATGCGCGACTGCAGAGATCGGGAAATGTCTCACTGCCTGTGATTAGCGCAGCGCATTGCTGACTTCCTGGCGGGCTCGGCACGTGCAGCTTGCGAACACGCCGGAGCTCATCTTTATTCACCAACTTGTCTGCGGGGTGTGGGAGGTAATCGGAATAACCAGAGGAAACCCGAGCAGGCACAGGGAGAACATGCAAACTCCATGCAGATAGTGTCCTGGCTGGGATTACAGCCGAGGATCCCAGTGCTGCAAGGCAAGATTGCTGACCACTAACCCACCATGATGCCCAAAATATTTCTCTTCTGGAAGTAAAATCATCCTGATAAGGGGATATTGTCATCTCTATGAGTTGTATACCCCTCTACAAGCAGATATGTCATAATAAAGTGATATCCTGATTGTCATCTGTATAGAGTTTCTATAAATGTGTATGTTTAATGGTAATAAAATAACAAACTACAGTATAAATACCAGCTGAAATAAGTAATAGAAAAAAATTAGCATAACGAAGAAAAATATTTGACATTTTATACTGGAGGTAATGCTGCCTGGGTGTATTACCATCTATAATGGTTCTATACCCCAAAATATGTAAAAAATAATTATCATGATGTATAAATAATGGTAATTATGTTATACAGGATTGCCCCCTAATCTTTGTGTCAAATTCTGTTTAAAGTGATTCTAAAGGCTGGAGGTTTTTTTTTTTTTTTTTTTGCCTTCATGCATTCTATACATGATGGTAAAAAACCTTCAGTGTGCATACTCACCTGAGCTCTATCCAGCAATGTGCACGAAAGCAGAAGCTCTCTGGGGTCACTCCCTCCTCATTGGCTGAGATACCGCAGTGAGAGACATTGTCTCCTGCTCCTGTCAATCACAGCCGGTGAGGAGGGGCAGAGCTGAGCCACATCCTGTGTCTCATAGACTCAAAGAGGCAGCTCGGGAGCGAGCATGCATGAGTGCCCCCACAGCAAGCAAATCGCAAGGGGGGGTAGCCAGGAGTGCCTGTGGGGGACCCAGAGAGGAATCGGGGCTACTCTGTGCAAAACCATTGCACAGAGCAGGTAAGTATGACATGTATTTTTTTTTTTTTAATGTGCAACTACTGTATACACTTTTTAATTTTACACTGTAATGGAAATTGCTGTAATTGGCCCCACACACGTCTCTGTGACACCTTACAGAAGTGAATGATGGGATACTCCTGCATAAAGGAGTGTATTGAAATAATAAAAATGATGCTGTAATTATACCAGATGTAGGGAAAGTATCTTTACTGAAGGAAAAACAGTTGTATAGGCGATACAATCCTCCCACATAACAGCTCCGCCCTGTGCTCAGGCCTCGAGGCTGCTGACTCCTCCAACGTACCAGAATAAGGAGAGGGATGGTCAGCCCTCAGGATGACATCCAAAAAATAATATTCCTATACTGAAAAACCTATACAATGCTGTAAAAACAGTTTATTGTCCTGAGTGCCGACTACCCTAATCCTTATTAGCCACTTCCCGCCCATCCCATTGTGGATTGACGTCTGCAACGTGGCTCCGTTATCCTGACTGGGCATCATATAACATCCAGCAGGATAAGCCGCTTGTGCACGCACCCGAGAGTGACACACCGCATCTCTGATCGTGGTAAAGAGCCTATGACGTAGTCGCTTTACCATGTGATCAGCTGTGACCAATCACAGCGCTAACCAGAAAGTGCCGGTAATCGGCTTTCTTCTGTTCGCGCTGACAGGGAGGGCCGATCGGCGGCTCTCCTGTCAGGAGGGTGTGCGCTGATAATCAGCACATTGATTATCAGTGCAGCCCCCATCAGAGGTGCCCACCACCGCTGCCAATCGGTGCCCATCAAAATGCCAGTCAGTGCCCTTCACAGATGCTCATCAGTGCCGCCTATCGGGGCCCATCAATTCTACATATTAGTGCTGCCTCACCAGTGCCCGTCAGCGAAGGAGAAAATCTAATTTTATAACAGAAACGAAGAAAAATGTGTTTTTCAAAAATTTCGGTCTTTTTCAGTTTGTTTAGCAAAAAAAAAAAAACCCAACAGTGATCAAATACCACCAAAAGAAAGTTCTATTTATGGGAAGAAAATGATAAAAATTTTATTTGGGTACAGTGTTGCATGGCATCACAATTGTCATTCAAAGTGTGACAGCGCTGAAAGCTGAAAATTGTCCAGGGCAGGAAGGGGGGAAGTGCCCGGTATTGAAGTGGTTAAAATACCTTTTTTAATAAAGGTTTTACCTTCAGTGGCAGTTATGTACGTTGTTAAATTAGTAATGATTTTGAAGGCATATATTATCTCTATGGGATATAAGCACCAATATGGGCAGGTTTTAGTAGTATTGTTGTAATAAACGTTTAAATGAGGGGACTTTTATATTAACTCTGATATATGACCCTGACTGAGATCATAAATATATACCGTAATTCAATAGAGATTCATCCTTTGACTGTGTAGACCAGGGTTTCTCATCCAAGGCTCCTCCAGAGGTTGCTAGGGGTTCCTTGAGCAATTAACAGTTTCTAACTTCCACTGATGTTATATTTTTTCCTGGCTATGAGGAGGGTAATATTCTCAGTGGTCAACAATGTTAGTGTGCCTTTCTCCCACTGACTAATAATATTAGGGGTGCTGCTGTCATTGGCCACTAATGTATGGAATCACTACCCTGACAGCCAATAAAAGGCCTCATTAACACGGGTGTACTTATGTGTACCTTCTTACGAAGGGCCATGTTTGCGCGCATGGGATGCGCAGGTGTTATGCAAATCTGTATGCAGGCAGTCCTATTCCATGTACATTGAGGCGCAGTGGCTGCACAGACACAGCTGCTGCTCCCAATCTGACAGCCATGCTGGTGTGTGTCCCCGTATACAGACGGTGTGCACTACCAGTGTAAGAGGCGCTACAATTTTCACTGTTGGTGTTTATTTTTAGGCCAATATTATTTATTCCATTTCATGATTGTTACTGAGACAAATTTTCCTTATAGAGCAGGAGGGTGTTAAAAAAAAAAGTGTCAGATATGCTAGGTGTTGCTACATTTCTTAGGCTGCATTCACACTTGGTGATGTGGCATTGCGTATAGTTGCTGTAAAACACGCAACACATGTTTGGGTGCTATTATTCTTAATGGCACCTCAAATGGGGTGCGATTTTGCCGCACGGCAAGCTGTGCATTTAAAAATCATGCAAAGCTGATCGCCCAATAAGGAGCAAGACCTGCTTTTGCGTGACAAAGGCACATAGGGCAGCCCATTTGCGTGAAAATCGCTCATAAGTGGGAGGACAAGTTCCCGCTATGCGATATGTGAACAGGGACTTATTTACAACTTGTTGACCACAAAAATGTATGGTGAGCTAGAGATGTAGTAATTTAGCAGGGGTTTCCCAAGACCTTAAAATTCAAAGGACAGATACATAAATAGCATTTAGCTTTAAACTTTCCTCTAATTTTTTTTTTTTTTTTTTGCAACAAATGGCCTTTGTATAGAATGACTGTCCTGTAGCATTTCTTTTGCTGCTGCATTAACACTAATGTGTCACCCGTGGAGGTAGGTTTATATAAACCCTCAAAGTGGAGTTCCACCCAAAAGTGGAACTTCCACTCATCAGATTCCTCCCCCCGTCCGGTGACACAGTTGGCACCTTTCAGGGGGGAGGGGGGTACAGATACCTGTATATTACAGGTATCTGTACCCACTTCCGGCATAGATAGCCGCAGAATCTGCGGTTATTTACGCCACTTCCTGCTCCCTCCCCGCTGTCTGCTGGGAAACACACGGGTCCCAGAGGCAGCAGGGACCATCCGTATTGTGCTGCGCGACTCGCGCATGCGCAGTAGGGAACCCGGAAGCACGGCTTCACTTCCTGATTCCCTTACCGAAGATGGAGGCGGCAGCACCCGAGGACGGAGAGACACGCTTTGGCCTCGGGTGCCGACATCGCGGGCGCCCTGGACAGGTAAGTGTCCATGTTTTAAAAGTCAGCAGCTGCAGTATTTGTAGCTGCTGACTTTTAAAAAATTTTTTTTCGATGGCACTCCGCTTTAAAAACAGGGAAACTAGGCACTGCTTGGTGCTCTTGGGGCCCCTGGAGACCCTGCCAAATGTTCATATTATTATTATTATTATTATTATTATTATTATTATTATTATACACGATTTATATAGCGCCAACGGTTTACGCAGTGCTTTACAGTGTAGAGGGGGGACAGCACAATTACAGTACAGTTCAATACAGGAGGGCCTTGCTCATAGAGCTTACATTCTAAATGGAGGAGTACCTGAGCATATCCCATAATGCAATGCAGGGTCTTAATGTAAAATGCCCTGCATCACATTGTAGAAAACAATGGGCTCTCCTATCGACTTTACAAATCATGATGTGGTGGGTTGCAGATTAATACAGGTTTCAGGAACTTGCGGTGACCTACAGCAGTGGACTTTCTAGAAAGGTATATTGATAAAAGCTGAACTTCAGGATATGCAAATATTGTTTAAAGGATAAGTTCAACTTTCTGAACATGTTACACCCATATTTAGGGTGTAACATGTTCATCTGCCCTGTTCCCCCCCCCCCCCCCCCGATCTCCCTCCCCCTCTTTGTGACAGCAGGCTTGGGGATCTTCACCCTGCACACATGGCCTCGTCATTCACAGATTCCTGTGAATCATTGAGCTACAACTTTTGTCAGCCTTTTCAACTGACGGCTTGTAGTTCTCAATGAACTAACAGGGTGCTGATGAGCACTCCAGTTCATTGAGCTTCCTGTCATTTAGTAACTGCCTGTCCATATTGGAGGTACGGGCAGACACCTACACTAACAGTCTGCAGGAGCCTGGAATTACACCCACGATCTGCTAATCATGGGTGCAATGCTTTGCAGGCTTTATAAAAAAAAATTAAAAAAATAAATGCACGTTTTTTGCAGGTGAAAAAAAAGTGCATTTATTTAATTTTTGTTAAGGTGAACTTATCCTTTAAATACAAGAGGTATATACAGTGGATATAAAATCTTCATACCCCTGTTAAAATGTCAGGTTTCTGTGATGTAAAAATATGAGACAAAGAAAAATCATTTCAGAACTTTTTCCCCCTTTTTAATGTGACCTATAAACTGTACAACTCAATTGAAAAGCAAACTGAAATCTTTTAGGGAGTGGGGGGTAGAGTAAAAATAAAAAAATCAATGTGGTTGCATAAGACAGGCCATACATGGGTTGAATTTCAAAAGAATTTTCGTTCGTATTTCGCACCATTAGTGAGCTGCAGCAACAGCCGATTTTCGTGCAGCCATTGAATTTGAGTAATCGGACATGTTGGACATTTTTTGAAAAAGGAACTATTTTCTAATCAATGATGGGAAAAATGTAATCGAAAAAGAAATGCGCATGTGCAAGAAAAGAAAATTCCCTGAAATAAAAACAGATTCCCAGCCACAAATTCTTTTCTGTAGCAACATGAGGTGAAATTTAAGGCTTGTTTGATCAAATTTCGAAATCAGTGGTGGCCCCATCTGATCACAAAACACACAAATTTCCTGATTTTCAAAGGAAAATTCTTTCAAAATTCGACCATGTATGGCCAGCTTAAGGCCTCTTTCACATGAATGATCCGTTCAGGTCCGCCTGTCAGTTTTTTAGGCGGACCTGAGCGGACCCTCCATAGACCTCTATGGAGCGTCGGTTGTCAGCGGTGACATGTCCGCTGACATCCGACCCGCTCCGATCCGAAAAAGTGTAACGGAGGAAAAACCTACTTTTCCATCAGTTATCGGATCGGGTGTCGACGGACTCTACGGTCCATCGTCATCCGATCCCCCTTAGGGGAGAGCGACGGACCTGTCATCTGCCTTCTCAGCGGGAATCCACGGAGCAATCCCCGCTGAGCAAGCGGATGTTCACGGGGCGGATCATCACGGATCCATCCCGTGTGAAAGGACCCTAAGTGTGCACACCGTCTTATAACTGGGGATGTAACTGTGTTCAGAATTAAGCAATCGCATTCAAACTCATGTTAAATAGGAGTCAGTACACACCTGCCATCAAGTGCCTCTGATTAACCCCAAAAAAAGTTCAGCTGTCTTTCCTGACATTTTCTTAGTTGCATCCTACAGCAGAAGCCATGGTCTGCAGAGAGCTTCCAAAGCATCAGAGGGATCTCATTGTTAAAAGGTATCAGTCAGGCGAAGGATACAAAAGAATTTCCAAGGCATTAGCTATACCACGGAACACAGTGAAGACTGTCATCATCAAGTGGAGAAAATATGGCACAACAGTGACGTTACCAAGAACTGGACGTCCCTCCAAAATTGATGAAAAGACGAGAAGAAAACTGGTCAGGGAGGCTGCCAAAGGCTTACAGCAACATTAAAGGAGCTGCAGGAATATCTGGCAAGTACTGGCTGTTGTCACATGTACCACACAATCTTCAATATTCTTCATATGTCTGGGCTATGGGGTAGAGTGGCAAGACAGAAGCCTTTTCTTAGGAAGAAATACATCCAAGCCTGGCTAAATTTTGCAAAAACACATCTGAAGTCTCCCAAAAGCATGTTGGAAAATGTGTTATGGTCTGATGAAACCAAGGTTGAACTTTTTGGCCATAATTCCAAAAGATATGTTTGGCACAAAAACAACACTGCACATCACCAAAAGAACACCATACCCACAGTGGAGCGTGGTGGTGGAAGCATCAAGCTTTGGAACCTTATGCCGGCCATACACGGTTCGAATTTCGTAAGAATTTTCTTTCAAAAATGGTATGAAAGAATTTTCGTATGAATTTCGCACCATTAGTGGGCTGCAACAACGGCCGATTTTCTTGCGGCAATCAAATTTGAGGAATTGGACATGTTGGAAATTTTTAGAAAAACGAACTATTTTCTAATTAATGATGGGAGAATCGTGCGAGAAATGTAATAAGAAAAGAACATTTACGGAGAGAAAAGAAGATTCCCGGCCAAGAAAATTCTTTTCTGTAGCAACATGCGGTGAAATTGAAGGCTTGGTCGGTTGAATTTCGAAAATCAATGGTGGCATCATCGGATCACAAAAAAAACCGAACTTTCTGATTTTGAAATAAAATTTGTTCGAAATTCGACCATGTATGGCCTGCTTTAGTCAAGGTAGAGGGTGCTATGAACAGTTCCAAATACCAGTCAATATTGGCACAAAACCTTCAGGCTTCTGCTAGAAAGCTGGAAGCTTTCAGCATGACAACGACCCAAAGCTTACATCCAAATTAACAAAAGGAATGGCTTCACCAGAAGAAGATTAAAGTTTTTAGAATGGCCCAGACCTGAATCCGATTGAAAATATGTGGGGTGATCTGAAGAGGGCTGTGCACAGGAGATACCCTCGCAATCTGACAGATTTGGAGTGTTTTTACAAAGATTGGACAAATATTGCCAAGTTAAGATGTGCCATGCTGATAGACTCATAGCTGAAAAGACTGAGTGCTGTAATAAAATCAAAAAGGTGCTTTAACAAAGTATTAGTTTAAGGGTATGCACACTTAAGCAACCATAATTTATTTTTACTTCACTCCACCTAAAAGATTTCAGTTTGTTGTTTAACTAAGTTTATAGGTCACATTAAAGGTGGAAAAGGTTCTGACATTATTATCTTTGTCTCATTTGTTTACATCACAGAAACCTGACATTTTACCAGGGTTGTTTAGAATTTTTATATCCACTGTATATTCCTTATCTTGGTGTACTTTGTGTATTCCCTTTTTCGATCTCTGCTGTAATCCAGTGTGAAGCTTCCTGTAATAAAGACCAGCCCCGCTGCTCTTTCTCCTTGTGCAGAGTGACTGGTCTTGTCTCCGCCCCCTCCTGTAGTTTTCTTCAGGAAGCGTAAAGTTGATGGCACTTGCTTGTTTCCTCCCACAGCTCTGCTTTCTGCACACACTATTGTGCAGCCCAGCAATTGCATCACTAGTACTTTTACAAGGAAAGAACTGGCTTTGCAAATACATTTGGTGTACTCAAGTGGATTTATATCCTCTGTAGCCCTAAAGAAATCAGCTTGTGACACTTTAAACACTGGGGAGCTTTTCAGGCGTTTTTAGTGCTAAAAATTGTGCCTGAAAAGCGCCCCTCAAGCTAACCCAGCGTGAAAGGCAGAGTGCTTTCACACTTTGGCGGTGCAATGCAGGACTGGAAAAAAAGTCCTGCAAGCAGCATCTTTGTGGCGATGCAGGAACAGTGTACACACCGCTCCTGCACCGCCCTGCCCCGCCATTGAAATCAATGGGCAGCGCTTCGGCGGCGCTTTTCTGGCGCTTTTAACCCTTTCTTTGGCCGCTAGCAGGGGTGAAAAGCGCAGCTAAAACTAGCAGCGCTTTACCACTAACGCCCCCCTCCCCTCGCCCCAGTGCGACAGTAGCCTTAAAGTGATATTAAGGGCTTTGGTGTGTGTTTTTATATGTTATACTTGCCTGCTCTGTGCAATAGTTTTGCACAGAGCAGCCCTGATCCTCCTCCTTCATGCCGAGTGCCCCCTATTAGCTGGCAGCTTGCTGTGGGGGCACCCAAGCAGCCAGTGAGGAGTGAGAGTTCCTGGAGAGCTGAGGCTCTTATGCACATTGCTGGATCATGACGTGGCTCAGGTAAGTATTGGACCCCTTTCACACTGAGGCGGTTTTCAGGCACTTTAGTGCTAGAATGGCCTCTGAAAAGCACCTGAGAACCGCCTCTCATTCATTGCAGTGTGTCTTTTCACACTGGGGCGGTGCACAGTGTGAGAATAGAATGCATGAAGGAAAAAAAACCTTGAGCCTTTAGAACCACTTTAATTCCATGTGGATGCTAGTATTCGGGATGTAGTTATTTTAGTATATCATTTGTAATGACAGACACCTACCAGTTTGATGAAAATTTACAAGAACAAACCCTCCCTATCCTACAAATTATTCTTTACTTTGCAGATCTCACAAGGGACTTGTCAGAATTGTAGCATAGGGAAGACTGTGCTGCCAGTAAACTTTACAGGATAGCCCAGAAAACCCAAAACTTAGTAGGGCTCTTCCGTGTTTGTGCATCGTGGTTGTGGATGACTTCTGTTGTGGTAGACGTTGGGGCGTAAAAAAGGTGCAGCCAGTTTTCAGTGGAAAGCTGGAGATGTTGGTGTAGGTCACTAGGATCCCAGATGGAATGAATGGTGGGTGTGTTCAGGGGTGGGACAGCTGTCAATTATTAGGAGAGTGGGAGACTGGGAGAGTGTATGTAAATAAAGCTCTTGCAGGAAGTGGAGATAAAGACGTTGAACCATTAATGCACAGGTGTAGGGCCTACGTTCTGTAGTGACTTTATTTGTGCAGTGAGCTTTTATTACATTGGTTATGCATATTAATAATAGTAAGTCTTGTTATATGTTTATGTTCAGGTACTTAGAGGCCATCAGGGGGACTGTACAATGCACATTTTTGGTGTGCACATTGTAATCTTACTGTCACCATCTGGTTGTAGAATTTCTTTATGGTGGCATTTCATATAAATATCAAAATATATGTAAATGGGATTGTTAAAAAAGATGAAACGTGACAGCATTTCATTGTGCCGAGTAATATACGTTCTCCATTTTCTGGCATTAAGAAGTTTACAGAGCTTTTTAATGAGACCCTAATCTTTGCACCGATAGAAAGTAATGTAATAGTATTCTAGGGACTTTGGGTTATGATTGATTTTATGACTTCCAGTGGAACAAACAGTTGCTGCATTTCTTAAGAAATGTATTTAACGAGCAGTTGAGAGTGTGGATTCCTTTTAGTAATTATTGTGTAATAATCTCAAATTGGGATTGCCCATGTCACTACTGTAACGTAAAAAGGAGCGCACAAGTGAAAGATTTAGCTTGGTTGTGAGATTAATCAGATTTCACACTAAGGTGGGGTCTGGAGGCTCGACAAGGATGGAAGGCAGTAGGATGTGCTATGCAAGTTGTAGGCCGTGGTGCTCGGCTGGGAATTGTCTGATTTGGCCCTGTCAGCAGCTGCCTTTGTGTTTTTTTGATGTCTGGAAAATCGGCTCTTGGCTCCCAAAACACACACATTACCTCACGCTGCAAGCCTTCAACTACAATAGACTGTTTTACAGAAAAAAATTCTTGGGTATTTAATTTAAGAATGGGTACAGAATTTTAGAAAGCGTCTTCTATTGTTTTATGTGAAGTCATCGGGCCATGTGGTGTTTTGCATCTCCTTTTGTTTTATGGGATCTCTGAATCGGCTACCTCAGTAACAAAGGATTTAGACTTCATGCTGCTGATATTTGGATTTCTAATTTTTGTGCAATTTTATGAATTAATTAATTCATCACCAGTGTAGTCCAAAATGCCTTTTGGTACTGTATAAGTTAAATCATTGCTGTGCAGTCGTAGCAGCTCCTGCTGTGCTATTTTATGCCTAGTATTACTTTTGGCTTCTTTGATTATCCAATTTCATTACCTGGAAAACAGAAGTTGGTAGTTACTGTAGCTGACTTTATGTAAGCGATGTGAACAGTTTATCATTATCACTGTCCTTAGGGAAGAGGGGGGATTTAAAAAAGAAATTCAAGTGTCTATCTGGGCAAGATAAGAAAAAAGTAAATTGCAAGGTTTGCATCATCACTTCACTTTGTTAGCATTATTGTAGGAAAACGTACATCCCCATGCATTTTACTGCAGTTCACCCCACACTGCTTGCGATGATGTGGTGGCATTTATTCTGAATGGCACCCAAAGCACATTGCCCACAAAGTGGCAGTGCAATGCGTGGCAACGCAGTAACATGCCTTGCAATACCACTTTTAGCGGCTATAGCAGCCACTTGCGATAATCGTAAGCAAATCTGGCAGGCTGGTTGTACCCAAGTTGACTGATCAACTTGGGGCATTTGGCCTGCCAACTAATGATTCAGATCTCGGCCAGTAGGATTTGAACCATGTATGGCTGGCCTTTGTTTCCATTTTTAGGCTCTCTTTTCGTTTCTTACCTGGTCAGTACATCTGTTTATCAAAAAAACTCTCTTGCGGGTACAGGGATGAGGCAGACCATTTAACACTGGCAGGGGTGTTCAAAATTATTAGCTTGTATTATTTATGTACAACCTTTATCCCAAAAGGAAAAAAATGCTGTAACTGATTATAAAGTATTAGCTGGTATAAAGCTACAATTGTTACTGTGTTTTAGGGGCATTTACACCTAATGCAGTGGGATGCATTTTTGTCTGTACTCCAACTGCATAGACAGTCCAAAATCAAGGGAATCCTATGGGCATAGGTCACATTATTGCAGTGCAGTCAAAAAAAGTAGCACATACTACATTTTTCTGCAACACATCACAGTGCACATACAAGCCCAGGGGAAGTGGCCGAACAGACAAATGTAGATGGAAAAATGTGCGTCAACTGATGCATGTATACATGCAAGGAAAAAGCGTGCAGTAGATGTGCAGTTTGTATCGTAAATGGGCCCTAAAACTGCTAGTATTTCTAACACTCCCTTCCCCCCCCCCCCCAGGCAGATCATGCTGCTGTCCAAATCTGCCCCCTGTGCTCTTACATCCAGAGTGGTGTCTGTATAATACAGGAGTGTGTTACTGGCCAGATCACCAGGTAAAAACAGGTGGGGGAGCCTAAAGAAGAAAACTAATACATCTACTACATCTAATGATTGGTAAGCTGCAATATATAAAAAGTGTTTGGTTTTGGGTTTAATACTGCTTTTAGCTCTCCTAAAAATTCTGCTTCACCAGTAAACCAAAAAGAACTGCAAACTAATTCACTGTGGTGGTCAGTACAACTTCTATAATCTATGTGGGGTTTGTTTTGTAGATGGTGGATATTGGTGGCTCTGCCTCTGGAGAAAGCACCAGAAGAAAAATGGATGCCTTTGTGGACTCTACAGAGGAGGTTGTACCGCTTGATATGTATGATTCCTTCAGGTCTAAAATTGCTGCTAATTTACAATGGATTTTTGCGAAGGCTTATGGAGTTGGTAAGATCTGTTTTTTTTGTTTTTTTTTTTGTCATATGTCAGTTGTGGAAATTGTAAATGTGTTTTTTACTGTCTGTTAATTGTCCTTGTTTTATACTGCCACTATTACCGCCTGTTCTGCTGAATTATTTTTCTACTTTTGGCGAGGATTATATACCTTAAGACTAGGGGTGCAACGGATCAAAAATCTCACGGATCGGATCGATCCTCGGATCAGAGTCACGGATCGGATCATTTTCGGATTAGCAAAAAAAAAAAAAAAAACACACAAATCTTGTTACACCCACCAGAGTTTTAGATTTAAAAGCTATTTTCAACACAAAACCGAGCTTATATGCATAAATACAGTATTTGTGCATATAAGCTCAGTTTTGTGCTGAAAATGGCTTTTAAATCTAAAACTCCGGTGGGTGTAACAAGATGTCCGCTTGCCCCCTTCTCACTCTATCATTATTGTACTGTGCAGCAGTGTGGGGTGTAGCAAGATGGCGGCGACGAAACGTCACTTCCTGTCGAGACAGCGGCCGCTTCCGGGTGTACTAAGATGGCCGCCGGCTCCGGAGCTAGGCCGAAGCCGCGGCCTTTCCTATGGCTGAGGCCGAAAAGTGCTCCGCGGATCGTGGGTGTGCCGATCCGCGGAGGGTGATCCGTACGGATCACGGATCGGCAACGATCCGTTGCACCCCTACTCAAGACTTTCTCCTGAAAATTGCAAGCAGTAAGACAAGTGTGTGATGAAAGTCTTACAAGTCAAATCCTTCTTTTTATTTTCCAGTGCAATATGAATAAAGCTGGCTGATCTCTGAAGGCAGCAATATCGACATTATAAAGGCTTGTACACACTATAGGAAAATCGGGCAAACATTTTTTGTCCGAGGAGCGATCGTATGATTTTTTGATAGTGTGTACATAACTTTCGACAGTCGATTCTGACCTTCTGAAGGTGCAAACTCCAAAATTGTTCTCGTACGGGAACAAAAACAAACTATTTTGTTTAATGTGTACAGTTTTCGGACGAGAGAAATCAGAAACCATAAACACAAAAAAAGCCATTTTCGTACGTTATTTCCTTTCTCAGTGCCGACGTGCTGTGAAACAATGATGAAAATTAGGATGATCGCTTGCCCGATTTTCTTAGTGTGTACCCCACTTTGGGGTCAGTGTGTATTAGGTCTCACTGGTTTCTGATAATGTACTTGGAACTAATGTGCACAACATATTAAATTGTTTGTCAGACGGGCCTTTGTGCTGTATAGAATGCTGGTATTGGCATTGACACTTCCTAGATGGCTTTTTTTTTTAAACTAGCCTTGTGCCAGACACCTATGATGGTTCCTCTCCATTATGGGGAGCTTCAAGAAGTATTCCAGGCATTGTGTATGTATGTTTGAATGTGTCTATATGTATGTATATATATATATATGTGTGTATATATATATATATATATATATATATATATATATATATATATATATATATATATATATATAATTTAAAAAAATAATCTTTCAAACTTCTAGCGCTGCTGAAGTTTGAAAGACTATTTTTTTAAATTTCATTAGAAGTATAGTTTCGATTGCTTCCTTTTTAGAAATGCTTGTTTAGAGAAGTAGAGAAGCAACTGCTATACTATACTATATACTATAATAGTACATTTCGCTAAGTGCCGGATAAGTAATCTTTTGAGAACTTCTTGTCATTTTTTTATATAAATACATACAGTATCTTACAAAAGTGAGTACACCACTCACATTTTTGTAAATACTTTATTACAGTAGGTGACCGCGATATTGTGTCAATCTCGCCGCACTTCTCGGCGAGATTTGACACCTACGAGCCCCGTCGCAGGAGCCAGCGCCGAGATGGCTCACTCATCGGGAAAGGAAAACTTTGTCTTCCTCCCGCGATGAGTGACAGGCAGCGCTGACAGCTGTCTGGTATGAATCCTGAGGCGGGAACACCGCGCCACATTTTCAATGAGAAAACCGGCGTGGGTCCCCCCCTCGGAGGCATACCAGGCCCTTGGGTCTGGCATGGATTGTAAGGGGAACCCCCTATGCCGAAAAAATCGGCGTGGGGGTCCCCCCCAAATCCATACCAGACCCTTATCCGAGCACGCAGCCCGGCCGGCCAGGAAAGGGGGTGGGGACGAGCGAGCGCCCCCCCCCCCTCCTGAGCCGTACCAGGCCGCATGCCCTCAACATGGGGGGGTGGGTGCCTTGGGGGAGGGGGGCGCCCTGCGGCCCCCCCACCCCAAAGCACCTTGTCCCCATGTTGATGAGGACAAGGGCCTCTTCCCGACAACCCTGGCCGTTGGTTGTCGGGGTCTGCGGGCGGGGGGCTTATCGGAATCCGGGAGCCCCCCTTAATAAGGGGGCCCCCAGATGCCGGCCCCCCACCCTGTGTGAATGAGTTTGGGGTACATGGTACCCCTACCCATTCACCTAGGGGAAAGTGTCAATAGAAAAAAAAACACACTACACAGGTTTTAAGAGTCATTTATTAGTCAGCTCCGGGGGTCTTCTTCCGACTTCGGGGGTCTCCTTCCGACTTCTCCCGCTGTCCGGCCTCTTCTCCCGGGCCCCGCCGCTATCTTCTTCCAGCTCTATTGCCAGCGAGGGGCCCGGTGTGCTGCCGCTGTCTCGCCGCCGCTGTCCGGCCTCTTCTCCCGGTGTTCGGCCTCTTCTCCCGGGCCCCGCCGCTATCTTCTTCCAGCTCTTTTGCCAGCGAGGGGCCCGGTCTGCTGCCGCTGTCTTGTCGCCGCTGTCTCGCCGCCGCTGTCTCTCCGCTTCTTCTCTTCTTTTCTTCTTCCCCGCTGTTGACACGACGCTCTCTCCGGCTCGAATGCTGTGTGCGAGCTGCGGAGCCATTTATATAGGCGGTAACCCCACCCCCTTACGACGTCATGGTCCCAGCATGCGCAGGGACTCTGGGGCCACGCCCCCTTATGACGCCAGAGTCCCTGCGCATGCTGGGACCATGACGTCGTAAGGGGGTGGGGTTACCGCCTATATAAATGGCTCCGCAGCTCGCACACAGCATTCGAGCCGGAGAGAGCGTCGTGTCAACATCGGGGAAGAAGAAAAGAAGAGAAGAAGCGGCGAGACAGCGGCGGCGAGACAGCGGCGACGAGACAGCGGCGACAAGACAGCGGCAGCAGACCGGGCCCCTCGCTGGCAAAAGAGCTGGAAGAAGATAGCGGCGGGGCCCGGGAGAAGAGGCCGGACAGCGGGAGAAGAGGCCGGACAGCGGCGGCGAGACAGCGGCAGCACACCGGGCCCCTCGCTGGCAATAGAGCTGGAAGAAGATAGCGGCGGGGCCCGGGAGAAGAGGCCGGACAGCGGGAGAAGTCGGAAGGAGACCCCCGAAGTCGGAAGAAGACCCCCGGAGCTGACTAATAAATGACTCTTAAAACCTGTGTAGTGTGTTTTTTTTTCTATTGACACTTTCCCCTAGGTGAATGGGTAGGGGTACCATGTACCCCAAACTCATTCACACAGGGTGGGGGGCCGGCATCTGGGGGCCCCCTTATTAAGGGGGGCTCCCGGATTCCGATAAGCCCCCCGCCCGCAGACCCCCACAACCAACGGCCAGGGTTGTCGGGAAGAGGCCCTTGTCCTCATCAACATGGGGACAAGGTGCTTTGGGGTGGGGGGGCCGCAGGGCGCCCCCCTCCCCCAAGGCACCTACCCCCCCATGTTGAGGGCATGCGGCCTGGTACGGCTCAGGAGGGGGGGGGGGGGCGCTCGCTCGTCCCCACCCCCTTTCCTGGCCGGCCGGGCTGCGTGCTCGGATAAGGGTCTGGTATGGATTTGGGGGGGACCCCCACGCCGATTTTTTCGGCATAGGGGGTTCCCCTTACAATCCATGCCAGACCCAAGGGCCTGGTATGCCTCCGAGGGGGGAACCCACGCCGGTTTTCTCATTGAAAATGTGGCGCGGTGTTCCCGCCTCAGGATTCATACCAGACAGCTGTCAGCGCTGCCTGTCACTCATCGCGGGAGGAAGACAGTTTTCCTTTCCCGATGAGTGAGCCAGCGCGACATTCACAGTACCCTGTCGCCGAGAACCAGCGCGATGCTATCGCGCTGGAAACACAATCTCGCGGTCAGGTACTGTATATGTTATGTGACAACACTAAAGAAACAACACTTTGCTGCAATCAACTCAACACACAGCCATTAATATCTAAACCAGTGTTTCTCAACTCCAGTCCTCAAGGCGCCCCAACAGGTCATGTTTTCAGGCTTACCATTATTTTGCACAGGTGATTTAATCAGTATCACTGCCTTAGTAATTACCACAGCCATTTCATCTGAGGGATATCCTGAAAAATGACCTGTTGGTGCGCCTTGAGGACTGGAGTTGAGAAACACTGATCTAAACTGCTGGCAACAAAAGTGAGTATATCCCTAAGTGAAAATGTCCAGATTGGGCCCAAATTGTAAATATTTTGTGTGACCACCATTATTTTCCAGCACTGCCTTAACCCTCTTGGGCATGGAGTTCAGGTCTGGAGACATGCCTGACCAGTCCATCACCTTTACCCTCAGCTTCTTTAGCAAGGCAGTGGTTGTCTTAGAGGTGTGTTTGGGGTCGTTATGTTGGCATACTGCCCTGCGGCCCAGTCTCCGAAAGGGGGGATCATGCTTTGCTTCACTATGTCAGAGTACACGATGGCATTCATGGTTCCCTCAATGAACTGTAGCTCCCCAGTGCCGGCAGCACTCATGCAGCCCCAGACCATGACACTCCCACCACCATGCTTGACTGTAGGCAAGACACACTTGTCTTTGTACTCCTCACCTGGTTGCTGCCACACACGCTTGACACCATCTGAACCAAAGAAGTTTATCTTGGTCTCTTCAGACCACGGGACATGGTTCCCGTAATCCATGTCCTTTGTCTGCTTGTCTTCAGAAAACGGTTTGTGGGCTTTCTTGTGCATCTTTTAGAAGGGGCTTCCCTCTGGGTCGGCAGCCATGCAGACCAATTTGATGCAGCGTGCGGCGTATGGTCTGAGCACTGACAGGCTGACCCCCCCCCCCACCTTTTCAACTTCTGTAGCAATGCTGGCAGCACTCATACGTCCATTTCCCAAAGACAACCTCTGGATATGACGCTGAGCATGTGCACTCAACTGCTGAGTGGAGCCTGTCCTGTTAAACCACTGTATGGTCTTGGCCACCGTGGTGCAGCTCAGTTTCAGGGTCTTGGCAATCTTCTTATAGCCTAGGCCATCTTTATGTAGAGCAACAATTCTTTTTTTCAGATCCTCAGAGAGTTCTTTGCCATGAGGTGTCATGTTCTACTTCCAGTGACCAGTATGAGAGGGTGAGAATGATGACACCAAATTTAACACACCTGAGACCTTGTAACACTAACGAGTCACATGACACCGGGGAGGAAAAATGGCTAATTGGGCCCAATTTGGACATTTTCACTTAGGGGTGTACTCATTTTTGTTGCCAGTGGTTTAGACATTAATGGCTGTGTGTTGAGTTGATTTGAGGGGACAGCAAATGTATACACTGTTATACAAGCTGTACACTCACTACTTTACATTGTGGCAAAGTGTCATTTCTTCAGTGTTGTCACATGAAAAGGTATAATAAAATATTTACAAAAATGTGAGGGGTCTACTCTCTTTTGTGAGATACGGTATGTGTATATATATGTGTGTCGCCTCCTCACGCCTGATTTGAACCTCTAATTGCTGTACTACCATGTCGCAAACGCGTGCATTGCACGGCATTCATGTGTTTGTCAGGTGGTGAGGAGGCTACATATCACCTCTTCACCACCCGTCAAACAGTCTGATCGCTTTTCAGAGGAACAGCAGTGCTACACCTTGTGAATGAGGCTTTAGTTGCATTCCGCAGCTGCACCCTTAGTTCTCGTTCACACAAAGTTGGCTGGTGGTAATGCCCTGTGGTTGATTTGTGGATTTACTGCCCCCAGACACTACTCCCTTTAGCTGCCGAAGCAGCAGGAATTAAGCCCCCTGTTGCATTTAATGGGTATCACTGCCTGCCAAACGTGACCTATTCAAGTAAATGTGGCCACTCTGTAAGCAGCGGGGTCCAAGGGGGTTAAAGCAGGTGGTGAGAAAGCAACAAAATGCTGCCTGATTTACCCCCTTGTTTGCTGTACTGCACAAGGTTACAGGGCATTTGCAGAGCAGCCTTATTCACTTGAAGGGGTCATGCTTGGCAGGCGCTACCCCCACCAGCCAAGACTGGGTGTATAACACTTGCTGCGACGTGTGTACGCCACTGCAGCTAAAGGTGGTCAGGTTGTGCAGGGGTGGTTAAAACACCTTTTAACTATGGGGTTTTACCACCTCTCAAACTACAAATGTACATGAACCCTTATTGTTCTGAGCCCCCTATAAGGCTGTTTTCACACTGATGTGCTGCAGTTTACCTGCACTGCGGGTGCAGTGCATCTGAGACCGTCCTGGGTTAGCTGCGCTTTGCCATAGACTTCTGTTATATCCTGCAGATGTGGTGCGCTTTCTCGAAGCACACCAAAACTTCTGCATTCAGAAGGTGCACCGAACCCTCAGGATATAATAGTCTATGGCTAAGCAAAGCAAGCCTGCAGGAAAGCTGCAGGTACACTGCCCTGCATCCACAGTGTGGGTAAACCGCAGCGCATCAGTGTGAAAGCAGCCCTATACTATTATGCCCGGTATATTGCTTCACACTGACCTGAAGATCTCTTTCCTGCTGCTGGCACCACTAGCTGGGATAAGAGGTGGGGTGCAGTTGGTATCACTCCGCATGGGACAGGAGCCAGCACTACAGAGAAGGCATCGGCTTATGCTGTTCTTGCTCCCTACTACAGCTCCAACTTTATAAGTAGTCCCTCAGCATTGCACTCTGTTTGATGCTCTGGGATGACGGGTCAGCAAGCACAGACCATAATCTACAGGTTGCTGACCCCCACCATACAGGAATGATACCCCAGGAAGCTGGAAATCGCTGAAGTAGACACTGCTACTCCAAGTGATCTTCACTTCGAGGTCCCCTGCTAAGCGGCCAGCCTGATGCATTGTGAATACAGGAGGTCGGTCACTCCAGCATGGACACCATTCAGAGAATGCTTTTTATGTTCTGAATGAATTGGATAAGGTGGAGAGGCGGGGCAGTGATGTCCACCTCCAATTAGAATGCTTTGCATTCATTCAGAAAACGCAAAGTATTCCCTGAAAGGCACCAGTGATGAGCGGCTGATTGCCTGTGTTCACAGGACCCTAAAGTAAGTGGAGATTACTGGAGTACTGCTGCCTACTTCAGTGATTCCCAAGGGCTTTGGCTAGGTACGGTATTTACTTTGTTACATTGGGCCAGCTTTGACCAATGTAACTATGTAAAAATATACCATGCCTGGAATTCTTCCAAGCAGTAAGGCTCCATGCACACAAGCTCATAAACGGCCGTTCTGAACGTCGGATTGCTGGCAGGAAAACGTTGCTTTAAAAACGCGATGGGACGGTGACGTCATAAGAGGCGGGGTCATCACCTGGTGACCACGCCCCATGCCAATATAAGTCGTTGCGCACCCGGCACTACAGCGGGGGGAGAGCATTGTGTCAACATCGAAAGAAGAGCAGAGGGAAGAAGATGATGAAGACCGAGCAACCACTAGCAAAACAGCAGAAGATAGTGGAGGAGCCCAGCAGGAAGACAACGGAGAGCGTGGAGAAGAAGGAAGAGACCCCCGAAGTCGGAAGGGACCCCCGAAGCTGCCTAAATTACTTTAAAAGCCTGTGTAGTGTTTTACTTTTGACACTTTTTTTTTTTTCCAGGTGAATGGGTAGGGGTACGACATACCCATACTCATTCACATAGGGTGGGGGGCTGGGATCCCCGGGCCCCCTTGTTTAAAGGGGGCTTCCAGATTCCCCGCCCGCAGACCCCGACAACCAAAGGCCAAGGTTGTCGGGAAGAGGCCCTTGTCCTCACAAGGACAAGGTGCTTTGGGGTGAGGGGGCAGCGCCCCCCCCTGCCCTGAAGCACTTACCCCCATGTTGAGGGCATGCGGCCTGGTACAATTAAGGAGGGGGGGCGCTCGTCCCCCACCCCCTTTCCTGACCGGCCGGGCTGCGTGCTCGGATAAGGGTTTGGTATGGATTTTGGGGGGACCCCCACGCCGTTTCAGCGAAGGGGAATTCCCCTAAAAATACATACCAGACCAAAGGGCCTGGTAGTATCCGAGGGGGGGAACCCTACGCCAATTTTTATAATTTTGGTGGGGTTTCCCTTCATCCTCAGCACATAAGTCGCACCGCAAGTCGGATCATGATGATCTGACTTCTGGTGCGACTTCTATTAAAATCAATGGGCTTCCATAGGGAACCATTGATTTTTGAATAGAGGCAGAGAAACGCCGCACTAAACTTAAAGCTCTTTTTACAGCGTTAACCCCCGTGTAACACCTTTTACCGGTGTCTGGCGTTTCCAGTACTGCTCTTGAACACGATTTTATCTTGGGGCCACTTAGTGCTAAGAACCCCAAATTTGGTGTGCAAACCCAGTGGAACTAGCACCATAAAATATCCAAAGCTGGGGTTTTTAGCACCAAGTGGCCCCGAGACACAGGGCCCCAAAAATCGATTCAGAAAATGTCAAGCACTTTTCTGTAGCAGAGAATGACATTTTCCGAACCAGATTTGGGGCCCCGTATCTCGGTGCCACTTGGTGCTAGTGATTTGCACACGTGATTTTGCTGCAATTTGCTTTTTTTTTTTTTTTTTGGGGCAGATTAAAAAACAGAAATTGTTGCAAAAACAGTCAACAAATGGTGTGTTCAAAATTAAGGAGGGTCATTCGGGCGTCTCATTGCACGTGGCTGCATTATCTAACAAAGTGTCCCAAACCTTCCCATATTTGGCTGGGCAGCCCCTGTGGGCATAGAGTTCTTTTTTTGTAGGGTAAAACACTGTTACCACTGATACTCCAGGAATGGATATCTGCAGTTATCGCCCTGAGCCATTTGTGTGCTATGAGCAATCTGGCTGTAAATAGTGTTTCTTGTAAGAATATAACATGAAATTTGTCCGAGTCTGGGAACACTCCCAGTTAGAGCTGGGGAAAAAATCGATTTAAATCTTGAATTGAGTTGAGAGGTCAAATCGATTCAAAATTTAAGCAAATCGATTTTTTATTTTTTTTTCACCGCGCCGGTCCTGAGGCGCTGCGGGCATGAGTTTTTAGGCGAGGCCGCGGCTTCGGCCTAGTCCGTGGCGTCCGGCCTCGCGGACTAGGCCGAAGCCGCGGCCTCACCTAAAAAAAACTCATGCCCACAGCGCCTCAGGACCGGCACTGACACCGCGTCGGTCCTGAGGAGCTGCGGACAGGAGTTTAGGTGAGGCTGCGGCTTCGGCCTAGTCCGCGAGGCCGGATGCCACGGACTAGGCCGAAGCCGCGGCCTCGCCTAAAAACTCATGCCCGCAGCTCCTCAGGACCGGCACGGTTTCCAAAGGAAAAAAAAAAACTTGATTCGAATCGTGAATCGAGTTTTTTTTTTTAAAGAATATCTCCCAGCCCTACACCCAGTAGACGTTGTTTATGGCATAACGTCAGGGGTACCCCATCTCGTCGTGTATAAATTTTACTATGTGGGACCAGTAGTCTTGTATTATTGGGCATGACCAAATGAGTTGGAGGAAGTTGCTGAGGGGCTACCACATCTGGGGCACAGTGGGCTATGGTCGGGTCTGTATTTGGTCAAACGCAGGGAGCTCAGATAAGATCTGTGCATGATGTAAAGTTGTGTGAGGCGGTCTGAGAGTTTGGTAGAGACATTTTTACTGGCATCTAGTGCGTCTTCCTATTCGTCATCCTCCCATCTCCCCCACGTCCCCAGCCCAACGATCTTTCATTAGATAGGCAAGTGTTGTAGCAGTTGGGCTGAGATGAGAGTTGTAAAATACTGAAATAAGTTTTGAGGAGTCTGGCCCAGTTATTATGTTTAGAATGTCCAATTGTTCTAGGTTAGGAGGGTGATCTTGAAACTGGATCTGTAGGGCGTGACGGAGCTGGAGGTAGCGAAAGTGCATGGAGTTAGGGAGAGTGAATTCATCCTTAAGTTGTTGAAACAACTTCAATGTAGTAGCACAATATACATCTGTTATGCTCATCACACCCTGGTTAATCCAAAGATTGTGGTCTGGTACTGTTAATAATTCTTTTAGGCCTGGATTGTCCCAGAGGGGTGTCTGCGAGTGCGTATGAGGGGTTTTCAGTCTACGTCTCACCACTTCCCAAATTTTACAATGATTGTATAGTAGTCTCTTTCGGTTTCCCAACACCCAAGGATCCGCCGGGTCTCTGAAGAGAATTTGGGAGGGGTGGGTATGTATGTGGGTGTACGAGGAGCATACGAAGGCTAGATAACATTCTTTGTCATTTTTATCTAGGTAGAAAAAGTGGGACAATTGCGCTGCTAAACAGTATGAATTAAAGTCAAGTAGTGCTGTGCCCCCTAAATCAGTGGGGTTCTTCAGCACCTGCCGTGACAGTTTGTGTCAGGTCTTGCACCACACAAAGGAGTTAAGAATGGCTTCTGTGGATTTGCGGCATCAAAAGACACCACGACCCTGGATCCCATCCGGTCATGTCCGGCTTGTAGGCAAGGAGACGTCCCGCCCGTTCCCCACATTCATACATCCTCTGTTTACTATAAAAAGATTTTTCTCTCTGCTTTTTCAAAGTGGAGGCTATTTACCACCCGAGCCAGTAGTTTCAGCTGGTCGGCTGTGGCTGGTGTGGGGTGGTTAGAGAAAATTTTCTCTACATCCTCCAGATTTTGTTCTGCCTGCCTGACCACCTGTGCGGAGGTCTTCCTATATCTGGATATGCGATGGGAGAGTGTCATATGAGCATGGGATTTAAAGGAATCCCAAACTACATCAAATGGCGCTGTGTCCTTATTGGTTTAGAAAAAGAATTCCCATTCGTCTCCGGCCCCCTCTATGTCAGGAACCACTGATAACCAAAAGGGGTTAAGTTTCCACACATAGGTTGTGGGGGAGTCGAGTCGGAGCTCAGTCCAGTAGGGAGCATGGTCAAAGAGAATGCGAAGGCTAAATCCCACATCACCCAGGAGTGGGAGAAGAGAAAGGGATATTAATATTAAGTCTATTTGTGACATAGGGTTATGTGCCTCTGAGAAACAAGAGAATACCTTGTCTTCGGGATGGCAGTGCCTCCAGGTGTCCACCAGGGCGAGTTCAGTGAGGAGTTTGCCAAATCTTGTGTGGGAGTGGGCGGGATTATCAGAGGGGGGGGCATCAATGTCAGTCTGTCCAATTCCCTGTCTACAACATTGTTAAAATCCCCCATCCAAATTGCCGGAACAGTTGGAAATTGGGACATAAAAGATAAGCCTTCTGTCAGTACTTTAAATTGGAAGGGGGATGGTATATAGATGGCCAATAGTAGGAGCTCAAGTCCATTGATTCTAGCGTGTAGAAACAGGAACCTGCCCTGAGGGTCAGATCTGAGTGTCGATAAATTGAATTGCGCCGTTTTGGCCACTAAGATTGCGACCCCTCTGGAGTTAGTGATGTGAGGGGCTTGGTATAGCCTACCCATCCAGGGTTTTTTGAGTGTTAACAGTAATTGGCCCGTGAGGTGGGTTTCCACCAGTACCAAGACCTCAGCAGGTTGTGCCTTAAGATGTGATAGGGCAGCGTTTCTTTTAGGCTTGGCTCTAATCCCACGTACATTCCATATAATACATTTCAAATTAGGCATAGCATAGCAGAATGACTATCGGTGTCCCCACCAGCCCAAGTTGGCACCCCGTGGCGCCAGCCCATCCCGTAAACGAGAGGGTGGAAGGTGCCTTCCGAGGAACCCAGGGCGGTGAGGACAGAATATTGGTAAACGATCCACTGAGGCCCATGAGGCGCCACGCCTACTAGTGGGGCCCCAGTGCATCGCTTGTGTGTGGTGTTATCGATCAAGTACCGGCAATTAAAACTCCTTCTTTACATCAATTATTTGCAAAACATTAAACCAACAATAAAACTCTAAGAGAACTTGGAATAACACTCTGGCCTGTCCGGGCAGGCTCCGTCCCGAATATGTTCTGGGGGCTAACTGCTGAGACCGGACAGGCCAGGGAAACAGTACTTGAATTGCATAACAAACATTACAGTTGGTACAGCGGGGCCTGTTAGGACTCCCGTAACTAGGGGGACGGTTGTCTGCTGAAGAACGTGCAGCAGCGCGAGGAGTAAGACTCCTGGTACAAGGCCTCCAGGATAGTGTGCGTGGGGGAAACATAAGGATGTGGGGGTTTGAATCCATATCCAGGACGTCACAACGGGTGGTAGCTTGCAAACGAAAACAAATGTCCGGAGCTTCGATCACTTCTTACCCTCAGGGGGGTCCAGATAAGGGGGGGAGGGGGATAAACGGGTATAAGGGGCAGTGGGTATGTTCAGGGGGAAGGTGATGTAGTGCAGATATTCTGGAGAAGAACAGCTGACGTGGAGTCATGGGTGGTAGAGGATAAGAGGCACAGAACCCTGTTAAGGGATAGTCCGTGGCGTCCAGATAGGTTGGGTGTTAATCGTGTCATCAATCGTGGCAAGGACTAGGCACGTAGTGATGAAGGTTGGCTGTGTCTTAAGTGGGGGCTTGATTTGGTGCCGCTCTGTCTTCCAGCCAGGCGAAGACTGCTTCTGGTAGGTCAAAAAAGTGCGCCCTGTCTTCTCCAACGACGCGGAGTCTGGCAGGGCTGAGTATGGCGTATGAGTAATGCCGGTTCCTTAGTTGTCGCTTGGCTTCGGTGAAGTGCGCCCTCTTCTTCTGGACCTCCACGGAGAAGTCAGGGAAAATCCTGATCTTGCCATTTTTGAAGGGGATGTTGCCCTTCACTCTGGTGAGGCGGAGAACAGCATCTCTGTCTCGGAAATTCAAAAGTTTTGCAATAAATGTCCGGGGGGGGGGGTGTGCACCCTGGGGAGGGGGTCTGGCAGCCAGTCTGTGGGCTCTCTCCACAACAAATGATGTGGAGAACTCAAATCTCCCGAATGTGGATATGAGCAGGTTTTCCAGAAATGGGGGGGGGGGGTCAGTACCCTCCGCTCCCTCGGGCATCCCCACAAACCGCAGATTACACCTGCAAAGCCTGTTTTCCATGTCGTCTTGCTTGGCTAATACCATGTTGGGCTGGTGTTGGAGCTGTTCAGATGCAACCTGCAAGGGCGGCACCTGTAAACCGGTCCTTAAATTTCTGTAGGTCTTGGCGGATCAGGGACATCGATTTTAACCTCGATTTTGCAGGTTAAGCTGCTTTTACAGTCTGATATTGCCTCCAGCACTCGTGCAGTGTCCTCTGCGACCGAGTTCACATGTGGAGGTGTGTCGGCGACATTTTTTCCCAGGGCCCCCTTCTCTTTGAGTCGGTATTTGTCCAACTTTGCGATCGTGTCTGTCGTTTTTTTAGGTGGCAACATGGTCACTGAGGGTGTGAGAAGTCGGAGGCTGTGTTTGTGGGGTATGAGAAGCAATATTGGCCCCAGGATTTGCAGTGATGGAGTTTGGGCAAGCGGAGCTCCCGATCAGCACTCCTCACACCATGCCGGTCCAGGCCACGCCCCCATCGTTATTTTTATTGAATTAGGAATTGATTATTTTAGGATTATTGATTTACATTCGCCATTGGCTTTCACTATTGCAAGATTTCAGCCGATATTTATATCACATTGTTTAATTATATAGGATGGAATAGCACAAAATCATTTTTTTATTTATTGCTCCGATCTTATTGCTTCCATACCAGGCCTATTATGGCACTCCTCTCCAACATGTAAAAATCATAATTTTTTTTGCTAGAAAATTACTCAGAACCCCTAAACGTTTTTTTTTTTTTTTTTTTTTTTTTTTAACAGAGACCCTAGGAAATAAAATGGTGGTCTTTTTAAAATGGCAACTTTTTGTCGCACGGTATTTGCGCAGCAAAATTTTCAAATGTGTGTTTTTTTTTTTTTTTTTTTTGGGGGGGGGGGGACGGGGGACGGACTGTTTCATGAATTGAAAAAAAAAAACCACTAAAGTTAGCCTGATTTATTTATTTTGTATCATGTGAAAGATGAAGTTACGCCGAGTAAATAAATACTTAACATGTCATGCTTTTAAAATTGCGCGCACTCGCAATGGCACCAAACTTTGTTACTTAAAAAATCTGTATAGGCGGCGCTTTAAAAATGTTTACAGGTTACCTGTTTAGAGTTAGAGGAGGTCTTGGGCTAGAATTTTATTGCTCTCACTCTAACGTTCGCGGCGATACCTCGCACGCGTGGTTTCAACGCAGTTTACATATGTGGGTGAGACGTACGTATGGGTTAGCTTCTGCGTGCAAGCACGAGGTGACGGGGTCGTTTTAATTTCAATTTTTTTCATTTTATTGTTTATTTTACATTTATTTTTTTTATTTTGACACTTTCCCTTTTTTTTTCAACTTTTTTTAATCACTTTTATTCCTATTTTGGTGCACACAAACACAATATAATAACCAATATTTTGGTAAATAATAAAAAATGAGGTCACATCGAGTAAAATGATACCAAACCTGTCAGGACTCAAAATTGTGTGTAGCTGAGAAATGGAGAGTACAGTACCAACATTTTTTCATAGGCGACGATTTGAAAGCCTTTACAGGTTATATTGGTGTAGAGTTAAACATAAGTGGTGGCCCTAGAATGATCGCTCTGTTTGAGGTTCATGGCGATGACTCACACGTGTGGTGCAAGCATTGTTTACATTTGTGCGCAGGACCTATGCCCGTGTTTCGAGTTGCGTTTACTATTTTTATTTATTTTATTCAAATTTTAATGTTTTTCATTTAGCTTTATTGCTATTTACAAGGGTGCTAACAAGCCCCCTATGTCATAGCTTTGGGCAGTGACAGGTACTCTTTATGGAGACATCAGAGGTCTATTAGACCCCCAGTGCCAAATATATACAGACAGATGCAAATACGGTATATACAGACAGAATCACTAGTTATGCAAAGACATTATTCCAAAACTTCTCTGTAAACTTGACAAAAAAAAAAAGAAACAAACTACACAGTATATGTAAGGAAGGAACATCAAGGATCACATTAGAATAATATAATATAGTAATATAATAATTACTATAGAATTAAATATAAGTATAATATATTATTAATATATTAATATAAGTAATATAGAATTAAAGGAGAAGTCCAGCCTGAGCTCGTTTGGCTGGGCTTCTCCTGTGACCCGTTTTCAGCAGAGAGCGGTCTGAAGTCCGCTCTCTGCTGAAGTCGCACAGATCAGTCCAGACACCGCGTCATCCCAACTCTGGAAGTCTGTATCCACCAGGTGCCTGGACTGATGGCTGTCTCAGTCTCTTGGCGAGCCGCTGAGGTGGCAGCTCCCCACCCCTCCAAAGCTCAGCGCTCCAGTGAGCATGGAGGAGCAGAGCAGAGCGCTGCAGACAGGCAGCATCTCTCTGCTTGGGGAGCCGAGAGAACCCATCGGCTGTGTTTGATGGCTTGGTTCTTAGTGCAGAGGCACCTAGGTAAGTAGGGTTATGGGAAAATATTTTTTTTTCCATACTTTTAACTTCATGACACCAGTCTTGAAGTGTGTGTGGGGGGGGGGTGTATGACCGAACATCCACAGTATGTGGAAAAAGGTCCTCCCAGGCATCAGAACATTTGGGACATATAGGGGAGTGATAGGGGTGGTACTTTGCAATGCGTACTAGAGTCAGATTTGCTCTATACTGAATGTAATGCTGTGTGAGGCGATCTGAATCCTTGGGAGACACCTGTTTACATACATCCAGTATTTCAGCCCAATTATCATCCTCCACATCCCTTATATCCAGCATCCATCTAGATTACAGTTGGTAGGCCAACTTGGTGGCCGAGGGAGTGATGAGATCAATGTAGAATATGGAGATCAGCTTCTTAGGATCTGGGCCTAATATTGTATCCAGTATGGGGAGGGCCAGGAAATTGGGTATATAAGGCATGCTGTAATTGTTGTTTAGAGTTCAGGTAACTGTTTTCTCATTATTTTTTCTTTTCTTTATAAAGTTCCACTTATTTCTAGAAATTGTGGTGGGAGTATCTGTCAGTTGGACCCACGGGTACATTTACTCGTCTGTGTTCTGGTGCAGCACATTAAAAAAAAAATCCTGCATTGTAGGAAGACAGATGAGTTCTGCATTGCAACCAATCTGGTTCTATATTCAGCGTGCTAAGCTTTGAAAATTAAAGGTAGAAGCCTTGGTTGCTATGAACAGCTCCTCCAGATTCTGTTGTGTACCCGGCTTAAAGTGGAAGTCCATGCAAAAACTATAATCCCTGCATCTATAGCCACCAACATTCTAACACTAACCTCTCCTAGCCCTGTAAAGAAAAAAAAAACAGTATTCATACCTTTACTGCAGGCGATCGAACCCGATCTCCAGCGTCGGAAGCTCTGCTGAGTACATGTCTGTCAAGGGCTGTGAAATGAATAGGAAGTGACATCACCCATAGAGTTACTATTGGGCTTCCATTGACAGACTTTTCCTCTGCACCCTCCCACACAGCGAAGCCGCAGCTGACAGCTTAGCGTGGGATCAGCGCTTTTGCCGCTGGAGATCGGGTCAGATCACCTGCAGAAAAGGTATGTATACTCTACTTTTTTTTTTTTTTTCTTTAGTGTTAGAATATTGGTGGCTATAGATGCAGGGATTTTAGTTTTTGCATGGACTTCCACTTTAAGGGTGCTGTTGACAACTGAAACAGCTAATCGATTGACAACTAATCGATTATGAACATTTTTCATAATTGATTAATCGGCCAGCCAATTAGTTGGCCTGCTTACAGAATACAGTATTTACATATCAGGAAATACAGTGCAGCACACAGCTCAGTAAACCGTCCATACATGTCAGTAAGTGCCTGAGAACATGTGAATGTGTGTGGAGCAGTGCCTCATGGGACATGTAGTCGCTGAGCAGGAAGTGAGTGGGTCTAAAGGCAGAAGTTTTTTTTTTACCTTGCTATAGGGGCACGCTATACTATAATTTGCAGCTTGCTATTGGGGTACTCTGATGGCAGGAGGAGCCAGAAGCATCGGTGGTGGACCCCAGAAGAGAAGAATCTGGGCTGCTCTGTGCAAAACCATTACACAGAGTAGAGGTTGACCGATATGGGTTTTTCTCTGGCCGATGCCGATATTTAGAAATTGGGGTGGCCGATATATGATGCCGATTTTTGCGGCCGATATTTTAGGCCGTTTTTTTTTTTTTTTTTTTTTTTCTTCTGGCAGGTGGCACTGGTTGGCACTGGCAGGTGGCACTGGTTGGCACTGGCAGGTGGCACTAATTGGCACTGGCAGGTGGCACTGGATGGCACTGGCAGGTGGCACTGATTGGTAGATGGCACTAATTGGCACTAGCAGGTGGGGCTGGTTGGCACTGGCAGGTGGCACTGGATGGCAGGTTTCACAGCCAATAGTGTAACTGTGTGAAACTTAATGCTCTCTGCAGCGCCGCGGTGTGTGAAACTGTATAGAGAGAGAGAGGCGCTGACAAATTCAGCGTGATCTCAGGGGTGGGCGGGACCCAGCAGCTATCCAGGCAATGATTGGGCTGTTTAAGAAAGGGGTGGGGTCACATACATGTAGCACCCCGCCCAGATCCCATCCCATTGGCTGGTGTTGAATAGCTGGGTCACGCCCACCCAGCTCATCTCTCTCTCATACAGTTTCACACACCGTGGCGCAGCTCTGCCAACAGAGTGTGGAGAAGGGAGGAGGAACCCCATGTTCAATATCGGCCTAATTTGGATAATTATGGACCGATGCCGATTTCTCCAAAATGGCCAAATATCGGCCGAAATATCGGTCAGCCTCTAACACAGAGCAGGCAAAGTATAACATGTTTGTTTTTAAAAAAAAAAAATTACTTTAAAGACTGTGTGCAGGGAAGATCAGCATCTGAACCCAGAGAAGGTGAAGGCTGATAATCTGGCGGTAATAGAAGGCATTACAATTACATTTTAAAGTAAACTTTAACATGGAGTTGGGGCACGTTACGTGGGAGTCGGGGCACATTACATGCGCCCCAGTGTGAAAGGGGTCTAAATAAAAAATGTGATGTCTGATGATATTTACCAGATTCAACCTCCAAAAGTATATACAGCATATCTCTCCTAATAGTATATACAGCATATCTCTTCTAATAGTATATACAGTATATATCTCCTCTAATAGTATATACAGTATATCTCTTCTGTCTGTTGTTCTCAGAGTGGTTTAGAGATTTTGCTCCATAACCATATAGTTTTTTTTTTTTTTTTATATATTTACCACTGCTTTGAGATTTTTAAGAATAAATTGCCTTTTTTTTAAACTTTACATATTAAATTATACACCACACTTTTTTTAAGGTTATTATCCGATTAATCAAAACAATCGCCCAACTAATCGATTATGAAAATAATCGTTAGTTGCAGCCCTACAACTAAGGGCTCATTCACATGTGTGGTAGGCAATGCTGCACCTCTGAAAGGTGATCTGAGCGTGTTTGACAGGTGGTGAGGAGGCAAAATGTTGCCTCCTCACTGCCTGGTATAAACCAATAATTGCAGTGAAATGCACGTGGTTGTGGCACAATAGTATTGCAGTTATATATTTCAATAAGGTGGTGAGGAGGCAACATTGGGCGACAGTGTCTGGTGATCTTTGACTTCTCCCATGTTCGGGTAGCTCGCCACCTATCTAAGGTTGCCTATCCCTGCTTTACTGAGTCTGGAAAAACTATGATAGGAGTGTACAGACTCTGGTCACTGCAGGAAGTGGCTGTGGAAGGAACAGAGTCAATCAGCAGGATTTTCAGAACGTCACATGACACAGCAACAACTAAACCCAGAATATCAGGCGATCTGCAGACAACTAAGCAGAGGTGTAATCTATGCTGGGGCTGATCATTCAGTTCTAGTGAAAAGAAAGTTGGAATTCAGCAATTAAACCCCCCCCCCACCCCCCAGAATGACAAAGCTGCTGTCCAAATGAGCCCCCTGTAATCCGTCATCCAGAGTTGGGGTGCGCAATACAGGAGATGTGTTCATGGCCAGTAGGGCTGCAACTAATGATTGTTTTCATAATCGATTAGTTGGCTGATTTATTGTTTAGATGAATCGTTTAATAACCTTAAAGTGTGAAATAGTGTCACCGGCGCAAAAAATATAGTAATATATATAAAAAAATAAAAGATATATTTCCAAAATTGATCTGCTGCAGTTAGGATATCCTATACCTTGTATAGGAAGGGATGTATTCAAATAATGTAACTGCGCCAATCCAAACAAGTTAGTCATATACTATTACCACCAATACGGTGTTTATACCTTTTTTATATTTTATGTGCCAACCTAACCCCTTTAAAGTGCAACATGCCAATAAAAAGTGCCAATTATTGTAAAGTGCAATCAAAAAAAATCTAAATTTCAAACCATAGACATATATTATTAATCTCAAATGTCCATTGTCCTTTAACATGTATGTTCAAAGTGCTCATGTGCTTCAAAACTCATCCATGCTGAATATTCATGACTTTTCACCACTTCTTGTGCCACCACCCCCTTCTGAAATGGTCACTCACCAGAGCCTAGAAAAAGCTTTGCCTTTGGTTCATATAGGGATAACCACTCCACTATCCTGGCATTCCTCCAGTTAGTTTAGCCTCTAAGCGTTCCTTAATCCTCCATGCCTAACATTGGTATCTCATAAAAATTAGATATCTATCATTGCGCAGTATGTTTATAAAAGAGATTTATTTGTAGCCAGTAAAAAAACACATAAACAATGCTCACTCACATTTTATAGTGCCTTAGACCAGCACTGAGTCTATCCAGCGTTCTGTTATGGGCCTCTACTGCGCCGCTTCATTCCTCGTTCCCGGCTTGTGCTCCAAGCCTCATTTTGGTTTGGGTTAGTGACAGGAAGTGACGTCTGTAATTACCCAGAAGCCACTACGCGTTTCGCATACACACACATGCATCCTCAGGAAGCACAGTGGAGGTAAGTATGACATGTTGTGTTTGTTATAAAAAATAAAATTTAAAAAAAAGAGTTTACAACCCCTTTTTAAGTTCAGTTTTACAAAAAAAAGCACACTATGTGGCCTTATAGATTTAGTAGCATATTGTGCTAAACCTATGAATACATTTACATCCTGCACTAAAGAGACTCCAGAGCATCAATATGTGTATGATAAAAAGTGTGATCATGACCGCATCACTCACTGATATTACACACCAATATTCAAACAACTCCTAAGAGATGAGTGTTGCGCTGTCACATAAAACTCCACAATAGCAAAAATGTAACGAATAATTAATAAAGTCCAAGTGAAAAGAGTCTGTGGACAACCCAAAATTGATTGGACACAGCACAAGCCGATCAGTGGGTGGCGGTCAATTGATGTCAGCCGACACCCGCTGATCGGCGACAAGAGACGCAGGTCAGTGCTCTGCCTATGTAAACAAGGCAAAACTCTGTCCTGTTAGTCAGGAAGTGGTGGATATTCCCTGCAAAGCAGGGAATCAAAATCCATCACTTCCCTTCGTAAAAGCACCAAACGTAGTGTACACAAACACTGGCTAGGCGCACATTTAACCCTTTAATCGCCCTAGCTGTTTAACCCCTTCCCAGCCAATGTCATTGGTACAGTGACCTTGCATATTTTTAGCACCGATCATTGTATTTGTGTCACTGATCCCCACAAAGTGTTAAGTGTCAGATTGTCCGCCGCCATATCGCAGTCCCACTAAAAGTTGCTGATCCGCCGCCATTACTAGTAAATAAAGAGGGAGTCCACCTAAACCACCTAAAAAAAAAAAAAAAAAAAAAAAAAAAAATATTAAAAGCCAGCAGCTACAAATACTGCAGCTGCTGACTTTTAATAAATGGCCACTTACCTGTCCCAGGGTCCAGCAATGTCGGCAGCCGATGCCGAGAACCCGCTCGGTTCTCGGCAGCTGCCGCTGCCATCCTAGGTGAGGGAATCAGGAAGTGAAGCGTTGCGGCTTCACTTCCCGGTCCCCTACTGCGCATGCGTGAGTCGCGCTGCGCATCGTAACTGGTCAATGCTATCTCCTGGGACCTGTGTGTTTCCCAAGAGACAGCGTGGAGGGACAGGAAGAGGCATAGACTGCCATGGGGAGTCTATGCCTTTAGTGGATCGGACCGGGCCGGATGTCAGCGGACATGTCTGCGCTGACATCCGTCGCTCCATAGGCTAACATGGAGCGCCCGTTCAGGTCCGCCGTCAAAACTGACAGGCGGACCTGAACGGTCCGATCGTGTGAAAGGGGCCAAAGATGGATAAAAATCAATGTAAATGATTCAGTTCATGTGCTGAAAAAAAGTTCCTGGATGTATGGGGTAACCAAGGTTTGCTAGTTTCACATTTCATGTCTGAGGGTTACAACCACTTTAATTCTCAACCAAGCAAATTACAATGAGGGGAATAAATCAAAACGGGATCAGCCAGAATCTGAAAAAGCTGTGTATGGTAGCCAGTTTTTTCGGCGTAGGGGGTTCCCCTCAAGGTCCATACCAGACCCAAGGGCCTGGTATGCTCCTGGAGGGGGAACCCATGCCGGTTTTTTATTTAAAATTTGGCGCAGAGTTCCCCCTAAAGATTCATACCAAACACAGTGGCGGGGATCCAAGTCGGATCCCCGTTCATTGAAAGTCGGACACATGTCGCAGGGCAAAGTCGGATCCAAAGTAGGACGGCTGTCGTGTTGCCCCAGTGTGAACCGACCCTAAATGATAACTATATGTCATACTCCGTTTTTTTTTTTTTCAAAGGAAAGTTTTACCTTTTTTAGGAGCGTGATGTAGGCTGCACCAATATTTAGAGTGTACAATGTAACATGCTCATATTTAACCTGCTGCTGGAGCCCCCCCCAGACAGGGATTCCTTTCCCCGCACCCACTGTCAAATTTAGAAACCAGCGCAGCCCTGCGGGGCCCTGCCTGCAATCTGTTAATGAACGAACTACAAATCCTGTCTGCCACTGTGGCAGACGGACATGTAGTTTCAAAGAACCTTGAGCAAGTATTGAATGCGTGCAGTGCAGGGTGCCCCCATTTGCAAGGGTACCTTTATTTTATTTATTTTTTAATTTCGCAGTTCCCAGGGTTCAGCTTTAAATGCGCCATATATTGAGACCTTGGGGAAGTTAGTTTAAAGGCTAAGTTCACCTTTTTTTTTTTTATTTTTTTATTCTGCTCCCCTATGTACCAATATACCATTAATGTACGTTGGTTGCAGAAACGTACAAGCTTTCTTTTGTTTTTGAGAACACGGCTTTACCTTAAGCAAGCCATACATGATCGAATGTCGAACGAATTTTCTTTTCAAAATCAGAAAGTTCGTTTTTTGTTTTTTTTTTGTGATCCGATGATGCCACCATTGATTTTCGAAATTCGGCTGACCAAGCCTTCAATTTCACCTCATGTTGCTACAGAAAAACATTTTCGTGGCTGGGAATCTTTTCTCTCCGTAAATTTTCTTTTCTTATTACATTTGTCGCACGATTCTCCCATCATTGATTAGAAAATCGCTTGTTTTTCTAAAAATTTCCAACATGTCTGATTCCCCAAATTTGATTGCCGCACGAAAATCGGCTGTTGCTGCAGCCCACTAATGGTGCAAAATTTGTACGAAGATTCTTAGATACGATTTTAGAAAGAAAATTCTTTTGAAATTCAAACCGTGTATGGCCGGCATTAGCCCTTGCTGTATTTCTTAGAACGCTTTAGAGAATCCCTGGTTTACAGAGACAGAGGAAACAGTAAGACACAGGAAGGACTTTGCTGATTGACTTCATTAGGACACCTTCACCTATCAAAGATTTCATAGAACCCCCCGGCATTTCTCCAAACATGCATTTACCAGGCTTCCCTTTACGATGGGTTTAGGCTGCATGCTAAACTCCCTGGGGCCACATGCAGCCCATGGGACATCCCTGACTGGTTGGATGCTGAGTAATTGGATAGCTGGTGTCCCCTCGCCCTATTATTATTATTGTTATTATTTAATTTTTTTTTTTTTATTTAGTTTTGGTAAATCTAAAGGAGATTGTACAATCAGATTATGTATGGCCACATTTATACACCTAAAATTACCTAGTTGTGCTTTCCGTGTCAATTGTTAACGGCACTCCAAACACAGAAGCAAACATACATTTTGCCACATGAAAAAAACAGTGACAAACGCAGTAAAAGAAAAAAAGTGCAACTCGCACGCTAATATGTCCCATGATCTACTTTGCCACATGTCACTGAAGTCAATAGGCTGCCCTCTGTGTGTCACTGGAAAAAACAGCCAAAAAATGTGCTCCCACTACTCTGTGTGTGAGTGGGGCCTGAAAGTAAAATTGGTGCATTTTCACAAGAACAACAAGGCTCCATTCACATCTGTGTATTTCCAAACACATGGAAAACTGCACAGAAAATGTGCGCTGTAAATATGTATTGTGTTTGTGTTGTCATTAAAATTTTCACTTGTTTTTAACATTCTGTTTTTAAAATGAATGTAATTTCTGACCGAAAACCACATACACTGTCTGAAAATTCCTTTGACCAAGAAGTTTTCTATTTCCAAATTTTCCCATCACTGTGGTTGAAAATGAACGTCAATTTGACCCCACTAACGATTAGAAAATCGACCGAACTTTCTTAAAATGACTTTTTTTTTTGAAGGAAGACATTGTTTTTTAAATTAAAAAAAAAAAATTGATCTCCGAGTCTGATGATATTTACCAGATTCACCCTTTAATATACTGTTAGGGGGTATATACTGTATATACTATCTCTCATCTAATAGTATATATACAGTATATCTCTTCTGTCTGTTATTCTCAGAGTGGATTAGGCATTTTGCTCCCTAACCATATAGTTGGTTATTTACAATTTACTACTGCATAGAGCTAGTTAAGAATAAATTGCCTTTTTTTAAAACTTTACATATTAACTAAAATTATACACCACGCTTTTTTTTAAAGGTTATTAACCGATTAATCGAAATAATAATCAACACAGTCGATATTGATGGGGTAATCGATCCCGTGGAGCTATTGTGTTCTCCCGTATATGGCCAGCTTAAGGCAGGACATGACCGATTTTTTCTTTAGTTGAACCAGCAGGTTCAACTAAAGAAAATTAATCCATTACCCTATTCAAATTCGATATTGATGGGGGAATCCCTCTTTGCGGAGCCTCCCAGCGGCACTAATCGAGCATCAATTTTTCAACAGGCTGGTTGTACAGAAGGCAATCGAGAAATCGAAATCGACTTCTGTACAACCAGCCTGCCCATTAAAAGAATCAAAATTGGCTGCTTCCTGCTAAACCGGTCTAATTTCAATCCATCTACGGCCAGCTTAAGTCATGTTTGATAGTCCTGCTGTAGCTGGCAAACAATAGTGTTGCCCATTGTTTACTTTACGGGAATTACTGGAGGAGTACTTGGCACAGGAGTCAGCTGGATAAGATTTTCTAGGTTATGTTCCTCCCTGCCTATTAATGCTCTAGTTAACTGTGAACAACTTGTAAAACAAGTTTGAATAATGCAGAAATTATGAAGGTTGTTTGCTTCTATGATGTTATTGTCATCTGGATGTTTGCCATCTCAATTGTGACGTTAACCTCCTTAATAATAATAATTAATTTTAGTCATATGGTAACAAATAGGCAGAATATAAGTGTGTGCATTGTTTGAAAAGTGGTTACCGTATTTATCGGTATACAACATGCACCTTAATTTTAAGAGAAGTTTCAGGGAAAAAAAATAATTTTAAATAAAGACTTTTGAAGCAAAATAAGGGTCAATGCTTATCAATGTGGCCTTATCAGTGCCCATCTGCAACCTTACCATTCACCATCATTGCAGCCTGATCAGTGCCCAGCTGCATCCTGATCAGTGCCCATCTGCAGCCTTGCCCATCATTGCAGCCTGCTCAGTGCCCATCTGCAGCCTTGCTCCTCACTGCAGCCTGATCAGTGCCCATCTGCAGCCTTGCTCCTCACTGCACCCTGATCAGTGCCCATCTGCAGCCTTGCCCATCATTGCACATCTTCAGCCTTGCTTCTCACTGTAGCCTGATCAGTGTCCATCTGCAGCCTTGCCATTGCTGAAATAGACAGAGCCGGATCTCCTGTGTGCTTGGCATCACGCCCAGTCCCGCCCCTTGGCCCGGATCCTATGATGGACATAACGTCGGTCCAATGCCGGGACGTCAATGCTAGGAGCTGTCCAGGGGGCGAGACGGGGCCGCTGAGTACACAGGAGATCCGGCTCGGTCTATTTTGGCAGCGCTCGTCCCCTCTATGGCAGTCTATATCGGCGTAAAACACACACGCGATTTTCCCTTCTGTTTTAAGGGGGAAAAAGTGTGTGTGATACGCCGATAAATACGGTAATTTCTGGCGCTTCCAAAGCCAATATTCACGCTAGTAGAAGCCCAAATCCAGACAAAAGGTTTCATATTGTTTTGTTTTTTTTGTTTTTTGCTGTCTACATCCTTTTAGGGAATTTTCCCTCATCTCCTTCAGTTGCATATTCCAGGCTCTGCATTCAGCCATCGGCATCGTGGTCTCTTATCCCTACTGCCGCAATTTGGAGAATATCCCTTGCAGTAGTTGCAGCAGAAATATGAAGCTGTGTGTTTTAGACACAAATCTTGACACTGGTTTTGTGAAGATCTTAGAAGATCAAGATTATTTATCCTGTCCACATTCACTAAAACTTATTTTTTTGGAAAAATCCTTAAATTAATATCTACTATTACTTTTTTACTATGTTTTTTTTGTTACTGCTTGTTGTGCGTCTTTCTTGTTTGTTTAGCTGACATTGAGCTGTTATTAAATAAAGAAGTTGTAACGCTTAATACAGAAGTGCTAATTTAATTTCTGTGTAAATACATAAAGGATAATTTGATTTGCAGACTGTCTGATCAGGTCATCAGCTCTGCATTAATCTTTGTCTCTTGGCCTTTTTTTTTTAGATAATGTTCCCGAGGAACTAAAGGAGCCGTTTTACATTGACCAGTATGAGCAGGAGCACATCAAACCACCTGTCATCAAGCTTCTACTCTCCAGCGAGCTATATTGCCGTGTCTGCGGCCTTATCCTCACAGGGGATCAGGTGGCTGCCTTGCAGGGCCACCAACCTGTCATCGAGGCTTTGTCTCAGAAAGGGATTTATGTCATGGAGAGTGAAGACGCACCTGTGTCCGACACTGACCTCAGCTGTGCCCCAATCAAAATGGTCTGTGTAGAAACCAATTTCACTATAATATTGTATACAGCAATTACTTTGTCCATTCTGTATGAATAGTCCATGCTGTTTTCTAATAGAAGATATATAAGTTTTGTAACCCCTCCGGTGCTTGTTTTATTGAAGTTTTTCAGCTTGATTTCCCTCTGTTCAGTGATATAATGTAGCATTTGGAAGCTTTGTAAAACATCAGCCAAGTGGGTTGTTGCAGAATTGGTCTTGGAAAAATGTGTTTCTGGATTTATGTACTGAGCACATGATGAAATATTGAACTTTTACTGTGCAACAGCACAAGCTGATTTCTAGGGCATGCTTAGTTGACTGTGCATTAATTCTTGGTGAATTTGGGGAGACAGATAATCAATACTGAGGGAGGCAGACAATGTAGAGCAGTGTGTGTCTGTCAGCCCCATCACATGCTGTCTGTGCAGCTGGTGAGTAGAGAAGGAAGTTGCCTTTATACACCAGCAGCCCTATAACTTTCATTTGCACATGCACACCAGTAGCTTGATTTCCCTGTCTATGCGACTCCAACACCCTCAAAAGGCCATAGTGAAGGTGACACTGGCAGTTTCCCTTTTTTATTTTTTTTAAATAGGTTTAGGACCATCCATTGGTGACTAGTTTGACATTGTAATGTTGCTCTACCTGCTGAGCAATCATATAGAACTGTAACAGTTTAAGCTTTCAGTGGAGATGGCCATTAATGGATAACTTTAGCTGTAAAACTACCTGAGAGTATTTGAGCTTTGGCTGTCCTTAAATCTGGCCATTACAGGAAGGATTGGCAGGCTGCTAAAAGATATTTCCACACACCTCCTAGGTTCCTGTACTTTTAATAAATGCAGCAGTTACTCTTCTCCACTGACAGTCTCTTTAACACCCTTGTGGCGGAGCAGAATTCAGTCAGTTTTATGCAACTACTTCCATGTGATTGGTAAAAACACTTGCTATGGCTGCCCCCAGAGTGCACCCTATAACCCTGTCCTGACTTCATTTTTTTTGCTAGTGTCCTTAAAGGGTAACTCCACTTTTGTTGAGAAAAAAAATCCCCCCCTCCTCCCCGGGTTATCTATGTACATTGCAGGGATTTTAACAAACTTTGTTGCAGATTCCTACCTTTTGGTATTCTGAAGATATCTGTGTCCATGTGGTAAGTGAATCTAATGGGAGTGGTTTTATAATTATCAGCTGCTGCACTTGTAGGGCTTTAATTAGGAAAATTGCAGGGTCTGCATCCCTTTTTAGACATGATCTCCTATTGGGAGTATCTCGCTAAAAAATGACATTTTTGTTGAAGGGGATGTCTGAAATCTGACTTGTATGTTAATGTAGACTTCTGGGAAAAGCAGTGAACCAATCACACAAGCAGGAGATGTTTCTGGGGGGCGTTCTGTACACATTCTGTGTACAGAACACCTCCAGGTAGCCATATTGCATTGCATTTTACAGAGAATTACAGAGGTGCAGATTTGAAAAGGAAAGGTAACTTTTAATAACATTCAATTGCAATATGACTTGAGTCCCAATTTTATTCATTTATATTATTTTATTTTTTTGCTATTTTTTTCCCCACAGGAGTGGAAGGAGATACCCTTTTTAAGTGATGGAACTGTTCTCCTCTGAAGAATTTTTTATTTTTTTTCCTCCTAACCATTTTTTTTTCTCTCAAGCTTCTATCAAGACTTAAATGCTAGATAACCCAGGGCAGTAAGCAGTTTCTAGATCGGTTACTCTTAAGTGTCTACCTTGGGGATGTACCTGGACCCCACTGTGTGGGGATAGCCTGAAATGTTTACTTCTGGCAAAGCACCCTGGATTAAGTGCTTGCCTTGGCATGTAGTGCAACGTGTGTAGTTAGCAGAAGAGTGCTATACAGGTCGAGGGCCATGGTCCATTTCTATGTTTCCCAGACCCTGAAGACTGACTTGGGGGTATGCCCACAGTGATGGATAAAGTAAGACAAGGTATCCCTGCGTACTTACTCAAGTTCCTGGTTTTTACTAACACAAGCTGCATTTGCATAGCAAATTATGCTGTTCTATATGCAGCGGATTTGTGTGTTTGTTCACTTTATTGTTGTAATCCCTGCTTTTTTGTCTAACATTTCTTGGCATGCGCACTTTAAATTTGGTGGTTTTCCTCATCAAATCCTAAATTTTAGTCTCTGTGGATGTCATTCCTCTTGGATGATCCTTGCCTGCCTTTCTATGAAACATGCACACAGTATGTTACTACACTCCTGCTGACATCTTCTACAGAGA
This sequence comes from Lithobates clamitans, assembly GCA_037952925.1. Taxonomy (NCBI): domain Eukaryota; kingdom Metazoa; phylum Chordata; class Amphibia; order Anura; family Ranidae; genus Lithobates; species Lithobates clamitans. The sequence goes on along the minus strand of JBBGZY010000695.1, from coordinate 2,291,864 downwards.
ACCAGCCGGAGCCACATGGTCAGTGCCTGGTTTATATCCTATATCTGACATGCACAACCTCATCCATTCCTCACTCCATAACTGTGTGTACTCCTCTGGGGATCTCATCACTTAGTACTGGGGGATTACAGGAACATGGGAACTGGGACAAAAGGGCTTAATAGCATGTGTTTCACAGATGGCCTACAGGTAATTGTAACCACCAATCAAAGTGGTAGCTGTTCTTTTGTCCCAGGGCAATATCTTATGACACTTCACCCATTATCTGACTCTGGCTCCCTCACAGGCGAGTCTGACAAAGGCAGATATCTCTGCCAGTCAATTCTTTGGAAAACTCTCTGCTCTTCTAGAACCTTTGGATTTCAGAGGCCAGAAATGCTACACATTCTCTATTGCCCTGATCCAGTTCAGGATTCAAAAGCAGAACCCCCTAGCGCAGGTTTTAGAGAATTTTTTTGCCTTCCCTGCGTTTTATGATGACCAGATTTCAGGCCAAAAGAAGGCAGAAGTATTGACCGCCCTGCACCAGCTTCGCGCACAAGGAGTGATTGTACCAGTTTCTTTCCAAGAATGATTTTAAGGTTTCTATTCAAACCTAGTCACAGTTACAAAACCAAATGGGGGCATCCACTCAATACTGAGCTTAAAATCTACAAAAAATGTGTTCTATCTTTGATACCCGACCCCCGTCTTGACTCTTTGTGTACTGTAGAAAATGTTGACCTAAATAAAATCTGATTAAATTAAAAGAAACAAAAAAAACTTTCTTCATGTTCAAAAATTCCAGGATGAAGTCAACAAGATTTGTCATTGCTTCTGTAAAACAATGGGAATTGCTGGCATCAATAGACATACAAAATGCCTGTCTACACATTCCCATTTCCTCATCACATCAATGTTTTGTGCATATGGCACTTCCAATTTGTAGCACTGCCATTCAGGCTCTCCCCTACAACCCAAGTGTTCAACAAATTACTTTCCCTGGTTTTGGTTTTTCTATTAACTCAGAGCATTCATGTCACAGATTACCAGGATGAACATCTATTGAAGGATTTCTCAGCCCCCTCCTTGGTTACATCATCTAGAACATCTAGGAGACAATTCAGTTCCTTCAAACCTTTTGACTTGGACAATTACATTTCCAAAGTCTGCTCTTCAATCCTCACACCTGAAGTAACTGGGTCTAATCTTGGACACAGCGTAAGCCAGAGTTTCTTTCCCAAGACCAGGTTGCTTCCCTAAAGTCCTACAACACATCACCCCTCAAATCACTTCTGTATGAGGATTTTGTCTTGATGGCAGTTTCAAAGCACTTCCATTTTCCTAGTTTCACTCTAGACCTCTTCAATTTAATATACTCCTAATATGGAACAAGCAAACCCCGTTCTTGGTTGTCCCTGTGCTTCTGTCCAGCTAGAGAAAGTTTTTTTGATTTGGTGGAGGTCCAATCTTGCCCTAGAAGTGGGAAAAGTCCTTCACATGCCCTGGAAATAGGTGACGACTAATGTCAGCCTTACAGGCAGAGGTGGCGTTTACAACTCCTTACTGTCCAGGTGTCCTGGTCCTCCACAGAAGTCAAATCTTCCCATTAACAACCCGGAACTGACAGCCATTAGATTGCTTCTACAACACTGGACCTCAATTCTGCAGGGTCACCCAGTTAGGGTACAGTTCGACAATTTCACAGCAGTGTCCTCCATAAACCATCAGGTGGGCACCAGAAGTCGGGCTACCCTAAAGGAAACAAGTCTGATGCCATCCTGGGTGGAAACTCGCTTTGCAGCTCTTGGCCAACCACATCCTTGGAGAGAACAATTTGAATGCATTTTTCAAAATAACCAAGGTACTTCAACACAGTTTTTTATTTTGTAGACAACACGACCATCAAAATTAGAGAACAGCAGACTGTAGCACAGAAAAAGATTACAACAATCAACAATTAGTAGGAAGTGCACAAACTCTTGCTTTAAATGACTTCAGCACATCTGCAGCCACAGGACATCTCTAGTCTCTCCCACTGCTCTGGTGTGGTTTTGTTCCGCTCTTCTTCCAGTTTCTTTCACAGTTTGGTGACTGTAGTGAGTTTCTTGTCCATAACTTTGTCGCCAAGGATTCAAGAGGTTTTTTATTGAGTTTAGATCAGGACTCTGGGCTGGCCTTTTCATTATTTCAATATTTTCAGCTTCAAGGAACTGCTTTACCTGTTTTGCTGTGTGATAGGGGTATTGTCAGTCATGCATGAAAATTGCTGCCCGATTTGTGTGATGAACGCAGGGAAGGAACCGCATGTTGTCAAAGAAGGTTCTGATGAACCTTTGCATTCACTCTACATGTATCTGTATAAGAGGCCCAACTCCTGCTGCAGAAAACATCCCCCAAACCGTGACGCTTTCACCTCCCATCTTTCACTGATTTCTTTACACACTTTGAGTTCGGTCTTTCTCCAGTTTGATGACGACCATAATGTTTCCCATCGGACCCAAATAAATTAAACTTGCTTTCATCATTAAAGTGAACTTTGAACCAGTTCTCTGTCCACACAACATGCTCCTCCGCAAAGGTTTGTCTAGCCTTTTGATTCTTTCTGCTGAGAGGTTTGGTCACTGCAGAGTGAGCTTTCAGTCCAAATTCTCAAACGGCGAGACTGATCATTACTCTGTTTAGTGCTGAACTGGCGAGTAATCGCAGCTGCAGTGTTGAACTGATTGCACATTGAGATTCTGTGCATTATCCTGTCCTCTTGCATTTGTCTTTCATGGACAACCAGCCTTCTTGGGGTACTTGAATGAGCTTGTGACGTTAAGATACAAAATTCTAGAAAACACAGATTTGGAATGACAAACTTCTTTTGCTATGGCTGAAAGGGTCATCACCCTGTTGCCAGAGGGTTTCAGTCACTTTAGAACGGCTCACCATCTTGCAACGTCTGTAAAAACTGGAACGATAAGCTGCCAGTTAACCACTTGCCTACTGGCACTTATTCCCCCTTCCTGCCCAGGCCAGTTTTCAACTTTCAGCGCTGTCACACTTTGACAATTGCGCAGTCATGTATCACTGTACCCATATGAAATTTGTATAAGTTTCTTCACACAAATGGAGCTTTCTTTTGGTGGTATTTAAGCACTACTGGGGTTTTTATTGTTATGCTAAACAAACCAAGAACAAATCTTGAACAAAACCCCCAAAAAACGTTTTCATAGTTTAGTTATAAAATTTTGCAAACAGGTAGTTTTTCTCCTTCATTGATGGGCACTGATAGGCTGCACTGATCAGGAGGCACTAATAGGTGGCATTGGTGGGCACTATTTAGCCATACTGGTAGGCACTGCTTAGCAACAGTAGCTGTTGGTGTGTGGCACGATTTCCCTTTTTACATGAGCCGGTAATCGGCTTGTTTTTTTTCTCTTCACGCTGTCAGCATGGGGGGGGGCGATTACCAGCTTCTGTTTTACAAAACGTGATCAGCTGTCATTGCCTGACAGCTGATCATGAGTCTCAAGGACTCCGCAATCACAGAGTGCGCCGCAGGGGGCGCCTGGGCAGCGTGAGCACGGGAGGACGTCCATGTATGCCCTCCCACCAATTTAAGCAGTCTTCCTGCTATAGCGCGGGCTTCAAGTGGTTAGATAGGGTTTGTCAGATAATTAAAGAAATTAGCACAAGATTAACACCAATAAATGGGAGGTATCTGAAAGTGTTCTCCAATTTTGATCATTGTTCTTTTTCAAATCTCATTGAAGTTTTTTTTATTCTATTCAAAATTTATGTAACTCATGAAATATGCTTAACAAAACTGCTCTTTTACGCCTGTTTTAGATAATTTGAAATAGGACTAAGCAGTGACCTCGAAATTTAAGGAATTGCAGACTCTCTAATTTTGATCTCGTGTGTGTGTGTGTGTGTATATGTGTGTGTATATATATATATATATATATATATATATATATATATATATATATATATATATATATATATATATATATAGTGTGTGTGTATATATTCACAAAAGTGAGTACACCCCTCACATATTTTAAAAACATTTTATTATATCTTTTCATATGACAACACTGAAGAAATGACACTTTGCTACAATGTAAAACAGTAAGTGTACAGCTTGTATAAAGCCCCTTTCACACGATTGGACCGTTAAGGTCCGCCTGTCAGTTTTGACGGCGGACCTGAACGGCGCTCCATGTTAGTCTATGGAACGTTGGATGTCAGTGGAGACATGTCCGCTGACATCCGACCCCGTCCGATCCGCTAAAAGCAGACGGATGGCCCTACGTCCAGGTCCGTCGCTATCGGATCGGGTGAGATCTGATGAAATTGGACATGCTGTCCGTTTTCATCCGATCCCTCCATAGGCGGCAGCGGCGCCTGACAAGCCCCTCCCCGCTCAGTGAGCAGAGAGGGACCTGTCATCCACCGGCTCAGCGGCGACCAACAAACAGATCTCCCGCTGAGCCGGCGGACCGAGGCCGGAGTCTGCCTCGTGTGAAAGGGGCCTAACAGTGTAAACTTGCTGTCCCCTCAAAATAATATTGTGTGACGACCATTATTTTACAGCACTGCCTTAACCCTCTTGGGCATGGAGTTCATCAGAACTTTACAGGTTGCCACTGGAGTCCTCTTCCACTCCTCCATGACAACATCACGGAGCTGGTGGATGTTGAAGACCTTGCGCTCCTTCACCTTCCTAAAACCTAAACACTTTCAATTTGTATGTATTGAGGCAGGCCCTTGCACTACATAGTTGAAGGCAGGGTGGATAAAAATTGATGATTTAAAAAAAAAAAAAAAAAATCAGATTTTTTTTTTTTTTATTTAAATCGGATTTTTTTTTTTTTTGGTCATGATTTGCATATTAATGCACTTTCACTAAATGTGGACAGTTTAATGGTTTTGCATTGATTTTAGCATGCGTGGAACACTTTGCACATGCCAGTGGCAGCTGGTGTTTCAAATTTTTGGGGGGGCCCAAACAAACTAAAAAATTCAGAAAAAAAGATATCAATTGCAGCCTCACTGTACCCCATCAGTCGCAGCCGCCACTGTGCCCATCAGTCGCAGCCGCCACTGTGCCCATCAGTCGCAGCCGCCACTGTGCCCATCAGTCGCAGCCGCCACTGTGCCCATCAGTCGCAGCCGCCACTGTGCCCATCAGTCGCAGCCGCCACTGTGCCCATCAGTCGCAGCCGCCACTGTGCCCATCAGTCGCAGCCGCCACTGTGCCCATCAGTCGCAGCCGCCACTGTGCCCATCAGTCGCAGCCGCCACTGTGCCCATAACATGGATATAATTTATTCAATAAGTTTTACCTGCTGTTGTCCTGGGGGTTTCCCTCGTGCTCCTCTCTCTCCTCCTCCTGACGTCACAGCCAGAGCCCGCCCCGAGGTGCCGAGGAGAAGGAAATCAGTGCAGAGGAGGCTCCACCTCCGCCAGTCATCGGCCGCTTATGGGGCGTGAGTCACACGCCCCCCCCCCCACACACACACATAGCGGCGCCGCTACAGCAAGCCAGCCACCGTGGGCTGCATATGTGTGTGGGGGTGCGGCCGCGGGAATCGGGAAGACGGGTGGGAGGGCTTTCTCTCATGTGCCGCCCTAGGCCTAGGTCCTCTCGGCCTAGGCCAAAAAACAGCCCTGCTGCAAGCAGCATCTTATGGGCTGTTTAGGAGCGCTGAATACAGCGCTCACAAAATGCCCCTGCCATTGAAATTGATGGCCCGCGCTGCCAAAGCGCTTCGACAGCAGCGCTTTGCGGCGCTTTTAACCCTTTTTCGGCCACTAGCAGAGCTTAAAAGCGACGGTAAAACTAGCAGTGCTTTGCCGCTAACGCGGTTGCTGCTTCAATGTGAAAGTGGCATAACTACAAGAATGAGTCCTTACATTTAAAGGGCAACTGTCATTTCAGATCCATAATGGCAGCACCTGTTAGTGGGCATCCACTCACCTGCCGCCACCTCCTTCACCTTGTTGTGTCACTGCCGCATCACCAGCCATCCCAAAAAAAGTGAATGTTGGTGAGACAAACAGCAGGTCAAAGGGGGAGCCGCTGCAGGACAGAGATGAAAGTTGCTCTTTAAAAATTATGATTTAAATCGAGCCTTTTACTAGTGATTTAAATCATAATTTAAATCAACTTGATTTAAAATCAAATCCACCCTGGTTGAAGGTAAATCTTAAGGAAATCTAACAACAAAAGTTGTGTAGTGTGTATTCAGCTTTACCCTCGGCTTCTTTAGCAAGGCAGTGGTATTGGAGGTGTTTGGGGTCGTTATGTTGGAAATACTGCCCTGCGTCCCAGTCTCCGGAGGGGATCATGCTCTGCTTCAGTATGTCACAGTACATGTTGGCATTCATGGTTCCCTCAATGAACTGTAGCTCCCCAGTGCTGGCAGCACTCATGCAGCCCCAGACCATGACACTCCCACCACCATGCTTGACTGTAGGCAAGACACACTTGTCTTTGTACTCCTCACCCGGTTGCCGCCACACACACTTGAAACCACCTGAACCAAATAGGTTTATCTTGGTCTCATCAGACCACAGGACATGATTCCAGTAATTCATCTCCTTTGCTCGTCTTCAGCAAACTGTTTGCGGGCATTCTTGTGCATCATCTTTAGAAGAGGCTTCCTTCTGGAACGACAGCCATGCAGATGCAGTGTGCCGCGTATGGTCTGATCACTGACAGGCTGACCCCCCCACCCCTTCAACCTCTGCAGCAATGCTGGCAACACTCATACATCTATTTCCCAAAGACAACCTCTGGATTTGACACTGAGCACGTGCACTCAACTTCTTTGGTCGACCATGGCGAGGCCTGTTCTGAGTGGAACCTGTCCTGTTAAATGCTGCATGATCTTGGCCACAGTGTTGCAGCTCAGTCTCATTGTCTTGGCAATCTTCTTATAGTCTAGGTCATCTTTATGTAGAGCAACAATTCTTTTTGTTCAGTTCCTCAGAGAGTTCTTTGCCATGAGGTGCCCTTTTGTACTTCCAGTGACCAATATGAGAGAGTGAGAGCGATAACACCAAATTTCACATCTGTTCCCCATTCACACCTGAGACCTTGTTATACTGAGTCACAAGACACCAGGGAGAGAAAATGGCCTATTTTGGACATTTTCACTTAGGGGTGTACTCACTTTTGTTGCCAGCCGTAGACACTAATGGATGTGTGTTGAGCTATTTTGAAGGGACAGCAAATTTACACTGTTACACAATCTGCACACTTTCTACTTTACATTGTAGCAAAGTGTCATTTCTTCAGTGTTGTCACATGAAAAGATATAATAAAATATTTACAAAAATGTGAGGGGTGTACTCACTTTTGTGAGATACTGTGTGTGTATAGATATTTAGCCAGCCACTTTATTAGGTATGCCTTCAGAACTGCCTATATGCATACACTGTTATATAAAGTAGTTTTTTTTTTTAGATGACCATTTCACATTATTCTGTCACATGTGTTGTGGGCTTTATACTTTATATCTACCCAAAAAGGAGACACCTTGAAAAAAACTGCCAGAGGCTCTAACCCTTTTGGCTGAAGTTCTACCTAAAGAATCTTTCTGCTTTTTTTCTGTTATGTTATGTTATGTTGTTATGTTTTTGTTGCATGTAATGGTTTGAGATCTGCTCCATCCCTTGTACACCAGCCAGAATTGCTGATCAGGCTAAATGGCTCCTGCCTAGTAGTAGACTTCTTTCCACGCAGCCTATACTGCACTGAACAAATGGGCAGAATTAAAACAGGGTTTTCAATCTAACATACTGTATACACATGGGTTTATAGCTTATTTCTTGTGCCATATAACTTGGCTTGATTGCTTAAAACTGAGCTCCGGCAGAAATTTTATGTTATATAGATACAGGGAAAGAGTATTTGATCCTCAGTTGATTTTGTACGTTTGCCCACTGACAAAGAAATGATCAGTTTATAATTTTTAATGGTAGATTTATTTTAACAGTGAGAAACAGAATAACAACACAAAAATCCAGAAAAACGCATTTAAAAAAAGTTATAAATGGATTTGCATTTTAATGAGTGAAATAAGTATTTGACCCCTTCGCAAAACATGACTTAATACCTGGTGGTAAAACCCTTGTTGGCAATCGGAGGTCAGACCTTTCTTGTGGTTGGACACCAGGTTTGCACACATCTCATGAGGGATTTTGTCCCACTTCTCTTTGCAGATCCTCTCCAAGTCATTTAAGGTTTGGAGGCTGACATTTGGTAACTCGAACCTTCAGCTTCCTGCACATATTTTCTATGGGATTAAGGTCTGGAGACTGGATAGGCCATAACAGGACCTTAATGTGCCATGTGTTTTGGTCATTGTCATGCTGGAATACCCACCCACAAACCATTTTCAATGCCCTGGCTGAGGGAAGGAGATTCTCGCCCAAGATTTGACAGTACATGGCCCCGTCCATCGTCCCTTTTGATGCGGTGAAGAAGTCCTGTCCCCTTAGCAGAAAAACACCCCCAAAGCATAATGTTTCCACCTCCATGTTTGACGGTGGGGCTGGTGTTCTTGAGGTCATCGGCAGCATTCCTCCGCCTCCTCCAAACACGGCGAGTTGATTTTTGGTCTCCTCTGACCACAACACTTTCACCCAGTTCTCCTCTGAATCATTCAGATGTTCATTAGCAAACTTCATATGGGCCTGTACATGTGCTTTCTTAAGCAGGGGGACTTTGCAGGCGCTACAGGATTTCAGTCCTTCACGGCGTAGTGTCTTACCAATTGTATTTTGGTGACTATGGTCCCAGCTGCCTTGAGATTGACAAGATTCTCCTGTGAAGTTCTGGGCTGATTTTCATGATCATTGAAACTCCACAAGGTGAGATCTTACATGGAAACCCCAGACCAAGGGAGACTGACAGTTATTTTGTGATTTACTTCCATTTGCGAATAATCGCACCAACTGTTGTCACCCTCTCACCAAGCTGCTTGGTGATGATCTTGTAGCCATTTCCAGCCTTGTGTAGGTCTACAATCTTATCCCTGACATCCTTGGACAGTTCTTTAGTCTTGGTGGAGAGATTGGAATCTGGCTGCTTCTGTGGACAGTTGCCTTTTATACAGGTAACCACCTGAGATTAAGAGAACCCCCTTTAGGAGTGCTCCTATACTCTGCTCGTTATCTATATAGAAGACACCTCAGAGCCAGAAATTTTGCTGATGGGGGTTCAAATACTTATTTCACTAATTAAAATACAAATCAATTTATAACTTTTTTAAATGCGTTTGTCTGGATATTTTGGTTGTCTCACTGTTAAAAAGCTACCATTAAAATTATAGACTGATCATTTTTGTCAATGGGCAAATGTACAAACTCAGCAGGAATCAAATACTTTTTTCCCTCACTGTATATATTCCCATACCTTCAAATAAGTTTGTGCTTTAGTGGACAGTCTCCTTGGAAGTTAGAAATCCAGCTTTCTTTATACTGTGTGGTGCCCTCTGTTCCCCTCATATCCTGTGCATAAGACTGGTGGCCTCTGTGCTCTCTATCCCCCTGACCACCAGTCTTGTACATTCCCCCTGTAGTTCTTAGTAAAGAGTGGTGAGGTGATTTACTGCAGAGGGCGGACACAATGGTTCCAAACTCCTGGTCTGATCCGCTCACTGTACAACATAGTCCAGGAGTCTGATTCCACCCATGCACGCTCAGAGTCCTGCACAGGTTTCTGCCCATTCAGAATATGGGTGGATTGGACCAGGAATCTAAGATTTTGATCCACCCACCGTCCTACCCACACTGCCACCCATTCAGATTCTAAATCTCAGGGCATGACATAATTTTCTCTATCTCTGGGCTCCAGGAGGGATCTCTGAAATGGCGACATCACTTCCTGTGTCTGTCACCACATGCTAAGACTACAAGTCTTAGTGTGTGGTGACAGACACAGCAAATGATGTTCCCATTTCAGAGATCCTTCCTGGAGCCCAGAGATAGAGAAAACTGGTGAGTTTTGTACACCGCTTGCGTTTTTTTTTTTTCTTTAAAATCCAAATCACATTAGCAGCTTTGATTAACTACACAGGTCTAATGTGCAAATTGTATCACTATCCTAGAGTTCTTCTTTAAATATGCCCATGCTGTTTTTTTTTTTTTCATTTTCAGAGTGCCCACATGTCCATGATCGATGCCCTGATGATGGCATATACTGTGGAAATGATCAGCATTGAGAAAGTAGTTGCAAGTGTCAAGCGTTTCTCTACGTTTAGCGCCTCCAAAGAGCTTCCCTATGATTTGGAAGATGCTATGGTTTTCTGGATTAATAAGGTATGGGACTATCTGAATGTTTGTGAGGGGTAATACGGAGAGCCGTATAAGTGATTAATAATAGTGTGTGATAGTGGTGGGGACATAGGTGTGTAAGCTGTCCTGGCACAGAGACTGTTGTAAATGGATCACTGTTCCCCTACAGTACTGCTGAATATGTCCAAGCCATATAAATGTATAATGACAAAATGTTTATATTATAGGTAAACCTGAAAATGAGAGAGATTCTGGAGAAGGAGCAAAGATTAAAACAGCAGATAATTGAGAGCCCCAGTCATCAAAAGGTATTCCTATAATGCTGTTGTCGTCCTGCATTGGAATGCTATGACAAGAAATTTGGTTTTTGAAAAAATGGGAGGTTTGATTAGCAGTGAGTTCAGTGCCCTTTCTGCACCTCCTGCATTGCTGAGAATCATGGTAATGTAGACCGGCACAAAATCCAACCGGTGCAGCTACCACAATCTCCTGCTTTTGAAGAAAACCTGTCTCAAAAGAAACTTAGAGGCTTTCATTACTTACTTGTCTTTCTGAAAACACTAGATGCCTGTCATGCTGATCCTCTGGCTTCGTAAATTGGAATCATTTACACTAGAGGTCGACCGATATTTGGTGTTTTTTACTTAATCGGCATCCGCCGATTGTGCTGATAAAAAAGGCCGATTATAACTTCAGGGACTTCTCTCCTCTGGGCAGCCAAATCTGATAAAAAGAACCTGAAGAGATACAATGTTTACACTTATGAATGAACTGAGCTGTGTAGAAGCTCTCAGTTTAACCATTTAACCACTTCCCGCCCTATGGCGGATTGACGTCCGGGAAGTGGTTGTGTTATCCTGACTGGGCGTCATATGACGTCCAGCAGGATAACATGCCGCAGCGCGCCCCCGGGGGCGCGCATCGCGGCGATCGGTGGAGCGGTGTGTCAGTCTGGCGGAGGCTCTTTACCACGTGATCAGCCGTGTCCAATCACGGCTGATCACGCTGTCAATAGGAAGAGCCGTTGATCGGCTCTTCCTCACTCGCGTCTGACAGACGCAAGTAGAGGAGAGCCGATCGGCGGCTCTCCTGGCAGGGGGGGTCTGCGCTGATTGTTTATCAGCGCAGCCCCCCCGCAGATCACCACACTGGACCACCAGGGATCACCACTAGGACCACCAGGGAAGGGGCAACATGTGGATGGCCAGGTATGTACCCCATGGCCATCCACATGTGCCCAGTATGCCAAATCTGTGCCAATCAGTGCTCACAAATGGGCACTGATTGGCACAATTATGTTGCAGTGATGCCCAGCAATGCCACCCTTAGGGGCATCACTGCAAACAAGTAATGCCACCAGTGCCACCCATCAGTGTCCATTCATGCCAGCTGTCAGTGCCCATCCATGCCCATCAGTGCCCATCTATCAGTGCCCATCCGTGCCCATCTGTGCCAACTATCAGTGCCACCCATAAGTAACCATCAATGCCACCTACAAGTGCCCATCAATGCCACCTATGAGTGCCCATCAGTGCCGCCTATTAGTGCCCATCCGTGCCACCTATGAGTGCCCATCAGTGCCGCATACCAGTGCCACCTATCAGTGCCCATCAGTGCCACCTATCAGTGCCACCTATCAGTGCCGCCTATCAGTGCCCATCATCAGTGCCCGTCAGTGCCACCTCATCAGTGCCACCTCATCGGTGCCACCTCATCGGTGCCCATCAGTGCCGCCATATCAGTGCCCGTCAGTGCAGCCATATCAGTGCCCGTCATTGAAGAAAAAAACGTACTTATTTACAAAAAGTTTTAACAGAAACAAAGAAAAACTTGTTTTTTTTCAAAATTTTCGGTCTTTTTTTATTTGTTGCGCAAAAAATAAAAACCGCAAGGGTGATCAAATACCACCAAAAGAAAGCTCTATTTGTGGGAACAAAATGATAAAAAATTTGTTTGGGTACAGTGTAGCATGACCGCACAATTGTCATTCAAATTGCGACAGCGCTGAAAGCTGAAAATTGGGCTGGGTGTCTAAGTGCCTGGTATTGAAGTGGTTAAAGACTAAATCTTTTCTGACATTTGTTGCTTACAAGTAAAAATCCTGTATTTTCTGCTAGAAAATCACTTAGAACCCCCAAACATTATATATATATTTTTAGCAGAGACCCTAGGGAATAAAATAGCGGTTGTTGCAATATTTTATGTCACACGGTATTGGCGCAGCGGTCTTTCAAACGCAATTTTTTTTAAAAAAATACACTAATACATTTTTAAAAAAAACTAAGCAGTAAAGTTAGCCCATTTTTTTTCGTCCAAAAGTTTTGATTATCTGTTATTGTGTATTTAATATTTAAGATATAGTTTTGTTTTTTTTTTTAATCTAAATTCTACATACAAGTGAACTAATTGGAGGTTTGTTTTGTTTAATCAATGTTTAAATGTAAAAAATGTAAAATTTCTGTATCACTTAAGGTTACTTTCACACTGGAGCAGGCATGCGTTGACGGTAAAACGCTGCTAGTTTTATCGGCGCTTTACGGTCATTTTAGCGGCGCTATTTGGCTGCTAGTGGGGCGCTTATAACTTAGCTAGCAGCCGAGGAAGGGGTTAAATGCGCCCCTGAAGCGCCGCTGCCGAAACGCTTTGCAGGCGCTTCGGCAACGGTGCGCATTCATTTCAATGGGCAGGAGTGGTGGTATTCACCGCTCCAAAGATGTTGCTTGCAGGACTTTTTTTTAACATCCTGCCAGCGCATCGCCTCAGTGTAAAAGCACTCAGGCTTTCACACTGAGACTGCAGGGGAGCCGTTTTACAGGCGCTTTTTTTAGCCCAAAAGCGCCAGAAAAACGCCCCAGTGTGAAAGGGGTCTAACTGTTATATTTTATGAGATGAAGGGAAAAAGTAAAAAAAAAAAAAAAAACGGCCTAATATATCGGGCCAGAAAAAATCGGCATCGCATATTGGCCATCGGCCACCGCGATTTCTAAATATCGGCATCGGCCAGAGAAAAACATATATCGGTCGACCTCTAATTTACACAGAATAAGGATGCAGATCGGGGCTCTGATTATTTTGTTCCATATCCTTTTTCCAGATTACTGGTACAGAAGTTATTGAAGTTTGAGTTAAAGCAACCAGTTTGGAAACTAGATTTTTCAGAAGTCAGCAGTGGCAGCCTCTTCTTTTATGACAGATTTACTGTAAGGGAAAGTATGCTTTCTTGTGGCTGCACTTTGATTTGGAATACACTGTCTGGCAGAACACTAGCAATCCATCTGAATTCGCTTTACTGTAGCTCTGAATGTCTGCCTGGTTCTTTAAAGTGATATTAAAGTCTTTGTTATTTTTAAACAAAAAAAAACAAAATAAAAACCTATTATACTTGCCTGCTCTGTGCAGTGGCTTTGCACAAAGCAGCCCCGATCCTCCTCTTCTTGGGTCCCTCACCAGCGCTCCTGGTCCCTCCCTCCTGCCAAGTGCCCCCATAGCAAGCAGCTTGCTATGGGGGCACCCAAGCTGAGCTGCTGCTCTGTGTATCCATTCAGAGACAGAGCCGTGGCTCGGCCCCACCCCCTCTTTTTCCTTATTGGCTCAATGACTTGATTGACAGCAGCGGGCGCCACCCGCGCCCGCTGCTGTGTCTCAGACAATCAGGAGGGAGTGTCCCGGGCAGCCAGTGCTCTTGTGCAACATCGCTGGATTGAGATGGGGCTCGGGTAAGGATGGGGGGGGGGGCTGCTGCACACTGAAGGTTTTTTTTATCCTAATGCAAAGTTTTAAGTATTACGATAAATAACTTAGTGCCTTTAGAAACACTTTAAGGCTAGGTTCACACAGCATGCATGGTAAAATGCAGCGTTTTACTGTACAGGCTTGCGTTAGTGTCAGCTCCAGCAGGGAGCAGTGCGTTGCATCACAATGCATACAATTTTCTATTTTTTTACGTTGTAAGTGTAAAATGGTCACATGCAGTGCCATCCAGTTCGCTGCAGGAAGATGCAGACATGCTGCGTTTTTTCCACATTTCCCTGCACATCCCACCAAACAGTGTGGAAAAACACACAGGTCCCTGTAAATGGTGTGAGCGAGCCCCTAGGGGGAGGGTTCTGTGTGTTCAGATTCACACTACTCTTCCCCCTTAACATACACAGACTGTGTCATCTGTGGAATATGTAGACCTACTAAAATCAATAACTATATAGAAGGCCGGAAATATAGCTGCTAACACTTTAAAATTGAATGAGAGGACTTCATTTAAAACAAGAAATGCAGAGACTTAACTTTGGTATTTAGGTTCACTGATGATTTTGTCTTGACTGGCATTTTCCTTTGTTTTCTAATATTGCAAGATTTTGTGTTTTTAACACTACAAGAGCATTCAGTACAATCGGATATGTAATACTCTTACAAGGACTGCTATATGCATGTTTTTCTAGACTGTAACTTGGAATGCTTTTTGCCATGTTTGATGATATGGATTATAGTTCAACACTGAACTCCAGGCAAAAAGCCCTATGCACAAATGAAAGATATATAAGATAGTGGTTTTACCTGCCAAAGGATTTTTTTATTTGTGCCCATCCAATTCTAATATATATACAGCTCTACCACACAGCATAGCCCTACTGGCAGGAGGCCTCATTTTTTTTTTTCTTGCTGCAGCTTAGTAACACAGGTCTTGCCTGTGACTGGATAGTGAAATGACAATCTGCAGACTGATGTGCTTATCTCTGTCACTCTGCTCTCTCCTAGCAGCATGCTTCTTGTATTGCAGCACAGCTGATTGGCCTTTGTGCTGCTTTTCTCTTTCTCAGTCAGTTCTGTTGTATAGGGACTGCAAGAGATACCATGCCAAATTCAGGTACTTACATTGTAAAGGTAAATGTATTAATCAATACCAAGCTGCATCAGATTGTGGCATTTGTATTTGCCTTGGGTTCAGCTCTAACTTTTTTCACTAATGCATAGGTTTACAAAGAAAAATGGATTTGAATGTTTATGATGTAAATATAGATGTCTTGTGTTTTTTTTTTTTTTTTTTTTTTTTTTAAATCTCGTAGGCCTTTTTGTTCTGACATTGCTTGGCATGCAATACACTTTAACCCAAGCCTTTTGCATCTTTTGAAAACTGGAAAAATGCCCATAGAAACCAGATTTCAGTTTCTGTTTTATGCATTTTAGAGAACACAAGCTGAGGTCTTGTTTGCAATGGGCAGCAACCCATGATTTCCTTTGCCATTAAATATAAATTGCAAGTGTTTTTTGTTTTTTTTTTCAGGGCAGAAAAGACACTGTAAATGTAAACATTGATGTAATACAAAATTTACCTTCTAAAAATTTTGTTATTTGAGTCAGTTTTTTGGCTCTTGCACACAGGCTGGCTGAGCCCATTTAAATGTTATTCCCAGCGCAGTTCCTCCGCTCAGGTGCAGCATATAGTCATTTATGTTAATGGACAGCTGTACGCTGTAGGTAAAAAGCCAGCAGCTGGATCTACCATAATGAATACATTTATTAATCCAGGGCTTGCATGTTTTGGCGTGTAACCTTAGTAATAGCAATGACTAAGGCTACACGCTGAAATGCGTAAGCCCTGTATTCTGTACAACACCTGGATTAATACATTTATTAACCACTTCAATACCAGGCCATAGTCAAATGACGTCCGAAGATGGGCTCTCCCATCCTGGGCGGGTGTCATATGATGTCCTCAGCTTCTCTCCGCTCCCCCCACCCCCCGGGGGCCCGCAGAGCGGCAATCGGGGATGAGGTGTGTCCCTCGGACACAGCCCATCCCAGATCCGTGTAAAGAGCTAATAAAAAATGGCTCTTTACCATGTGACCAACTGTGTCCAATCACAGCTGGTCACATGTACTGTGCATGGCGCTTGTGCGCGTCCCTAGGGCACGTGCAGATCGGCGATTTGCTTTCCAAAATGGGGTCATTTTGTGGGTAATTCCATTGTCCTGGTGCTCCAGGGCCTTCACAAATGTAATAGGTCATTAGGAAATTAGATGGGTAATTTATGCTCCTAGAACCCGTGATGGTGCTCCCTGCATGTTGGACCTCTGTGTGGCCAGGCTGTGTAAAAATCACACACATGTGTTATCGCCATACTTGGGAGGAGTAGCAGAATGTATTTTGGAGTGTAATTTGAAGTATGCATACGCTGTGTGTGAGAAATAACTTGTTATATGAAAATTTTGTGAAAAAAAAAAAAAAAAGAAAGATTCTTCTTTTTCCCAAGAATTGTGGGAAAAAATGACAACTTCAAAAAACTCACCATGCCTCTTACTAAATACCTTGGACTGTCTACTTTGTACTTTCCTGACATTTCAGGGCCTCAAGAAATTGAGATAGGCCTCAGGTGTGATCAATTTTCAATGATTTGCACCATAGCTTGTAGACTCTATAACTTTCACAGATACTAAATAATATACACTAATTTTGGTTATTTTTACCAAAGAGATGTAGCAGTATACATTTTGGCCCAAATTTATGAGCAAAAATGACTTATTTGCAAAATTTTATCATAGAAACTAAAGTGTCCCCCCCCCCCCCCCGCCCCATATTTTTACTCTTTTTTTCACTTATGACACAAACAATAAAAAACCCAGTGGGGATTAAATACCACCAAAAGAAAGCACTATTTGTATAAAAAATTATTTGTTTTGGTACAGTGTTGCATGACTGAGTAATTGCCATTCAAAGTGTGAGAGAGCTGAAAGCTAAAAATTGGTCTGGGCAGGAAGGGTGTATAAATGCCCTGTATTGAAGTGGTTAATTGCATAAGATCGAGCTGCCGGCTTTCTTTTATCTACATGTTTGCTCGAGTGCTAGGAGGACACTACAAGCCAGTGCACCGACCGCTCACCACCTCGGGAACATAACTGCAGGTGTTTTATACGGTTTGCCAGCTGTTCCTGGGCAGAGGAAATTTGTGGAGAAATACACTGAATGGGTTCAGCCAGCTTATGTGCAGGAGCCCTTTGAGCACTGAAAGTGGTAAAGAATGGAAAGTTCTGAATATTTGTTTAATCAGCTGTGCCAGAACTGTACCGTTTAATCTGCCAAACTTTCCTTTCTTCTGCCTAATTTGTTCTCCTTCCTTCCTGAAAAGTCTCCTTCAAAATGGTATTGGAAGTTAGTACCTGTAAGTTATACCCCTTCGATGTAAAACTTTCATTCATCCCACCATGGTATACAGTCATCTTAGTGTCAAGCTTTTTCATTCTCCAGCAGGTTGTGGCCAAAGCAAAGCCCATCAGCTGTTTAGGAAACATCTAGAGTCTGGCTTGGCATGGTAAGACTCTTGGTTCCTAGACAGATGGAGGTCTTCAGGTTGTCTGACCATGCTTTGTACACTACACCCACAAAAAGATTTCAGGAAAAACTGGCAAGGCAGTTCAGCTGTAAACCAGATTGGTTCATAGTTTCTTCCGTACTTAATATCCACACAAAAGAAAAGAATCTGCTCTGCCATTTGCCTCTAGTCCTTAGTGCGTTTTGTCTGTCTGTGCCTCTCTAATCACTGCGCTAACCTCACACATAACCATCATTAATAGTCTCATTCTCTGTGTGTTTCTTGTTTCATCTGTGTCTTTAAGCCTGATCTAATGCATGCCCTAGCGCATTGCATGTTGGAACCCGCGGAGTATGCACGAGTGGTATAGTATTTCTAACCTTTGCATACGTAGCAGATATGGTATGTGGGGGCATGCAGGGCATCTGTTCTCTGTTGTGGCTGAGACTGCTCACCAAAAGTACATATTGCCTGCTGTGTGTAAAATCAGCGTTTTTACCCAAAAATGTTCAGAATGGACATTTTTAGTAGTCTTACCACCTTCCTAACCTTTCTAAAAATCTTCAGAGAAAAATATATTTGAGAGAATAGGATTTTTTAAATTAATTTTTCTCTCTTGGAACAATCATTCCCTGTAATTTATTTTTAATAATGGAATGCCCAACATAGTCAAAGGGGAATTGTGATTACATTTTAACTGAAATATTTAGTGAGCATTCCAAATGTTTGTTTAAAGATCAGTTCTTTCCAAAATATTGTACTTCCATAATGGTGGCGGTTTGAGTCATCAGAGGTAAATCCCTGCTGGATTTTTCATGAATACTACATTAGAGGTTGTATGGAGAGAAGTGAGACTGATCAAAATCGGGAATAAGCCCCATGGCTATAGGGTTTCACTTAGAGTTGCCACCTCATCCCTTTAAAACTGAACACATAATATTTACACAGGTTCTGTGGCTGATTAACATGGTAATTAAACTCACTTGGTGCCTTATCTGCATTAAATTAACATGAGAACCTGTATAATTCATATGTGTTCAGGTTTAAAGGGATGAGGTGGCAACCCTAGTTTTTCACTGCTATCATCCCTGAAGGATGTGAGAAACTATAAGATAAACTGGATCACTCGTCTGTTAGAATAAGTTAGGTGGACTGATCTTTACATTAGGGTTATGGGTCTTAATGTGTACAGCTGAATTAGTAATGGATTTCTGGCTTCACTAGGATAGCCAGCATCAGCTCAGGGGAGTGATGACCTCCTGGAAGGAGCTGAGTAGTCCAGCAGCAGAGAGTATTTAAATTCTGAAAATGTTGGAGCTGTTCAATATCCTCTGTGGATTGTATAGATAAGGACAGGATGCAGGTATCAGACAGTGTCCTTATCTACAGATCACTGAGAATTGGGGTAAGAAGTGAGTCAGAGAAAGGAGCTCCCTTGATGCAAAATATTTTTTCTGATGAGGTTTATCCTAAATTCTTTTGTAGAATGCAGTAAAATATCCTCTTTCATCCTGTAAGCGAGGATGTGATGATGGGGGGGGGGGGGATGGTGGTAAACCATGGGATAACATGATAGGAAATGTGTATGTGAATACTAAACCTAATCGCTCAGTGCACTAAATGCCTTCATTCTGTAACACCTACATTTATGTTAGTGTTACTAAACCCAGGACCCTGCATTCACTATATCTTGTCTCCCACAGTACACAGAACATGGAAATGCAATTATTTTAGTAAATATAAATTGCTAAATACCTTTTCCTATCATCAGAGAGAACACGCTCTGATTAGAACTGAACCAGGGACTCTAGAATGCTCACATACCTAAAATGTATGTGAATGCTGTGTAAAAACGGTTTCTCTGTCAGCCTACTTCAGTTTCCAATGCCAATCCAAAAACAACCTGGAAGCTAAATGGGCATTAGGATATATTTTCAATCTTTAGAGATTGCAAGCTCTTGTGCTTTGTATAGTATGCTAGGAAAGATGTCAGTGCTACAAAAAAAGAAAAGGGGAACACAGCCTGAGCCCCGGTTCACACAGGGGCGGCACGACTTGCAGGTCTCCTCAGCGAGGCGACCTGCAAACGACTTCCGCCGCGACTTGCAAAATGACTTCTGTATAGAAGTCTATGTAAGTTGCCCCCAAAGTAATACAGGAACCTTTTTTCTAATTCGGAGCAACTTGCATCGCTCCTATTAGAACGGTTCCATTGTACAGAACAGGAGGCGCCTGACAAGTCGCCCCTGTGTGAACCGGCTCTAAGGGTAACAGAGTGAAATAAGTACAGGCCACAAGCATTAAGTAGCCATAACCCTATATGAAAGTTCAACATTTAAAAATTTTATGTTTGCATGCATCCACTAAATATTTCAGTTTCCTACTCTTTCCCCTTCCTGTGAGATCCTGTGGAAGATTGATCTCTCTCCTGCCTGTTGTGTTTTTAGCGTGTGATTAATACTGTAGCGTTCTTGGAGTGTGGATATTTTATACTCTACAGTCACCAGGCTCTAGCCACACAACCCCCTGCTTTATAGAGTTTCTAGATTTAGCTGTTTAACTCTCTAGGTTTTTTAGCCTAAACTAACTCTATTGTACTGTTGGCCACATCATTCACTTATCAACTTTTCCCTTTTACAGGTGCGCTACCGCCGTGATCACCCATCAAACAGACACCTTCCATATTTTCCAATACTTGAAGATTTATTGAAAGACATTAGTGATGGAGCAGCCCTCCTGACTGTCATACACTTCTACTGCCCCGAGCAGATGAAACTAGATGGTAAGTGCAGTTTTGTGGTGTTCATTTTACCCCAACTAACCAGCCTTGAGTATCGGTACAGTTAAATAATTTGTTTAGCCTTCAAGTATCTGTGTATTTCAAGTATCAACGCGTTTCTGTCCAGTTAGATTAATGTAGACGCATGTAACCCTTTTATTTGTAATAAAGTGTTGTGTAATCATGTAGCCGAGCTCCAGCTAAGTAAAAAAACACACTTTATTGAATTGTTTTTTTATTGTAAATATTTCTAGTATGAGTATCTTAGATCTATCTAGCATGTCCCCTGTACTCTTGAGCTCAGAGGTGGGTGTCAACCCGACAGACTGTTAGATTTCACTTTTCTGTCAGTCTAAGGCCCTGTTCACACTGGCATTAAAAATAGGAGTTTGGGGCATATTTTTATTGCGCCTCAAAGTCCTTGTCAAGCAGTCTGCAATTGATAATATGGACAGCACACAGTGGGGTTGATTTACTAAAGGCTTGGAAGTGCAGTCGGGGAAGATCTAAAATGAGGGGAAGCTCTGCTGATTTTATCATCCAATCATGTACAAGCAAAAATGCTGTGTTTTTCTTTTCCTCGTATGTCCCCCTCAGATCTTCAGCGACTGCACTTCCAAGTGCACTTGTAGTGTAAAGTGGGTTTGCCTTTAGTAAATAAACCCCAGTGTCAAAACATGAAGCGCGCTTTAAAAATGAGCTTCATGAGGAGTTTGGAAGGAGTTGAGCTTTTTTTAACTCCTTCCATTCAAGCTTATGGTAATGCACCATAAACGCACCAGCACGCGTTTGCAGAGCATTTGGCTTTGTTCACAAAAAGGCAAAAAAAGGGCATCCGGGTGTGTTTTTAGCACACGCATTAACATTATGGGCACATTTGTTCAACGTCAGTATTTTCAGCAAGTGTGAAGACCTAATGGTTTAAGTACCATGAGTGAAGAGCAGAGAGTTGGCCTAATTTGCTGATGCTTCCCCATAGTTCAGTCAGCATATATCTTTATTGGAGAAAAGTGTTTTTAAGTGTGTGAGTTTAGCTGTTGGAGTTCAGCTTTACAATTTACAAAGTACTGGAATCATGTAAAATACTGAACTGTGAGTGGAGGTGAAGAACCTCTGGATATTAAAGAAGCACAGCCAAAGTTTGTTTGGCTGTGGATCACAGGAGTACAGTTTTTTGTTTTGCACTCCTGTGACTCGTTTTATGCAGACAGCAAGCTGAAATCTTCTGTCTGCTGATGTCACAGAGGCGGTCCAGGATCAGGAAGAAAGTAACACTGGGTTCGGGATCCGCCCACATGCCAGGACCAGCACCTGGCTCAGCCTCTCAATGAGCCGCTGAGAACCTAAGTCAGCTGCTTCCGCCCCCTCCACAGCCCAGCGCTCCAGTGAGCGAGGGGGGGGGGCGCAGGGCAGAGAGTGGGGGGGACTAACGGCATCTCTCTGCTCAGGGAACCAAGCAATCTGCGACGTTAGATCGCTGGGTTCCCAGTGTTAAAGCTGGTGGGGGACAGATGCTGCACCCACCTACGCAAATGTGCAGCCTCGGCTTTCGGGGGTTAGACCTGGGATGATGCCCGCAGCTGCAGGCATCATCCCGGTACCGTTTTGTAGAGCCGGCAATCGGCTTT
The DNA here is from genome assembly GCA_037952925.1 of Lithobates clamitans. NCBI lineage: Eukaryota > Metazoa > Chordata > Amphibia > Anura > Ranidae > Lithobates > Lithobates clamitans. The sequence goes on along the minus strand of JBBGZY010000695.1, from coordinate 2,269,875 downwards.
CCAGGGATAACAACCAATGCGGCTAAAAGCCGCTCGGCTGTTATTCCGGAGGGGACGTCCCACCTTCCGCCGCTCTGAACGGGGCTCCCGTCCCACAGGGAGTCCCGATCATCGATCCGCTCCTTTAGACGGCTAGGGACAGACTGGCACAAAGCCGGAAGCGGCTTTGTTCCAGTCTCCTGATTGTTGTGCCGTCGCTTCCATGTTTACTCAGCTGCCAATGGCGCCGGTTTAAAAAAATATATACAGTATTCAGAATCGCCAAAAACGGCGATCTGAATACTTTGAAGTGTGCAGAGGAGGGATCGGGGGTCTTTTAGATCCCTCCATAAAGAGTACCTGTCTCCACCTATTACTGTCACAAGGGATGTTTACATTCCTTGTGACAGCAATAAAAGTGATCAAAATTTTTTAACACAATTTTAATAATATAAAAATAAAATAAAAAAAAACATTTTTTTTAAAGCGTCCCCGCGAGCTTGCGCAGCAAACGCATACGGAAGTCGCGCCCGCGTATGTAAACGGTGTTCAAATCACACATGTGAGGTATTGCCGCGATCATCAGAGCGAGAGCAATAATTCTAGCACTAGACCTCCTCTGTAACTCTAACCTGGTAACCGTAAAAAAAATTTAAAGTGTCGCCTATGAAAATTCTTAGGTACCGTAGTTTGTCGCCATTCCGCAAGTGCGTGCAATCATAAAGTGTGACATGTTTGGTATCCATTTACCTGGCGTAACATCATCTTTCACATTATACAAAAAAATTGGGCTAACTTTACTGTTTCGTTTTTTTTAAATTCATGAAAGTGTCCCTTTTCCCAAAAAGTTGCGTTTAAAACACCGCTGCACAAATACCGTGTGACATAAAATTTAATTAAAATAGATTCTCTGCTAAAAAAAAAAATTATAGATAGATAGATAGATATGTTTGGGGGCTCTAAGTAATTTTCTAGCAAAAAATATGGCTTTTGATTTGTAAACACCAAATGTCAGAAATAGGCTTAGTCATGAAAGGGTTAAAGTGGAACCAAACTTGACTGCTGATAAACTGCGACTAGGCATTCCTTTATTGCAGAAGAGACCTGCTACAGTGGGGCAAAAAAGTATTTAGTCAGCCACCAATTGTGCAAGTTCTCCCACTTAAAAATGAGAGAGGCCTGTAATTGTCATCATAGGTATACCTCAACTATGAGAGACCAAAATGTGGAAACAAATCCAGACAATCACATTGTCTGATTTTTGAAAGAATTTATTTGAAAATTATGGTCGCAAATAAGTATTTGGTCACCTACAAACAAGAAAGATTTCTGGCTCTCGCAGACCTGTATCTTCTACTTTAAGAGGCTCCTCTGTCCTCCACTCATTACCTGTATTAATGGCACCTGTTTGAACTTGTTATCAGTATAAAAGACACCTGTCCACAACCTCAAACAGTCACACTCCAAACTCCACTATGGTGAAGACCAAAGAGCTGACATCCCCAAAAAGACTTGCAGCTGTAATTGCAGCGAAAGGAGGTTCTACAAAGTATTGACTGAGGGGGGGGCTGAACACAAATGCACGCCACACTTTTCAGATATTCATAAAAATGTTTGAAAACCATTTATCATTTTTCTTCTACTTCACAATTATGTGCCACTTTTGTGTTGGTCCCAGTCTTAGTCCGTAGGGTTTAATGTTGAGTTGGCCCACCCTTTACAGCTATTGCTCCCCTATAATTTATCCTAAAGGTGTTCTATCGGGTTGAGGTCAGGACTCTGTGCCGGCCTCCACCGCACCCCAAACTCGCTCACCCATGTCTTTATGGACCTTGCTTTGTGCACTGGTCCAAATCATTTGGTGGAGGGGGGATTATGGTGTGCGGTTGTTTTTCAGGGGTTGGGCTTGGCCCCTTAGTTCCAGTGAAGATAACTCTTAAGGCGTCAGCATAACAAGACATTTTGGACAATTTTATGCTCCCAACTTTCTGGGAACAGTTTGGGGATGGCCCCTTCCAGTTGCAACTTGATTGCGCACCAGTGCACAAATCAAGGTTCATAAAAACGTGGATGAGTGAGTTTGGGGTGGATCAACTTGACTGGCCTGCAAAAAGTCCTGACTTCAACCCAATAGAACACCTTTGGGATGAATTAGAGTGGAGACTGCGAGCCAGGCCTTCTCGTCCACATCAGTGCCTGACCTCACAAATGCGCTTCTGGAAGAATGGTCAAACATTCCCATAGACACACTCCTAAACCTTGTGGACAGCCTTCCCAGAAGAGTTGAAGCTGTTATAGCTACAAAGGGTGGGCCAACTCAATATTGAACCCTACGGACTAAGACGCCATTAAAAGGTTCTTGCATATATATATATAATCATAGAAAGAGGTGTGCTTGTCACTTTAAATGAAAACCCGACATTCCACACAATTGGCAAACATTAGTACAAAAACAGTTATATACGTGATTGTTTTGTCCAAAAAAAAAAAAAAAAAGAAATTCACATCAGACTGTATTATCAACCGTTCCCATGCATTGTCAGTCGTGAAAGATCTAAAGTGCCAACAGTGAACCACTGCAAACTTGTACAAGTATTTTGGTGGGCATCCCCAGTGCTGCACAGCTCATTACAAGATGTGAAAGCCTCAGCACATTGAGATCTACATGTGCCTAGCTGTCACACAGCTATAATATCTCTCCAGTACTCCGTCTCAGCAGCGCTCAACAACTGTCATAAATAGAGCCTAAGAAGTACACAGGGCAAAGATCATAGTGTAGTACTTAAAATTATTTGGATTTGTTATATAAAAAAAACACTCACATGGCTGTATTAAACAATTGCATTACACAGCATAAACAAATAGCTCCACTTGCTGGCATGCAGGAGGACGTCACTGATCAAAAACTCAATGCATTTCCCATGAACAGACATAGTCAGGGTTGGTGACTTGGCTTTCACCTTGATGTCCTCAGGGTGGGCAGTTTTCTCCTTGACAGCGGGATCATCCCTCCACAAGGCTCCCGCGTCTTCCATTCTTTAGCCTTCAAACATCACCCACTGGTCAAACCTTCTCAGAGCTGGAATTCTTTGTCTTGGTTGTTACTGTTCACCCAAACATGAGCCAGTTCACACCCCTTGTAGGTCAACCATTCATTTTCTCTAGGTGTATTTGTAATATGACCTTTCAGAAGAAATGCATTTCATCGGCCCGAAGGGTGCATGCATGGTCGGATACCATCTGTGGTCTATATGCAGCATTATAAAAGATGCTGCACCACATCTAGAAATACGTGACATCTAGATCAAGATTAGACTTCAGATATCTTGTTGCACTTGTATTAATTTATATATTAAGTTGGGGGTCTTAAATATTTGGATATTTGCATTTTACAAAAAATATTTAGTGTTGAAGTTTTATAATATACTTGAGCTGAAAGTGCAGACTGACTTTTAACGTCTGGATATACATATCTCTTGTAAGTGAATAGTTCAGGAAATATAGCACTTTTTATACATAGTTCCCTTTTTTTTTTTTTTTTTTTAAAGCAACCAAAAGTAGTTAGACTGTTAACTGATGAGCTGTTCCTTGGCCAGGTTTTGGGCAGTTTCCGTAATCCTAACAGGGAAATAATGGGCAGTGCACCTCAAAAAAACTTGTTAGACATTGCCATCCAGGCAATTAGCCATTTACTGTACAAATGATTCCTTTCCTTGATAGTTTTAAAGACATCTTTTGATTTTATTCACAATATTTTATTAACAATAGAAAACATATTAAATGTTTAAACTGAGAAAATGTTGATGTAAAGATGGAGTTGTGGCCTTTTCACACCTTTGCTCTTTTTCTTCTCTTATTATGCAGACATCTGTTTGAAGGAGGTGCCATCAATGGCTGACAACCTATATAACATCCAACTCCTAAAGGAATTCTCCAGCGAATACCTAAACAAGTGCTTTTACCTGACCTTAGAAGACATGTTGTATTCCCCTCCAGTTCTGAAGGTAGGTCTCTCGAGAATCATGTACAGCATTCAGCAAAGAGAAATTCAAATAAATGTCAAAACTGCTATCTTTGTTTGTTTTTTTTTTCTCAGCCTAATTTTATGGTGTTTATTGCTGAGCTTTTTTGGTGGTTTGAAAATGTGAAGCCTGACTTTGTGCAGCCCAGAGATACCCAAGAATCGAAAGAAGGTAAGCGTGATCATATTCAAAATTATTGTTCCTTACTTTATTAGGATTGTTCTTGTAATTATGATGTTATATTGCCAATACATTTTATAATGTATTGGTAAATTCTCAGTTAACCATTTGGAGTAGTTACAGTGCATTGCAAATACATTCACAACCTGGAATTAGAATTAATTTTTGATGATTTTGTACCATGTAATGAACACAGCATGCCACAAACAGATGCAAATTGATTTTTTTTATGCAATTTTTTTTTGTCACACAAACAAATCTTGCGTGTGCATAAATATTCACCCCGATTGCTATGTTGAAGCCCCTATGGTATGGTCAAACCAGTTAACTTCAGAAGTTCTATAATTAGATGATTACGTAAATTTTACCTGTGTGCTATCAGTGTCGCACGATGTCAGTATAAATACAATACACCTTTCTTCTGCACCATAAAGCAAGCAACATGAAGACAAAGGAGCTCCGCAAACAGGAGACAAAGTTGTGGAGATGTATAGATAAGGGTTGGGTTATTAAAAAAATAAAGTACAAAAAATAAATCTATATACAATGTTACTAACATGCATCATCCCCTGTTAATCTCTCATGGAGTACTTTATTATGAATAATGAAGTTGACTCTGTCCCTGGTATTTAATAATGTGTTAAATCCTATTTATAGTTCAAGCCATCTGGGATCCTCATGCTTAAAGGATAAGTTCACCTTTTAAGAAATAATTAAATGCACATCTTTTTGCAGGTAAAAAAATTATTATTTTTTTTATTAGGAGCCTGTAAAGCATTCGGACCCGCATTTAGCAGATCATGGGTGCAATCTCAGGCTCCTGCAGACTCTGTGTAGCAGTCTGCTCGTACCTTGTACGAGCAGGCAGTTACTGAATGACAGGAGCCCTGGTGGGTTGATTGAGAAGTATAAGCCGCAATGTCTGACTGTCGTAGTTCTTTCATTCACAGAACTCTTTGAATTAATGATCCCCAGCCTGCTGTTACAACGGGGAATCTGGTGAAGGGGGCGGCTGCATTTTAGTAACGTGTTACACCCTGGATACAGGTGCAATATGTTATGAAATGTCAACTTGACCTTTAAGCGAAATATCCAAAAAAAACTCCTTCTACAGAGAAGTCCAACAACATCGCCCCTTCTTTTTGGAACCACAACTTTTTCAATGCTCTGTATTTGTAATGCTGAGGGATCCCCTCAGTGTAACTCAATAACTTATTTAGTCACAGTTGTGGAGTGATTTTTCTCTTTTATATGGTCATCCTGTAACCTTCTGGTAGTCCTCCCCATGTACTGAATGGAGCAAATCCTACATGTTATTAATCACTTCCTGCCCGGACTATAGTCAAATGACGGCCAGGTGGGAGCTCTCGTTCTGGGTGGAAATCCTATGAGTCTTCTTCAACATCATAGTTCAAAAGCATCAATTCTTCGGCGTCCAACTTTCACAGCCATAAGTTACTACTTGGAATACCATAGCTTTGACTATATGGCACTTTGTCAGTAGAGTGATGTTTCTGCTTTTTATAATGTTGTCTAGGTTTGTCATTTCTTTTTTTCCCAAGAAGCAAGTGTCTCTTAATTTCATGGGCTGCAGTCACTGTCTGCTGTGATCTTGGAGCCTAGGAAGATAAAATCTGTCACGGTTTCTATGTGCCAAGGAGTGATGTCCCGCTCCCGGTTGCCGTGATCTTAGTTTTCTTAATGTTCAATTTCAGGCCAGCTTTTGCGCTCTACTCTTTCACCTTCATTAAGAAACTGTTTAGTTCTTCTTCACATTCTGCCATTAGTGTGGTATTGTCTGCATGTCTCAGGCTGTTGATATTTCTCCCTGCAATCCAAATTCCGGCTTGTGATTCATTGATCCTGGCATTTCGCATTATGTATTCTGCATACAAGTTAAATAAGTGCGACAATATACATCATTGCCACACTCCTTTCTCAATTTTGAACCAGTCAGTTGTTCCATGTCCTGTTCTAACTGTTGCTTCTTGACTTGCATACAGGTTTTTCAGAAAACGGGTGAGGTGGTCTGGTATTCCCATTTCTTTCAGTATTTGCCACATCTTGTTGTGATCCACACAATCGAAGGCATTACTGTAGTCCATAAAGCAGAAGTAGACGTTCTTCTGGCAATCCCTTGCTTGCTCCATGATGCAGCAATTGTTGGTAATTTGATCTCTAGTTCCTCTGCCTCTTCTAAATTCAGCTTGTACTTGTGGTAGCTCTTGGTTCACATGCTGCTGAAGCCTAGCTTGTATAATTTTCAGCATAACCTTGCTAGCGTATGAGATGAGTGCGATCGTACGGTAGTTGGAACGTTTATAGCGCGCTGCCTTTCCTTGTTATTGGAATTTAAATGGACCTCTTACAGTCCTGTGGCTTTTGTTGAGTTTTCCAAATTTGTTGGCATATTGAGTGCAGCACTTTAACAGCATCATCTTTTAGTAATGTATTTAACGCTGGGATACCATCAGTTCCGCTAGCTTTGGTATTTGCAATGCTTTCTAAGGCCCACTTGACTTCACTCTCCAGGATATCTGGTTTAAGCCCAGTGATTGCATCATCGTTATATGGGTCATTTCGATCATTCTTGTATAGTTCTTCTGTATATTCTTGTCATCTCTTTATCTCTTTTGCTTCTGTCAGGTCCTTGCCGTTTTATGTCTATTACTGTGCCCATGTTTGCACAAAGCTTTCCCTGGATATTTCTAATTTTCTTGAAAAGCACTCTCTAGTCTTTCCCATTCTGTTTTTCCTCTATTTCTTTGCATTAATTGTTTAAGAAAGGTCTTTCGGTCTCATCTTGCTATCCTCTGGAAGTCTGCATTCAATTGGGTATATATTCCTGGACAAAAAGGAAGAGATCATAGGTTCCTGTGGTGCAGGGCCTTTTTTTTTTTTTTTTGAAAAGTAAGGACAAAGACGGCATGGAGAAAACTATATAATAAAAATATAATATAATAAACTAATGTCACTGTAAAAATACAAATGTAGCCTACCTTAAAAAGTTAGCTTCAGCCAGAAACTCGACATTCATTTGCAATGACTGGGGAGTAATTGGTCACCCTCTCAACATCTGGTACTGCAGGCTGACTTGCTTGATTAGTTTCAGGCCGGGCCAGTAGGATGTAGGGCAGGGGTCAGTAAGATGTAGGGCAGGGGTCAGTAAGATGTAGGGAGGTCAGTGTGTGGAGGGAGGTCAGTGTGGGGAGGGAGGTCAGTCAGTGTACAGGGAAAAGTAGGGCAGTGGACATGGGTGAGCTGTACAGGGGGCTCGCAAGGGCACAGTATGGGGGAGTCTGGGACATGCTACTGAGGACCTCATGGGAGGGGCACGCCAGTGGGGGCCTTCAAGGAGAGCACACCACTGGGAAATCAGAGGGAACATTACTGAGGAGTTTGGAGAGTACATCACTGGGGGCTCAGGATGACAAAAAAATTGTTACCTGATGCAGCTACTGTGGCACATCTAACTGTGCTTGTGCTGACACCAGCCAGCCCTCCTCTCTCGTCCATTCCACATGTCATCCATAAGCGCCTTGGATGGACTGAGGAGGGCGGAACGGTCAGCACAATGCACTCCAGCTTAGCTGCCTTCTAAAAAAACCAGACCCCAGCCGCTGTCGTCGGCAGCAGAGGCTTTCCTAGCTCCGCCTGCCCACACGCTGTCATTGGCGGCAGATTCTTTCCTTGCTCTGCCCGCCCGTTGTCATCGACGGCAGAGGCTTTGCTCGACCCGCAGCCTGAACCTCACTGCATAGACGGCAGAGGCTTCCCATGCCCCGCAGCCACACTTAAGCAGAGGGCATGCTGCGGGGGCGGGGAATGCCTTTGTTGGCTTTTGACAGGTTCCCAGCACTCGCGGCTTTCCTGCGCTGCTGTGCCAGTTGCGAGTCGGCAAGGTAGGGACAAGCATGCGATCTACCAGTCACCTACTCTTGTTCGACTGGTAGATTGCGGTCGACAGGTTGCCGATCCCGGGTATAGAGCTTCTCCATCTTTGGCTGCAGAGAATATAATTGATCTGAATTCTGTATTGACTATCCAGTGATGTCCATGTATTGAGTCACCGCTTTGGTTGTCGGAAAAGAGTGTTATTACCAGTGTGTTCTCTTGACAAAACTCTATTCGTCTTTGTCCTGCTTCATTTTGTACTCCAAGGCCATATTTACTGGTCATTCCGGATATGCTTTGACTTCCTACTTTAGCATTCCAATCTCCCATTATGAGAAAGATAACTTTTTTTTGGAGTTAGTTCTAAAAAGTATTGTCAACGACCGCTTCTTCAGCATCAGAGGTTGAGGCACACAAACTTGTATTATTGTGATGTTGAGTGGTTTGCCTTGGATACTGACTGAGATCACCCTGTCGTTTTTTGGAATTGTACCCCAGTACTGCTTTCCTCACTCTTTTACTGACTGAGGGCTACATCATTTCTTCTGAGAGATTCTTATCCACAGTAGTAGATACAGTAGTCATACTTATTTGCCCATTCCAGTCCACTTCAGTTCACTCATTTCGAAGATATCGATGTTTAATCTTGCCATCTCCTGTTTGACCACATCCAGCTTACCCTGATTCATTGATCTTACATTCCAGGTTCCTATGCTGTATTCTTTACAGCATCAGCTGAGAGTCTTTCCGGCTTTGGCCCAGCCTTTTTATTAGCTCTGGAGCTACTTGAAATTGCCCTCCGCTCTTCCTCAGTTGCACATTGGACACCTTCTGGTCTGGGGGACTTCTCTTCCGATGTCATATCTGTTAGCCTTTTGTTTCTGTTCATGAGGTTTTCTTGGCAAGGATACTGGAGTGGGTTGCCATTTCCTTCTCCAGTGGATCACGTTTTGTCAGATATATATATATATCCAGTGTTGCAATTGATGAACGTATTTTGAACATCTTACCACCATCAGTCCATATAAACTCATTGCTCCTAAATACATGGGGACAGCAAGGGCACTTGTTCCCACCACATCTATAATTCCCTTTTAGGCTGGGTTCACACTTATGCGATTGCAGACATCGCATGTGATTTGCACCGCATTCCTGTGCTCATCACATGCGATGTCTGTGCAATGCGAATTCAGCCATACAGTTTGGCTGAAATCACATCACATTCACACCAAAATGGTGCAGGGCCCTTTTTTTGGTCCACACTGGAATCGGATCGCATGGGTGTTCAGACCCATGCGATCCGATTCCACAATTTGCACTGCGTTCTGCGAACTGATTTGGGGGTATCATTAACCACTTGCTTACTGGGCACTTAAACCCCCCTCCTGTCCAAACCAATTTTCAGCTTTTAGCGCTGTCGCACTTTTGAATGATAATTGCGCGGTCATACAACACTGTACCCAAATGAAATTTTTATCATTTTTTTCCCCACAAATAGAGCTTTCTTTTGATGGTATTTGATCACCTCTGCGGTTTTTAGTTTTTGTTAAAAAAATTGAAAAAGACAATTAAAAAAAAAAAAAAAAATAATTATTTTTTAAAATATTTTGTTATAAAATTTTACAAACAGGTAATTTTTCTCCTTCGTTGATGTACGCTGATGAAGCGGCACTGATGGGCACCGATAGGTGGCAGTGATGGGCACTGATGGGTGGCAGTGATGGGCACTGATGGGTGGCAGTGATGGGCACTGATAGATGGCAGCACTGCTAGGTGGCACTGATTGGCACCACTGGTGGACATTGATAGGTGACACTGGTAGGCATTGATAGGTGACACTGATGGGTATTGATAGGTGGCACTTGTGGGCATTGATAGGTGGCACTGTGGCACTGGCAGGTGGCAATGACAGTTGGCACTTGCAGGCACAGATAAGGCATATGTGCCTCCTTCCTCTTTGGGACCTATGTCTCTTTGACATAAGCCGGTGATCGGCTTTTTTTTCCTCCTCACGCTGTCAGCGTGAGGAGAAAACGAAACCGATAACCTAGCTTTTCTTTACATCATGTGATCAGCTGTCATTGGCTGACAGCTGATCACATGGTAAGGGGCCGGGACCGGCCCCTTACTCGGATCTGTGATCATCCGAGTCTCTCGTGACTCGGTGATCACAGCGCGCACACCGCGCGCCCTTCAGGGTGCGTGCGGTGCGCGTGCACAGGGGAGGACGCCCCATGACGGCCTCTCGGAAATTGAGGTCTGCGTTGTAGCCATCATTCGGCTATAGCCCGGACCTCAAGTGGTTCAAGTGTTACTAAACCTACAACAGTAAAATCAGTCTGTATATGCAGTAAAGCATGCTTGTTATACTCACAGTGGAACCTAAGAGGTTAATCCTCGGCATTGGGTAAAAAGGCTGTTTGATCCTGACTTCTCTGATCCTCCCCTTCTTCCACTGCCCCTGATCAGTTTGCTGTATATTGCTAGAGAGGTTTTTTTTTTTTTTTTTTTTTTTCTTGGGAGAGTGCATGTGATCAGCAAAGGGCCAATCAGCACTGTCTAGACAGAGGGTCGAGTCCTGCAGTCTCATTGGATAGTCAGAAAACTCCTCCAAGTTTTAACCAGGGCTTGGCTTGACACTGTTAGAAGTCACAAGACTGCTATATACTGCTGATGAGAAAAGGTAGTTTAGCAGTTTGTTTACTAAAATAATTGCATTTCCATGTTCTCTTTACTTTGGGAGACCAGATATAGTGAATGATGTGTCTTGGGTTTTGTAACACTTTTAATTTTATAGTGACACCTGCAGCAGTTCACATTGCGCAATGAGGTCAAAGGAACTGCCTGCAGAGCTCAGACAGGGTTATTGCAAGGCACAAATCTGGGAAAGGCTACAAAAACATTTCTGCTGCACTGGAGGTTCCCAAGAGCACAGTGGCCTCCATAATTTTAATATAAAGACACAACAGAAATCTTTGAAGCGCTGGTCACCCAGCCAAACAAGAAATTGGGGGAGAAGGGCCTTAGTAAGAGAGATGATGAAGACCCCGTGCTCACTCTGAGCTCCACAGATCCTGGGTGGAGATGGGGCAAAGTTGCAGAAGAACAACCATCACTGCAGCCCTCCACCAATCTGGACTTTATGGCAGAGTGGGTAGACAGAAGTCTCTCCTTAGTACAATTCAATTTGATTCCTTGATGTGATGCTTTTTGTGAGGATGGAAGAGTCACCATTAGCCTTTATAGAAAGCCACTGTCAGGCAACATGATTCTGAGGGCAGATTCAGGGCATCCTGACCATACCATTAGGGATATTGTGGTGGGTCAGTGCCTCAGACTGCGTAGGATCTGTTACGAAGAGAGTGATTTGGAAAAGGAAGCGACCCTTTTATGTGTAACTGGTTTTGCCATTGGGGCTATTCTGAAGCATCTTTGAAAACAGCAATGTGAATTGCTAAAGATATAGATAGGAAACAGTTGATAAAAGACGATTCTTGGGATGCTGCTTAGCAGCGTGTACCAATATTTTACATGACATAAAGTCTAGAGTTTATGAAGATTAGGAATATTATACAAAAGTATTTACCTGTACTATTTGAAGATGATGTATATATGCTCAGATTTTATTGGGAGGGATTAAGACAGTTGCCCCTTCTTCTTTAGGTAGTTCCCTCTCACAAACTTATTTTTCTTCAAAGGCCGTTCATGAACACACTTGGCTTCACCTAAAGGGAACTATTAATGTGGTGGAAACAAGTGCCCTCATAGTACTTTTGTAATTAGGAGCAATGAGTTTACATCAACTGCTAGTGGTAAGATGTTCAAGATAAATGCTTTCATTAATTGTAAGACTCGATATATCATTTTTTTAATAACACGTAGGATTTGCTCCATTTAGTACATGGGGAGGATTACCAAAAAGATGCGGATATATATGACATAGAAAAACCACTCCACAACTGTGGCTAAGCACTTTAATGGGTTACCTGGAGGTCAAAGCCGTATGGAAATGTGAGGGGAGAAAGAAGGGGGGATAGGATTTGGGACGCAAGGGGCCTCCAGCCATCATCCAGTTTCCTTTTTGTAAATGAGGAAATATTATGCAACAAGCAGGATGGGTCCTAAGTCTTAAAAAATTTGGCATGAGTATTAAGGATACTGGTCAATTGTTTGTTTATAAAGAAGCCATCCAACTTGGTGTCAACCTCAGAGAAACACATTATTTCTTCCAAGCTCTAGCTATTGTCAATTTTGACACTAAGGGGACGTAATGTGCTAATCTGAACAGTCGTTTGGTGAGACCTACTGTTTTACAATGTAATAAGGTGAAAACCAACGATTTCTAAGAACCCCTATTAGGTTTTTATTGCTGTCTATGCCCCCGTCGGGGAGACTCATCTTCTCTATCTGTCCCGTTTACCATTGTCATTGAAAGTCCCAAATTTTAGCTTGTTCCAAGAAAAGTAATAGAGGGGAAATCTTCCGATGGGGACACTAGATCTGGTGATCTGGGGGTGGGGGGCCCAATGGATTTCCTTAATTTGCATGGATTTCCTGTCACTTCCGTTTGCCTATGGGATGGGAAGTGAAGGTAAATCTCCCCAATGGGACACGGGCAGAAAAAAAAGTAACCCTCCCTTACTCTATCAATAATGAAGAAGAAAAAAAAGTTTTGATTCTACTTTAAAGCGGAGTTCCATTAAAAAGTGAAAGCTGGCACCTTTCGGGGGGGGGGGGGGCATGTATATAGTGTAGCGCTAATATTAAATCACAAAAAAGATAAAAATCGCAAGAAGCATAGTATCCACCTTGGACCACCATAAACTTAGAGAGTGGTGCCAAGAAGGATTTAGATAGATCTCTATTCCCCTCACAGAAATCTATAGATCAATAAAGGATCAGATTCCAATGGTAGTATCTGTGCACCCCATAACTAAATTAAATGAGGTAGTGAACAAAAAGAGCAACAAAGAAAATATGCATATAACTATTTGATTCATAACATCATATACCCTAAATGGTACTGGAAAGAGTCTCTATAGGTGTCTGTTTAAATAAAAGTTAAAGGCTAAAAAGTCCAAAATAGATGATGATGTCTATACGCCACATAGGTTGAGAGGAGATGGTATACAATGATGGAGGCTTACCGGAACCGTTGGACTCACAGAGACATATATCCCTTGAGTCAGAAAAGCTTGTGTTGCCACCGGGCAATAGAATGAGGTGTCACGCTCGACCAATACGGAATCCGGATGCTGTATCCAAAGCTCCCAACGGCTTTCTTTCTTGTGTGACCAAATTACGTGATGGCTCATAGAAAGTAAGAAAGGGGCCACATAGTGTAATACCGTTTAAGAGAGATAAAATTTATTGTGGTAGAAAACTTACATGTTCCATGGTAAAAAAAGCGCTTAATTTAAAATTGATGGCAGGCAGTGGAGTCTCCCATTTCTGGGAGACCTCGCCGCAGGAAGTTTAGTCCCTCCCCCCCTCCTCCCCACCGTCAGTGAAGCCGAAAGACTTCACTGCCGGTTTTCTTTACAAGAAATGGCGGTGGCAGCACCTAAGAGCCGATTGAAAAATCGTCTGGGACCCCTGGACAGGTAAGTGTCCTAATAAATAACAGTATTTGTATCTGCGGACTTTTAATATGGGATGGGGGGGGGGGGGGCTGGAGCTCCGCTTTGAGGACGAGGATGCCAGATGGTTTGAACTATGAATGGGATTTACCACCTTATGAATGAGGATGACTCCATACCTGGTATGTAATGTGCTCCATGGGAGATTAACGGATTGATACATGTTGGTAACATTTGTATATCTTTTGATGTATGCTTTTATTTTTTGTGTTTATATTTTTTACGTGACACTCGGGACAAGCACGAAAATTATTCTCATACGATACCAGATTGTACGATTTTCGTTTTAATCAGTACAGTTGTCCTCCGAAAATACAAAACAAATACACTACAACACATAACATCACAAACATCACATCCGATTTTTTTTTTTTTTTTTTTTTTTTGCACGAAAATTTTCGGAACTTAGTAAACTCTTCATTTTCCATATGCGACTAGCATGCAAAAAAAAAACCACGGATGATCTGTCTGATTTTTGAATCATGTGTACAGACGGGGCTTTAGCATTGTATGTACTTAATTATTTGTATATTTGTGTGGAAGTGTTTCTGTGGTTTTTGTTTTTCTTTTGAAAAAATAAAAATAAAAAGCCCGTGCCTGCTGTTAATTGGCACCACCCGAGCAGCCGCCTGTGCGTTAGTATATCAGGTGATCTGCTTGGGCAGCGAGGGAAGTTATAAGCAAGCTCTTAGAATAGCACGTAACGTGTTAACTTTTGTCTCTCTGTACCCCATTGTAAATTTTACTCCTTTTTATGGATGCAAACATTAAATAAAGATGGCTTTTTATGGGATCTGAGGAAGGCAGCCATGAAGATTTGTGTTAGTTCAGTCTGCTTCAGTGGCAAGCTGGGCTTGGCACCCTTTGGAAGCCAGATGGAGTCCTGTGGTGCCATTGGCTCTAGCTGCTGTCAATCAAATCCTGCACGAGGGGGGAGGCCGAGCGGCTCTTTCTTTGTCCATACACGCAGACAACTGGCTCGGGAGCAAGTCCGCACAGGTGTCGACATATAAATCGGCTTTCTGTGAAGGGCATGCCCTGAAGAGGAGCCAGGAGTGCTAGTGAGGGACTCTGGAAGAGGATCAGGGCTGCTCTGTGCAATAACATTGCACAGGGCATGTAAATATGACATGTTTTATTTAAAAAAATAGCATTACTTTTTACTTTCAGGCTGGGTTCACACTGGTACAACAAATGCTCTGACATTGGGAGCACAAGTCGCATGACGTGTATAAATGAATGGTTCCCTATGAGAGCCGTCTTAACTGGTCCGACAAAAGTCTGTCTGACTTTGAAAAAGGTTCCTGCACTACTTTGGTCCGACTTTGATCCTACTTCAGCCCATTGAATCTCATTTAAGTCGGATCATCATCTTAAATAAATCGACTTTGGTATGCGAATTGTGCTCTGATCTTCAAGGGGAACTTCATGCCAAAAAAAGAACAGCATAGAATTCCCCTCCAAGACCATACCAGACCAAATCTGGTATGGATTTTAAGGGGAACCCCCCACGTCAAAAAAAAAACTGGCGTGGGGCCCCCCACTCCAAAATCCATACCAGTTTGGTTCTACTCCCTCCACTGATGTTTTCTCCCTCTGCCGGTTCTCCTCTCTCAGCTGTCTTCTCCCTCTGCCGGTTCTCCTCTCTCAGCTGTCTTCTCCCTCTGCCGGTTCTCCTCTCTCAGCTGTCTTCTCCCTCTGCCGGTTCTCCTCTCTCAGCTGTCTTCTCCCTCTGCCGGTTCTCCTCTCTCAGCTGTCTTCTTCCTCTGCCGGTTCTCCTCTCTCTGCTGTCTTCTCCCTCTGCCGGTTCTCCTCTCTCCGCTGTCTTCTCCCTCTGCCGGTTCTCCTCTCTCTGCTGTCTTCTCCCTCTGCCGGTTCTCCTCTCTCCACTGTCTTCTCCATCTGACGGTTCTCCTCTCTCTGCTGTCTTCTCTTTCTGCCGGTTCTTCTCTCTCTGCTTCCTTCTCTTTCTGCCGGTTCTCCTCTCTCCGCTGCCTTCTCTTTCTGCCGGTTCTCCTCTCTCCGCTGTCTTCTCCCTCTGCCGGTTCTCCTCTCTCCGCTGTCTTCTCCATCTGACGGTTCTCCTCTCTCTGCTGTCTCCTCTCTCTGCTGTCTTCTCCCTCTGCCGGTTCTCCTCTCTCCGCTGTCTCCTCCCTCTGCCAATTCTCCTCCCTCTGCCGGCAGAAGAAATCGGAAGGAGGAGATACGCCGGAGCTGCTTTAATAAATGACTTTTGTCAAAAGCTGTTTTGTTTTTTTTTACACTTTTTTTGAGTGAATGGGTAGGCCTACAATGTACCCCATACTCAAATCAAATAGGGTGGAGGCCCCCTTGTTAAAGTAGGCTTCTGAATTCCAATAAGCCTCCCGCCTGCAGACCCCGACAAACACTGGTGTGGGGCCCCCCTGCCCCAAAGCACGCACCCACCCATGTTGAGGGCATGTGGCCTGGTAGGATTTGGGGGGGGGGACTTGCTCGTCCCCACCGCCTTTCCTGACCTGCTTGACTGCATGCTCGGATAAGTGTCTGTATGGATTGGGGGGGGGGGGGGTGAGCGCATTGGGCTTTCCCCTATGCCAGACCGGAGGGTCTGGTATAGTTTTGGCGGGGGGAACCCTATTGCTTCTTTTTTTTTTTTTTTTTTTTTTTCTTATTTGGCGTGGGGTTTCCCCTAAAAATTCATATCTGACACAAAGAGTCTGGTATTGTCAGGATTAAAGTTGCTCCTGTTCATTGAAGTCGGACTTCAGGTTGCAGGGCAAGTTCGGATCCACAGTTTGTCGTACCACTGGCCAGTGTGAACCCAGCCTAATGCCTAAGTTTAGTCAAAAAACCCCCAAAAAACCAAAGATCAGCACAAGGGACACTATTTACTATAGTAATCTGTTGTGTCCCTTGTACTGCTGGCTAATGCCTTCTTTGCTTTTCATACTTTCTTTGCTCTATTCTTTGTCATACCAACGCTTGCAGGTTTAGACAATTTTTTTCATTCTCATCACATTTCAGGAGGAATCAAGTATTGTTTCCATGAGCAGGGATTTATTCTAATACAACTCATTTGTCCATGCTTTTATAATGTTGTAAAATGTGCATTTTTACATGTGTGTGGAAAATTGATAAAGACAGCAAAAGCTTTAAAGGGCATTGTACAGCAGTTGTATAACCATACTGCATGAAATCTTAAAGTGATTTTAAACGTTCACCTTGTAAAACAACCTATTCAGTTAAAAATAGAAATGAAAGGCAAGACATTTTAGTATACATAAAAAAAACATTACAAATGCCCTTTCCCCCCTTTTTTTAAATTTTTTTATAAGTGATCACATTCCCTCTGTTCTCAGCATAAGAGCTGGGGGAGGGGAGCAGCAGCACATCGAGCTTGCCAGTGAATGGCTGTGCAGTGGGGGCGTGTCAGGTCAAATCGGATCATTTGGTGGAGAGCGCACTGAGTTCCCAGCATAGCTAAAGACGTGACCACGGTGTGGTCAGTTTTTAATAGGAAAGCAAGGGGACTAGCAGGAACACCAGGGATTTCACATAAAGGAAACAATACAAAGAGAACAGGATACTTTCTCATACAAGTACATGGTACATCAGGGCACATATCAGGAATATGAAGTGTTGGGGTAACAAACGCTTAAGTCCACCTCTCGGCTGAGAATTCAGCTATGTGTTGAGATGTGTGGGAGAAACTGGCTAAGCAGTAGCTTAAAGCGGAAATCCAGGATAAGCACATATACTTCAGTCTCTCTTATTGTGTATTTCCAGTCTTTGTGCACTTTAAAATTTGGTTCTCTACCAGTTCAGACCACAATACTAACTGCCAGATTTTTGTTTCTTTACCTTTTCCAGCTAAATTAGTATTGTCTCACAAGAGCAGTAGACCTCAGATTCCTATTTCCAATGCCACAAAGCGGAGTTTCATGGCAAGTCCATCAACTGCCGTAGATTCTCACAGTGAAACGCGAAGCTACCTGCAGCCAGAGGACTCGGAGAAGTTAGTAAATTCATTTTCTCTTAACTTGTTTAATTTCTTCACTGCTTTTTGTGAGGCTAAACCTGATCCTTTAGTGAGCAGGCATGGCAGCTATAGGCTTGGCCAAGTTTTAGATTTATTTAGTGCCCTTTGAGCTTAATGTTAAAGTATAAAAGTTTCATTTCCTTCAGGATTCCCTTAGGCTGGGTTCACACTGGTCCGACAAACGCTCCGACATTGGGAGCTCATGTCGCATGACGTGTGAAATTTAATGTTTCCCTATGGGAGCCGTCCTAACTGGTCCGACACAAGTCGTTCCGACTTTAGAAATGCTCCCTGTACTACTTTGGTCCGACTTTGATCCTACTTCAGCCTATTGACTATCATTGAAGTCGGATCAAAGTCGGATTGCCGTCTTGCATGATCCGACTTCGGCACGCGACTTGTGCTCAGATGATCTTGAGGGGGAACTCTGCGCCAAATTTTAAATAAAAATCCGGCATGGGTTCCCCCTCCAAGAGCATACCAGGCCCTTAGGTCTGGTATGGATCTAAGGGGAACCCCCTACGCCAAAAAATCGGCGTGGGGTCCCCCCTAAAATCCATACCAGACCCTTATCCGAGCACGCAGCCCAGCCGGTCAGGAATGGGGGTGGGGACGAGCTGGCGGCCCCCCCCCCTCCTGGGCCGTACCAGGCCGCATGCCCTCAACATGGGGGGGTGCTTTGGGGCATGGGGGGGCGCAGTGTGGCCCCCCCACCCCAAAGCACCTTGTCCCCATGTTGATGAGGACAAGGGCCTCTTCCCGACAACCCTGGCCGTTGGTTGTCGGGGTCTGCGGGCGGGGACTTATCGGAATCCGGGAGCCCCATTTAATAAGGGGCCCCCAGATCCCGGCCCCCCACCCATTGTGAATGAGTATGGGGTACAGCGTACCCCTACCCATTCACCTAGGAAAAAAGTGTCAATTTAAAAAAAAACACTACACAGATTTTTAAAGCATTTTATTAGACAGCTCCGGGGGTCTTCTTCCGACTTCGGGGGTCTCTCCGGTTCTTCTCCACACTCTCCGGATCTTCTGCCGGGCTCC
Source organism: Lithobates clamitans (assembly GCA_037952925.1). Taxonomy (NCBI): domain Eukaryota; kingdom Metazoa; phylum Chordata; class Amphibia; order Anura; family Ranidae; genus Lithobates; species Lithobates clamitans. The sequence goes on along the minus strand of JBBGZY010000695.1, from coordinate 2,251,096 downwards.
TCCGCTCTCTTCTGCTCTTTTTTGCCGCTCTTTTGCTAAAGCGGAGGAGCCTGGTCTTCAATCTTCTGCCCTCTTCTCCTGATGTACGCTGTACCCCATACTCATTCACATAGGGTGGGGGGCCGGGATCTGGGGGCCCCCTTATTAAAGGGGGCTCCCGGATTCCGATAAGTTCCCGCCCGCAGACCCCGACAACCAACGGCCAGGGTTGTCGGGAAGAGGCCCTTGTCCTCATCAACATGGGGACAAGGTGCTTTGGGGTGGGGGGGCCGCAGCGCGCCCCCTCCCCCAAGGCACCACCCCCCATGTTGAGGGCATGCGGCCTGGTACGGTTCAGGAGGGAGGGGGCGCTCGCTCGTCCCCACCCCCATTCCTGTCCGGCCGGGCTGCGTGCTCGGATAAGGGTCTGGTATGGATTGGGGCCAACCCCCCACGCCGTTTTTTCGGCGTAGGGGGTTCCCTTCAAGGTCCATACCAGACCCAAGGTCCATACCAGGCCTGGTATGCTCTTGGAGGGGGAACCCATGCCGGATTTTTATTTAAAATTTGGCGCGGAGTTCCCCCTAAAGATTCATACCAAACAATGCCGGGCATTGTCGGGGATCCAAGTCGGATCCCCGTTCATTGAAAGTCGGACACATGCCGGCTTCACATCGCAGGGCAAAGTCGGATCCAAAGTAGGACGGCTGTCGTGTCGCACCAGTGTGAACCCAGCCTTAGTGACTGAGGGTAAAACAACTTTGACGTGATAGTAAATCTGTATATATAATCACAACTACTTTGTGTATCCAGGTGAACTATAGCTTTTTTTATTTAATTTTTTTTTTCAGGACAAATTGGACTTTCTTTTGATTTTTATTTTATTATCAAAGAAAAACTGGCCCAAAATAGTAAAATTAAATTTTAGCTGTATATTTCTTGCTATTGTAATTTACCACCAAATTATAACTCAAAATAAATTCTCCTGCTTCTGATGATCACAGCGATACGACATGCATGTTGGTTGTTCTACCTAAAACGCACTGATAATTTAAACCATGCTTTTTTTTTAAAACCCTATAAAAATAGTGACCCTGACACTGACCTAGCTCGAATTGTGATCTATTTTTTTTTTCTTTTTGAAGTGGAAAAGAGGGTCAACAATGCCCATTTGCAGCATCACAGTGCCCATTTGCAGCCATAGGTCCCCTGAACTTCAAACTCTGTAGTTAAGGGTTCCTAGATGCCCCCTAGCTGCAGCCAAATTTTGGGGTCTCTGAACCCAAAGGGTCCCGAAATGACATTGCTGCAGATGGACACAGTTGACCGAATTTGGGGCCCTGTATCTCAGGGCCACTTAGTGCTAAGAACCCCAAATTTGGTGTGCAAACCCAGTGGAACTAGCACCATAAAATTTCCAAAGCTGGGGTTTCTAGCACCAAGTGGCCCCGAGATACAGGGCCCCAAAAATCAGTTCAGAAAATGTCAAGCACTTTTCTGCAGCAGAGAATGACATTTTCCGAACCAGATTTGGGGTCCTGTATCTCAGGGCCACTTAGTGCTATGAACTTCAGCTTTGGATATGTTGTGGAACCAGTTCCACTGGGTTCGCACACCAAATTTGGGGTTCCTAGCATCAAGTGGCCCTGAGATATGAGGCCCCAAAGTCGGTTCGGAAAAATGAAATTTTTTGCTGCAGAAAAGTGCTTGACTCGAGTATAAGTCGAGGGGGGCACTTTCAGCACTAAAAAATGTGCTGAAAAATTCGACTTATACTCGAGTATATACGGTATATATATATATATATATATATATATATATATATATATATATATATATATATATATATATATATATATATATATATATATATATATATATATATATATATATATTATTGGGAAAAGAAAATTATTATATATTTAATAATTTTCTTTTCCCACCTTTTTTTTTTTTTTTTCCTTTTCTTAATTTATTTACAATTTACAGCTTCATCTCCTGTATGGAGAGGAAGATGCAGCAAATCTTCCTCTCCATTCAGAAGAGGAAGTAAACACAGGGACGGGCTCACAGTGACTGATCACTGTGATAGCCAATCAGAGGCTATCACAGCGATCAGGTGACCCGGAATCCTGGGACCCAATCGTTAGTCCAAGAGCCTAGTCTCTGTGCTGCAGCACAAAGCGAGGTGAACATGTATGCAGCCCCATGGAAAAAAAAAACCCTCTCCAGTGAGGCTGCATTTAAGTGTACCATCGGCGAGAAGGGGTTAATGGCATAAACAAGTTAGTGTTCATTCTGCTTACTGTAGGCAGGTAGCTTCAGTGGCTCACAAATTTGCTTGCTGAGAGATTTCAACTTGGTACTGATCGTTGCTGGTCTGTAAACTAATGGAGCCAGCAAGTTATCAGTTGTAGTGACATGACTTCAACATCTGATCCTTCGAGTCAGAAGAGTGGATTGTATTGCGATACAAGCGAGCACAGATGGGGTTCTCTTGCTCCCTATTACAGCGCTACTAGATATACCCATTGTATAAAATTGTATGTATATGTGGGAGATATAGATAGATATATACAGTATCTCACAAAAGTGAGTACACTCCTGACATTTTTGTAAATATCTTATTATCTTTTCATGTGACAACACTGAAGAAATTATACTTTTCTACAATGTAAAGTAGTGAGTGTACAGCTTGTATAACAGTGTAAATTTGCTGTCCCCTCAAATCAACTCAACACACAGCCATTAACCACTTCAGCCCCGGAAGTATTTACCCTCTTCCTGACCAGAGCACTTTTTGCGATTCGGCACTGCGTCGCTTTAACTGACAATTGCGCGGTCGTGCAACGTGGCTCCGAAACAAAATTGACGTCCCTTTTTTCCCCCACAAATAGAGCTTTCTTTTGGTGGTATTTGATCATCTCTGCGATTTTTATTTTTTGCCTTCTAAACAAAATAAGAGCGACAATTTTGAAAAAAACGCATTATTTTTTACATTTTGCTATAATTATCCCCAAAAAATATATAAAAAATTTTTTTTTTTCCCTCAGTTTAGGCCGATCCGTATTCTTCTACATATTTTTGGTAAAAAAAAAATCGCAATAAGCGTTTGATTTGTTTGCGCAAAAGTTATAGTGGATAGTTTTATGGCATTTTTATTAATATTTTTTTTTTTTTTACTAGTAATGGCAGCGATCAGCGATTTTTATTCTGACTGCGACGTTATGGCGGACATGTCGGACATTTTTGAAACATTTTTGGGACCATTTTCATTTATACAGCAATCAGTACTATAAAAATGCATTGATTCCTGTATAAATGACACTGGCAGTGAAGGGGTTAACCACAAGGGGGCGGGGAGGGGTTAAGTGTGTCCTAGGGGAGTGATTTCTAACTGTCGGGGGGATGGGCTGGTGTGTGACGTCACTGATCTCTGCTCCGATGACAGGGAGCAGAGATCGAGTGACACTTGTCACCAGGCAGAACTGGGAGATGCTGTTTACAACAGCATCCCCCCGTTCGTCCTCTCCATGAGGCGATCAAGTCCGCGGGATCCGCGACCCGACTCATGGGGAACGCGGCAGGTGTGCGCACGCCGGCAAATTTAAAGTAACATACGGGTACGTTACTTTGCGCAGCCGTGCCATTCTGTCGACGTAAATGTACAGGAGCCAGTCGGGAATCGGTTAATGTCTAAACCGCTGGCAACAAAAGTGCATACACCCCTAAGTGAAAATGTCCAAATTGGGCCCAAAGTGTCAATATTTTATTTTGTGTGGCCACCATTCTTTTCTAGCCCTGCCTTAACCCTCTTGGGCATGGAGTTCACCAGAGCTTCACAGGTTGCCACTGGAGTCCTCTCCCACTCCATGACGATATCATGAAGCTATGAAAATTGAATGATAGATGTAAATAAAACAATTCAGTCACATCTAAATAAAATAATTATGCACCCACTATAACATGACAAACAGTGACAAATATATAAAATACATCAAAAAAATGGAAAACATGGAAAAAATATGTCCATTCCAAAGATATAAAGGAAGAAAGTTCACTGGCAGAACAGTCCTTCAATTGTTGGTTTGACAGGCATCCATGCGGTGTAAATCATGCAACCATAACACCCAGAAGAAAGTGGTGACAGAAGGGTTCCTCCATCGATAAAAATGCTGCCCCTTACCAGCTCCTAAGATCTTTTTACAGGAGATCATGCAGGCATGTGGCACTCATCCCCCATAAAAGGATATATAAAAGAGGCTTCCATAGCATAATACGTTTTTACACTGTTTATTTAGATAAAAAGAAATGCACTTACAATTGTGTTGTAAATCAAAGGCTTGGTTAAAAACATAGGCCGGCCGGCTTCAGTATGCTGCCCGTCGCTTCCGGGATCAGCGTGGTATGTCGTGACCTCAGCACGCCGCTCCTCTCTACGCCGTTTCATCACAACTGACATCTTCCTTTTATGGGGGATGAGTGCCCATCCACTTCTTAGAAGATTCCCGGTGGGGAGAACCATTAGGAGCCATCCATATTAAAGACTCGAGGCTGGGGTAGAAAGCCACATGCCTGCATGATCTCCTGTAAAAAGATCTTAGGAGCTGGTAAGGGGCAGCATTTTTATCGGTGGAAGAACCCTTCTGTCACCACGTTCTTCTGGGTGTTATGGTTGCATGATTTACACCGCATGGATGCTTGTCAAACCAACACTTGAAGGACTGTTCTGCCAGTGAACTTTCTTCCTTTATATCTTTGGAATGGACTGAACATATTCATTTATCCATGTTGTACATTTTTTTTAAAGTATTTTATATATTTGTCACTGTTTGTCACGTTATAGTGGGTGCATAATTATTTTATTTAGATGTGACTGAATTGTTTTATTTACATCTATCATTCAATTTTCATAGCGCAGCTACTTTTTTGTCTTTTGAATTATCTAGTGTGTGTGTCTCACATTTTTAGTTGCGGCTTTGTGTATTTGATTCTCTATACACTGTATACTCCAGTATACATGTTCTATGGGGATAGCGCAGTAATTTTACCTGTTTTAGATATCATGAAGCTAGTGGTTGTTGGAGACATTGCGCTCCTCCACCTTCCATTTGAGGATGCTCAATAGGGTTTAGGTCTGGAGACATGCTTGGCCAGTCCATCACTCTCAGCTTCTTTGACAAGGCAGTGGTCGTCTTGGAGGTGTGTTTGGGGTCGTTATGTTGGAATACTGCTCTGCAGTCCAGTCTCCGAAGGGAGAGGATCATTCTCTGCCTCAGTATGTCACAGTATATGTTGGCATTCATGGTTCTCTCAATGAACTGTAGCTCCCCAGTGCCAACAGCACTCATGCAGCCCCAGACCATGACACTCCCACCACCATGCTTGATTGTAGGCAAGACACACTTGTCTTTGTATTCCTCACCTGGTCCCCGCCACACACACGATTGACACCATCTGAACCAAATAAGTAGATCTTGGTCTCATCAAACCACAAGACACAGTTACAGTAATCCATGTCCTTAGTCTGCTTGTCTTCAGCAAACTGTGGGCTTTCTTGTGCATCATCTTTGGAAGAGGCTTCCTTCTGGGATGACAGCCATGCAGACCAATTTGATGCAGTCTGCGGTGTATTGTCTGAGCACTGACAGGCTGACCCCCCAACTCCTTCAACCTCTGCAGAAATGCTGGCAGCACTCGTACATCTATTTCCCAAAGACAACCTCTGGGTATGACGCTGAGCATGCCTACTCAACTTGTCTGGTCGACCACGACGAGGCCTGTTCTGAGTGGAACCTTTCCTGTTAAACCGCTGTATGGTCTTGGCCACTGTGCTGCAGCTCAGTTTCAAGGTCTTGGCATCCTTCCTATCGCCTAGGCCATCTTTATGTAGAGCATCAATTTTTTTTTTTCAAATCCTCTGCGTTCTTTGCCATGAGGTGCCATGTTGAAGTTCCAGTGACCGGTATGAGAGAGTGAGGGCAATAACCCCAATTTTAACATACCGGCTCCCCATTGAGACCTTGTAACACTAGCGAGTCACATGACACCAGGGGGGGAAAATGGCTAATAGGGCCCAATTAGGACATTTTCACTTAGGGATGTTCACACTTTTGTTACCAGCGGTTTAGACATTAATGGCTGTGTGTTGAGTTATTTTGAGGGGACAGCACATTTACACTGTTATACAAGCTGTACACTCACTACTTTATATTGTAGCAAAATTAATTTCTTCCTCACAAAAATGTGAGGGGTGTACTCACTTTTGTGAGATACTATATATATATATATGTGTGTGTGTGTGTGTATATATATTTTTTTTTTAGCCGGTAGAGGTAAAAGTGAAAGCATTGACAGCTAAACTAGTTTTGTGCTGTGTCTGTTACAGATACAGCAAAGAAAACTGAGCAGATCGTTTGCATCCCTTTTGTTACTTATAAGCATCTGCTCTTTTTTTCTCAGCTAAGTGGAGTAGTGCAGCCACTGAATAATTCCCAAATGTACGCTATATTATTAAAAGCATTGGGGTACCTGCCTTTACACACACATGGACTTTAATGGCATCCCACTCTTAGTCAGTAGGGTTCAATATTGAGTTGGCCCACTCTTTGCAGCTATAACAGCTTCAACTCTTCTGGGAAGGCTGTCCACAAGGTTTAGGAGTGTGTCTATGGGAATTTTTAACCTTTTTTTCCAGAAGCACATTTGTGAGGTCAGGCACACAGTCAGGAGCATGAAATTGTCCAAAATGTCTTGGTATGCTGACACCTTAAGAGTTCCCTTCACTGGAACTAAAGGGCTAAGCCCAACCCCTGAAAAACAACCCCACACCATAATCCCCCTCCACCAAATGATTTGCACCAGTGCATAAAGCAAGGTCCATAAGGGCTTGTTCACATTTGACTAAATTACTGAGACTCAACAAACGCTCTTATAGCGCTTGTATGGCGTTAGTATGGGCGTTAGTATGGGTGTCAGACAGACGTCAGTGAGCTTTTAGAATGGGGCGTTTACAAGGGTTAAGTGCTCCCTAAACGCCCTATGCGCAGTTTCGTAGCGTTTCAACGTTAAAACTGCTCCACAATGGAAAGTGACTAATTTTAACCCGTCACAACCACACCAATACTGCTCCGAAAACCCCTGCCCGAGCGTTTTGTGGAGTGTTACTATAGTCTTGAATGGGAGGCGTTCAAAAGGCTTCAAACGCCTCCTTACTCGACATGAGGCTTCAATTTTCAAGCGACGCAACACTAACTTAGTGTGAAGAAGCACAAGACAATGCTGTCTATTATATCTTGTGCATAGGCATTTGAGGGGCGTTTTTAACACCTGTCAAACGCCTGCTCTTAATGCCAGTGTGAACTAAGCCTAAAGGCATGGATGAATGAGTTTGGGGTGGAGGAACTTGACAGAGTCCTGACCTCAACTTGATAGAACACATTTTGGATGCATTAAAGCAGAGACTGCGAGCCAGGCCTTCTCATCAAACATCAGTGCCCGACCTCACAAATGCGCTTCTAGAAGAATGGTCAAACTTTTTCCATAGACACACTCCTAAACCTTGTGGAAAGCCTTCCCAGAAAAGTTGAAGCTGTTTTATAGCTGTAAATGGTGGGCCAAATCAATATTGAACCCTACAGACTAAGACTGGGATGCCATTAAAGTTTGTGTGTGTGTAAAGGCATGTGTCCCAATGCTTTTGGTAATATAGTGTATGTTTTAAAATGCAAATATTTAAAGGATTACTGATTCATAGAGTCCAGTGCAATCAGCAGAGCCATGAACTGAAAATGTAAAAGGACAGGGTAAAGGGAATCCGAAATTCTTTTTTTTTTTTATGGGTTTTTTTCAAATTGTGTTCTGTATCAAATGGGAATTTTAAAATTGTTATAACCATCTGTTCGAGAAGTGTAGACCTTAGTCCAAACTATACAAAGCTGTATAGAAATATAGCAAATACCCATTCTGAAGACCACAAGTCAGCTTATTATAAAAATGGCTGTAATAGGTGGGTGGATTGTTGAACATTCCAGGCTTGTCTCTGTGCTTCTTGATGAATAGATGGTAGAGTCACTTCTGTGGATTTTTTTTGTTTTTGAATGGTGCATCATACTGTCTTGAGAGTTTTAGACTACTTTCACACTGAGGTGCTTTGCAGGTGCTAAAAATAGAGCCTGGAAAGCGTCCTGAAAGAGCCGCTCAATTCACTCCAATGTGAAAGCCCGAGGGCTTTCACACTGGAGCGGTGCGCTTGCAGGAACGTCAAAAAAGTCCTGCAAGCCACATCTTTGGAGCGCTGTAGGAGCGGTGTATTTACCGCTCCTAAAGCACTCCTTGGTTTTAACCCTGCTAAAACGACGGTAAGAGCGGTGCTAAATATATCGCTGCTTTACCGCCAGCACCCACCTGCCTCAGTGTGAAAGCAGCCTTAGACTATTTTCTGTCGCAAAGATTTATTCAAATAATCTTTATGTCTGTTTATATACTAAGTTGACTTGCCATATAAATGATGGGTATGTAATTTGTGATATTTCTGTGCAGCTTTGTGTGGTTTACAATATATACCTCACAAAGAGTTAGTTCTGATGCTTTTGGAATTTCCATATGATATGGAAGGTAATTCCAACACACTAGATAAACCAAAATAATTTCGCAGTCCCTTTACCCCCATCCTTTCTTTATGTTTTTAGTTCCTGGCTTTGCTGATTGCACTGGACCCTTTTGAATGGGTAATCATTTAGATCAGGGGTGTCCAACCTGTGGCCCACAGGCTGCTAATGGCCCAGGATGACTATGAATGTGGCCCAACACAAAATTGTAAACTCATTTAACCACTTCAGCCCCGGAAGATTTGGCTACTCAATGACCAGGCCTATGTTTGCGATTCGGCACTGCGTAGCTTTAACTGACAATTGCGTGTTCGCAACTCTATACCCAAACAAAATTTGATGTTCTTTTTTTTTCCCACAAATGGAGCTTTTTTTTGATGGTATTTGATCACCTCTGCGGTTTTTATTTTTTGCGCCATTAACAAAAGAGTGACAATTTTGATAAAACACAATATCTTTTACTTTTTGCTATAATAAATATCCCAATTTTTTTTTTTAAACTATTTTTTTTCCGCAGTTTAGGCCAATATGTATTCTTCTACATATTTTTGGTAAAAAAAATGCAATAAGCGTATAATGATTGGTTTAAGCAAAAGTTATAGCGTCTACAAAATAGGGGATTGATTTATGGCGTTATTAATTTTTTTTTTACTAGTAATGGCGGTGATCTGTTTTTTTTATCGGTACTGTGATATTGAGGCGGACAGATCGGACAGATCGGACACTTTTGACACTATTTTGGGACCAGTGATAATTATACAGCGATCAGTGCTATAAAAATGCACTGATTATTGTATAAATGTCACTGGCAGTGAAGGGGTGATCACTAGGGGGCGATCAAGGGGGGGGGTTAACCGTGTTCCCTCACTGTGTTCTAACTGTAGGGGTGATGGGACTCACTAGGAGAGATGATAGATCGGTGTTCATAATTCGTATGAACACACGATCAGTCTCCTCTCCCCTGAGAGAACCAGGGTCTGTGTGTTTACACACACAGATCCCGGTTCTCGCTCTGTCACGAGCGATCGTGGTTGCTCGGCGGTCATCGCATCCGCCAGGCACTCCTATCGGCTCCAGTGGTGAGCGCCTCCTAAGGTAACATTGTTTTGCCCAGGGGAGCCAACCTACCAAAGTAAAACTGCGGGCGGCTGTTCCGGAAGCAGTCAAAAATGTGTTGTGTTTTTTTGTGTTGTTTTTTTTTTTAAATGCCTTTATACTTGGTGAACATGTGTGGCGCAAGAAAAATTTTACAGTGACTCTTTACTAGACTTTTATAAGTTTCATCCTCCCAAATTAGAATACCCCACTCACAATCATGCCTTATTCATGTCATCCGTTTTTGGCAGCACCTATATTTGTGATCAACTATTTTCAAGAATAAAGCACACGATGGGCAACATTAGAATCAAAATATCTGCTGAGCACATTGAGTGTTCATTGAGAATTGCTATTACATCCATTAAACCAGATATTGGTGCGTTAGTTTATCAAAAACTGTGTCAAATTTCACACTAGTTTTATGTTGCCCTCTTTTACTTTTAAAATAGAAAATATTACAAAAAAAAAAAAAAAGTTTCTTTACTCAGACAGGTATATTATCAATATCCAGTATCGGTAACTTTTTCTGCTCATCGGCTATTAATGTATATTTTGTGTGGCCCAAAACAATTGAACTTCTTCCAATGTGGTCCGGGAAAGTCAAAAGGTTGCACACCCCTGATTTAGATATTTCCATTGTAAACATGTAATGTTTTTGATTTTAGTAAATAAAAAACTTGCACCTGATAACATTGGTTCTCTGCATTGTGATTTAATACTTGTTTGTACTACTTCCCCTTGTTTTTCCTTTGTTGGTACACAAACCCTGTAATTAACGTTTTGTAATAATTACTGTGTAGTGGGAAAGGAAGCACGGCGTTCAGTCCATCCCATCCGCTCTTGCCCTTAAGACAGAAGCAGCAGAAGACTGTGCATTCAGATGACAGTCCTGGTAAGTATAAGCTTTACATGGTGGAATTCACAGTGTATAAGTGCAACTTTGGTCAAGCATTAACCTTAGCTGATTCTCCCCGTTGCGTCTGTAGTAAACTGACTTTTCTAACTCTCACATACTTTGTTTTTGCTAGAGCAGGCCATGACCCATTGCTGGCCTGTTGTCTACTACAGCAAAGGCAGGTTCAGCCATGGGCCAGCCAGTGCCTCTGCTTCACCTCTACTCGCCTTGCCCTGTATTGAAGAAGCTGAGGTAAGCGTGAAACAGATTCTTAACCACTCCCATACCACAGTACGTCATTTGACGTTCTGGGCTTTGAGTGGGGATATCTGAATGATGCCTGCAGCTGAAGGCATCATTCAGATACTATTTTTTTTTCAGCCAGTGATTCCCTGCACAGTAAGAACAATCATAGCGGCTGTTAAGCCGCTTGATTGTTTTCACAGGTGGCAGGAGAGGAAGCCCCACCCTCCGGTGCTTCTACAGGTTTGCCCATGCGATCAGCGAACCGGAGAAGGAATCCACCGGTGGTGGAAGTTCACCATAGAGAATACCACAGACCAGATGGTCCCTGGCAGTCTCTGATCTTCGGAGGCCAGCGTGACGTTGTGACGTCACGCCCAGCCCTCTGTCGTGTATTCCAGACTAGAGGAGAGATGTGGGGTCTTATAAACCTCACATCTCTCCATAAAGAGGACCTGTCATGCCTTATTCCTATTACAAGGGATGTTTATAAAAATGAATTAAAGGTAAAGTGCTCACGTCCCCATAAGTACGTTGCGCTCACATATGTAAACGGTGTTCAAACCACACATGTGAGGTACCTCCGTGAAGGTTAGAGCGAGAGCAACAATTCTATCACAAGACCTCCTCTATAACTCTAAACAGGTAACCTGTAAAAAAATTTTAAAGCGTTGCTTATGGAGATTTTTAAGTACCGAACTTTGGCTCCATTCCATGAGTGTGCGCAGTTTAAAAGCGTGACATGTTGGGTATCTATTTACTCAGCGTAACATCTTTTACATTATACAAAAAAGATTGAGCTAACTTTACTGTGTTTTTTTTTTTTTTTTATTTTAATTCATGAAACAATTTAAAAAAAAAAGTGTTTGAAAAATGGCTGCGCAAATACCGTGTGACATAAAGTTGCAATGACCGCCATTTTATTCCCTAGGATCTCTGCTCAAAAAAAACATAATGTTTGGGGGTTCTGAGTAATATTCTAGAAAAAAAAATATGACTTTTACATGTAGGAAAGGAGTGTCAGAATTGGCCCAGTATGGAAGTGGTTACGCTGAGGCATGCCGTGGCCTCTCTAGCAAACTGGTAAATATTTAAGGGTACTTTTCATACAGACGCTGGGGCATCGGCGGTAAAGTGCCGCTATTTTTATCAGCGCTTTTCGGGCGCTTTTAACCACCGCTAGCGGCCGAAAAAGAGTTCAACGCCCTGCTGCAGTGGCGCTGCCCATTGATTTCAATGGGCAGAGGCGCTTTAGGCGCGGTGTATACACCGTGCCTAAAGCGCCTCAAAGATGCTGCTTGCAGGACCTTTTTTAGCGTCCTGCCACAACACCGCTCCAGTGTGAAAGCCCCCGGGCTTTCACACTGGAGTGACAGGAGAGGCGCTTTGCAGGTCCTGATGTTAGCGATATAGCGCCTGTAAAGCGCCTCAGTGTGAAAGTAGCCTTGGTCAGTGATAAACTGCACAGTTTCTCCAGTGCTGAGAGTTCAGGTAGGAGGAGATTTCCACTACAGCCTGTATACACGCCCACATGTGTGATGCCAATATCATGTGACCTGGCTAGCTCTGAGAACAAGTAAATATTCTTTCCAGCAAAAAAGACACAACTGAGCATGTGCAGGTTGGCTACCCTGTCTGTTAGCTGACTTTCCCCAGATAGTGCATGAGGGAAGGATCTGTGCATACGGCGCCTTTCACATGGACGGCTATTCTGCCGCAGTTAAAAGCATGTTTTTTTTTCTGTGAAATTCAAGACACCAGGCACTGCGATCAGCTGCATTTGTACGGTGCGATTAGCTGCGGTTGCGATTAGATGCAGTTTGCCATTTCCATGGCAACCCGACATGGTACCGACTCGTATTGAACAGGGATCCGACCTGGATCCCCGCCAATACCAGGCACTGTGTTTGGTATGAATCTTGAGGGGGAACTCCACGCCAAATTTAAAATAAAAACCGGCATGGGTTCCCCTCCAAGAGCATACCAGGCCCTTCGGTCTGGTATGGATTCCAAGGAGCACCCCCTACGCCGAAAAAACAAGACCTGGGCTGGGATCTGGGATTCCGATAAGCCCCCCGCCCGCAGAACCCGACAACCAACGGCCAGGGTTGTCAGGAAGAGGCCCTTGTCCTCATCAACATGGGGACGAGGCGCTTTGGGGTGGGGGGGCCGCAGGGCACCCCCCTTGCCCCAAAGCACCAAACCCCCCATGTTGAGGGCATGCGGCCTGGTACGGTTAAGCTAAACGCAGTGTGTGAATGGGGCCATAGGAAAGCATTGTGTGCGTTTAGCTGCGGTAGAAAACGCAGCTAAAAGCCCAATTCTATCCGTCCGTGTGAAAGGGGCCTAAAGGGTAAAAACAGCCTTTTTACACAATGCAGAGGATTAACCCCTTAAGCTCCACAGTGAATATAACAAGCATGCTGCGCTGCATATACAGACTGATTTTACTGTTGTGGGTTTAGTAACACTTTAAAATCTGCAATTTTTTATGTTGCATGAGATTAGCACAACTTTTTACTAAACACATTTTTAGGAAAGGTTACATTAAAATAAATTTTGGTGCACATTATTTTGTTTGAATTAAAAAATATGGGGTTTCGCAGAGTAGATACCAAATGTGTCAAAACTTAAACTACTTAAATACGGTGCCCAAAATTGTCCATAGGGGACGCTTTAAGAGCCTTTACAAGTTATCAATAAAGAGTTGACCTTGAATTATGGCCCTAGAATTATTGCTCTCACTGACATTTGCGGAATTACATCACGTGTGGAACAGCGGTTACACGCCCCCTGTGCACATATGTGTGAAGCAACAGGGGTGTGGTTTATATTTATTTTTGGTTTTGTTTTTAAAGCTGGCCATACACCATACAATTTTCTTATTCAAATTTCTTTAGATTTACCTTCAACTGTGTAATAGAATGGCCTGCCTGATAGCATACAAATTGAAAGTGTTTAGGTTTGAACTCCTATTAGATGTTTTTGGTAAATCTAAAGGAAAGTTGCACAAGAAAATTGTATAATGTATGGCCAGCCTAATACTTATTTTCATTTAGCTTTATTGCTGTCACGAGGGCCAACAGGCAGGTGACCAGGTGACCGGTCCTCTTCATGGAGACTGTAGGGGTCTATGAGACCCCCAATGTCTTCCTGTCCTTTACCGTACCGCAGCTAATCCAGCACAGATCATGAACCTGGAAGTGCTGTTTCCGGGTTCATTCATAGCAGAGGAAGTGGGGGGAATAGATGTTCCTCAATCTCCCAGTCTTCTTGGAGGAACAACATAGCCGAAGAACCATCATGTTTGCCACCAGAGGGGTAGAGCCGCGTCTGTACTATAAAAGTGATCTACCACCACTCTGATCATTTTTACATGAAAGATCATCTGCTTACAAAAATACCAAGCTCACAGCTGCAGGAGCAGCTGTGAGCTTGTTGTAACCCCTTGAATACCAGTACTTTACTAGACAAGAGGTTAATGTGAATGGGGAGGCAGCTTAAGTAAAGCAATGTCTCTCTTCAGCCTTCATTCAGAAGCTTTAATAGCTGAATTGTTTTGCTGATCATTATTATTCAGTAAATACAAATTAGAGCTACCTGTCCATTGCTCAGAAGCTCATTGTGAAAATATTTCTTTATAGGTCACAGAGATTGTGCAAATTCTTTGACGCAGAATGAAGTGCCACCTCGTTCATCGGTGGTGGCATGGGCAGAGAAAAGGCCAAGGTAAGTCCACAATATAACAGATATTCCTTAGGCTACCTTCATGAAATGTTCTCTTCACCCATCAGAAGTCTTTGACTAGCCTTGGTAAAGTTGTCACTGTGCAATAGCCATGTGTCTGAAATTCTTCTTTACTTACAATAGAATGACACGGCTAAAAACTCCTCTGCGTGGACTAGAAGGGGTTACCTGTAGACAATGTATGACCCGCTGCTATTAGAAAAAGCAGTCAGATTCTTCTAAGTCACTGATGATCTTTTTTTAGCTGTGGAGCTCCATGTTGTAAACCTGCCTCTCCCTTGTTGATTAACAGCCTGCCTTCTATCGGTCATACATCTTATATGCTTGGAGTTAAAGAAATCCTTCATGAAAGACATACTGGGCTACCATTGCTGACCTTTTGAAAATGCTAGTTGCTGGCATGCATGATGATCTGATGACTTCATAACTTTCTGAATCACTGATTCTGAATAAGTATGTTGATGAGGAAAGTGGCAGAGATGGTAGAAGTTCCTGCTTTGCGTTCTTTTTTTGGTTTGGTGATGCATCTGCAAGAGTGATCAGCATAATTCTTTCATAACAGGTTTACCTTTAAAGTATGAAGGTTTTCTTTTCTAAGCTCTCCTTTTGAAAATGCTGGTTGCCTCGCTGTGCATTATGGCTTTCTGGGTCACATGTTGAAACAAAGGAATGAAGATCAGTTCTTACATAGTTAGTCTGGTTGAAAAAAAGACACAAGTCCATCTAGTTCTGGTGTCACAGGATGCATACTTGCTCTTAGTCAGTGACTCCAGGTATTAGACATAGACTTTCAGACAGCTAGCATTTTTAGTAGAAAGTCAGAAATGCCAGGTCCTGTATTTACTTATGGATTTCCTTTTAAAGGATAAGTTCGCCTTTTAAAAAATATAATAAATGCACATTTTTTTGCAGGTAAAAAATGTGCGTTTATTTTTTGTTGGGAGCCTGTAAAGTATTGCACCCACGATCAGCAGATCACGGGTCTAATCTCAGGCTACTACAGACTGTCTGTGTAGAGGTATGGGCAGGCAGTTACTATATGACAGGTAAAATCAATGAATTGCTAGAGCTTACTTACTAGAGCGCTCACCAGTGCCCTGATAGTTCATTGAGAACTACAAGCCACCAAGGCTGTTGGTACTTGTAGTTCATTCATTCACAGAACTCTGTGAATGAGCGACACATCCGCTTGGGACAATTCTTCTCAACTTGTAACAGCGGGTGCAGGGAGAAGATCCCTGGCCCACTGTCACAATTAGAAGGGGGTTTAGGGAGAGGCTGCAGGAGCGGGAACATAGTTACATAGTAGGCGTTGTTGCTACCTCCTGTCTGAGTGGATGACTTTTGCTGTTTTTATCATGGATTAAATATGGAATAAAGATGATCGTTTTTCAGGGTACAGCAGTCCGGGATTTTCTTGTTCATACAGACTTGTGCACAGTCTGCACCTGATACTCATCAACCTGAAACTCATCAAGGGTTTATGTTTTTTCTGAACCATTGTCCGCAGAGCTTGTGAAGCGTCATTTCCTTTGCTACATAGTAGGCGAGGTTGAAAAAAAGAAACAAGTCCATCAATTCCAACCCGTGTGTGATTTATGTCAGTATTACAATGTATATCCCTGTATGTTGTGGTCGTTCAGGTGCCTATCTAATAATTTTTTTAAATTATTACATGTAACATGTTCCCAAAGGTGACCTTATCATTTAAAGCTTTACTCCACTCAAAACTTGTTTCGTACATATGCCATACGTTTAAAAAACATTCCAGCTTGATTAATTTTAATAAGCGTATGCAGGCATTTGAATTTTCTACCCACCTGAGCACATCACAAGGGTGCCTGCTCTTCCTGTTAGATTTGTTAATTAAATGCCCTAGATCTCCAACAAGATTCCCTCCAATGGTTTGCCTAAGAGAAGCCTGTGGATAAATAAACCCACTATCTGTCTTATACCCATGATAACTGTTTTGGGTACACTGACCCTTTAACCACTTCAGCCCCGGAAGGATTTACCCCCTTCCTCACCAGAGCATTTTTTGCAATACGCCACTGCGTCGATTTAACTGACAATTGCGCGGTCATGCGACGTTGCACCCAAACAAAATTGCTGTCCTTTTTTCCCCACAAATAGAGATTTCTTTTCGTGGTATTTGATCACCTCTGCGGTTTTTATTTTTTGCGTTATAAACAAAAAATGCGACAATTTTGAGAAAA
Source organism: Lithobates clamitans (assembly GCA_037952925.1). NCBI lineage: Eukaryota > Metazoa > Chordata > Amphibia > Anura > Ranidae > Lithobates > Lithobates clamitans. The sequence goes on along the minus strand of JBBGZY010000695.1, from coordinate 2,234,309 downwards.
AGCTATTTTTTTTTTTTTACTTTTTGCTATAATATCCCAGAAAAATATATTAAACAAATTTCTTCCTCAGTTTAGGCCGATATGTATTATTCTACATATTTTTGGTAAAAAAAATTGCAATAGGAGTATATTGATTGGTTTGCACAAAGGTTATAGCGTCTACAAAATGGGGGATAGATTTATGGCATTTTTATTATTATTTTTTTTATTAGTAAAGGCGGGGATCTGTGATTTTTTATCATGACTGCGGCGGAAACGGCGGACACTTTTGACACTATTTTGGGACCAGTGACATTCATACAGTGATCAGTGCTATAAAAATGCACTGATTACTGTGTAAATGACACTGGCAGGGAAGGGGTTAAACACTAGGGGGCGATTAAGGGGTTAACTGTGTTCCCTCAGTGTGTTCTAACTGTAGGGGGGATGGGCTCACTAGAACATGACAGATCACTGCTCCCGATGACAGGGAGCAGTAGATCCCTGTCATGTTGCTAGGCAGAACAGGTAAATGCCTTGTTTACATAGGCATCCCCCTGTTCTGCTCTCCGTGTCACGATCGCGGGCCACTAACAGACCTCGAGCCTGCGGGTGCACGATTTTAAAGGGGACATACAGGTATGCCTGTTTGCGCATCTGTGCCATTGTGCCGACGTATATCATGGTGTACTGGACGGCAGGAGGTTAATGAGTATATTAAAAATTTATTCTTTGAATTTCAGGCACATAACAAGAATTTGAGCTTGATGATCATTATTAATTTTTGTTGTTCGCAGGCCCCTCTCACAGCCACCGTTTGCCCTTCACTGTGCTGATGATGTTGATGCGACCTCCGGAGACAGTATTAGCCTTGCTCGATCTATCAGCAAGGACAGCCTGGCTTCAAACATCATAAATGCCACTCCTAAACACCAGATGCCTAATTCATCTGCACCTTTCAGTTCAAGGAGTCTTTTAGGACATGTGGACATAGAGGATGAGGAGGAAGAACTTGTTGCATATATTAGATCAGGTGACGCATCCAATCATGGAGACCTTGAATTGCAGAGCATCTCTTCCCGTGCCTCAAGCCAGCAGGCAACAGCAAGGTCTCCAAGGAGGCCACACCCAGATGAAGAAAAAATGGATGGCTTTTTCTTAGAACCTCTAATGCCCGCAGTCCTTAAAAAAGCAAAAGAAAAGCAAATTGTCCATAAAAGGGAAGAATATGGTGAAAGTAAGCCAAAGGGATTTGTTCATAGACGTGAAAATGAAGGTACTACTCAGTCTTTCCCCCGAAAGAAAATCACTACTAATCACACTGCACATAATTTGAATAGAACTTATACCCCTGTCTGTAGTTCAGAATTCCCAGCCACAGAAAGTCCTAGGATTGAACCTTTACAGGCATCAATAGAAAGTGGTACTGGCTCTTTTCAACCTCTTGCCACCAGTAGCATCGATCCATCGGTTGAGCCTAGTAGTGGATTTTTTCTTCATGATTCTAAGTCAGACATGGGTGATGAAGAAAAGCCGACACAACTCTCACTAGATAAAGTCAAAGATCTAGAAAGCACATGGACGTTATCAAGGCAAGACTCTGACTCCGACAATCTGGATCTAGAAGAGGAGTTTGATCAAGAACTTGTTCCTCCTCATCCGGTATGCAAATACATTGGTGAAGAGGAGTCGGCTAAGCTGCAGGAAGACATGAAAGTAAAGGAAAATGATGACAAAGATGATGCCAGTGGACGCTCAAGTCCCTGTTTAAGCACCATTTCCCAGGTCAGCAGTGTCTCCTTGGCTAGTGGGAGCGTACGAATGACTAGTTTTGCAGAGAGAAAGTTTCAAAGACTTAATAGCTATGAAACAAAATCTAGTACGAGCAGTTCACAGAAAACCACCCCTGATGGTTCTGAATGCTGTCTTCCTCCACTGACCACCTGGAAGCAGCGCAGGGAGCAGAGTCCTGGTGGACAAAACAAAGATCACACTAATGTCTTAGCTTCTGAACTTGTACAACTTCACATGCAACTGGAGGAGAAGAGGAGAGCCATCGAAGCTCAGAAGAAAAAGATGGAGTCTTTGTCAGCACGTCAGCGGTTAAAATTGGGGAAGGCAGCATTCTTGCATGTTGTGAAAAAGAGCAAGCATGAAGGGTCCTCTCATCCGTTGAGACTAGAACATCCACTGAAGGACTTCACCAAGCAAACTGAGGCAGATATGGTGACCATCACCTCTAAAGCTGAACAAGTCCTTGAAAAAGCGGACCTCCCAAGTGAAGTTTCTAAGCAGCCAAAGGTTCAAGAAGTTTTAGAACAGAAGCCGAAAGAGCTTGATTTGGATGAAGTTGAAGTGTGTAATGTGGTAGCTGATGCCAGTCCCGATGATGCTGATTCTGAGGTCGATGTGACTGAGTGTAACCTCTCCATTGAAAAGTTGAACGAGACCATAAGCACCCTACAACAGGCAATACTAAAAATATCTCAACAGCAAGAACTGCTCATGAAAGCCCCAGCCTCTGTGCTCCCAGCACTCAAGACTAATAGCCAGGACCTGAAATTAAACCCACCTGTTCACTTTGTAGAGCCTCTGTCTCCACCTGGAACTGGTACGGGATCTCGTAAAAATCGGTTTGGTCAGGGTAGAACCCCACGCTCTTCTCGGGCCTCTGACCATAAAATGTTTAAAGAAAAAATGCACAACTCTTCCCGTTTTATAACCCCAACACAAAGTATAGAGACGTTGCCTCATTTAAAATCAGTCCCAACTCTGAAATCTCCAATCAATCCTACAGGAGATGTATCGGATAAAAGTGCAGAACAAATCGAAGGGCACCCCGATAAACCTACAGGTGCCTTCCGACTACATGAGGAAAACAACCAGAGGACATTTGTTCTTTCCACCTCCAAAGATGCAAATATTCTATCAGACCAGGCACATAAGGATGTTGTCAACAGTTCGCGAGCGGCTTGTGTGGGCTCCTCAGAGAGTTCTGGCAAAGAGAACGTTCCTGTGGATGAGCGGCTCAAGAACAAGTCTAGTCTGATAGAGGTTGATCTTTCTGAGCTTATAGATCCCGATGAAGAGGAAGGGACAGATAATCCAGAGAAGTCCACAGATGCTATTGGCGAAGATCAGAAATCTGGAGTTGGATTTTTCTTCAAAGTGAGTCATGTTTTTTATTGTTTGCATGAAATCATAACTGACCTAGTTTCCTCCAGGCTGACAAAAACGTGCGTCTTAAAGCGGTTGTAAATTCTGTTACACCACTTGTACCTACAGGTAAGCCTAGAAGAAGGCTTACCTGTAGGTACTGTACATATCTCCTAAACTTGCACATCATCTGCGCATGCGCACTAAAGAAACAGCCTGCTCGTGCCATTTCTTTAGTACCTGTGCCATGACTGGCGGCATGCACGGGAGTGACGTTATCGCAGCCGGCCAATACAGTGCAGGAGCCCGTTCAACTGGCTTCTGTTCAAGAGGCATGGAGGAAAAAGATCTGCCAGTCGGCACCCAATCAGTGCTTTCAGCCTATAGAGCACTGACCATTGTGCTCTGGCGGGGAGCCCACCCCCTGTCAGTACACAATAGCTCAGTGGGGGAGATCGTTGTACTAACATTGTATGGTTAGTCAATGATCTTCTCCTAAGCTCTTCTTTTTTTTTAAACCCAGCGGGCTGAACGAAAAGAAAACCGTTAGTGTACACCAGGCTTTAGTGGTTTCTGGCAACTGTGACTCGCACCAAATCTTTTGTTGTGTGGGCAAAAGGCTAATACAAAAAGCTACTTTTTGCCATAGCTTTGTGTGTGACTGTGGTAGGGACAAGGGATAAGCTTTTCTGGAGTAGAAGGTAATGTGAGTGCTTCAGTGTTCTTTGTAATCAGCTGTAGAATAATTTAGCAATGTTTAAAAGATAGTGTATGTTTCTGTATTTGCTGAAGTGAGTGATTCAGTGTTTGGGTACCACATTGTGAAATATGTCAGAGCTTTAAAAAATATGGTAACGGTACATTAAAAAAAGTCTCTATTTTAAAACTGACCTCCATGGTTTGCCTTATCACTTCCAGGATGACCAGAAAGCAGAGGATGAGCTGGCCAAGAAGCGAGCTGCCTTTCTGTTGAAGCAACAAAGGAAGGCAGAAGAGGCTCGTCTCAGGAAACAGCAGCTGGAGGCTGAAGTCGAACTAAAGAGAGATGAAGCCCGGTAAATATGCATAGAGCAATCACAAATGTAATGAATATATGAATTGTCCCACCAGTGAGGCTCTCAGTACAGCTTGGGAAGTTAGTTAGGTTTATTATGTTTAGCAACTTTGTGAGCTTATCTATTGGTCAGTTCAAAGAGCAGAGCTGATAAAACAAAAACTGTTCTGCTTGGTTACAGAATCTCTCTACTGTTCCATAACAATCCAGCAAAAAATTACATTTGATCATGGTTTCTTTGCATTTAAAGGCGAAAAGCTGAGGAAGACCGGATACGAAAGGATGAGGAGAAGGCCAGAAGGGAACTCATCAAACAGGAGTATCTACGACGGAAGCAACAACAAATATTGGAGGAGCAAGGGATAGGACGGCCTAAACCCAAACCCAAACCTAAAAAGTCTCGTCCAAAATCTGTCCATCGAGAGGAATCCTACAGCGACTCAGGAACCAAATATTCCTCTACGCGTAAGTGTGTTGTAGATGGCATTTTAGTTCAGTCAGCTTTTGGTTCCTTATTGCAGCACTTTATGTTCTGTCTTCTTCTCTGATAACAAAATAGGTTCTAAGTGCTTGCATTGCTCCTCTTCTGCATCATCCCCCTATCCTCAAAATTGTTACCCATCCAGTGTCTGTATCTCTCCCTAATAGATTAGATTAATTGTGGACTAGGTTTTTTTTTTTTTACTTGTTTTATGCATTGTACTGTATATGCTCCATGCATTAAAATGTCAGTTAAAACAAAAAGTTGAGAACTGCATTTCAAATATAGCTTATATCCCCCCTCCTTGTTTTTCTATAGCTGACAACTTGAGCAGTGCACAGTCCGGGTCTAGTCTGTCATTGGCATCTGGAGCAACTACAGAGGCAGAAAGTGTCCACTCTGGCGGAACACCATCACACCGGTACTATTCACTATAAATTGTACTTTTGCTGGAAAGAAATACAATTTTTGTTACTGGAAATAATCCAGTCCTTCAACAGCACCAGAATTCAATCTGTACAATGCTCGTATTAAACACACGTCCTAATGCCTCCCTTACATGGGCGATTACAAAATTTTTTAGGGGGCGCAAACAAACTGAAAAATTCTGCACATTACGCAGACCCCTTTCCCTGCACAGTACACAGACTCCTTTCATTCTAAAGCCCCCCTGCACTCCCAGGAGACCGCTGCCCTCATAGTTGAGAAAAAATCACTGTCAGCCCCTTTTTATACGCCGCTCCGCTCCTCCTTTGTGTCTCTCATTGTAAACCATTACTGACAGCCCTTTCTCATAAAACGTTCCTCCTGGGTTACTCTCAATGTAAATGGAAGATTGTAATTAACGCCGATCTATCGTGGACCCGGTCATGTGACTCTCCTCTGCTGTTTCATTGATGGTTACATGACCACTCTCATCCAATCAAAAGCTACACTCGAGGAGAGCGGCCAGAACAAGCCCCCGTTACCTAAGGTATTACAGGCTTCCATTTACATTGAGAGGGACACAGGAGGAACGTTGTATGAGAAAGGGCTGTCAGTAATGTATTCTTATCTTCAAAGTATGGCAGCGCTGTCCCAGGGCCAGGAGAGGTGGGGCAGCTGGCCTGACACCCCCCACCCCCAATGGGTGGCGCACGGGGAGGGCAGCCTGATGCCGTATAACACACAGGCAGGGATTACCCTCTGTTTTCACGGGGAAAAAAGTGTGTTATACGACGATAAATACGGTACTGCCTCCTAGCCGTTCAGAATATTCAAGCACCTCTTAAAATTTAGAGCATTTCTTGTATTTATTTAGTCATTAAGGCAGATGAGTAAGTGAATGTGTATGCCATTTGGTATGTTTGCAGTCACGTGTATTTTTTCTCCTTCATTTAGAGTGGATTCGGTTGAAGCCTTGTCATTGGGAAGCAGACACCAGAGCAGAACGGCAGAGCGAGATTGGGAGAATGCTTCCACTGCATCATCTATAGCATCAGTGGCGGAATATTCAGGTATGCTATTCTCTCTTCTCTCCTTCTCATGATTCCTTTGCTTTGTTGTGACCTTCTGACCGGTTTTCGTGTTATTCCTCACAATATCACAAACAGAAAAAAGATGTAAAGATGGCGTTTCACCGTTTCACTTTGACGTATACCTGTAATGACATCTATAGTGTTTTAGTGGCAGTTGGATTGTACAGCAGCCACCTAAAACTGCCTACTCTGTTTTGTAGTTGATTGGAGCACACACTATTATTCAAGTACTAATTTCATCTAGAAAGTTGGAGCTTTGGACGCTGCCTTGCTTTACTGACTTCCTAGCTGAATTCATTGTATCTAAATCATATAGTGTAGGACACAGGACTTGTAGTCATAGACCATGGGTTTTATGCAGGCTATCTGCAGGTGATTGGATAATGGCAAGTAACCTTTAAGTTTTTGTTGGGTAAAAAAGATGGTTTGTGAGTTCCCTTTGCTATGTTATTGCCCATGCCTCAGTTTATTGCTTGGGAACGTCCCATGGTTACTTATGGAGTTTGACAAAGTGGGTGGGGTTATATGAGCGTGCAGTAGTATGCGCTATAGCAAAGTTCTGCCCAGTGTTCAATCACCTTCCTATATCTTAAAGCTTAACTAGATCTTTTTGACCCCAGATCTCTCAATAAAGAGGGTATCTATTTACTCGGCATAACCTCTTTCACATTTTACAAAAACATTGGGGTAAATATTGTATTTTGTTTTTTTTAAATTCATTAGAGTGGTTTTTTTTTTTCCAAAAAATTGTGTTTGAAAGACCACTGCGCAAATACTGTGTAACATAAATTATTGCAACGATCGCTATTTTATTCTCCTGATTTTTCTCACCAATTTATTATTTTTTTAATTGGAAAAAAAAAATATATAGAATGTTTGGGGTATCTAATTTTCTAGCAAAAAATACTAATTTAAAAGTTTAAACAAACAGTTCCAGACAAGGCCTAGTCTTCAAGTGGCTAGTGACTTCAATGCAAAATTGCGTCCCATTAGCTGCAATGCACAATCGCGTCCCATTGACTTCAATGCAAAAACATCAGCCACATTAATTAAAAACAAAAAAATTTAATGGAAAACTGTGTTTTCGGCCAAGTGCATCCTGAATTTTCGGCACCGGAATTTTCATTTTGGTGCACTACTAGTTACAAGATTAGCTTTTCTATCCCTACCCCATCCTTGCTTTATACCCTTGAATCTGCCAGTTTCAGACGCAAGTGGTTATAGCAGTTCCTTCAAAAGAATGCTTTAAAGGTTTCTTTGTGGACCTATTCACAGTCCCAAAACCAAATGGGGGCATACATCCAATACTAGACTTAGAAATGCTAACCAGATTTCTTTGTGTTCCAAAATTCCAGATGTAATCTACAAGACCTGCCATTGCTTCCTTCAAACAAGAAGAATTTCTTGCATCAGCAGATAAACAAGATGCCTATCTCCATATGCCCCTTTTCCCATCACACCAACACTTGGGTTTTTCTTTAGGAGACTAGTTCTTGCAGTTTGTGGCATTACCATTCAAGCTCTACTCTGCACCCTTAGTGGTGACAAAAATGCTTGCCCCTCTTCTCCTAAACCAAGGGCATCCATGCCACAGGTTACCTGGACAATCTCTTGCTGAAAGGATACTCAGCCAGGACATTGTCTGCCAACGTCCAAAAAAACATCCAGTTCCATCAAATCTTTGGCTGGACAATTTTTTTTCCAATGTGTGCCCTACAGCCACCTTATCTGCAATACCTGGGTCTAATCTTGAACACAGCCCATGCCAGAATATCGCCTCCCTAAAGTCCAGCTCCCAGACCCTCGGGTCACAACAATGGCCCTTAATTTGCTTTTGCTTGGGGGTTCTCGACCCCATGGTGTCCTCCTTCAAGGCAGTTCCCTTTGCTCAATTTTATGACAGACCCCATCAATCCAACATCCCCAAAACGTGGAACAAGCAAATTCAATGCTTGCATCACCCAATGCTACTGTCTAATCAGGCAAATATCTCCCTGACATAGTGAATCTCCAATCCTGCCCAGGTATTGTGGAAGTCAATCGTTCACAAAACTTGAAACATGGTAACAACAGATGCACGCCTTACAGGTTTCTGTGGAGTTCACAACTCACTGTCTGTTCAGGTTACATGTTCCCCGCAGGAGTTTTAATTACCCTTCAACATTCTGAAACAGAGAGCCATCAGATTGTCTCTACAGCATTGGACCTCCCTTCTACAAGGTTAGCCAGTCGGAGTACAAAATAATAATGCAAAGTTTTGAAAATCTGGACTTTTTAGGCACTATAACCAACTTGTAAAAACATGTACAAAATTTGATAAATTATATTAAATCCAGTTAAAAAACAACCATTGACAACATTTAAAATGCACCCCATTTTTTGGAAGTAACCACCCCTTTGAAATAGTTATTGCTAGTATAGGTAAATTAACATTTTAACATAATATTGTAACTGGGGATGCCACCATCCTTTTGCCCCCAGCTCAACCTGTTTCGTGACGAACCGACTCAGGAACCCTTTGGGTGCAGAAGAGTTGCTTAAAAAAATAGCAAAGCTACATTCAAAGAAGGTTAAATAGCTTTGGAACACACTTGTTTCTGGGTTGGCGTGGGAACGCAAAGGGGTCTGGCGAACATGGACCTTGCAGGGTGAAGATAAACCTAAATAGTAGTATTACAGGTGTAATAATCCAAAAACAAGCCTGCTAAATTAAGTATTTAATTCTAAACCCACAACTATATCCAAAAGTCTGCTGACTCAAGATCGCATAACAACCACTTCAAGCTATAGGGACCTAGAATGTAGTATGGGAACAGGAGGTTATACGCAGTCTCAGTACAGAGACTCAAACAAACACATCTCTGTGAGGGTCATGGGGCAGCTATTCCATCAAGCTTATGTTGGGTACCTGTATACCGCATAAGGTTTAATGTAATGGAAAACCTTAACTATTTTTAAAGATCCCATATACTAAATTCTAGGTCCCAGTCCCTTGAAGTGGTTGGTATGCGACCTCTAGTCAGCAGACTTTTTCGATTTTGGGTTCAGAATTAAATATTTTTATTTATTCAGTTTGTTTTTGGATTATTACACCTGTACTACTCATTTGTTCTCACTTGCCATGTTGCTTAACACTCAATTTTTTTACTTGGATTTATCCTATGGTCTATGCAAACCAGTCCTTTACTGAACGATTAAGATAATAGTAATTTTGACTACCTGTAAATTCCTTATCTTGGAGTACAGTACAGGGCACAGGCCCTTCCCCTCTGTGCTTTAGTCACTCCTTATTGCTAAAAAGAAAAAGAAAAAAGTAACCTTCAAGGGTGGCCCTAGCATATTTTTTTTCCAGCGTCCAATCACATGAAGCTAACTGGGTATTATCATGATCTATGAATACCAGTCTTGTGTCCTGTGCTGTATTCCAAGATAAGGAACTCACAGGCAAGTCAAAATTCCTGTTTTTTTAACATATTCGTGCTCCACAGGTATAGAAGAAAAAATGTGCGTGGGGAACCTCTACCTGCCTGTTGTAAACTCCAACTTTTTTTTTATATATATATATATATATATATATATATATATATATATATATATATATATATATATATATATATATATATATATATATAAGATTTTGTCACATGCGGATAATTATACAATAAACATATGAAAGTTGACATAGGTGTAAATACACGTCATGTATACCAGAACACAATTACACTGGAACAGTATATGATTAAGACTTCTGAAACATATTTCCCACGTTATAACTTTTTCTTCTTTACTCTGGATCCCACATGAATTTCTTTTTGCTCAATCCCAGATTATTGTTTAATGGCTTTCTTAAGTAATGCACTTCACTTGATTATCATTTTTTTTTAAATGGTTTACTTGCACTTTAATGCCCCCAGCACAGTCCTACACTAATATATCTTCATATAGCTCTAACATATGCCATAGTGCTATATTGAGAACACTTATTGATTTTGATCAATCTCTGCATCAGGGGAGCCAACATTCTAATGTCTCATATGCATATATTCTAGGCCAAGGGGAACCCAGTACAGTATTATATCAATTATTATTTCTGCTGCTTTTCTAGGTCCAAAACTTTATAAGGAGCCGAGCAGCAAGTCAAATAAACCAATAATTCACAATGCTATAGCTCACTGCTGTCTGGCCGGGAAGGTAAATGATGCACAGAAAAATCAAACTTTGGATGTAAGTGAAATAAACTTTTATTTTTGTCTTGTTACATAGGGCAGTTCAAAGCTTAATAATAATAATCAGTAACCCATAAGTAGTAATGCAGATTTCATCATTTTGTCTATTTAGAGTAGTGAAAACAAAGGTATATGATTTTCATTTAGTTTACTTTCAAAATGCATGAAATCTTTCAATTCAGCCAGTACAGTCACTTGAATTTCGTCTTCAAAATTTAAGTTGGCACACAACTGCTGGATGTTAAAATCTGGCTATTTACCTGTTGGAAGGGAATGTACTTAGATGGGCTTGCCAGAGTAGAGATCTCAGGTTGGGTGTGATTACTATGATCATTAGTACTCCAAAGAACATACAGAGATGGTGCTTGGTGGTGTCCTTCATAACACAACAGGGATATTACTTTTAATGGCTTTCACCTTTTGTATAACAGATCCTATATGCTTTTATTGTGTTTTAGTTGGGGTTAATGTTCAATTAATTGGGTAATTGTGTGTTTCCTATATTGGCTTTGTATTCATGTACTGTGATCTCTGTTACAAAATGCAGGAGCTAGAAAAGTGCGACGCCAACCACTTCATCATCCTGTTCCGAGATGCTGGATGCCAGTTTCGATCACTTTATTCTTATTACCCCGACTCTGAGGAAATCTGCAAGCTGACTGGAACAGGCCCAAAGAGCATCAGCAAGAAAATGATTGACAAACTGTACAAGTACAGCTCAGACAGGAAACAGTTTACTGTCATCCCCGCCAAAACCATGTCGGTGAGCGTCGATGCACTGACTATCCATAACCACTTGTGGCAAGCCAAGCGACCTGCGCTGCCAAAGAAGAATCCCCTGTACAAGTGAAGCTTCGCTGACGAGGTAACCGATCACTTTGGCTTTAGAGACCATGTTTATGCCTTCAGCGGATACAAATTCTGCAGCACTTTGAATGTTTTTTTTTTTCCACCAAATGGAATTTTAACATGAAGATTTTACACATTAAAAAAGACGAAGTATCGTTCCTGTTGTACATTCGTGTACATCCTGGTTCAAAGTTCACCTTCCCTGAAGCAAACTGACCTAAAGGAGATGCACTTTTCATACCTCTTTGCCAACTGTGTTCTGCTGTAATATTGTAATGGGTTTTTTTTTTCCCCTCTACATGGAATTTAAAGGAGCATGTCTGAAATCTCGGATAAGTGTTTTTTTCCTCATTTTAAAAGGGTATCTGTGAGGATGGTCTGTACCGCCACAGTTGAGGCTCCCAGACAGCCCTGGAGGCTGTCATCGACTGACCCCCCCCAGAAGTGGTGCTAGTTCTGAGACACAACACACCGCTGCAGCTTTACACACATTACCAGGCAGTGAAAGTTCCCAGTGCTGGATAGAAACCTCCACTGTGTCAGGTACCTGAGCATCCTGATATATATGTTCCATTTCACTTATACAGCAACGGTTCTCAATAGCTACTGACAGCTCGACAACATGGCTGCCTTTCTGATTATGCTAGCCTATGTCTGAAAAATACCAGAACTCAAAATCAAAGTGTCTGCAAGTAAGTATCATCTGCTGCCCTGTTCGCTGCTGATTTTGGATCGATAAGAGTGACTGACCTGTTAAAATTATATACAGCTGCCCGTCAACACATACAATGAATAACTGACGGATTTTATGCTTGAAAATTCATGATTTGAACTGAATACAACATTTTTCTTCAAAGTTGTTTTTTTTTTTTTAATCTAGTGGTACGGCAGATTTTTTTTTCTTCCCCCTCAAGGAATATTTGCTCTGATATATTCATCCCTGAAAGTGTATGGTATAGAAAGTAGGTATATTCCACACTGAGCACTACTAGAGGTACTGCTGTCTATATCCGATATCATGGTGCACTTAAAGATCAACACAGTCCTTTTTAATGGTTTTATGATGTGTTCGAATTTAAATAATCTTAATATTTGTTGCTGTGTACTCTGCAAAAAGCACACTTCAGAAAAGCTTGTGTGCTTATGTTGAAAATTTATATTATATATTATTTTTTTCTGAGGTGGGTTATTTATTGTTTGAAGGAAATATTTTTCTTTTGCTTTCTTCAAAAAAAAAAAAAAATCTTTGCATTCAAGAAAACCAAGTTTTGTTTTTTCATGATCTGAAGGATTGTTTGACCTGCTTACAATCGGGGGGCCATTTGTTACAGCTTTCAGCTTTAAAAAGAAACCCTGAAAACACTAAACGCTATTTTTTTTTTTTTTAATGGAATGCACTTTGGACTTTTTCTGTTCCCCTTCCTGTATGACTTCACTAAACATAATGTGAATTTATGTTACAGTTTAAATTAAACATGGCACATAAAATATTTAAATAATATATTTTTGAGTATTATTTTTTTTTTTTTTTTTTTTGCACAAGTTTTACGTTTTGAAGTATTACTTGAATTTATAGGTTGGTACTGAAGGTGTTCTTAAGTACTTTAAAGCAGGTTTAGGTGACTTGTAATGTGCTAGCTGTAGTGGAACTACAAGTGACAGTATGCCACGACCAGTTTTGAGAAGTTTGAGGCAGCCTTGAAAGCTATCTGGCACGCCTTCTGTTGTCTGATCTTAGCATGCTAGTTTATGCTGTAACTTGTAGTTCTGCACTGTAGGCCTTTTTAGTCTGACGCAAGATAATTTTTTTTTAATATTCTGTTGTCCAGAGGTAGAGGAGGTTAAATCTTCATTGACCAGTTTCAGAAGTCTGTTTAAATGCCCATAATGCCCTTCCACACTTTTCTCTTCTTGCTGCAGTTTTGTATATACTTGTTGTTGATGTCTATGTATATAATCAAAGCTTTATAAGTCTACAGTGCTGAATGATTTGTTACCATGCTGTCCCCATGCCTGTGTTCCCCTCTCCTCACCATGGTTTATTTATTTTATGAAAGCACTGAAATTAAATAAAATGAAATACTGTGTATATATACAGTGTTTGTTTTTTCCCTTTATGTGTTTACATTCTTCTAATTCTGTGTGCATATTTTATTTTTTATTTTCATTCAACCGCATTATTAAAGGTAGTCTATGTAGCTTGCTTAAAATCGGAGCTAAAGTCTTCTTTTTCACACTTTGATTTTGCAAGTTAAAAATAACGCATGCATTTACACTTGCAAATCTGTGTTAGCGTTTGTTTTATCTGTTTTATATTTATATGCCATCTCGTACAGTTTATGCAATTCAAATGCTCAGCATTAGTGGGAGATGATGTTGGCGGTGTTGCGATATCAGGGAAGTGATGTTAATCATTCCCTCATATGAATTTGAAAAATACTTAAATTCTTTACCATAAACTGTACATGTAATAGGCCAGCTCTGTCACCACCCCAATCTTTCCCCTCTCCTCTTAGCATTGCCTTTGTGCTTATGTCTCTGACGCTCACTTCTGGGAGTGGGCTTTTCGGCTCGGGCACCTGGAAGTCCTTTACTTTTATTAGTCAGTGTGTGCCTTTTTAATCTTTCATTTCCTGCCAGCTTGCTGTGGAAGGGGTTAACACTGTGGTTTTGAGTGCTGCAGTCGGTCTGCCTGGAGGAGTGCCGCATGGGCTCTTTGCTGCCTTTTTCCTGCCAGACATTGAAAAGATCTTCCCACTGTTCATATCTAAAGGCACTACAAAAATTAAAATAAGACTTTTTAGGTACAACATTTTTTTAATTTAAAATTACAAGTTTATTAACTCGGATTTATAAAATCATATAGCGCCATCATCATTTCACATAAAAATGTCCTATAACATCTCAATACAGAATTATAAAAAAAAATTGTAACGATACGGTGTATCATATCCATACGTGATGATCTCAACGCTTGCGCGTTTCCTGGACTTAATCCACTTCTTTAGGAGCCATTGGTATAATAGTACACCCAACAATCTATACAGAATGACATCTATCATTATTTACAACCTTTATTACAAAATAATAAACATCCCTCTGAGTATTAAAGAAATAAAACACACTAGTGTGCATGAGTGGGTGGACCATGTAGTGGTTATGATGTCAATGATGCCCGGTTGAACAGTGGATAATTCATAAGTAGCCTTGCTGCCTTCTAGGACTAGGGCTGTCCTGACTGTACTGTAGATAAAAGAAAAGAGGGCGCACTGGCCTAGTGCGTTCTCCAATGTATTTATTAGAGGAATAGTGAAAAAACATATAGATGTCTACTCACCAACAGCGCAAAAATAAAAGCTGATCTAGCCACCTATGTGGCTATTTACTTGTTGCTGACCGTGACCTCCAACTGAGGGAAGGGCCCTATCAAGGACCCAACCTCTGGCTAACGTGTTTCGAAGGATAGGGCCCCTTCCTTCGGTTGGAGGTCGCGGTCATCCACGAGTGAATATAGCCACAAAGGTGGCCTGATGAGATTTTATTATTGTGCTGTTTGTAAGTAGATATGTTTTTATCACTATTGCTCTAAAAAAAATACATTGAATATAGCACTAGGCCAGTGTGCCCTGTCTTTTCTTTTCTGTTAAAGAAATAAACCCAGAGTGTGCCAAGAGAAGGAAGGGATCAGAACCACAAGAGAGCTATAATTGGGAGACCACAAACACAAAGCATCCCCCAAAGCCCCCACATCACTGCTGTTTGAAATATAAGGTTTAAATAAAGATACCACAAACTCCAGTATTGCCTATGATTTTTCCAATGTGAGACAAAATACTACCTTGTTGCCTGGTGGAGTTTCTCGCCACGTGATTGAAACTCTCCACACTGATTCAAAGGGAGAAAGCTTTGGAGTAATCCTGCATAGTCCGAGTATAAAACAACATGGATTAGAACTAAAATGCCTTATTCTGGAAGTTCTCTTAAAGTGTTAACCCCCAAAAAAAAGATACTGCTTAAAGCATGTTATGACACAGTGCTTGTCCTGTGTCATTTGGCCCCCTGTAACACCTAAAAAAAAACCTGGCTGACCCTGCCAGTTTCTCCCCACCACTCTGTAAACTGACCACGATGTATCATGGCTGCTGAGCCCTGACACCGTAGTCAATTTACGTGCCTTTGCTGCTGTCATCAGCAGCCTGCTATCTGCTCTCCTCTGTGTGTGTGTGTGTGTGTGTGTGTGTGTGTGTGTGTGTGTGTGTATGTATGTGTGTGCCGCCCCCCCCTCCCCCCGCTGCTCTCATAACACTAACCTGTATACACCATCAGTACTGCGTCCTATTGCAGTGTCCCCCTCTGTGAATGATTTATAAATATAAATGCTGCAAATACCTAATTTCGGAGCCGAAATTGCGATCACATGACCAGCCAGCTCTCTCCTCCTCCCCTCCAGACTGACAGCAGAGGAATCTCAGCCCTGCCGCATCTCTCAGAGGAGGAAAGGAGAAAGCTGGCAGTGAAATGAGGTATTTGCAGCATTTATTTTTATTAATAACGCATGGGGGGGGGGGGGGGATACTACAATAGGAGGTAGTGCTGATGGTGTATACAGGTTAGAGTGGCGTAACAACCACTTTAAATAATAAACCTTATAAAACTTACTTTATAGTTACTAGTGAGCAGAGTAGGAAGAGGCTGCCTTCAAAATGCACGTAGAACTCAGTTGAACAACAAACTAAAATCTTTTAGGTGGAGGGAAGTAAAAATAAATTTGAAGCACCTTTTTATATTATTACAGCACTCCGTCTTTTTGGGTATGAGTCTATCAGCATGGCATATCTTAACCTGGCAATATCTGCCCACTCTTTGCAAAAACACTCCAAATTTGTCAGATTGCGAGGGCATCTTCTGTGCTCAGCCCACTTCAGATCACCCCACAGATCTTTAACCTGGCTCTGGCTGGGCCATTCCAAAACTTATGGCTGTGTTCACACCATCACCGCATGCGGTGCGTCCTGGTTCACTGTTTCAGGTCTGATTTCAGCCTGAACTTTTGGCTGAATTGGGACCTGAAACGGACCAAAAGAGGCACAGGGCTCCTGTGCAAATTAGCACCGGAGCCACAGCGGAGATATGTGAACCGGCTCCATAGAGAGCCGGTCAAAATCTGCTATTGGGCATTGGATGCATCCAATTCGCAGTGGGATGAACACAGCCTCAATCTTCTGGTGAAGCCATTCCTTTGTTGATTTGGATGTATGCTTTGGGTCATTGTCATGCTGAAAGATGAAGTTCCTCTTCATGTTCAGCTTTCTGGCAGAAGCCTGAAGGTTTTGTGCCAATATTGACTGGTATTTGGAACTGTTCATAATTCCCTCTACCTTGACTAAGGCCAGCTTAAGAAAAACAGCCCCAAAGCATGATTCTGCCAACACCATGCTTCACTGTGTGTATGGTGTTCTTTTGGTAATGTGCTTTTTTGCGCCAAACATATCTTTTGGAATTATGGCCAAAAAGTTCAACCTTGGTTTCATCAGACCATAATCCATTTTCCCACATGCTTTTGGGAGACTTCAGATGTGTTTTTGCAAAATTTAGCCAGGCTTGGATGTTTTTCTTTGTAAGAAAAGGCTTCCGCCTTGCCACTCTACCCCATAGCCCAGACATATGAAGAATATGGGAAATTGTTTTACCACACAGCCAGTACTTACCAGATTTTCCTGCAGCTCCTTTAATGTTACTGTAGGCCTCTAGGCAGCCTCCCTGACCAGTTTTCTTCTTGTATTTTCATTCATTTTGGAGGGACGTCCAGTTCTTGGTAATGCCACTGTTGTGTCATGATTTCTCAACTCGATGACGGTCTTTACTGTGTTCCATGGTATATCTAATGCCTTGGAAATTCTTTTGTACCATTCTCCTGACTGATACCTTTTTAACAATGAGATCCCCCGGATGCTTGGAAAGCTCTATGCGGACCATGGCTTTTGCTGTAGGATGCAACTAAGAAAATGTCAGGAAAGACCTACTAGAACAGCTGAACTTATATTTGGGGTTAATCAGCGGCGCTTTAAATAATGGCAGGTGTGTGCTGACTCCTGTTTAACATGAGTTTAAATGTGATTGCTTAATTCTGAACACCGCTGCATCCCCAGTTATAAGGGGGTGAAGAGGGTGTGCACACTTATGCAACCACAATATTTTTGTGTTTTTGTTTGTTTCCCCCCCCCCACTTTAAAATATTTCAGTCTGTTTTTCAATTGAATTGTACAGTTTATAGGTCACATTAAAGGTGGATAAAGTTCTGAACTTATTTAACTTTTTCAGTTTTTGTTTTTTTTTACATCACAGAAACCTTACATTTTAACAGGGGTGTGTGGACTTTTTATATCCACTGTATATATGTATTGGCTGTGCTCCACAGCCATATTCATATAATGCCTCAAAGACAGTACAACATACCTTCTCCCATTAAGACCTCCAAAGTGGTTGCAGCTGTCCCAGCAAGCCTGGGGAACATTGGGTGCAGGGCAAGGGTCTCATTTTATGAAGGGGTGCACCAAATGGGCCACAGGTGGAGGCATAAATGCTCAAAACGCCAGCCGGCTTCTGGCCCACTCCAAGATGACTGTCATCCTTTCAGGGAGAGGGCACGCATGCCCAGAGGACACTCGTTGGTCTTGTAGGAAAAGCCAAGCCACAGCGACCCCTGGGTGCCGGTGGTGCTCACGCCCACCTAGATCCACCCAACCTCCCACAGCAAGTCCTGGGACACCTCTAGTGGGATAATATACAAGCAAGATACAGCAGTATACAGAAACAACATAAGTAACAATTGATCATTACATTAAAGTTAACAGCATTTAAAGGGACACCACCCTACTACACAGTATGACTACATGACCCCCCTAAAGGACAATTTCCTATAGTCCCATTAAGGCCCTACATTAAGAGCTCATGAAACACACAAAGTAGAACAATCAAAAGGAAAGCTGTAATATTCTTATAGAAAAGGTGCAAAACTAAGAACATTATTAAGACCTGATGATGTTGCAGTTTTCAGATATTATATCCACCTAGTTCCCCGCTGGAGTACCAGTCTATCAAAGTCCCCCCTTCTAAGGTCTTCCAAAACACTATCCAGTGCCATAACTTTCATTACTGAAACATCATAATCACCGCTGTTGCTGTGGAGCTTCAATCTCAAATCCATTTCTAATGCTCACCTGCAGTGATGCTTGGTCACCTTCGGCTGGTCAACCCTTTGGTTTTGAGCTTTTCATGCCGTTTGCCAGCTGCCCAGGTTCCATGCATATTCGAGGCCTAGTCTCCCACCTTTAGCCTATGGGTTGCTTATGGCACTTGCTGCTGTAACATATCTGATTCTAGACAAACTTCCGACTAATGGGATAATTTCTACCTGCAACGCACCCCATAATAATGACACATGTAGTGGGTAGTCAAGTTGCCCATTAGTGTTTGAGTCTGTCCCCTCCTCAGAATCCTTTCTGGCTCCATTGTGTGTTGCTGAGCCTGCTCCCTTCTTGGAGGAGTTTTTTTACGACAGTCATGCATGACTTTATTTCACAGATCGTCCAGCTTATCGCTAACGGCGGCCACAAACGTGTTACTGCGCCTAAAATTAATGCGGCTGGTTTGGCCCTTATTGATGCACTGTAAGTCCCAGTTCACACTGGTGCACCATGGAATCCAGCTTGTGAGAGCCATCAGATGTATTTTTAGGACGAAACGCGTCGGGTAGGACCCCATTGTCGCCACTTTGTCACAGCGCTGTATTACACTTTGGACTTATACGTGAGTGTATTTCCTTACAATTTTTATTAAAATTTTATATTCGGATTTACACTATGTGGCCCTTCCTTTCTTTTCTCCACATTAACACCATCACCTAACCCATGAATGCTGGTTTGAGGGATCCATCCACGGAACACCTCATCCCTCCCCTAGGATCCACAGAATCATCTACATTCTTGGGACACCTCACACCTTCCAGGACCCGGGTACCAGTTGGAGGAATCCAGCAAGCCGCGACATCAGACATCTACAGCCACTTACCACCCAAGCCTTATCTGACCCAATTCGGCGTATGCCCTGTCGGGTCCACCACATCTGGTAAGCCTTTCTTTCTCCTGGTGGTAGTGAGCTGATCTGCCTTTTGGGATATTGGATTTACCTGTTTACAATATGTCTACCTGAGGACTAACCATTGTTATCTTTAGTTATAACGTCTATATCAGGACTTCCTACCCATGAATAGGTTTTTACATAGGTGATCCCCTTCACTGTATACCTACCAATTTATTGTCATTTATGATATGGTTTAGCGCTACACTTTTTGTTGTTTCTAGCAACTGAGCATGTGCAGAGCAGGGCGAGACAGTATATTGCTGGATTTTAAATAGTATAGGCACTTAGTCGAGACCACTATTTGGCCCTGTAGAACCATCAAGGGCCAGATCTCTGCTCTTGCCATTCTTTTCCAGACTGTTGGTTTAACACTGTATGAAAAAGACCTTTGTGCAAGGGGTCTCCCCTGTGCTTCCACCGATCGGATCCCCACTGCTTCCAGGGTATTTGAGTTTGGTACTTTCAGTGCTTAAAAGCTTTTGAATCTTCATAGACACCCTTCTTTCTGCTTTGACTCAAAAGGTAGCTTTCTTTGTCGCTATCACAACTTTCTTTTTTTTCTTTCTTGAATGTCTGAACTGGCAGGTTTATTCTGCAACAAATCCTTTTCTTGGTGTAGGCCTCAAGACAAGGTTGTCTTGAGGCTTTAGACCAGTGATGGCGAACCTTGGCACCCCAGATGTTTTGAAACTACATTTCCCATGATGCTCAACTACACTGCAGAGTGCATGAGCATCATGGGAAATGTAGTTCCAAAACATCTGGGGTGCCAAGGTTCGCCATCACTGCTTTAGACCTTCCTTCCAAGGTGATCTCAGCATTTCACCTTAATTAGGTTATTGTCCTTTCCTCTGTGTCCAACTACAGTTCACCAAAAGGAGATTTCTTTTCACTGCTTCAATGTGGCTGGTGCTGTTCAAGTGTATCTCTCTGCCACTGCTTCATTCCCCAAGACAGGTTCTTTTCTTGTCATTCCACATTGGTTCAGCTTCTAGTTCCACCATTTCGTTGGCTGAAATAGATTATTTTGCAAGCTTATGGTATCAAGGATCGGACTCCTCCCTTTCTAATCAAGGCTAATTACACCACCACTGTGGGTGCTTCTTGGTTGTTTGGTCATCGTTCCTTTGTTTCCCATCTTTGCAAAGCTGCTATCTGGTTATCTGTGCACGTTTTTCAAAATTTTACGAGGTGGACCTTTTGGCTACTTCTTTTGCCAGCTTTGTGCGTAAGGTCCTTTTTTAGGCAGCTGCACATTTTCCCCAGTTCCTGTTGCTTATGTAGGGATTGTTAGCAGTTGTTTGGACTCCAAGAATAGGATTTTATGGTGAAGAAAATACAATTTCTCTGTATGGTGTGTAGATAATGTGGAGGTAGCCATATTTATGAATTTACATATGCATCCTGTGCTTCATGTTATGCTGTACTTTTTGTCTAAGTGCAAGCTTATCAGTTCACTAAAACGGAGTACACTTTTTTTACTGTTTAAAAAAAAAAAAGAGAGTAAAATTTTTACTGTTAAACCAGTACGGTTAATGTGGGGGACCTACGCTACCAGAATGCCAAGTTGATGATTTGCCCTGACTACTCGGTAGAGACCCAGAAACTCAGGCAGTCATTCGACCATGTTAAAGCGGCGATGAGGGCGCGAAACATCCGCTATAGTGTCCTCTTTCCAGAGAGGCAACCCGCTTCTTCAACACCCCCAGAGAAGCATCCATCTGGCTGGATTCGCTGCCGCAGGCCCGCTGATCGAGCGCATGGTATGTACCACGTGACAACCTCACCTGCACTGAACTTTGCTCAGGCCCAGGCCTATGTAGATCAGACTAGCCCACAGGAGGGGCACTCACACCTTTGTTGCACCTGTTGTGCCCAGTTTGTACCCATGGTGTGCACTGCAATCCAAGTTAGCACCCCTGACAGAGACATAGTCAGGAGAATATTACAGCATGCCGCTCTCTTATGTCTGTTTTATCCCCTCCTGTGGCATTAAGAGCCATACTATGTATGCCCACCTATTATTGGATCGATTTTACTGAAGGGACGCATTCCGGTTTTCTTTTTCTCCTCTTGGACCCATGTCCCTTACAGCTTGTTGCATAAAGCCAGCGGATGTCTAACACTTAGAGAGCTGCTCGGACTGCTGCTTGACCCCCCTGAAAGTGTCAGGGGGGTTGAGTTTGCCTCTTGCACGGACCCCCTTTGCAGCCGGTGAGCTGAAATTGTTTGGGGTGAATACCCTCCTCAGTTTTAAGGGGTTGGGTGGGGATTGTTGCCCCAACGAGGCCAGTTTGTTCCTTTTTGGGGTTATGTTTTTTTTTGTTTTTTTACCCAAATGTCTTTTTAAAACTCAAGTTTCATGTGTCCGTACTGCCAATCGCCTTGCTAATTCCTACTACCGTATTACAATTACCAGCGTTGAGTTTCTGCTTTCTCAGTTCCCTCTGGGTCCAGTTAGGGCCCCACAGAAGGGCACACACACGATTACTCCGTATAGCCACATACAACAATTTGAAGATGACATCCCTTAACGTTATGTCCTGGAACACCAGGGGGTTAAACTTGCTAGTTAAGAGATCCCTGCTGTTCCAGTTTATCAAGGCCCACAACCCACACATATGCATTCTACAAGAGACTCACCTAGTGGGTGGTAGAACCATGTCCCTAAAAAAGCCCTGGATTGGCCATTACCATTCTACGTACTCCACCTTTGCAAGGGGTGTTAGTATACTAGTACACAAGTCTATCCCATTTCGACTTCTGGACCTGGTGCCGGACTCTGAGGGCAGATACGTATTAATTCACACTCAGGTGGGATCAATGAGGTGGGTCATAGCAGGCCTTTGCCTCCACCCGCATCATTGACTCTTCTAACTCAAATCGCCTCAAAACTGGCTATCTTTGCTAATGACAATATCCTTGTTCTTGGGGATTTTAACCTGGTTCCTGACCCCGCCGTGGACAGATTATCCATGACTGGTAGTTCTCATCCGGGATTGGTGGAGTGGGCAGAGACATATGGCCTGACAGATTTATGGCGCTGGAAGCACCTTCAGACCTGCGATTACACCTGTCACTCTGCGTCCCACCGCACCCTATCAAGGATAGACTTGGCCTATGTGGGGAGGGCAGTACTCCCCAGGGCAAAGGACATCAAAATACTCCCCAGGGGCATATCTGACCATGCACTGCTGCTCCTGAGTATGGATTTATCCTCCGCCCCAGAATCCACATTGTGGCGGCTTTCCAGGTTCTGGGTGTCGGATGACGCAGTGGATGATCAACTTCAGGGATCTCTCTGGGAGTACTGGGCGACCAACCCCGGCTCAGCATCCCCCGCTGGTGGTGTGGGACGCATTCAAGGCTTATACTAGGGGCCAATACCAACTTATTATAGGCAAGGTTCGCAGAGAGAGGCGGGCTCAACTGATTACTGCAGAACAGGTGGTGGGACTACAGGAGGCAAGATTCATCAGGACTGGAGACCCTCAGGATTACACTAGACTACAGGCTCTGACTGGTGAGGTATTGCGTGTACGCACCTCTCTCACTCAGAAGCGAATGCTAGCCCAGTCCCAACGCATCTTTGAGCAAGGTGAAAGATCAGGTAAATTGTTGGCCTGGCTGGCACGGGAGCAAGCGGGAGGGATATGCATATCTCATCTACAGGACCAAAATGGTGCACCCCTTTATACCCCCGATAAAATTAATGAGGGCTTTGTCTCCTCCTACCGCCTCCTTTATCGCTCCAAGGTGACTTACACACAGGACAAACTGACCTCCTACTTGGCCCCTATTGACATCCCGGTCCTGACAAAAAAGTACCGAGATGCGCTTGACGCGCCTATCTCGGTAGAAGAACTGTTAAAGGCCCTAAAATCACTCCAATCTGGCAAGACCCCTGGCCCTAATGGAATTTTTATAAACAGTAAGCAGAGAAAATAGTGGCTAGATTACACACCATGCTACAGGAGGCACACAAGACAGAGGAACTCCTGAATTCTCTGGGCGAAGCGGTGGTGGTAGTGATTCCTAAGCCTGGGAAGGACCCCTCTCTGTGCTCCTCATACCGCCCAATCTCATTGATAAACGTTGATGCAAAACTGCTGGCCAAAGTTCTGGCCACCAGATTGAATACAGTTATACTGGCATTGGTAAACCCGGACCAAATGGGGTTCATGCCAGGGAGGGGCACAGACATCAATATTAGGAAACTCTTCACGCACATGGCCAGAGCCCATCCAGACATGGCGGGAGTGGTGGCCTCACTGGATGCGGAGAAAGCTTTTGACTCGGTCGAGTGGGGCTACCTCTGGGAGGTGCTTTCCAGGTTTGGATTTGGCCCTAGATTCATGAAGTGGCTGCGAATGCTGTATGCTAGTTCGAGGGCCAGAATACGCACGGATGGCTGTCTCTCGGATAGTTTTCCCCTGGTGCAGGGCACGCGCCTAGGGTGCCCTCTATCCCCGGGATTATTTGCGCTGGCGCTCGAGCCCCTGGTCATAGCCTTATGGGCAAAGGAGAGGTTTAAAGGTATACCAGTGGGAGTGATAGAGGAGAAGGTTGTCCCTTTATGCGGACGACACCCTGCTCTACCTTGCAGATGCATCTGGGTCACTGACGAGGGCTCTGGAGCTATTTGAACACTTTGGACGGTTCATGGGCATCTGTATAAATTGGGCCAAGTCAGTTCTGTTCCCGCTGCACCCCTCCGTCCCTAGATTAGACACAGGTACCCCCCTCATGTGGGTGGATGAATTCACGTACTTAGGTGTTAAAATCACTAGCACGACGGAATCATTCATAGAACGTAATGTCCAGCCCCTCCTGTCCCAGATGACCGCAAAATGCGCAGCATGGCGTACCCTCTTGCTGACCCCAGTCGGCAGAGTCAATCTTTTGAAGATGGTATATCTCCCAAAATTCTTAAACTTTTTTTGAAATACCCCCTCGCACATCCCCAAGGCCTTTTTTAAGCGCCTTGAGGGTATAGTGACATCGTTTGTGTTGGCTGGGAGGCCACCCAGGGTGGTGAAACGCATATTGTATCTACCTCTTTCTGCGGGAGGACTGGCGATGCCCAACTTCCTCATATACTACTAGGCGGTAGTCCTGGTCATTGTCAGATGGTGGTTCTCCCAGCCCAGATTAAATCCAGCGCTGAGACTAGAGGCGGCTATACTGGGGTCCTATGCGGCTTTCCGTAACCTCGCATTTAGAGGGCTCAAGGCCCCACACGACCTGACAGTACCTATGAAAACAACGCTTGGGGTATGGAGGGAGGCCAGAGCAGTTTATCGCAAGCCAAATTGTAATACTGCCATACTCCACTATGGGGCAACCCCACACTACCCCATTTAAATGATATTCCAGAACCGTCATTTTGGGCCGGGTGGGGAATAACTACCTTGAAACATGTTATATAAGACAGGAAACTTATGCCTTTCACGGAACTGAGGCGCACTTATTCTCTTCCCAACACCTCAGAGTTTAGGTTCTGGCAACTGAGACATGCCATGAAGGCTCAGTTCCCGGAGGTACTGACACTTGAATCCGACTCCATCGAGCGCCTGCTCATTTCCAGTGTAATGGGAAAACCCCTCTCCACCCTATATCTGTACCTGACGGTGGCCTATGACACCAAACCCACACACACATTCAACAAATGGAGGGAGGACATCCCAGCCCTTGGTGAAGACGAATGGGAGGACTGTATATCAACCTTTATCCCATCTATGATAGCAGCCAAAGACAGATTTATACAGCTGAAATGTATTCACAGAGCATACTACACCCCACATAAAATGGCCAACATATACCCGAACTTAGACCTTTCATGCCCCAGATGCCAAACAGAAGTGGGCACATTCTGGCATCTGGTATGGGCCTGCCCTAAAATCCAAACCTACTGGGAACACGTAGCAGGCAAACTGCTGGGGACTTCGGTGCCAAGGGAACCAACGGTGCTCCTGCTGAGCTACTTGAGAGAGGTTGAGGGGGACAGGTATGTTAAACTCTGCGTTACTTTCTCGCTATTTTATGCCAGGAGGGAGATAATGATCCACTGGAAGTCAGCCAAACCTCCCACACTGAAATCCTGGCAAAAGGCGTTTGAGTTAGTACTCCCTCCTGTACAAGCTCACCTACGAGAACAGGCAATGCCCAGCTAAATTTGACAACATGTGGGCTGCATGGGTGGACGCGAGTGGGTGAGGAGCCGGAGAGGTGGGGGACCAAATGACGGATTCCCCCCTTCCCACCGGGTGACACTCGACCATGCCAAAGGAAATCATTCTAATGCACTGGCCGAGACGCTGGCGCCCCCCCAGGGGAAAGGTATCGAGTACCCTAGAGCAGCGATTCTCAACTCCAGTCCTCAAGGCGCACCAACAGTTCATGTTTTCAGGATTTCCCTCAGATTAAACAGCTGTGGTAATTACTAAGGCAATGATACTGATCAAATCAACTGTGCAAAATTAATGGACAGCCTGAAAACATGACCTGTTGGGGCGCCTAGAGGACTGGAGTTGAGAAACACTGCCCTAGAGATATAATGGGTTGGATCTATATGGGAATTTAATTAGAAATCAACACTGGTTGAGAAATGGTAGAAGTAATATTTTGTATGGTTCTGTAGGATGCTAAATATGGATATTTCAAACAGATACTGTAACTAAGCAAGATTTGATTGTCGGAAGCTGACTGTATTGTGATACTGATTTGTTTAATAAAAACTTTTCTGTTAAAAAAAAAAAAAAAATAAGTACGGTTAAGCCAAGGGACCGAACAAAAAAGACAAGATTCCCGCATCCACTAAAGGGATGTGGATGCAGGAATCCTACCTGCAGGGACATTTTATTCTGGCAGCAGGGATTCTGCTGTCAGAATACCCTGATCAGGGCTGCAGCCGATTGACTGCAAGCTGCTGATCTAACAAGACTTTCTAGCAGTCCTGATTGGCAGAAGCCAATCCAGTGATCAGCTTCTGTTGAAGCTAGAATGAAAAACACAGATCGAAATTTGACAGATCACCGTTGAACCAGCCGAATTTTGGTCCAGCTTTAGACTGGAAATATTAGAACCTTCCCTGATTTCCCCTGTGCAGCTAGAAGGCTCTTCATTTTCTTTTCTTTACCCTGTGGCTTTATAACATAACACAGTATCCTGTATGGTAAAATATAATTGAAATGATTTTATTTGAACTTGCATTGGAAATCTGTGTGCTTGTAGTCTTGTTGCACACAACTAAGCAGTGGTGTTTACTATTTCAACATCACTGTAAAATATTAACCGCCCTCTGAGACCAAGTGTCTGATCAAGTCTGTACTTGAAGTCTTCTATGCTTCATTGAGTTTTCTTGCTGCCTTTACTGTAAAATGGACAATCATTATAAAATAACCTTTTAAATATAGCCAAACCTAAGAACAAATGCATATTCTATTGGAACCTACCACTCCTTTTTAGTAAGTACTGAAAAAAAAAAATGTTGATCTTTCAGAAGTGTCACTTCTATTGATCTTTGATACTTGCTGAGTTAAACGTAATGCAGTCTTACACCCCCCCCCCCCCCCAAAAAAAACCTTGATTATCGTGTAGCTCACCAGTTTATAGATGCGGTGGCTGCCTTTATTTATTTTTTTACACTTTTTCCTCTGATTTATACCTTTTTGATCTCGCCTTCAAGGCTATTTTTCAACTTCATTTAGCAGATCAAGCTATCCAGCAAAAATTGCAATTACAGGTTTGAGACAAACCATTTAGCACCAAGAAGGGTGCTCACAAGGGTCAGGGCTTGTTCACATATGCCTTTGTTTCTGAAAAGCAATCTGCGTTAGGTTCAGTCTTCAGAGAGCATTTGACAGGCAGAGAAGGAGATTTTGTGTCACTACCTCACCGTCCCCTTTAACCCCCTGAACCCCGCAATAGCGCACTGCATACCATTGCGGGACACTTGCAGAGCCAGCCCATTTACTGGAATGGGTGGCTAAAGCAACCGGAAGTAGAATTCCTTCCACAACATGTGTACACTCCTGGCCACTGCCTCTTCAACTAAAAGGAGGGGGGGGGTTTGGGCTGTAAAAACATGCCTCAAATGCTAATGTGGACAAGCCCATGAAGAGCCCTGAAAGTTTGATCTTAAAAGGACTCTGGCTGTAACTGATTAAAAAAGTAATAGCTGGAGTTTGGCTTTAACTCTTTTACTGCCACCGACGTGGCATCTACATCGGTGGCATTGGGGGTTGTACACACACACACTCTCAGCAGCTAGCCGCCGTCTCTATTGCTGCCGCCAGGAGTACGCATAAATTTGATAAGTTCACTCTCGGTTGTCAATGGAAACGATCCAGTGGCAGTGCAGTGACAAGATCATTTCCACACACTTGTGCCAGTTTTCCCAGGTTCCATGTGCCTATTGGGGATCGGCATGGTGGAAGCCACAGGCCAGTATGGCTAGGGAAGAAGTTAATGGCATGCAATTTGCAGTCCATTAGCTTCTTTGGAGGACAGTTGTAATATTAGGGGTCTAAAGGACCCCTATGTCTCATTAACCGCTTCCAGACCAGCCGCCACAGATATACTGTGACAGGTTGGCTCCCCTGCAAGAGCCGTCGTAGCTGTACGTCGGCTCTTTAAGTTGCCTCCAGCGGCGCATGCCTGAAGTGTGTCTCCGGAGCTGATGCGAGTGCCTGGCGGCCGTGATAACGGCCGGGCATTCACATCGGGGATGTGTGTGTGTGTGTGTGTGTGTGTAAACACACAAATCCCGGTTCTTTCAGGGGAGTAGAGATAGATCGTGTGTTCATCCTAAGTAAGAACACTGATCTCTCTCTTCCCCTAGTCAGTCCAATCCCCTCTAAAGTTGGAACACACCTAGGGAACACAGGTAACCCCTTGATCGCTCCTAGTGTTAACCTCTTCCCTGCCAGTGTCATTTATACAGTAATCAGTGCATTTTTATAGCACTGATCGCTGTATAAATGTCACTGGTCCCAAAAATGTGTCAAAAGTGTCCAATTTGTCCACCGCAATATCGCAGTCCCGATAAAAATTGCTGATCGCTGCCATTACTAGTATAAAAAAATAATAATATTAAAAATGCCATAAATCTATCCCCTATTTTGTAGACGCTATAACTTTTGCGCAAACCAATCAATATACGATTATTGTGATTTTTTTTTTTTTTTTTTTATCAAAAATATGTAGAAGAATACATATCGGCCTAAACGGAGGAAAAAAATAGTTTAAAAAAAAAATGTGGGATATTTATTATAGCATAAAGTAAAAGATGTGTTTTTTTTTTCAAAATTGTAGCTCTTCTTTTGTTTGTAGCGCAAAGAATAAAAACCGCAGAGGTGATCAAATACCACCAAAAAAGGACCTCAATTTTATTTGGGTACAACGTCGCACGACCATGCAATTGTCAGGTAAAGCGACGCAATACCGTATCACAAAAAATGGCCTAGTCATTGAGCAGCCAAATCTTCCAGGGCTGAAGTGATTAAAGAGAACCCGTCACAAAAAAATGCATCCCCACATAAATAGAGTGCTATTTTAGTCCCTACTCTAAAGTGCCTCTATATTTAGAACTGCAATACTCAGTGCATTTCAAATCCTATTCCTCTCAAACACTACTACCAAAAGGGTTTAATGCATCAGTGAATCGTGAACCATTTAACACAAATCCGCATTGATGTCCAGTTTGCAACAAAGTGCTTCACAGCACTCCAATTCATGGCAAAGGTGCTTCAGCTTGTATCAAAGTGCTCTCCAATGTTCCAAATTGTATCAAAGCATTTCAGTTTATAAACAAAGGGCTCCAGAAGCCTCCGGTTCAATTCCTTTCCCCATGTTTTGTGCTTCACCTATGCTTGTGAAGAGAACACCTTCCAAAGGAGTAAAACTCACCAGATTCACACACCCCTTATTTAGCCACCTCCCGCCCGTGCTATAGCTGAAAAGCGGCTACAGCACAGGCTTACTTTGCTGGGAGAGCATACATGGGCGTCCTCCCTTGATCGCGCTACCCGCGCTCCCTCTTTGATCGCTGAGTCCTTCGTACTCAGCTGATCACAGATCAGGGTAAAGGGTCAATCACAGCAGCCCTTTACCACGTGATCACGTGTGTCCAATGACAGCTGATCATTGATGTAAACACAAGCCGGTTATCGGCTTTTCTTTCCTCACGCTGGCAGCTTTAGGAGAAAAGAAGAGAGCCAATGACCGGCTTGTGTTAAAGGGACATCAACACTGATAAGTCCCAACAGTGCCAATCGGTGTCCCTTATCAGTGCCGCCTCATCAGCGTACATCAGTGAAGGAGAAAAATTATCTGTTTGCAAAATTTTATACCAAACTATGAAAAGTGTTGTTTTTTTTTTTTATTTCTTTCAAAATTTTCAGTCAAAAAATAAAAAACCTGGTGGTGATTATATACCACTAAAAGAAAGCTCTACTTGTGTGAAAAAAAATGTCATATGGGTACAGTGCATGACCGTGCAATTGTAATTCAAAATGTGACAGCGCTAAAAGCTGAAAATTGGCCTGGGCAGGAAGGGGGTGAAAGTGCCCAGTAGGCAAGTGGTTAAAAGTGATTCTAACACATTTAATTGATCTTCTGACTGCTGTTATTTCCATTCCAATATGCCAAAGCAAGAGCTGCTTAAAGGTCATCAATTCAATCATATAGGAAACCGAGGATGCCATAGCATAAAACCTTTATTAAAATGTCAACAGCATAGAAACATTGTACTCACATCAGCCTGTGCCTTAATACCAGTCCTCAGTTGGTAATCACTCAATCCTGTTTATACGCTGGCTCCACTGGCTTCTTCTGATGTGAGCATATGTCTTGGCAGAGTGACGCTAGTGTGCCCAGACCTGCGCAAATATATGAGAAAATGAGACCAAGCGATTCATAGACGATATAGTAATCATTTGGGAAGGAAGCTTGGAATTGCTGGAGAAGTTGTTGTTTTTTTTTAACCACCTCCCTCATGGTCTATTATAATACAGCAAGACGGGAGCACTGATGTCTAGGGTGGTTGTCATAGGACGTCCTCCCAGTCGCATGCCCTAGGGGCCACACAACAGCGCAGCAGCGCAATCTGGGACCCTCTGGTGACAGTATGTTAAAAAAAAAAAAAAAGCATTGTTATTCAATTTCCTTAACATTTTTTTCTTTTCTTTTTTTAAATCCTGTCAGAGTATTATTATTATTATTATACAGGATTTAGATATCACCGACAGTTTACAAGTAGCTCAGTATCCCCATTTTCTTTTAACACTGACATTGATTATACAGTGATGATCACTGTAAAAGAAATGGTTTTAGCTGTCATGAATGGGTTAACCATTTATGAACAGTTTGCTTACCGCTGTGAATCTGTGATTGGCCCAAAGCAAACCGTAAGTAAGCTGTTCATGAACAGAAAGCTATTCATGACAGGTTGTTTACAGTGCTATCATGTGATCACTATGACCAATTGTAGCGATCACATGATACCAGCAACCGAAATATGCACAGGAGGAGCGCACTCCTAACTCTAAGGGGGCTCAATCACGTGTGTATATACAGTACGTGATTGAGCCTGCCCGCTGCAGTAAATGTACTGTTGCTGGGCAGGAAGTGGTAAAGGATAAGGACGCCAAGGTCTGCACCAAGATATATTTTAAAGAAACCGATAGGAACAGCTTTATTCCAACAAATAGTTGCCACCGCCCTAAATGATTAGACCACATTCCAAAGGGACAAATGATCAGAGTGAGAAGAAATTATGATCTAGATAAGGACTTTGATGAACAGAGTAATGTTTTCATAAAAAGGTTTGAAAGGATATATAAAAACAAACCTGGAGAAAATTAAAGTGGTATTAAGCCCAAAAGCAAACATTTATTATACTGCAGCTTACCATTTCTTAGATGTAATGGTTGTATTCATTTTCTTAGGCATTCTTTCTTCTTATTTCACCTGGTGGTCTGGCCAGTAAGTCTGTTATTTACTTATGTAAAATCTTTATCCCAAAAGGAATAAAAACTGTTTACTGTAGCTGCTTATAACGTATTAGCTGGCATTCTGCTTCAATTAGTTTATTTAAATCTGCTACTACTTCAAACACTCCTCCTCCCCCCCCCCCCATACTGATAATGCTGCTGTCTGCTGTGCCCCCTGTGCAATTTTAAATCTTGACAGGTTTGGTGTTGTTTTATCACAGTTACATGATAGTTTACTTTTTTTTTTTTTACGAGATGTGCAAAGAGATCACACAATCACTTGTATGTAAAGTTAAACTGTACATAAAAATGCCAGATAAAGAATTAAGATAAAAAAAAGTATTAATGGAAAATGTAAAAATAATACTTGGCTATAGATGCCTTTTCACCAGGGAGTCCTGCCTGCTTCTATTGCAGCTTGGCACGACAATCAAACCAGGCGTGGTGTGCTCACCCTGGTACGAGACTACCTTATTCCAGTTTTAGCTGTAATATATACAGGAACAGTGGGTAACAACCAGTTATAATTTAGCAAATGTATTAAGATTGAAAATAAATTTTCATATCAACACAGGGTGGCACTGTGGATACCGAAACGGTAAAAATGTGCCACGTCCTAAGTGATTGAAAATACTAAATGGACAATTTGATATTGGACTTTATAGGCACTGAGCTACTATGTTAAAAATTTACACATCTTTCTTACAAAAATATCATTTAAAAACGAGAAAGTAGGAAATACACAAAACATCATTAAAAAACTGCAACATAAATATTGCTTGACTGCTATAAATCACACCATCAGTTACACCAGACAGTTTCTGTCCTGAACAGTCAAGAGAATGTCTTGGATAAGACGATTGTAGTATTCTATCAGGCTTGGTGTAAGTTGGTTAGGGCGGGCTGTAGCTCGGCTTTACATGTTGCACGCATAAGTACTTCTTCAGGAGAATAGATGTAAATTAGTGTATAAATCACAGTTGCGTTTAGCTGGTAAAGTACTTTTTTTTTTTTTTTTTCCTGATGACGTGCGCTAGAGCACGAAATGCATTGAAAACGAGGCTTGGGACGCTTGATACAGGAGTTGACACTTCCATTCCCAGCTGAGATGCACGCTGTGCTTTCCGTTTTATACATCGAATGACGGACCAGCCTCTACCTCATCCCCCAGCTGTGCTGCTATCTGCTGTACTTTACATTGGCATGTAAGTATGCCAATACTTACTATACTAAGTTTAGTAAGTATGCCTCTCTGTGGCTCGTTTATGGGGGAGCCAATTTTCACAGACCTAAAGATAAGGAGCGTTGGATTTACACTTCAGAGTGTAATACTTTGAGGAACTATCCTTTTGAGGAATTACCATTCACCATCCAAGATTGAATGAATTTTGATCGATATTGGAAATGGTCGATTGGAGCTATATCTGGCTTGGAGGATTCCAGCTAGCGGAGGAAACTTTTTGGTTTTTTTCCCTCTATTATATGCCTGGTAGTTACTTTGTGGCCAGAAATTTCTGGTGAGCAGATTTATATGACACTTCGGGTGAAGTACTTTTGTTTAACCAGAATTAAGCACACTGCACTTTAGCAAGGCACGGTGTTGGAGTCACTACATATACAGAAGAATTGAACGAATATATATGTTTTTAAATATAATTTCATCACTTATGCTGGACTGTTTTGGTGTCATATTTATGGTATATGTGCTGGTATATATGGTGCACTCACGCATGATTGGGTGATTTCATATACATATTTATATGGTTTTACGCCCAATTTTTCCATTATATTAGGGTCTGCTTAGCTATAATATGCATACAAAAGTAAAGCCAACATCGAATCAGTTAGCAGCCAACAGGTTTTATAAATTGAACGAACTTTAAATCGGTTATTAGCCAATAAAACAAATATCCTAGCTAGAGGCGACGGATAGTGCCTCCAACAAATGTAAACAGTCGGGGATATAAAGACATCCATATATAGTAAGGAATGGTAAAAAATCCTGGGGTTGCTTAAAGAACCCCAAGGGCCAGAGAAGTATCTATGGGGATGAATCACTTTCAGGGGTTTTAACTCTTCCCTACTTTACCCAGAATGCAAGGAGAAGGTTTGGCTATACCAGTGTTTCTCAACTCCAGTCCTCAAGGCGCCCCAACAGGTCATGTTTTCAGGATTTCCCTCAGATGAAACTGCTGTGGTAATTACTAAGGCAGTGAAATTGATCAAATCACCTGTGCAAAATAATGGAAATCCTGAAAACATGACCTGTTGGGGCGCCTTGAGGACTGGAGTTGAGAAACACTGGGCTATACTATACATATACTCGATCGTTTAATGGGTATGTTGCAGTTGTGTCTATATGTCCATGAACAATATACAACCAGTTTAAATTGTATGAAATTTAGAAACCTGAGGTCCTTAAAGTGGTTGTAACCCCTCTCATATACCCAGTGAAGTGAATAGCTTCAGATGAAACAAATCATCCTACATAGGTTTTATTGTTTATCTGCTGTCTTCTATTGTCTACAACCCTTCAAAAGAGCACGATTGTAATAAAATTCTTCTGTGTCTGTGGAGAGTCGAGAGGAGGGGGTGGAGAGCTGCAGGTACACTGTGTGAGAGCTGATTGGGGAAAAGGGACACACCCCCCTTCACATGGCAGAGGAATGAAGGAACATGCAGAGCTGTATTTTGAATAGACAAGCTGTGTGCTTATTTCCGTCAATGTCACAAATTTATCTTGTGTTGGAAAAACTTGTCAGAAGTGATAACAGAGGAACGAAGCACCAGAGAGAAACGACTCTTAGAGTTTTGGAGCGAAACAAGTAAACACTACAGATATATGTGCTTTGTTCAAATTTCATGTCTGGGGTTTACAACTACTTTAACAGTTGCAGTAGGTAGCTTTATTGCTCTAAATCTGGAAGAATATTTTATCAGGAAGTTTTAATAGAACTAATAACCTGCACAGCTACTGATAGATTGCTATATCCTGCACACTCACAACCATCTTAAAAGGTTAGCTCACCTTTCATGAAAAACTGCCTATGCAGATAAGGGACATCTGTAGAAAAAAAACAAGCTCTGCAACTTCAACCAAAGTTAAAAAATATCCTTACTATAGGTGTATGCCATTTATGAAGCCTGGCTGGAAAACTTCTAGAATGCTGTTAAGGATGTTGCTAAGAGAGGCCTAGTATTACTGCTAATTTTTATCATCACAGGAGCGAGCTCCTAAATGCTGAGCTCAGAGCTACTTGCGCGATGGGTGAGAATGCACAGGTCATGGGGTTTAAATCACAGAAAGAGCTCACTCCTGTGATGGTCAAGGTGAGCAGTAACACTAGGCCTCTCTTAGCAGCATCTTAGAAGTTTTCCAGTCATGATTCATGAGGTATGCAATTGGCCTACACCTATAGCACAGGCATTATTCAGCTTTGGTCAAAGCTGTACTATGCCTTTAACTCACCTGGACTGATGACCACACACACACCTTGTCTAATGAACACCCACAACTTCTTCCAGAAACTGGCTGCTCCACCCCCTGACTAATGAACACACACTTGTATCACAGATTCTTCATAAATAGAAGCGCTTGATTATGTACATGAGTCCCCCTGCAAAGGAAAGTGTTGGCCAGGATGTAGACACAGGCCGTTTGCTGGTTATGCATTTACATGCCGTTTGTGTTTTCTTGTTCTGTGCCGTGTTGCAACTCCTAGCAACCACCTAAATTACACTTTATTGTCGTCAGATAAATTAAAGATTGTTTGGCTGGCATAGATTATTGCATTTTGTCCTTCATAATTAAATTAATATGTATGCCTTTAATTTATCAACTGAAAAATAACTTGAATCACAACAAAACATGAAGTATAACAATGTACCGCTTGCATCTTCTTATTGATGTCTTGCATGACAAGTGGCCAATTCTTTTCAGAATATAGAAATGTATTCTCATCCTGGGAGACCCTGGCACTGGTTAATATGGATAGTTAACAAATAGCAAACGTTGTAACACTTGATTGGCCATGCATCCCTTGGACTCTAGTGGTCACCCTAGGAAATTGTGTGGGAGAATTTGTCAGTTTTCTGATTACGGGTCCTGACTTGTCTTTGTGTAGCAGCACATATTCTGTAGCCGAGTCCTGGAGCTCCCATTTTCTGTGTGCTGCCTCCATACACACACACCATGGAGATGAAAGGTATGCTGCTATATAATAATTTATATATATATTTTCAAATGTGAGTATACAGTATATAAAACCTATCTGGTTTTTGATCCGAATTCTAGTCAAAAATCCAAAAAAAAGTTATGTGACAGTTTTATTAAGATTTCCATTTGACTGATTTTAAGAGACCAAAAAGGATCAAAAGACAAGAGAAACATATTTATTGTGTGTTTCTTTTAATGAAAATTTTCAAAAAGTGATTGAAAAATGCTTCATTTTCTTTTTTGATCTGATAAACAGTATATCAGATTTTGCTAAATCAATATATTGATCTTCTTCTCTGAATGTTTGTACCTATGTATCTCATCTCGCCTGTCTTGCCTTCAAGTTTTAAGTGCATTTGTTGTAGCTTTTATGACTTTGTTGTCCACTTTTTCAGCCTTTTTTGGACTTGTAATGCTTTTGGGAATGGTAAACAATAATGCAGCCACCTGCACTGGATCTGATGCAGACCGAGTATATTACTGCAAAACCTTTCAGAAAGGTGAGTCTGGTTTACACATTGTGATACCCTGATTATTTAGGTACCACAGATGTGTTTTACTGAATGTATCCAATAGTGAATATGTTGTTGTTTTTTTTTTTTACAAAATTTTTTGGTAAATGACTCCCTAGGAAAAATAAATAAATTACTAGAACAAATGTTTACTATTAAATGTCTGTATATTTTCTGTACATTGGCTGTAATTTTTATCTTGGTAGTTATCCTTTACACTAAGCTCACGTCATGTCTTCAGAGCCTGCCAATCAAGTAAACAAAAGGAAAAGAAAATTGTTTGCTCGTTAAATGGAAATTGATAAAGCTCCTGGAGCAGTTCTCATTTTATCAGAAAAAAATGAGTAAACAAAAATAGAATATGTTATGCTTATACTATATTTTGGCCACTTAATTCTTAGTGTAGCATTCACAAAAATATAATTAGCGTTAAAAATTTTAAAAATTGTTGGATTCTTGTATAAGAATTTTTACAAAGCAGCCCATGACCAGATCTTTGCAAAAGAAATACTTTAATAGGAGGAAAGCCCTTATAAATTTAGGATATGCTAGAACTTGTAGTGCTACAGCTGCTGGGAAGCTATTGAGGTTAATTTACGATAGGAATAAAAACGGTTCTTTTACTAATGTGAATGTTCAGCGACCCTATTAAATAAGGGGACATGATCCTTTATTATTAGTAACATTCACTTTTCAAAGAACACTCAATTTGAAGTCTCTACTCTGTATTAAGTAACTTAACCCCAATTTAGTTTCTTTTATTTTCTCCATATATTATCAAATATTTGCTTTATTACAGTATCTGACAAAAGTGAGTACACCCCTCACATTTTTGTAAATATTTTATTATATCTTTTTATATGACAACACTGAAGAAATGACACTTTACTACAATGTAAAGTAGTGAGTGTACAGCTTGTATAACAGTGTAAATCTGCTATCCCCTCAAAATAACTCAACACACAGCCATTAATGTCTAAACCGCTGGCCACAAAAGTGAGTAAACCCCTAAGTGAAAATGTCCAAATTGGGCCCAATTAGCCATTTTTCCTCCCCAGTGTCATGTGACTTGTTAGTGTTACAAGGTCTCAGGTGTGAGTGGGGAGCAGGTATGTTAAATTTTGTGTAATCGCACTCACTCTCTCATACTGGTCACTGGAAGTTCAACATGGCACCTCATGGGAAAGAACGTTCTGAGTATCTGAAAAAAAGAAATGTTGCTCTACCTAAAGATGGCCTAGGCTATAGGAAGACTGCCAAGACCCTGAAACTGAGCTGCAGCATGGTGGCCAAGACCATACAGTGGTTTAACAGGACAGGTTCCA
The DNA here is from genome assembly GCA_037952925.1 of Lithobates clamitans. Lineage (NCBI taxonomy): Eukaryota > Metazoa > Chordata > Amphibia > Anura > Ranidae > Lithobates > Lithobates clamitans. Next base: position 2,196,859 of record JBBGZY010000695.1, on the reverse strand, counting down.
CTCAAAACAGGCCTCGCCATGATCAACCAAAGAAGTTGAGTGCACGTGCTCCGTGTCATATCCAGTACTTGTCTTTGGGAAATAGACGTATGAGTGCTGCCAGCATTGCTGCAGAGGTTGAAGGGGTGGGGGGGGGGTCAGCCTGTCAGTGCTCAGACCATACTCCGCATCAAATTGGTCTGCATGGCTGTCGTCCCAGAAGGAAGCCTTATCTAAAGATGATGCACAAGAAAGCCTGCAAACAGTTTGCTGAACACAAGCAGACTAAGGACATGGATTACTGGAACCATGTCCTGTGGTCTGATGAGACCAAGATAAACTTATTTAGTTTAGATGGTGTAAAGCGTGTGTGGCGGCAACCAGGTTAGGAGTAAAAAGACAAGTGTGTCTTCCCTACAGTCAAGCAGGGTGGTGGGAGTGTCATGGTCTGGGGCTGCATGAGTGCTTCCGGCACTGGGGAGCTACAGTTCATTGAGGGAATCATGAATGCCATCGTATACTCTGACATAGTGAAGCAGAGCTGAGATAAAGAAGCTGAGGGTATAGGTGATGGACTGGTCAGGTATGTCTCCAGCCCTAAACCCTATTGAGCATCTGTGGGGCATCCTCAAACAGAAGGTGGAGGAGCGCAAGGTCTCTAACATCCACCAGCTCCGTGATGTCGTCATGGAGGAGTGGAAGAGGACTCTAGTGGCAACTTGTGAAGCTGTGGTGAACTCCATGCCCAAGAGGATTAAGGTAGTGCTGGAAAATAATGGTAGCCACACAAAATATTGACACATTGGGCCCAATGCGGACATTTTCACTTAGGGGTACAATCACTTTTATTGCCAGAAGTTTAGACATTAAGGGCTGTGTTGAGTTATTTTGAGGGGACAGCAAATTTACACTGTTATACAAGCTGTACACTCACTACTTTACATTGTAGCAAAGTGTCATTTCTTCAGTGTTGTCACATGAAAAGATATAATAAAATATTTACAAAAATGTGAGGGGTGTACTCACTTTTGTGAGAATACTGTATGCTACGGCTGGAAAAATATTAATTCTTGTATGTAAGCTTTAACAATAAATGTATTTGCTCCACTATGATCTATGAAATATATAATTGAAAGCATTGTGTTATATCTGTTCAAATAGTGCAAAAAATAGCTGTTCATCCAGCAGGAAATCTTGAACCCTGACAACTTCCTGTACTCTCTACAGTCTTTACATACAGTTTTTTACTTCCGCACTTCAGCATTGTTTCCAGCTATCTCAATTGACAACAAAGCACCTCCTACTATGTTATGGAGAGGATGGGAGTGCTACATACTGTGCCTTGAAAAAGTATTCACACCCCTTAATATTTTCCACATTTTGTCATGTTACAACCAGAAACGTAAATGTATTTTATTGGGATTTTAAGTGATAGACCAACACAAAGTGGCACATAACTGTGAAGTGGAAGGAAAATTATAAATGGTTTTCAAACCTTTTTACAAATAAATATGTGAAAAGTGTATTGCATTCATATAGTGCATTTGTATTCAGCCCCCCTGAGTCAATACTTTGTAGAACCACCTTTGGTTGCAATTAAAGTCTTTTTGGGGATGTCTCTTCCAGATTTGCACATCTAGGGAGTGATATTTTTGCCCATTCTTCCTTTCAAAATAACTCAAGCTTTGTCAGATTGGATGGAGAGTGTCTGCAAACAGCAATTTTTAAGGCTTACCACAGATTCTCTATTTGATTTAGGTCTGGACATTGACTGGGCCATTCTAACACATGAATATGCTTTGATCTAATCCATTCCATTGTAGCTCTGGCTGTATGTTTAGGGTCATTGTCCTGCTGGAAGGTTAACCTTCGCCCCAGTCTCAAGTCTTTTGCAGACTCTAACAGGTTTTCTTCTAAGATTGCCCTGTATTTGGCTCAATCCATCTTCCCATCAACTCTGACCAGCTTCCCGGTCCCTGCTGAAGAAAAGCATCCCCACAACATGATGCTGCCACCACCATGTTTCACGGTGGGGGTGGTGTGTTCAGGGTGATGTGCAGTGTTAGTTTTCCGCCACACATAGCTTTTCCTTTTAGGCCAAAATGTTCAATTTTGGTCTCACCTTCTTCAACATGTTTTGCTGTGTCCCCCACATGGCTTCTCGCAAACTGCAAATGGGACTTCTTATGGCTTTCTTTCAACAATGGCTTTTCTTCTTGCCACTCTTCCAGAAAGGCCAGATTTGTTGAGTGCACGACTAATAGTTGTCCTGTGGACAGATTCTCCCACCTGATCTGTGGATCTCTACAGCTCCTCCAGAGTTACAATGGGCCTCTTGGCTGCTTCTCTGATTATTGCTTTCCTTGTCTAGCCTTTTCATTTTTGGGGGATGTCTTGGTAGGTTGGCAGTTGTCTCATACTCTTTCCATTTTCAAATGATGGATTAAACAGTGCTCCGTGAGATGTTCATAGCTTGGGATATTTTTTTATAACCTAATCCTGCTTTAAACGTCTCCACAACTTTATCCCAGGCCTGTCTGGTGTGTTCCTTGGCCTTCATGATGCTGTTTGTTCATTAAGGTTCTCTGACAAACCCCTGAGGGCTTCACAGAACAGCTGCATTTATACTGAGATTAAATTACACACAGGTGGACTCTATTTACTTTATAGGTGACTTCTGAAGGCAGTTGGTTCCACTAGATTTTAGTTAAGGATATCAGAGTAAAAGGGGCTGAATACAGATGCACGCCACACTCTTCAGTTATTTATATGTAAAACATTTTGAAAACAATTTATTATTTTCCTTCCACTTCACAATTATGTGCCACTTTGTGTTGGTCTATGACATAAAATCCCAATAAAATACATTTACGTTTTTGGTTGTAACATGACAAAATGTGGAAAATTTCAAGAGGTATGAATATTTTTTCAAGGCACTGTAGTCCTAACACACTCCCTTCTTTGAAAGACAACACTACTCCTCCTAGATACAGTATGGTTGTCACCCTAAGACAAGAAGTGTGTTCCTGGAAGGAATACTAGGTGAAAATACAGAAGAAGGTTTAAGGCTTGGTTCACATATATGTTTTGAATCACATCTGATTCGCAGAACATGTGAACCAGACTGGCTTTCAGTGGAGTCGGTTCTCATACATGCGGGCTGGTTGTGGTGCGAATTAAAAAATGATCCTGTGCGATTTTCAGTCCGGTTCAGGTGCGATTTCGGTGTCAAAACCACGCTGGACTGCACCAAAACCGAACCTGCATATATGCGAACCCAGCCTACCCCGCATCCATCTCGCATGACAGGAGACTGTGACCGGCTCTCAATGGGGCCGGTTCACACAGGTCTGCGGCGGCTGCGAAGCAGATTGCACAGGGGTCCTGTGCTTCTCTGGCTGAGTTTCAGGTCCGAATTCAGGCAAAAATTTGGGCCTGAAATGTCGAACAGGGATGCACCGGACCCCTGCTGTGAGCCGCATCCAATTTTAGTGTGAACTAAAAGAATAAAACCATCAGTCACCACAAGGAAGGGTAAGCTGCAATATATTCAATTATCTTCTTGTGTTTAGATACGCTTTAAGAATTTTGGTTGTGTGACTCCCTAGTTACCACATAGCTTATTGATTGCTATGTCAACAAAGTTTTCAGCTGTAGCATAGACCTGTTCAATACAGTGACAGCAACACCTACAGGTTTATAAGTAGTATTGCAGCTTCCATTTCAATTTGCTTATTTTAGAATAGCAACCTTTTTTTGCACCAAACTGTATATATGCATATTTTTCAATGAGTATACTTTTGGATGCAACTATTTGAATGTGGTAAGTTTCAAATATGTTATACTGTGTGACTATTTTTTGAAGGAGGCTTCTATTTCTGGCTGTGTTTAAAACAGACTTGGACTATTTTAATGATATCTGGAAGCCATGTTTCCCTTTAAAGAAGTTATTGCTGGATTACTATAATATATGTAGAATTTGTTGTCACTTCTGGCTCACTTTAGCTCTTGGAAATTCCACCAATGAGATCTCCCTGCAATAAATTGTTCCCAATTCAGTACCTATAATATAAAAGTAAACATTTCATATTGTGAGGGGAGCCTGTAGCATTAAAATGTTCTTATAGCTAACACGTTTGCTTTTAGTTCTGATAGATTAGGAAAGGTTAAAATTGTATGTTAAGTCTTTTATTTTTTTTAATGCATCCATGTATTTAGCTTTGGCTACTTAGCCCGGCCTAACCCTTATTTTATTACTAACAGATTACAGTGAAGGCACCAAGACCCTTATATTTGAAGAAAGGGATGTTGGCTTGATCAATTCCACAGTGTTTTCCAGTCCAAACTTGAAGTCTGTTGTTACCCTCACACTCACCGGAAGTAAAATTCGCACCATTGAATCGGGAGCCTTTGAGCTGTTCTCAGCACTAATCACTCTTGAGCTTCAGAACAACAAGCTGACAACTCTATCGCCCTCTTGGTTTAAGGATTCCACAGTTTTGGAGCAGCTCAACGTGGCTGGTAATGTGATTCGCCATTTGCGTCCTGGTATGCTGGAGGGATATTCTGGTTTGAAAATTCTGAATCTTAGCAGGAATGAAATCGGCAGCATTGAAAGTGGGAGCTTTGCTACCTTGGGCAAACTGTCATCTCTGGATTTGTCCTACAATAAGATTTCATCGCTTGAACGTAAAGTGTTCACTTCCATGAATGCCACTTTGAGATTGCACGGGAATCCATGGAACTGCTCCTGTGAGCAGAAAGATTTCATACTGTTTTTACAAGGTATTTAAATATGTCAGAATATATAGATAACTTTTAATCTCTGTATACACATTTTCTTGAAAGCTATTTTCCAAGTCCAGGGCTCTCTGGCCAAAATTATGTCCATTAATGGGTAAGACCAGTGACTCAATGAGCTTCCTTCCAATATCTGTTGGGGATCTTACCATAGTTTTTTTGCTTTGTTCATGACAACTATTTAGAGATATAAGGGCATAGGCCTAGACTAAAGGTGGTAGTTGCTCAATCTGCCTGTATTTGTCTGGATGATGTTAATGAGTTGATTAGGCAAGCTAGAAAACTTGTCCTAATCACTATCAGCAGCTAGGATCAATTTTTTCCTCTTCTTCCATTCTGCTTTGACTGGATGTAACCATTCACCTCAGCCAAACATTCATGTTTAGTGAGAATCACTGAGCCAGCAGAGGAAATACTGCTGTGTGACCAGGTAAGAAGAAGGGTGATTTTATTTTATGATGGCCTCTTCAGCAGTGTTACAGTCTATGCCAGCCCCTGTAACATTTGCTGGTCAATACATAAATATGAAGTAATATATATATATAAATGTACAAAAAGTAAGGGAAATTCTTATACTGAATACTTTTATTACATGTAATAACTGCATATAGTTGTATTTTATTTATTTATTTTTTTTGCAATAATGGACATTTATTCCATCCTTTTTTATGCTTTTGACACTGTTCTATTTTGTGTTGCAGAATTAGTTAACGCTTCCAGATTGAATGACTCCACCTTGGTGACTTGCCACTACCCACCAGACCTCAACGGAATGATTGTTTGGAATATTTCAGAAGTGAATTGTTCAGCATCTGTTTTATCGCCTTCTTCTGCAATGATTTTTCACCAAATTGTGCTACCAGCTCTGTTCGTAGTTTTAGGTGAGTGCATACTTTTGCTGAGACGGATCAGATCACTGTTATGTTTTTCCCCATAAAAGTCTAAAGAAATCCAAAAGCAGTTTGAATCAGGTCAAATGCAGGTCAAAACGATATAACAAGCAAGAACATTCAATGCTTAAAGTATGTGACAGTGAACCCACATCTTGTAAAACAACCCATTCAGTTTCAAATAGAAATGCAAGGCAAAACATTTGTGTGTTTTGAGTGTATAGATATATTTTTATATATCTATACACACATATATATATATATATATATATATATCAGAGAGAGAAATATAAACATTTGTTTATGTGTTACTGGGCAAAAGTTTTAGGCAGGTGTGAAAAAATCCTGTAACACTTGCATACAGTTTTTGGAGGAACTCGGAAGGTAGATTGTTCCAAACATCTTGGAGAACCAACCACAGATCTTCTGTGGATGTAGGCTGCCTCACATCCTTCTATCTCTTCATGTAATCCCAGACAGACTAGATCATGTTGCGATCAGGGCTCTGTGGGTTCCAAACCATCACTTCCAGGACTATTTGTTCTTCTTTACGCTAAGGATAGTTCTTCATTACATTGGCTGTATGTTTGGGGTCGTTGTCCTGCTGCAGAATAACTTTGGGGCCTATCACATGCCTCTCTGATGGTATGACATGATGGATAAGTACCGTATTTATCGGCGTATAACATGCACCCCAAGTTTAGGAGGGAATTTTAAGGAAAAAAACTTTTTAAGGAAAAAAACTTACATTTAAATGCCCATCAATACAGCCTTATCGGTGTCCATCTGCAGCCTTGCACAGCGTCCATCTGCATGCTTGTCCAGTGTCATTTGCAACCTTGCAGCCTTGTCAGTGTCATTTGCAGCCTTGCCAGTGTCATTTGCAGCCTTGCCAGTGTCATTTGCAGCCTTGCCAGTGTCATTTGCAGCCTTGTTGTGTCATTTGCAGCCTTATCAGTGTCCATCTGCAGCCTTGCAAGTGTCCATCTGCAGCCTTGTCAGTGACATTTGCAGCCTTGCCCAGGCTGCAGTTAAACTGCAGTGACTTGTCAGTGTCACTGCAGTTTGAAAATGGCACCGCTGTTACCCAGATACACAGAGCCGGTCCTCTGCTCTTCTCGGCTTCTCTCGTAGTCCCGCCCTATGATGGACATAACACAGGTCCAATGGCGGGACTGGGCGTGACTGTGAGCGGAGCCGAGTGCCGCCCATATACATACATAGCCGAGTGTACTCGGCTAGGTTCTTCTAGTACCGCTCACAGTCACGCCCAGTCCCTTATGTCCATCATAAGGCGGGACTGGGCGTGGCTGTGAGTGGAGATAGCCGAGTACACTCAGCTATGTATGTATATCGGCGGCCGGCGCTCGCTCCGCACAGTCAGAGGCGGGGATTGGTGTATAACACGCACCCACGATTTTCCCATGATTTTAGGGGAAAAAAGTGCGTGTTATATGTCGATAAATAGGGTATCTGCCTGTATTTCTCAGGCAGATATAACAGTGTGGTTGTTTTTAAGGAGCACAATACGACGAGACCTGAACCAAAATGAGCTGCATGGTCGATTTGCCAGAAAGAGGCCTTTACTACACCAATAGTAAAGGAATACTCCCGCGCTATCACTGAGTTGAAAAGCAATGTGTGAAAACAAAAAACTGAACTGCTGCAGACACCGATAGATGAATCTGTGACCAACGTAGTGTGTATAATGAATGGTGCTGCGCTGTTATAGGACTGCAGTGTGACCTATGTGCCACAGGTTATAAAGAAGAAAGTAATACTAAAACTGTGCACAAGATGGCAGTAGTAACCAAACATGCAAAAACAGCCTTCAAAATGAATGATGAAATCACGTGACCCATGACGATACGCGTCGGGATTGGCTTACAGGCACACCGGAAGTGACGCGGGAGATGAGCTCGGCAGTCGTGGATGATACACTGTGTCTCATCTTGCTTAATGTGAGTGTCATTCTGTGTTGATTTTATCAATAAATTTTACACTACGTACTACACTATTGGGCTTCCCCTTCTTTCCTCTGCATCCCTCTCGGGGTGAAGTGTAAAAGTCCAGTATAGAGGAGCCACCATCCACCACCGAGTATTGATTCTTGGATCAATGGGAAGAGGACCCTTAAAAGTAACAGAGAGCATATAGAAGCCACCAGCTATCCATGCAAAGACCTACAGAGGATTTTGGAATTATTGATTTTTTTCCCAATGCTGTTACCTTACAGCAGTAAGGTGAGAGACCACTTCACATAGAGGTGTCACTGCATGGAATGAAGAGACACCTGTTACTTCATAGTTTACATGGTTAAGATTGGAGAACCACTTTTCACTCCTCACACCTGCATCCCAGGATTATTTTAGAGACATTTATTTATTAAAATGTTGATGTTTATTCCTATGAACACTGATTGATTTATCATTATTTGCTATACAAGATTTTTATTCGCCCTGGATATCGTTTTTCACAGTTGCATTTTGAAGGCCGTGTTTGCTTTTAGCATGTTTGGTTTCTACTGCCATCTTGTGCCTGATCTGTCCGCCGCAATATCGCAGTCCCGATAAAAAAAAAAAAATCAGATTGCCGCCATTACTAGTAAAAAAAAAATAATAACAAAAATGACAAATCTTTTCCCTATGTTATAGATGCTATAACTTTTGCGCGAACCAATATAATTTTTCTTTTTTTTTAAATTTGGGATATTTATTGTAACAAAAACTACAAAATGTTGTGGGGTTTTTTTCAAAATTGTCGCTCTTTTTTGTTTATAGTGCAAAAAATAAAAACTGCAGAGGTGATCAAATACCACCAAAAGAAAGCTCTATTTGTGAGGAAAAAAGGACATACATTTTGTTTGGGTACAATGTCTCACGGCCGCACAATTGTCAAAGCGACGCAGTGCCGATTCGCAAAAAATGGCCTGGTCATTAAGGGCCAAATTTAAAAAAAAAGAAAAATTATATTGGTTCGCGCAAAAGTTATAGCATCTATAACATAGGGAAAAGATTTGTCATTTTTGTTATTATTTTTTTTTTACTAGTAATGGCGGCAATCTGATTTTTTTTTTTTTATCGGGACTGCGATATTGCGGCGGACAGATCAGGCACAAGATGGCAGTAGAAACCAAACATGCTAAAAGCAAACACGGCCTTCAAAAGGCTGAAGTGGTTAATTGCCATTTTAACCTGTGTGTGTCACCTTGTGTGTCTGTACCAAGGCCAAACATCCCAGGGTATGTAAACCTTTGATCATGGCCATTTGGGTGATTTCTGTTATCATTATGATTTAGGAGGAGACAAACAACTATGTGATAATAAATGGCTTCATATGGTCACTATCCTTAAATAAAAGACAGTTTTTTGGCATGATCAGTCATATTTTCAATATCAATGCTGAAATTTCATGATTTCTGCCAGAGTATGAAAACTTTTCAGCACAACTGTAACTACCTTGTGTGCTTAGTCTTGCCATGATGTATGACCTGTGACTTGAAACTATCTTCCACAACCGCACCTTAGTAGCAGAGTTTGGCTGTTCGTCGCTCAGTTTTTTCAGATATTTTAGCCTCCTAAATATTTGATTCTGTTTCAGTTAATGACTGTGTTTCAACCCACATATGAAATTGATGATCATTAACACTCGCTTGGTATAATTGCTTAATTATATACATACCCACAAAATCCCTGACTGTGCAAGTGTAAGATATGATGCTGGTTTGAAGCCAAAGGGTAGTAAACCAAAAATTTATTTGATTACGATTTTTCTTCTGTTCGCTCACTTTGCATTTTGTGAATTGATAAAAATAAAATATTTTTGATCGCATTTTTACAGCATTTTCTGTAATGTATATGCATAAATTCTAAATAACATTATTTTCTTTTTCTATAAGCAATCACATAACCTCTGTTCTCAGCTGCATAAAGGACCTGAAGAAGTGGGGGTGGAGACTGTAGGGGGTGTGTCAGCAGAAGGCAGAGAAACAATACTATACTGGGCTTCTCAGAGAAGAGCTGTGCAGGGGGGCGTGCCTAAGTCATGCCCATTGGAGGACAGGCAGGTTGTGCTAGCAGAGCCAGAAAACTGACATGCTAGGATGGATGTGCTTCCATGCCTAGTGTGGTAAGTTTCAAATAGGAAAGCCATTTGACTGGCAGGATCACCAGGTATTTCACACAAAGAGACCATTGTAAAGAAAACTGGATACTTTTTTAACACAAGTACATAATACAACAGACACATATCAGAAATATGAAATGTTGAGGTGACATATACTTTTACTAGGGAAGCTTAAAAAAATTGCAGCTCTCCCAGTCCAGTCTGTTGTTAACATGTGTAAGATGGCCTCAGCTTTACACCACTCCACAAGCCACGCCCTCTGACATGTTTCGCCACACCCAACGGTGGCCTAACGACATAGACTGGACTGGGAGAGCAGCGATTTTTCTAAGCATACACACTACTGGATGGTGATATTTCATCCTGGCACCCCATTCCTGAGCACCAGCAGGACAATATACTCTGTATCTTTCCTTTTTGCTTAGAGTGGCACTACTAAGTAGGTCACTTTAAATAGGAAAGGATACAAATGTTATAATCAGTACTATCCAGAGTTCACTTCTAAAGTGTCTCTCTCCAGGAAGCTGAATATTGAGTTGGAACCACAACCTTGCAGCTCTCTTTGGGCTAGGGTATCCTTTGAAAACACTGTGAATTGAACAGAGAGCACACAAGGGTAGTGTAAAATTCTCCGTAAAATTTTAATTCAAAAATAATATTTAAAAAATCTTGCATACTGGCTTAGGCCCCTTTCACACTGCCAGGATTTAAAAGTCGTGTGATTTTACCGCGATTTTAGAGAATGCCTGTGTAAATGGACCTCAACTCGCCTGATAGTACAGGGACTATTTTGAAGTCGACATGACTTGAAGTTCCTATATATGAATGGATATCATTGGAAATCATGGGGAGCAACTTGTCATGCAACTTTGCAGGACAAGTCGCACAAGTGTGAAAGGGGTCTTACGCATTTTGAGGAAGTCCCCTATTCATCAGGTTAATGAAGAGGGTACTTCCTCAAACCGCATACACCAGTATGCAAAATTGAAGCAGTGCTTATCTCAGCAATGAGGCATTCACACTCGGACAGCTTTGCCCGTTGGTCAGAGAGATTTTTTTTTTGTTAAGAATTTGTGACATGCATGTACATCAAGTACTTTTGCGAGTAGAAGAAATTAAATTACAAGAAGATTTTATTGAGGATCTTTCACTATGCTTGTGTGCTCTTTGTTCATTTCACGGGTCAAAAAAGAGGTCAGCTGCTGGTATAATGCAATTCTGAATGATCTCAGAAGCATCTTATGTCAACAGCATGCTGCATTTGCCCATTAATAATTAACCAAAGCCTGTCGACAGAGGCCCTGATGGTGACTGACCGATTAATCCATTTCACTTTTTTCTTCCCAAATTTACAGATGGTGGCCTTTTTGAAAGTTGGTAGGGGACAAAGCACATATTTTCATACCCGGGCCTTAACTGAAACTTTTTTTTTTTTGTTTGGTGTAGTTTTACTGTTAAACCATATGTAAAGGTCTACCAGCTCACTTCCTGTTCTGTGCAAATAGTGTGGTTTTTGCCCTGTTTCATGAATAGCAGCCACCTTTCTCTTAAGGGTAATTATGCATAGTGGTACGAGGGTGCTCCCAGGACTTAAGATATGGTGCTATATTTCAAAAAATAGGGCGCTTTCCAGCATCCTTCAGAGAGAGTTTATGTACTGTGTAAGATGGCTTCTATGCAGTAGGGTTCAAGGCGGGTGCAGAATGTAGGAGCGACCAGGGCTGAGCAAGTAGTGGTTGGAGCAGTCAGTAGAGTAAATCCATTATTCAGGCAAGGTTAGAGGGCAGACTGCAGTCAGAAATACAGTCTGTAATCCAGACTAGGGTCAGGGCAGAGTACAGTCAGAGTGGTAGTCCATTATCTAGGCAAAGCAGACTGCGGTCAGAGGGGTAGTCTGTTATTCAGGCTTAGGGTCAAAGCAGATGAGCGAAATTGGAGCTTGTGCTTAGCATTGAGAAAGCCTCCGGAGGGAAGTGCCATCACCAGCCAATAGCAGTGGAGGAGGTGTTGCTGCCAAATTTAGGCCTGACAATTGAAATACAGAACAGAGAAGGGAGAATAGCCTAGTAGAAGCTGTGGGAAGAGACAGGCAGGTTACAGCGGCTGACTGAGACAAGCAGCTTAGGAATTTGACCCATGCTCCTAACACTGTACTAGATATGATTTGTAATGGATGTTATTAGGTAGTTGAATCTTTTTCTGCTTGGCCACAAATTGTAACTTGTATCAGGAATAGTCTTCAGGTGACCACTCTCCTAGCTGCTTTATTTATCTGTTTGTTTAAAATAATTGCATAGAACTTGTCAATGGTAAATTTACTACCTAAAATACCATTTTATCTTAAAATTGCTGATGCTAGTGTTCCTTACTAATTGTAACCTTTACTCCAAACACATATTATTTATTTTGTTGCAGCAATATTTTTGTTCATTTTGCTGATCTTCCTTGCTTGGAAGAAAAAGCAAGATCAAAAGCAAGTGCGACCAGACAAAAGGACAGTGGGAGACAAGGAAGCTGTAGACATGGGGAGAACCGGTGATTTGGTGTTGGTAACAAACAATGTGTTCGGAAGGATGGCCTTCAGAAACATACCAGAGCAGAAAAGAGCAACCTTGGGAAGAGCTAAATCTGCATCAGCCATCCTTTTTCAAGGCAGTTTCCACCGAGCAAAGGCAAAGGAAGAGGTGAAAAAAATGAATACGTCACAACTTGGCAAAAATCTAGATGTCAAAGTGAAAACAAATGTTGTTGGGCCAGATGAATTCTCAGAAGACAGTATGGAGTTATGGTATTTTAACAGACTGCAAACTGGCAGTGTCAATTGGTCACCAACAGCAGAACCAGTGCTGTTCAGTGAAGCACTAACTGGTGTCACCAAACATTTTGTCAATGTACATTCAACAGCTTCTGAAGTTACTTCCAACAAGTCTTCAGTAGTAGCGCTAAGACCATCAGAGCAAGACCACGCTCCCACATCTGTAATTCCAGATGTTCAAGAACCATTAGTCTACTTATGTGTGAAAACTGCCCCTGAAGAACCTGTAGGGGCCACTCCTTCGAAAAAAGAAAATTGTATTAATCTGTTAAAGCCACGTCTAAAAAGGACTTTCACTTGGCCTAATGTACACCTTCAGTGTAAGGAGGTCACCAGTGATTCCTATGTTGACTTTTTAAAGACTCTCAATATTTCCCCTCGACCAAATCAATCCCATTTTGCAAGTCACATAACCAAGAAAACCCAACTCCAAAAATATAACCATGGTACCTCTATGACCACCTCTCTTACAGGCACCAATGAAAACATTTTAATAAAAGGCACAAAGACTGTTAGACATACAGAAAAGAGAAACACGGGGGAACACAACAGTCGAGATGGACAACAGCGCATCTACTCACCCAGTAAAGTTAGCCAGAGGTCAAATCATGGCAAACGAACTCCTGGAAACAAAGTTGTCAGTCTTGATTCTGAAGTTCAAAGGGAGGATCTTCAAAGTCAAGAGTCAGAAACACAGTCTGATCTAATGAGTACACCAGATGATGATGATAAATTGCTGGAGAACAATGAATATCACTTTATTGATCTCTTACATGAAGTTGTAGAAAATCATGGGCGTTGGACACGTGACCGATGGAGGCAAACACACCAGAGAAGTTCAAGTCGACCTTCTCCACAGTGCTAAAAGGAACAACTTACAATTCCCAGCTGTCAGTTTTCCCCTGACATCTAGAATTCTGTCTGTCCCAGGCTTTCTTTTATAATGTAGCCTTGAAGGAGAATTTTTATTCAATATGGTTTGTCGTTCTGTTTGAACAAACACTTTTTGTTGTCAAAAACATATAACCAAATAGTTGCCATTAACATGGGTAGTGTGAGTTTCCTTCAAAAATGAAATTGGCTAAAGAACAATTCTGTCTACACCCCATAGTTCAGTTTTTAAATGTTTGCTGGCAAGTTAAATTAAATAGTGGCCTTTAAAATCTCTCTGAGACGCTGACTGAGAGATATGGCCACCAAAATTCCAAGACTTGAATCAACCACAGTCATACTATATTATTTTTGGAAAGTCTATTCGTAATCTGGTGAAACCTTCATTATGACCTTGTAGAAATGACAGAGATGACTTAAACCTGCAGAGGGCCCAGCTTTTTTATTTTTAGGAATGGACTTTACTACCGCTTTAGGTTTTCAGTAAACACTGTTTTAGTGATAGTGCTCAGATGTGTTTTCACCATATTATCTTTTGGATTTCATATTGTCCCAAGGAGGATTTTATTTCAATTACCTTGGAAATACAAACCAAAGCTGCTGGCTGCCTAAAAAGAATCCACTGTGTAGAGATTCTTAGACAGTAGAAACATCTGGAAATCTGATTTTTTTTTTGCTGCTTATTTTACTAAAGCTGTTATACATTTTGTTTGCTTCCCTATATTATATATTAATCCCATAGATAAGTACGAAGACTAATGGAAGTTTTATGGCATTTTCAAGAGTTTAGCAAACATTTTTTTTAATCCAGTATATTTTATTATTCTTTTTTCATATAACGGGGACAAAAATGCTTAGCAAACATTTTATATGTTCTCAAATGTATTTCAAATCTTTGGAAGCACAGCAATTTTTTTATATTTAGTTTTGTCTGGTTTGCCCAAACTTTTTTTTTTTATTGGAGAACAGCATTAAAAGTAATGATGACCCAACTTTAGCATAATTATAAGGTGTAGATTGATGTGGTGTGTGTGTGTTATTTTTTGTATATTTTTATAATGTTCTAGGCAGGTGCAAAAAAAAGTGTGAGGAATCCTTTTAGAAATAAGTGTTAATAGTTTATTTTTAAATTAGTTAAAAAAAATGAACAGAAGAGAAATCCAAATCAAATCAATATTTGATGTGACCACCCTTTGCTTTCAAAACCGCATCAATACTTCCAGGTACACTTGCACACAGTTTTTGAAGGAACTCTGCAGGTAGGTTGTTCCAAACATCTTGGAGAACTAACCACAGATCGTCTGTGGATGTAGGCTGCCTCAAATCCTTCTGTCTCTTCATGTAATCCCAGACAAACTTGATGATATTAAGATCATGGCCCTGTGGGGGGCAAACCATCACTTCCAGGAGTCCTTGTTGTTCTTTTTACACTGCAGATAGTTCTAAATTACATCAGCTGTATGTTTCGGGTCATTGTCCTGCTGCAGAATACATTTGGGGTCAATCACACGCCTCCCTGATGGTATGGCATGATGGATAAGTAACTGCATGCATTTCTCAGCCTTGAGGACACCTTTGCTTCTGACCAAATCATTAACTCCATTTGCAGAAATGCAGCTTCACTGTTCCCTGCAGACACTCATTATTGTACTGCTCTCCTGCCCTTCAGCGAACAAACTGACTCCTGCTACACCCAAATATTAAAAATTTTGGCTCATCAGTCCAGAGCACCTGCTGCCATTTTTCTCCATCCCAGTTCTTTTTCATGCATAGTTGAGTCACTTAGCCTTGTTTCCACACCGAAGGTATGGGTTTTTGGCTGACATTTTTCCATGAAGACCATTTCTGGCCAGACTTCTCTGGACAGTAGATGGGTAAACCTGGGTCCCACTGGTTTCCGTCACTTCTGTGCTGATGGCACTGCTGAACATCTTCTAAAGTCGAAGTGAAGTAAGCATGATATGTCTTTCATCTGCTGCATTAAGTTTCCTTGGCCAACCACTGCGTCTACGGTTCTTAACTTTGCCCGTTTCTTTGTGCTTCTTTCAAAAGAGCTTGATCAGCATATCCCATTATGCTTTGAAAGCTTTACCTAGGAATGACCTTATTAATGCAGTAAAACTACCTTGTGTCTTGTTGCTGTGCTCACTCTTGCCATGGTGTATTACCTGTGACATGAAAATAACTTTCACAGCCTCACTTTAGAAGCTGAGTTTGACTGTTCCTCACCCAGTTTTAAGCCTCCTATATAGCTGTTTCTGTTTCAGTAAATGACTGTTTCAACCTATATATGAAATTCGTGATCATTTTTCTTACTGCTCGTGTTGGCCATCCCCTCAGATATTTATAAAAAAATCTATTGTTCGTCACCTGTTGAATGCTGCCAAGTCCTGTATTCCCCTTAATTGGAAGAACTCACAACCACCAACTATCAGTTGTTGGCTTCATAAAGTAGAGGAAATCAATAAGATGTAAGATCTAATACTCACAGAGCAACGTAAACATGAAAAGTACTCCAAGACCTGGAGACTATGGAATATGTTTGTCCTTTCTGAAGAGGGGAAAGTTCTGTTGAGTCCATAATTTGCCCGATAGGCAGTATTCTTTGAATACCTTTTTTTTGTGATGGCTCATATCATCACCTCAAACCACATCTTTCCCCCTCTCTCCTCCCCCCAATTTTTTTCTTCTCTCCTCCTCTAGCTTTCTCTATTTCTCTTTAATACTCTGCTCATATCAAAAGGAGTGGGCAGCTCCAGACATCTCTTTGAGTGGATTGCCTCTTAGGATATGTGCAGAAAGGATATATCCATACTTGAAATATTCTCTGTTGATGAATCCTGGAAGTTTGTATTTCCAGTATTGACTTACTGATTTGACATGTTTGATGCTATGCAATTGGATCTATTGCTGACTATGTACTATTGATTTAAAGCTTTGGATCTGCCTGATCTGGTCTGCCTGATCTGGTCTGCCTGGTCTGCCTGATCTGCCTTGGATTTTCCTGGTTTAAATAACATTTTTGAAAAAAAGAAATTGATGATCATTAGCACCTGCTTGGTATAATTGGTTAATAATACACCTGACTCTAATCTTTCAAAATCCCTGACTTTGTGCAAGTGTACAAATGTAAAAATTGATGCTTCTGTTCGCTTACTTTGCTTTTTGTAAATTTCTAAAAATAAACAATTAAAATATATGTTACATCTACCTGCAGTAGGTGCTACATGCAGAGTATACTCTTATATGTGGCAATAAGAAAATATTTATAACTACGTTACTCTTGGATTTCTAAAGCAGTTGTAAGATTGTGTTTTAAAAATGGTGTATAATGAGGTTTAATGCTTAATTTGAAATAAAAATGATTAAAGTAGCTTAATAGGGTAACTTTTATAATATACCTGCTATGTAATGCAATGGGTTCTTTCCACAACTGGTACTACTTTAACCGCTTGCCGCCCGACCACCGTCAAATGACAGAGTGGCTTTGCGGCTCTCGTACTTGGTGGACGTCATATGACGTCGCCCGATTCAAACAGGGCATGCGCGTGATCGGGTGCGCGCAGCCCTGCACTGTTGGTGGTGGCGTGTCCCTAAGACACAGCTCGTCATTGACGGGGTGAACAGCCAATGGACATGTGATCCAGTCACGGCCAATCACAGATGGTACCTACCCCTTGCACACATGCGCGTGCATGTTGGTGAAGGCGTGTTACCGGGAACACTGCACGTCACCAACACTGTTAAACAGCCATTGGTTGGCGGCTTTTACCATGTGATCGGCTGTGATCTATTCACAGCCGATCACAAACGTAAACATAGACCAGTAACTAGCTGTTACCAGCTCTTCCCTCCTCGCACACCATTTCCAGTGTGAGGAGAGAAGAGCCAGGAGCAGTGAGTTACCAATCTGTGTCTTGTTTAGAGGACTGCACCAAGCACAACATCTGTCACATCGCCCCCACCTCCCCTATTGCACCTGTCACCCAACAGTCACCACATCAGCGCCCATAAAGTGCACCTGTCACATCAGAGATTGCCACCAGTGACTGTCAGTGGTGCACCTGTCACCCATCAGTGACTGTGGCCTGTCATCCATCAGTGACCTTCGCCAGTCACACCATCATCACCTGCCGCCCACAGCCCATCAGTGAATGTCACCTGTCGCACAGCCATCAGCAGCATGTCCAAAGAAGTATATAGCAGTGAGGAGGTATTCCAGATCCTTTCCATGACTGATGAGAACAGCGGGGAGTTTTCATCAAATTCCAATGCCAATTCTGATTCTGAATCAAACTCAGCATTTGAACTGATTGATTGCAGCGGATCGGCAAATGAAACGGAGGAATAATGGGTCCCTCTCTAAAAGGGCACAGCACTCTGGAAACCAGGCAGCCGCCAGCAACCAGGATTAAATTCCCAGGCCCAGTATCAGCACTGCCGCCAGTGATAGGCCCCCGAAAACAAATTCCCAGGCCCAGTACCAGCACTGCCGCCAGCGATAGGCCCCGGGAACAAGTGGACAGTACCAGCGCTAGGCCCTGGGAACAAATGTTCTGACCCAGTACCAGCGCTGCAGTATCACTCATAAGTACCAGCACAGAAACTTCAAATCCCCAAACTACCAGCACTGGAGTGTCACGTCCCCCAAGAGCCAGGGCCACTACATACTTCCCAGATGGTCTTGCCAACCGAACATGGCTGCCTTCCGACTCGGGATAAGCAAATAGTCCCCCTTTCACCGCCAAGCCAGGTGTGCAGGTCAATACCCAAAATTGATTGCTTTTATCTATTTTTTCCTGACACTTTACTGTAATTTATCGTTGACCAGACCAATTTATATGCCCAGCAGTATATTGCCAACAATCACCATTCATCATATACCCGCCGTTTGAGTGGAGAGATTTGACGTTGGAGGAGTTCAAATTGTTTATGGGCCTCACCATAAACATGGGGCTTGCAAAAAAAAAATGAAGGACATGCCTACTGGTCCACCTACCCCATCCACCACGTGCCTATTTATTTTG
This sequence comes from Lithobates clamitans, assembly GCA_037952925.1. NCBI lineage: Eukaryota > Metazoa > Chordata > Amphibia > Anura > Ranidae > Lithobates > Lithobates clamitans. The sequence continues at coordinate 2,178,332 of JBBGZY010000695.1, read as the reverse complement.
CCGTAATGCCCAGGTCCCGATATGAGATGATTATACGCTTTCTTCATTTCAGTGGAAACACCCAGTGCCCTCCCCGAAATCATCCCAATTATGGGAGTCCCTGGTACCCTTTTCAGGCCGGCTAGGAATAAAACAATATATTCCTAGCAAAAGGACCAGATACGGAGTCAAATTTTACAAGCTTTGCGAGAGAGCCACAGGATATCTGTATGCATTCCGCATATATGAAGGAAGAGATTCCCAGCTCCAGCCCCCTGAGTGCCCGGCCCACATGGGCCCAACTGGAAAGCTTGTATGGGACCTGCCATACCCACTGCTAAACAAAGGTTATCACATATACCTTAATAACTAATACACCAGCTTGCCCCTTTTCAAACACCTACACCTCGCAAAAACCCTGGCCTGTGGAACCTCCAGAAAGAACAGGAGGAACTTCCCACAATCCATAGTGAACAAAAAACTGTGAAGGGGGAAAAAAGCAACTTTGAGAATCAACAAAGTCTTGTCCTTAAGGCGGAAGGATAGCAGAAATGTGTACATGATGTCCACCATCAATGATGACACTACAGTTGGGGTTCAAAGAAGACAAGGTCCCATTGAAAAGCCAACATGTGTTCAAGATTACAATCTCTACATGGGGGGGGGTGGATTTCAATGACCAAAAGCTTCAGCCCTATTTTGCAATAAGGAGGACCCGTTTCTGGTACAAGAAAGTAGCAATTTATCTCATCCATTTGGCCACTTATAATGCATACATAATCTACACCAAATCCAGGCAAAGCCCCACCCCCCTTCCTAAATTGAAGAAGTTGTCACGTCCCTCATCTATCAACAAAGACCCCCCCCCAGAAAACCTTCGCTTTGATGCTGTTAGCCGACTTCATGAGCGCCAATTCCCAGACGACATTCCAACATCTGAAGCAGGCAAAAGATGCCAAAAAAAGATGTTGAGTATACACCAAAAGAGGATTTTGAAGAGATACCAGCTATCATTGTCCCTCCCAACTCAGCCTTTGCATTGGTGAACGCTTCTGACTTTATCAATCACACATCCCTAAAATATTAGCCCATATTTTTAACCATTTCCCCATTTTCATCTTCTGTGCTGACCATTTTTCATGCTTCCTCAAATAACCATGCCACTGCCGTCCACGTGAACTGACCCTGGCCTGTTTTTTGACTATGCCTCTGCCTACAGTTTGGACTGCTTCCACGTGAACTTACCCAGGCCTGTTTTATCAACTACGCTTCTGCCTACCGCTTGGACTGATCTGTTGCCCTGCTACTGTAGTACACAGGGGTCTCACATATATGTGAGGAGCTCCATAATTGTTTTTCTGGATGGAGAAAACAATTTTTTTGTTTTCTCCGGGTTTCGTAATTTACGGATTAAGGTCTGGAGTCCGGAGGCTTCAAAGATATTTGGGTGGGAGAAGCCTCTAACCTTGTGCCCCGGTCTTACCTGACTAAGGCCCTCAGCCTGCTGCTGACTTACTGCCATCTTGCCTCTGCCTGCCCAATGAACTGACCACACCTCTGCTACCTGGGCTGGAGAGTGGTACAATAATGTATCTGCAGGTAAAAGTGTACCAGGACCAATATTATGGCTGTGCTGACTGTCTCTGCCTGGACAATTCCTGTGGACAAATGCTTTGGCTGTGCTGACAATATTCTTGTACTGACTATAGACAATATTCCTGCCTGCTGCCTGGATAATTACTATTGCTGTTGCTAAGCACATCCCTGCCTGCTGCCTGGACCAATGCTCTCCTCTGTGGACACTACTAAAAGCACAGGTAATACTTTTTTTTTTTTTTACCCTTTCCTCAATAGAATTTATTTTGGATTGTAATTCTTGGTATGTACATGCTATATGTCAGAAATATGAAGGGCATTCAAAAATGATAGGTTGTCAGGAATTTATATATGTAATTTATGCTCCCAGAACGCCTGATGGTGCTACTTGGATGTTGGGCCTCTGTATGTGGCCAGGCTGTGTAAAAGTCTCGCCATACTCAGGAGTAGCATAATGTATTTTGGGGTGTCATTTTTGCTGTGTACATGCTATGTACATCTTATAAATATCTTATAAATGGACAACTTTGTGAAAAAAAAAAATGAGTTCATTTTTTTCCCACATTTTCCAAAAACTTCTGGAAAAAAATTACATGTTTAAAAGACTCATTATGCCTCATAGATTATACATTGGGGTGTTTTCTTTCTAAAATAGGGTCATTTTGTGGGCGTTTCCATTGTCCTGGTGCTCCAGGGCCTTCAAAAATGTAACAGGTGGTTGAGAAATGAGATGTGTAATTTATGCTCGTAGGACACCTGGCGGTGCTACTTGGATGTTGGGCCTCTGTATGTGGCCAGGTTGTGTAAAAGTCTCACACGTGGTATCGCCATACTGAGGAGAAGTAGCAGAATGTATTTTGGGTGTCATTTTTGCTATGTACATGCTATGTGATGGAAATATCTTATAAATGGGCACACTTGTGTAAAATACATGCGTTTTCATTTTTTTTCCAAAATTTTCTAAAAACTTCTGGGAAAAAATGACACGTTCAAAAGACTTAAAGAGGAGGGCCAGTCAAAAAAAAAAAAAATTAAAAATCAGCAGCTACAAATACTGCAGCTGCTGACTTTTAATTGGACACTTACCTGTCCCAGGGTCCAGCGATGCGGGGGATCGAAGCCCTGCTCGTCTCCCCCTCCGTTCAGCGGCGCCGGCATTGCAGTTGTGGGCGCCGGGCTGTGGCTTCACAGCCTGGCACCCACTGCGCATGCGCGAGCAGCGCCGCGCGCCGTGATTGGCCGCTCAGTCACCTGGGACCTGTAATGGGTCCCAGATGATTGACAGGAGGGAGGGAGCAGAGCTGAGCCCTTCCTGTGCCGAGACGGAAGTGATGTCACCAGCCCAGGCACTGAAAGAGGCAGACTACGAGGGACCCCCTAGCAACAGGCATTTAGAGGTGAGTAAAAAAAAAAAATATCCAAATGTTTTTTTGTATTTTTTTTTAGAATTTTTCATGTAGTTTTTTTTTTTGGGTGGAACCCCCACTTTAAGCCTCATAGATTATACATTGGGGTGTTTGCTTTCCAAAATGGGGTCATTTTGTGGGCTTTTCCATTGACCTGGTGCTCCAGGGCCTTCAAAAGTGTAATAGGTAGTCAACGAGTTAGATATGTAATTTATGCTCCTAGAACACCTGACAGTGCTCCCTGTATATTGGGCCTCTCTATGTGACCAGGCTGTGAAAAAGTCTCACACATATGGTATCACCATACTCGGGAGGAATAGTAGAATGTGTTTTGGGGTATAGTTGCAAGTATGCATATGCTGTGTGACAATATGACAATTTTGTAAAAAAATAAAAATTCTTAATTTTGCAAAGAATTGTGGGAAAAAATTACAACTTCAAAAAACTCACCATGCCTCTTACTAAATACTTTGGAATGTCTATTTTCCAAAAAGAGGTCATTTGGGGGGTATTTGTACTTTCCTGGCTTGTTAGTGTCTAGGCCTAGGCCTTCAGTACATCAGGTGTGGTCAGTTTTCAATGATTGGCACCATGGCTTGTAGACTCTAACTGTCACAAAGACCAAATAATAAACACTTAATTAGGTTTTTTTTCTTTACCAAAGATATGTAGCAGTATACATTTCTCCCAAAATTTATGAAAAAAAAATTCTAATTTGCAAAATTTTATGACAAAGAAAAATGCATTTTTACACAAAATTTTCAGTCTTTTTTATTTATAGTACAAAAAAACCCACTAGTGATTAAATACCACCAAAGGAAAGCTCTATTTGTAGCAAATTTCATATGGGTACAGTGTTGCATGACTGAGTAATTGTCATTCAAAGTGTGAGAGCACTTAAAGCTGAAAATTGGCCTGGGCAGGAAGGGAGTGAAAGTGCCCAGTAGGCATATGGTTAATAAGATAATAGACACATGCTATGGAAAAAAAAAGGACAATGAGAAGATTTCCTATTAAAAGGTGACTCTACTCCAAATTGATATTTCAGTGTTTATGAAAAAGTATAAGAATAATTCCACGCAACTAGTAAAACACACCTGTAAACTACTATTGTTCAACAAACACTGCAGCTTTGCTAACTTTATAAACATCTCTGTTTGCTTTAGACTGTTTTCTCTGTGTTCCCCTGCTTCCATGAGCACACTGCTTTATCAGAGCAGTAGGTGTGTGTGTGTCTTGAAGCCTGTTCTGTGTAACTTTCTCCGCCTCCTGTATTACCAATCACATTCAAAGTTTCAAGGCTCCTTTGGATTTGATTGGTGGCTGTGAAACATGCCTTGGTTATGGCAATTTACATTTTGACTTTTTTTTGTGTTTATGAAAACAGATTGTTCCTTTTAGGTTGGAATGTATTGATATTAAGGAAACCTGTCATGATTAGTGACTTTGCTTGCGCCTGAAAAAATTATGTAAATAAAATAAATACTAATAAAATTAAAAAGGGAACTTTTATAATACCTACCCTGATAATTCCCATTTAGTGCAGCAACTGAATGTTTTTAAAACTACCCTTATTTGGGATATGGGGCTGTGTTGTAAACAGGTGGTCATTACAAATGCTGTAGTTTGATTTTCCACTAATTAAGTTAGTTCTTACATGAGTATCATTCAGCTTTTATTATTCAAGTTGATAAGGTTACCCAGTTTTTTTAATGGATCATACTTTGTCTTTCCAGTTGATTATCTGTTTTGCATTTTTGCTCCTCTTACAGGTGGTCTGTTCTTTTCGCTGAGTATGTGGATGGTCATCTGTTTCTTTAGAAGCCAATGTAAGAACAAAGTGACAAATATGTCTGAATCTAAGTGTAATTTACAAAGCTCCATGGAAAAGGGGGAAGGACATGTCAATTCACAAGATAACCACAACCTTGTATTTGAAAATCACCCAAAAGATACAACAGAGAACAGGACAGTTGATCCTTTGCAAGAGCTTGATTTAAATAACAGAGATATTGAAAATCCCAGTTCAGTACAAAGCCCTCAACATTTCCAGTGTGGAAAGCATAAAACAGAAGATGAATTGGATAATATTATGTATTCTGCCTTCAGGGCTGATAAATCCAAAATTGAAGGTATTTCCAAATGTTTAAGTGCTCCAATGTTGTTCCCTTGTTTTAGCAAGTCCTCCAAAGTTTCTCTTTTGAAGTCTGAGGAGCCTATGTCTCTAATGACCACAAATGTCCACCATGATGTTACAGTATCTTCCTTTGAGAATTCCATTTATCCAAGTCAAGTAAGCAGCGAGCCTATATGCCCAACAACCACAAACAACAATTCAGACATGACATTATTTCCCAACAATGATCATGCTCAACTAGAAGCAACAGAACTAAGTTGTGACATGACAGGAGTCTTGAGTATAAATACTACAGGTATATTTCCTGCAGACAAATGTTACAGTCATGAAGTAAAATTGAACATTGAAGCTGGGATCGACCAGAAGCTATCCGAGAAATTTCATGAGGATTTTAATCATGAAACAGGTAAGTTTCCAGTGTAATAGATTGCTTGGTGTTATTGTCTTAGAGAATTATGTATGCAATACCTTGTGCTTTGATAACTATTGTTTGCAGGTAAACTCTACTTTTGTTGAAAAAAATCAATTTATCATACATAAAACAACATAAATAAAACAATTACAGTTAACCTTTTTATTTCAATTTGCAGCCACTCAAAAATGCTTTGCTTTCTTTTAATTTGGTAACCTTTTCCCACCTATATCAGCACTCTCTCCTCATACCAAGTCATGTTGTAGTACAGTACCTTTTTAATATAGATTTGTGGAGACAGCGTCGACCTAGGTGAAAAATTAGTTGTATCTTGTGCTGGTGGGACAGCATTGTAGTGAAAGTCTAATGCCATATAGTCCTTGGAGTACAGTTGTGACTTAGTTTTGTGCAGTATGGCAACCTAAAAGCATTCTGTACACCACTGATGTGTAGAATGTCCCCAGAACTTTAATTAGTTGCTTCTGTGATTGGCTCACTGCTTTTCTCAAAAGTCTGCACTGAGATACAATCTACATTTTAGACAACCCCTGCAAAAAGAGTTCACATCAGTTTGAGAAAGGACTTGGTGAAGCAAACATCTTTTTCTTTTTTTTTTTTTTTTTTTTAAATATGAATCAGCAACAAAGTTTGCTTTAAACAGTAGATACAGTGCATCCGGAAAGTATTCACAGCGCTTCACTTTTTCCACATTTTGTTACAGCCTTATTCCAAAATGCAATAAATTCATTATTTTCCTCAAAATTCTAGAAACAATACCCCATAATGACAATGTGAAAGAAGTTGGTTTGAAATCTTTGCAAATTTAATAAAAATAAAAAACAAAATCACATGATCATAAGTATTCACAGCCTTTGCTCACTTAAGGACATTCACAGAGTTGTCCCATAGCCACTCCTTTGTTATCTTGGCTGTGTGCTTAGGGGTCCTTGTCCTGTTGGAAGATGAACCTTTGCCCCAGTCTGAGGTCCAGAGCACTCTGAAGCAGGTTTTCATGAAGGATGTCTCTGTACATTGCTGCATTCATCTTTCCCTCAAGTCTCCCAGTTCCTGTCGCTGAAAAACATCCCCACGGCATGATGCTGCCACCACCATGCTTCACTGTAGGGATGGTATTGGCCAGGTGATGAGCGGTGCCTGGTTTCCTCTAGACATGATTCTTGCTATTCAGGCCAAAGAGTTCAATCTTTGTTTCATCAGACCAGAGAATTTTGTTTGTCATGGTATGAGAGTCCTTCAGGTGCCTTTTGGGAAACTCCAGGTGGGCTGTCATGTGCCTTTTACTGAAGAGTGGCTTCCGTCTGGCCACTCTACTATACAGGCCTGATTGGTGAAGTGCTGGTGCCAAAAGGTGCTTCAACCAAAGTATTGAGCAAAGACTGTGAATACTTATGTATATGTGATTTTGTTTTTAACTTTTAATAAATTTGCAAAGATTTCAAACCAACTTCTTTCACATTGTCATTATGGGGTATTGTTCCTAGAATTTTGAGGAAAATAATGAATTTAATATATTTTGGAATAGGGCTGTAACATAACAAAATGTGGAAAAAGTGAAGCAATATGAATACTTTCCGAATGCCCTGTATAGACCACCTAAGATGAGCTTGTATTTTTCTCAGCAAAGTTGCATTTTGAGTATTTAAGGTTGAATGAAAGCAACATATTTTGAAACAGTGTTTTAAAGCCTATCATGCTGTTTTTTGTTCTGTTTAGGCCTAGGAAGATACTTTGAAACACAAATTGAGCGGATGGGAAAAATGATCAATGAAGCCCACATTGTAGAAGGTGAAATAATAGAGGACACTTTATCACAATATAGAAAATTTGAAGTTTCAAAGGCATTTGGTAAAAAATCTAAAACTTGGTCCTCATTTTATGATTCAGAGAACAATTCAGTAATTTTTCAATCAAAGACTGAACAAGAACCCAAAAGACCTATTGTGTGTAATGAGAGTAACATTGATCAAACAGGAGAAACACATGGAAGCTATTTTAGGAAAGAAATACAAGAATATTCAAAGATCACTGATGATGTCTGCAACATTAAACAGGAAAAATATATTTTATCAGATGACCAAAGCCAATGGAAATACAATGCACACCCTTCTGACTGCCAGGACATTGATGATGAACAACCTGGACCTTCAAATATCATTCAAAGGGAAAGGGTCAAAAATAAGCAACACCAGGCCTTGCTACATGCTCAGACAATAAGAGAGAATTTGTGGAAATACCACAGAAATTGCTGTGATGAATATCAACCATGTCAAACTGCATCTAAAGTTTTGAAACAAATAAAAGCATTAGAAAAGACGCAGCTCATGCAGAAAACCAAGCAGAGTCCCCCTTTAGATGAAGACCTTCTTGAAGGTAATGGACACATTGCTTTCAATCTCTTTGTCAGACTTTCACAGAGGAAGTCTTGCAAGAAAGCTCAGATACCTCCATGGAAATAGCCTGATTAAAAATGGTAAAGGTTATTTTATGCATACATTATAAATATCAGTTTAAAATAGTTAAATTAACAGTGCTGGGATTTAATAGGGAAACGCGCTCTTGATTTGCTATACGTTAAAGGAGAATTATGGGAAATGGGAATCGGGGTTATTGCAGTTTTATACTTATCTAGGTGGATGCAGCATCGGACCTATGCTGCATCTGTCCCCGATCTCTCTGCACTGAGAACCGGGCCATCGAACATCGCCGATGGCTCGGTTCTCTCGGCTCCCCGAGCAGAGAGCTGCTGCCTGTCAATCAGCAGCTCTCCTGCTCTGCTCCTCCATGCTCACAGGAGCACTGATGTCAGAGAAGGGTCTTCTCCAGCCGCATTCACCCTGTCCCTGGGCGTGTGCGCGCTGGATTGGCGCTTCAGCACATGCACGCGCACAGTCCGATGGAGCGGCGCGTGCGCGATATTACACGGGTGTGCATGGTACCCTGTGCGCGCCCACCGTGACACTCTGGCGGGGCTATTTAAATCAGCTCCAGCACCCAGACGGGTTGCTGGTTTGTCTTCAGTTCCTGTTGCTTCCTGTTTCCTGTTTATGCTTACCTGATCTCCTGTTGTGACCCGGACTGCTCTTACCATGTTGCTTCTCTCCTGGATTGACCCTCGGCCTGTTTAACAGACTTCCTCTGCTTGCTACCAGTGTTTGACCCCCGGCCTGTTTAACAGACTTCCTCTGCTTGCTACCAGTGTTTGACCCCCGGCCTGTTCAACGGACTTCTTCCGCTTGCTGCCAGTGTTTGACCCCCGGCCTGTTCAACGGACTTCTTCCGCTTGCTGCCAGTGTTTGACCCCCGGCCTGTTTAACGGACTTCCTCTGCTTGCTACCAGTGTTTGACCCCCGGCCTGTTATACGGACTTGTCTTGCCTATTGCTTGTGTTTGACCCTCTGCTTGCTTACAGTTTGTCTGCTCCACCCAGCAACGGGACTTCCACCAGTTCCAGGACTCCTGCATCCCCAAACCCGGCTCTGCAGTTTCCCACAATGAATCCTTACCTGCCGGTGGCCCGTGCTCCTTAGTGCCACCCATTCCCTGTTTCACCTCCAGGGGACGGGTTGCGCTTAGTTGCAAGGGCGGACCGCTTTCGGCATCTCGGCCTCGGTAAGTACTCACCTGACAACTAAGCAGTGGAGGGGCGGGGAGCGGCCATCTCAGCGGCTCGCTGAGAGGCCGATACGGCTATCAGTCCAGGGACCTGGCGGATCCAGACTCCCAGAGTCGGGATGATGCGGTGCCTGGACTGATCTGTTTGACGTCAGCTGAAAATGGGTCACAGGAGTGCAAAACAAATTGCACTCCTGTGACCCATAGGAGAAGCCCAGCCAAACTAGCTCATGCTGGACTTCTTTAATTCTTAAGACAATACCAAAGTACCTGCGTGTTATTGTGTAAATTTCATCAAATTTCCCCATTCAAATTTTTTTTTTGGGGTTGCCCAATTATTCTCACTGTTGGTTATTTCTTTATTATCACCATTCTTGCCCATTTGAACATGACCATTCCTACCTGCTATTTAATTATTATATACACACAAGGTACAGTAACTTTCATAAATCCCCTTGTATTCAAACTGCTCTAAAGTGAAGGGTTACTGCACTGTAGTTTGCATTGCCTTTTGTTAATTGCAGATAAAGTTAAGATTTGTGTGGCCACTTCTCAATTTCAGTTAGCTCACTGTTGCTGTCTCACAGCAAGTTAAATTAATTTCTCACTAAAGTCAATGTAAAACTCACCTACAGCAAAGTTTCTAAGATTACAAGGTGCTGAAGTACCTTGGAGTGCCTGCAATTACCTGTGTTAAGCCGATGGATCAAAATGTGGCTGGTTTAGCAGCGAATGGCACAAATTCCATCCATCTATGGGGCAGGCTGATTGTACACAATTCAGTTTCTAGATGGATTTGTGTACAACCAGCCTGTTATACAATTTTTGCTTGATCAGTGCTGCTGGCGCTGATGAGTGTATTTTGACAGCAGGGAAATCACCTTGCTGTCAGAATACAATAGCTTTGTGAGAGGAAATCCTCTATCCCCTTGAATGTGTGGATGGGGGAATGGATTTATTTTCTTCCTTTCAACCTGCCGCAATGCATGTGGAGCCATATTGGATACTATGCTTGATATGTACTTGGGGAGTATAAATCTCTCATCAAGTTAAAATTAAGGGCTCTGATATGGTTCATGGTTCTGAAACATGTCAGACACAGTGTGTATTTGCACAGGACCACACTAGGTAGACTAGTTGCCTTGGTGTAACTTGTTCCTTGGTCTGTATGCCAATTTGCAGATTGTGTGAGATTAAGCCCCAACCCTGGAGCTAAGCCTTTGTCATTCGGTGGTTAAAAGTCAAAACCTTTGACTGTGCTCTGAATTTCTAGCATTTGAGAGTTGAATGACAGAGGGTGGGGCATAACACCAGAAGGGGCAGGTCTTCATTTTTCATTGGACAGAAATTGAGTTCCTGGGTATAGCCCTGATCTAGCATCCAAAGCAGACCCCACAGTTACACAGCAATTGATTTGAAGACACAGCCATCACTCTTGTTACCTTACAAACATTTAGGGTCAGATTAATTTTAACAAACTTCTTCAGTCACTTTGAACTAGGTGAGGAGCGCATTTTAAAAACAGAATCAGGCAAATACATATAGTACAGTATCTAAACAATTTCTTTTACTGTTGGTTTTATTGCCAATGCTGACAATTTTAGTGTCTAAGAAACTGAAAAGAGGATAACAACATACATTGTTTAAAGGTTGCATTTATTTTAAAGGATTACTATTGCTTTTTGTTTTTCAGAAAACCCATCACTACCTCTTTCACCTATCAGTTTGCCTGAAGATCATATACTGGCAAAACCATCAATTTTTTCCAAAATGACTTGTGCCAGTTTACCTAATCTGAGTCAGTATGGCCACCACCAGGTTTGTGCTTCTCATGATGCTCCATCTTTAAAAAGCTCCATAGAAGTATCTGTTAATGTGGATGGCAACACTGCCATGACGACTACACCCTCTGTAGGCCACCTTAATCTACCAGTTATTTGTGTTGCACATGATGAGCACTTGAAAAATATGTTGTCTTATAATATAAATCTACCTGTTCTTGAGGATCAACCAAAGAATTTTGTAACAAGTAAAAAGGAGATGAACAATGTATCATCTAGCACTTTAGCTTTGTCTATTACTGATGCGCCAGCAGAGGATCTTGTAGGAGGAAAGACAAGGATAGATGATAAGTCGGTTAGTCATTTAGCTCCACCAATCATCAATGCTCTAACAGATACCATACGATCTAAAAATGTAAATTATTTTTCAGCCAGCCCAAAAGAATTACCTACTATTGGTGAGCCATTGTTGAGTTCTTCAGTTCAAAACACCTGTTTGGAAAATATGATGACTAGCAATTTATATTTACCAGTGGCTGGCATCCACAAATTAGATATTGTGAAAAGTCTACCACCTATAAAAATGCTAAAAGAAAGAGATGATGTCAAAGACAATGAACCAGAAAAATCAAATAATACGAAAATCATCACCATAACAGATCCTGAAATTGCTGGAAACCACTCTTTTGAAAAAAAAGGCTTACAATTAAACTTAGAAATCAAAGCACAAAAATCTCAAACTCTAAGTAAACCAGATGCAAATGGCATGTCTATCAACAAACAAAATAATATAGCAGTCATCAGTTCATCAACTTCAAATTCTTTGATTGGAATGATTGCCAACCATGGAGAAGTAACAACTGGAGAAAATGCATCTATGCCCTCCCAAAAGCCCCTAAAACACAATGAGTTTTCAAATGTGAGTCTCGATACACAGACCCATCTTACTACTTCTGTTTCTTATTCTAACTCTATTCAAGATGAAGAAGAAGTTACAGATTGGCCTAAAATTGCTGATTTAGTAAAACATTCAAGTACCATTAGCTTGTCCTCAAACTTTGATATCTTAAATCATCATTTAGTTCCTTCTTTTAACCCTCAGTATGAGAATGTGTATGATACTTCTAACAAGCCAAACTCAAACCTCATTGTTGACGAATGTGAGAAAGCAGAAACAATGGACCACCAGCTTTGTGATATAGATGACCATAACAATATGGCAGTGGAGGAATTTAATTGTACTGTTGTCCAACAATATGACATGGAAATTGAAGACAGAAAGGGTTTAAATAGTATGGAAAACAAGGCCTTTTATATTCAAGATGAAACAAGCCAACATTATAAAATTCCTAGTGAAGAGAAAGCAGGGCTAGAAATCCTTGATACACAAGGCATATTTAAAGACCAGCCATATACGAATTTAAATTTTTTGGAATATGCTGAAAAGGCTCAGATTCAAATGGAGAATCTAGAAGGAATGAAAGACATGAATCCTAATCTAGATTCACAAATCATTAATGGTGACAAAGTTGATCCTACAAGCTATAAAGACAGCACACAGACCTCTAATTTAGATAAGTTAGTTAATAGTAGACCTGAAGTTCAACCAAGAAGTGAAAACCCTTGTAATGACCAAACTGATGATGCGGTATATGCAAATGACCAAACAGTGAATCACAAAGGGCATTCTCTGACTATACCTGTCAATAACAGGCCTTCAGAGGAGAACAAGGGACCAGACATTTCAAAGGATTTAACCTGCTCTTCAGATGCAAACATTGAAGTAAGTAAAGCTGAAGATCCTCTTCCCAAGACTAACATGACCGACAGCAGAAACTATAGTGATTTAAGCACAGCAGCCATTAAAGATGAGACAGTGGATTTTAAAGGATATGAGAAGTTGATTTTAGGGGTTAATAGTAATCCTGATATAGTGGATATAAATCATGTTGGTGAAAATTTTGAAGAAGATTTAAACATATTTCAGGATCTTTTAAGTTCAGATTTAACTGCTGCAACTGAAAAAATATGTACTCTCACTGGAAGCAAAAGGAGAGACATCCTGATAGCTGAGGCATTATCTGATAGTTTAAAAAATAATTATGAGGATGATGATTTTAACGGAATTAAATACAATTTGAAAGAAAGTGATTGCCATTTTGATGAATCAGTAAATGCATTGAGAAATCCATTAATAGAAGGTATAACTGTCTGTAATTCAGAAGCGGCGTTCAATAACGGGCAAGCAAATAGAATAAACGTTACAGATGCATCTCTATGCAAGACTGAAAAACAAATGAAAGATGATCAACAAGTATTAGGAGTTGAAAATATTTCAAAAACTTACAGTAAGCACACATGGAGTGACGAAAAATCCAAAGCACAACTGAAGATCTCTAACAAAGACCCTCCTGCAAATGTCCAAGAGTTTGACCTTAAAGATTATTTATCATGCAGAATTAACAGAAGATCGTTTTATTCAGTCTTTCCATTTTCAACAAAGACACCAAGTATGGAAGATAGTGAAGTAGAAAAGAACTCAACCTTGGAGGGGGAACTTTCAGCCAGTGACTCAGGCACAACCAGGCCTCCCCTTGTGTTGTCTAAGCTTTCTGAAAATAAGACAATGGAAGCTTCTGAATATCTCGCCTACTTATATGCTAGTCCAAAGTCAAAGGTGTGCCCAGATTTCTTAGAAGGGTTAAAAGTTGCCAGTGACATGGATGATGATATAAGTGTCCTAGCAAACCTTAATTTCTGTAAAGTTGCTTTGCCAGGTGAGATCACAAAACAGGACATTTCTACAGATATACAGGAAGTGTATATAAACCCCAATGTAAAACCAGCTGACCCAGAGAGTGTATACTTACCCCCTAGTAAGGAAGAATTAAAGGCGGATGATGAATTGGCAGTTCTGCATGTTATCTATGCTTTAAAGAGGAGTCTAGAGTTATCTCACAGTATTGAAACTGAGACAGACTAAAAAAAATGAGAACTAATCATTTTATCATTTAAAGTGGAGAGATGGTCAAAATTATAAATTACATTCATGGTGCAGCCTGTCACTAGCATTAACACAGCAGTTTTTTTTTGTTCTGTAACATTGTTTTGTTACCCATTGATCCTTGTCAGTAGATTTATTGTTTTTCCACTTACAGGGTGACAATGCTGTTTGTTTCTGCAGTGAAATCACACAGCAGTGTTGTCACCCTATAGACATATAGTTTTTAAAGATAATTTAAGCAACACATTGAATGCCAAATTCCAGCTAACACCTTTTAGTGGTTACAGCAACATTTTTTTTCCACTTTAGGAAAAAATATAATTGTCATACTTATTATTAAATACTTTTCTCTAAATTAAATGAGAGACACAGCTGTTGAATGAAGATCCACCCTATACAAGTGGGTTATAGTTGCACCTACTGGAGTAGTAAAATAGGACACTAAGGGGTTGATTTACTAAAGGCAAATCCACTCTGCACTACAAGTGCACTTGAAAGTGCATTTGCTGTAAATCTGAGGGGAATTTTATGATTTTATCATTCAATCATGTACAAGCAAAAATGCAGTTTTTTTTTATTTTCCTTGCATGGCCCCTCAGATCTAGAGTGACTGCACTTCCAAGTGTACTTGTAGTGCAAAGTGGATGTGCCTTTAGTAAATAAACCCCATTGTGCGCAAAACAAATTTAGGCAGTGTCAGTAGCAAGCAAAACAAAAGGAGAAAAATCAAATGACCTTGGTAACAGGCCCCCTAATTATGTGTGAAAGACAATTTCAGTGTTAATAAAAATAAAAAATGTGTTTAAAGCAAGAGCTGCTACCACTTAAAGCAGTGCATACACCATACTATTGATAAATAAAAAACAAAAAGATATAGTGAAGTACTCTCAAAGGAATAATCACCAAAATTCATCAATATAAGAATAAATAAATATAAAAGCTCAATGTGTAAAAGTGCAAGATCATCAGTGTATATAGCAAATATACCAATATTGCATCCAAATGGGACTGGTGCTATAAGTGAATATTTACTCTATTGCACTGCTGACAAGTGGACTGTGTTATATATTTGTATCCGTTTTACACAAGTGTCTATTGGTTAAAAATGGCACGTTTGCACAAATGTTATTTAATTAGAAGTGTTTTGCACGTGAAGTAAATTTGGATGCAATATTAGTATATTTGCTATATACAGTTGGCTCAAAAGTTTGCATACCCTGGCAGAAATTGTGAAATTTTGGCATTATTATTGAAAATATGACTGATCATGCCAAAAAACTGTCTTTTTTTTAAAGATAGCAATCACATGAAGCCATTTATTATCACATAGTTTTTTGGATCCTTTTTAAATCGTAATAACAGAAATCACCCAAATGGCCCTCATAAAAAGTTTACATACCTTGGAATGTTTAGCCTTGGTACAGACACAGAAGGTGGCACACTGAGGTTAAAATGGCAATTAAAAGGTAATTTTCCACATTTGTGGCTCTTTAAATTACAATTAGTGTCTATGTATAAATAGTCAATGAGTTTGTTAGCTCTCACATGGATGCACTAAGCAGGCTAGACACTGAGCCATGAGGAGGTAGAAAAGAACAGTCAAAAGACCTGCGTAACAAGGTAATGAAACTTTACAAAGATGGAAAGGATATAAAAAGATATCCAAAGCTTTGAATATGCCAGTCAGTACTGTTCAATCACTTAATAAGAAGTGGAAAATTTGGGGATCTCTTGATACTAAGCCAAGGTCAGGTAGACCTTGTAACAAGTGGTTATTTCAGTTACTGTTGCCTTTCTATCATCTCGAACCAGTCTGCCCATTCTCCTCTGACATCAACAAGGCATTTTCGTCCACACAACTGCCGCTCACTGGATAGTTTCTCTTTTTCAGACCATTCTCTGTAAACCCTAGAGATGGTTGTGCGTGAAAATCCCAGTAGATCAGCAGTTTTTGAAATACTCAGTCTAGCCTGTCTGGCACCAACAACCATACCACATTCAAAGTCACTTAAATCCCCTTTCTGATGCTCGGTTTGAACGTCATGAAGTCATCTTCACTGCGCCTAGATGCATTGAGTTGCTGCCATATGATTGGCTGATTAGCAATTTGTGTTACCAATCAATTGACACAGGTGTACCTAATAAAGTGGCCAGTAAGTGTATGTTGAAGGTCCCCTGGGGTAGTCAGCTAAGAATGGGGATCGCTCATAGGAGCGATATGATGGCAAAAAAAACCCAATGGGACCATTTACTCCCTGTTGTCGACAAAGATATGAAAAAGCAAAAAAAAAAAAAAAAAAAAAAAAAGCAAAGGTCAAAATCCATTATTATAGTAATGCAAAGTTATACCAATGGGCAATAGAGCTATTTTCTTAAGGAATGACTTCTGTACATCACGTCTGATTGTATGGAGATGTAATGACCTATATCTGTATATATCACACTTATGCCTAAACGGTATTTGACTTCTTCTGTTTCTTGTATCTACGCACTGTACTGTCTTCAAAAATTTTAAATAAATAATTAATTATTTTTTTTTAAAAGTCTGTTACCAAGACTGTTCTTTCCACAACAAGGAGTGTGCTTTCCTAAAGATGAAGCATCTTGTAGGTAAACCCTGATGGCCTTGGCCACATTCAGCATATGTAATTTAACTTCTGATGAATGTGGCGTGAGAGAAGGCTAATGTCTCCATTAAGGTCAAAAGTGTAAAGAATTTCAGTAAAAAAGAAAAAAGTGTTTTAAAACCACTTTATCCCCTTATACAGAATAATTTATTTTCTTTTTATTTTTATTTCCTTTTACAAAAAAATCCCAAATGTAAACAGCTCACCATTCCTATAATGTCACAGTTATACCTCCCACTACTTCTTATACTGGGTCTCTGGCGCTTCCTTGCCATGATACAGAAACCTCCCAGGGTCCATCGGCAGTTGCTTTCCTGACATTATGTAGAAGAAGAAAAGGGGGCTTGGATGACAAAACCGCTAATTCCGATACCCTCCTTGTCAAACTAAGTGCCGGTTCACAGAGGGGCGACTTGTCAGGCGACCTAGCCTCCTGACAAGTCGCGTCCCGTTCTGTACTACGGAACCATTCTAATAGGAGCGACGCAAGTCACTCTGACTTAGAAAAAGGTTCCTGTAGTATTTTTGGGGCGACTTGCATTGACTTCTATACAGAAGTCGTTTTGCAAGTCGCCGCTGAAGTTGTGTGCAGGTCGCCTCGGTGAGGCGACCTGCAAGTCGTGCCGCCCCTGTGTGAACCCGCAATAACAGCTACAAGAAGGGCTACTTTTTGAGATAAAGGCAGCTCTGTAATAGCTTCAAAAGGCTTTGTAAAACCTAAACAAGACTGAAATCCCAGAAGCATAGAGGAGAAAGGACAGGCGGAGCACATAAATAATCCCTTGAACAAAACTATGAAGCAGAGCATCAATGGCTAAGGGAGCCTTGTGAAAAAGATAGCTAAAGCAGAAATGTGTACCTTGATGGTACTCAGCAATGATAACAGAAAAAAGGCATTGGGATGCAAGCCTCTGACCACTTAAAATAGGTTTCCCAAGTGTGATAGTGAATCATACGGAAGATATATTTGCCCCCCCCAAACCATACCAATCTATATGCCCTCAACATAGAGGGGTGAGTGCTTTGGGACAGGGGGAGCTCTGCCTCATTCTCACAAAAGTGTCTGGTGGTTGCGGGGGTCTGCGGGCAGGGGGCTTATTGGAATCTGGAACCCCTCTTTAACAAGGGTGCCCCCAGATCCCGCCCCCCCCATGTGAATGAGTATGGGATACAAAGTACCTTACCTATTCACCAAAAAAGTGTCACAAAGTACCGTAATAAACTAAGTTTTTGACCCATACTCATTCACATGGGGGCTTCCTGGCCCGCTCCTTAGCAACCAGCGATTTGTCAAAAAACAGCATGGGGGTACCCTCGACCCCTATGATGTTTTTGACAAATACCGCATGTGATACCGCCAGCAAAACCCTGGTGGTAAATATCACATGCTTTTTTACTCTCTGGTCTGTTTACTAAAACTGAAGAGTGCAAAATCTGGTGGAGCTGTACATGGTAGCCAATCAGCTTCTAACTTCAGCTTGTACAATTAAGCTTTGACAATAAAACCTTGAAGCCAATTGGTTTCTTTGCAGAGCTGCATCAGATTTTGCACTCCCCAGTTTTAGTAAATCAACCCCTAAAGCTGGGTATACATGAATCAAATGTTCAGATTAGCAAGGACCCGCCAAATTCTGACCCTCCTGGTTCGGCAAAAGCTGATTGCTTGTATGGATGCTGGAATCAGTTGTGTACCCAGCTTAAGACTAAGGCAAAACAGGTCTCATCAAAATCCTGCAATGATATTCAAAGCTTGGGTAATTAATTTCAGCTTTGGTTCAATGTGGTTCTTAAAGGATCTTTCTTCGTTGGAATCAAGGTTTCCTTATTTAGTCAGAAACGTTAGGGACCAGTTCTGTACAAGTTCCTTCACAACTGCTTAACTGAGAAATGCTTTGGAAATACAAAGGTCTAGCTTAGGGCAGTCACATTAACCATAGGTAAAATAATTGCAAAAGAAATACAAAATTCTCTTATAACGGAACTTTTGTTTGCGAGAGTCAAATGCCACTAAGGTTCCTAATGTAGAATCCTCCCTTTTATAACTTAAATGAACAGCCCATCTAAGTAGAGACCATCTTCTTCTTGTGAAAACGGAAAGTCTCCACGTCCATGCTCAGTGATTCCTTAGAGTCCCTTTCAGATATTAAAAGTCAAAAGTACTGCTGGGAGACACTGGGGTTCATTTACTAAAGGCAAATAGACTGTGCATTGTTGCAAGTGCAGTTGCTCCAGAGCAGAGTAAATGAGGTGAAGCTTCACTTTAAAAGAATACCCTATCATATGCAAAGAAAATACAAAAAAAACATTTTTTGCTTGCACATGATTGGATGATGGAATTCAACAGAGCTTTCCCTTATTTACTAAGCTCCAGAGCAACTCCAATTGCAAAAGTGCACAATCCATTTGCCTTTAGTAAATCAACCCCACAGTGGCCAGGCAGAGTCAGAACCATAGAAAACAGCTCCAAGGTATCCACCCACTCCCGCAGGAAATGATAGCACTTACACAATACAGGAGAATAGTGTGAGGATTGGCTGGATCGCTACACAAGCAGCTAGTGAGATGGGAAAAAAGAAGCAATAGTCCAGTATATACCTTGAGGCAATGTCCATATGCTCCTAGAGCCAGACCTGTATTAAAGGTTCTGGTCACTGTCAGTAGCGGCAGCCAGCTCAGGAGAGCAGAAGAGACTCTGTGTACAATGAGAAGAAGGGAGAGAGAGCAGCGCCACTCTGAGTGCAGCATGTGGGTATAAAAACAGGTTTAATTAATATCATCAAACTCACATTTGAGTAGTGACAAACAAGCATTTTTTTAAACTCCGAGGCTGTAATGTATCACAGCAGGCACCTCAGCACTAGTGGACAGGGGGCATGGTTGAGCTCGTGTTCGGAGCATGCATGCTCCTTCAGCAGACATGTGATCAAGCCATCTATAGTGAGGTTTATATGGAGAAAGAAGGGGGCGGCGCATAGGAATGCAAGGCGCAGCAGACCAGCGCCAGTACCAACAAACCCCACACACTTCTCACCAGAGAATACGTCTTATACACAGAAAAAGCACAATGCTTGTGGTAATAATACTATAATAAATCTGTACATATATACAATCATGGCTGAAATTGTTGGCACCCCCAAAATTTTTCCAGAAAATCAAGTATTTCTCACAGAAAAGTATTGCAGTAACACATGTTTTGCTATACACATGTTAATTCCCTTTGTCTGTATTTCAAAAATGGGCTGGTCAAAATTATTGGCACCCTTTCAAAATTGTGGATAAATAAGATTGTTTCAAGCATTGGGTTGCTCCTTTAGAGCCCATTCACACAGGGGCAACACGACTTCCAGCACGACTTTGGGAGGCAACTTGGACACGACTTGAGTATGAATCACAGCACGACTTGGGGCAACTTACAACACAACTTGAAGTCGCCTCCAGGACAGGGAATTTTACAAGTGGACAATCAGAGCTTAGCTGTGTGTGAGAAGGAGGGGGCTGGCTGTTTAGTGGAGGAAATTACTTTCTGTTTCCTTTCTGCTTCCTGTAAAGTTGCCTCAGTATGAACAGTGATCAGACTTGGAGGCAACTTCCATTGAAATCAATGAGTACACGTTGCCTTCAAGTCGGATTGAAGTAGTACAGGAACCTTTTCTGAAGTCGGAGCGACTGCAGTAGTGTGCATTAAGACGGATCCATTCACTTACATTGATTTATTCATGTAGCGCGACTTGAAGTCGGATCCAAAGTTGCCCCTGTGTGAATGGGCTCTTAAACTCACCTGGGGCAAGTAACAGGTGTGGGCAATATAAAAATCACCCCTGAAAGCAGATAAAAAGGAGAGAAGTTCAAAATTGTGGAAAACTATCAACAGTATCAAGGTTACAAGTCCATCTCCAGAGATCTAGATTTGCCTTTGTCCACAGTGCGCAACATTATCAAGAAGTTTGCAACCCATGGCACTGTAGCTAATCTCTCTGGGCATGGACGGAATAGAAAAATTGATGAAAGGTTGCAACGCAGGATAGTCCGGATGGTGGATAAGCAGCCCCAAATAAGTTCCAAAGAAATTCAAGCTGTCCTGCAGGCTCAGGGAGCATCAGTGTCAGCGCAAACTATCTGTCGACATTTAAATGAAATGAAACGCTATGGCAGGAGACCCAGGAGAACCCCACTGCTGACACAGAGACATAAAAAAGCAAGACTACAGTTTGCCAAAATGTATTTGAGTAGGCCAAAATCTTTCTGGGAAAACCTCTTGTGGACAGATGAGACCAAGATAGAGCTTTTTGGTAAAGCACATCATTCTACTGTTTACCGAAAACGGAATGAGGCCTACAAAGAAAAGAACACAGTACCTACAGTGAAATATGGTGGAGGTTCAATTATGTTTTGAAGTTGTTTTGCTGCCTCTGGCACTGGGTGCCTTGAATGTGTGCAAGGCATCATGAAATCTGAGGATTACCAAAGGATTTTGAGTCGCACTGTAGAGCCCAGTGTCAGAAAGCTGGGTTTGCGTCCGAGATCTTGGGTCTTCCAGCAGGACAGTGACCCCAAACATAAGTCAAAAAGCACCCAGAAATGGATGGCAACAAAATGCTGGAGAGTTCTAAAGTGGCCAGCAATGAGTCCAGATCTAAATCCCACCTGAACACCTGTGGAGAAATCTTAAAATTGCTGTTGGGAAAAGGCGGCCTTCCGATAAGAGAGACCTGGAGCAGTTTGCAAAAGAAGAGTGGTCCAAAATTCCGGGTGAGAGGTGTAAGAAGCTTATTGATGGTTATAGGAAGCGACTGATTTCAGTTATTTTTTTCCAAACGGTGTGCAACCAAATATTAAGTTAAGGGTGCCATGAATTTTGACCAGCCCATTTTTGGAGTTTTGTGTGACATTATGTCTAATTTGTTTTTTTTCCTCCCTTTTTTTGTTTTGTTAAAATACACACAAAGGGAATAAACGTGTATAGCAAAACATGTGTTACTGCAATACTTTTCTGTGAGAAATACTCGATTTTCTGGAAAAATTTCTGGGGTGTGTGTGTGTATATATATATATATATATATATATATATGTACCGTATATACTCGAGTATAAGTCGTCCCGAGTATAAGTCGAGGCCCCTAATTTACCACAAAAAACTGGGAAAAATTTATTGACCCGAGTATAAGACGAGGGTGAGAAATGCAGAGGGTCAACAATGCCCATCTGCAGCTGCATGCCTCCCTGTCTCCTGTGCAGCCTACCTGTACCCTGTGCATGTGTCCTGTACATGTGTGTGTGTCCTGTACATGTGTGTCCTGTACATGTCCTGTGTGCATGTGCAGCCTACCTGTGTCCTGTGCAGCCTCCCTGTGGCGATCTCCATCCTCCCTGTGGCGATCTCCATCCTTAAACGGTGGCCGGCGTGTGATGATAGTGTTCGGCGGCCATTCCACAGTTCAAAAGCCGCGCCTCCTCCTCGTCTGTGATAGGCTGACCGCTGACTGCCTATCACGGACATTCTCTCATTCTCATACAACGGACGAGGATGAGAGAATGTCCGTGATAGGCTGTACACTGACAGCTGTTCAGCCTATCACAGATGAGCAGGAGGCGCGGCTTTTGAAAGTTGCAATAGCCGGCGAACACTATCATCACACGCCGGCCGCCGTCTGCCTGCATGACACGCTGATCATGCAGACAGACGGCGGGGACTCGAGTATAAGTCGAAGGGACACTTTCAGCCCAAAAAAAGGGGCTGAAAAATTCGACTTATACTCGAGTATATACGGTATATATATATATATATATATATATATATATATACACACACACACACACACACACACACACACACACACACACACACACACACACACACTGAGCAAAATTATAAACGCAACACTTTTGTGTTTGCCCCTCTTTATCATGAGCTGAACGCAAAGCTCTACGACGTAAAAGAGCGCTAGCCGCTGAGGAGACACGACCCGGTTCCTCGAAGATGTTCTGAAAAAGTTTCAAAAAATCAGACAGGCTAGAAACCACTGGATCATTCAGTTCCCACAGAGGGGCAGCCCAAGCTAGCGCCTCGCCAAACAGAAGGGATAAAATATAGGCTACTTTCGCCCGATTGAGCAGGAAGGTTTGGGGCTGAAGTTCAAAATGAATCGTGCACTGGCTAAGGAATCCCCTGCACGCCTTGGAGTTCCCAGAGAAACGGGCCGGAGCTGGCAGTTGTAATGAATGTGTGGCTGTGACTGATGCGATAGGTGCAGCAGCAGATAGCGGTTGAGGTTGTTGAACCGGGGGTCCTAATGAGGCCTGAA
Source organism: Lithobates clamitans (assembly GCA_037952925.1). NCBI lineage: Eukaryota > Metazoa > Chordata > Amphibia > Anura > Ranidae > Lithobates > Lithobates clamitans. The sequence continues at coordinate 2,155,455 of JBBGZY010000695.1, read as the reverse complement.
CCTGTTCAAAATGGGATGCCAAAGCCTGAAGGAATCGCATCACTTGGGTCTGATGCGATTCTTGGGTCTCAAGTCTGCGAACTAAGCCCTACAACGGATCATCTGCGGGTAGCGGCACATCAGCCGGGTCCATGGCTGATCAAACTGTCAGGTCACCTCGAGGCTAGGTGACAGATGCACTCTGTAGGAGTCAGAAGTGCACCGCTAGGTAGTGGACCCTAGGACTGACTGCTGCGGATTGAACCCTGGGAGGTTCAGGAAGCAGGTCTACTGGATCACTGACACAGATCCCACTGGGAGCTCGAGCATAGATTCCCCAGGGCGCAGAGTCTAAGAGCCAGCAGGTGTTCACCAGAGCCTTTAATGGTAAGGATGCACTGAGCTGCAGTCTGGCTCCAGGTCGCGGCCCCCAGGGTCTCACAGCTCACGGTAGACTACAGGAGAAGTGGAAGGAGGCAGCAGGCTGGAGCAACAAGGAAGTAAGGGACAAGCCAAGGTCGGGGCCACAAGCAGACAAGGACAACAGAGTACACGCCAAGGTTCAGGGTCACAGGCAAACAGGGATGGTCGGAGACACGCCAAAGGTCAGGGTCACGAGCAGACAGGAATAGTGAAGAACAGGCCAAAGTCAGTAACAGGAATCAGACGCAGGAACACAGCAAGTACACACGGAGGCTAACACACAATGGTTGATCAGCACTGCTGGCTTGCAGTGCACAGGTTATTATAGGGTTTCCTGATAGGGCCTGGGGTGGGGCCATGCTTAGAGGAGAGGTTATAAAAGCAGTCAGGTGAGAGGCAGCTGGTCTCTAGAGAGGAATACATGGAGACAGGTGAGCTGACAAAGAAACTCTATTGCATAACCATGACACCACCCTATTTTGAAGCCTATTAGAGCCTCTGGCTCTATCAGGTGCTTCAAAAAGTACCACCCCCTCCCACCCTCGCCAGAGGAGCCCATGCATCCGGCGTCCTGAAAGGGGCCAGGCACATGGATGGGGGGGAGGTGCCCATGCACCCACAGTGCATAGGCAGCCACTGATCGATGCCAATTAGGGATGAGCCAAACACCCCCCGGTTCGGTTCACACCAGAACCTGCGAACGGACTGAAAATTTGCAAAACGTTAGAACCCCATTGACGTCTATGGGACTCGAACATTCGAAATCAAAAGTGCTAATTGTAAAGACTAATTTGCATGGTATTGTCCTAAAAAGGGTTTGGGGACCCGGGTCCTGCCCTAGGGGACATGAATCAATGCAAAAAAAAAAACTTTTAAAAACGGGCGTTTTTTCGGAGCAGTAATTTTAATGATGCTTAAAGTAAAAAAAAAAAGTAAATTATTCCTTTAAATATCGTACCTGGGGGGTGTCTATAGTATGCCTGTAAAGTGGCTCGTGTTTCCCGTGCTTAGAACAGTCCCTGCACAAAATGTAATTTTTAAAGGTAAAGAAGTAATTTAAAACTGCTTGCGGCTTTAATGTAATGTCGGGTCCTGGCAATATGGATGAAAATCAGTGAGACAAAACGGCATGGGTACCCACCAGTCCATTACCAGGTCCTTTGGGTCTTGTATGGATATTAAGGGGAACCCAGCACCCAAATTAAAAAAGGAAACAGCAGTATACAGGCTCTGTACTCTGAACAGCAGTATACAGGCGAAGCAAACAAGACAGGGACTGTAGGTTTGTTAAGTAGAATCTGTTTGTAATTTTGAACTAGTACATTTTGAACTAGTACATTTTTAACGTGTTTAGCTCCAGCCAAAAAATCTATTTTAGGTTTTTGGAAAACATAGGGAAGGGTTATCACCCCTGTGACATTTGTTTTGCTATCTGTGCTCCTCTTCAGAAGATTTCACCTCACTTTTTGTCCCAATGACAAATGTTTTTTGAAAATTTGGGTTTTTTTGTGAAACAAGGATTGTGGAAAGGAGAAATGTTTTTCCCATATTAACTCTTACATGAGAGAATTTCCCTTCCTAGGGGTAGATTTCATCTCACTTCCTGTTGTCTCCTTCCGTTTGCAAGTAGGAGTCGTTTGTAAGTTGGATGTTTGAAAGTAGGGGCCTGCTCAATATACTCAGCAGAAGTTTGGGCCTTAGGTGTCGTTGTGGCCACAACACTGTAAGCCCTCACAGGGCCCTGCTGTGAAATATTAGATCAAGAATTGTAATTACATGCCCCTGTTGAACAGGGGCAGGAAAATTGGGCCTTAGGCACTGGTGCTGGTGCCACAACACTGCAACCCCTCACAGATACTCTAGTTGGAATGAGCCCTGCTGCAAAGTATTGCATCAAAAATTGTAATTACACGCCCTTGTTAAACAGGGGCTGAAAAAATGGGCCTTAGGCACTGGTGGCGGCGCCCAGAACCAAAAATGTTCTTACAAGCTATCAGCGTGATCATTGAGGAGGAAGAGGATAATTACTCAGGATAGTCACTCAGCATAGGCAGTCTTTGAAGGGATCTGAGATTTAAAAAAAAATTATTCGGTTACATCAGCATCAGGTGCTTGGTAGCTGGTGGTGATCCAAGACTGATTAATTTTTTGAAGGTCAGTCGATCGACCGAGTTGGTGGACAGACGCACCCTGTGATCGGTTACAAAGCCTCCAGCAGCACTGAATGTGCATTCCGAAAGAACACTGGATGCAGGACAGGCCAGTAGCTCAATTGCATACTGTGCAAGCTCTGGCCAGTGATCCATCCTCAAGACCCAGTAACCTAGAGGATTTTCGGTGGGAAAGGTGTCCAAGTCAGATTTTGCCCCTAGGTATTCCTGCACCATGTAAAACAGACGCTGGCGATGGTTGCTGGAACCGATCATACCTTGGGGCTGCGGACTAAAAAATTGAACGCATCGGTCAGACGGCCACCTTCTCCACCGCTCCTTTTTTGACTGACCGAAGCCTCAGCAACACGTCCAGAAACAGGAGTTTGTAACCTCCCAGTCTCTGGGAACGCGTTGCACAGACCTTTCTGCAAGGCCTCCCGGAGATGTTTCATCCTCTGCTCCCTCTGCGATGGCAAGATAAGGTCCGCAACCTTACCCTTGTAACGTGGATCAAGGAGGGTTGCCAGCCAGTATTGGTCCTTCTCCTTTATACCACGAATACGAGGATCCTTACGCAGGCTTTGCAGGATCAGGGAGGCCATGCAGCATAGGTTTGCTGAGGCATTCGGTCCAGGGTCCTCTGGGTCACTAAGGACGACATGGTCCGCAGCCACCTACAAGTCTATGTGTTTCTTGGGACTGATCCCTTAAAGACTGCTGCTGAGTGCCAGGCTCCACCTCCATACTGACACAATCCTCCTCCTCCTCTTTCTGTGTGATCGGCAGGCACGCAGGAACACTGTCTGGATAAAGGGGGCCTTGAGAGCTAAGGAAGTCCTCCTCTTCCTGCCTCCTGTTCTGCCTCAAGTGCCCTGTCCATTATTCCACGCAGCGTGTGCTCCAACAGGTGGACAAGGGGGACAGTGTCACCGATGCATGCACTGTCACTGCTCACCATCCTCGTGGCCTCCTCAAATGGTGACAGGACAGTGCATGCATCCCTGATCGTGGCCCACTGGCGTGGGGAAAAAAAAACAAGCTCCCCTGACCCTGTCCTGGTGCCATAGTCGCACAGGTACTCATTGATGGCCCTCTGCTGCGTGTGCAGCCGCTGCAGCATGGCCAACGTTGAGTTCCACCTGGTGGGCATGTCACAGATTATGCGGTTCTTGGGCAGGTTAAACTCCTTTTGGAGGTCTGCTAGCCGAGCACTGGCATTATATGACCGGCGGAAATGCACACAGACTTTCCTGGCCTGCCTCAGGACATCCTGTAAGCCCGGGTACCTGCCCAAGAACCGCTGCACCCCCAAGTTAAGGACGTGAGCCAAACAGGGCACATGGGTCATTTGTCCCTGTCGGAGGGCAGAGAGGTGGTTGGTGCCGTTGTCACTAACCACCATTCCTGCCTTAAGTTGGCGTGGCGTCAACCACCTCTGAACCTGCCCCTGCAGAGCTGACAGAACCTCTGCCCCAGTGTGGCTCCTGTCCCCCAAGCACACCAGCTCAAGCACCGCATGGCATCTTTTGGCCTGCATACTTGCGTAGCCCCTTGAATGCCTACGGAGCACCACTGGTTCCGAGGACAAAGCACAGGAAGAGGCCATGGAGGAAGAAGAGGAGGGGGTGGAGGAGAGAGGTGTGTCACAATCATTAGTAGTGGCATTTTGGAGGCGTGGTGGCGGAACAACCTCCAACACTACTGCACCTTGTCCTGCATCCTTCCCAGCTGCCAGCAGTCACCCAATGCGTGGTGAAACTTGGTTAATGTCCCAGTCCATGCCTGCTGGACCATGAGTCAGCGGTAATATGCACCTTACCACTGACCGCCCTGTCCAGCGAGGCATGGACATTGCCTTCCACATGCCGGTAGAGAGCCGGAATCGCCTTCCATGAGAAAAAGTGGCGTTTGGGTACCTGCCACTGAGGAACCGCACATTCCACAAACTCACGGAAGGGGGCAGAGTCTACCAACTGAAAAGGTAGCAGTTGAAGTGCTAGCAATTTTGCCAAGCTAGCATTTAACCGCTGGGTATGTGGATAGCTAGGAGCGAACTTCTTTCGGCAGTGCAGCAGCTGGGGCAGGGAAATTTGCCTGGTACAATCTGACGTCGGTGTACCGAAAGCAGATTGCCCACAAGTACTTGGCTGTGACACACCTAATTCTACACCTTCATTCCTCTCAGTGCAGGTCTCAGAGAGGACTGAAGGTATAGTGGGGTTGGAGATCTCAGCTGATGAGGAGCAAAGAGAGGTCCTCTTTGTTCTTTGGTGTGGGTCTTTTAGATACGCTTGCCAACGAACTGCATGGCAGGTCAACATATCTCTGGTCAAGCATGTGGTGCCTAAGCGGGAGATGTTTTGGCCACGCGAGATACGCTTGAGACATATGTTGCAAATAGCCGCTGTGCGATCTGATGCACTCATCTCAAAAAAGGCCCACACCAAAGAACTTTTGGAATACCGCGCAGAGACAGCAGCGCCCTGCACATGCGGAGCTTTGGGGTGTGATGCAGTCAGTGTGCTGCCCTTAGGCTGGCCCCTGGAGGGCATCCTGCCTCATTGGTGATGTGCCTCCTCCTCCTCTCTCCTATCAGGCACCCACGTTGAGTCAGTGACCTCATCATCCCCTCCCTCCTCATCACTGGAGCAAACCTGGCAGTATGCTGCAGCAGGGGGAGCATGACTGCCAGATTGCTGTCCTTCTTTGGCACCCCCTCTGTCCGTGCTCACGTTACTGCCTTCATCTAGCTCAGTATCATCATCAGAGCCTTCTAAATGCTGGGCATCCTCCTGGAGCATGTACCCAACACTGTGGTCAAACAGTTCGAAGGATTCCTCAGGAGGACATGGTGGGGCTAGGGAAGGAGTCACTGATGCCATTAAGCCGAGGGAAGAGACCGCATTGGCAGCTGCTTTGCCAGACAAAGTACCCTGAGCATGGGTGAGAGAGGATGAGGAGGATGAGGACGGCTTGGTCATCCACTCGACCAAGTTTTCTGCATGTTGCAGCTCAACATGGCCAGCTGCCGAAAAAAAGGCCACGCGTGTCCCACGGCCACGTGCTGATGAGGATGCACCGTCTCCATGACCAGCACTGTTTCCTCTAGACACAGAGCCTGCTTGCCCTCTTTTATTGGCTTGTGACTGTCTGCCTCTCCTTGTTTGCCTTCCAGACATACTAATGGCCTGTAGCTGCACTAAGCTGGGATATATATATATATACACATACTGATACTGCAGCTAGCAAAATCAACTGCCTGCCTGTGTAGTATGTGAACACCACTACACCACCAACCTTCTACAGGTAGCTTTAGCTGAACACTGTGCAGAGCTCACAAAAAAATAACTTGTAGCTTATTTAGCTGCCTGCGGTAGTGATAGGATCAGGAAAACACCACCAACCTTCGACAGGTAGCTTTAGGTGAACACTGTGCAGAGCTCGCAAAAAAATATCTTGTAGCTTATTTAGCTGGCTGCGGTAGTAATAGGATCAGGAAAACACCACCAACCTTCTACAGGTAGCTTTAGCTGAACACTGTGCAGAGCTCGCAAAAAACTAACTTGTAGCTTTTTTAGCTGCCTGCGGTAGTGATAGGTTCAGGAAAACACCACCAACCTTCTACAGGTAGCTTTAGCTGAACACTGTGCAGAGCTTGCAAAAAACTAACTTGTAGTTTTAGCTGAACACTGTGAGGAGGACGCACTACACTAACTTGTAGCTTTAGCTGAACACTGTGCAGAGGTCGCACTACACTAACTTGTAGTTTTAGCTGAACACTGTGAGGAGGACGCACTACACTAACTTGTAGTTTTAGCTGAACACTGTGAGGAGGACGCACTACACTAACTTGTAGCTTTAGCTGAACACTGTGAGGAGGTTGCACTACACCAGCTTGTAGGTTTAGCTGAACACTGTGAGGAGGACGCACTACACTAACATAGCTTTAGCTGAACACTGTTCAGAGGACGCACTACACTAACTTGTAGCTTTAGCTGAACACTGTGCAGAGGACGCACTACACTAACTTGTAGCTTTAGCTGAACACTGTTCAGAGGACGCAAAAAACTAACTTGTAGCTTTAGTTGAACACTGTGAGGACGATGCACTACACTAACTTGTAGCTTTAGCTGAACACTGTTCAGAGGACGCACTACACTAACTTGTAGCTTTAGCTGAACACTGTGCAGAGGACGCACTACACTAACTTGTAGCTTTAGCTGAACACTGTGAGGAGGACGCACTACACTAACTTGTAGCTTTAGCTGAACACTGTGCAGAGGTCGCACTACACTAACTTGTAGTTTTAGCTGAACGCTGTTCAGAGGACGCACTACACTAACTTATAGCTTTAGCTGAACACTATGCAGAGGACGCACTACACTAACTTGTAGCTTTAGCTGAACACTGTGAGGAGGACGCACTACACTAACTTGTAGCTTTAGCTGAACACTGTGCAGAGGTCGCACTACACTAACTTGTAGCTTTAGCTGAACACTGTTCAGAGGATGCACTACACTAACTTGTAGCTTTAGCTGAACACTGTGAGGAGGTTGCACTACACCAGCTTGTAGGTTTAGCTGAACACTGTGAGGAGGATGCACTACACTAACTTGTAGCTTTAGCTGAACACTGTTCAGAGGACGCACTACACTAACTTGTAGCTTTAGCTGAACACTGTGAGGAGAACGCACTACACTAACTTGTAGTTTTAGCTGAACACTGTGCAGAGGTCACACTAAACTAACTTGTAGCTTTAACTGAACTGTGAGGAGGAACGCATTACACTAACTGTAAATAGTCCAGCTGCCTGACTGTGGTACTAATAGGATCAAAAGAACACCAGCAATTTTCTTCAGGTAGCTGTAAATACTGTAACAAGACAAGCCTGCCTGTCAGTAGGAAGATAACAGGAACGGATCTAGCTAAACTGAATACAGTATATATATATATATATATATATATATATATATATATATATATATATATATACATACATACATACACATACACACACACACACACACACACAACACCTGGGATGCATATATATATATATATATATATATATATATATATATATATATATATATATATATATATATATATATATATATACATACATACATACAATACACTGTAAGTGCAGCTAACTCACTGACTGTCCTGTCTAATCTTGCTAACTCAAATGAAATGACACTGTCTCTCTCTAAGCACGCCGGAACACACTACACAGAGCCGCCGTGCAGGCGGCCTTATATAGTGTGGGGCGTGTTCTAAACCCCCTGAGCCATAATTGGCCAAAGCCACCCTGGCTTTGGCCAATTACAGCTCTCTACTGACGGCGCTGTGATTGGCCAAGCATGCGGGTCATAGTGCATGCTTGGCCAATCATCAGCCAGCAATGCACTGCGATGCCACAGTGAATTATGGGCCGTGACGCGCCACACGAATTTGGCGCGAACGGCCCATATCGTTCGCAATTCGGCGAACGGGCGAACAGACGATGTTCGAGTCGATCATGGGTTCGACTCGAACATGAAGCTCATCCCTAATGCCAATATTCCCTCCCAGTCTAAGTCCTGGGGAACAGCCCTCATCCTGCGAAAATTTGCTCTCTTATAGTTAAGTGTTTTTATCTTTCCTGTATGTGTTTTTTGCTTACAGCTAACATCAAATGAAATCATGTTATGGTCACTACTACGCAGATGTTCCTTTATATGAACATTAGTAATAAGCTCTGCATGGTTTGAGATTACCAAGACCAACATCGCATCATTCCTAGTTGGGGCCTCAATAAACTCATCATTGAAGTAAACACTGCGGTTGCATTGTCATGGTGATGCGGTAACCATGACCCAGTAAGGCTGACAAGTTGCTGTCAGTCAGAGGGAAACACACCATTAAAGAATATATTCAACAAGTTCTACAAAGGGCCTGCAATACAAGGTTGGGGTTCTGTGGCCAAACAAGGAGATGCTGTGACAAGCAAAACACTTACGCCTTAGTGAGTCCTTTCCAAAGTATATTTATGAAGACTGCCACTGCAATATAAAACAGGGCTGTCACAATCAGGCTCGTCTGGCAGAAAGAAATCTGTTCATAACCGAGTGAAGAGATTCGAGGGTTATGGAATAGGAAAGGTGATAGGGGACCCCAGAAAGGGTTTCAGAAGAAGGATTAGCGGCAGTCAGCAAATCAGTCAGCTTACCATGCAACTTTGTATAGTTATCAGTTCACCCTACCTCTGCCAAGTCGGGTAGCAGATGAGGGAGCAGAGGGAGATGTACCCAACCCTGCCACACAGGTATTGCAAAGTGATTTCACCTGTGTAGCAAAAATTTTCGCTCCACAACCTGTACACACAAAGGATGAACCTATTGGGGTGGATTTACTAAAGGAATATAGATTATGCATATTGCAAATGGAGTTGTATTCATTTTCCTTAGGAAATGTAATGTGGCAAAGCTTCACTTTGTAAAGAATACCCAATCAGGTGCAAATAATTTTTGTTCTAAAAAAAAGCAGCATTTTTGTATGCATGATTGATTGGATGATGGAGATTGGCAGATATTTACTAAGCTGTGGGAAAAGTGAGTGCCACTGCACTTGCAAAGTACGCATTAGGGGAGATTTACTAAAACTGGTGCTCTTGGGAATCTGGTGCAACTGTGCATGGTAGCCAATTAGCGTCTAACTTCCGCTTTTTCAATTAGGCTTTGGCAAAACAAACCTGGAAGCTGATTGGTTTCCATACAGAGCTGCACCAGACTTTACATGCTCCAGTTTTAGTTAATAATCCACATTCTATTTGCCTTTAGTAAATCTACTCCTGTGAATGAGTGTCAGACACCGTGGAACACCCATACTACTTCTTGGTGTCTGCCAGACCACAGGGAGAGCAGTAAGGAAAAAAATATATGTCAGCAGTAGTAAACAGGCTCTGCAATATGCACATGCAGACTCCCTGCTCCTTGCCTAAAGGTAAAAAGGAAGCTGTGTTTCCAGCCATGGTAACTGTGATTCCCCAAGCCTTTTAGGAGCTGTGTCCAAGACAGGTTGGAATAACAGAAAAAAAAAACTGCACACATAACTGTTCCCCAGAAATAAAATAAAACAAGAGGGCTATGAATGCAGTACGAATAGTAAAAAGCTGTACCCAGAGAGTAAACGATGGGGTAGAAGGCAGAGCAGGAAAGTCAGAAATAACAGCCATCCAGGAAAGCTTCAAAGGCACAAATATCCTGGGGTCTGCAGTCAAAATGTTAGAAAAAGTTGAGGCATAGAAAAAAAAGTGAGTATCCCACATTACTGTAAATGTAGTCAAGCATAATCAAGTCCTGACAGTTCATGAATAGATCCAAAGTACTCAGGGATGGATGAAAGAGAAGAAAAAAAAAAATCACACTCCTGAAGATTGGGTGAGGTCCAGCACTAGTAGAAAGAATAGCAGGTTTTCAGTGTTAAAATACATTTTAATTGTAGAATACTGTGGAACATTTCCCATCCTCTGGGCACACCATTGACACTGCTTGTTGCCATCCCTGAACTGGTTGTAGACTGAAAAAGCCACTAGCCGTCTGTCAGTTCACTGTTGTTAGCAACTGCTGGACCTCACATCTGTTGGGGCATTCTGGATCGCCTTGTGATAAGTGCCTGATTGCATTTCTAAGTGTAAGTTACTTTATGCTATTGTTGCCATTAAAATGTATTTTAACAAGACTCGCGCCCTTCTTTGTGTCCACAGTGGCAAGGAAAACATTATGTACTACCAATCCATATACCAATAAATAAATGCCTACCACTGTGCTAAGAACAGGACTGTCATGATGAATCTTGATCCAGAATAAAAAAAAAACCACATGTGCGTTGGCAAGACTGGAGAGACTACGAGGATCAAAATTCAACCCATCTGTCTGTAAGCTGCTTAATAGTAGAGAAATCATAGCAGAAAATAACTGCAGGAGCTGAAGAAAACGGCTCCCATTCTCCAAATACCACTCTGACACTTGGGAGGGTAAAGCCGCCTAAGGGAGCTGTCCTCTTAGCTTACTGTTTTTCTGTACACCTACAACCCTACTCCTATGGATGGCACTATAACCCACTTGTACATGGTGGATTTTTACTTTATCAGCTGCGTCACACAATAATAAAAGAGAAAGAAGTATTAAACCATATGAACAAAAACTTACCACTGTAAGTACCTCTGGCAATGTTATATAGTCCATTCTTGTACCTGGTCTGCATGTAAACGAAGAGAAAAATATACACTGTGTGTAATAAAAAAAAAAAGGATTTAAAGGTATTAATCACATATGGCTACCAAAATATAGCTTTTCTCTACAGTGGTCCTTTGATAAAGCTTTCACAAAATCATTTTGAAGCTTAGGAAAAAGTTTGGATGGTAACAGTTACATAGTTACAGCGTTAGTAAGGTTAAAGGGGTTGTAAAGGTAATTAAAAAAAAAAATAACAAACATGTTATACTTACCTTCACTGTGCAGCTCGTTTTGCACAGAGTGGCCCCGAACCTGGTCTTCTGGGGTCCCTCGGCAGCTGTTTCATCTCCTCCCCACAAGAACTAACCACCTTAATGCGAGCTCCCTCGCATGGTGGTTAGTTCTTGCGGGCGCGCTCCCGTGATACAGCCGGCGGCTATAGCCGCTTACTGTATCACGCCCCCCGGAGCGCTGCGTCATTGGATGTGATTGACAGCAGCGCGAGCCAATGGCTGCACTGCTTTCAATCCATCCACTGTAGCCAATCAGCGGCCAGGCTGAGCGGCGAAATGGATGTCGGGAGCGAGCGGCTGACTTTTGAGGGATCAGGTAAGTAAAACGGGGGAATGCATTAAGGTGAAAAATTTTTTACCCTTACAACCCCTTTAAATACCTTACTAAGGGGCAATTTTGGACAGAAGCCAATTAACCTACCCGCATGTCTTTGGAAACCGGAGTACCCAGAGGAAACCCACGCAGGCACAGGGAGAACATGTCGTGGTTGGGATTCGAACCAGCGACCCTTTTTACTGCTAGGCAAGAGTGCTACCCACTACACCACTGTGCCGCCCATAAAAGTTGGGGTGAACTATTTTTCAACTTTATTTATATAGGTGCAATACAATACACAAACATTTGTCGTCTATTCCATCTTAACTGACTCATGGTAACAGCCAACCTACCTGAAGTTCTTCCATTTTTACCATTGGGTTCAGAGGTATTTCATCATTTAGAGTTGTCACAACACACTCACTGATCTTTTAAGTGCATGGATTTGGTTGTGGATATTTTCTTTCTTAATACATACTTTGCTGGGAAAGAAGAGCAGTGCTAGGGGGCAGTCAACCTCTGCTGTAGTGCACATGTGCTGACACGTAACAAACGGCTTGCTATGGGGGCACCTGAGCCGAGCTGAAGCTCCGTGTATCCATTTAGACATGGAACCGCATTTCGCCCTCGCCCCCTCTCTCTCCACTTTGATTGACAGCAGTGGAAGCCAGTGGTGCCGCTTCTGTGTCTCAGCCAATTAGGAAAGAGAGTCCCGGATGGCCAAGGCACTCGTGGACATCGCTGTATCGAGAGGGAGGCTCAGGTAAGTATTAGGGGGGCTGAGAGGGGCTGCTGCACACAGACAGCAAAGAATGCATTAAGATAAAAAAAAACCTTCTGACTTTACAACCACTTTAAGGCTGGGTTCACATATGAGACCGCAGTGGCTCACAGCAGGAGTCCAGTGCAATCTTGTTCATTGTTTCAGGTCCAATTTCAGCCCGAATTTTAGGCTGAATTTGGACCCGAAACTGAGCAAAAGAGTCACAGGTCTCCTGTGCAAATTGCACTGGAGTCGCTGCAGAGAAACATCAACGGGCTCCATAGAGGGCCAGTCACAATCTCCTGCTGTGCGAATTGCATGCGATAGAACCCCCACATGCAATTCGCACTACTGTGAACCCAGCCTAAAGCATATGTCAGGGCAAAAAAAGTGGTAAATCTCTAGTACAAAATGTGCACATTTCCCCACGTTTTATGGGCACAGCAGCCAAAAAAATGATATGTTTATCTGCTAGAAATGCACTCAGGACTCACAAGTCCTGTTGAGGGCTGACAACACGCAGCATTTTTGTGGACTTAGTGTTGTCAGCCCTCCCAGAGTCTTTTGCTAAACTACTCAACCACTCCTCCTATTCTCAGATCTCCATAACATACAGGTTAATTATTCTGTAGTTCAAGAGGAGAACTAGAATAGCACAAGAAGAGTGCACAAGAGACAGTACAGCTCTAAATTTCTGACAATATCATCAGTTTATGTGCTTATCGGGTATAATAAAAAAAAATGCTTCCAATTGTATTGTACTGACCAAAGAGAGCAAAGACAAGAAGTTCATTGTTATGCCGCGTACACATGATCGGACATTCCGACAACAAAATCCATGGATTTATTTCCGAAGGATGTTGGCTCAAACTTGTCTTGCATACACACGGTCGCACAAATGTTGTCGGAAATCCCGAGCGTCAAGAACGCGGTGATGTACAACATGTATGATGAGCCGAGAAAAATTAAGTTCAATAGTCAGTGCGGCTCTTCTGCTTGATTCCGAGCATGCGTGGACTTTTGTGCGTTGGAATTGTGTACACACGATCGGAATTTTGGACAACTAATTTTGTTGTCGAAAAATTTGAGAACCAGATCTCAAATTTTTGTTGTCGGAAATTTCGACAACAAATGTCCGATGGAGCCTGCACACGGTCGGACTTTCCGACAACGAGCTCACATCGAACATTTGTTGTCGGAAATTCTGACCATGTATACGCGGCATTAGACCCCCCAGACGACATCTAAGAGGACGAAATGTGTCGGGTAGGACCCCACTGCCGCCATTTGTACATTTTACAGCGCTGTTTTAAAGATTTACATGTGAGTGTATTTCCTGGTTTTTAATAAATTTGCTACATAATTTTATGGATTTGCAATATGTGGCCTTTCCTTTTCCCTTTCTACCTATTGTTATCACCATCTGCTTTTTGACATCATCTTGAGGGATACACCGGTTCAGGGTTCATTTCAAGACCCCCACCTTTTCAACTCTTCCGGATCTCCTACAGTGGTTCACCACCCAAGCCCGTTTGACCCAACTAGACGTACGTCTTTTTGGGTCCAATTGATCTGGTAAGCCTTCTTATTGTCGGTGGTGGTGTTCTCCTCACGTCAGATGTCACGCATTTATTGATACATCCCATACACGAAGTCACGCAATATCTATGGACCATCACTCTATATGAACTATATAAATATGAAGGACTTTTGTCTAATTTATATTTAGAGATTTATTGGCTCCTGGACTGTATCATTTTCATATTAGACATTCAGGGTTGTTTTAGCGATACACTTATTTTGTTTACTCTTTTATACGCGGCATTAGAGTTTATATCTGCTAACTGCAGCAAGAAAAATATCAGATCACCAACCTGGTTTTCCCCTCTAGTAGGGCTGTGTACATTTTAGAACAGGATAGATCCAATTAAAAATCCGTTGGTAGGTAAACATCACATATGTATGCAGGGCTGCTGGTACAAATCAGGGGGGCCCCATACACCCGACCACTGAAAATATCAAAAGATATTTTCACTAAAATGCCACGGCCTCAATGCTATGCCTTGCAGCCATGGCAGAATTATACCCCAATCGAACAGGACCCATTCAAGTGAATAGCACTTCTCTGCAAGGAGGTTGCGCTAGTGTGGGGTTAAAGCAGACGGTGAAGAGGTAATACACCTCCTCACCACTGTAGAACAATCCAAACGCTGCTTGCTCCTAAGAGAGAAATCTACAATTGAACGAGTCCTTAATATTTTTTAAATGATTTTTTTAGAATTTTACATTTATTTTACTTTTTACTTTTTATTTTAAAGTGGAGTTCCACCCAAAAATGGAACTTCCACTTTAAGTACTTGTGACCCCCTGACATGCCACAATTGCTTCAATGTGGAATGGACACAGGAGTGATCAGAACTGATTGCTTACTCTGTTCATTCAGAAAAGGAAGAGGCCGGTAAATATGACATATTTACCCATCCCCTCCACGTTCTCCATCCTGAAACCAATTTCCCAGTATGTCTGCAGCAGCTGCCAGTAGGAGAAGAGGAGAGGGATACCAGAAGCGCTGTGGGGTACACGGAGAATCCTGGACAGCAGGTGGAAGGGGGTGCGGATCCAAGAACCGATGCCCCTGCAGTCCAGCCAGAGGGAGAAAGAGGAGTAGAAGCCGCCAGTGCTGCAGGAGATCCACAAGTGTCAGCAATATGGCAGTGCAGCCGGCCCTCCTGCTCGTCAGATGCCAAGGCCCCCCTTTTGAACGAATGAGGCCCGGGCCCAGTACAGGAGGGCTGGTTGTACAGCCTAATCAGCTGCCCTGTATGTATGCATTTCAGTAGTGTAATAGACAGCCTCCCTACAATTCAGGTCATTGATCTCATACAATTTAAATAACACCACTCCATTTTATGGCCGCATGCCGTTTATTTTTTCTTCAATATTCTTTTTTTTTTACATAGATCTGCAATTAAGAAAAAAACTGTACAAAAACTCTTTGCCATTCCTATACATAATCTTTTCTAAACTCTTAAAATAGGATTCTGTCAAAAGTTCCGCACCCAATAAGAAAAATACATGGTTTGACATTTTTCTGTAATCTTACCCATTGTTTTTCCTCTAGGAAAGAAAAAAATAACATAAAAAAACACATTTCTTACCAATTTGTTTGTTTCAAATCAATATATGTCTGGAATAAAAGGTTTTCACTGATCACGTGGTTAAGTTGCAAAGTATTTTAAAAGGAGTGAGTCGTAATGAATTTTTCATACAGATTTCTTACATCCCTAAATGCATTGCATATATTAATGTCAGTCCATGCAGCAGTTGGTGCTGGACAAAAATATTTCAGGTTTTTTACTGTCTCCCAATTATTATATATTGAGCCCTCCTAATAAAACACCTTTAAAAATGCGAGAGCGCTCCATTCACATCTATGTATATAGAAAATCACTTTATGAAAATGATGAAAATTGTGCAGTGTGGCTCTTTAGATACTTATGGCACTTCTGTAAATTATAAAACTAAATAGGGGCTATAAAACAACAATTATGTTTTTACTACTAAGCCCCACTCACCAATATTTCAGACATTGCCTTGCTATTTCAAAAGTAAGTGGAGCTTTAGGCAAAGTGACATTAGCGTCTCTTATAACAGGCACAATTCCCCCAGGTAAGTCTACACCCCTTACTGTCAGTGTGGGTCAGCATGATGAACGGTCTGTCCAGTGGTGGGGAATGTTTTAAAAGCCTGCATAGGAATTGCCTGGACAGGAGATCTGCAGATTTAGAATGTATAGTGCATCATAAAGGGTCCATTCACACTATGTACAGTTATCTGCTTATTCCCGTATGGATAAACGTAGGTAACTGCAAGGACACACACAAAACAATGGTCCGTGTTTCTCTGTGTTCCAGATCTGTGCAATAATTATGGAACACGTGTGTATAATATTGCAGGGCTCTGGATAGACCTGCATATCATGCACAGTACACTGGTCTGTTGTGCAGTCACATGAATGAAATGTCACTTTATGCACTTCAAACACACAAAAAAGGGGGGCGCTATATGATGCAATAAAACGCGCATCACATCGCCTCCGAAACTGTGGTGTCCGCACACCAGTTTAGTACGTGGGAAGCAGCATTTAGGTCTGTGGACTACTGTCTGAATGGGCCCTAAAAGCAGCTGAATAAGATATATTTATATAGCACAATATGCTTGTTCATTTTCTGCAAATGAGTTAAAAAAAAAAAAAAAGAAGAAGCCTTTGCAAAGAAACCAGTGGTGGTTTGCTTTTCCGAACACTGCTTAGCAGCCTCTGTTTTTTTTTTTTTTTGACAAACGTTTATTTATTTTTCTGCAGGCAGTTTATAATGGGGCCAATGCACCCAAACCAGTTGCAATGCAGCCCCTTTACCTAAATGGCTGATTTTGACAGGCGCTGCCAACTGTCAACTCGGCATGTCACGTTAAATTTGCCAGCTGCTGTTTAGCCTTTAGATGGGCAGCCAGGAGATGGTAAAATAATGGCTCAGCCACCTGTTTTTACTGCCCCCTGGCCACCCGTATGAAAGAACTCACCTGTTTTAGCTTTGGTGCATTAAAGGAATGCAGTATTTACTTCAATACTTTATTATGATAATCAGAATTCACTGTGGAGTTCCGTGTCCCACATTAAATAAAAATGTACTGTGTTCTCATGTATTGTTATTATTCTTTTTCTAGTCTGTTGGTTTGTAAAAATTCACATTTCATGTGATATTAAAGAAGGCAAATGTATAAAGAATTAAGACCAAATGCAGTGAAAACAAATGTGTAAATAAAGAGGGTAAGTACACTTTTATCATAATCTTTTATCATAATCCTCATATTTCACTATCATGTTCCCCGTCTTCCTCATTCCTAAATAGAAATGCTGACCTCAGATGTGGACTAATGGAAGCCCTTTACTGTCTGGCCTACCCAGGGCTAGGCAGTGTTTGCATCTTCATGTAATCATCATGCATTGTTGGTCCCAGTAACAGAGGATATTAATCATCTCTCCCAATTTGAGATGGGGACAGCCCCTGCAGAATTACAGTAGCAGTGATGAAACCAGGGATTTTTGTTCTCAGAGAATAGGTGCAGGTACTCCCGTCTCTCTTGAGTGGCCCCTACCCACCTCTGTGATCACTTCTAAAAAAAGGGTAAAAAGGTCATTATAATGTTTTTCCTATTCATTTCTATCTTAAAATGAATGGGTTGTTTTACAAAGTGATCTTTTACAATCACTTTACGTGCCAATCACCAATGCTGTTAAATAGGAAGGAGAGTGAGTTACAGTACAGAGAGAGGCAGTGGGGGATCAAAGGAAGATTGAAGAAGCGCTGATGGTGGACCACCATTAAAGTGATCTTGTTGCTTTGCCCATTGTTCACATTAAAGTACTGTCCGATACACATACTGTATATATCTTTATCCATCTACATAGTTATATACAGAAACTATACAGTACAAATATTACAGAACAGTGATAGACAGCATAAGAAAAGCAAGATGTGTAGAAATTCTATCTAAGTTTATAGTACAGAATCTTTATTAATGCATATTCCAATATTTTTCTCAAAGGTGGTCAAGGTGCAAAATTTGACCAGTAAATCGTGCAATATTTTATCTGCAGTGCTTTCTTAGTACCCAGCAACATACAAGCAAACGCTATCAAATATTTTTGGAAGTGTATTGCATACAACAACCAGATTTTAGCAGATGAAATGATTCGATTTTCATTTAGCAAACAAAAATGAGTTGAGTATGGGCAAGACCAGCCTACGGAAACATTTTATAGATGAGCTTCATTATGCTGAAGCTCTAATAGGTCATAGAAAAATACTTTTCAAATAATACAAGGCTATTTAATACTTTTTTTAATATCAGTGCAAAATATACATATCTATAATACATATTTAGAGGCTTTAAACCATGCAGTATGGGTACAAATGACTTCTGCCCTAAAAGTGGGGAATTTGGAAAGTATAAGCAGTTATAGTTTATTTAATAAATTAGAGTAATGTGATATGGGAAATAACAGACTGCTACAAATAAAAAAAAAACCTAAAGGATCAGTGTTTTCTCTTGTCCTTTGTGATTCTTAATATTTAGTCATAAAAAAGACAATTTTCACATATTTATATTTTTTTATATATAGTTTGGGGCATCACGTCAGTATTATTTAGAGATATGCTGTGAATGGCACCCTATTATGATTTATGTAGTATGGTCTCACTTTCTGGCACAGCTTCTATGCCAACCTGAGAAGAGAATATACTAGAGGATTTCTATACTTCAGCTGCCTTGTTTTATTCAAGAGAAATAGATGAAGTCTAAACTAATAAAGTAAACAGCAGGGCAGGTTTATTTTTGATGGCAGCCCCGAAGTTAGATTGTCTTCCAAGTAAACAGGTTTAAAGAGTTGACAGAATGTGTGCGAATTAGGCGTGATGTGCTATTAAATGTTTAGATGGAGATGCTAAACACATGGTCATAGGCAAAGGAAGATATTGTAAAAGTGATCAACCTCTATTGTAGAATTTACACATTTTTAGTTAGCAGTTGCTTTGTCACTGATATGACTGTGAACTAAACCTGATTGGTTGATATGGGTTACTGCACTCAATCTTTGCACTTAACCGATAAAGCCAAAAAAAAATAAGGTACAACGGTTTGTTAATGTTACCTTCTGCAGGCACTAAAGGCCAAACCCTGACCTGCTAAACGGTAATATGATAAATCTAGTACACATAATTAACTATTTTTTCAATCCTAGGATCCTCACAGCGTTTGTACTAACTAACTCAAATGAGCATCAGGGTCTGATTTGCAGACTGATACCCACCCACAGCAAACTTGGGAAACATGGCGGTAGTTATTACAAAATAACAAGGCAGAGGCGCTTAATACTGATAGGATTTAAATTTTGCATTATCAAGCAAACTATAACAATGTCTTTTTACAAGGTCCTGGTTAAATTTTTTTTCTTTTTTTTTTTTTTTTTTTAAATGAACCAGCAAAGTTCTCTAAAGTGGAAGTAAACTCATCAATTTAACAGTTTTCATACCAAAATTTACATCGCCATTATATAACTGTCACATTGATTTTGCTCTCAGACAAACTGTCAAATTATTCAGTGGCTGGTGTCATAACTGTTCACATGTGCACCACCATAGCAGTTGCAGATCAAAGAGGCCAAGATGCAATGGCAGCCTGTCCATTAGGGGCACCCGGGCGCCGCCCCCTCTATCCAAGGCCACCACCCCCTATTCGTGCGTCCGGATTTTTTTTTAAGCACCTGATTAGAGCCAGAGGCCCGAAAAGGATTCAAAATAGGATGGTCTCTGGACCCAGGTGTTACAACAGCGAATGAATGTTCTCTATTGAAACACTGATCCTCAATCTGGCCAATCAGAAGCGGGTCTGAGACCCGTTTCCGATTTGCTGAAAAGAGAAGAGTCCCGATTGGCTGCCAACAAGGAAGGAAATGGAAGCTGCTGCCGCCGTGATGCCAGTGGAGAGCAGGGAAAGAGGAAGCCGCTGCCACCATTGAGCAGGGGAAGCTGCCGGTGAAGCCGGGCGCTCGAGATGACGTCAGCACTATTCCAAAAGCAGGAACCCTGGGTGTAGTGGTGGACCGCAAGCTGAAAAGGTTGCCGAAGCTTTCATGTTTCGGGCGCATGTGCTTTATCACAGCTCTTCAGAGCTGTGATAAAGTGCATGCACGGGAAACATGTAAGCTAAGGCAACCTTTTCAGCTTGCCGTCCACCACTACACCCAGGGTTCCTGCTTTCAGAATAGCCTTGATGTCATCTCGAGCGCCCGGCTCCAGTGGCTACACTCGGCTTCCCTGGCTCCATCCTCCAGTGGTGGCAGACACACTACATCCTAAATAGCTTGGCACAACGCTGTTGGATTACAGAGGTCAGTTCCAGTCATCATCGCAGCCAGCGTCTCCCTGCTCACACGTTATTCCTCTGGATTCTGAGAGTACCTGACCTCACGTCAAAAGCAAGAGGCAGTCCATCACCCCACATTCTTCCATCAAGACAATACTGTTCCCAACACACTTTGGAATGATCTCTCTCCACGTGTGACCGGTGAGCCTCCTGAAAGCATTTAACCCCTTCTCATCCAGACAACATGGTGGTACCGTTTTTAATTTCAATATAATACAGTTACATAGCTATATGCTTTTTATTATGTGCTGCAGTTTTGTACCAGCACCAACAGCCTTTGTAATTTGCTGGGTAACTGTCTACAGTGCAATAAACTAAGTTTGAATCCAGTCCATGGTTCATATATATATTTTTTTTCCAGTACAGAAGCAGCGATCACACAAATGTGTGTGTTTTAAAGGGATTTCTTATTTATTTATTTGTATGCATAGTTAGTATATTATTCTGAGAAGCCTTATTTCCAGTTTACATATGTGTGCTTTACTGCTTTTTATATCTACCGCTGTCAAAAAGGCTTTAATCAAAAATGATACTGCTTATCTTGCAATGGTTATCATAGTCTTTCAGGAAATAACCAGTTGGAAAAATTAAACAGTAAGCAAAACTCACTGAAAATTTGGTTTCCTTTTGAGGCAGTGTGAAGAGATTTATCATACAATATAGCAATTCTATCACTAAAAAAATCTATGCTGTTTTCATAAAGCCTGACTATAGTGGCTTTGGGTCAACTTTATTTTAATTTTTTTTTTATTTTTAAGTTTCTAAAATGTATTCTGTATCATTGTTAAAATGTATATAAAATCACAATTTTACCCAAAAAATGTAACACTGGTTAGTCCAGTGGTTGAATGTTTGCAGTGCATCCTGGATTGTCTAATGGGAGAACCCAGCACTATATGTGTTACCCGCTCACCACACCAAGAGTTATTCAGCTGGGTGTGTATGTTGAGATCCTGCAATTTTCATTTATACAACACAAAGTAAACCAGCTATGGAGTGCCAGCCACCTGCTGGCTGCAAAAGGTAAATATGCTATTTTTCATAATTTTTCTACTAAAAATGTACTCCAAAAAATATATGGAAATGATATACTGTACATTCCTTAAAAAAAGATGTGTACACTGAAGATCAAACTTTTAGCAACTGGTGACCTATGTGGTCACACTTTTTTGACTTAAAGTACAACTAAAGGAAAAACTTTTTTAGTATTGGACAGAATAGAGATGGGTTAGAACACCTGTCTGTTTTTAGTGCTGTCTGTGCCCCCGTTAGGGAGATTCACCCTCTCTGTGTGTTCTGTTTACCATTATCATTGAAAGTGAAAGTAAAAGTACATTCTGGGTTGTCCCCAGAACAGTATTAGAGAAATCTTCCAATGAGGACACTAGTTCTGGTGACTGGGGGTCCCTAAGGGATTCCCCATAATTTGCAGAGATTTCCTGTCACTTCCTGTTTTGGCTATGGGACAGGAAATGAAGGGAAATCTCCCCAATGGGACACAGATGGCAAAAAAAAACTCCTTACTCCATCCTGAATGGAAAAAAACAAAAACACATTTATCCTAGACTTCTACTTTAATGACAAAGATCTTCTAACTGCTATTCCAGTGTCTAATGAGACAGTGTCAGGTGGCCAGTAAAGACATTCTCCTTGGACAGGGAGATGGAAGGTGGCAAGGCTTGGGAATGAAGTCAGGCAAAGTCAGGCAAAGTCAGGCTATGATAATAGAACAAAACTAAATCAGAGAGGGGCTAAGAATAAAAGGCTTTCCTGGCTAACGTACTGTCTAAATTAACCATGAACATTTCGGGAGGGTACAGTTTGTCTACACCATAATGTTATGTGGAAAATCACATATATGTATAATTCAGGTTCTTAACTCTTCGTTATCCAGCCAGTAACCACATTACTCGATACCACTCAGTATAAAATGATTTTAGATCTAGTTCAGTCCCGAGTCTGGTGATGTAAAACGTTTTATTCAGGCAGCAATTGTGTTTGGCAAATAAGTTAGATGGAGAAGGGTGTGTACATAGTTCAGGCATCGGTAAGGTAACTGCATGCTGCAGTGTTAGTTATTACTTGGTATTGGCACAGCTGATAGAGATGAGATTGTCTTTACCGATGATTCTGCTGTGGTGTGTCAACTGTGGTTACACCTAGAAAATCATATTTTACGGGCATTTTGTGCTTGGAAAAAGTCTCATTTACAGTAAGCTGAACTTGCGGCAAATGTGTACAGGAGCAAGCACCAAAGGAACCAATGATAAAATCAATAGTTTACCTTGAGTAAAAACAATCGGAGAATGTAGCATTGATTATATTATGAATATGGCCAACAATTCTGGAAACTAAATGTTGGCTGGAAGGTGGCAAATGTGACTCAGTTTAGTAAATCTGCTTCATAAATGTGACAGATCTATGAGCAGCATAAGGGGCAAATGATCGATGTAATGATCATACAGAGTTTTGTACCTTTGCCCCTTAAGCCTAGTACACACCACTATTTTTTTTTTTGTTCGAACCAAGCAACTGACAGCTCTCGTTGAAGCAGCTGTACCAACAATCTGATGTTAGCACAGCAAACTCCTTTGCTGTGCTAATGTGTTCTGACAGGGGGACGCCCCCTCTGCCAGAACACCCTGGTCAGCGCTCTCAGCTATTGGCTAAGAGCACTTAACGAGAGCTGGTCAGCAGACCTTTTTCGATCATGAGCCTTCTGTTGGACCGATTGAACTGCCCGACATTCAGCCCATGTGTACTAGACTTTGGAATCTTAAGAAGTTATGTAGACAAGGTTAATAAGAACTAGGGTGTGTCTATGGAATAAGGACCCCAAATAACCTTTAATGATATATATATATATATATCCTGTAAAATAATGATAATGAGGTTGAGCTAACTGGCACGTAAACATGTTAAGGGGAGTCATCAAGTAACAAAACATCTGCATTAGAACACTTTGGTGGAAGATGCTTTGTTATTTTTGTAACTATCATGCCTAGTTCTAGTTCCAGGATTGTGAATCTGAACCTATTGAGCTGCAGGACCAATGGCTCAAAACTAGGTTTGCTGCTTGAGGCAGCCTTTGGAAGCTTCCATCTGGGGCTCCTCCTAAGGGTACTCTATTTTGTGGCTGGTTCTTTTTACATCTGGCACTATTTATTTTGTTCTTAAAGTGCAGCTCCACCACTATGACAAATCTGACCAGGCTGGGCAGTAAATTTTGGCTCATAAATAGTTCTGCTCCTTCCTGTGCAGCAAGATTAATACATTTTTCACAATAAATCTTCCTATTTTAGTTTCCCAGATTGAACATTTCTCATTAAGTAGAATGGATACTTCGTATAGTATTGTGGCCAGGCTATAGACAGTGGTTGGTTTAACAATGTACTTACACTAGCAGTTTTAAATGTACCAGGCACAAGGAACCCCCTTGGTCTGGTTCATTTGTGTAGTGTGAATTCTCTGACGGAACGTGCCCAGGACCACTTGGAAGAGGTGCTCTGGGGTACAATTCACTTGGAGTCTGGTACTTGTGCCTGGAAACAGAACTATCCATAGAACAGTGAGCAATGAAGCAGAAATGAGGAACTGTTATCTGGTTGACTGAGGTGGTG
This sequence comes from Lithobates clamitans, assembly GCA_037952925.1. NCBI lineage: Eukaryota > Metazoa > Chordata > Amphibia > Anura > Ranidae > Lithobates > Lithobates clamitans. Next base: position 2,131,703 of record JBBGZY010000695.1, on the reverse strand, counting down.
CAAGCATGCCTGGGTGAGTGTGGGACAATCAAACTTGGGCACAGTTCAGTACAACTGTGCCTAGTGTGAATACATCCTTATTCTCTCCTTTTCATTTGGTAGCCCAGCTCCCCCCTCCCAGCAGTGAGTTGGCAGCCTGCCAGCCTTCTAATCTCTAATGTAAACACATGTCAAGGTAAGAAGAAAATAAAAGTGCTGAAATCTGACTTTAGCAACTTCACTGTTTGTAATGTAAACATTGAGGATAAATTGCTCCACAGTGACCATAGAGATCAGTGAGTGCTTTTTTACTGCCTGTTAAAATATGTAAATATTTGAATGTCAATAGCCTGGTCACAGTTCTACTTTAAAATACATTTACAAGCAAAAACAAAAAGAGCAAAACATTTCACCAAATGGATTTTGCCCTCTTACTGTAGGACATCAAATTTGACAAAAAAAGGTGGAATTTGGCCTCAAAATCTAAGTTTTTCAGGTGAGACAATGTAAGTCACTTATTCTTCAAACATAGGCTTGATTAGCAGCTTTTCCATAAAAAAGTTTATGTTCTCATTGTAGCATGTTTTAACTACACATTGTAGCTTGTGATATAGATATGGCAACATATTTATTATATCAACACAATAACACTTTTAAAGGACACCTATACTTTAACTAAACTTTCTCTTGAGACTTGAATGGGGCTGTATACCAAGTCTCCATATGCCCATTCAAGTCGATGGGGAGCAGAGGGTGGGAGGGTTAGTGCAGTTTGCTGTGGGGAAAGTGGTGTGGGTGAGCAAAAGTTTTGTTAAAAGTATACTTGTACTTTAAACACTTTAGGTATACGTGAAAGGAGAATTTGTTTTATCAAAAATGTTGACATCAGTAACATATGGTTCAGTTTTTAGCCAAAAAATGTTGATATTTCTGTTTTGCAATGCTGCAGGCAAGTTCAAAGTTGACTCCAAAACTGAAATATCACATTTGGGTGGCATTGCCCAGGAGAAGATGATAATTTCAGAAATGGTCAAAATGTGTTGGTTTTTGACTAACCTCTTTTGGCCCATTGTTTATATATGATATCTAGTGCAACAAAACTATTCTCTGTTGACACAAAAAATAAGTTCTTTGCAAAACACTTTTGAACACAGTGCCAAAACTCAACTGTTGGCTGGAGCAGTGATTAAAAAAGTTTCTTTTTACCAAAATCTCTCAATTCTGTGCTGTGTTTAGGCTTCTCGTGTCTCCTACCGGCAGTGAAGAGTTCAAGGAGAGTTCAGAATCTGGTATTGTCTTTTGCATGGATGCTCCTTGTCTCCATGTACTGAACGTGGAACTCACGGGTTTGAATCTGGCTCCTCGGAAATACAAATAAAGAGGTCTGTCTTTGTGTTATTAGGCACAGTGTCCGTGAGTTGCATTTGTTCTCATAGCTGCGTCTCGTCCCTTGTCTCTGGGTTTGCCACCTGCTCTGTTCTGTAGCTGTTGCTGCACTTCCTGCTGTGCGTGTCGTTGGCAACGTGGGCTAATGGATCAGACCGGATAAGATATCTGGTGGATAAAAAGTATGTGATATGATAGAAACGTTCCTGCAGTTGCTCCTTCACAGCCACTGGATATTGCCCTGAGTGGGTGCTTTCCGGTGCTAGGAGGTTTAAGGCCAGCTATACACGGTTCCGATCTCGGCTGATTCAGCAAGAACCGGCCAAGATTTGAACCGTTAATGGACAGGCTGAATGTACCAAGTTGACTGATCGATTACCTTGGGTACAACCAGCTCGCCGGACTCTCTTGCGGTTACCCTGTCAGCACTGTCTGTGTTGATGAGGAATCGCGTGGATTTCTTTCCTGCAACCCGTGGTTGCTGAAAATAGATTTGCACTGTGTATGGCAGGCCTAACAGACTTTACTTCTACTCACAAAAGCTCCACCACCCTTCAAAGAATTCATCTTACTACTATCACACAATGCATTGCATTCTGTGAATGGAGGAGGAAATGCTGTCATTCACCTGCTCCTCTATTCACAGAATGCTTGATAGTAGTAAGATGAGTTCTATGACAAGCAGGTGAGGGGTGCAACTTTTGTCTATAGCAGAGACTGCGGGCAATTCTCATAGTTCTAGGAGACAGCCACTAAGGGCAGTATCCAGTGACAGTGAGAAGGCACGGAGACTTGGATTTTAGCAGAAGCAGGTAATGGGACCCACATCGTTACACATAACTAATGTGTTTGGTGCTGTATCCCAAAAATAAAAATAATTAAACTTCAGCTGTAAAGTAGAATTCCAGGTTTAATTTCACTTTAAATAGTTTGTTGCTAAGCTGGTCCAAACAAACTATTCCATTACAAAATGATATGGTGCTGTGTGTGCTGTAATGGATTGTAATAGCATTCACTACATACAGTATGCAGCACTGTGATGGAACTAGAGAGTAAGACTGAGCATTTCTCCACATTCAAGAGAAGCCTTGTACATGCTGGGAATGTAACTGTCACATTGGATGTGCTCTCAACCAAACTGTCTAACCATCCAATGGCTGATGTCATAACTGATCACATGTGCAGCACCATGGTAGTTGATGATTAAATAGGGGCCAAGATGGCAGCTTCCTTGGATGAAAACAATAGGAGGGTTTACTTTAACTGCAGTCGAGAAAAGCGAGATCACTGACCTGGCTGTACTCTCTGACAGAGGGTGACTGAATCACAAGGCTGGCTGAACAGAATTATACATAATTTGGCTGGTATAAAAATGTCCATTTATGAATTAAGCTGTATGGCTATGGACCAGCTTCTTTCTACTTACACAATATCGTTGAGCTCCAGCCGGGTGTCTGGTGGAGGGTTGATAAGGACATACGATAGGGTATTCTGATGATCGTTCATCTCATCTGTGACAAAAACAGTACAGAGGAAACACTATTATTTAGTTATGCCAACTTTATTTAATTTGAGTTACAGATGATATAGTAAATGGAGAAGTAGATACAGTTCTACCCTCTATGATCTGTGCTGGTTGCTTAGTAATGTTTTGGAGTACTGTTAACTAAAATATGTGCTTTTTTACAGAACCTATTATTGTCCAAGTGTCCCTGACAATGATAACCTTATCTTAACGTGAACCTGTGATTTGCTCTTGTATGTGATGAGGCTCAGGGACAGTCCACAACCGGCTTGTAGGAGAGTAGAGGAGAGCACCAGCTTCTGGGAATGCAGAAGATCAGGTGAGTTAAACTGATTTTTGCGCCTCCCTAGACCTAAACAAGAATTCAACTCCTACAGCGTGGGGACAACCCCACTGCAAAGAAGAAATTTTTCTTTTCCTTGGAGATGGGCTTTACAATGAATCTGTTGCTTTGCCCTTTATGGGCAATGCACAGGTTCACTTTAAGTACCATCTAACCTATGGTCCCATTCATAATGGAGCTCTCTATTCATTATATATCAAAATGTTGGATTTTATGACCCATTCATCATTTGACCAGGGTCTCCTCCTCCTGCTGGTCCTCCCTATTTTAACTCTGTTATTAATTGTAATTGTGACCCTCTGGCTTCAGGGTCCCAAAGCCAGCAGAATAATAAAGTGGAACTCCACCATCAAGGGGAAGTTCTGCTTTATGTCCTCCTTCCCCCTCCTCTAACACTTTTGGGCATCATGCTTCTGAAAACAACTTTTTTGTCAAACATTACTTGTTATAACTTTGTGAACTGAGAATGTGGTCAAAACCAAAAGTTACCTGATAGTGAAGAGCTCCTCATAGCATGCATAAACCAAATATCTGATAATTCTATAACTTCACGGCATAGCCTATTTCTTCTGTTAGCTGCCTTTGTAGGCCAGGAGAGGCTTACAAATAACATGTGTCTGTATTGTTCTAGAAGATTTCTGGAAAGAAAGTGAGCTGCATGCATCCCCACTCCAAACCACTTTCATTTAAGTTCTTTTAAAAGGTTCACTGGTTTGTGACAGCACCCAGTGTAAACTAAAGGCCATAGAGATATTTCATTCTTAGTTGAAGTCTCCTGGGCCAAACTATCCACTGATTTTTGTCAATTCCTAGGGATATCAGTGGTGATCACAATGTCATAATTCTTGACTCTGATGTGACCACCTCCAAAATAAAAAGCGTTTGTATGCTCAAAAAAAACCAAACAAACTTCTTTAACCCTTTGGCAACAATTCTTTTATGTAAATGTATACCTATACAGAGTAAATTTGTGGCATCTGTACAATGCCAGAGTGCAGCTCAATGCCACGTTAATGCAATTCCAGTGCCCATACATAGGGAATTGCATCATCACTGCAGGATAACAAGTAATATTTTCCTAGTCCAAAAGAAGCATTCAATAGAAAAGCGGCAGCAGGAATGAAGTATCAAGAGACAGCACAGACCTGTCATCACTGGAGGAAAGCAAGCTTGGAGGTAGGTTTCCATAATGTACTCCTGTGACCCTGCAAGCTTAATTACTGGATGTTCTAAGGGCTTGTTCACACCACCCACATATAAGGTGATAAGGTGTGGTAAAGGTACATTACAGCAACATTTGGTAGTGCACCATGCAACCATTCCTTCATTTTAAATGGTATCCTGATGTACATCCAAAACACGCTTACATTGAAGCCACCAGAATGCACAATATATCCAGACCCACAATTTCATGCATTGATGGGGGAATGTGCCATAAGAACTATAGTCATTGCCTATGCCTCTTTCCTATTATTTTCCAGAACATTCTATCTCTGCAGTCTGCGCACCATAAAAGACAATTATCCATCCTGTAGCAAGACAAAGCAATGCTAAACAGGAGCACAGGGACACCTCATGATACAGATTTATTAAGGTTACAGCCCCAATCATCAATTTTTTGCTCTAAAATTGCAGTGCACCTGAATGTATCCTGACCCTGACCAGTTATTTATTCTGCATCTGTTTAGAATAGATAGCGTTTCATATAAATAAAAGTTATAAAACATCTAAAATAAAATTTAAAAGAGAAGTATTTTTTCTTTTATTCATGCTTACCTTGGTGGATGCAACATCAGACTGATGCTGCATCTGTCCCCCGGCGTCTTTGCACTGAGAACCAAGCGATCAAACACTGCCGATGGTTCAGTTCTCTCACCTCCCCGAGCGTCAGTCAGCATCTCTCTGCTCTGATCCTCCACGCTCATTGGAGCGATGAGCTGTGGAGGGGCAGGGAAGTGGCCGTCTCACGTCGGGATGACGCGGTGCCTGGACTGATATTGGTGACGTCAGCGGAGAGCGGACTTCAGACCACTCTCCGCTAAAAACAGGTCACAGGAGTGCACTCCTGTGATCCAGAGGAGAAGCCCAGCCTAAAAAGCTCAGGCTGGACTTCTTCTTTAAACAATTAAAAAAATCTTTGTATTGCTTGGGCAGTACAACTATTTTAACTCAATTATGATTTTATTTATTTATTTATTTTTAGGATCAGAGGTCCTAGACCCTCCCTTTTTCACTACCACCAGGTTTGCTGGGTTGGGATGCTGCACAGTGCTTCAACAGAGCACATTCATCTCCAGATCTCCAAAGCACACACATTGGGGTTTATTTACTAAAGGCAAATGCACTTCGCACTACAAGTGCACATGGAAGTGCGGTCACTGTAGATTTGAGGGGGACATGCAAGGAAAATAAAAAACAGCATTTTTTGATTGGATGATAGAAATCAGCAGAGCTTCCCCTCATTTCAAATCTTCCCCTCAGATCTACAGCGACTGCACTTCCAAGTGCACTTGTAGTGCAAAGTGGATTTGCCTTAATCAACACATACTGTATGTGCTGTAGGTTCCTGATCAGCATTCCTCCAAAACCTCCTGTGTGCTGCTCCCTTCACCTAGGAATCCTTTCTTCAAGCCTTCAGACATTCATTATCCATCTAATTTATTCAGGGAAACCTGTACTAAGGAAGATATGTAGGCTACCATTGCTAACTAATAGTCTGGCTGTCATGTTGTTCCACTGGGTTCATTATGTTCTGAGCCACTGACTTGGATCATGCATGCAGATCAGGAACTCCTCTCTTAGTGCGCACTTGTATTGATGCCAGACAGTCAGACAACTAGCATTTTCAGAAATAAGTCAACAATAGCAGTTTACAAAATACCTTTCAGTACAGGTTTACTTTAAACCCAGGGTCTCAAACCGGCGGCCCTCCAGCTGTTGCAGAATTACAAGTCCCATGAGGCATGAGGCATTGCAAGGCTGACAGGTACAAGCATGGCTCGCAGAGGTATGATGGGACTTGTAGTTCCGCAACAGCTGGAGGGCCGCCAGTATGAGACCGCTGCTTTAAACGCATGCCCTTATGAACCAATGATATCACATGCTAACTTTCTCCAGTATGGTTTTGTTTTATCTTCTCTGTGTTTTAGGCAGATGTCCTTTAGTTAGAACTATGAAAACAAGTGAAATAAAGAAATACAAGACAGTTCTCTTCTTCCTAATGCTGCATGACTGTAGCTATCAGAGAGGTACTTACAGATTCCAGCTGAATGTAATTGATTGAACAGATCGTGTGCTATAAAAAAATTCTTCAAAGGGACACTGTATTATATTTTCACTTGTCATTGCCACCTTTGCTGTGACTTTCACATATTAGCAAGCTTGCTGTTCTGTTTTTGATGCCTGTATTATGGATCTTCATATACACTGTCTGTTGTCTATCAGGGAATATGGTTACATTTCAGATGAATGTATGGAAGGATTAGAACCCTTTTCACGTTTTTTTTTGTCTGTGGTCATGCTGGGAAGACTCACCCCCACCCCTCGTGTCACTGGGACAGCAAGTAACAAATTAATAATAAAACGTTTTTAATATTATTTATTGTAATTAATTTGTTACGTTCCCTTGGTTTAGAGGCGGCATTCGTTATTTTCGATAATTTGTAACTTCAGATAAATTCGTATTCGTTACATTCACTAACAGCCAAATTTGAAAAAAAATTCCAATACCTATAATTTAATAGTTAGTAATAGTTATTATTATTAGTTAGTTAGCTATTATTTTGGATTTTCTCATTTTCAAGTTTTCTAATTTTCGGATTTTTGTTATTTTGAATTTTCGGATTTTCATTCTTATTTTTAGATTTTCGAATTTCCGAATTTTCGAATCTTGGGAAAAATTTGTTAAAAAGGTTTTTCTTTAATTTGAATATTTCCGAATTAATGAATTTGTCAAATTTCGTTGAAAAACAAATTTGCATTGAAACAAATTGCACATGTCTAATCCATATGTGTATATAAAATAAGGTGGACAAACCATAGTTTTTAAGAAATCTTTTATCTTGACTTTTATACTTAAAAACCCGTACTCATAGTAGTTACCTGGTACTATGTACATCACATGGCTATTGCATACTCACAGTGTCTTTTCTACTCAAGGTTCCTTGGGTAATATGCAACACATTTAATATTAATAATAATAATACATTTGGGGTTATTGTAATCATATATTTTTTACGTATGTTTGTACCTCAAAAAATATTGAATAAAAAAATATTTGACTAAAATAAGGTGGAACAAACTATACACCCTCTGTTAGAAGAATTTACTTTATGGGCAAAGTGCATGCATACAAAAACAAAGAGAAGCCTGCAAAGAGAGTTTGTTACTAGGGACCATGATAACCATGATAACCTATAGAAGGAAAGATCAGTGACTCAGTTATAGGTATGCATAGTGTTATCACAAGCCACGTTCCACGATGAAGGACACAGCAGAGGAATGAAGAATATGAAAAAGAAGGGGTTAGTGATCATGAAAAGTTCTATCAGGCACATACTGCAAGACTTCACCTACCTTTCCAAGCCAACTACTTGGTAAAGTGGATTTCCAAGCTACTGTACTGGGCATGCTAGCTTTCTGGATCTCAGTTATTTAGTGAATATATTAATCTAAAAAATAAAACACTACACAGTATTAAAGAGATATTGTAAGTAAAGAGATATAGTAAGTAAAAGCCTCTAATGTCGCGCACAGACGATCGGAATTTCCAACAACCAAACCATGGATTTATTTCCGACGGATGTTGGCTGAAACTTGTCTTGCATACACACGGTCGCACAAATATTGTCGGAAATTCCGAACGTCAAGAACGCTGTGACGTACAACACGTACGACGAGCTGAGAAAAATGAAGTTCAATAGCCAGTCCGGCTCTTCTGCATGATTCCGAGCATGCATGGAATTTTGTGTATCAGCATTGTGTACATACGATCATAATTTCCGACAACAGATTTCGTTGTTGGAAGATTTGAGAACCAGCTCTCAAATTTTTGTTGTCAGAAATTCCGACAACAAATGTCCGATGGAGCCTACACGCGGTCGGAATATCCGACAACAAGCCCACAACGAGCATTTGTTGTCGGAAATTCCGACCGCGTGTACGCGGCATGACAGTTGCTTTAATGAGAGCTTACTAAAAGAGAAGATAAGATGTAATTGTCATTTTTTTTTTAATTTTAGGCTTCCGCTGACTCCGTTTGCACCTTTTACTTTACAGGAGGACTCAAGTGAACAAAAAGGCCAGTGTGAGAGTTAAAAAGGAATTGTATACTATAGCATATATAGATTTACATTATATATTTACAAGTAACACAGTCTGAAGTTTAAGAAGAGCTAGCCTAATTTTGACCCTGCCTGATCAATGATGCACCTATTGGCATTGACACATACATTTGGCATGGACCAAATGTATGTGTGACCAGCCATCAATGACAGGTAAAAGTTCCATTCTTTGCAGGGAAGTTAGGGTCTTTACTATTCCAATTACACTTTGTGTATTGGAACATTTATGATATAGCAACTCAAATGTATATTTTAGGTTCACTTTAAAACACAGCCCTGAAGATATTTGAGGGTTTCATGGGTCTACTTGCAATACAGAAGTTTATATTAGTTTTAACAGTCCTACAATGTCAACCCAAAAAATTGGTATCAAATAAAAGAGAACTTTAAAAGTAAATCTTTTCTTTACATTATGTGGCTTTTAACACATTAGGGACACTGCAGTTCCTGTTAATGTTTGAACAAATTCAAGGAGTAATCCTTAATTTTTTGGTAGTAAAATGTTTAGACTTGCAATAAGAGCACTGAAAGGAGAAGATAAGTTTAGGAAAATGGAGAAAAATGAAATGTTTACCGTCACACAATGGGTGCCTGTTACAGAATGACTTCAGATATTCGGGGTAAAGGCCTGTTGGTCATTGCAGCCAGTTCTGCTCCATGGAAGAAGCTTTCTATTGGATGAATTCATGCAGTGAGTCAAAGCCTTGTCAATCCCACGCCGTATATTGCCAAATAGAATCGGGCCAAATAGTTGAAGTTTCCAAATTTCATTACAGGTCTCAGACATTTTTTCTAATAGTTAATACCTAAAACCAGAGGTTTACTTCACTGTAGTTTTAGAGAATCTTTGGGAACTGGCAATATACCATGCTAGGGTGGGCACTTCCATGAAACCATGTTGGGGGCCATCTTAAAAAAAAAGAGTAAGCGCATCAATGGAGGAAAATGCCAACACCTAAGAAATGTCTACTTTTTGTAGACCTCCCAAAAGTCTGTAATTAACCTCACCGCAGTAAAATAATTTTTAAACACCTTTCTCTATTTGTTTTTTTGTTTTGTCATTTTGTACTATTCCTAAAAGTGAAAATTGTCCACTCCACAAACTCTATAACCTAAAATGTATATTTTATTTTTTTTAAAGCTTTAAATTTTGGTATATGTTTACATTCTAAGAAAATCTGGAAACAGTACATAGTAAGCTACAAAACACAGAAGTCTTTTGTGCACAGAAAAAATAGAAAGAGCCATTCTTAACTTCTAAAATTCTACAGTTTAAAGTCCAACTCCATCCAAAACCTTTCACTTTTGATAGAGTAGATAAGGGTTACAGGCCCAGCCATGTGTGTTCCTACTGGGGACAGTTCTACTCAATCCCTTTCAGGATAGGAATTTATGCGAAATCTCTCCAACAAGGACACAAGCAAAAACAAAGGGATACATCCAAGAGGCACTGGGACTGAGTAGTAAAGGGAAAACAATAATTTGAAAAAGCTTGCTGTCTTTGGTTAGGTGGCTCACACACATGCAGGGCTACCCTTGAATAGGAACTCAGGAATGTTACTCAGAGCTTGAATCAAAAGAAGGAGCACCAGACCAAATTTATAATATAGGAGTCCTATAGGAGTCCAAAACAACTTTAATGATTCACTAAACAGCCAAAGTGTTTTAGGGTAAAATACATCACCCTTCATCAGTAATGTTTTCTGGCATTAATTCAGGGAAGCAGAGGCCAAAGAAATCCTAAACTTAGTGCTTGCAAAGGAATCAGATGGGGCCGGGGGGGGGGGGGGCATCAGGGTTGCCAGCCTCAGTAAAACCAGGGACAGTATGTATAAATCTGTGTTTTTTTTTACATCTGTCTGTGTATACTGTGTGTACATGTATGTGTATACTGTGTGTGTGTATACTGTGTGGCCCCATAATCTCTGATTGCCTGGGGGCCCCATAATCTCTGATTGCCTGGGGGCCCCATAATCTCCTATTGCCCGGGGGCCCCTGAGTTATCAGTCCACACCTGCATGGGGCAGAATTATGTCTGTGAAACAGTTACAAGATACCAAAGGGTTAGGCTCCTTTCACATTGAACGGAGTCCGCTTCGGTCAGAAGGGGATCCGTGTGCATATTTCATGCTGAATCAGAGCTTAACGGGACAGATATTAGGACATCAGAGCCCATTTCGTTTTTTGCCCGGTGTACCCTTGACAACTCTATGGGCGGCCGTGTATAAACAGTCACTGTTGAGGTTACCTTTGATTTGTCATCTTCAGGGCCACAAAAACAGAAAAAGATGCAGTCCTATCTTTTTTTTTTTTTTTTAAACATAGATGGACTTGGAGGTAACTGGATGTAAACGGACACAAGTCCATTTACATCTGACTGTCCATAGGCCTGCATTGAGCTTCCGATCAAGTCAAGATAAAACTGTCAGGCGGACCTGATCAGAATGCCTGTGTAAAAGGTACCTTAGGATATGGTATGTTGTAGCTGTTTTACTGGCATAATTCAGCCCCATCTGATTCCTTTGCAAGCAGTAAATTAAAGATTTCTCAAGCATCCAGTTCCTTGAGTCCATTTAAACACTTGCAAACATTACTGAGCCTTGATGAAAGGGGAGCATGTTTTGCCCTCCAGAACACGTTGGCTGTCTTGTGCGTCATTAAAGCAGTTTTGGACGCCTTTATGAGTTTGGTCTGTAACTTCCCCTTTTTGGTTTAAGCTCTAACGGCTAAAAAGAAAAAAACATTTTTAGCAGAGTGGAGAAGGGTTAGAAACTCTGAGAATGTTTTCTGGTGGTCAACTGCTCCCTCCTTTCTTCTATGAGTGTCACAACAACAGGAAGTAAGGGTGAATCTCATCGGTGGTAGACTGAGACAGAGATAAAAACCTGACAGAAATTTTAATTCTTCTATATTTTATCCAAAATGGCAGTCCACTTATATCTCTGAATATAGGTTTATGCTGAAACTTGAGCAATTTTACAGGTGCACCACTTTCATCTACACTGGCAGTTGAAGCAGCAAGGCAAACAGCTTTTGAAGAGGAGCTGTTCGTTTTATGGTACCTTATTGATAGCCGACTTCATGTCATACATATTCAAATACGATTTGCCAAAGTGTATTTAGAGCTTTCAATGAAACATTTAAAGAAGCTCTGTGTTTATGCTCCCTGAGTACCTGGGAACATGTGACATAACCAAGCTTGGGCCAAATCTAGCCAAGAATACCAGTCATCCCTGTCTCTCCAGCTTGGTACATGGGCCCATGATTACTATTGCTTTCTATGGCTGTGTCTGGCACATAAACATGCGACATGTTTAAATGGGGGACAGGTGCCATAGAGAACTCAAACCCTGTTTAACCATGGAAGCTTGGTCCTCCTGCATCAGAGTTCTGTACTACCAATGGGACATTTATATTAACAATTAACTTATCCTAAAACTGTCTTACTGAGGTGGACAAATAATAGGCAATAAAGGGTCTGTAATATGCTTCCTGCATTTTGGTTGTCCTCCTAGAAATGGAACATTTGTCCGAAAATGAAGTCCTGCTACATCACTTCAGGCTGGCCAGTTTTGCAAGTATAGCTATGTAAAACAATAAAAATAAGTTCCTATACTGTTTAAAATCTAGTAAAACACTGTCTCACCCTGTTCTGCTGCTTTCCATTTTTTGTCACTGTGCTCAAAATGTAAAGGGCGATCTGCTGACAGTCTAAGGATTTACTGTTGCTCAGGTTTTCTGGGCGTCAGCAAAATGGCAGCTTCCAGCAAGAAGAAACAGGAGCAATGCTGGAGGAAATTTACAGCACACACTCATTTTGGAGGTATAACTCCTAATGTGGAATGTATATAAAAAAACATTATTTTTTTCAAGTTGTTATGGGTAAAGTTCAGCTTTAAGCAGCGGACACATGACCAAATGCGTAGCCTCTTGGCTATGTGAGTAGCATTGGAGTTTTGTTTTTTTTTACCCATCCAAGAAAGACATAGCTTTGGGTAAAGGGTCTGGTTTAATTTTAGGATGTGTGGAGTGGAGCATTATTAATAGGTTTTTAGCAGGTAGGAGAAATCTTTGCTAGGAGGGATAAAGGAAGTTAGGGATAGTGATATAGAAAGGTAGGAGAAGATCTAACAACTGACACCATAGACAAACATCCAGCAGTTTGGCCAGTCAAGCCTTGTGTCTGCAGAAAAGCAGAATTTCGGAAAAAAAATATTTTAGGCAAATCAATGTAAAAGGTGTAATTTGCTTAAGCAATATTTGATTCTCACTTGCTAAAATTTCAAGAATAAAATGTAGTTGCTCCTACGTTAATTTGTACCTCTCCTATCACATCTGCTGTTTTTACTATATTATAAAATATATGGTGTCTGATGGACTTGACAAAAAAAATGGCATCTTGTTAACGAATAACCAAGCATTATCTGCGGCATAAAACGGGGCATTAGTCTTTATGCACATGCAGAAACCATACATGCGTTAGTCTGCGGTTGAGAATGTGTCAGGTGGGAGGGGCCCGTTGGCATATTCGCGATCACATTGAGCGCTGAGTCAAAGCTTGACTCCCAAGGAGGAGAATTACCTTGCAAATATCCAAGGTTTACCCGATTCATCACATCACTGGCAGTTAAATTTGCTACATCCTCTACAGAGAACATACAGAAGAAAAAGGCACAGACATGAACAAAAGAGAGAAAGAGAAAGAAAGAGAAATCAGCAAGAGACTAAATCGAGCAGAACACATCAGGTTTGGCTTTAAAATGTTCCTGTCACCACGTGTGGGCATGTCTAGTGTGGCCTGCTGTTCTGTTACCAGTCAGAGAACAGCTTCTCTGGCAATTTTTGTTTGTAATGTAATCACAGGGTATGTTGTTATGCATACTGGAGCAGGTTTTTAAAACGGTTTCTCCAGTCTGCATAAATGGGATTTAAGCTGATATGTGAGGTCACATGTCACCTACAACGAACAAGCAATAGCTGATTATAGAGGGAGCCAAGTTATAATACAGTACATTGCATGTCTGAAAGTTAAAAATATAAAACTAGACTCAGTATCTCAAAAAACACCGCCACAAAATATAAATGTTGTAAAAAAAGCAATCATAGTTCTTTGAACAGAAAGTTTTCACGTAAAGCCATATTGAAGTTTCAGTTTACAGTACATCCGGAAAAGTATTCACAGCACTTCACTTTTTCCACATTTTGTTATGTTACAGCCTTATTCCAAAATGGATTAAATTCATTTTTTTCATCAAAATTCTACAAACAATACCTCATAATGACAACATGAAAGAAGTTTGTTTAAAATCTTTGTAAATTTATAAAAAAACAAAAGAAAATACCATGTACATACAGTAAGTATTCACAGCCTTTGCTCAATACTTTGCACACCTATTTTTTGGGCAGTTTCTCCCATTCTTTTTTGTAGGACCTCTCAAGCTCCATCAGGTCGGATGGGGAGCGTCGGTGCACAGCCAATTTCAGCTCTCTCCAGAGATGTTCAATGGGGTTCAAGTCTGGGCTCTGGCTGGGCCACTCAAAGACATTTACAGAGTTGTCCTGTAGCCACTCCTTTCTTATCTTGACTGTGTGCTTAGGGTTGTTGTCCTGTTGGAAAATGAACCTTCGCCCCAGTCTGAGGTCCAGAGTGCTCTGGAGCAGGTTCTCATCAAGGATGTCTCTGTACATTGCTGCACTCATCTTTTCCTTGATCCTGACTAGTCTCCCAGTTCCTGCTGCTGAAAAACATCCCTGCAGCATAATGCTGCCACCACAATGCTTCACTGTAGGGATGGTATTGGCCAGGTGATGAGCGGTGCCTGGTTTCCTCCAGACATGATGGTTGCCATTCAGGCCATAGAGTTCAATCTTTGTTTCATCAGACCAGAGAAAAGTGTTTCTCATAGTCTGAGAGTCCTTCAGGTGCCTTTTGGCAAACTCCAGGCAGGCTGTCATGAGGAATGGTTTCCTTCTGTCCACACTACCATACAGGCCCGATTGGTGGAGTGCTGCAGTGATGGATGTTCTTCTGGAAGGTTCTCCTCTCTCCATAGAGAAACGCTGGAGCTCTGTCAGAATGACGATCGGGTTCTTGGTCATCTCCCTGAGTAAGGCTCTTCTCCCCCGATCACTCAGTTTGGCTCTATAGGAAGAGTTCTGGTGGTTCCAAACTTCTTCTATTTTCGGATGATGGAGACTACTTTGCTAATTGGGACCTAATGCTGCAGACATTTTTCTGTACCCTTCCCCAGATCTGTGCCTCGATACAAGGTCTACAGACAATTAAGGATGAGCTCAGGAGTGTTCGCAACCCACACATGCAGAGCCCATCAGGAAGTCGGTACTGCACAGTGCTAATCACAGGCAGTGAGACATTTCCCGATCTTTGCAGCCGCGGATTTAAAAAATGTCTCACTGCCTGTGATTAGCGCTGTGCAGTGCAGACTTCCTGGCGGGCTCTGCATGTGCGGGTTGTGAACACGCCTGTGCTCATCCTTACAGACAATTCCTCGGACTTCATGGCTTGGTTTGTGTTCTGACATGCACTGTTAACTGTGGAACCTTATATAGACAGGTGTGAGCCTTTCCAAATAATGTTCAATCAACTGATTTTACCACAGGTGGACTCCAATCAAATTGTAGAAAAATCTCAAGGATGATCAGTGGAAACAAGGATGCACCTGAGCTCAATTTTGAGTGTCATGGCAAAGGCTGTGAATACTTATGTACGTGTGATTTTATTTTGTTTTTTATTTTTAATAAATTTGCAAAGATTTTAAACAAACATCTTTCAGTTGTCATTATGGGGTATTGTTTGTAGAATTTTGGGGAAAATAATGAATATATTCAATTTTGGAATAAGGCTGTAACATAACAAAATGTGGAAAAAGTGAAGCGTGTTGAATACTTTCCGGATGCACTGTATATCAGCTATATGTAATCCAAGTGCATCAAAACAAAAGATGCTCAATGTCTTACAGATATTTGTCTTTCTAAAGCATTTGCAGCCCAAGTATATAAGTCTGCTCCCTGCCAGCACTTGCACAGTGGGATCCTTTCTTGTGTGGAAGCAGTGGTCTCTCCACTAAGACCCCTTTCACACTGAGGCAGTTTTCAGGCATTTTATCGCTAGAAATAGCGCCTGTAAAAGCGCCTGAAAACTGCATCCTATGCCGCCTGAATGTGAAAGCCCAAGTGCTTTCACACTGGGGTGGTGCGCCTGCGGGACGTTAAAAAAGTCCTGTAAGCAGCATATTTGGAGCAGTTTTGGAGCGGTCCCAAAACGCCCCTGCCCCAATGAATGGACAGCACTTCCAAAGCGCCTGAAAAGCGCTTCGTAAGCGCCCCAGAGGGGCGTTTTTAACCCCTTCTTCGGCTGCCAGTGGGGGTAAAAAGCGCCCTGATAGCGACCGAAAAGCACTGCTTAAACAGCGGTAAAGCACTGCTAACGCACGGGCAGCCCCAGTGTGAAAGGGTTCTTAGTCAGACCTGTAGCTGTGCAATCAGCAAAGCATATGCTCCCCACTGATTGCAAACCTCTGGCTCTCGGACAAGAGTCCTGCTCTGCAGCATGCTGACTGAGGACAGGCTTTTTTACTCATGTTGTGGTTGCTTTTTAAACAAAACAAATTGTTAGACTTTTTACTTTTTTTGTTTTGATGTACTTGGACTGTATTTAGCCAATTACTGAACGTTCAATGAAAGGCTTTAAATGTGGTTTCACACCTAACATCCTGGGAGCAAATCACAAATTGAATTCCTAATAAGGTAAACACTAAAAATACATTCAGTTATTTTAACACTTGCAGAGGTAGGGTATTTATTACCCAGAATGCCTTTCAGTTTGCGGGTAATAATTACGCTTAACCACTGACATTTAGTCTTCACATTGCTGCTACCAGTCCTGCCCACACATATTTGTGTAACAGTGTTGCTAAGGTAACATCACACAACTGCATTTGGAGTTCGCTATTTTCCATAGGTAAAAAGTTTTACAGTTACGGGCTTTCACATCTGTTGTTCTTATGTACGTTGCAATGGGCTGTTTTCTCCTAAATAGAGTATGTGAGCACATACTCTAGAGTACATCACACTACAAATAAAGCACATTGTGTACATTTAGAGCAGGAATATGCAATTAGCGGACCTCCAGCTGTTGCAGAACTACAAGTCCCATGAGGCATAGCAAGACTCTGACATCCACAAGCATGACACCCAGAGGCAGAGCATGATGGGACTTGTAGTTTTGCAACAGCTGGAGGTCCGCTAATTGCATATCCCTGATTTAGAGGGTCAGGAACTTAGAGGAGATGCTGAACAAATACTTAAAGTTAGTTCAACATGGACTAATTTTCTAGTGATGCCATGTTAACAAGGATATGGGGACAAGGGATTAAAGCTTGGCATATGATGCTTGCAATATTCACTAAAACTTTGTAAGAAACAAGAACAGCATCTATCTTACCTATTTGCCTGCTTTCTAAAGTTATGCAAACCTCAGCTACTCTCTTCAGGAACACTCCTGTTGGCCTGCAGTGTCGATGTACAGCCTCATGGGCCAGCTAGGGGTGTCAGAGAGCATGGGCATAAGCTCTCAGCCAAAGTAAGTAGCTGACATTTGATAACAAGGGTGGTAGTGATTTCCAGGCTTCCAGAATGCAGTAAAATATGTACCGTAATTGCACATATGAAGAAAATCTAGCTTCCATTTTCCATCCCTGTCATCCATTTTGCAATAGCCATAGGGCCAGTTTAAGCATTGCATTCCATGGGCAAATCTATGTACATGTGCAGGCGCATGTAAAGAAAAGTTTTCCTTACGGGAACACAGAAGCCACCACTGCTGACCTTTCCTTCTGGAATTGCTGGTTGCTTGGTCATTATGCTCACCCACTTACTGCAATACTTGGAGCCTCGGACTGGGAGCAAGGATGCATATCACAACTTGCTCCAGGTCAATGCCTCAGAAAGTTATGAAGCCAGAGGGTCAGCCAACAGCAAACCAATTCACATTTTTTGAAAGCATAGATATTATAGGCAGAGATAAATGTATGATAACAAACTGTAACAAATTCACGGTCAAGACACAAAGTAACACAAGCCACGATATAATATTTCTGGAAGCTACAGTCTGCCTCGCTATTGATATATCCAGCCCTGGCACCTACTGCACTGGGAGGTGCAGAGGCCAAGAAAGGTGACGGAAAGAACTTGGACCCCAGAATAATCTGAAGATTTAAGGAAAATCTGGACCCCAGAATAATCTGAAGATTTAAGGAAAATCTGTTCAATGCCTAGAAATGTACAAAAACTTTGTGCACAAGCCCATGGAGAGCACTGCACTGGTTTCAACAATGCAACACCGAAATCAAGCTATGGCTTAATCTGATGGACTATAACCAGGGCCAGTGCTAGAATATTTTGCGCCCTAGGTAAGACCAACTACTCGCAACCTCCCCCCCCTCCCCCAAAGTAAATAAAGGCTGCAAATGCAGCCTGTACAGGGATGCTTTCTCACCTCCTTGCCAACGTTAGCTCCATGTGGAGACTGACTGGGGAGCTGGGAGGAAGTGAAGTTGCGCAACACCTCATTGGCTGGATACCTCTTCTTCACGAATTGGCTCAAGTATGCAGGAGATAACTTCGTCTCCAGCTAACATCATCCAATCCTGCAGTGGTATGTGGAACGTCTGTGCAGTGTGTGGGGACCAGGGCAGGCGTCAGAAATTTTGGGGATTCTTACACAGCTTTAGGGTTGGGCCCCTCAGGCCTGGCCCCCTTACATCTGAGTTTACCTTTTTTTATTAGGATCCCCAAAGTTCCCCACATTACATCAGAGTCCCCCCTTCATTGGTGTCCCCAGAATCACCCCCCCTTACATCAGGGTCCCAAGAGCCTCCTTTATTAAAATCTTGGTCCCCAGAGTTCCCCCCCTTTACATCCCCAGAGTTCACCCTTATGTCAGAGACCCTGTTTTCATTAAGATCCCCAAAGTCTCCCCTAAATTAGGTCCCCATAGCCCCCCTTACATCAGGGTCCCCCAGAGCGCCCTCCTTAGATCAGGGTCCCCAGAGTCCCCCTCCTTAAATCAAGGACCCCAGAGTCCCCCCTTACATCAGAGTCCCCCTTTCATTAGGATCCCCAAAGTTACCCCCCTTACATCAGGGTCCCCAGTGTCCCCCCTCCTTAAATCAAGGACCCCAAAGTCCCCCTTACATCAGAGTCCCCCTTTCATTAGGATCCCCAAAGTCACCCCCCTTACATCAGGGTCCCCAGAGCTCCCCTTACATCAGCGTCCCCACAGCCCCTCTACATCAAGGTCCCCAAAATCCCTTTACATTATCCCCCATAGAGCCCATTCCCTTTCATTGGGGTCCCCAAAGTTAGAAGGGAAAAGCAGAGTTGGATAAGGAGAGTGGAGAGGTTTAAGAGAATAGTTGGGGTAGTGGAAGGGGAGGAGGGAGTATTGTGAAGACCCCAGCTTACATCAGCATCCGTTCCTTCTTATTGCAGCAGTTGGCTACAGGACAGGTGGAAGCTGGGAGGCTGGGCACTGGGACCGGATAGGTTTGGAGGAGGAACTTCCTTCTCCTCTGAATGCCAGGGTCTGGGGAATGGGCAAGGAAATGATTGGTTGCTAGGACATGGGAAGGCTTAGCAACCAAACCCTGGCGCAGAGAACAGCAGGCGGTGGATGCTGTATCATTCAGGGAAGGTCCTGATTGCTGCACAGCCTGCATTGTTGCTGAGTGGCTCGGCTGTGGCAGCAGGATTGGGTATTTGGGCAGGACACTCTGGGGGGGTTTGGACCCAGCAACAACTGGCTGTGGCTGCGTCCTAGACACCAGTGCACCCTAGGCGGCTGCCTAGTTTGCCTAGTGGTAGCACTGGCCCTAACTATAACCCACTGGCTTGGTGACTTAGTAAAGATATTTTGCTAAAACTTTTCTGATACTATAAAATATGGAATCAAACAGAGACAGCAAAAGCTGCTCTTTATAGGGAATATGGAGACCCAAAAACTCAGCGCAGAGATGGAAGAAACTAGGTGAGTTGATTCTTCAACATTCTCTGAGTCTCCATTCACACATATGTGAATTGGATGCAGGTTTTGGAGTCTCCACACGTAGAGTGTGACTGGCTCTCAATGGATCCAGTTCACACAGCTCTGGGGTGGCCGTGGTCCACATTGAAAAAGGGACCTGTGCATTTTCTGGTCTGATTCAGGTGCAAATTCAGGCAAAAATGGACCTGATTCGCACCTGAATCGGTGAACAGGGACACCCTGGACCCCTGCTGTGAACCACGGGTGCAGCATGTGTGAACAGAGCCTTAAAGATGATTTTTGTAAGCAGGGAATATTTAGTAGGCCAAATCCATCTCTTTATAACGTGTACATATGAGACACCAGAACACACCAACATAGACAAATACAAACAATGAAATGTCTTCTACATCTCATTTCATGTTGCCACGCTGGGGATGACAGAGGGTGCAATCAGTCACATTACCCAATAGCTAATTATTTCTTACCCAAACACCAAAGGTCAAATAAAATAAGGCAGCAACCAATGGCAGTAGAAACATTTTGAGTGGAGAAGTTGAGCATGTTTTGTTAATGAGCAGACCTCAATATCCTTTGTGGTGGCAACTTCTGTGTAAGAAGCATGAGGGTAGCCATTTTGTCAGAGAGCATTTCTTGCATAAATTCTAAAGGCACACTCCAGCCAAATATAAAAATGACAGAGTTTATCTGACAAATCCCAGCATTCATTTTGTAAGCCTAGCTATCCAGCTTGCTAAATTCCTTTAGTTGCTGGTATCCTTCACATTTCTTAAAAATTTATTCTGAGAAGTTGCACAGCATGTGTGACAAAGGCAGCAGTCCTGCCTAGAATCCCTGAAAAAAGTCTGCTGAATCTGACTGAAATGTATTAAGTACAAATCAAATTAATGGTGTATTGAGTGGACTGATTTTCACACAGCTGCAGGGATTCCTAGATAGAATTAGTAATGATGAATGGTCCCTCACACTTGTCACAGAAACATAACATATGACAAATGGCTGAACAGATTTTGGAACATGTGAATGATATACTGAGGTCCACAATGGCAAAAAAATCCCAACAAGAGCACAGCAAGGACTTACCATACCCCGTCGTTGGGAGGCCCAGGTGCTTCATACGGTTTTTCACCAACTCAGAGAGTTCCTGACGCTCCGACCTCCGATACAAGTTTAGTCTCTGTTGGCTTATCCACTCTGCTGTCTTAGTTGTCTGCTTGTTCCCTTTCCTGCTTAGCCTCCGTGCCCACTGCATGCTCTTCCTGCGTAGCAGCGGGTGCTCGGATTGGTCACTGGACGTGGAGTTCCTGTGGCTGGGCTTACCCGTCCAGTGCTCCTTTGTGTCTTTCGTGTCTTCACATTCTTCCACATTGATTGAGATTTGAGACTAAAAATTGAAACAGAAGTTAGAGGGTGATGCTGTACTGGATGCTAATGTGGATGGAGCTATAGACAATGAAAATTCAATACATAAATTCCCGATAGTTCTCTTGCTCAACTATAGGTTTATTGTGTAAAACCTACGCCAGGTAAACAGACATCAACAGAGGAACCTTGATGCATTTAGCACAAAATGCCTATGCGTAAGGTACTTCTGAATGAAGGAAACACATCAAGGTTCATCTGATAATGTCTATGATAACAATCAGTCTCATCCTCCTTTGTTCTACCAGTCAGAGAACTAAGAAGATGATTTGCTACTATAAACTTTTTTATTAGCCATGAAAACGGAAAATTTATTATCAAATACTTACCGTAATTTTCCTTTCCTGATGGACTCCATGGCAAACTACATTTGGGTTAACCCCGCCTCCTCTCCAATGCTATAGGACCCCAATTCCCATAAATTTGAGCTCACAGCCAGTGACTGCGTTCCGTAACTAGCCAACTCTTGACCAATGGGTGGGAACTCCGTCTGCCATGGAGTCCATCAGGAAAGGAAAATTACGGTAAGTATTTGATAATAAATTTTTAGTTTTCCTGACAGACTCCATGGCAGTCTACATGTGGGAAATAACTAGCCAAACCACACGGGTGGTTATGCTGATCAAAAATAAATTTAATTTGCCCCGTCAACCAACAGGATTCTTAAACCAAAGTTCACGAATATAGAGAAGCAGGTTCTATGCAATAATGTGACATAAAGGTATTAATGGAGGCCCACAAGGCCACTTTGCAGATGACATCTGGAGCTACATGCCGGGCTGCTGCTTATGAAGCTGCCATACCCCTGGTGGAATGTGCCGTCACCGCCTCTGGAGGAGCCAAGCCCTTAGCCCTATAAGCCTGCTGGATGGATTGGACAATCCAGGCCGCGATCGTTCTTGTTGAAGCTCGCTTTCCTTTGTTATTCTCGGAGTGCAGGATAAACAGATAGTCAGAACATCTAAAAGAGGGAGTAACTTGCAGGCATTCCTTCAGTATTTCCCCTACATCCAGAGGGTGAGCTTCAGTGGACCCTGGAGCCCTGAATGTAGGTAGGACAATTTCTTGGTTCTCATGGAACACTGAAGTAACTTTTGAGTTTGAGCCAAGCATAGGGATGAAGACCACCCGGTCCGGGAAGAAAGTCAGGAATGGTTCTTCATGACCCAAGGACCCAAGGACCGTTTTGGCCGAATTGATGGCTACTAGGAAGGTGACTTTTGCAGAGGTCTTTGATAGAAAGCAGTGCAGATCCAGTCATTGAGTCGAGAACAAAGGGGAGATCCCATTTGGGGAATATTGACCTTCTTTGGGGCCCGAGTCTTGCTGCCCCATGGAAGAACTGCCGGATTAGTGGATGATCTGCCCATGATGTTCCAGTGGGGGCTGACAGGGCTGAGACCAAAAGACTGCTGGTGTATAGAGACAGATCTAGGCTGGATTAAAGGAAGCCTAGGATATCTTTTATTCCTGGATCTCTGACTGATCTACCCATAGAAGATGAGAATGCAACAAACTTGGCCCATATTCTCCCGTAGAGCTTATTTGTGCTTGCCTTTCTCAAACTCATAAGGGTGGAAATCACTCTTGACGCGCACCCGAGAGTTTCCAGCCTCTCCCTCTCAAGAACCAGACCATCAGTCTCAGTAATGCCGGGCAAGGGTGCAGGACTGCCCCCTGAGAAAGAAGGTCCGGTCTGAGAGGAAGAGGAACCGGGTCCCGAAAGCTGAGCTGGGTCAGGAGGGGAAACCATGGCCTGTTTGGCCAGTAAGGCTCTATAACCACCACCTTAACTGCTTCCGCTTTGAGTCTCTGCAAAAATCTGAGGATGATTGGGAATGGGGGAAAGGCATATGCCCTATTGAAGCTCCACTGATCTGTCAGGGCATCTATTCTGAAGGCCTGGCTGCAATGTCACTGAGTATAATACTTCCGGATCTTGAAGTTGCAAGGGGATGCAAATAGGTCTACTTCAGGATCGACTCCCAAGGACATGATCCACTTGAACGTCTCCACATGAAGGGACCACTCGTTGTCCAACTGTGTGCGAGACAGGAAGTCCGCTTGTATGTTCTGGACTCCGGGGACAAAGACTGCTGAGATATTGGCCAGGTTTTTCTTGGCCTGGGACATGATGGGCTTGACTTATTGGAGCAAGGTGGAGCTCCGGGTGCCCCCTTGCCTCTTCACATAGGAGACCGCTGTGGTGTTGTCCATTCTTAATAAAACTGATTCCCATTTCAGGAGATGAGTGAAGGTTTGAAGGGCACACCAGGCTGCTCGTAGTTCCAGGACGCTTGAGCCCGGGTTGTGAAGACGGGCATCCCACCTGCCTTGTGCAAGTTTTGACCTGCAAAGGGTTCCCCATCCAGCACCACTGGCATCAGTTGTGACTCATTAGACGGGGACAATAGAGTGGCACATGAGCAGATTTCTACGCTCAAGCCACCAGAAGAGGCTGTGTCCTCATCACTGATGTTATGTGAATGGATTGATTGCTGTCCCCTGAGTTCCATTGCTGGAGAAACCCTGTCTGGAAAGGGCGTAACCTCCACAGAGACCATTTGACCATGGGGGTCGTAGAGATTGTTGTGCCGATAATTTTTAGGCACTGTGAGGCCCTCAGGCGTGAGGAGCTCAAAGCCTGTGATATTCACTCTCGAATGACTGGGATCTTCTCCACTGGGAGAGAGATGGTACTTTCCACCAACTGGGCCCCAAAGTATATCAGGCGCTGAACTGGTTCCAGATGGCTTTTCTCCAGGTTTAGGAGCCAACCAAATTCGAGAACTGTGGTGATAACCTGCTCCCTGTGAATCAGCAGCTGCTCCTTTTCTTGGGATAGTAGCAGGAGGTCGTCGAGATAGTGGTACAACCGTATCCCTTTTGTTCTGATGAGGGCCACCACGGCCAGAAGAACTTTCGAAAAGACTCGGGGTGAGGTTGTCAGCCTAAAGGGGAGGCAGGTGAACTGTAGATGTTTAGGTAAGTTAGGTCTATCACGGGGCGCCATGAACAGTTTTTTTTTGCACTAAGAAGAGAGGGGAGTATACCCCTTGGAACTCTTCGCCTTTCGGGACAGGCAACAGGCACCAGAGCTCCCTGTGCCATCAGCGAATCCACGTAGGACAGTAACACCTGCTTCTTTTCTTCTGACCATGGTAGCAGGGTAGAAATAAATCCGGGGGGAGGCGTACTGGTGGAGAACCATGTGTGGCCTGTAGAGCCTGTCTTGATGGTCCAGTAGTCCAAGATTGAGGCCACCCAGAAGTGCCGGAAGAGAAGCAGATGCACCCCCAGCCGACCTGCCTGGGCAGGCCCAATCTCAAAACGACTTAGCCGGCTCAAATCTGCTGGATGCCTGTTTTTTAGCGGGCTTTTGGAAGGATGTCTGGCCTCTATTCCAATTCCTTCTGAAATCTGGGCCTGTAAGAGCGTGCTTCTCTTGAACACTCAGTACTGCGTCTTCTCTGCTGTGGCCTCTTCTGGCCGAGCAGATGCCTATCCTGGGGCAAGAAGCCCGACTTCCCACCCGTGGCCCAGGCTATGGCGCTATCCAGCCTGTTGCCAAATAAACGAAGGCCCTTCAAAGGGGATCCAACACCAGGCCTGCTTAGATGCTGGATCAGCAAGCCAAGGGCGCAACCATAGGGCCGGCTTAGCCGTGACCGAGGATAGCATAGTCCGGGCCAACAGGCGGATCAGGCCAATAGAAGCTTCTCCCAGGAAGGCTGCTGCCAACTTAAATTCCTGGACCGCCGAGCCCTGGCCAGTTCTTCTGAAACGCCCTTGAGCACAGAGTCCACATCTTCTATCCAGGCTTCCATCGCCTTAGATATGGCCGTGAGGGCTAAAGCGGGTTTGCAAGCCATACAGGCTAACCCGTATATCCTCTTGAGGTCTTGATCTATTCTCCTCTCAAGCCCCTCCTTAAAGGACACAGCGTCCTCTAAAGGAAGAGTGACATGTTTGGCTAATCGCATTAATGCTGCGTCTACTAGTGGAGCGTTTTCCAGATACTTCACTTCTTCTGCCTTGAAGGTGTATAATCTGGAGGTCTTGCCTGACAAAGAGGTTTTCTTGTCTACTCTGCTCCATTCTTCGTCAATGATATCCTTTTAACTCTTATGCCCTGTACACACGGTCGGATTTTCCGACAGAAAATGTGTGATAGGACCTTGTTGTCGGAAATTCCGACCGTGTGTAGGCTCCATCACACATTTTTCATCGGATTTTCCGACACACAAAGTTTGAGAGCAGGCTATAAAATTTTCCGACAACAAAATCCGTTGTCGGAAATTCCAATCGTGTGTACACAAATCCGATGCACAAAGTGCTACGCATGCTCAGAATAAATAAAGAGATGAAAGCTATTGGCTACTGCCCCGTTTATAGTCCCGACGTGCGTGTTTTACGTCACCGCGTTCAGAATGATCGGATTTTCCGACAACTTTGTATGACCATGTGTATGCAAGACAAGTTTGAGCCAACATCCGTCAGAAAAGGATTTTGTTGTCGGAATGTCCGATCAATGTCTGACCATGTGTATGGGGCATAAAAGTTGAGGAAGATTGGAGTGCTCCTTCCCCAGGTGCTTAAAGAATTTCTTCTTCTTAGTCGGGGGAGTGGAAGAATCTTCCCACCTAAGGGCCTCTTTGACTGCCTTAATCAGTGGTGAAACCAGGGCGAAGTCAAAGCCTCCACAAATCTCGTCTCCTATCTTGCTGTCTGAAGACCCGGGAGATGCTTCATAAGGCTGGGATAGGCCCGGATCCTCATGGGCCTCGTCAGCCAGGAAGCCTGATAGAGTGGTGGACTGGCTCCATGTGCGGGTTGTACCCCACTCCTTGAGGGATTGCTGCACCACACGCTTAACTAGCGACTCCATCTGTCGGCTTTCAGCCTCTTTTTCCCCAACCGCCTGTGCATAACATGGGTCACATAAGGACTTGCCCTCTGGGACTCGAGTCCCACATCCCCAGCAGGCTCTGCGATCAGAGCGGCTGTCATGGTGGTGGGTACGGTGTCTGGAGGAGAAATGGGAACATCTCCTCTGATTGGTCCTAGACGGAGAGTTACGTCTGGACCTGGATGAAGAAGGTTGACGTTGCGGCCTGGCAAGGTCCCTGTCGTCTCGAACTGTAAACTGGCGGTCTGATCTGGACGGATAAAAGGAGAAGGGTAAAAAGCATGACATTAGGGGATATGTCCATCCAACCATGGACCTGCCCCCCCCCACACCCCACGTACCTAGAGCGTAAGGGCTGGCCACACGGAGGCGGTGAGCTGTCCATGGCGGATGAATAGGTGACGATCCTGCAGCCTTGTAGGAACATCCACATGTCCTAAGAGAAAGGGGTACAAGTGGCAGCGCAGAGAGAGAGAGCTTCCCCTTTAAGAACCATCCCCCCGCCCACTCCTGCACCATGGGCTGCAGCTTACCTTAACCTGAGAGCTTGGTGCCTGGAGGAGCTGCCGCAAACTGCCCACAGGAATCCCCAATGTGACAGGGACTCACAGGGATTTTAAAATCCCCCCCGTACAGATGTCACCGCCATGTCCCATTTGCGCCTGCGCGGTGGCGACCCGCCGTAGAGCGCCTGCGCAGAGCTACGACCCGGAAAGGGGAGCCACGTCCTGGAACGCAGAAGCATGTGCGTTATAGAGAGACCAGGGAGCAAAAATAGGGCAAGGGACGGCATGAGGGGGAGACAAGGACATATATACACAAACTGCTGCCATGGAGGAAAGCTTCAGACCTTGCCAGCCGATCCTTCACTCTTGGGCATACATAGGCCGTCCCCACCACTGGACACGCGAGGCCTGGAGCCACTGGACACGCGAGGCCTGGAGCCACTGGACACGCGAGGCCTGGAGCCACTGGACACGCGAGGCCTGGAGCCACGCACTCGCCCATGGCTGGGCCCTGGGCTATCTTGACACCGCTAGGAACGTATGCCCGGCACCAAACTTGATTGATCGGACATCCGTAAACGTAAGTGCATTGCTTGTAGGTCAAATGAGAAGGACAAAAAAGGAATGCAGTCTCTGGCTGTGAGCTCAAATTTATGGGAATGGGGTCCTATAGCATTGGAGAAGAGGCGAGGTTAACCCACACGTAGACTGCCATAGAGTCTGTCAGGAAACCTAAAATTACTGGAAGTAGTTACATTGTTTTCTGGGTTGAAAAAAAAAAAACTCCAGCTGTTTTGGGCCAAAGACAAAACGAATATCACAGCAAATTGAATTTCCTTAGAGCTGGACTCCAGGCAGACAAAAACACAGATGAAGTACATAAAAGGGAGCTATTTTACCAGCGAAAGGTTTCACATTTATGTCCATGACCACTGCAGCATAACTAAGTGACTCCTTGTGCTGCTTTCTCCCACTCCCACTCTGAACTCTGCTGTACATGGACTGCAAGAGGCTTATACCAAGTCGAATTCAGGTACTTACACTGCTTGCATGTAAAAAATACCTTAAATACTTCATTAATGAATTCAGAACTGCATTAATTTGTGTCATTTATATACAGTAGCATAATGGAGGTTTTTTGCAAGTTTGGGGCTGCATTTCTGCAAATCGAGTTGGAGATTCAGTCAGGATCAATGGTGTCCTTAATGCTGAGAAATACAGGCAGACAATTATCCATTATGCCCTTCCATCAGAGAGGCGTGTAATTGGCCTCAATTTTATTCTGCAGCAGGACAACAACCTGAAACATACAGCCAATGTCATGAGGAACTATCTTCAGTGTAAAAAAGAACAAGGAGTCCTGAAACTGATGGTTTAGCCCCCACAGAGCCCTGATCTCAGAATTATAGAGTCTGTCTGTGAATACATGAAGAAAAAGAAAGATTTCAGGCAGCCTACATCCTCAGAAGATCTGTGGTAAGTTCTCCAAGATGTTTGGAACAACCTAACTGCCGATTGCCTAAAAAACTGGGTGCAAGTGTACCTAGAAGAATTGATGTTGTTTTGGTGGCAAAGGGTGGTCACCCCAAATATTGATTTGATTTACATTTCTCTTCTGGTCATTTACTTTCTATTTTGTTAATTGGTAAAAATAAACCATTAACACTTCGATTTCTGAAAGCATTCTTAAGGCTGGTATACACGGGACAAATATCGGCCGGTTCAAGAGGAACCAACCGACATTCAGCCAGTGTGTAAAGCAGCCTGTCGGGTTTCTGTCAAACAGGCTGGAAAACTGGCTTGCAGCCAATGGAACACAATACCACAGTGGGGAGATTGCTGTACTAACATCACATAGTTAGTACAGTGAGCGACTTAGTTTTTTATATTCACTTACAAGTGTGTACCAGGCCTAAAACATTTGCACAGTACTGTATGTCTGGAGCTCAGCTTTAGTGGAAACAATTTAAGTTAGGAACATGAGAGCTGCCATTGCTGCCTTTCTTGTTAATGCTAAGGCCCCTTTCACACTTATACGACTGCAAAGTCGCGCAATTTTACTGCGATTTCGCGGCCGCGATTTTGCCGCGATTTTACCGCCATTTGGGAGCAGTAATGCCACATTTTTGGCATTAACAAATGAAAACATACAGTAGTTGGTATGAATCATAAGGGGGAACTCCACGCCAAGTTTTAAATAAAAAAACTGGCGTGGGTTCCCCTCCAGGGGCATACCAGGCCCTTAGGTCTGGTATGGATTGTAAGGGGAACCCCCTACGCCGAAAAATCGGCGTGGGGGTCCCACCAAAATCCATACCAGACCCTTATCCGAGCACACAGCCCGGCCGGTCAGGAATGGGGGTGGGGACGAGCGAGGGCCCCCCCCCCTTCTGGACCGAACCAGGCCGCATGCCCTCAACTTGGGGGGTGGATGCTTTGGGGCATGGGGGGCGCCCCGTGGCCCCCCCACCCCAAAGCACCTTGTCCCCATGTTGATGAGGACAAGGGCCTCTTCCCGACAACCCTGGCCGTTGGTTGTCGGGGTCTGCGGGCGGGGGGCTTATCGGAATCTGGGAGCCCCCTTTAATGAGGGGGCCCCCAGATCCCGGCCCCCCACCCTATGTGAATGAGTATGGGGTACATGGTACCCCTACCCATTCACCTAGGGGAAAAAGCGTCAATAAAAAACACATAGTTACATAGTAGGTGAGGTTGAAAAAAGACACAAGTCCATCAAGTCCAACCTATGTGTGTGATTATGTGTCAGTATTACATTACATATCCCTGTATATTGCGGTCATTCAGGTGATTATCTAATAGTTTCTTGAAGCTATCAATACACAGTACACAGGTTTTAAAGTAATTTATTAGGCAGCTCCGGGTTCTTCTTCAGACTTCGGTGGTCTCTCCGGCGTCTTCTCCCGGTGTCTGCATCTTCTGTCGGCTCCACCGCTATCTTCTTTTTCCAGCGGTGGTCCGGACTTTTGGATCGTGTTCTTCCCTCTTCTCTTCCAGAGATGTTGACACGACGCTCTCTCCAGCTGCAATGGTCCCTGAACGCTCCGCAACGGACTTATATAGGCGGTGATCCCGCCCCCTTATGCCGTCACAGTCCCTGGTCATGCTGGGACTGTGACGTTTTAGGAGGCGTGGTCACCGGGTGATGATCATGCCCCCTTATGACGGCACAGTCCCAGCATGCCCCGGGACAGTGACCTCATAAGGGGGCGGGGTCACCGCCTATATAAGTCCATTGC
This sequence comes from Lithobates clamitans, assembly GCA_037952925.1. Taxonomy (NCBI): domain Eukaryota; kingdom Metazoa; phylum Chordata; class Amphibia; order Anura; family Ranidae; genus Lithobates; species Lithobates clamitans. The sequence goes on along the minus strand of JBBGZY010000695.1, from coordinate 2,101,969 downwards.
GGAGCGTTCAGAGACCATTCCAGCTGGAGAGAGCGTCGTGTCAACATCTCTGGATGAAAAGAAGACGGCAGAAGGCTGAAGTCCGGACCACCGCTAGCAATTGAGCTGCAGAAGATAGCGGAGGAGCCGGCAGAAGATCAGGACACCGGGAGGAGACGCCGGAGAGACCCCCGACATCGGAAGAGGACCCCCGAAGTCGGAAGAGGACCCCCGAAGTTGGAAGAAGACCCCGGAGCTGCCTAATAAATTATTTTAAAAAACTGTACTGTGTATTTTATTCACACTTTTTTCCCTAGGTGAATGGGTAGGGGTACCATGTACCCCATACTCATTCACAAAGGGTGGGGGGCCGGGATCTGGGGGCTCCCTTATTAAAGGGGGCTCCCGGATTCCGATAAGCCCCCCGCCCGCAGACCCCGACAACCAACGGCCAGGGTTGTCGGGAAGAGGCCCTTGTCCTCATCAACATGGGGACAAGGTGCGTTGGGGTGGGGGGGCCCGGCAGGGTGCCCCCCATGCCCTAAAGCACCCACCCCCCCATGTTGAGGGCATACGGCCTGGTACGGTCCAGGAGGGGGGGGGGGGGCGCTCGCTCGTCCCCACCCCCATTCCTAACCGACCGGGCTGCGTGCTCGGATAAGGGTCTGGTATGGATTTTGGGGGGGACCCCACGCCAATTTTTCAGGGTAGGGGGTTCCCCTTAGATCCATACCAGACCTAAGGGCCTGGTATGCCCCTGGGGGGAACCCACGCCGTTTTTTTTCATTTAAAACTTGGCGTGGAGTTCCCCCTCTGGATTCATACCAGACAGCTGTCAGCACTGCCTGTCGCTCATCGGGAAAGGAAAAAAAAAAGTTTTCTTTTCCCGATCAGCGAGCCAGGCTTGTACTTACAAAGTCGTACTGAAATCGTGTCTATATTATTCAGGCACGATTTTCATGCTACTTCAGGGTTTAACATTGAGGTCTATGGAGTACAACTCGCATAGAAGTTGGACCAAAGTAGTGCAGGGACTACTTTCAAGTCGGCACGACTTAAAGTCGTGCCAATATGAATGGCAGTCATTGCAAATCATGGAGAATGACTTGTCATTCGATTTTGCAGTACAAAATCGTGGGACAAGTCGTATAAGTGTGAAAGGGGCCTTAAACTGGTCTTTTATAGTATAGTAGTAGTTGAATATTTTAGGTCTTATCACATACCTCCCAAATTTCTGAGATGGGAATGAGGGACACCTATTAGCAAAAGTATGTAAGAAGCGAACACACCCTCTGCCATGCGCCCCCCCCCCCCCCCCTTAAAGGAGAATTGTACAATAAAAAATTATTGGTTAAACCCACATGTGCTTTTTTAACCACTACTATTCCTTTATTTTGGCTTTTGGAATTTACAAATGCAGTTTAGAAATTGGATGAAAGGTTGGCACTGGGAAACACTTTTTGATAGATAAGTAATGCATTTTATATACAACTATAAAGATTAGACCAAATTGAGGGACAAATGAGGAGGAAAGAGGGAATTTGTTCCAAATCAGGGACAGTACAAGGAAATCAGTGAAATATGTGTAAATAACACCAGGATAAAGAATGAGGGGGAATAAGGGTCACTAAGACAAAAAGACACAGCAACAATAAAACCCCAAACCTTGGCCAAGTTATACCTATTTGATAAGGCACCTTTAATCAAGAAACTTTTCATTTAGCCCGGTTTCATGTTCAATGCAGGAATAAATATGTGACAGAGCTTCTATCATTTTTTACTATCTCTGTCCACACTAGAGAGATTTCCAATATTCTCCTGTCCCTTTGACATCCAGTCACCAGGACAGGAAGTGAAGGGAAATATCTCCAATGGTGACTCTGAGCAATGAAATGTTGACAGAGGTTCCCCAGGCCTGTCATCTTTGCTTCAATGGTTAGCGAGTCTCTGACTTAGAACAACTATCCAAAAAAGCACATCCCATACATCCATATGCAAAGTTCCCTTTAAATGTTTCTTGAAGCTACTTTAGCTTGAAAGCACCCTAGTTATGCATGTACAGAGGCTGCGGCAGTTTTGTTTTTAATCTACAGAACAGGAATGCTTACCTGTGTTCTGATATCATGTGGCTGTTTAAAGAAGAAAAAATATATTGTTAATGTTCTGCATTTCATAAAGAAGCTTAAAGTGTTACTAAACCCACAACAGTAAAATCAGCCTGTATATACAGTAAAGCATGCTTGTTATACTCACTGTGGAACCTAAGGGGTTAATCCTCTGCATTGTGTAAAAAGTCTGCTTGATCTTGTATGCACAGATCCTCCCCTCCCTGCACTGTCCGTCTGGACAAGTTCGGATAAGACAGAGCCTTTGGAGTCAGGCTGCACATGCTCAGTTTGGTATGTATTTCTAGCGTTGTTTTTTTTTTTTCTTGGGAGAGTGCATGTGATCAGCACAGTCCAATCAGCACTGTCCAGACGTGTCCAGACACAGGGTCAGGAGCCCTGCAGCCTCATAGGACAGTTCAGTGCAATATGAAAACTCCTCTTACAAGCTTCACCAGGAACTCATAGAAATCGCAAGACTGCTATATACTGCTGATGAGAAAAGCAGTTTATATTTACTAAAATAATTGCATTTCCATGTTCTGTGTACTGTGGGAGACCAGATATTGTGAATGGAGGGTCCTGGGTTTAGTAACACTTTAAAAGTAACTTAAAGTAAATAGTTGTTATAAAAAGACACATCTAATTAGTTTGCCTCTGGAACCAGGTGCATGAACCCCAAGGGGTTGATTTATTAAAACTGCAGAGTGTAAAATCTGGTGTAGCATGGTGTGGAAACCAATCAACTTCAAGGTTTTTTTCAAAGCTTAATCGAACAAGCTGAAGTTAGAAGCTGTTTGGCTACCATGCACAGCTGTCTCAATTATCAGCTACTGCTAGTATACAACAAAATCAACTGGATAACGAGAAAGGAAGAAGCAGCAGACATGGTTTGTGAGGGTTAAGCTGCATCTGTTTCCAGAGAAGGGTTAAAAACAAAATTATAAAAGAAAATCAACCAGCGCAACTAAAATACCTAATTACTGCAGCTGAAATACCGAGGGTCAAAATATCAAATCCCAGAATAAACAATAAAACAAGGCAGTACAGCGCAAAAAATAAATATATACAACTAACAAAAAAACAATACAAATTAACACCAAACAGCAGATTAGAAATAGTCCTTTAAAAAATCTTCATATAGCAAATGACTTGCAAGAGCACCAGCAAGTATCCAGTGAAAATGAGTGATAAGTTAAACATGTACGGTGACTTTAGTGACACCCTCCACCAGCAAGCGAAATGGCCGCTCACCTCATGGTGGACCCCTCAGTTAATCAGTCAGGTCAAAAACAGCAGTTCCCTTATGGGTAAATAGGTCAGCAAACTCTCACAGCATGAAACAGTGCGGTGCCGGTTAGGGTAATAGGACATGAATTTCCTCATCAACTCCAAGAACGGTACATGGAATAGAAGTAATGATATCTAGTGCTCTCTGATTGATCAAAGTAGTATTTATTAAAAGTAGATAAAATACACTCACATATCTCGCACTGTACCCCAGTGCTAAGGATGAATAGCATCAGATAACAAGTATGTGTCCACGAGGATCAGAGTTGAGGGACGCAGGTGACGTCATGAACAGGGTTACGTGGTATCTGTACGCGTTACGTCCCTTAGAGGCGGGACTTCAGCTGATCCGTCTGGCCAATGGGGGTAAATGTGTACCGTTCACCATAACAACCACCGGACAGCGGAATACTGACAATCAGGAAGTGAGTAAAAGAAAAACGAAATCCCCATAAAGCATTACCTTCAATGGTGACCAAAAAACTGTAGTGTGACTAGAATATCACTTTTAGGTAGGAAAGCAACATTAAAACTGAAATATAAATCCACCAGCGTCCCTGCTTATCCTCTTGGATGCCAATATCATGTATGGTATTACAATAAACATATTAAAAATTTAAAATTGATACAAAAATATCCAATTAATATAAAAACAGAGAAATAGAGTAAAAATAGAAGAAGAGAAATAGAGTGAGAAATAGAAAAAACCTTATACCAAAATTACCGATCAGAGATAAAGCAATTAACATTGAATTTGATGTTCAAGCCTCCAGGCGCAAGAACCTTGGTGTCATGGATCCAATAAAATTCTCTGCGACTTAATTGCCGCACGAAGTTACCACCTCTCCAGTGCTTGGTGACCCTCTCAATGCCCCAAAATTGAAGGCATTTGTGGATTTTTGTCATGAACCAATCTGTAATGCTTAGACACATTGTGCGACTTAAACCCATTTTTGATATTGTTTACATGCTCTCCTAGTCTAACATGGAGAAGTCTCGATGTCCTCCCGATATATTGGAGGCCACACCCACATTGGAGCATGCAAACAACACCAACTGTTGCACATGTAATTAGTTGACTGATCTTGTACTCCTTATTTGTGGCAGCTGCCACAACATTTTTTTGTTTTTTAACATTACATTTACAATGCCTGCAGGCTGTACATCGCCCGCAGGCATAGAAACTCGAAAGGAAGGAAAACAATCTACTTTCAGATTACACGGGAGAATCAACCACCCCAGGTGCAAGTCGATCTCATAAAGACAGAGCTTTTTCATATATAGAGGCAGGCGATGTGGCAACAAAGGGCCCAGCACTCTATCTTGTTTCAAAATAAACCAGTTTTTGGCAATAACTTTCTCAATTTTTTTGTGCTGTACACTATAGTCAAGTACCATTTTAAAATTGGAATCACTGGAGCTGGTATCTTTCACTTTAACAGCCACCAGTGTTGCCCTATCCATAGAGCGTACCAACTCTATGTCACTTTCTAAAGAAGCCTTGTCATATCCTTTTTCCTGGAATCTGGAAGATGTGACAAGGCTTCTTTAGATATCATTACTTCTATTCCATGTACCGTTCTTGGAGTTGATGAGGAAATTCATGTTCTATTACCCTAACCGGCACCGCACTGTTTCATGCTGTGAGAGTTTGCTGACCTAATTACCCATTAGGGAACTGCTGTTTTTGACCTGACTGATTAACTCAGGGGTCCACCGCATGAGATGAACGGCCATTTCGCTTGCTGGTGGAGGGTGTCACCAAAGTCACCGTACATGTTTGACTCATCACTCATTTTCACTGGATACTTGCTGGTGCTCTTGCAAGTCATTTGCTATATGAAGATCTTTTAAGGAGTATTTCTAATCTGCTGTTTGGTGTTAATTTGTATTGTTTTTTGTTAGTTGTATTTATTTTTTTGCGCTGTACTGCCTTGTTTTATTAAAAACACAATGGCTGAAGTTGCAAGGGAAAGCAATATGCAGTCATTCGTATAAATATTACAGCTTTGATGATTTTTGATGATTTAGCAATAACAGCAATGTGTATTTTTTTTTTTTTTTTTTTGGTACAAAACTGAAGAACTGTAGAGGAGATGATTATACTTATCTAATTTTTCAGTTGATCAGAAATCATCCACATGACAACCTTGGCAGAAGCCTTGAGCCTGGTGGTTATCCAGGGGTCCCAGGTACAACCTACTCTCTCCTTCAGTAACCCAGAGGGATAGCTTAGTCCCCTTCCCACACCCCATCACTTCACATGAGAGGGCATACGCTGGTGTCTGATGGGCCCCATTCTCTTTGAACACGTCTGAACTCAACCATTCACTCAGGGATTGGCAATAACACTCCGTTTTCTCCTCAGTACAAAACAGATTTGGTTGCATCTTCTATACCTCAGATGTGGAAAACATGTGTGACTGAGTCCTATAAATGCCAATTGGGATTTCCGCGCTGGATGAGCAAAGTTTCTGAAACAACCGACCATACGTTCTGATCCACAGATCTTCTTCCGTGATTTTCATCTACATTGACATAAAAAATGTATTAAGTCTGTTCCATCCACAGAGGGGCAAGCAATAAAGAATCTGTACCGGCAAATTAAGCTGACAGCTCACAAATCGTTACTCTAAGATGTAAACTCTTGTCCTACCCAGTAGCTGCCACATCTATCAGACAATAGTGGTGCCCTTGGTGCCCTTGAACCAGGGCCGCTGATAAGGCAGTACAACTGGTCCTGTTGTACTGGGCCCAGGCCTCATCAGCTAAACAGGGTGTAGTATGGGTCTATATTCATATATAACTTTAGTTATTGAATTACAAGAAACTTAGTAATAGTTTTAAGGTGATTACACAGGGGGGCCCAGGGCAGCTTTATTGTTACTTTACGCCTAAGTGAATAAATGGATTTTACTAGACCACACCCCCACTCCCACTTGCCTATCAGGGCTTAAAAGAGAAGTATGGGTTTCTTTTTTTTTCCTATTCATACTTACATCAGTGGATGCAGCATCGGTCTGATGCTGCATCTGTCTCCCGGCGCCTCTACACTGAAAACCGAGCGATCGAACACTGCCAATCGCTCCGTCAAGAAGGCTGTATGGGGCCCCATGATTTCTAACAGCAGCCCTGCCTTTAACCCCTAACGGGCCACAATGGGAGAAGGAGCTGTGTGCCAGTGGGCCTTGGTATCTCAGTCACTTTGTTCCACCTTCATGGTGAGTTGTCCTACCCCACCCCATATACACACACCAGGAAGGATCTCTATATTACATTACTCACCGCACACAAATAGCCTGAGCCTGGCGTGGTGTCCAACCCAAGGAGCAGTCTGGTGATGGTGATCATATAATCCTTTACAAAAGACTGAAGGATGATAAAATGATTGAAATAAATATGTGTGTGTGTGTGAACATAACTAAAAATAATATCTGTGAAAACACAGGCACATATGCAAATCTAAATTTAAGTACATTGGTCATGGGCAAATATGCAGGCTGCAAATGCTTTGTGCCTGGTATTGTCTGGTTTTACTATATCCGAACCAAAGGCTGAATACAAGCATGCAGCAAGACACATTTGGAAATCCTTATTGGCATTTTTTTTTTACATTGTTCAGTTCCTGATCGGACAAAAGACAAAAGACAGTTCAAAATCACATGGCAAGTCGCACCTTATTTGTGCCTATGGAACTGTTGAAATCATGTAATTATCTATCCCATCTTCCTAGATGCCCTGTAACACTAGCTGGGATGTTCTGTCTGACATTGCAGTTAGCGCTACAGGGAACCTAGAAAGATGGGTCACAGTACTACATGTACTTTGTCATTTTAGGAACTGAATAATGTAAAAGTGATAATCCTTTTAAGTTTTTTGCCATGCAAACTTTTGGGACCTTATGTCCCTTTTTCAGACTCAATTACATATGCAAGCTTAAGGCCCTGAAAGCTTGCAACTTTAATAACATAAGTCTGCACTGATCAATGGCTAACATGATACAAGACTAAGCCCTCGTTCACACTGGTGCGACTTGTCATGAGATTTGACAGTTCAAAATCACATGGCAAGTCACACCTTATTTGTGCCTATGGAACTGTTCAAATCAATGTGACTTCGTCTTGCACCGATTTGAAAAAAAAGGTTCCATCGCTATTTTTGTTGATTTCATGTGCAACTTGCATTGACATCTGTGCATGGTCTAGTTGGCATGAGTTGTGCTTGTCATTATGTTTCTATGTACAGTTTCTTTCCATATATGAACGGTATTGTCCTTGGAGGCAGCCATACTTGGTACTGATATATACAGACCAGTCTCTAGAGTCTGAGCACACCATATCTGACAATAAAAACACACTGACCTGATATAACAAGGTATCCAGCATGCTAATACTAAACACTCGGCCAGCAGCAAATGGAAGGCGAAACATGAATGCGAGATTGGATCCGTTTTCTCGTTCTTTCTGTAATGACACAAACAGAGATCTGACAAGATCTGGGGAACACAAAAGTCCATTAACATTAAAGTCGAAGTCTAGGTAGGCTGTAGATATACCATACTGTGGAATCTAAAATGTTATATCACCTAGGTTATGGTCATGAAATTGTATAACTTTTACTACCTATTGATCCAGCTGGCATGTACAATACCAATATCACCCGTAAGTGTGTTATTACATTATATTCAGTGAAAAAAAATGTCAATTTCATTAAAAATAAAGCAAAAAAAAAAGTGAAAGTCCAAACATTCATGTCAAAACCCGTGTAGGGAAGTGGAAATATAGATATGAATGATGTTAATGTATATTCATGTATATTCATCGTTTATTGCCGATTTCCTCCTTTATATTGTTTTTTCTTTCTTTATCATGCTTCATAACTCCATAATGTGGATGGCGATACATTGTGTTTAATGACAATATGTACTCTTAAATGTCACGAGCCAACAAATGTTTATTGTCCTAAAGGCAAATGCTGGTTTTGTATACTTTCAAAAATTCTGAATAAAAACCATTGAAAACAAAAATTCTCAGATAATTAATTTGTTGTTCAAAAGATTTCATTTGCTTTTTGCCATATAATTTTGGAATGAATGAACTTTACCAAACGAAAACCACATACACTGTTAGAAATTTGTTCATTCGAGAAAAATTTTCTATCCTGATTGTTCAAATTTTCTTGTCACTGCGGTCGAAAATGAACGTCAATTTGACCCACTATTGATTAGAAAAATGAACAGACTTTCTTAGAAGATTCTTTTCCCAAGCATTTTCGTTCGAAATTCTACCCATGTATGGCCAGCTTTAGTCAGGTTGAAAAAAAGACACAAGTCCATCCAGTTCAACCAATAAAACAAACAAATAGAAAACCTCCAGAATCTTATACCCACAGTTAAGCCTGAGATAGGCAAAAAAATAAAAATAAAAACTCTATAAAGCATGGTTCAAAAATAAAAAATCCTTCCTGGTCCCTTGAAGGCAATCGGATATTCCCTGGATCAATCCAGTTATATTTTGTGTATTGAGGAATGCAGAGGTATTTAAATCTGCCTTTTTTTAAATTTAAAGTCAGTGATAGAAGTAGTAGACATAGTTACTTTTTCCAACTTGGAAAGCGCAAGAGAATAGCAGTCTTTTGCCCGGAATTGCATAAAGCGCATGTTTGACGGATGTGTTAGTTCAGTGGTGATGCTGAGACTGGGGAACAGCCTGAAAAAAAAACAAGAAAAGCCACATGACTTTCTGTAATTTGTATGTCACCATTGCTGTGAACAGTCAGTAATCCTAAAGCTGGCCACAAATGTAACACTACATATAAAGGAGATATTCTCAAAAAAATAGGTTGTCTGATTAAGAATGGCTTAAAGGCTAAATTCACCTTTTCCAAAAATAGCCTATTCAGTCAACGGGACCCAGTCCCAGTAGATAGAATCCACCCCCCCCTCCCCCCCCAAAAAAAAACAAAAAAACTGTGCTACTTTTCCTGTCTGATGCCACCAGTATACACAGCCCACAATGAAATCTATTTAGTACTTTAATTATCAGAAAGGGCAGGCTGTGCACAAATGCTGTATGAAGAGCATCTAAATCAGGGGTCTCAAACTGGCGGCCCTCCACCTGTTGCAGGACAACAAGTCCCATCATGCCTCTGCCTGTGAGAGTCATCCTTGTAACGGTCAGCCTTGCAATGCCTCATGGGACTTGTAGTTTCACAACAGCTGGAGGGCCACCAGTTTGAGACCCCTGAATTCTAAATGATATAGTAGCTGGGAAAGAGAACATCCACCTTATCTCACCTGAACATAGTCTGCACGTTCACGATCGTCTTGGCGTCTGCCATGTAATCCTCCTCTGCACTCATGGTGCTCTCCTTGTCAACCACCACCAAATTGTCGGCGTAGATGATTCCACACTGCAGCAAATTATCCAGACTGAGAAAGACAGAAAGTTCATTACACTTGGAGTTTTGTATTATTTTTGCAATGTCTGCAGTTTTGTCATTTTTAAACGGCTTTCACATTTTCACATCTTCCATATTTTTCTTGCTAAATTTAATTAAGTAGATTAGCCACTAGAGGGAGAAATCTGCAGCTCAGTACAATGACTCTGTTAGTCTGTTAACAGCTGTTGCAATATCAGCCACAAGGAAGGAAGTAGTACAGCACAACTGCTGGGTAGCATCGCAAAGTAGGAAGTAAAAGCTGCACATGTAATGAGTAAATCTGGCTGCTTCCCTGTACATAGATAATTACAAATTATACATAAACAAAGCCTTTAAATCATTAGCATACATAAAATAATTATTTACATTTAGCAGTTTTCTTTCACATGCATGTCCAATAAACCACGTAAAAGGCTATATATCCTCTTTAAGGAAAACCCCCTGTACACTTAGAAAGTTTTTAAACAAGAAGTTTCTAACTTCGCTAAGTTCAATAGAGATTTAATAAAGAATCACTGTTCCATTATTTCTTGCGAAAGGTATGCAAATATTTAACCCCTTCTAGCCCTGGTTTCCTTTTAATAGGGTCTGTACACCCAGGGGGCAGGAAGCATTGGCCGATCATGTGACCACTGCGATTGGCTGTTCTGTGGACTCCCGTTCATTAATATGAACAGAGAGCTGATTTTGACAGCTCGCTCACTGTGCCGGGAGCCTCCAGCAAGAACGCTCTTAGTACATAAAAGCTCTGAAGCCCATGGATGCATGTGTGTGGTGTGTGGGCAGCAATGCCCACTCTCTTTGCCGCACCATTCAAATATAGCAGCTTTTTCAGTAGAAAAGAGGGAAAAGTTCCCATTGCATCATGGAAGCTGATCAGCTCAGGTATGCTAAAGAGGAAAAGTGGCCTTTGACTTCATTGTGCAAACTGCACTGAGGTTGTGTAATAATGTGATGTGGAGAAGAGCGGAGCTCATCTGAGTGCAGTATATTAAAATCAATAATGATGAATTTATTAAGATAAAAATTAAAATAAGAATAAACTCACAGGGTAAGGGTTGAAATGACTAGTCACAAGGGGAGGCTCGCTCTACAGTCCTGATTCAGATAGCCGGCGGTGTGGGGTGCTGCTGCTGTCTCGCTAGTTGCAGGGGTTTCCAAGGCTCCTAGTCAAGCTGGCAGTCGTCTCCCCGTGGGCTGTGACGTCACTGGATGTGGGGCACAGCGAGACAGCAGCAACACCCCAACTCTGCCGGCCATCTGGATCAGGACTACACAGCGAGCCTCCCCTTGTGACTAGCCATTTCAACCCTTAACCTTGGGGTAATTCTTATTTGAATTTTTTATCTTAATAAATTCATCATTAATCATTTTAATATACTGCACTCAGATGAACGCCGCTGTTCTCCACATTATATATCTACAGAGCTGATATCCTCTTCTACAGCTGGCTGCACCTCTAGAGCGCTATATACATCTTTAACACATCAAACTGGTTCCTAACCCATTCAAGCCTGAACTGACCTTTTCCAGGGTCCGAGCTACCCCTAACCACTGGATTTTATTATCATAAACCTTTACCTATAGTTTTATTTCCCACCCATCTGTATCTCTCCAAACCCCCCTCTCTTCTGTGTAATAATGTGGCCTGTTTAGGTGCCATAACAGGCTAGTTATTTAAACAAATAATTGCAATACCACCAGCAACCTCTTGACATTTTATGAGCTTTTCTTAAATTGTAGGTAAACCCTAACAATTAACTTCTCTCATTTACAACTTTTTGGTCTGGTAACTATACCATTGGACGCATCTTATTATATCTATTTGATAAGTGCATACATTCAGAGCTGCCCTATGTGTTCTACGTGCTTCCTGTGTTATTTCAAAGAGTCTTTTGAGTTTGTATATTGGACTACTGAAGAATTTGTGTCTATGTTGTAGACACAGAAGAGTGGGAGTAGTTAAGTAGTTTAGCAAAAGAAAACTGGAAGAGCTGACACCACTCAGTCCACAAAAATGTTGTGTGTGTGGTCAGTAGGAATGAGCTCAGACATGTTTGCAACCACACCTGCAGAGCCCGCCAGGAAGTCGGAACTGTGGGGCGCTCATCACAAGCAGTGAGACATTTTCCCAATCCGTGGCTGCAGAGATCGGGAAATGTCTCACTGACTGTGATTAGCGCTGTGCAGTGCTGACTTCCTGGCGGGCTCTGCACGTGCGGTTGCAAACACGCCCGAGGTCATCTTTAGTTGTCAGCCCACAACAGGAAATTATCAGCAGAGTACATCATTTCCAGCACATTTCACATTTCTGGCAAGTCAACAGGTATTTTTCTGTACTTGCAGGGTTTTAATGGGAAAAAACTTAGTATTAAAGGGATGTACTGAATATGTTTTTTTTATTATTATTTTGCCTTGCAATATGCTTTTAGGCTACTTTTACACTGACAGCGCTCGTCGTTAGCGATAAAGCGCCGCTAGTTTTAGCGGCGCTTTTGCAGCTCTTTTTGGCCGCTAGTGAAGTGGATTTTTCCCCCAAAAAAGGGTTAAAAACTCCAGTTTTGCGGCGCCATCTGTGTCCCTTTTGCAGAAGGTTCCTCTCACTTTCTGCTAGGACAGGAAGTGTCCTGGGGAGTCTCTACAATGGGACACAGGCAAAAACAAAAATACATTTTCAGTAGAGATGGGTTAGAACAACTGACAGTATTTTAGTAGCTGTCTGTGATTTCCTGTTCTAGGACAAGGACTTCCCTCATTTCTTATAAATGTGTCACATGGATAGGAAGTAAAGTACATTTTTTTGCACTCCATATCCAAAATGTAAAAATGGTTTGGCGTTCGTTTTTGCATTTATTTTTAGTTAGGATCCACAATCTAGGATGTTTTAACACCATTTTCCATACAAATAAAGATAAAGTTAAAGATGTAAACACTGAATAAAGAATATGGTGAATGCAGATAGACAGATGTTCAATGGTATGATTCACAGTACACTGATAAACAAACCTACTTATCTATGGTGCCGACCATGTAGTAGACCATCGGGAAACAGGAAATTGCTTCTAGGAAGTGATTGTCCGGCCTGTAGAAAGACGACATAACAGAAAGAGGGCATTTGACCTGTTCATAAAAATGCTGTTCTCTTGTGGTTGGCCTCCCTGCCAGGATGCCAGGTCACTGGTGGAAGGCCTTAAACCCATCCACACAAGAAGACTCCCTGGCATCCTCAGTAGGCAACAGAGAGGATGTTGCATTCTCTGATACAAAAAACACATATTTAAAAAAAAAAGTATAATTTATCATGGAAATTGACTTATTCATTCACAGTCATCTTTGATTCTGTTTGAACAACAAGAAAACAGGAGCGTGGGATCCTCATTAGCATAACAGTAATCATTTAAAAAAAGAAAAAAAATGGCACACTTACAGTTAAAATTCTTGGAAATCAGCATAAGCGATACGCTGTTTTCTTTGTTATTTCGCATTGTTTGTTTTTTGTCTGTGATGTGTATACTGATACAATAAACTGATTTTCAAAAAAATAAAAATCAGCGTAAGCGGTATGAATCACCAAGGTGGAGACAAAGCAAGGCTGTATACAGGAAATGGAGACTCCAGATCCCCTGTCCAGCATCATAGGGACTTGCTCTGACAGCTGTCACGAAGGCGCCCTTTTTGACAGCTGTCAGAGAGGGGATCTGGAGTCTCCATTTCCTGTATACAGCCTTGCTTTGTCTCCACCTTGGTGATTCATACCGCTTGTAGTGATTTCCAAGGATTTTAACTGTAAATGTGATGTTTTTTTCTTGTAATAAATGATTACTGTTATGCAAATGACTTGCTCTTGTTTTGTTTTAGTTTGAGCTTCTTTACATCATCTTGGATCTCTTCTGGAAGCTGCAGGATCCTCCTGTCATATTCACTGATCATCCTTCTGCTTGGATTAGGATTCCGATTGAAGTGAATCTCATTGATATTACTGACATTGGAAGCTGAGACTTGTAGTGCAATTTACTGGTTTGTGGATTTACTTTCATTCTTTGATTCTGTTTGGGGCTAATCTTAAAAAGAAACTAATTGAAACATCTGTTTTGGCTGGACTAACCCGTTACAATGCATAGAATCTCTTTGAAATGATAATTCTAAATTATACATTCATTTTTGATTTTGTATCTACAGGCTCTTGTGAATGGGGTATTATCTGCTCTTATGCGTGACATCAATAAAATATATATTTTCCAAGCTTGCGATGAGCTGCACTGTGTACACCTAACATCTCCAATCAGATTAGGATCACTCCATCAGTCATTTCATTCTGTACACTTGAGGACTCATATATACACTAACCAGCACAATGTTAAAAAGTAGATAATGTCAGAAGGAAGCATCAAACTAAAGCACTGAGAAGGAGCAGGATGAGATAAATACAACTGAGAAAATAAAAAATGTAAAGCAATTCTGTTACAGCTTAGAATGATACATTCAAAAAAATGGGTTTTGCTGCCTTCTGTCCCTTCAGAATTAGGACAAAATAGAAGAATTACGTACGGATTGTCCAGGAGGAGGACGATCGGATTAAGCTCTTTGCGCGATCTGTAGTACGCCCTCAGGGGAACGATGAAATTATACAGCCCGTTCCCCGCGGTCTCTGCAGACACGATAATCAGTTTGTTCTTGAAGCCGTAGGCCTTGGCATCTTCAAAGCTGTTATGTTTGCAGCCCTGTGTGCGCAGGGAGACACCACAACTTACTGAGGAATGCTGGAGACACCTGTCAACACATTTCCCCCCCTGGGATACAAACACATCTCTCGCCTAGCTGGGTGCTGCTCACTCATCAGGAAACAATATGACAAGCACAGGGAATGTAGAACTCTCCTGTGCACTCATAAAGTGTCAACCGAACTTCCAACAAAGTTCTCCAACTTCGTAAAGTTTTATAAACTTTTATCAAGAGTCTATTCCACAATAAAGGCACCCACAACGCAGGAAAGATTTGTCCCCAATAAAACACTGACTTACAAATTCATTCATTCAAACATGACAAAAAGATGTAAAAAGATTTTGTCCATTACATGAGTGCTCAACCTGTGGCCCATCAGCTGTTGCGAAACTACAAGTCCCATGAGGCATTGCAAGGCTGACAAGTACAAGCATGATTCCCAAAGGCTGAGGCATGATGGGACTTGTAGTTTCACAACAGCTGGAGGGCCACAGATTAAGCAAGATAATGAGACAGCATAAATGAAGAAATAC
Organism: Lithobates clamitans; assembly: GCA_037952925.1. Lineage (NCBI taxonomy): Eukaryota > Metazoa > Chordata > Amphibia > Anura > Ranidae > Lithobates > Lithobates clamitans. The sequence goes on along the minus strand of JBBGZY010000695.1, from coordinate 2,086,899 downwards.
ATTTGGGATTTTGTTTGTCAGTAGGTAATTTGTACTAGTCTACAACCACTCTCTGGCTTGAGTCATAAACAAAAAAAAAAACCACAATGCACAATTACTTTATAGAACATACAATACCTTGTCCAATCGTAGGCAGCAAAACGCAGCTTTGGATGGCAGAAGGTGGCAAAGAGTTGGCGAGCTCCCAATATAAGGTGAATTTGGTGGGTATCCTTTCACATAACTGCAGAAGTACAAAAAAAACAAAAAAAAAAACAGTAGGGTAGGAGGACGTTATCAACGACTTTCCCTTTAACAGGCACTAGAGGGCATCAGAGACTCCTATTTTCTGATCCTGAAGATATTTCTGTCATTTTCACCGCCTTCCTGAGAACCTTCGTTAGCCAAGTGTAATATGAAATGTAATATGAAAATATCAGAGGCAGGCATTAAGAGATTACTGACAGAATTTTGCGTTAAAGTGGAAGTAAACCCTCCTATCATTTTCAGCCAAGGAAGCTGCCATCTTTGCCTGTTTAATCTTCAACTGCTATGATGCTGCACATGTGATCAGTTATGACACCAGGCACTGGATGGTTTGACAGTTTGGTTGAGGATACAACCAATTTGACAGTTTTAGGGGGCGTGGTCATCACCCGATGACCACGCCCCCTTATGTCGTCATAGTCCCAGCATGCCCAGGGACTGTGACGGCATAAGGGGGCGGGGTCACCGCCTATATAAGTCAGAACAGAGCGCACAGAGAGCATTCTAGCCGGAGAGAGCGTCGTGTCAACATCAGAAGAAGAGAAGAGGGCAGAAGATTGAAGACCGGGCTCCTCCGCTTTAGCAAAAGAGCGGCAAAAGAGCAGAAGAGAGCGGAGGAGCCCAGCAGAAGACCCGGAGAGCGCGGAGAAGAACCGGAGAGACCCCCGAAGTCGGAAGAAGACCCCCGGAGCTGTCTAATAAAATACTTTAAAAATCTGTGTAGTTTTTTTTTAAATTGACACTTTTTCCCTAGGTGAATGGGTAGGGGTACGATGTACCCCATACTCATTCACATAGGGTGGGGGGCCGGGATCTGGGGGCCCTCTTATTAAAGGGGGCTCCCGGATTCCGATAAGCCCTCCGCCCGCAGACCCCGACAACCAACGGCCAGGGTTGTCGGGAAGAGGCCCTTGTCCTCATCAACATGGGGACAAGGTGCTTTGGGGGGGCCCCGCAACGCGCCCCCTCTCCCAAGGCACTAACCCCCCCATGTTGAGGGCATGCGGCCTGGTACGGTTCAGGAGGGGGGGGCGCTCGCTCGTCCCCACCCCCATTCCTGTCCGGCCGAGCTGCGTGCTCGGATAAGGGTCTGGTATGGATTGGGGGGGACCCCCACGCCGTTTTTTCGGCGTAGGGGGTTCCCCTCAAGGTTCATACCAGACCCAAGGGCCTGGTATGCTCCTGGAGGGGGAACCCATGCCGGTTTTTTATTTAAAATTTGGCGCAGAGTTCCCCCTAAAGATTCATACCAAACACAGTGGCGGGGATCCAAGTCGGATCCCCGTTCATTGAAAGTCGGACACATGTCGCAGGGCAAAGTCGGATCCACAAGTCGTGTTGAAGTCGCGTTGCAAAGTCGCGTTGAAGTCGTGTTGCCCCTGTGTGAATCGAGCCTTACATTTCCAGAAATGAGACAGTTTTTTTAAACTGTTAAATCGATGGGTTTACTTCCACTTTAATGACCACTGCCTCTTTTCTCTACAGCCTTCTTTAATATTTTAGCTGATGTAGTGGGAATACACAGATTTTATATTTCACATTTTTTATTGAAAAGAGATGATAGTAACAAATACATCATTTGAGCAATTAGATTATACCATACATATACACAGCCATACAATGGATTGTTTCCACTGAGGACCCATTCACACCATAACATAGTGTGCTGTGACACCCCTCAATGGAGTTAGGCAGCCCCTGTGTATTGTACAATATTTTTCACATAGCATATGCAGCCCAATCACAGAATCCAAGTAGAGCAGCTTACATCTGAGACATATAGTTCCCTCGACTACTGCAACTCCCTCCTCATTGGATTACCTTTACATAGACTATCCCCCCTTCAGTCCATAATGAATGCCGCTGCAAGACTCATCCACCTTACCAACCATTCAGTGTCCTCCACCCTTCTCTGCCAATCCCTCCATTGGCTTCCACTCACCCAACGAATAAAATTCAATGTACTAACAATAATTTACAAAGCCATCCATAATTCTGCCCCCAGCTACATCACTAACCTAGTCCCAAAATACCAAAAATACCAACCAAGCCGCTCTCTTCAGTCCTCCCAAGACCTCCTGCTCTCTAGCTCCCTTGTCACCTCCTCTCATGTTCGCCTCCAGGATTTCTCCACAGCTTCTCCCATCCTTTGGGACTCCCTACCCCAAGCTGTCCGACTGTCCCCTAATCTATCCATCTTTAGGCGATCCCTGAAAACCCTTCTCTTCAAAGAAGCCTATCCTGCTTCTAACTAACACTGTTTTACTTCCTCCATCAGCTCATCCCCCCACAGCTATTACCTTTTGTATCAATGGACCCTTCCTTTTTAGCTTGTAAGCTCCAATGAGCAGGGCCCTCTGATTACTCTTGTACCAAATTGTAATGTAAGTGTACTGTCTGCCCTCATGTTGTAAAGCGCTGTGCAAACTGTTGGCGCTATATAAATCCTGTATAATAATATTCCCAACTATTGCAGGCAATTTGATAACCAGCCACATGGGGGCAGTGTTTCACCATAACAGCCAGTTCTACACATTGTAACAGTGTGCATCTTTGGTGCTAATGTTTTCCCTGAAAATAAACATTATTCATGAATGCTCACAACCATGCAAATGCGATTTCACATGAAATATAAATGACACATGGTCACTGTGAAATAAGACAGAATTACAGTTCAACGGGAATGTCTTTTAAAACAAATCTTGTTTCATTCTGCAAGGGCCTTCGTGTGCAGGAAAATATTTTATAAGTTCACCGGTGACGGGCTTAAGAAGATGAGACAATCACTTCACTCATAAAAAGAATTTACACTTAAATCTCCTGATTGCATTTCCACCACGGTGCAGAGCAAAGTGGAACATGACATATGGGTAACAACATTTCTTACAGGCAACCTATCGTGTATATTAAGTTACATATTCTGCTTTGTTATTGTAATGTTTACCTTAATTTGTTGTCATTTTAACAAATAACATGCTTGCTGTTTTATATTTCTACCCCTACTTGATTTATACATTTTTGTCAATTAGTTATTTTATTGCTATAACTTTTTTTTTTTTTTTTTTTGAAAAGCCCGTGGCGTGTGAAACACACCCAAAAACTCCACCCGGTGCCAAAAAAAGTACACACATATAAAGAGTGACACAAAACGTGCAACGGGTGTTACACAATCCTCCCTAGGAAGGACCTGAAGCCTAACAGGGCGTTAGGCTCCAGAAGGGGACTGAAGTACTCACTGGGCCCATCTGGTCGAAACCAGACGGACCCCCTTTCTCTGGAAGGTCTGCCGAAACAGACCTACCCATGTACTCGGTGGGGCTCCCCCGAAGGGAGACCCCATGAGAGAGTGCGAACCAAGCCAGAAGGCCATGTCCACCCCCTCCCAAGACTTTCAGGGTAGGCCCGAGGACCCACACCGTACTAATCACACTGTGACAAAACGTGTAACACATCAAACAAAAGGATACAAAAAAGTGACAAACAAGGGGGTAAATAAATATAAAGTGGGGAGAAGGATGTGGGAGAAGTGAAAAGTGGCCATTGTGCAGTACAATGGCCGGCCCTTCGGCCAGGAATAAAAAATTCCTCTGGTCCTAGCCAAAAGGCTCGGCCCTAGGGGCAGGTGTGAAAAAAGTGTGTGTGATGAAGTGACCATGGTGCCATAAATCAAATTGACCCTCATTCACAGTGATTGTACGGCACCCCTGAACTGCTACTTCAGGGGCACATTCACCACAGGCTTTTCTCCCAAACGCGACCAACAGCCCAGCCAGCGCAGCCCCCACCCCAACCAGGAAGACCTGGAGTTCTGAGAGCTTAGGGAGAGCCCCTGACCCCAAGGCTCAACCACGCCTGCCGTCACTTCTACCTAATTACATTTGGGAGCCTCTGGCCAGACCCAATGCAGCACCCATCCTCACCAGGAGCACCCTTTCAGACGACTCAGATTCGACCATTGATCGGCCCCCAGTATCTGTCGGGCAGCTCGATATAGTCCCTGCTGAAACTGCCCTTCCAGGCACAATTACACCATTGGATTTGCATAGCTGTCCCCTATGGAAGTAGCACAGCGCCTCTTCTGATAACTGATAAGAAAACAGATACTTCACTTGATCTTAGCCAAAAGGCCAAGAAGCATAGGCCATCTTTATGTAGAGCAACAATTATTTTTTTCCGATCCTCAGAGAGTTCTTTGCCATGAGGTGCCATGTTGAACTTCCAGTCACCAGTATGAGAGAGTGAGAGTGATAACAACAAATTTAACACATCTGCTCCCCATTCACACCTGAGACCTTGTAACACACTAACGAGTCACATGACACCGGGAAGGGAAAATGGCTAATTGGGCCCAATTTGGACATTTTCACTTAGGGGTGTACTCACTTTTGTTGCCAGCAGTTTAGACATTAATGGCTGTGTGTTGAGTTATTTTGAGAGGACAGCAAATTTACACTGTTATACAAGCTGTACACTCACTACTTTGCATTGTAGCAAAGTGTCATTTCTTTAGCCATATGAAAAGGTATAATAAAAAAATTTACAAAAATGTGAGGGGTGTGCTCACTTTTGTGAGATACTGTATATACAGTGGGTGTGTACTAACCAGTCTGCCAGGAGACCCAATCTTCACCCATCACAGTGGTCATGTCCCTCAGAGCCTTCAGGGACTTGACTCCCCTTCAGGGGGATCACTGCCCTGGACCTGTAAACACTCTATATATTGTTCCCCAGAGATTGCTGCCTGCAAGATTCAGCACTGACTGGTAACATTACAGGCCTTCCCTGTTCTTGCATGCAGGGTCAAGGTACAGTCCATCTTGGCTATCTGGCCACAGCACCCAGGCCAGGATGAGGCCCTGCTCTACTCCACAGGGTTGTTATGAATAGAAATCAGGTACAAAGCCCCAGAAAATAGATCTTCAGAGAGACATCTGTGGGCACATCCATTGCCTAAAAACACTAGCTAAATCAGGCCTAGCCTAGTTGAGGGGGGTTATGCCGTGTGAGATTTCCAGCCTTTTTTTGCCTGGTGTCCATTCACCTGAAGGTGGCAGTATACCCCAAGTAGTCATATCGTCTGTGTCCTGTGATGTATGATCAAGAAATCATATCTAATGAAAAGTACTCTTTTGTTTTTTAACTGAGGTTTATGCGTGTCTGTGAGACTATAACTTGTGACGCAGAGATTAAAGAGTGTACCTAAAGAGGAAGTTCCACATCAGCAATGACCACATCAAACTTACTCCAAAACTGGGAGACCCTCATCATCTGACTGGGTCAACTCATCCTCCGATTGGTCACTAAGCAGGTCACAAGGTAACACTGTAGAGCTGTCTGCAATTTCCAGAACCGGTGCAATGCTGGGTCTTCTGGTACCGGAACCATTTTCTGATGGCAATGTCAGCTTGCTGCTGTTTGCAGGACGGCAGTCTGTGTTCTGAAGATCCATTGCGACAGTGCCTTTAATAAAGAAATAAACTTTACACTGCAATGTTGATTAAATACACAACAATTTATTTCAAAATGTCAACATGAAACTATTATGTAATCTCATTGAGTGCTCAATTATTTATGTACTGTAAACTTGCATGGTCTTCTAAATTTTCATAATTATGTCATAAACCGATTGGAAGCTGCACCTTTTAGTTGTCAGCTTATCTGACAGTACAATCAGCATTGTTGCTGAAAGAGAAAATATAAGGCTTGATTCACATCTATGCTGTTGCTTTTAAGTGTTTCTGAAGTGCTTTTTGCTGTGCTTTCTGCGTTTTTACACACTCGTTTTTGACGCATTTTGCATTTAGCCTTTTTTATGCTTTTTTTCTTTTTATTAGGCCAATTTATTGTTGGGCAGATTCATTAATGTAATGAAAAACACGTCAAGAACGCACTAAAAACACACCACATGCTTTTCTGCTGCTTCTCCATTGAAGTCTATTGAAACAAACAAAGCAGCGATTTGCGTTTAAAAAAGCCCCTGAACCTTTCCAAAAACACAGAGGCATGAAAATGCATTGATGTGTATGTGTTCCATAGGAACCCATGTTAAAAATAATGTCCTGTGTTTCTGGAAAAAGCATGAAAAAGTGCACTAGCGTGAACCCAGCCTAATACAGTATAATCCACCTAGATAATTTTTTTTTTATTTTTAGGGAAAATCTATTTGCTTTAAAGGAGGAGCTTACTATCTAATGGCATACTTTAGTGATCTATGAATAAAAGTACAATTATTTTTAAAATAATAAATGTTGTTTTATGATCTTTAAATAAAAAACACGTAATACATTTTCCTGCTCACACATAAATTATTGCGATTTGGTGCCAAATATTGTACTCAAGCAGCATTTGCCCTTTAGTGACAAACTACCCTCGTGAGTTGCTTGCCCTTCAGTAACAAATACTGTGCCCTTGCTTGGCCATCCTGCAGTACTCCCACTCAAAACACCTTGGCAAAATAGCTAATACTCCCTGTAATCTTCACACTACTCTCCCCTGCAACACTAACGCTAAACCTCCCTGTAACCCTCACACTACTCTCCCTGCAAACCTAACACTAACCCTTTCTACAGCCCTACACTAACCCTCCCTGCAAACCTTACACTAACCCTCCCTACATCCCTAAGCTAACCTTCCCTGTAACCCTCAAACTACTCCCCCTGGAAACCTAACACTAACCCCTTCCTACAGCCCTACACTAACCCTCCCTGTAACCCTCACACTACTCTCCCTGCAAACCTAACACTAACCCTTCCTACAGCCCTACACTAACCTTCCCTGTAACCCTCACACTACTCTCCCTGCAAACCTAACACTAACCCTTTCTACAGCCCTACACTAACCCTCGCTGCAAACCTTACACTAAGCCTCCCTACATCCCTAAGCTAACCTTCCCTGTAACCCTCAAACTACTCCCCCTGGAAACCTAACACTAACCCCTTCCTACAGCCCTACACTAACCCTCCCTGTAACCCTCACACTACTCTCCCTGCAAACCTAACACTAACCCCTTCCTACAGCCCTACACTAACCCTCCCTGTAACCCTCACACTACTCTCCCTGCAAACCTAACACTAACCCTCCCTTCATCCCTAAACTAACCTTCCCTGTAACCCTCACACTATTCTCCCTGCAAACCTAACACTAACTCTTTCTACAGCCCTACACTAACCCTCCCTGCAAACCTTACACTAACCCTCCCTACATCCCTAAACTAACCTTCCCTGTAACCCTCATACTACTCTCCCTGGAAACCTTACACTAACCCCTTCCTACAGCCCTACACTAACCCTCCCTGTAACCCTCACACTACTCTCCCTGCAAACCTAACACTAACCCTCTCTTCATCCCTAAACTAACCTTCCCTGTAACCCTCACACTATTCTCCCTGCAAACCTAACACTAACCCTTCCTGTAGCCCTGCACTGAACCTCCCTGCAATCCTAACACTAACCCTTCTTGCAATGATCACACTAACCTTTCTAACAACAGATAACACAAATACTAAAACCTTCTCAATACCATTTCCTGTAACCCTCACCCTAACCCTAACCTTCCCTATAATCCTCACAATAATCTTCTCTACTCCTCTCTGTAACACGAATACAAACCCTCGCTCTAACCATCCGTGTAACCCTAACCCTTCTGATAAGGTCTAACACTGACCCTAACTGTAACCTTTTTAATAAAGTTCCCTGCAACCCCAATAATAACTTTCTATATAAGCCTCACACCATCCCTCTCTGTAATCCTTTGTGCCAAATACCAACCTTTCTGCATCGAAAGCTCCCAGCACCCAAGTCCAGCAATCTACTTTGGCTTTTCATGAACTGAACTCTTTCTTCATGAACAAATGTATCCTTTGCTAAGATATAGATATTCAGTAGTTCAATGGTATCAGCAGTACATATACCAACAGAATTTTGCTGACTAAACTCTTGAAAAAGGTTCTACAGCTGTAGTAACCCCCCTTGCTGAAACTACAGGATTCTGATTGACTCTACAGGATTCCATCACATCCCATATCAGAGCAGAACCTAGGCATTACAAGACCTCTCATGCTCTACACTGACTTTTCTGCGAAGTCTGATCTCACAGCTTGTCACTTTTCTTTTCTTAAGCATCCCCTTTTGTTTGTATTGCAGCAGGTGCATCGGGCAATTCTGTTCTCTGGGCAGAATTATAAGAAGATTTTGGGGGGGGGGGGGGGGGGGGGTGCAAGGCAGAAAAAGAGTTTGTGGTTTGTGACTTATTACCCCCCCCTCTGATTCCAGAAGTTGCAGTTTCCTCTGGGCCTGCAGCGGACTCACTGCTGTCTGCTCCCAAGTGCCTGTAATCTTCTATTGCTAAGTGAGGGCATTCCCCTGCAGGGTACTTATAGAATGGATGTGGATTAAGGGGGGTATCAACATGTTCCTTATGAAGGGGTCGTAGTAACCCAGGTGCTAACTGAGTTCCAATGGCTTTTTATTTTTGGCATTGGTCAACAGGTGGTGGGGCAAATAATCAACTTGCATTGTGGGCAGAAAAGAGTCTTGTAAGCATTACATCAGAAGCTGGAAAAAACCTCCCGGTGGGGAATACAGTTAGGGTAAAAGCACCAACCGTGTAAGTCCCCTTACATTTGTGCCCATGAATTGTTATTGTGCATAACACAGGGGTATATCTTGTAGAATAGGGATGTAGTGTATACCACAGAGCCATCAAGACATTTAAGCCAGGAACTGGTATGTTAGAGGGTACAGGGAAACCCTGTCTTACCTTGTCCATGTCACTGGCTCTGACCATGGTCCAGGCTTTGCCCATCAAGGTGGAAATACCCGCAGAGGGGTCTTTAGGGTCTGGATATTAAAAGGCTAGACTACAGCCCTGGATCTGTATACCACCTTGCGGCTAACGACACTTGTTGCATAACATGCCAAAGTGAGCGCTGAAACCAGGATTTAGTGCTACTGTGCCTTATTCAGTTGTGGGCAAGTTGGGGCTGGAGCTATTGAGCTCCATACACAGGCATTTTTTCACACAGCAGAGAAGACTTATCTAGTAAACTTGTGATAGGAAGTCTATAAAACTACCTGCTGGCTGAAAATTAAAATACAAAATATTGGCCTACAATATTTCATATTTGTTGGTCGGCTAAAACATCTAAACTATTTATTTGCCAGTCCTGAATAGAATAAATGAATAAAACATAGATAGGTTTTGCATATACTGCATCTTACATAAGAATATAAGACCTCGCTTTTTGCAGAATGACAATATGTAAAAAATAAATAAATAAGGAAATTCTCTTTTGGGGTCTAGTGTAATCCCCTTCTTCTGTCCTGTTGTGTACAACATGAGTGAACGCTTCTCACATGTATCTATTATACAATCAATCTATAGGAGCACATTAAATGGTACACTCAAACTCCAGACATCATTTACAAGGCCCTCACATTGACTGCCATTCATGCAAAAATTACCAATAATTTTTTGTTCCAAGTCAACCAAAATTGAATGATTCAGATTTTATTAAGGCAAATGAAAAGGAGTTCATGAAATGAGGAGTTTTCCTAGACTCTACAATATCAGATGACCGAAACACATGAATGTAATTGTCAGAGTGACACAGCAGTCCCATCTGCTTTTAGACAATAGGAAAGATGGGTTTGCAGTGGCTCAGTGGGCAAAGGTCCTTCATGGTTAACACTTGTGTTTAGAGCTGGCCTAGTTTTATATATCACTGATACATTTGCAAAAATGAGAATGCAAGCTGTAGGGTGTAAGGGTGGCTTCCACAAACATGGAGGTTAATGATTAAAGCTGTTTACCTAGCTAAATAAATGCTCACTTTCCAACTTGAATGGTGATAAAAAAGGTTAGGCTATGTTTATTTAGAATTTCCAAATCAAAAGGAAATATACATTCATTTTCCAGGAGAGCATTTATTCCTTTACTAAATCAGTACGTCCTAGTAAGTAATAAGACACACTTGAAAAAACTTAAATGTGCTCGGTGACAAAGAAAACCTAAGTTAAAAAAATGCTTCTAAAAGTAGGGTTCTTAGGTGCATCCACTGGCAAAAATATATATGGAAGCCACATAGAGAGCTATCAAACTTGAACTGTCAAGCTAAGGAAAACAATTAGATTGGTGAAAACTGTAAGGTGCATATTGCTTTTAAAAGCCAAAAATGTATTTGAAGGTGGCGTTACCCTTTAAGAGCGGAAGGAAGGCACATGCCGGGAGAAGGCAGCACCACTATTTCTACTGTGCCCCAGTTTTTCTCACTGCCATTAATTATAGAAGTTATAGAATGCCAAGATGTCAATTCCTCGTTATCTAAAACTGCAGCGCAGTGAATGTCTAACTAGAGCAGGGTTAATACATTGCCTGCAGACTATAGAGAATATATAATTAAATGTTCCTTATTTCCAGGGGAATTTTTTAACATACAAAATACCTTCGGCTACAATGAGATGATTACAATTTACATGACTTCAAAGGATCAGAAGATCCCGCACGGGCCCCAGACATGGACCGCAATACACTTCTATATCAAATGGGGAGAATAAAATGTATAGACTATATGTATTAACGCATAAGCACCCGGTGCTTATTCACTGCAACTAAATACTTTAATTTCCTGACTGCAACGTTTTGTGCTAAGTTGTAATGTTATTCTGTATAGCAAAATAAAAAAGCAATAGAAACATTGCTGACCTGGCAGATATTTCTCCAATATGCTACTTCATCCCCTCCATAACTTTGGTACATGGCCAAGAAAGCTTCCTCGCCCTCCATGTGACAACATTCAAGCCTTGAGATTGGCTGCTTGGGTACTGAGTGCTGAATTGAAGGAGGGATTTTCACAGATCCCCCTTACTCAGATATACAGTGCCTTGAAAAAGTATTCACACCCCTTGAAATTTTCCACATTTTGTCATGTTACAACCAAAAACGTAACAGTATTTTATTGGGATTTTATGCGATAGACCAACACAAAGTGGCGTATAATTATGAAGTGGAAGGAAAATAATAAATGGTTTTCAATTTTTTTTACATATAAATATCTGAAAGGTTTGGTGTGCATTTGAATTCAGACCCCTTTACTCTGACACCCCTAACTAAAATCTAGTGGAACCAATTGCCTCCAGAAGTTACCTAATTAGTAAATAGAAACCACCTGTGTGTAATTTAATCTCAGTATAAATACAGCCATTCTGTGAAACCCTCAGAGGTTTGTTAGAGAACCTTAGTGAATAAACAGCATCATGAAAGTCAAAGGAATATACCAGACAGGTCAGGTATAAAGTTGTGGAGAAGTTTAAAGCAGGGTTAGGTTATAAGAATATATCCCAAGCTTTGAACATCTCACAGAGCACTGTTCAATCCATCATCTGAAAATAGAAAGAGTATGGCACAACTGCAAACCTTCACAACACAAATGCGCTTGGGTAGTGGGTCTAGAGATGTGTGGTGCAGACGACTCTTTCAATGCCAACGGTCTCGCTGCCTTCCTCAGAACAATGGATGTTTTTGGAACTGTAAAATATTTGAAAAAAGGGAGGGCGCACCGACCTAGTGCATTAACTACAATTTTTAATCCAAGTAATGGTTGTACTCACATACAGACGTAGTATATGGACATATCAAGACAAATGCAAATGCAAACAGTCTTTCTCAGGTCTGTTTTTAGGAACCGGTGATGCCGGTTTGGCTCTGAGGGAAGGGTCCTCCCTCGAAACGCGCCAGCCGTTCCAAATACCGCCTGGTCTCCTGGCATCACCGGTTCCTCACAACAGACCTGAGAAAGACTGTCCACATTTGCATTTGTCTTGATATATCCATATACTACGTCTGTATGCGAGTATAACCATTACTTGGATTAAAAATATTTTTGTTAATTCACTAGGTTGGTGCGCCCTCCCTTTTTTCTAATATTTTACAGTTCCAAGAACACCCATTGTTCTGAGGGAGGCAGCAAGACCGTCTATATACTACATCTGTATGTGAGTATAACCATTGCTGTTTTTTACCTGGATTAAAAAAAAATTGGGAAATGCACCCAAACGCCCCCCCTTTTTTCTAATATTTTACAACTGCAAACCAACCAAAACATGGCTGTCTACCTAAACTGACAGGCCGGGCAAGAAGAGCATTAATCAGAGAAGCAGCCAAGAGGCCCATGGTAACTACAGAGATCCACAGCTCCGGTGGGAGAATCTGTCCCACGGACAACTATTAGTCGTGCACTCCACTAATCTGGCCTTTATGGAAGAGTGGCAAGAAGAAAGCCATTATTAAAAGAAAGCCATAAGAAGGCCCATTTTCAGTTTGCGAGAAGCCATGTGGGGCACACAGCAAACATGTTGAAGAAGATGCTCTGCTTAGATGAGACCAAAATTAAACTTTTTGGCCTAAAAGCAAAAGGCTATGTGTGTCAGAAAACTAACACTGCGCATCACCCTGAACACACCATCCCCACTGTGAAACGTGGGGGTGGCAGCATCATGTTGTGGGGATGCTTTTCTTCAGCAGGGACAGCGAAGCTGGTCAGAGTTGAAGGGAAGATGGATGGAGCCAAATACAGGGCAATCTTATAAGAAAACTTGTTAAAGTCTGCAAAAGACTTGAGACTGGGGCGGAGGTTCACCTTCCAGCAGGACAACGACCCTAAAGATACAGCCAGAGCTACAATGGAATGGTTTAGATCAAAGCACATTCGTGTGTTAGAATGGCCCAGTGAAAGTCCAGATTTAAATCCAATTAAGAATCTGTGGCAAGACTTGAAAATTGCTGTTCACAGATGCTCAGGGCCATCTTTAATGTTGATTGGACCCTGGGCAAACATTTTTTTTTGCCCCCCCCAGAGACATACAATAAAAAGCAGCTAGACTCAATATCAGTTCACTGCAGCAGGTCAGGCAGTGATTGGTTGCCAGAGGTTACAGCACACATTACGGCTCAGTGATTAGTTGCTAGAGCTTACAGCACATTATTTCTGCTTGCTGATTGGTTGTTATAGGTTACTGCACATCATTACCGCTCACCAATTGGTTGCTAGAGGTTACTGCACATCATTACCCCTCACCAATTGGTTGCTAGAGGTTACTGCACATCATTATTGTTGCTCACTACTTAGTTGTTAGAAATTACAGGAAATCATTACTGTTCACCGATTTGTTGCTGAAGGTTACTGCACATCATTACCACTCACTGGTGCTAGAGGTTACAACACATCATTACAGCTCACTGGTTGGTTGCTAGAGGTTACAGCACATCATTACAGTACAGTGATGAGGGGTGCTCTATGTACGGAGTGCAGGGTTGAGGCGTGCGCTGTGCATGGTGTGCAGGGTTGAGGGGTGCGCTTTGCATGTAGTGCAGGGTTGAGGGGTGCGCTGTGCACGTAGTGCAGGGGTGAGGGGGTGCACTGTGCTTGGAGTGCAGTGCTGAGGGGTGCGCTGTGCATGGAGTGCAGGGTTGAGGGGTGCTCTGTGCACAGAGTGCAGCACTGAGGGGTGTGCGCTGTGCACAGGCTAATGGGTGCGCTGTGCAGGGCTGAGGGGTGCACTGTGCGTGGAGTGCAGGGTTGAAGGGTGCGCTGTGCGTGGAATGCAGGGCTGAAGGGTGCGCTGTGCACGGAGTGCAAGGCGGAGGAGTGCGCTGTGCACGGAGTGCAGGGCTGAGGGGGTGCCCTGTGCACGGAGTGCAAGGTTGAGGGGTGCGCTGTGCACGGAGTGCAGGGTTGAAGGGTGCGCTGTGCGCAGAGTGCAGGGTGAAGGGGTCCGCTGTGCGCAGAGTGCAGAGTGAAGGGGTCCGCTGTGCGCAGAGTGCAGGGTGAAGGGGAGTGTTGTGCGCGGAGTGCAGGGTGAAGGGATCCGCTGTGCGCAGAGTGCAGGGTGAAGGGATCCGCTGTGCGCAGAGTGCAGGGTGAAGGGGAGCGTTGTGCGCAGAGTGCATGGTGGAGGGGTGCCTGTGTATGGGGTGCGCTGTGTACATTTCCCCCGCACAGTACAAAGCTCTCTTCCCCCCCATTCAGAGCCCCCCTAGTTCCTCTCGTACCACCTAGAAAATTTCAGAGTGGAGCTGCTCACAGTGTGTCTGTGCAGGCTGCCAGTCAGGAGGAGCTTCTCTCTGTGTTTATTCCCTGTCCCTCCCTCCTCTGCTCTCCTATAGCATTCGGCGCTTGTGTAGATTCCCTGCCCCTCCCTACTCCACCCTCCTATAGTGTTCGGCACTAGTGTAGCTTCCCCGCCCCTTCCTCCTCTGCTCTCTCATTGAGATCGATGTATAGAGGAGGGAGGGGTTTGAGCGGCCTCGGGGAGAGGAACACTGTCATTTGTAAATACAGAGGCAGTGCTTCTGTATTTACAAGTGATAGAACTGAGCAGCGCCAGAGGTGGCTGAACTCCGGCGGAAACAAAACCCTGGCGGGCACCATGGGTTTAAAGGGGCCCTCCCAACAATGACCGGGCCCTGGGCAGCTGCCTCTTTTGCCCCGTGGTAAAGACGGCCCTGCAGACGCTCTCCATCCAATCTGACAGAGCTTGAGCTATTTTGCAACGAAGAATGGGCAAAAATGTCACTCTCTAGATGTGCAAAGCTGGTAGAGACGTCCCCAAAAAGACTTGCAGCTGTAATTAAGCTGTAAATAAGAGAAAGGTGGTTCTACAAAGTATTGACTCAGGGCGGCTGAATACAAATGCACACCACACTTTTTACAAATGTATTTGTAAAACATTTTGAAAACCATTTATCATTTTCCTTCCACTTCACAATTATGTGCCACTTTGTGTTGGTCTATCACATAAAATCTCATAAAATACATTTACTTTTTTGGTTGTAATATGACAAAATGTGGAAAATTTCAAGGGGTATAAATACTTTTTCAAGGCACTGTACCAGATGTTTTTGGAAAGCTAATAATCAGGGGGTCACTGCACATTATCTCCTTATCTAACATCATAAGTTCACTTTCTGTTTGCAAAATGCACAGTGGCTCTTCTATCTGAAGCCCCCGTCCCATCCATATTTTGGAACCGAAGGTCAGACAAGTGAATTTCCAATAGGAAATCAAAACTGTGTAACCATCATGTAAAGACCAAGTAAGGACATCATGATGACACAAAGAACCCATAAGATTGTATACCACATCATCAAACTCACTCACCTTCCAGCCCATTCATTTGATAACTGGAGGAAGAGGGATCTTGACTGCTGTGACTACTCACCCACTGGCTGAGCGCTGTGGACCTAGATGAAGACTGAAAGACTTGGGTCAAACACAACCAATTAGCCCTTTCATGGTAGTACCAGATCTCTGTGGGCTAAGGAAAGTGTATTGACTAATAAGCATGGTGAAAGTGTTCCCAAACGACACAGCTTATTGTGATACATTTTTCCACATCTTACAGCATCAGCTTCCTTTACGGCTCTCAGCATTCAGTAATAGAGTATGTTGAGCTATAACTCAGAATGTGGTTCCACATCCAAAGGTAATAGACAAAGAGAAATTGTGAAAGGGTACTGGACTTTAAATTGGTAGCCACTGGTAGACCCAAATGAAAACAGAGTGTACTCAATATAATAAAAATTACAAAATGTATTATGACATCATTAAAAAATCACTTTAAAATCATAGGATAGGTTCAACATATACTACAAATAGTGTACATAAGGTGACGTCCCAAATGGGTTGATCTTATATATGTACAAAATGACCTGTAGGTTAATGCCCAGAGATATGGTTAACTTGTGACTTGACTTAGTGATGCTCTTCCATATCAGGACCCAACAGAGACAATTTTTTCATTCTATTTTTTCCATTCTCTTATATCCAAATTTTAGCCTCATCTTTATTTTTATATTCATTTATGTACTCTATTACTGCCTATAAGTGTTCTAATCAGCCTATTCTTAGTGTTTGTCAGCTTATCCTCTGGGATTGGTGGATATACAGTGTCTTGCAAAAGCATTCACCCCCCTTGTCTTTTTTTTTGATCTGTCATTACATATACACACCTTTCTGAAAGGCCCCAGAGGCTGCAACACCTCAGCAAGAGGCTCCACTAACTAAATACTGCCATGAAGACCAAGGAACTCTCCAAACAAGTAAGGGAAAATGTTGTTGAGAAGTACAAGTCAGGGTCAGGTTATAAAAAAATATCCAAATCTTTGATGATTCCTAGGAGCACCATCAAATCTATCATAATTAAATGGAAAGAACATGGCACAACAGCAAACCTGCCAAGAGACGGCCACACACCAAAACTCACAGACCGGGCAAGGAGGGCATTAATCAGAGAGGCAGAACAGAGACCTAAGTAACCCTGGAGGAGTTGCAGAGTTCCACAGCAGAGACTGGAGTATCTGTACATAGGACGACAATAAGCCGTACGCTCCATAGAGTTGGGCTTTATGGCAGAGTGGCCAGAAGAAAGCCATTACTTTCAGCAAAAAAACAAAACAGCACATTTTGAGTTTGACAAGACTAAAATCGAACTTTTTGGCCATCAAAGAAAACGCTATGTCTGGAGCAAACCCAACACATCATATCACCCAAAGAACACCATCCCCACAGTGAAACATAGTGGTGGCAGCATCATGCTGTGGGGATGTTATTCAGTAGTCGGGACTGGGAAACTGGTCAAAGTTGAGGGAAAAATGGATGGTGCTAAATGCAGGGATATTCTTGAGCAAAACCTGTACCACTCTGTGTGTGATTTGAGGCTAGGACAGAGGTTCACCTTCCAGCAGGACAATGACCCCAAACACACTGCTAAAGCAACACTTGAGTGGTTTAAGGGGAAACATGTAAATGTCTTGGAATGGCCTAGCCAAAGCCCAGACCTCAATCCAATAGAAAATCTGTGGTCAGACTTAAAGATTGCTGTTCACAAGCGCAAACCATCCAACTTGAAGGAGCTGGAGAAGTTTTGCAAGGAGGAATGGGCAAAAATCCCAGTGTTAAGATGTGGCAAGCTCATAGAGATTTATTTAAAGCGACTTGGAGCTGTGATAGCCGCAAAAGGTGGCTCTACAAAGTATTGACTTCAGGGGGTGAATAGTTATGCATATTGACTTTTTCTGTTATTTTGTCCTATTTGTTGTTTGCTTCACAATAAAAAAAAAAATCTTCAGTTGTGGGCATTTTCTGAAAATTAAATGATGCAAATCCTCAAACAATCCATGTTAATTCCAGGTTGTGAGGCAACAAAACACGAAAAATACCAAGGTGGTAAATACTTTTGCAAGGCACTGTAGTTTCTCCACACCCACCAATCTCCGAATTACATAAATATCATCATTAAGATGGCCAAACTCAATGCCTGAAGGAGCATGCATGCTCCAAACGTGCGCACCACCCCGCTCCACCTGACACCCGGAAGTGACTTCGGTGGCTTTCCCTTATGTATACCTATGGACTAGGAAGTGCTGGGGGCCACCAGCACAGCCGTGACCAGAAGTGACACCCCTATACATTGCAACCTGTCCTCCCTGCAGAGCAGATGAACCCGATACTGTGTCTACACAGTAGAGGTTGCTGTAAACTACACTGTGCATAATTTGCAGTTACAGTCAGATAAGGGTGATTCCAACAGGCATTTTAGTTGAACATTTGTAGGGATTGTAGGCATACAAATCACTGACTGCAGCTGGGAAGATATGAAAACATGCGTGGGGGAAAATCCTGAAAAAGGGCAATTCAAAATGTAACGGAGAAGTAGTGAAAGATGCACAGCAACTATGCTACAGGTGGAAAATGAAGAAACAAAAAACGAATCTGTCTTTTCTGCAAGTTTCCTTGCTAGAAATATTTTACTCTATTTGGCTGTTTACTTTCTTCAGTGGTAAACCCAGTTTGTTCCGAAGGTGACAGATGGCAATGAAAAGGTTACAGAGAAGAACAGACGGAATGTTCTGTATCAAGGTAATTTCCTGGGCTCGTTCCTGGGAGTGCCATGTGATTGCAGTACATCTCAAGGTTTACCAGGCGATATGAATCTATTATCCCCAGCTGTGACAGCTGTTTCTGGGCTATTTGTGTCCTGCTGTTCACAATGTTCTCATAACACAATATAACATGATTCGACTCTTCATCCATTTACTTTGAAACAGCACACAGCTCTCTGGTACTTCTGACATTACCTTTGTAGTAATTATTTTCACTCAGCATTTTATAAGCCACTTAGAAATGCAGTTTGCTGCAGTCATATGTCATTACTTCCAACACAAGTGCAAAAAAACAAGGAAATGAGTCCTTAATTTAAGAGTGGGTGGGGAGGAGACATGCATTCATATAGGCACATTTGCCAATTTAAAGCTGCATTCAAAATATAGAGCCATTCCTTCCTTCTTCCATACAGCTGTGTTGACTACAGTTTTATGGCATGAGGCTTGGGGAATCCTTGTCCTGTCTTAACCCCTAAAACTTATTTCATAGACTTCCGAGTAGCTATATCTTGCACTGATGAAGGCCAGCAAGCCTGAAACAGTTGTATACAAATTGGCCTTAAGGGCTTGTTCACACTTGACTAAATTTCTAACGCTTAATAAACGCTCCTATAGCGCTAAAATGGGTGCAAGACTCGCATTCTTGAGCTTTAGTATGGGCGTTAGACTGGCATTTTACAAGCGTTAATGATGAAAATTCTCCCCAAGCGCCCCATGTGCAGTTTTGAAGCATTAAAACACATTAAAACCGCTCCACAAACGCCTATTCCATTAAAGGAAATAAACTAATCATAACGCCCCCAAATACACCGCAACTGCTTGCCAGAGCATTTACAAAGCGTTATCAGGAGGAGGCGAGTAAAACCTTGTTGAGAGGGGTGGCTGTGGATGTGGTATACTTGGATTTTGCAAAAGCGTTTGACACAGTTCCCCACACACGTCTAATGTGTAAGGTAAAGTCTAAAGCTTGGAAAGATCAATTTGTAAATGGATAGAAAACTGTCTAAAAGACAGAATTCTGAGAGTAGTAGCTAATGATTCTTACTCTGAATGGTCTAAGGTTATTAGTGGTGTACCCCAAGGTTCAGTATTGGGACCCTTACTTTTAAATACCTTTATAATTGATATAGGGTCCAGGATTAAAAGTAACATTTCTGTCTTTGCAGATGACACTAAGCTATGCAGTGGAACAACATCCTTACAGGATGTCTCCAATTTACAAGCCGACTTCAGTGCACTGTCTAATTGGACAACTAAGTGGCAAATTAGGTTTAATGTTAATAAATGTAAAGTTATGCACCTGGGGGCTAAGAATATGCATGCATCATACATACTAGGGGGAGTACAACTGGGGGAATCAATGGTGGAGAAGGGATCTGGGGGTTTTGGTAGATCATAAGCTTAATAATAGCATGCAATGCCAAGCTGCTGTTTCCAAAGCGAGCAAAGTCCTTTCTTGTATTAAGAGAGAGATATATAATTTCCCCCCTATACAAATCATTAGTAAGACCTCATCTGGAATATACAGTTCAGTTTTGGGCACCAGTTCTCAAAAAGGATAATGGGGAACTGGAGAAAGTGCAGAGAAGGGCAACCAAACTGATAAGAGGCATAAGGGAGCTCAGCTATGAACCTGCCACTGAGGTACAGCACATTCCACAAATTCACAAAAGAGGGCAGAGTCTACCAGTTGCATTGCTAGCAATTTGGCCAAGCAAGTATTTAGACGCTGAGCATGTGAATGGCTGGGACCAAATTTCTTTAGGTAGGGAAATTTGCCTGCTAAAATCAGATGGTGGTGTACTGCTAGCAAATTGGCTGCATATACTTGGGACATCTATTGCTATACCTTCATTCCTCTCAGTGCAGGTTTTTGAAAGGACTGGAGGTATAGTAGGGTTGGAGAGCCCAGATGAGGAGCAAGGAGAAGTCCGCCTTTTTCTTTGATCTGGGTCTTTCAAGTGCTATCGCCAACGGACTGCATGGCAGGGCATCATATGTCTAGTCAAGCGTCTGGTGCCCAAGCGGCTGCTGTTCTGACCACGCTTGATTTGCTTCAGACATACGTTGCAAACAGCAACGGTGCGATCTGCTGCAAACGTGTTGAAAAAGGCCTACGCCAAGGAACTTTTAAAAGTCAGCGGGGAGTCAGCAGCGCCCTGCACCTGCAGAGCTCTGCGGTGTGATGCAATAGGGTGGCTGCCCTTAAGCTGCCCCCTAGAGGACATCCTGCCTCATTGGAGTTGTGCCTCCTCCTCCTGCTCTCTTCTCTCAGGCACCATGGTACAGTCAGTGACCTCATCATACCCTCCATCCTCGTCACTGGAGCAAACTTGGCAGTATGCTGCAGCTGGGGGAACATGACTGCCAGTTTCTTGTCCTTCTTGGGCACCCCCTCTCTCTAGGCTCACCTTACTCCCTTTCTCAACCTGGAAACCAACATCAGAGCCTTCAAATCGATGCACATGCTCCAGCAACATGTACCCAACATTGTGGTCGAATAATTCTGGGGACTCCTCCGTGCATGATGGTAGGGCTACGGAAATAGTGACTGTGGACAAGGAGTCGGTGGAATAGGCCGCTTCGGCAGCTGCGTTGAAAGGCATACTACTCTGAGCCTGGGTGACAGAGGATGAGAACGGCTTTGTTATCCACTCCACCAACTCTTCTGCATGTTCTGGCTCAATAACACAGACAGCAGATGAAAAAAAGGACAAGCGTGCCCCACGGCCACCTGCAGAGGATGCACGACCAGCACTGTTGACTGTAGACACAGAGGCTGCTTGCCCTCTTTTAGTGGCCTGTGAGCGTCTGCCTCTCCTTGGTGGCCTTCCGGACATGATGTATATTTTGTTTTGAAACACCACACTACACTGTATTAGATACTGTGTACACTGCCTGCACTGTATTAGTAACTGTACTACAACTGCACTGTATTGTGTACTGTGTACACCACCAGAAGTGTAGTAGAAACTGTACACACTGTATTAGATACTGTGTACACCGCCTGAACTATATTAGCAACTGTACTATGACTGCACTGTATTCAGTGTCGCCAACCTACCAGATTGAAATTTACTGGCACAACACCCAAAATTTACTGGCACCACCACGTTTTTACTGGCATTTCACAAAAGTTCCAAAATTACATTTTTAGGTGTAAATTTCAGTATTTAGGCTACAAACAGGTATGCTAAGCAAATAGCAATGTGATTTAAAGTAGATTTTAAGGTAAAAAAACATATTTTTGGTATTTTCGACATAAGGAATTATCTAGTCCAATCACCTCCTGCCTCCATCACCTGTCACCATTACTCCCTGCCAGACTGCCTCCATCCCCCTCTGCCTCCACCCCCCTCTGCCACCATCACCCCCTGCCAGACTGCCTCCACCCCCCTCTGCCACCATCCCCCTCTGCCACCAACACCACCTGCTCCAGTCCATCCCCCTCTGCCACCATCCCCCTCTGCCACCAACACCACCTGCTCCAGTCCATCCCCCTCTGCCACCATCCCCCTCTGCCACCAACACCACCTGCTCCAGTCCATCCCCCTCTGCCACCATCCCCCTCTGCCATCAACACCACCTGCTCCAGTCCATCCCCCTCTGCCACCATCCCCTTCTGCCACTGACCCCTCTGCCACCATCATACCATGTCTCCACCCCCCTCTGCCACCATCACACCCTGCCTCCATCCCCCTCTGCCACCATCACCCCCTACCACTATCCCCCCTCTGCCAGACTGCCTCCATCCCCCTCTGCCACTATCCCCCTCTGCCACCATCACCACCTGCTCCATCCCCCTCTGCCATCATCACCCCCTGCCACCATCACCCCCTGCCACAATCCCCCTCTGCCACCATCATACCCTGCCTCCACCCCCCTCTGCCACCATTACCCCCTGCCACCACCGCCCTCTGCCAGACTGCCTCCACCCCCCTCTGCCACCATCACCACCTGCTCCATCCCCCTCTGCCATCATCACCCCCTGCCACCATCATACCCTACCTTCACCCCCTCTGCCACCATCAGCCCCTGCCACAATCCCCCTCTGCCACCATCATACCCTGCCTCCACCCCCCTCTGCCAGACTGCCTTCATCCCCCTCTGCCACCAACACCACCTGCTCCAGTCCACCCCCCTCTGCCACCATCCCCCTCTGCCAGCAACAGGACCTGCTCAAGTCCACCCCCCTCTGCCACCATCCTCCTCTGCCACCAACACGACCTGCTCCAGTCCATCCCCCTCTGCCACCATCACCTTCTGTCACCGTCGGCTGGGCTGTCACTCTGTCCCAGACTCCCCCCGGTCCCCGTAGACTCTGGATTGCCTGGTCCTGGATGCAGGGCTCCCCTCCATTCTGCCGGCGCGTGCTGCTCAGCCTCCGAGACCTGCTGCTCCAGTGGCAGAGTCGCCTGGCCCTGGCTCAGCTCAGCTGTCAGCTTGCCTTGCCGCCGCGCTCGATCAATTCGAAAATGGCGCCGGGCGGCGGTATTACGTTACTGCGCATGCGCCGCCCGGCCGAGCGCGTACGAGCTTTCCCGAGCCCGGCCGGCTTCGGAACGGCGCATGCGCAGTTGCGTGGCCGGCTCGCGGCCATCATTTTTACGGGCACCGGTGCCCGTAACGGGCATTCACGGGCGCCCCGAAAAACGGGTCATTTTTACGGGCTGCCCGTAAATCTACGGGCGGTTGGCAACACTGCAGACTGTATTGTGTACTGTGTACACTTTAGAAGTGTAGTAGAAACCGTACAACAACCTGATCAAATCTATGTGAAGGAGATGTGCTGCACTGTGTGAGGAAAATGGTGGTCACACCAGATACTGACTGGTTTTTGGACTCCCCCCCCGACCCTCACAATACAGTAAAACTGCACATTTTAGAGTGGCCTTTTATTGTGGCCAGCCTAAGGCACACCTGTGCATTAATCATGCTGTCTAATCAGTATCTTGATATGCCACACCTGTGAGGTGGATGGATTATCTCGGCAAAGGAGAAGTGCTCACCAACACAGATTTAGACAGATTTGTGAACAATATTTGAGAGAAATAGGCCTTTTGTGTGCATAGAAAAAGTCGTAGATCTTTAAGTTCAGCTCATGATAAATAGGGGCAAACACAAAAGTGTTGTGTTTATAATTTTGCTCAGTCTAGATGGACTTGTTTCTTTTTTCAACCTGACTAAATATGTAACTATGTAACCATAGACCTGAATAGGAGGCGTTGAAAGGCATCAAATGCCCCCTTGACTCGACTTGGGGCTTCAATTTAAGCAATGCAATTCTAATGTTTCATGTTTTGATAGTATGAACAGCACAGTGTGTTGTCCATTGTATCATTTGCATAGGTATTTGAGGGGCATTTCTAACGCCCCTTAAATGCCTGCTTTTAATGCCAGTGTGAACCAATGTGATGTTTCTGATCCCCTCATCATAAGCTGATGGATAATAAACTATTAAAAAACTATGAGCAACTACAAAGACTGAACCTGGGCAGAAAGTGATTTAAGTATAACCAGCTTCATAGGACAGTAAGTAATTACCCATGCTGGCAATGATGCTGTGAACAGGAAGTCGAGACGGTTCACCATAGATTCCTCTCCCTTTCTTCTTTTGCTTCTCTTCCTGTTTGAAGATGAAGGCTGAGTTCTCCTCTTTGGTGATATTGATGTAGAAACAGGTGTCGGAGCTGGCCATGATGTGCCGAGGTCCAGGGTTCAGCAGAATACTCTTATTTTCCTCTCTCCTCACGCCTATCAGGCAGACGCCATACCTTCAACGCAACATCACCAAGTTATTATGGTCTTAATGGTCAAACATAGGCATTTTACAACCTTGGAAAAACACGAGTGACCCCACAAGAACCAAAAAAACAAAAATTAGTAAATATCTAAAACAGCCTTTGGTTCATTGATGTGAAAAAAGGTTTTGCTATTGCAAAAAGTTCACCTCGCACTCATATCTTACAGGCCAATGGTACCGCAGCAAGCAGAAAAAGCAGCATGCTAGGAATACAATTCTCTTTAATTCACATTTAAAAGACCATATATTTCAGGGAAACAAAAGTTCATTCACAGGGTAACAATACTATACTTTTGGAAAGGGGGTCTGGGTGTCCACAAAAGGACAGGTGATGCATTTTTGTCCACTGCTTTTTTTTGTAAACGTCATTAAAAATTTGATTCCTGAGAGGAGCTTCAAGCTGTTAGCTAGATGGTACCTGGTCCCCCTTATGTACTTAGCTACTCAGATGCTTTCACAGCTGCATGGACCTTGGCACCCATCGCATATTTGGTTACAATGCCAAGTATCCTCCATGCTGTGGACATGAGTTTTCCAGCCTATTTGTATGCCATTGCCCAAAGACCCAGAAATTGCACTTCTTAGCAGTAGACCAGAAATGATTACTTACAACCAATCTAATGCTGGCCATACACGGGTCGAATTTTGAAAGAACTTTCTTTCGAAAATCTTATCTAAGAATTTTCGTTCGTATTTCGCACCATTAGTGGGCTGCAGCAACAGCCGATTTTCGTGCGGCCATCGAATTTTAATAATCGGACATGTTGGAATTTAAAAAACAAAACAAATGATTTTCTAATCAATGATGGGAGAATCGTGCGATTAATGGAATCGAAAAAGAAATGCCCATGTGCAAGAAAAGAAAATTCCCGGAAAGAAAAGAAGATTCCCAGACACGAAAATTCTTTTCTGTAGGAACAGGAGGTGAAACTGAAGTTCTGGTTGGTTGAATTTCGAAATCAATGGTGGCACAATCGGATCACAAAATGCACAAATTTTCTGATTTTCAAAAGAAAGTTCTTTCGAAATTCGACCTGTGTATGGCCAGCATTGGTCTCTAACAATTGTCTTTGTGGCTGCAAAGCATGTTATTGGGAGACCTGGAAATCTCCCAGTCAACATTTCCTAAACCAAAGAGCAGCATCACATGGATGATGATTAATGACAAGAGGACAGAAACATTTACTGACAACATAGCAAAATTTGATTGTATAATGGCCCCCTGGGTGAACAACTTTATACTACCTAATTTTGACCATTGACCCATCTATAAAATCATCACTAAACATTTGTTGGGCTGCCTTCTCTCTTCTACCAGCCTTTATCCCTTCTCTTTCCCCATTCCTTCCTCAGCTTCTCCTCTTGATCTCTTCTCTGCTTTTTTCTTTTAGACATTCTCATTTTGCTGAGGACCACTGGTGCTTTTCTCCTCACTATTTTGTGGTTCACTATCTTACTATTTGTGACCCTCATTCGAACCCCAATATTATTGCACCCATGTCTTATGAATGAAACATCTGTAACCTTTGCACTTACATAGTTACATAGTTAGTCTGGTTGAAAAAAGACGCAATTGGGCAAAAGACTTACAAAGGCAACGTGCCTTGGTGGACTGTGATTTCCTTTAAAATCCTTGTGAGTATTTGTTTTAAAAAAATCACAATAAACCTTTTTTTAAAAAAAAAATAAGAATTGCATTACCGAACTACTGCATTTTCCATATAGTAGCCCCTTCACAACTGCAATCTGTAGAATGATACTCTCAGACATGCTCACCCATGTTAAGAGAATGTTGATCTAAATTCCATATATATATATATATATATATATATATATATATATATATATATATACACCCACCTAGGGTCTTCAAAAAGTTTCTGCCCTTTTATTCTATTTAATAGAGTTAAAAAAAGTGCAGAAACTTTTTGATGTTTTGATGAACCTTCGTCTATATACACATTTATTTGTTAGGTAGGCATATTAGTTACATTACTACTACTAATACTCGTGCTGCACAATTTGGTCATGGCATCTAGAAACCACTGACCTCTTGTAATAAAATGCTTAAACAGTGACACCTAAATGGTCAGTGTCTCTTACTTCTTGTGAGCGTGGAAAGCAGCGTAGGTGAAACTCTTTCCTGCGTACTCCATAAAGAACTTGCTGTCTCCCATGCGTATGTGATAGACCTCATTCCCGGAACATCTCCCGTACATCCTTTGCCACTGTTCTGGGGACTGCTGCCCTTCCCTACAGAGAGAAGCAAGAGGGAAGTTAAGACAAACAAAACTTTTCTAAGAATTACTTATGAGGGTTTTCTAAGAAAACTGAGCAGATCCTACAAAATTAGAATTGGTTTCAGCAAAGATTCCTTCAAGATCTGAAAAATACATTTAGGGGCTCCTCTGGCATATAAAGGTTGACAATGGCTGTATTAGGAGATGAAGAGAGACTTTACAGCCTGCTAGGGGTTTACAATCATACCGTCAAAACAAAATAACACATTTAAAAATAAATAATTTTAAGGTTTTAAACTGACAGGTACATGTGAGCAATTTTGAACTTCGCACATGTACAACTACGTCTCTTCAAGAGGAAGTAAACCCTGATGGGTTTTACTTCCTCTTTGTCTCCCTGAAAAGGTAAAGCATAATGGGCTACTATGTGTCACCTGAAACTGAAGCCTGCAATTACACCGCTGTCCTCTCTTCCACGAAGCGTCCATCTTTCTTCCAGGTATCACGGCTCCCGCGCATGATCTCCTTTAGAAAAGGCACGCTCGCTGTTTCTAAAAGGAGTCTAAAGTGCGCCTACGCTGTTGTCTACGGCACATGCGTAGACATCGGCGATCGCCTTTTTTGTAAATATCTCCTAAACCGTGGAGGTTTGGGAGATATTTTGAGCACCTACAGGTAAGCCTTAATCTAGGCTTATCTCTAGGTAAAAGTGGTTGTAACGGGTTTACAACCACTTTCAGCATGCCATAGCTTAGGCTAAGTTCACACTTGCCCATTCTCTGAAAGACGATCTGTGGTGGAACAGCCACTGTCAGGGGTTCAGGAGGTGATCCTGGTGTCTCCTAAATGCCTTTCTTTGGATGTTTCCTTTTTGCCAAATTGCAACTTCAGTGGGACTAATTATTGGCCACATGGACACGAATGCCCAAATTTGACAAGCGGTGCTGGCTGTATACTCGACATGCAGCTTTAAATTTGCTGTGGCCATGTGAACAGACACCTCCATCTCTAGCTTTAGGTGGGCGCATGTGGTAGGTGGCAAAACTGTGGCTCAACTGCCTGTTTTTACAGCCCTCACTACATATGTGAAAAAGGCCTAAAAATCCATTTGAAACCGTTAAAAAAAGGTTTATTATTACAGGGGGTCCCCGGGTTACGAACAGGATAGGGACTGTAGGTTTGTTCTTAAGTCGAATTTGTTTGTAAGTCGGAACAGTACCTTTTTTAAGTGCAAATCTAGTCTCAGAGACAGGATGTAAAGCCAAATCAACAGAGAAAGGCAACTGGATGGCAGGGGTGGCATGGTTAGTTCAAATATGTTTTGTTTCTTTTATTTTTTTACTTTTTAATCACTTTTTTTTATTTGTATTTATTTGTAGCTTGTCGTTTACTTTTTTTTATTTTTGTATAATTTTCTTATTTTTAATTTTATTTTTCCTATTCTTTACATTTTTTAATTATTTTTTTTATTTTATTAATTTAATTATTGCTGTATTTCTTATTTTTATTTTTTTTTCACTTAACTTTATTGCTATCACACAGGAGGAAACAATTCCCTGTGTGATAGCAATTGGAGGTGACAGGTTCTCTTTATTGACCCTGTCACTTCCAAAACAGGAGTCCAGGATCGTAGCTGAGAACAGCTCTCCCCTCTCACTATTTTCATGGCGGCAGCAGCAACAGGAGACAGCAGAGAGGTACCCTGTATGGCACAGCAGGGAGATGGTGAAAGCAGCCATCAGAGGCCAGGCAGGCCGGCCGGCCGGGCGGCCGGCCGCGGTGCACCATCGCGGGGCAGCGGCGTAGGAAAGACCGGGGATCGTGGAGGCTTCGTAGGCCGCACAAGGCCTCGGCCACGACGGGCAGTTTCAGCGGCCTGGCAAGCCACCGGACCATACCAGGCCTGTGGATGGGCAGGCAGGAGGACGAAGGGGACCCGCAGCCAAGCCAGGAACTGAGGAAAGGCTCAGGAGAGGAAGATTCGGCCAGCAGTGACGTCATTCGGGCCCCGTTCGTAAGTAGGGGTTGTTCGTAAGTCGGATGTTCGTAAGTCGGGGACCCCCTGTACCTATATGAAACTGGTAACTTTCACTGCTCTGATTTGAAATTGAAATTTCAGTCTTCAGCATTACAATCTTCAACATGGTTAATGAAAACCTGTCATGAGATAAATTCTAGGATACCAATTGCTCACCCTCTCACCTTGAAAGGAATCTGACTTCAATACTTAATGGAGTTGATTTACTAAAGGCAAATAGACTGTGCACTTTGCAAAGTGCAGTTGCACTCTGAAAGAGCAGTTGCTCTAGTCTAGAGCTTAGTAAATGAGTAGAAGCTCTGCTGACTTCCATCATTCAATCATGTGCAAGCAAAAATGCTGTTTTTATTATTTTCCTTGCACGTAATTTGGTATTCTTTGCAAAGTGAAGCTTTACCTCATTTACTAAGCTCTGGAGCAACTTCACTTGCAGAGTGCAACCTATTTGCCTTTAGTAAATCATCCCCTATAAAACCCTTACCGAGAACAAGCATGCAAGCAAGTGAATTCAGAAAAATGTCAGAACTCCTCTATATACTTATTCGGGGTCAGAGACCCGGAGCATGTTTAAGCTGGAGTTCAGCAACTCAGGAGGTAAGCAGCATCTACCCCATTATTTCTCTGAGTTTCCTTTAAGTTTAAGTTTCCTTTAAATTCAATAAAAACACAGTAAGACAACTATGGCACAAAAATTAAGTGTGGATAAAGAGAATGAAGGACAAAGCCCTTGGGGTAGTAAGAAGATCCTAGGAAGCCTTAATAAATAGCCACTGCATGATGGTTGCAGCTCCTCCTAAGCTGAGCTTAGAGAAACTCTAGTGCACATATAACAAACAGAAGAGAGAGGGCACCACATCTAAGTGCAGCTGTTTATTAATAAAACAAAATGCCATAAAAACATATACTGCATTATATAGAGAATCAACATGTATATTGTGCATCCTTTTTCATTCAGCAAAGTTCATCAAGGAAGTGGCTGGTAACTGCAGTGCCCTCTCTCTTCTGTTTGTTCCTTTATACTCATGCCGCACACCACTGATAGCCACAAGGCAAGAGTTAAATTGCTGCAGCTAAATACCAACAGCGCATCGAAACTTTCCAAGAAATGACAAAAAATTCTGGAACAATCTCCTGTTCCTTAGAATTCCATCACATACACGACTGCACACATGTGATTAAGTATTTATGGGTGCTGTAGCAGAAGCTTGAACTCAATTCAGGGTAAAATATGTAGAATACTCAGCTGCAGAATTCTAGGTCAGTTGCGGTGGGCTGGCTGGACTGGAAGGGATAATATGAGCTGTGCGGAGATCCAGGAAATTAATATCCGCGTATGTAATATTTAGAGATCCGTGTATGCCTCAGCCGCTCATAGCTAAACTTTTTTTTTTTTTTATGAATCAAGTGATTTTTTTTATTTTATTTCAAACTTACAACAAAACTCAGAACACACAAAACATTCCCTCCAACCAACCACACCAAACAACAAAAACAACCCCCAAAAAAGAAATAAATAAATAGAACACAACTTTTTTTTTTTTTTTTTTGCGCATTCCAGATTATACCTTGACTGTTACTAAAAACCTTTTATTACATCAAATGCAATGATTACACTCTCCCTACATATGGTTAATGATTATATAAATCTAACCATTATATTCAATCTGATCACTATACCTTAACAACATATATGGTATATACATTACAATTGTGCCCCTCCAAAGAACTATCTCATTGTTAATTTTCCTTAACATCGTTAATATGTTCACCTGATTACCCAGTTAAGTGGGAAACTAACCACCAGGACCAAATTTTCAAAAATGTGTTAGGCCTCTTTCACACTAACGATCCGTAGGTCCGTTTTTCATCCTTCCGTTTTCGGATAAAAAATGGACATACATGTATCTCTATAGAGCGTCGGATGTCAGCGGTGACATGTCCGCTGTCATCCGACCCGCTCCGATCCGAAAAGTGTAACGGAGGAAAAACCTACTTTTCCATCCGTTTTCGGATCGGATCGGGTGAGGACGGACACTACGGTCCGTCATCATCTGATCCCCCCATAGGGGAGAGCAGCGCTCTGACAGGTCCGTCGCCGCACAGTGTGCAGCGATGGACCTGTCATCTTCCTGCTCAGTGGGGATTGGCGGAGTGATACCCGCTGAGCAAGCGGATATTCACGGGGCGGATCATCACTGATCCGCCCCGTGAGAAAGAGCCCTTAGGGTTTCTCCCATCTTTATATGCCAATTCCTCCCGTTTTAGATTAAGATTAATCTCTTCGGACCATTGCGCTATTGTTGGTGGAGAGTTTGATATCCATTTTTGTAATATGAGTTTACGGGCTATATACATAGATCCTAACCACATCACGTGCATTTTGACCAGGAGGGTGTCTTCTGGTACAAACCCTAGCAATACAATTTTTGGGTTAGACTGTACCTGTGTAGAACATAGGGTATTTAAATTATCAAATACACACTCCCAGTAGCGATGCAATTTGGGACATCGCCACAGCATATGTATGTGTACCCATAGCATTAGTACACCTTGGGCAATTTGATGTAGTTGCTTTACTCCAAGAACGTAATTTTAAGGGGGTATAGCAGGATCTATGAATAATAAATAGCTGGGTCAGACACTGTGAGGAGGATAAGGATACTCTGAATACATTTTTCAAAGCTTGCTTCCACTCCTCATCACTAAGGGTCTCTAAATCCCTATGCCATCGTCCAAGACTACCATCTTGTATTTTAGTTCCAGCTGTCCTTTGTAGGGAAGAATATATATCCCCAATAAGTCCCTGTTTAGAGTGTCTTATAGTTACTTCCAGGGCTAAAATTGAAGATGGAGTAAATTTTTGTAAGAAAAGTCGTAGCCTGACTTTGCAGAGCGTGCCGTAATTGTAGATTTTGAAAAAATAATTATTTCGACAGATTATATTTCCCTGTCAGTTTATCAAATGGTTGTAAAAACCTCGTTATCAAAAAGTTGATGAAGTAACATAATACCAGCTCTTTTACATGAGTCAAAATTTTCAAGTTTCCCTACCTTAGATAATTGCATATTTTTCCATATAGGCATATATTGTGTATATCCCTCATGAAGAGTTTCTTGTTGAACCGTAGTCCAAATTTTATGAACTAAATGAGATGTGGGAAAACAATGTTTACTATAAAAGTGATAAGCTACTATTAGCTGCACTGGTGGATCCATCGGCAGTTGGGAAAATATAATTTGCAGCTTACCATTTCTTGTTGACTACATTCATTTTCAGTTTTTAGGCGTTTTTCACCTGGTGATCCAGCCAGTAAGTTACAGGGATGAGATAAACCATTTACCACTGATCTGGAGTGCATACAATGATCAACTTTTATTAATTTATGTAAAACTCTTATTTCAAATGGGGGAAAAAAACAGTTGCTGTAACTGCTTAAAAAGCTTTAGCTGAGGATCTGCTAATGCACCTAACCCTACCCCTCACTAAATTGACAATGCTGCTGTCCCTTGCTCCTCCATCCGGGGTGAAGACACTCTAAGGCAAGAAGTGTGGTACTGGTCAGATCATTAGGTGAAAATGAAGCCTAAAAAAAGAAAACTACAGTTCCTTGAAAAAGTATTCATACCCCTTGACATTTTCCACATTTTGTCATGTTACAACCAAAAACTTAAATGTATTTTATTGGGATTTTATGTGATGGGCCAACACAAAGTGGCACCTAATTGTGAAGTGGAAGGAAAATTATAAATTTAGCCCAGACCTAAATCCAATTGAGAATCTGTGGCAAGCCTTGAAAATTGCTGTCCACAGACACTCTCCATCCAATCTGACAGAGCTTGAGCTATTTTGTAAAGAAGAATGGGCAAAAATGTCACTCTCTAGATGTGCAAAGCTGGTAGAGACATCCCCAAAAAGACTTGCAGCTGTAATTGCAGTGAACGGTTATTCTACAAAGTATTGACTCGGGGGGCTGAATACAAATGCACGCCACACTTTTCACATATTTATTTGTAAAAAAATGTGAAAACCATTTATCATTTTCCTTCCACCTTACAAATATGTGCCACTTTGCGTTGGTCTATTTCTATCACATCAAATCAGAATAAAATACATTTACATTTTTGGTTATAACATGACAAAATGTGGAAAATTTCAAGGGGTATGAAAACTTTTTCCAGGCACTGTAATGCAGCCACCACATTTAAACACTGGTAATCTGCAATATAATACATTTTGATTTTTGAGTTTAGCTATGCTTTAACATGTACCTGTAGACATTCACAGACAAGACTTACAGCGATTAGGTAGGTGCTCGACTTTTATTCTTTTACTAGAAAATTCTACAAACACAATCTGGATAAGGAACACCATTTTTCTTACTTCTGGATTTTATAAGCTAACCCCAATAGGCTTTCACAAACCACTAAATTGCTAAGCTGAAAATCTCCGCAAGCCAATGGCTATACGAAAGAGGGACATATATATAGCTAAGCTGTACATGTAAGTTCACACTTCTATTTCATTTTGCATGGTGTTTCCTTGTTGGATTGTTCATAAAGCTCTTACAAATTGTTCACGTTAGGCTTCATGTACATGGGACGTTGTTCAACCTCTCCTGAACTATTTAAATTGACAGCTAGAAACCGGCGTCTAAAAATGGCCGTTTTGCCACGTTTACATGCCGCGTTTAGCACCAGAGCCACATATCTCCACTGCGGCTCTGGTGCAAATTTGCACAGGAGCCCTGTGCGTCTTTTGGTCTGTTTCAGGTCTGAATTCAGCAAAAAATTCGGGCTAAACCGGTGAATGGGGACGCACCGGACTCCGACTGTGAGCCGCACGCGAACATAGTGTGAACCCAGCCTGAATGACAATTACTCAGTCATGCAACTTTGTACCCATGTGAAATTTTTGTTCTTTTTTTTTCACAAATAGAGCTTTCTTTTGGTGGTATTTGATCACCCCTGTGTTTTTTCTGTTTTGTGCTATAAATTAAAACATTTGTAATTTTTCTTTATAAATTTTGGCCAAAATTTATGCTGCTACATACAGTATCTTTGGTAAAAAATAACCAAAATAAGTGTATATTATTTGGTCTTTGTGAAAGTTATAGAGTCTACAAAATATAGTGCCAATCTCTGAAAATTGATCACATCTGATGTACTGGCGGGCCTAATGTACTGGCGACATAACAAACATATAGTAGAGCTTTCTCAAATTTGACTGCAAAAAATGGAAATACACCTCTTAACCACTTCATTTGGCTGCTCAATGACCAGGCCATTTTTGCGATACGGCACTGTGTCACTTAAACTAAAAATTGCCCGGTCGTGCGACGCTGTACCCAAACAAAATTGACGTCCTTTTTTTCCCACAAATAGAGCTTTCTTTTGATGGTATTTGATCACCTCTGCGGTTTTTATTTTTTGCGCTTTAAACAAAAGAAGAGCGACAATTTTGAAAAAAACACAATATCTTTTACTTTTTGCTATAATAAATATCCCACATTTTTTTTCAAAAAAACTATTTTTTTCCTCAGTTTAGGCCAATATGTATTCTTCTACATATTTTTGGTAAAAAAAAAAAAAAAAAAAAAAAATCGCAATAAGCTATATTGATTGGTTTGCGCAAAAGTTATAGCGTCTACAAAATAGAGGATAGATTTATGGCATTTTTATTATTATTATTATTTTTTTACTAGTAATGGCGGCAATCTGCGATTTTTATTGGGACTGCGATATTGTGGCGGACAAATTGGACACTTTTGAGACCATTGGCAATTATACAGCGATCAGTGCTATAAAAATGCACTGAT
Organism: Lithobates clamitans; assembly: GCA_037952925.1. NCBI lineage: Eukaryota > Metazoa > Chordata > Amphibia > Anura > Ranidae > Lithobates > Lithobates clamitans. The sequence continues at coordinate 2,052,819 of JBBGZY010000695.1, read as the reverse complement.
TACTGTATACATATCACTGGCAGGGAAGGGGTTAACATTAGGGGGCGATCAAGATGTTAACTGTGTTCCCTAGGTGTGTTCTAACTGTAGGGGGATGGGACTGTCTAGGAGGAGAGAGAGATCGGTGTTCATACTTAGTATGAACACACGATCTGTCTCTACTCCCCTGAAAGAACCGGGATTTGTGTGTTTATACACACAGATCACGGTTCTCGCTCTGTCACGAGCGATCGCGGGTGCCCGGCAGTCATCGCGCCCGCTGGGCACTCGCATCGGCTCTGGGCACATGCTGCGGGCACGCGTACCCCTAGTGGCCAAAAGGTGAAGCGACGTAAGGCAACATTGTTTCGCCCAGCCATGCCATTCTGCCGCAGTAAAACTGCGGTGGCTGCAGGCAAGCAGTTAAGGCACAGAGCGAGTGTTAAAGTAGAAGTCCACCCTAACACTAAAATATCTAAATCTACAGGCATTCACGATCTAAGACTAACCTATATAACCCTGTAAAGAAGAAATCGCTATGTATACCTTTTCTGAAGCCGCTTGGGTCCGGTCCCACGCTGAGCTGTCAGCGGCGGCCTCTCTGTGTAGGTGGGTGCAGAAGAGGCAGCCAACAATGGAAGCCCCATAATAACTTTCTGGGTGACATCACTTCCCATTCATTTCACAGCTGTTGTGGGCTGTCTCCTATGGAAAGCTTCCGCCACTGGAGACCGGACTGGAGTGGCTTCAAAAAAGGTATGACTACTGATTTCTTCTTTACAGGGCTAGATAGGTTAGTCTTAGATTGTGGATGCCTGTAGATTTAGAGATTTTAGTGTTAGGGTGGACTTCCACTTTAAGTGCTGAGGAAGGGAGCTGCTCAGTTAAGCAAATAGTTTTGTAAGACCATAAACTACTGTAGCAACCTCTAGTAGTGTGCTAGAGAGGATAGGTCAATTTAAGCAGGCCTGGCTAGCAGCCTGGCCTGTTTGTTTTCATTCTGGGCTGGGAGTAGCTCAGGGTAGCAGCTGGTGACCCACAGGCAGCATCACTGAGACCTCCCTCTTCTTTCTAGAGTTTGCTGGAGAGTTCTAGAAAGAGAGGAGAAGAGGAGAGGTGGAGCTGCCTGGGGTGTTTTAGGGAGCCCTGACCAATCCCCAACCTGGATTGGATGGGGAGAAGTTGTCAGGTGGATGATCTGGAGTGAGAATGTGCGGAGGCTATCAGGGCCTTTGAGGGAGCTCTCCAGTCTAGGGGGGGTGTGACCTTGGGCCTGGGTTTGGGTGCAGTCGGGTTCATTTTTCAGGAACACAAGGAGAGGTCCTGGACTGGAGGCAAAAGAGAGAGCAAGAAGAGGACAGCAGGAGGTAGTGCTACTAGGACTACTAAGAGACTCCAGGGAGGACAACTGGTCGCAACCAGGAGGGCTGGTGAGTGAGGCACAGTCAGAAGGACTGGGGAGGCACGCCTGAGAGGACTGGGAGTTTGCAGTCTGAGATGGGTGCAGAACCAGAAGTGTGGACTGTGGTGGAAGGGGAAGTGGAAAGAGGCAGCTGCAGCCAGGAGGGCTGGCAGGGCCTGAAGAGGGCTAACTGAGATTAGTAGCCATGTTAGGGCAGCTAGCACAAAAACTTTTCTGCTACACATTGGGGCCTGCAAAGGGCATTTGCTGAGGCCTCGTTGAGTCAGTGTCAGGCCTAACCAACAAATAGTGCTAGCTGTTCCTGGGGAACCAAGTGATGTGTTGGAGGTGACTAGGAGTAACAGCCTGCAGCAAGTGATGTGCTGGTGGAGTGAGTGATGAGCTTCAAGAAAGTTGTGCAGGCGGAAGCTGAAGGTGTATGTACAGGCAGTGTACATAGTTGTCCCAAAATAAATTGCTGTCTATCTATGGGCATCCCATATTTCCTATCCCCATCCAAGTTATACCCCTCAACAGGGCTTCTTTCTCAGAGAATAGGTGCAGGAACTCAACCATGCCCGCCACACACACATACCTGCGAAATGGCATGAAATAGTAGCTCTTCCCTCTGCATACAACTCCTCCCCTCCACTGCCCTCATTTTCTCCCCCCCTCCTTAAAAGCTCCACCATCTGTCTTATGTCTTACCTTTGTTGCAATATTAAGCTAAAGCACCTATCTGGCTGTAGTACCTCCCAGCATACTATATTATACTACAGTCACTAGATCATGCAGTAGGAGCATCAACAACTGGTCACCAGGGAAAAAAATGGAGGTTGCAGCCTACCACAAACCCTCTCCTGCCCATGACTCCACTGAACCCTGGTCACCTGTTCTGTATCTCCCTTGCCCCTGTCTGGCACTCAGTGAGATCTGCGCAGGAGATCTGACCTGTGGGAACTACTAGGAGATAAGCTATCACTTGTAATCGCAGAAGCTGGACTTCAGTGTTACCAAGTGATAGTGGTGAGCAGGGAGCAGAAGACCTGAGGCAGAGGTGGTGGAACTGGGTTCCCCCTAGTTCCTGCTAAAAAAAAAGCCCTGCCCCTCAATAAAACAAAAAAAAACAAAAAAACAAAGTTTACTGACTGTTTTATGTCTCGGAGTGTCTGAGAGTGAATGCAGGGCTGGGCAGGGTGACAGACAAACCACAATTCTCAGCAGCCCTTACGGAGGTACCGCTACACTACAAATAAACAAAAAATGAACCCGTGCTTAATGCCCCAATAATAAATACTTTAGCATTTGGGTTAAGCCTTAAGCATTCAGGCAGGAGGATGGTGAAGTGTTAAAGGGCGCTAAAGCGTAAGAGACGCTTTATAACAAAGAAGTGAAAAATGAATCGTCCATGGGACTTTTTTAAAGGTCATGAAACACATAAAGAATATGTAAAAGTCATCAACTTCATTAGAAAATCTAAAAGTAAAATGGAATAAAAACGGAAATGCACCAGAAAATGTTTTTTTTTCTTACAATCTTCCATACTGTAATACATATTTGAAAACATCCTTCAAGAGATTCATCAATAAGTGTGCCAATCAGGAGGAAAAAATTGAATATATTATAAACCTCAAGGTGTTTCCTGAAACGTGGTTCACTTCATCACTCACTGTTGCTGATAGAGTGTAACTCAATGTGGTAGCCAAGGTTCAGTAAAGACTTGCTATGTCGGGAGTATACATTTTCTCTCTCAGGCTTTGTTCTACAATCACTCGCCGGGCTGTTATTCTCTTTTCCTTAATTTCTTATAGCTTTCATATTACATACTTTATCACGTTTTAATTCACATCTTGTTTTGGGACATTTTATCCCTTGTGTCTTGTTTTTTTCTTCACTTTACCTACTTTTGTGCCTATTTTAGACTTCAAATTAATATTTCTAGGGCTTGATACAATAATTTGTCTCTATGAGTAAGTCCACTTTCTGTGTGCCAAGGCATACTTCTCCTTTTGCCTTTGCCTCCTAGGGTGCCACTGGGGCATCTCCCCGTTGTCTTCACAACCACCTGGGACAGACTTCCCAACCGTGGTTATTGTTTGGTGTTGATATTATGGTCTTTAATGAACCTTGGTTACCAAATTGAGTTACACCTTGTCAGTAAATTCAAACTCCTGATGAAGTAAACAATGTTTCATGAAACGCGTTGTCATTTATGATGTATTCCATCTTTTCTTCCTGATTGGCACAATTATTGATGAATCTCTTCATGAAGAATTTTTTCAAGTATGTACAGAAGTTATGTAAAAATGTAAAACCTGTTCTTTGTGCATTTAATTTTTTTCTACTCATTTTACTTTTGTATGTTCTCATAAAGTTGATGACTTTTACATATTATATATTTTATGTTTCCACTTCTTTGTAAGTATTTGGGACAGAGGTGTTTATGCCTCTCTGCTAGACACTTTATATCACTCAGATCAGCTCAGCTGCTAGATATACACAAATTTGTAGCTTCAAGAGCTTGGCACCAAAAACGTACAGCACTGAGCTGTTGGAGATGCAAAATAACATACCTTACAAGGACTGATGTGAATGGTTCAATTTGCTCTGTAGTATGAGTAGAAAGTGTCAGAGCGGTACAAATTAGTAATAAAAAGTAAACTTACTGCCCCCTGGAGGTGTGAACAAGTAGCGTGATGAGGGTCGAGGTAGCAGGACACACACAGTTCAGTGCCAGCATGGCATATTTAAACTCCTCCTCACATACCACATGATCTGAAAATAAAGGGCAAAATTATCAGCCACATTAAAATAACTATCAACCAATCAATCTATCTGAAAATTTGGATAACTTTGGGCTTTGTTCTTACCTATTTTAAGAGCAAAATAAGTCTGTTATCTTCTTCATAATATATAAAAAAAAAATTAAATCTATCAGGTACGGTAGGAACTCCCTTTTATGGCTTCAGTGGGAGAGTAGACCAGGAACTTGCAGATATTTTGGTGATCACACACACCTCTAAACGATCCTTTCCCACAAGTCAAAATATCTGCCTTGGTCATGTGACCAGCCATATCACATATGAACTCATAGACCAGCAGTTTTGCACCGCGAGGTGGCCATTTGAACTTACCTGCAAACTTGACATGAAATTTGTTCTCAGGCTTCAAAATCTGGACATACAGAGGACAGTTGGGAGCGAAATCTTTCACGGCCCAGGCTCTCAAGATGGTCTGATGGTCCTAAGAATGAACATTAGAACAAGCCCTTAGGCTCACCATACATGTTTTAATCTGACTGTACTATCTCTGTATAATCAACTTTAGATTGAGCAAAACTACTGTATGCAATATGAGGACCTATCTAAACTATCCAATCAATTTGTATCCAATCAGGCAAGGAGATGTACAATCAGAGTGTGGTATGTGCATGTGGTGAGCTTTAGATGAACTACCATAACTAGTAGAACAGCATCGCAAATCAGAAATTGCATCTTATTGGTGTCAACAAAAGTTCCAGCGCATGGAAGTGCCCAGTTCAGCTGAGTGGGGAGGTTGGGAAGGGTTAATGGCCGGCCGCTGCTTCCAATCTCATGAGATCAGATGAGAAAGTGTTGATCTGGTGTATAGACTCGAAATAACAAGAAGTTTCTTTTAGGAAATGATGATAAAAACTTTAATAGATACTTGGAAAAAAATGAAGAAAATGAACCCACGATACAAAATCCATGGTCCAGCAAATAGATGGAGTGATTAAGCTGTGACTCACAGTTCTGATGGAAGCTGTGGCTATGCCTGGTAGAATGGATGGCTGCCTCCGTATGCTGGTAACCCTGGGAGCGGGCAGATGGCCCGATAGATGCGAGCTCTGTCACCAGGGCTTGTTAAGTCTCCACTGGGGCTGATCGCTGCTGTGAGAAGGACTCACCAGTAAGAAGGACGTGCTGGACGCCGAGAGCCACACTCAATAGCCGATATGGAGTCGTCAGGCAAACCAGAAGCTGAAGCTCCGCTCCTAGGGTTACCAGCATACGGAGGCAGCCATCCATTCTACCAGGCATAACCACAGCTTCCATCAGAACTGTGAGTCACAGCTTAATCACTCCATCTATTTGCTGGACCATGGTTTTTGTATCATGGGTTCATTTTCTTCATTTTTTTCCAAGTATCTATTAAAGTTTTTATCATCATTTCCTAAAATAAACTTCATGTTATGTCGGGTCTATACTCCGGATCAGCGCTTCCTCAACTGTGTTGTTCATCTTATTGGTGTGCATATACTAAAATGGCAAGAGCTTATTTTAGATCTATGGCTACATTACTGAAATCAGTTTTATGTTATTAAATAAATCTTCTTTCGCTTAAAGCTGAATACAGATACATAAGTATTCTTATTTGAATCTTGGTGTGCTTCATCTATTAATTTCAGTTGTGCGCTAATCCAGTGTGAAAATTTGCCTCTGTACAGACAGGAACTTCCTGTAATAAAGACCAGTCACTGCTGCTCTCTCTCCTTGTGCAAAGTGACTGGTCTTGTCTCTGCCCCCTCCTGTAGTTTTCTGCAGGCAGCCTGTAATAGGCGGAGCTGTTGAATCCCTCCCACAGCTCTTCTCTTTGCACAGGCTATGTACAGCACAATGATTTCACTGTTATATTTACATGTGTTTGGTGCACACAATGTGAATTTATGTACTTTGTGGCTATTAAGAAATACATTTAGATAAATGTTTTTGTTTGTGGAGCTTTAAAACTGAACTCCAAGCAAAAAAATAAAAAAGGTTTTACATGCAGTGGGTCTGTGCCCGCACTGCACGGGTCAACTGATCTTTTGTCTAGGGGATTGGGAAACAGAGATACAGTGCTGTGAAAAAGTATTTGCCCCCTTCATGATTTTTTATTTTTTTGCATCTTTCTCACACTTAAACGATCATCAAACAAATTTTTATATTACACAAAGATAACCCGAGTAAATCCAAGATACAGTTTTTAAATCATTATTTCATTTATTAAGGGGAAAAAGCTCTTCAAACCTGCCTAGCCCTATGTGAAAAAGTAATTGCCCCCTCCTATGCTGAATTATGAGTGAACTGTGATTACCCAAAATTTTTTGGAAAGCTGAGTTAAATTTCACTTGCCACACCCAGGCCTGATTACTGCCAGACCTGCTGAATCAAGAAATCACATAAATAGAATCTGTCTGACAAAGTGAAGCACGCTTACAGATCCCAAAAAGCCACACATCATGCCACATTTTTTCTAAAAAAAAATTTAAGAACAGATTAGAAACAAACATGTATCGTTCTAGGAAGTGTTTTAAAGTCATTTCTAAGGCTTTGGAACTCCAGTGAACCACGGGGAGAGCCATTATCGACAAATGGAGATAACTTGGAACAGAGGTGAACCTTCCCAGGAGTGGCCGGCCTACAAAAATTACTCAAGGAGCATGATGACGACTCATCCAGGAGGTCATAAAAGAACCCAGAACAACATCTAAAGAACTGCAGGCCTCACTTGCCTCAGGTAAGATCAGTGTTCATGATTCAACTATAAGAAAGAGACTGGGCAAAAATGGCATCCATGGGAGAGTTCCAAGGCCAAAGCCACTGCTGACCAAAAAGAACACAAAGGCTCATCTCACATTTACCAAAAAACATCTTGATTATCCCCAAGAATTTTTGGCAAATATTCTGTGGACTGATGAGACAAAAATTTAACTTTTTGGAAGGTGTGCGTCCCGGTACAACTGGCATAAAACTAATACAGCATTTCATAACAAGAACATCATACCAGCAGTCAGACAGCGTGATGGTCTGGGGTTGCTTTGCAGCTTCAGAACCTGGACGACTTACCATAATTGATGGAACCATGAATTCTGAGCTTTACCAGAAAATCCTAAAGGAGAATGTCCGGCCATCAGTTCGTGACCTCAAGCTCAAGTGCACTTGGGTTATGCAGCAGGACAATGATCCGAAACACAACAGCAAGTCCACCTCCAAATGTTTCAAACAAAGCAAAATGTAGGTTTTGGAGTGGCCCAGTCAAAGCCCGGACTTAAATCCAATTGAGATGCTGTATCATGACTTTACAAAGGCAGTTCATGCTAGTAAACCCTCCAATGTGGCTGAATAAAACAATTCTGAAAAGAAGAGTGGGCCAAAATTGCTCCACAGCAATATGAAAGACTCTTTGCCAGTTATTGCAAACGCTTGATCGCAGTTGTTGCTGCCAAGGATGGCACAACCAGTTATTAGATTTCGGGGGCAATTACTTTTTCACATAAAGCCAATCAGGTTTGGACAGCTTTTTTGCCTTAATAAATGAAACCATGATTTAAAAACTGCATTTTGTAGTTACTCGGGTTATGTTTGTGTACAGTAATAGGAAAATGTGTTTGATGAAAAAAAAAAAAAAATCAGAAAGGGGGCAAATACTTTTATACTTTAATACAGCATTGTATGCTTACCTGATCTTCCCTGCACAAGACAGGTCCCTGTCCCTGTGGCTCCTACCCCCCCCCCTCCCCCTCCCATGGTCTAGTCGTGTGGACTGTTCCTGACATCATCAAGCTCATAGCACTGCTCTGGATGTGAGCACATCAGGAAGAGTCCACTGTTGGATCATGGGGGAGCACTGTTTGCTGGTGGAATGGATGATAAGCTTTCTACTCTCCCCTGGAAAAAACGAGCAGTTAACCCTTGCATTGCGGGCACAGACCCACTACATGGAAAACCTTTTTTTTTTTTTGCCTGGAGTTGGGCTTTAATGTTTAAGGGGAACAAGCTCCTTAAGCTTAGTACACACAGGCTGAATGTTGGACGGCATCCGCTGGTTTAATAGAAACCATACGATATTTGGCCCGTATGTACTGGAGTTTCAGTACGACAGCAGCCGGCCGAAGGGGTTTGACCAGAAAAGTTCTGCAGGATCGGCTCGCGATCAGCGCTCTCAGGGGGATGGGGCGTCCCCCTGTCAGAACACAATAGAACAACAGGGGAGATCACTGTACTAACGTCGGACAGTTAGTACAGTGGCTCCGACCTGACCAAAAAAAATTAAAAATACTGGTGTATACAAGGCTTAAGGCTGTTTATGGGTAGATAATGCAGTTCCAGCATTTCAGCATATAATGGGACTTAAAATGTGAACATATACTGTACTGTATGCTACATTTAGAAAACTACCATCTGTATGTTGGCTTGTTTCTCAAAAATATAGCAAACCAAGATTTGTAGAAAAGACAGATTAAAATCTATACTATCCTTAAAAAGGTACTAAAACTTGGTTGATAGATCTAACCATAAAAAGCATCCTTGATAACGTTATTTATTTCAAAGGAAGACAAAACATTTTCTAAAGCTTGGTCCTATTTGCTTTAACAGGGAAAAATATCCTTCGTGATCCCCTATGGCATTGTTATAAATTCCCAGATCAACAATCTCCATTGTGTTTTCACAACTGTAAAAAGCTCAATATCTGGTATATTTAGGAAAGATTCCAACCCATCTTGGAAACATCCAGTCCTATCCGCTGGAACCAATTTCTGTGGAAGCTTTTTCCACATTTTCACATCTCTTCCAGCTGTGAAAATAATGTGCAGGTGCGGGAGATTCTAAACTTACAGCGGCAGTGCGGTCCACTTCGTTCCGGCTACTCAGAATGAAACAGGCTTCTGCGTCATCCATCCTGCGTTAAAGAACATTATTTCTATGGGAGCTGTAGGCCATCACAATATACATCAAAAACAATATATCAGGCATTCCACTGATCGATATTAAATAACCATTATAAAAAATAGCAGCAAGCTGGGAATTTTCAGACTCTACAAGTCTACATGGACTGTTTTCACAAATGTTTATTACAAAGTTATCAATGCTGATGTGTTTGAAACATTTTTGTAAGCAAGTCTCAAAAGAAAGTTATGGGTTTGTATATGAATGTGTTGAACTAAAATGTAAAATAAATCTTAGATATTGAATCATTTGAATGATGTCTTTTAAAGGTCCCCACCCCTAGTGTAACTGATGAGCTTATCACTCTGTTCTCTCCTTCTGTCAGCATGTTCCTAGCCAGCGCATGTACATGAAGCAGAGTCTGACTGGCTCCTAGTATTGCCCCTCCCTGGGTTCTGCTGTTCAGGGATTACAGAAAGACCGATATAAAAAAAGTCAGGCACTTGTACTACTCTCTTTCAAAAATAATTTAATGATTTTTTTTTTATAAAGACTCGAAACTGCAATAATGCATACATTTTATATCTACCTTGAGGTACATTATTAAACCCCCAACTAAAAATATAATATATTGCAGCTAACCAATCATTAGATGTGGTGGCTGCATTAGTCTTTTTTAGGCTTCCTTCCCTGTTTTTACCTAATGATCTGGCCAGTAACATCCTTCCTGTGTTAGAGAACCTACACTCTGGATGAAGGAGCAACAGAGACACCTTTGGGCAGCAGCATTGTATTCTGGGGGTAGGGGAGTATTAGTACTATCACAGATATACCAACAAATTGAAGCCAAGTTCCAAAAATAACAGGCTACTGGCTGGATCACCAGATGAAAGCCCAAAAAAGAAAATGAATGCAGTTATCACATCTAAGAATTGGTATACTGCAATGTAATAAATATTTATTTTTTGGGTTTAACACTGTTTTAAGCTTGTAAGATGTGTAGCAGTTTTCTAGGTTCTGAACACAATATTAGCAAAAAAATTCCATCTGAAATGTAATTGGTGGTCAGTGGCCACACCCTCGTGCCCTGGAAACTCCGTAGCTCCAGTTCGTACTCACTTTGCTCTCATGAGGTCCTGATCTTTTAGTGCCGACCCTTGAAGGTAGATAACACGCTGAGACCACAATGGTATCTGGAGTACTCGCCGAACCTGAAGATCCATCTCCGTTGGGCAGAGAATAACAACATAATAATCCTGAAAAAGAAGATGTAAATGACAAACAGAAAACAAAGTTAAAGTGATACTAAAGGTCCGTTTTTTATTTTCTAAATATGTTCCTTTAAGCAAGTGTATTGTTGGTCCACTGACCTTTTCCTTCGTTTTCCCTTGTAAATATTTTTTTTCTTTGTGTGAAGTTGTAACTTCCTGTTCCTCCTCTGTGAGCTTGCCCCATCATCCGAGCCGTTATGGCTGGGGGTTACTATGTGTGCTCGCCCCCTCCCTTGGGACTACATCCCTGTGGGGAGACGCTGTGTGCGTTCACAGGCACGGGAGGCAGGGGGGAGCCATGGGCGTGTCTAAGGCGCTGTAGCTCCACCTCCCGTGCCTTGTTATTGTATTGAATGACCAATTATGGGCGTGCTGGGAAGGCTGGGGAGGTGGAAATGGGGGTGTTAACTGGGCAGCGTGTGTTCACCGAAGGCAGAAATTGAAATGAAAACTAGGCTCGTTCTCATTATGTCACATAGCGAAAAAGCGGCAATGCGCATGCACGATGCGGCTAAGCCTCAAGGGAATTGTAGTTCCTTTGAAGCCGTGACGTAGCTGCAGTGAGCGCTCTCGAAAACCCGGAAGTTTAGGAGAGAATGCAGAGAGGAAAGGAGGAAGTGGTGAAAAAGCATAGTTATCTAACAGGTAACTAAATCATTTAGGCACAAATAACATCTATATAGCATATAGATCACATATTGCCCAAAAAATTTTTACCTTTACAACCCCTTAAAATAAATGGTATCTACAGCCTACATCACTAAAGAGGTGAACTGGCCATATACAACATTTTTGATAAATTATCTTCCCATGTTGGCAACGGCTGTTAGCGTGCCCATTTTCTCCTCAAGGTTTCTCCCCTTGACCCATATAATTTTCATTTTAGAGTTTGTGTAATCAAATAATTGGTTATTTTTAATGGGTTACATGGAATGATTCTTTGAAGGTCAATCTATCTACACCGATATTGTGTTTGGTGGATGGTGGATTAAACCAGTGGTCATCAACCCTGTCCTCAACGCCCACTAACAGGCCAGGTTTTATGTATTACCTTGGGGAGATGCAGACTAGAATACTGCAATCACTGAGCAGCAAATGATATCACCTGTGATGTATTTCAGTTATCTTGCAAACCTGGCCTGTTAGTGGGCTCTGAGGACAGGAGTTGATGCCACTGGATTAAACCACTTCACAGCTAATTATATCTCTAAGTGCCGGTTCACACAGGGGCGACTTGTCAGGCGACCTAGCCGCCTGACAAGTTGCCTCCCGTTCTGTACAATGGAACCGTTCTAATAGGAGCGACGCAAGTCGCTCCAACTTAGAAAAAGGTTCCTGTACTACTTTGGGGGCGACTTGGGGCGACTTGCATAGACTTCTATACAGAAGTCGTTTTGCAAGTCGCCGTGGGAGTCGTGTGCAGGTCTCCTGCACCTGCACTTGCAAGTCGTGCCGCCCCTGTGTGAACCGGGGCTAAAGGGAATCTACTGATGAGATGTCTGCACTGAGTTCCTGGGTCAGCACACCTGCTATGGTCATTATGATGGATTTCCACTACACCTTGTAAATTTTTTACTTACTTTACATTGTGGAGAATGTAACAGGAAAGGATTAAACACACAGTTGGACAGGAACAGTGTCAGCAATTACAGCAAGGAGATCTCGCTGTTGGAAGATCCAAGACATAAGAAGCCAGGGGCTGACTTGACCCATTGGGCTCTACCTAGAACTAAAAGACTTTTGGGTGGACTAACTATTTAATCCAGCATAAATTACAGAAACAAAATGCTAGTTTATTACAACATTACTGTCACCCTGGCTTAGTATTAGTAGGTTATTAGCTCTCTTAAACAGTGCAGAGACCAGCCGTGGTACCTGAAGCCGTGGATGAGCATAGAACTCATTCAGAAAGTCCATCAGAAGGTCAATCTTCAGGGAGCTGACACAGAGGACTACGTGTTTCTCAGTCTGCGCTCTGTGACGGCTGTAGTTCCCCCCCGATTTTTGCCGCTCCATCCAAAGGTAGACCAACTCCTCAAACTGACAGAAAATAAAAATAACAAGCAAATAAGTGAAATAAAAAAACACAGCATTTATAGGCTTTTTCGGCAAGTAAAAAACAGCAGTGGATTCTTGTTTCTTCTTGACAATTTTTTGAGAGTAAAACTAAAACTGATATCTCAGATGTGGGTGAACTACAATGGCCTGGATCACCAAAAGCATGTCTTGAGGAGACCTTTCACTGTGACATAGCTATTTAAAGCAGTATTAAACAAAATAAAAAAAACGCTAACAAGCAGGATTTTCATGACAGAAGAGAAGAGGCCCTAATGGTCTTTTCTGTCATTAATCCTTCCCCCTGCCTATCAGTGGTAATGTATACTGAGCTGTGCATGCACAGCTCAGAGTACTTTTATTGCATCTGCTCTGTGTGATGGAAGAATGGGAGAACATGTTGACAGCTGACAGCGCATTGCTGGAGGGCATCCCTTGACCGGTAAGTCTGTCATAATTTGCTAGCGTGCAGAACAACTAACCCCTTATGCCATAAACTTACAGGCCCATTAAAAAAATGAAAATCAGTGGAATTTAATACCACTCTAAGTTTCTGCACGTATACCAATATATGGAGCTCTTGGAAAAGATAAATAAAAGCAATTACCGTATATACTCGAGTATAAGTCGTTCCGAGTATAAGTCGAGGCCCTAATTTACTACAAAAAAAATGGGAAAAACTTATTGACCCGAGTATAAGACGAGGGTGAAAAATGCACAGCTACTGTAAGTGGAAAAGAGGGTCAACAATGCCCATTTGCAGCATCACTGTGCCCATTTGCATGCCTCACTGTGCCCATTTGCAGCCATAGGTCCCCTGAACTTCAAACTCGGTAGTTAAGGGTTCCTAGATGCCCCCTAGCTGCAGCCAAAATTTGGGGTCTCTGAACCCAAAGGGTCCTGAAATGACATTGCTGCAGATGGACACAGTTGACCAAATTTGGGGCCCTGTATCTCGGGGCCACTTAGTGCTAGGAACCCCAAATTTGGTGTGCAAACCCAGTGGAACTAGCACCATAAAATGTCCAAAGCTGGGGTTTCTAGCACCAAGTGGCCCCGAGATACAGGGCCCCAAAAATCAGTTCAGAAAATGTCAAGCACTTTTCTGCAGCAGAAAATGACATTTTCCGAATTGGTTTTGGGGCCCCGTATCTCAGGGCCACTTAGTGCTAGGAACTTCATCTTTGGATATGTTGTGGTACCAGTTCCACTGTGTTTGCATACCAAATTTGGGGTTCCTAGCACTAAGTGGCCCTGAGATATGGGGCCCCAAAGTCGGTTCAGAAAATGTCAAGCACTTTTCTTCAGCAGAGAATGACATTTTCCGAACCGAGTTTGGGGCCCCGTATCTCGGGGCCACTTAGTGCTAGGAACTTCATCTTTGGATATGTTGTGGTACCAGTTCCACTGTGTTTGCATACCAAATTTGGGGTTCCTAGCACTAAGTGGCCCTGAGATATGGGGCCCCAAAGTCGGTTCGGAAAATGAAATTTTTTGCTGCAGAAAAGTGCTTGACTCGAGTATAAGTCGAGGGGAGCACTTTCAGCACAAAAAAATGTGCTGAAAAATTCGACTTATACTCGAGTATATACGGTAGATTAATTTTTTATATTAAAGACCATCCACTACCCATATAAAAAAAAAATCAGCCTCCAGTCCAGTTAAGTATTAATTTAAAACAGCATCACTGCTGCTAGTATAGGTCAGTGTTTCTCAACTGCAGTCCTTAAGGCGCACCGACAGGTCATGTTTTCAGGATTTCCACTATTTTGCACAGGAGATTTGATCAGTTTCGCTGCCTTAGTAATTACCACAGCCGTTTCATCTGGGGGAAATCCTAAAAAAACAAACTGATAAACTGTTGTTATTCTGTCTATGCAGTGTGAATCACAAGCATGGCTGAACAGAAATACAAATTTTGGCATGCAAGATAGGTCTCCTATTCTGTGGTGTATTTAGAGGTTTGCCTTTAGTTTCTTTTTTAAACCTCAAGCAAAACACAGACTTGAAATTAATTGAATAATAATTTCTTTTATGGTACTAAGTCCATTTATTTAAGTGTATTTGTTTCAAGTGGTAATTTCATTATTGCAAGCTGTCCTTTGTTATCTTCTGCATCAGGCTCTGAGTCATTGTGCTTCTTTTGGCTCTTCAAATCTTTTCTTTCCTTAGGAAGATACCGAAGACCTTATTTCATTCTTCTGTTATTCAAGACCCATTTAATTTAATAAAATCTAATTTATTATTTCACACCTAAGAATGGCTTGGTAATATCTAAGAACCATTCCATATTCTGAATACAAAGTATGATCGATTTTAGTATTAAAGGGAGAACATAGTGGCTTTGTATAAATATATTAATTTTCTTTATACAGTACGGTTGAGAAAACATTTGATCCTTTTTTACCTTTTACGAGGTCATAAAAACTATTGCATGATAATGTTTTTCATCCTTTAGCATCCAGATAGAACTTTGGGCTCATTTGTAATTGTTTTAGTCTCTTTTTGGTAACTTTTTAGCTCCTTTATGTGGCGGTTCACAGAGCACAATAGCTCAAACTGAAATGTGCACTAAAAATGTCAAAACTGTGGCTCCACCCTTCTCTCTCCCACCTATCTGTACAATTTGTCTAAGGTCTTAATCAGAGACAGAGTGACTCAAAGGAGACATCTACTATTTTAGATCACCTACAGTGAATTGGGAAGCTTTTGTTATATATTTAACACTTCATTGTCAACTGAAGGTTGTGTACATATAGTAAAAAAACAGATACTTAAAACTGATAAATTATAACTCACCCCAAACCATTCTAGTGGCCAAATCTATGGCTATTTAGGGTGGGCTGAGAAAGCAGGGTAAGAAGCAGGCATTAAGAAGGTGGGGGGGTCTCTGTCAGCATCATACAATCCTGAATAAATTGGTCATAGATGGTTGAAAGTCAGGACGTAATCTGCCTATTTTCTGCAGCCTTAGGATCCCCTGCTTGATTTTCCAATTGCATAGCAAAGAACCACAATCCTGCTTATCAGTGAATTTTTCTTTCTGCTGTACTCTAGCCTGAATATTAACTTTAAAATTTTGTCCCCCCAGGGTTTGGTGTCTAGAGAACCTTTGCAATGCTATGTTATGCCTGATGGACTCTCTGACATCCAGTCAACGCGGAGGTGACAGGTTCTGTACCAGAGCTCCATCCCAGAGGACGGTGCATCTTCCCAAAGACTATACAGCATTCGTTATCAAACTGTCCACGTAGAAATGAAGTGTAACAAAGGACACCTTCAGAGCTGTCAGAATTTCAACCCAACTATTCTGAAGTTATGTTCATTGTCAGGTTCTCCATGTAAGGAGGGGTCTCTGTTCTTAATGGTTAAGAGCGGCCCTCTTTCACCTCTTATGGGGGTAGCTGACAAGTTTGGATCATCACTTTTGTAGCTAGTTGTTGGTACTCAAACTTTAACTTCTTGTCATAGTCAAGGGTCAGTCTCTGAGGCCAGAAGCTATGGCAGTAGAAAGGTTCACACAGTAACCAGCAGGATAAATACACAAGCACAAGGTAACGTGGGTTAACCCGAGGCGCAGGGTCTAAGTCTGGGGTCTCAAACTGGTGGCCTTCCAGCTGTTGCGAAACTACAAGTCCCATGAGGCATTGCAAGGCTGACAGTTATAAGCATGACTCACTCAGGCAGAGGCATGATGGGACTTGTAGTTCCACAACAGCTGGAGGGCCACCGGTTTGAGACCCCTGGTCTAAGCACTAACCGTTTTTTACCAGAGCCCCAGATGGTGGATGCTATTGCCAGGTGGCTGTCCATGGGATCACCCCACCAGGAGGTGAGTAAACAGGGGTCATTTAAGAGATGTAGAAGGTTGGGGTCAAGCAGAAGCATTGTCAATGAATAAGCCAAATGATGATAACAAATGATAGCAGGTTGGGATCAGGCAGAAGCGTAATCAATGAACAAGCCAAAGGTCAGTAATGAGTGGTAATGAAGAGCTGGACAGCAGCTGAAGCAAGATATTGCCTGGAGCAGAGTACAATAATCTGGCAAACAGGAAATGCAAAGACATAGCTTAAAGCAGTAAAAAACGGGCCAAAAAAAAACTGGGCCCCCTGCAGGTTTATACCATAATGTGCTTATATTGTGCTAGTAATGTGCACTGCATACTAGCACATAATGACAAACTTAACTTTTAAACAAAGCCCTCCAGTGATGCGCTGTCATCATTGCCGGGACTTCCATCTTCCTTATGGGTTCGTTGGTTCTAGCCATTTGAATGACCAGGCCACGATAATGTCACTTGCTCTGCATTCAGCACTCACTGTATGCCCTGAATGAAAAGCGTCACTGCACATGTGCGAGTGATGTCATCGGTTATTGCAGATGTGAATATCTCCTAAACAGTTAGTGCATTTAACTTTAGCACCAACAAAGACAGAACATGTACAGCTTACCTGGAGTGGTAACACCACGAGTGCCACACAGATCATGATTACCACCAGGAGCTGAGATGGCCATATCTTAGGAGTGACATCTCCATAGCCCACGGTGGAGAAGGTAACAATGCAGAAATAAAATGACTTGAAGAGTGAAAGATTTTCCCCAGCTCTTTCCAAATGCTGAATGCCACACATCCTGAAAAAAAGAGACAAAGTTAGCTTTTTCTTCTACCTACTGGAAAATAGATTAGTCTGTTTCCTAGTGAATAAAGTTGAACTAAAATAAAAAAATTACCCTTGTAGTAGGGCCCTACGGGCACTGCAAGGGTTAAATGCTTGTTTTTGTCTAGGGGGCCTTTGTAGTTACTAAGCTTTCCACCACTCCGGGTTGTGGGAAGGCACTCAACAGCTTTACTTACAATGCAGGCCTGCTGGTCCTGCATTGTATACAATAACGTCTAAGTGCCTGCGACCCATGGGGCAGCCAAGAGAAGCAATTTTGCACAGACCGGCTGGGGGGGAAGCCTGTGGGAATGAAGAATAAGGTAGGTATAGTTGCTTTGTATGTTCCCCCTAGAATAAAATAAACATATAACCTTTTCAGTGTGTGGATAACCTCACTACAAGGGCAGTTTTTTTATTTTCCCTGCTTTAACGAACAGTATTACAATGTATGTGAAGCCAAACCAGGCAAGAAACCCTTGTTAGGTATTATTGGTCTGTGGCCCCTGTGGGGAGATTTCCATTGACTTCCTATCCCCATAACAACCTTGCCACAAGACGAGAAGTGGGAGAAAATCTCTACTGGGGACACAGAAAGTAAGAAAAAGCGGAACAGATCCTCAGATTTTCTCTTTGTAGGCTTTAAAAAAAAGTCTGTAATGCTGTCTGTGTTCCTGTTTGTGATTTCCCCTCACTTCCTATCAGGGCCAGGACAATGGGTGGGCAGGAGGGGCGGCTGCCCTGGGCACTGTGGTATTATGTGAGGTTCGAGCACCACAAAGAGATTGAGGGGAGGGGAGGCAACAGGAGGTAAGAATGGTTCTAGGAGGGGAAATTTGGGGAGATGTGCTAGGAGTGGTGATGAAGGGGGGGGGGGGGGGGGTGTTGTGATAAGAGGGGAGATGGGGGAAGAGGATTTGTGCTAGGATGGGTGATTTAAGGAGTTTGTGCTAGAAAAGGTAATATTGTGTGTGTGTGTATGTGTGTGCGTGTGTGTGTGTGGGGGGGAAATTTGTGCTAGGAGGGGACTTTTTTGGGAGGGAGATTTGTGCTAGTAATGATGATTGTTCACGATTGTTGATCATTTGTTCTAGGAGTAATTTTTTTTTTTTTGGAGGGTTTTTGTGCCAGGATGGGGGGTTTGGGGGAGGGGAATTTGTGCTAGGAGGGGGGGTTTGGAGTGGGGGGAGAGGATTTGTGCTAGGAAGGGAAACTTTTTCGGAGGGGGTGAATTGTGCTGGGAGCATATGTGAAATGAGAGGATTTGAGCTAAGCGTGCAGACTAGCACTTTTTGAGGGAGAGTATTTTTGCTGACACATAATGCTTATACATTTTGGGGGGGGGGTGGGGGGCATAATTTGGCATGTTCGCCCTGGGCACTAGATGTCCTTTTCCCAGTGCTGCTTCCTATTCTAGTGTTACATTGTTTTCAGGACAGAAAATAGAGGGAATCTCCCCAAAGGAGCCCTAGTAATTATTGGTGTTAATGTTATTATTAAGATATTAAGCAGGTTTAAAGTAAGTTACCTTAAAGTGGCATTGACTATTGTTAATCCTTATGCTGCTAGCTTTAGTAAATAGATAGGAAAGTATATCATATTTACTTGTTTTAAACTTTTTTTTTTACATTTATTCAGTTACTTTCTGGTTTTCAGGTCTAGGCAAATGATCTCATACATTCCAGGAATCTTCAAGAGGGGTTTTCTCAGCTAACCACACCCTCCTGTTTGCATGCTTGAGCTAAAGGCAGATGGATTTCAGGAAATGCTACATGAATCATCTGCCTTTACTCAAGATTGCCAAAAATAGGGGTGTTTTTCAAAGTGATTTCTCAACAAAATAAAGCATGAGCACATGGATGGATGGACGAGTTTAAATATTAAAAATGAACTAAACAGAATTTTTGGTTTGTGGTGCTCAGATGCAGTGTAGTTCCGCCTTAAAACTTTACCTTTTTTTTTTTTTCTGACAGGTACCTGCTCCCCCTTTACTTCTTCTCACCTAGGTGAGCAGAGCAAGAGTTCACCCTCCACCTACTGTACAACTTCTGGGGACACATCACATGTCCCAGGAGACTGCAGGACCATTCAGAAAGGGCAGTGCGTCTCAGGCATGCACAGTAGCTGTGAAACACTAGGAAGTCACAGCTGGCGTCCCAAAAATTAAGATGGCGGTGCAGGGGACCCAAAGGCCAGTGAAAAAAATGGCACGGGTGATGACAGTGCTGGATTCCTGGGCTGGTAAGTGTTTGTATATTAAAAGTCTTCAGCTATAGTATTTGCAGCTGCTGACTTTTAGGCCTCATGCCCAGGAACATTTTTACAGCCACGTTTTTGAGCGTTTTTTGCAGCTTAAAAACGCCTCTCCATGTTAGCCTATGGCCTCATACCCACCATGGCATTTTTGAGCTGTAAGTGGCATAGGTGTTTTTAAGCTCCAAAAAAAAACCCAGGACCAGTGCGTTTTGAGGATCCAGCGCTAGAGCTGTAAAAACGCCAGACGCCGGTAAAAGGTGTTAAACATGGCTTAACGCTGTGTACACAGCGTTTTGCACCGTCCCGCGTTTCTCTGTCTCTATTCAAAATCAATAGTTCCCTATGGGAACCCACTGATTTGAATAGAAGTCTCGCCAGAAGTTGGATCAAGATGATCCGACTTGCGGTGCGACTTGTGTGCTGAGAATCTTGAAGTGGAACCCCAACAAAATTTTGCGTGAGGTTCCCCCCAAGATCCATACCAGACCCTTATCTGAGCACTTCAAGATTCTTATCTTGATCCGACTTCTGGTGAGACTTCTATTCAAATCAATGGGCTCCCATAGGGAACCATTGATTTTGAATAGAGACAGAAAAATGTGGCTGAAAGCTAGCGTGGCAAAACGGGTATTGACGCCAATGCAAAGCGCGGAAAAAAAACGCGTTTTTAACGCCCCTTTTTTCCTGGCGACGGTACTAGCTTTGCAGCTCGTTTTTTAAAGCGTCCGTGGGCATGTAGCCTACATTATTTTTATTTTTTTTTTAATTACTGACTGGAGCTCCTCTTTAACAATGTAAAATAGGAGTGCCTAGGGGCACTCACATACCGGGAAATGCACTGCTATTTTTTCAGAAGGAATCCCAAGAAAAAAAGATATATCTTTTAGGGTACTGCTTACTGCTTAGGCACAATCAACATTACTAAATTTTCTCCATAACATTGCAAATCCCACACTTTTAGAGTTAAGTTCCACTTTAAAACATGTATTGGCAAATGTTTGCTAAAATCCTTGCCCTATCTGGAGAGAAACAGGAAGAGTAGATTAAAAAATTACAATAGGTAGAACAGAGGATTATAAAATGCAAATTAAAAATAGTATTTGCATGAAAAAGCAGAGAAAACAGGCAGTAAGCCAAGCCGTATAACAGACTGCTTGAGTCACGATGACTATTATCCTGGTACTTTCTTTAAATCCAAAAACATGAAGGTAAGAATGGCAGAGCCGCGGTCACGCTGCAATGTGCCAGTCACATCCTCAATCTGTCTTATTAGGCTATGATTACCCGCTCATAATAAGGGCCATTGTCGCTTGTATGGCATGACTGCTGTAAGGCAAAGTGCGTAAAAACGAGATGGAAAAAAAGATTTCTGTTCTATATATATGTCCATCCTACAGAGGTATTGTCGCACATAATATGAAAGGGCTATTGTAACATTATAATACACCATAGGTATTAATTGAAAGATCGGGGGTGTGAATTTCGCACTAAATAATACACAAAAAGCTAAAGTTGGGCTAAAAATAACCTAAAAGACAACACAGACTATAGCTATCAGATTCAGATATACAGTATACAGCATATATAGTATATATCTTTTAACTTAAAATTATCCAGAGATCCACTGGTCAGGAGGTGTCTGGAGAAATCACAGAGTGCCCACAGACATCCAATTGTTTGTCGCTGACATTTATTAATTTATTACGCAGCTCTGCAACAGATTTTCATACAGATTCACAGACCATTACATGAATCTGTGCAAAGTTGCGCTATTTGTTGTATGGACGGGAGACAGATTTCTAATAAGTGTCTATAAAAATCTCTATGAACATTGCTAGCCTCTGCTGCAATAGGGATAAGGAAAATAATGTAATGCTTGGTGCATTTTAAAGGCCATAATGATGCGTCAGTCCTTGAGAAGTTATAATTTTAAGCTCTTTTTAATAATGTTTACAGCACCCAAAGACAGTAACTGCGCTGAGGTCAGAGGGGGGGATGCAGAAATACATAGAATTAGAAGCTTACAATATCACACCAGGAGATAGAGGCGCCACTATAAGAGAAAACATTTCTGGGGTAGAATTTAAATGGAATTTACAGAGTTGCGATGCATTTATTTGACATGTTTATATATAAAAAATATAAAGTAAAACCCTGGGCAGCTTATACCGAGCACATGGTGAAAAAAAATACATAAGCAGTTTTATGGAAATCAGTGGATCCAGGGATATTGGCACCAAATTTGTGTTCAGATCTTGAATGTTTGCTCACTGTGGAGAGCCACTTACCTTCAGTGGTATGCATATCTGGGGGGGATTTACTAAAACTGGAGAACACAGAATTTGGTGCAGCTGTACATAGTAACTGATTAGTTGCCATGCACAGCTACTCCAGATTCTTTCTGCTCCGGTTTTAATAAAATTCCTTCAGAGTGTGTCAAATTCCATATGCCTGACCCCTGCACTCTAAGTACATTATTCCTGAAGTCCTTCTTTAAGGTCAACTGTGTGTAGAAAAGTATATGTATGGAACAGTTTCTTTTCATTAAAGTCAATGTGCTGAGGTCTGTACGTCTATTACACTCTTGCTTGTGGCACAGTCAATAGTGGTTCTAAAGGTTCAAAGTTTTTTTTACCTTCATGCATTCTATGCATGAAGGTGAAAGCCTTCTCTGTGCAGCAGACGTTTAGTACTAATACATACCTAAGCCCCATTGTGATCCAGCGAAGTGCACAAGAGCCTTGGCTCTCCAGCGACTCTCCCTCTTTATTGGCTTAAACAGCGGTGGGAGCCATTGGCTCTGTGTGTGAATGGACACACAGAGCAGCGGCTTGGGACCGAGACTGCTCGGGTGACTCATTGCAAGCTGCTTGCTCTGGGGGGACTCGGCAGTTGGGAAGAGCCAGGAGCGTTGGCAGGGGACCTGAGAAGAGGAGGATTCATACCTTTTTTTGTAAAAAAATTACCAACCCCAGGTGCCAGATGTGCTAGGTGCACCACTGAGTTAGAGACAGAATGATTGCTTACCCTGTGAAGACAAGGCACAGAAGAGTGCAGATCAGAATGATCACCTGATTGAACATGGCCGACTGCGTCCTCTGAATAGCACGGTGAAGGTCATTCTGAAAGCAGAAAATCATTAAAATTAGCAACCATTACAATTTCTGTGCAATAGGTGCTGGGTCTTGTGGCTTCCTGTCAGTGTATGTGCTTTATTGTAAGACCCCTCCTGCATACTTCTACATGGCTCCTCTTAAGTGGTCCTAGCTGGAGTAGAGCAGTAATTCTAAAAGTTAGCAGGACAACTATAAATAAAATCGCAATTGCCCTACTGATATATTCTGACAACAAACATACTAATGCAAAAATAAAAAAATAGGTATAATATATTCCATTTGTAGTCCATAATAATAGCAGTGAATGAAAAAGATCATAAAGGCAGAGGGGGGTGGACATGTGTCTCCTAAAGAATTCCAAGAAAAGGGTTTTTCAGGAGGTACCAAAATCCTGTTGACTTTATCATTCATTAGAGAACACATCATTATTTTTGATACAAGAGGGATGTCCAAAATCGGTTAAACTGAGGGGCAGGAAACACAGCAAATAAACTCTAACTTGCATTCCAATACAGCAGTGTACATCTGGGCTAGTTTGCAGCTCAAAGAGCTACCTAAAGGACCTTATGTCTGAAGCCAGCATTGGATGAGGCGTGAACATCTTTCCACTGTGTAGAATTTAGCGAATATGAGAAAAGGAGTAGGTGGAAGCCTTGAAAATCTGAGAAATAAATACCTGATGCTAAAAGGCCCAAGAGTAACTCATTGATCTATTGACAGCTTGCACCACATCCAAGCAATTGAAGGATATCTCCTTGGGTGTACTAGGGCGAAATTACCTTCTGGAAAAGGGTAGGTCCAGTAAGTATAAATATGGTGTCCTATAAGTATATACATAAGTATAGTGTCCTATACTATACATAAGTATAGTGTCCTATACTTATGATATAAAGGATCTTTTCCTTTCTATAAAAGTATAGATTGGAGACCCATTCTAGGTATCAGGTGTATAATATCCACAAGTCCTTCAACACTATTTTGGGGCTATAATCAAAAGTTTCAATTACTGGAGAACAGAGGGATCAGTGATGATGGTTTATGGATCCCTGGACATATCCTTTGACCAAATCCCAAGGGTCTGGCAGATGGACATAATAGCAATAACCAGCTGCAGGGAAATCTAGGCCTCAGATAGGGTTACCAGTTTTCTATCAACAGGATCTTTAAACAATGAAAAGTCTTCAACAGAGACATTCAGAGTTTTGTTAAGGCAGGAAATAGCTTAGCTTGTCTCACTGTAACCAGAATGGCTCAAATTGATGCGTTAGGTAAATTTAGTAGTGCTTAATTTAATCAGTGCAGCGTGTATGTGATTAGTTAGGTCTGTTTAGTGTTTCAGCTGCTGCTAGTTTGATTGCTTTCTCTGCTTTCCAGAGAACAGTAGAATCCTCTGGAACATAGGTAAGGAAGCAGTTCAAATAGCAGCATGAATATTTATACAGCCATGCCAATGCTAGGGAAAGTGGCCCTGAAGGCTGCTGGGAGTCTGTATAAATACTCTGAGAGACAGAGCTTCTGGGTCTATTCCTTAAGGAGATATTGAAGGATTGGAGTTAAAGAATGATTCATCTGCCAGAATCAGCCAACATCCCAAGATTAAATGCAAGCAAAGTTTTCCCTAAAGAGGGTGGGACTTTAAAGGCATAGATTGTCAACAAAAAATTGATAAAAAATATATTTTATTTAAACAATAATTTAAAAAGTGGTTTCACAGGGGAATTGGTTATTTGTATCACATATCACAAGTACAAAAATATTTTTCAGTAAATATGCATAAAACTTTGGGAATGCATGATGTCCCCAAAGAACTCAAGAAAACAAGATACACCCAAAGTGTGGTATCATAGAAGCATTCGATAAATCCTACGCGTTATGGAGTGTTCCACACTCCTTCTTCAGGGATAGTCCGATATGCATAATTCTGTGCATGTAACCATGCGTCCAAAGAGCAACCAGAGTCTGGGCAATAAGACTTAATAGATAGAAACAAAGAGATATACAGATTGCCGTTCGATGAGGGAGGCGGGTACGGATAGCAGCTGGACGCAAACCGGGACCGCAAACAGCTGGAGGCTCAAAATCAAATGCTGTGTATATCCAAAACAGGACGTGAATAGTCCTGAGGTGCCAGATCAGGGAGGACTGAATTCATCCTAGGTCTGCTGTGCTTCAGAGTGTAAATATATGTAGGAGGCTTGAGAGATAGGAAGGAGATCAGACCAGGGCTCTAGAGATGTCCCATGGATATACTCATCCGCCAGAATATCCTCTGAGTAGGCACCCTCCGAGAGCACACCGTCCTGGTTACATGCACAGAATTATGCATATCGGACTATCCCTGAAGAAGGATTGTGGAACACTCAGTAACGCGTAGGATTTATCGAACGCTTCGATGATACCACACTTTGGGTGTATCTTGTTTTCTTGAGTTCTTTGAGGACATCATGCATTCCCAAAGTTTTATGCATATTTACTAAAAAATATTTTGTACTTGTGATATGTGATACAAATAACCAATTTCCCTGTGAAACCCCTTTTTAAATTATTGTTTAAATAAAATATATTTTTTATCAAATTTTTGTTGACAATCTATGCCTTTAAAGTACCACCCTCTTTGGGGAAAACTTTGCTTGCATTCCTTCAGAAGAGGAACAGATCCTGGAGGGCTTGCTGCCCTCTGCTTGCAGTTCGTGAGGCCTCAGATGGGCTAGCTGAGGGACCTGCTTGCTGAAGTTACAAAGAGCTGATTGAGGAGCTGTCGTCAGAAGATCTAGTCTGGTATCAAAGGAGAAAGGTGTCACATGGATGTTGGAAGGAGGCAACCAATGTTCTTTTTTTGGAGTATCCCACTCTATTCTCTCTACCCTATCCCAGTTACTCCAAAATTAAAAAACACCAACAAGAACACCCCTAGACTGGTTATTGAACTGAATAGTGACAGTGATCATATGTGCCTGGCTGTGGGACAATTACTAGGAAAAAATTCAGGCAATTTCCAGTGGCTTCTTGGGGGGTAGCGCTACAAAAATGTATAGAAGTGCGCTTACGTTTCCTGCATTAGGAGTCAGCTATCATGGAAGTGATTTTTGCCATAAAATCTAACATGGTTACAGAAAATTTCTCCATGGAGGATTCAGAGGAAGAGGTCACACTTTGGGGACACGGGGGTACACTCCAAGAAGCGTGAGGAATCTAACAGGGGACATTTGTCCAAGCTGTCAACGTCAGGCTCTTGCATAGAACATCCTGTTCCTTTCATCGCCTGCAAGCATTAAAGTGTTGCAGACAGAGCTCTGGTGTTAACCCTTGCAGGGACATATAGTACCCTATACTAGTGCCAAGCACACACCAAGCTTCCTTAAATGGCAAGGTCCGTAACTTACCACAGCAGTAGTCATGAAAAAATCCTGCAGCACCCACAATGCAGACAAGCTAAAGTGTACAAGGTAGGTTCCAGAAGAACATGTCCCATCCAGACAGTCTTCACCCAACAGGGGGGGGCATGCTTCCTAAGAAGTCTTCAGTGACAGGATTTCAACCAGCAGGTGTACTGTGGCGCTGCCATGGAGAATGGCCACACCGAAGCCCAGTGCCCTAGGGTCACATTACAGGCTAGCCCTGCATCTTCGACATGGCAGTATCTGGATATGGCCTCCAGGGCCAGATCATTTGGTCCAGAAAACTGCAAAATTAGCCCTCTAGTTCTTCAGTAAATGAAGAATCTTCATTTGCAGAACAAAGGGATCATGACAAAAGTAAATATCGTCTTTTAGAAAGGATTTTGCTTCTGTCAGGGAAAGATGACATCCATTCTTTACGGACACGAACAAAAAAATTGGAGCTTGATGGGAGTGGGACTGATTATATCTGGCTGACTAACAGCTTTGTTTGCTAGTTTTAGATATCCTATAGGCAGCAGTAAAAGCCTCTTGCATCAAAATTAACCCTTTGGTCCCTAATGAAAGACAGAAAAACAGGCAGCCAACATCTACCTAAGCAAGAAAAATAAGAAGTAACCTTACAAATGCTAAAAGCTACAGTTTAATCTCCTTTTATCTTTGTCTTTCCGGGTTCCTTCCTCTTTACCACAGTATTATGCTAAAAAAAAATGTTATGTTTTCATTACATACCTTATTTCGGACCCAGTGGGTCTCATTGTTTCACTATGCAATTCCGGCAGATCATAGCTTGTTGGATGGACCTGCAGGGTGCTGTACATGGCTTCTTGAAAACATCACAGCACCTTGTCTCAGAACTTCTCTCATGACCCTCAGCCTTGCTAGAAAATAGCAGGCTGGTTCTTGGGAGAAATTATATACAGTGCCTTGCAAAAGTATTTACCCCCTTGACATTTTTCTTGTTTGTGTGGAATTAACATGGATTGTTTGAGGATTTGCATCATTTAATTTAAAGAACATGCCTATAACTATAACTTTGAAGATGTTTTTTTTTTTTTTTTTAATTGTGAGGCAAACAACAAATAGGACAAAATAACAGAAAAAGTCAATGTGCATTACTATTCACCCCCCTAAAGTCAATACTTTGTAGAGCAACCTTTTGCAGCTATCACAGCTCCAAGTCGCTTTGGATACGTCTCTATGAGCTTGCCACATCTTACCACTGGGATTTTTGCCCATTCCTCCTTGCAAAACTGCTCCAGGTTCTTCAAGTTGGATGGTTTGTGCTTGTGAACAGCAATCTTTAAGTCTGACCACAGATTTTCTATTGGATTGAGGTCTGGGCTTTGACTATGCCATTCCAACACATTTACATGTTTCCCCTTAAACCACTCAAGTGTTGCTTTAGCAGTGTGTTTGGGGTCATTGTCCTGCTGGAAGGTGAACCTCCGTTCTAGCCTCAAATCACACACAGAGTGGTAGAGGTTTTGCTCAAGAATATCCCTGTATTTAGCACCATCCATCCTTCCCTCAACTCTGACCAGTTTTCCAGTCCCGACTGCTGAAAAACATGTCCACAGCATGATGCTGCCACCACCATGTTTCACTGTGGGGATGGTGTTCTTTGGGTGATGTGATGTGTTGGGTTTGCGCCAGACATAGCGTTTTCTTTGATGGCCAAAAAGTTTAATTTTAGTCTCATCAGACCAGAGCATCTTCCTCCATACATTTTGGGAGTCTCCCACATGCCTTTTCGCAAACTCAAAACGTGCCATTTTGTTTTTTGCTGAAAGTAATGGCTTTCTTCTGGCCACTCTGCCATAAAGCCCAACTCTATGGAGCGTAAGGCTTATTGTCGTCCTATGTACAGATACTCCGGTCTCTGCTGTGGAACTCTGTAGCTCCTCCAGGGTTACCTTAGGTCTCTGTGCTGCCTCTCTGATTAATGCCCTCCTTGCCCGGTCCATGAGTTTTGGTGTGCGGCCGTCTCTTGGCGGGTTTGCTGTTGTGCCATGTTCTTTCCATTTGGTTATGATAGAGTTGATGGTGCTCCTAGGGATCATCAAAGATTTGGATATTTTTTTGTAACTTAACCCTGACTTATACTTCTCAACAACATTGTCCCTTACTTGTTTGGAGAGTTCCTTGGTCTTCATGGCAGTGTTTAGTTAGTGGTACCTCTTGCTGAGGTGTTGCAGCCTCTGGGGCCTTTCAAAAAAGGTGTGTATATGTAATGACAGATCATGTGACACTTAGATTGCACACAGGTGGACATCATTTCACTAATTATGTGACTTCTGAAGGTAATTGGTTGCACCAGCGCTTTTTATGGGCTTCATAACAAAGGGGGTGAATACATACGCACATGCCAATTATCCGTTTTTTATTTCTGAAAAATAATTTTTTATGTATATAATTTTTTAATTTTACTTCACTAACTTAGACTATTGTGTTTTGATCCATCACATATAATTCAAATTAAAAAAAAACATTGAACCAAAGGCTGTAATGTAACAAAATAGGTAAAAGCCAAGGGGGGTGCAAGGCACTGTACATATTGAAAATAACAAACATGTCATACTTAGCCGCACTGTGCAGTGATTTCGCACAGAGCAGCCCCGATCCTCTTATTCCTGGGTCCCCCACTGGCGCGCCTCCCCTTTGACGAGTGCCCCGAAATAGCAAACTGCTTGCTATGGGGGCACTGGGGCGTGCTCTGTCCTGGACCCTGCTCTATGCTTCCATAAAACACATAGAGCCACGGCTCAACCCCCCCCCCGCTCTCTCCTCATTGGTTCACTGGCTGTAATTGAGCCAATGGCTTCCGCTGCTGTCTCAACCAATAAGGAGAGGGAGTCCCGGGACAGCCAAGGCTCTCGTACACATTGCTGGATTGAGAGGGGACTTTTGGTAAGTATTGGGGTGGGGGTGGGGGGGCTGTGAAGGGAGAAGCACACCTTTACAACCACTTTAAGTTTCCAAATCTCTTGGATGGTATTTTTAAAACCTTTAAAAGCTTTTTTGGAATCTTAAGACCTCTTTCACATTGAGGCCTTTTTCAGGCTCTTTTGAGCTAAAAATGGCGCCTGTAAAGTGCCTGAAAAACAGCTCCCCTGCAGTCTCCATGTGAAAGCCCGGGTGCTTTCAGACTGAGGTGATGCTCTGGCAGGACGTTTAAAAAACGTCTGCAAGCAGCATCTTTCGAGTGGCGCTTTGCGGGTCAATTTTAACCCCTTTTCGGCTGCTAGCGGGGGTTAAAAGCGCCCCGCTAGCGGCCAAAAACCTCTGCAAAAACGACAGTAAAGCACTGCTAAAAATATCAGCGTCTTACCGTCAACACTCGCCCGCTCCAGTGTGAAAGCAGCCTAATAGAAAATCAGCAGCGCTCTCTAGACTTAGTGAAAAAGTTTCTTTCCACTTGAGACCTCATTACCACCCTGGGAAATAATCAGAGCAGTAAGCAATTCTGAGTGGCGCAATCAGGAGTCATCTACTGCCATTGTTGGATGGGAAATAAAAAAGAGGAACGTTTAGATCGGAGTTGTAACACATTAAAGGGTAAGTTCGCCCTTTCACGAAAAATGTATTAGCCTATAGAAATAATGCCAAAGCTTTGCCTTGACTTTTGAATATAGCAGGTAATAGTAAGTACCTATATTGTTTTTTTTTTTTTTGCTGTATGTTTCGCATTTGGGAGATTTTGTCTTTTTCTTTTCTTGAAGACAAATCAGGAATTAAACATTTCTCCAAAGTCAGGGGAATCACCTCTTTGACAGTTGTCGCTGAAACACATGTCCGCAGTAGAAGTGGAAAATATTTACCAAGTGATTGCCTCTCCCTTGTCCCAAAGACAAGGATCACCAGCACAAAACAGGTGATATTTCCCATCAGGGACACAGACAGTAATAAAAAACGGACATGATTTCTAAGCTTTCTCTACTCAATACAGAAAAATTGCTATAGATAAAGCTCATCTACCAATAGCATAAGGTTTTATCCGGTTCAGCAGAGAGGAACCGACTTTAAATCCATGTATGGGCAGGCTGGTTGTACAGAAGTCGATCTACCTATCTACTTTTGCAGAACGATCAGTGGCGCCAGCTTGTATTCTGACAGTTGGGAAGTCTCCCTGCTGTCAGAATACAATAGCACAGTGGGAGTGATTCCCTAACTACATCAAGTGTGTGGATGGGGGAATCGGATCATTTTTTTTCCCTTCAACCCGATGGTTGAACAAAAAGATTATTAATGCATGACCAGCTTAATAGGGATGAGTTAAAGGATTGAAAAAAGGAAGGGTAACAATGGAAGTGTTAACATAATCACTTCTCGTCTGTGATACTCACAATCATGTTCTCCAAAACGCATTTTGCTAGCCAGCAGTTCAGGAATACTGGAATGAACAAATTCCGCAGAGGAGGCCAAAATATCTAGCAAAGAAAATAATTTTGTATAAGAAAAAAAAAAAGCCATGTTTACTATATTTTTACACAACAAAAAACAAAATAGCCCATGGGACTTTTATATTAAAGCAAAAGGTGGTTCAACAAAATATTGACACAAGGGGGTGATCCTTTTTCCAACTTGATTTTTTTTTTTTAACATGCTGGTGTTATATCTGTCACTTGGATGTTATAAGTTTCACAGCTGGATAAAACAAAAATTGTGTCTGTCTTCATTTCAGGCTGCAAAGCAACACAATGTGATTAGTTTAAAAGGGGGGGGGGTGATTCTTTTCTATACCCACTGTATATATAGCTGATGTTCCTATGTCTTTTATAATGTTCATGGGATGAAAAGATAAATTTGGAAACATGTATACATTCATATTAGGGTCAGGCTGCCATTAAAACTCACACTTCACATAAACTTGAAGAGTATATTGCCAAAAAGCACTGTATTATTTTAGTTTAAAAAAGTACCTTTTTCTTATGATGCATAAAAAACTATGTGTAAGGACATCTACTGTATGGTGATTAAAGCTGGAGCTGAGGGGCTCTCTGCCTACTGCCTGACCCAGGAGCACCTATTGCACTAACATAACAACACAACCCTAAAATGTATGTGTATATATATATATATATATATATATATATATATATTTATATATATATATATATATAGAGATAGATAGATAGATAGATAGATAGATAGATAGATAGATAGATAGATAGATAGATAGATATAGATATATATATATATATATATATAGGTATATATATATATATATATATATAGGTATATATATATCTATATATATATATATAGATATATAGATATATATATATATAGATATATATATATATATATATACCTATATCTATATAGATATCTATATATACATACACACAGTATCTCACAAAAGTGAGTACATCCCTCACATTTTTGTAAATATTTAATTATATCTTTTCATGTGACAACAATGAAGAAATGACACTTTGCTACAATGTAAAGTAGTGAGTGTACAGCTTGTATAACAGTGTAATTTTGCTGTCCCCTCAAGATAAATCAACACACAGCCATTAATGTCTAAACTGCTGGTAACAAAAGTGAGTACACCCCTAAGTGAAAATGTCCAAATTGGGCCCAATTTTTTAATATCTATCTTTACACATTCAGTTCAACAAATAAATGCTTCAGCCCAAAAAAAAAAGTCCATCACTTTCTAACTGGGGACAAATGTCACCAGAACCAATGGAAATGACAAATATCCGCACTGTGACACAGACAGCAAAAAAACGTGACAGGGAGTTTAACATTTTCTTACTCCATCCAAAACTAAAAAAGGCGTTAGCTTTACTGTAAATCTGTACTTTAATATTGCATATCTGAATACTTGCATAATCGAAACTGGTTCTCCTTAAAGCAAGCTCAATCTCTAATATAGGGCAGATTCTATACTTCTCTGTCTCGGTTTGTTGGGTGAAATCACAGATCTATATAAAAAAAAGTCCCCAAAGACGATATATTTGCATATAGAGCCAGTGTACACAAAAGTCTACCCAGGAATGTAAATTTGATCTCCTAAAGGGAAGCATGCTGTTTTATTCTCTCCGGGTAAGCAAGTCGTTGCTCTGAGCTGTGCAATAGGAGTAATCCAGGCTCATTTCACCATTCAGCTCCAAGAAGAGAATCAATGTGGAGCCAGAAATTGTTCCACTCTGCAGTTTCATTATCATTCATACTCTGCCATCCCACTGAGTCCCAACCACCAAAGGCTCATTCAATGCAACATGCTAAACCCCACAATCCACATTCAGAAATTGGTCATTAAACCTGAAAGGTTGGCCACTGCTGGTTTCAGCAATGAAGGGGGCTGAATGTGACAAATTGCAATATAATGCTCAGTTTGGGGCCAAAACTGCTATTACTATAAAAGAAATCAAATCCCATTTGAGGGTCTTAAAGAAGAACTAAAGGCAAATGTTTTTTTTTAAAGTTTTGGATACAATACATTTGCCATCTGTGTAACTGTGGGGAGATTTCCCTTCACTTCCTGTCCCATAGCCAAAACAGGAAGTGTGTCAGGGCTGGGCTCAGCCCTTCCTTCTCTGAGCTGCTCAGCTGTCGGCTAATTGCCAGCTCCCATCTCTCTCCACAGTTACTCAGCTGTTGACAATATCCTGCTTGTTAGTCCTGCCTACTTAAGCCATCCAGTCCAGAGGATCTCTGCCTTCGCCTTGATCAACATCACAGAGACCATCTCCTGCATTCCTGTTTAAAGACTTGCTTTGCTGATATCCCTTCTGGCTCCAGATCCTGCTTGCTGTTTCACTACGTTGATCCCTGACTTCTTGCTTGGCTGACTATCCGTTCCGGTCACTGAGCTTTGGCTATGTTTTGACTACGTTTGTTCTTTTTACTTTTATTATTAAACAAGTGTGAATTAACTGTACTTCTGTCTTGGTCTGCTTTCATGGTTTCTGACAAAGTGACAGAAAATCTATCCAAAGTGAGGGAATATCTGGTTGTTACGAGGGTCACCAGAATCTCAACTCTCATAAAAGCTAAGTTTGGATATGTCTTCCTTCTCCGCCTCCTGAATTGATCCTTTCTGTTGGTCTTTTTTTGTGACAGACAGTCTCAATGACCATAAGGGAAGCTTGGAAAAGTCTTGCAGTTTAAGAGAGTCAAATTCAAACTTTACAGGAATGGCTGAGCTCTGCACATAACTTTAGCTGCCTAATGATTCATTGATTTTCTTGACACGTTTTTAACTAAAGTTAAACTCTGTTTACGTATTTTTTTCGTCATATGTTCAGTTTCAGGTGCCCTAGGTTTATCATAGTTCAACACGAAGGAGACTTCATTCACAGACGTGCATTTTTTTCATTGAGAAGTGCTTTTTGTTTCTTTATTTGATGAATTCTTTTCAATCCGCATTTGCTCCCCTGCATGTGCACTCATTAGCTGCCGTGATGAGACTCAAAAGCCTACAAATGACTTGGCAGGATAATGGAATAAAGAACGCTCCTTTGTGACGAGGAACCAGCAGCGTGAGTCTGCAGAGCCTACTCCCACCTAGATGATCATTTCTGCTCGGCATTCGGAGCTTTCAGTCAATTAGAAAAGAAAATCCTACAGCTGCGCCTGCCACTTATTTCACGTCGTGACTTTTCTGAACAGATGTGAATTTCAAGGACCCAGAACAAAGGCTGCGTGGGAAAAGCCAAGCTGACAAAAAGCGACCTTGTCATTTTTAGCCTCGCTCTACAGGCTCCCCACCATTCTAGAACCTATATGGATAGGGTATGTTGCATGGTTAGCCTTGTGAATGATGGCTACCACCCAGATCCAAGAGAGGTCTGCGCTTTTCCGCCTGCCTTATGGACATGTTTGTTAATAATGAAATGAACCCCAATTTGACATAAATAAAGGCCAAATCTCAGCTCTTCTTCTGAAAACAGCCTATCAGTCATGCTCACCATCTGGTTCTGGGTTTGCAGAGTCAATGAACTGAAGCAAGCATGCAGCACAGGAGTTCTGGTTTTACTCCTTCCATCTGCTTTTAACATGTTACCAATAAAAATATATGTACAGATTACCAGCGGGTGGGCGGGGCTTACTCGCTCTGCACCTGGGAGTACCTTTGGCATGGAGCGCGTTTATCAATGGGGGAGACTGCAGTGAAGGATCTAATATTAAGGCAGTTCCCTGATATAGAGATAAGCCTTCACTGTGTGCAGTAATAAAGTACAGAGTTCCTTTGAAAAGTGCTGTCCCGTGTCACTATACACACTGTATCTTGATGTAGGTTGCATTAGGAGGGACCACGCAGAACCCGCGCCCTCTCCACCAGTCCAGTGTACCTCTGTTACCTCACTCCCAGTACTAGAATAGGGTCCCACCATGCACATAGTGCAGACCTTATAAGTGCACTCGTTAACTCCTTCCTTCTCGTACCCTGTGACCAGGCCATGGATCTCCATAACATGGGTTTGATTCAGTTTGCTACTGGTAACTGACCGTTAGGGAGGGAGCCTACACATCGACCTCCACTTTACCGGAGGATCTGGTACCACGCCTAATGACTGGCTGCTTAGTATCTTGAACTAGTGCTTTTTTTACTCTTAGCAACTACATTGCTCTTCCTGCTTGTCTTGCCGAGTTAATCCTCTTGTAGTAGCTAATCTGAGCTTCACACCTCTTTGTGCTTTACAGACCCTGGTTCTTTTGATATGCTATAACCAACATGCACCCCATTGAATAACTTCAGGCCAGGATTAGGCTTCATGTACACTAGCAGTTTCAAAACGTGAGTTTAAGAACTTTCGGCGTTTTTTTTGCCAAAGCTCCTAAACTTAACTCCATAAAAGCCTGTGTGTCCATGAACACTTAGGCTTTTAGCAGAGTTTAGGAGATGATTCAGTTAGCTGCAGTTAAGTGGGGTTCGACCTCCCTTTCCTGAATGCGGAAGAATCGCGTTCAGGATGGGAATTTTTGGACTGTCAGCCACAAGAGAATGCAAAACACAGCAAAATCGTGCTTCCATTTTGGAACGTTTTGCGTTTTCCCACGACTGCGGTAAATGTAGGCAGGGAGTATATGAAGCCTAAGAACACTTGATACAACTTTACTGAGAAGTCTTTTTTTGTAAATCCATTTCCTAACACTAACTATAACTGAATGGCTGCCCAGGCATACCACTACAAGGTAGTAGTCCCTGATGGCATTCTCCAGGTGCTGGGTCTTCTCCGGATCCCCGGTGCCTCTGATGGCGCAGCAGTCCTCTTTCACAGCATATCTGGTCAAGAGAGGGCCAAGAACCCTGGAACTCAGCCTTCTCCCTTTTTATATCACAGGTGGGGAAGCTGGGACCAAAAAGCCCGGGAACTGAGAACACACACTTAACTATTTCACCCCTCAGCCTGGGCCAGCAACTAACTAACTAGTGCAGCAATCAACAACCTGCCTACAAGCACAAATATAAAATGCAAAAGAAAAGACAGCTGCTGAAATCAATTTATAACCAGCAAATACACTGAACAATGAATACATTCCTAGCACCCTGGCTAGTTCCTTACATTTCTTCTTTTAGGCAGAATTTCTTTTATATTTTTTTGATCTGAACATTCATTGTTGTTGGAACAATACACACTGCTGCATAATTAAGATCAGTAATACAGCAATGGGTACAGAGATGTAAAATAAAATTAGAAAATGTTATGTTTGAGCGCAGTCATTTATGCAGATACATGTGTATACAAGTGTATACTGCAACGCTTACAACTAGAAGAGGATGAAGAAGAATTTTCTGCATTTATACACATAGGTACGTTCATATAAGGTTGGAACATTTTACTAAGGATCTTTCTGTCAATCTTGAGTATAAACATCAGTAAATTGTTATATATATTATAAATTGTGTACAATAGGCCTAAATGTAAGATGGCAGACAGGCAGATGAATGAGAAAGATACCGTAAATAAAATGTAGCACCCTCCTAGCTATATTGCTAAAAGTTGAGGCAAATTTAGTTTTTGGCTCCCCCTTAGCAGAGGAGCAGTGTTCAATTGCTTTTGGCTGTTCTGGGTTCTGCTGCTTTCCCTGGATTCTGGTAGGTTCCAGAATTTAGTGGGTGGAGAAGGCAGACCCTCACTTGCATATTCATGCAGCTTCAGACAATCCCTAGATCAAAGAATGGCCAGTAGGGGGCTGAGGTGTGTAAATATAGTGTGTGTAAATATAGGTGTGTGAGTATAAATAGGCTGGAGCCTGGAATAGCAGGGCCTTGTTCCTATGGGAGAAGAGGAAGCTCTCTGGGCTGTTAGAGAAGCTTAGAAGGTCTCAGAAATCTATCTAGGTCCCAGCTCCAGCTAAAGCTAGGGAACCCACGTCCTGAGTTTCTGAAAAGCAGTGCAGGAAGTCTACAGAGGATCTGACCTCCAGTACAGAGGATGGCTAGTACTGCAAGAAAGCATGGAAATACCCAAGGCAGAGCGAGTTGACGCCTAAAAGATTCCAGATATTGTCCACGTCACTTTTTTTGGAGAGCCTATTTCAGTTTGCTGACTCAGGCTTTACCTTCGCAATGGGGTCCCCTGAGGTGTAGTTCACCAGACACTGAATACAAGAGGGTGGCTGCACCCTGAAGAGACAACATAGTTATGCCGCGTACACACGGTCGGACTTTCTAGAAAGCTAGGTCCGACGTACTTGCCGCCAGACTTCCGGCGGACTACCGCCGGACTTTCTGAACGGCCGGACTTGCCTACACACGGCCGGACTTTCCGGAATCCGGTCTTCCCGACGGACTTCCGCCGGACTTTCAGAACGAACGGACTTTCCCACACACGGACAAGTCCGTTCATTTTGAACGTGACTTTGGTACGACGGGACTAGAAAAGGAATTCAATCTCGCCGCTTTTTTTGGCGAGATTGAAACCTTGCGAGCCCCGTCGCAGGCCCTTAGGTCTGGTATGGATTATAAAGGGGAACCCCTACGCCGAAAAAACGGCGTGGGGTCCCCCTAAAATCCATACCAGACCCCGATCCGAGCACGCAGCCTGGCCGGTCAGGAAAGGGGGTGGGGACGAGCGAGCGCCCCCCCCCCCCTCCTGAACCGTACCAGGCCGCATGCCCTCAACATGGGGGGTGGGTGCTTTGGGGGAGGGGGGCGCCCTGCGCCCCCCCCCCAAAGCACCTTGTCCCCATGTTGATGAGGACAAGGGCCTCTTCCCGACAACCCTGGCCGTTGGTTGTCGGGGTCTGCAGGCGGGGGCTTATCGGAATCTGGGAGCCCCCTTTAATAAGGGGGCCCCCAGATCCCGGCCCCCCACCCTATGTAAATGAGTATGGGGTACATGGTACCCCTACCCATTTACCTAGGTAAAAAGTGTCAGTAATAAAACACAACACAGGTTTTTAAAATAATTTATTAAACAGCTCCGGGGGGGTCTTCTTCCGTCTTCGGGGGTCCCTCCGGTTCATCTTCTCCCGGCGTCCGGTTGGTTCTTCTCCGCTCTCTGGCCTCTTCTCCCGGTGTCCCAGGTCTTCGGCCGGCCCCTCCGCTATCTTCAGGTAGCTCTATTGCCAGCGGAGGTCCGGACTTCTGGGCTTCTTGGCTTCTTGGCTTCTTGTGTTCTCTTCTCTTCTCTTCCCCCAGATGTTGACACGACGCTCTCTCCGGCTGGACTGGTCTCTGAGGGCTGCGTTGTGACTTATATAGGCGGAGACCCCGCCCCCATTTGACGTCACAGTCCCAGCATGCCCAGGGACTGTGACATCATATGGGGGCGGGGTCTCCGCCTATATAAGTCACAACGCAGCCCTCAGAGACCAGTCCAGCCGGAGAGAGCGTCGTGTCAACATCTGGGGGAAGAGAAGAGAAGAGAACACAAGAAGCCAAGAAGCCAAGAAGCCCAGAAGTCCGGACCTCCGCTGGCAATAGAGCTACCTGAAGATAGCGGAGGGGCCGGCCGAAGACCTGGGACACCGGGAGAAGAGGCCGGAGAGCGGAGAAGAACCAACCGGACGCCGGGAGAAGATGAACCGGAGGGACCCCCGAAGACGGAAGAAGACCCCCCCGGAGCTGTTTAATAAATTATTTTAAAAACCTGTGTTGTGTTTTATTACTGACACTTTTTACCTAGGTAAATGGGTAGGGGTACCATGTACCCCATACTCATTTACATAGGGTGGGGGGCCGGGATCTGGGGGCCCCCTTATTAAAGGGGGCTCCCAGATTCCGATAAGCCCCCGCCCGCAGACCCCGACAACCAACGGCCAGGGTTGTCGGGAAGAGGCCCTTGTCCTCATCAACATGGGGACAAGGTGCTTTGGGGTGGGGGGCCGCAGGGCGCCCCCCTCCCCCAAAGCACCCACCCCCCATGTTGAGGGCATGCGGCCTGGTACGGTTCAGGAGGGGGGGGGCGCTCGCTCGTCCCCACCCCCTTTCCTGACCGGCCAGGCTGCGTGCTCGGATCGGGGTCTGGTATGGATTTTAGGGGGACCCCACGCCGTTTTTTCGGCGTAGGGGTTCCCCTTTATAATCCATACCAGACCTAAGGGCCTGGTATGCCCCGCGCTCGCCGCAATAGGAAGATTTGTTTTTCCTATTGCAGCGAGCGCGAGATGCAGTAACCTGCTCCTCCGTCGTATCTGGTCCTTCGGACTAGCATACAGACGAACGGGCTTTCCGTCAGGAACTGAGTCCGGCGGAGGTACGACGTAAAGATTTGAAGCAGGCTTCAAATCTAAAGTACGTCGGATTTCCGCAAAAATCCGACCGAAACGGTCCGTCGGAAGTCCGATGGAGACCACACACGGTCGGACTTTCCGCCGGACTTTGTCCGGCGGCGTCCGTCGGACTTTTGCAGGTGAAAAGTCCGACCGTGTGTACGCGGCATTAGAAGTGTTCTCCATTATCTTTCTTCTAGTTTGGAGTATCCCAAGGCTTACCCGCACCCTACCCAATTTTTACCAGAAAATAAACTACAAAAAGACATGCACTGCCAGTATTCTGAGTTGAGTGACTGTGAACTGCTGTGTGCCTGGCTGCCATGTGTCTCACACTGAATGGAACCTGGAATAATACAACCAGCTCAGTCTGGGGTCTGTGCTACAAAAATGACTAGGCACCCAAACCACTGGAAGTAATCATCTTACCGTAATGATGAAAGGGACGGTGTTTATCATTTCCAGAATGAAAGATATTCGGAAGATCTGTTCCCATATATTCCCCTGCGGGTTTAAAAGACAAACAATCAGGATCCACTTGCAGTGAAATGTGTGCATTGAACACAGGTAAATGCATATGCAGGTGTGGGCGTTGCTCACTTTTCTTTCCAGCGTAAACCAGCAATGATCAGCCCAATACACCAGTGTGAACTCTTCTCATTCACATACCTTCGTTTTTACAGAAACTTCCATTGGAATGCATTGGAAAAAATGCGGCAATGCATGTGGCACGAATGGACCCTTAAAGCGGTATTAAACCCAAAGCAAAATATTTAACCACTTAAGGACCGAAAGGATTTGCCCCCTTAATGACCAGGCCATTTTTTGCGATACGGCACTGCGTCATTTTAACTGACAATTGCGCAGTCTTGCGACATTGTACCCAGATAAAATTGACTTCCTTTTTTCCCCACAAATAGAGCTTTCTTTTGGTGGTATTTCATCACCTCTGCGGTTTTTATTTTTTGCGCTATAAACAAAAAAAAAATGACAATTTTGAAAAACAAAACAAAACTATATTTTTAACTTTCTGCTATAATTAATATCCCAAATTAAAAAAAAACCCAAAGATTTCTTCATCAGTTTAAGCCGATATGTATTCTTCTACATATTTTTGGTAAAAAAAAAAATAAATCAAAATAAGCGTAAATTGATTGGTTTGCGCAAAAGTTAT
Source organism: Lithobates clamitans (assembly GCA_037952925.1). Classification (NCBI taxonomy): domain Eukaryota; kingdom Metazoa; phylum Chordata; class Amphibia; order Anura; family Ranidae; genus Lithobates; species Lithobates clamitans. The sequence goes on along the minus strand of JBBGZY010000695.1, from coordinate 2,013,159 downwards.
AGCGTCTACAAAATAGGGGATAGATTTATGGCATTTTTGTTATTTATTTATTTTTTACTAGTATTAGTAGTAGTAAATAGCCACTGATTATTGTATAAATGTCACTGGCAGGGAAGGGGTTAACACTAGGGGGCACGGTGTGTCCTGGGGAGGTGTTTCTAACTGTGGGGGGAATGTACTGACTGGAGGAGGCTAGAGATCGCCGTTTCTGATCACTAGGAACAGCAGATCCCTCTCTACTTCCCTTTCAGAACAGGGATCTGTCTGTTTATATTGACAGATCCCCGTTCTGGCTCTCTGAGTAGCGATTGCGGGCGGACATCACGGCCGCCAGCCACGTGCATGCCCCCTATCGCTCTTAAAGCGACTGACGTAAACCTACGGCGATTCGCGCAGCCGTGCCAACCTCCTGCAGTATAATGACGGCGGAAAGAAGGCAAACGGTTAATATACTGCAGCTTACCCATCCTTAGATGTTGTGGCTGCATTCGTTTTCTTTTTTTAGGCATTCTTTCCTTTATTTCACCTGGTGATCCTGCCAGTAAGTCTGTTATTTTTTAACAGAACAAGCTGTCCTGCAGGAGTAGCAGATACAGGGTTGAGACAAACCATTTACCACTGACAGGGATGCTCACAATGATCAGTTTTTATTGATTTATGTAAATCTTTTATCTCAAATCCCCCCCCCCCTCTTTAACAATTGGCACTTTTGGGGGGGTACCCAGTTTGATTGCCACATTCGAGCGTAAGTTTGACCCCCTCTTCCCCCACAGCCTTCTGAGGCACATCACCGTTCCCAGAAGACTTGGGACCATTCTCAAAGTGGAGCGTGGCTCACGCATGCACAGTGGGAAACTGGCTGTGAAGTCCCTTCAAATATTTTTTCTAGCACTTTTATTGCTATCACAGGGAATGTAAACATCCCTTGTGATAGAAATAAGAAGTGACAGGTCCTCTTTACTGAGACATCTGGGGTCTATTAGACCACAGATCTCTCCTCTGTACTGCCAGCATCTGATTAAACCAAGATCAGTTTGAGCAGATGCTTTTTCCAAGCCAAAAAGGGCTTGTTTACATTCAGCAGAAAACGGAAGTTACAAAATACATGCCGCTTCTGGTTTCTAAAACCCTATATTGTCAAAAGTATTGAGACGCCTGCCTTTACACACACATGAACTTTAATGGCATCCCAGTCTTAGTCCATAGGGGTCAATATTGAGTTGGCCCACCCTTTGCAGCTATAACAGCTTCAACTCTTCTGGGAAGGCTGTCCACAAGGTTTAGGAGTGTGTCTATGGGAATGTTTGACCATTCTTCCAGAAGCACATTTGTGAGGTCAGGCACTGATGTGGACGAGAAGGCCTGGCTCGCAGTCTCTGCTCTAATTCATCCCAAAGGCGTTCTTTCGGGTTGAGGTCAGGACTCTGTGAAGGTCAGTCAAGTTCCTTCACCCCAAACTTGTTAATCCATGTCTTTATGGACCTTGCGTTGTGCACTGGTCCAAATCATTTGGTGGAGGGGGGATTATGGTGTGGGGTTGTTTTTCAGGGGTTGGGCTTGGTCCCTTCGTCCCAGTAAAGGGAATACCTCCAATAACAATAGACCCCCATCCAGCAACAATAGATCTTCCAGTAGCCAGAAATAATGTTGAATCAGAGCTGGAGGTGCCAGACCTAGGTTCCCCCGCATTCCCGCTGAAGAAAGCCCTGTTTATAAGTGATCACTTTCCCTCTGTTCTCAGTGATTTAATGAGCTCAGAGAGCTGGGGGAGGAGAAATAGCAGCACACTGATTGTTTTAGCTGTGCTGCGGGAAGGGGGGGGGGGGGGTGTCAGGACAAGTCTCATGACTGAAAAGGGGCAAAAATTGAGTTTTTGCCCATTCCCCAGCAGCCAGTCCTTACATCTGTCACTGTCCCCCATTGTTCATGACTTAACTCACCCTAGGAGCGAAGACTTCCATTTTCTGCACCTGAAATTATTTCCCCATTTCATCACCACCTCCTGGCTTATGCTGGAATGTTGTCCTAGATAAATGCTTTTGCCTTAACTACCTTCAGAGCTGCTGTGATTGATCACATTTTTATCAAAACTGGAGTTTAATCATTTTACCTTATAGCTGAGATAGATTAGAAGCATTGTCTCCAAGAAGCTGATGATAGCCACAGTGACCTGAGAAAAAAAGAACATTGGAAATATTTCATGGAAATCTAATACAAATTTTATACATCTATACACAGTCACACATTGTCATCATCATTATTATTTTATACATTTTAAGAGCTTTGACATACTGCACAGAGATGTACTGAGAACACCAAGTTATTCACATTTAGTCCCTGCACCAGAGGAGCTTACAATTTAATGTCTCCACTACAGTCATACACTATTATTATTATTACGCCTTAACCTTTTCATAATTCACAATGCTGTACAAAGGATTCTAATCCCCTCTGCAATAAAGGAGCTTTTAAATTCCCACCAGGAACAAACACTGATTATTATAATTATATTTTATATATACGGTATATATATATATATATATATATAGTGCCTTGAAAAAATATTCACACCCCTTGAAATTTTCCACATTTTGTCATGTTATCACCAAAAACATAAATGTATTTTATTGGGATTTTATGTGATAGACCAACACAAAGTGGCACATAATTGTGAAGTGGAAGGAAAATGATAAGAGGTTTTCAACATTTTTTACAAATAAATATCTGGAAATTGTGGCGTGTATTTTCTAATCAGCTTTGCACAGCTAGAGAGTGACATTTTTGCCCATTCTTCTTTGAAAAATAGCTCAAGCTCTGTCAGATTGGATGGAGAGCGTCTGTGAACAGCAATTTTCAAGTCTTGCCACAGATTCTCAATTGGATTTACATCTGGACTTTGACTGGGCCATTCTAACACATTAACATGCTTTGATCTAAACCATTCCATTGTAGCTCTGGCTGTATGTTTAGGGTCGTTGTCCTGCTGGAAGGTGAACCTCCGCCCCGTCTCAAGTCTTTTGCAGACCCTAACAGGTTTTCTTCTAAGATTGCCCTGTATTTGGCTCCATCTATCTTCCCATCAGCTCTGACCAGAAAGTCTCTGCTGAAGAAAAGCATCCCCACAACATTATGCTGCCACCACCATGTTTCACGGTGGGGATGGTGTGTTCAGGGTGATGTGCAGTGTTAGTTTTTAGCCACACATAGCGTTTTGCTTTTAGGCCAAAAAGTAAAATTTTGGTCTCATCTGACCAGAGCACCTTCTTCCACATGTTTGCTGTGTCCCCCACATGGCCTCTCGCAAAATGCAAACGGGACTTCTTATGGCTTTCTTTCAACAATGGCTTTCCTCTTGCCACTCTTCCATAAAAGCCAGATTTGTGGAGAGCACGACTAATAGTTGTCCTGTGGACAGATTCTCCCACCTGAGCTGTGGATCTCTGCAGTTACTATGGGCCTCTTAGCTGCTTCTCTGATTAATGCTCTCCTTGCCCGGCCTGTCAGTTTAGGTGGACAGCCATGTCTTGGTAGGTTTGCAGTTGTGCCATACTCTTTGAGATGTTCAAAGCTTGGGATATTTTTTTATAACCTAACCCTGCTTTACACTTCTCCACAACTTTATCCCTGACCTGTCTGGTGCGTTCTTTGGCCTTCATGATGCTGTTTGTTCTCTAAGGTTCTCTAACAAATCTCTGAGGACTTCACAGAACAGCTGTATTCATACTGAGATTAAATTACACACAGGAAGACTCTATTTACTAATTAGGTGACTTCTGAAGGCAATTAGTTCCACTAGATTTTAGTTAGAAGTATCAGAGTAAAAGGGTGCTAAAAACAAATGCACGCCACACTTTTCAGATATTTATTTATAAAAAAGATTTGGAAAACCATTTATCATTTCCCTTCCACTTCACAATTATGTGCCACTTTGTGTTGGTCGCTCACATAAAATTCCAATAAAATACATTTACGTTTTTGGATGTAACATGACAAAATGAGGAAAATTTCAAGGGGTGTGAATACTTTTTCAAAGCACTGTAGCTCTGACATACTCCACAGTGCTGCATAGAGAATGCTGAATCATTTACACAATTATACATTACCATCACCACCACCACAACCCAACAGATTGACTAGGGCCAAAACATTCGGAATTCAGCCTATTCAATTTCCTTAAAGTGGGAGTAAACTCCCTTGGTTGATTTTTACTTCTAGCTAAGCCTATAATAAGGCTTACCTATAGGTACAGTGAATATCTCCTAAACATGCACGGTTTAGGAGATACCATATTTACTTGTGAATGGGTCACCAGCAGTGGCGTCACTAGGGGGTGGCTACTGGGGCTATAGCCCTGAATCTGGGGCCCATGGCTGCCTGCCCTCAGTGCCAGTCAGCAGTAGCGGAAGACGCATTTTTCCGATGCGATGCCTTTCCAGTAAACTGTTACCTGCAGAGATAGCCTAGATAGAGATCTTGAAGCCAGTAGCAACAGCAGCAGGAGATGGATTTCTCTTTGCATCCGGCCGGCGTGGCGCCACCCACTAGTCTGGTGCCTGGCCTGCATAGTCACCCTGTAATTATGCCTGAGGGCAGAAGCGGGAGAACGGCTGTGGCTTGAGCAGAGGAAGTAAGGTACTGCTGGAAAAGTCTCTCTCTCTCTCCTTTTTTTTTTTCAGAGTCTGCATACTCCTGGTGTAAGTGGGGGGGGCTCTCTGGGAAACCTGAAGTAAGGTGGGGCTCTCTGGGGACCCTAATGTAAGGGGAGGCTCTCTGGGGTCCCTGATGTCAGAGGAGGCTCTCTGGGGACCCTGGTGTAAGTGGAGGCTCTCTGAGGACCATGGTGTAAGTGGAGGCTCTCTGGGGACCCTGGTGTAAGTGGAGGCTCTCTGGGGACCCTGGTGTAAGTGGAGTCTCTCTGGGGACCCTGGTGTAAGTGGAGTCTCTCTGGGGACCCTGGTGTAAGAGGAGGCTCTCTGGGGGGACCCTGGTGTAAGTGGAGGCTCTATGGGGACCCTGGTGTAAGTGGAGGCTCTATGGGGACCCTGGTGTAAGTGGAGGCTCTCTGAGGACCATGGTGTAAGTGGAGGCTCTCTGGGGACCCTGGTGTAAGTGGAGGCTCTCTGGGGACCCTGGTGTAAGTGGAGTCTCTCTGGGGACCCTGGTGTAAGTGGAGTCTCTCTGGGGACCCTGGTGTAAGAGGAGGCTCTCTGGGGGGACCCTGGTGTAAGTGGAGGCTCTATGGGGACCCTGGTGTAAGTGGAGGCTCTATGGGGACCCTGGTGTAAGTGGAGGCTCTCTGGGGACCCTGGTGTAAGTGGAGGCTCTCTGGGGACCCTGGTGTAAGTAGAGGCTCTCTGGGGACTCTGGTGTGAGTAGAGGCTCTCTGGGGACCCTGGTGTAAGTGGAGGCTCTCTGGGGACTCGGATGTAATAGGAGGCTCTCTGGGGACCCTGATGTAGGGGGAGGCTCTCTGGGGATCCTGATGTAAGGGGAGGCTCTCTGTAGACCCTGATGTAAGTAGGGAGGCTCTCTGGGGACCTTGATGTAAGGGGGGGGGCTCTCTGGGGACCATGGTGTAAGGTTGGCTCCCTGGGGACACAGATGTAAGAGTGGGGTCACTGGAGTCCCTGATGTGTGTGTATGTAGATATATATATATATATATATATATTACATGCGTATGCCCGCCCAAGCGTATGGCTTTCTTTACTTCGCTGCTATGGGCTCTAGCCCCAGATCTTTTGTAGCCCTAGCAACACCCCTGGTCCCCAACACATCGGCTCTGAAGGAATGGACACCCATTCCTTCAGAGTCCTGTGCCATGAATAGCGGCTCCAGTGTGCATGCGTGGGAGCGACATCATCAGACGGCCAGAGGACGCGAGCCCGGGTGAAGATGGAAACCCTGTCAGCGGAGACAGTGCATCCCTGGAGGGCTTAGCTTTAAGGTAAGTTTCACATATGCGATGCAGACTAGCACAGTCTTACTTTACCTTGCAGGTTTAAAAAAAAAAAAACAAAGCATGGCATTACTGCTTTAAGCTGGCCAAAGATTTTTCAAAACAAAGTTCTTCGAACACCCGTAGCAAATTTTTCAGTAAATTGAATGACTTCGAAAATGTAATTTCCTTCTAACGTTTGATTTTGGAATGTGGTTCCCAGAATTAAAACCACATTCAATAATTTTTTTTCCCATTTGACCCCACTAACAATGAGGACATCAAATGAATGTTCTTAAAATGAAAAATTTCATGCACAATTCTTCTAGGTCACGGCCAGGTTTATTTTTTAAAGTGGCACGGAAGTAAGATTGCCCTAGATGGATGCAAAGGAATAGCTAATGATGACGATAAATGTTATAGATTATAAATAAGCTTTTAATAACAATAAATGAAAGTAAAGGGTGTACAGTATGTGGAACGGTTTATGTTGTCGTGTCCCTGTTACATTAAGTGGATAACAAATCTTCAGAGTACAGGTTACAATTCACATTTCTCCTTCCACCTGAAGAGGGCACTAGAGGCACACGTGAGCACAATGTATGTACTATAAATGACTACACTGTATAATATTATTTTAAATAGCACACCTGTAAACAGGAATCAGAATAGTATTTTTTTTATTTACTTATTTAGCCTTTCATTTACTGACAATTTTTTTACGGGTTTACATATTTGTAAATGTGCTTTCTGTCTTATTTTCACCATATTTTGACAAGCCAGCACTAACCTAATTTTGTGTTTGTCAAACATCCTGTCGGTAATTTAACATTATTCTGCACAAACCCGACACCTCCATCTTCACCAAGGTAGCGCCCCTTTTAGCGCAGCACTGAGAATTTGTGTTGAACCAGGACACCCACTCTCTAGACTTGCTGGCCTTTGAGATCCAACAGTTGAGCTGTTTTAGTTCTAACTAAAGCTTAAAACTTTTTTTTTTAAGTTTTAGATAAAGTAGTAGGATATGATTAATACCCCTGCCAGGATTGTCTGTCATTTTTTTTTTTTGTAAGGAATTCATTTATTCTTTACACAAATACAGATACACAAAAGGAAGTGAGATGAAACTTCCCAAAGTGACGGGAAATCCCCTCTTAGATAGAACAGGTGTCCCTATTTCCCTTCTAGTCCTGTTCCAGTGACAACTGTAAAATGTTGGATTCTTCACCACCTTCTGTTCCAGTGTCAATATACAGGTTAAATTACCCCCAGAGAGGACACAAACACAATAAAATTGTGACAAAGGTCTGACCCATTTGCTGCCACCAGCGTAAGTCATACGTCGGCAGAGGGGGGGCAGCAGCAAGGTGGGGAGGGGGTTTACATACACTTCCCGTGGCTGCAAGTATGCCTGTAAATATGACAAGCCAATTGTAAGCTTTCAGATAGAAGTGATCCAGCTATATCCTAATAAATACGCACCTCTAAATCCCCCCCATATATATACTGGGCTTTAATAGACCCCTGATGTCTCATTAATGAGAACCTGTCACATTATACAATATTTGCTATAACATAGGGGGCTATTGGCCCCCTGTGATCGCAATGAAGTTAATTGAAAAAAAAATAGTAAAAGATTAAAAGGTACACCAAAGCACCAAAAATGAGTCCCCCCCCCTTCGCACATGTACACTTACATACATACATAAACCCCCATCAAATCATTCCCTGCAGCTATTACCTTTTGTACCACCACCCCCTCCCTTTAGAATGTAAGCTCTACAAGCAGGGCCCTCCTGTACCTTCTGTATTGAACTGTAATTGTGCTGTTTCCCCCTCTACATTGTAAAGCGCTGCGTAAACTGTTGGTGCTATATAAATCGTGTATAATAATTATCACACACGTTGGGGGCACCTATTTACAAAAACCTCAATTACATTAGACATGTTACACATCGCCGCACATGACATGAGAGCAAAAGATCTAGGGCCATTGTTCATGGTTAACACTAAACTGCTGATATGTAATAACTTTTTAAAATGTCTCCTATGGAAAATGTTGGGTATGTGCAATTTTAAGGCTTGACATGTTTAGCATCTACTTACTTAGCAAAACCGCATCTTTTATGTTTTACAAAAAAAAATGGTAATATATTGCAATTGTTTGCACTAACATTAACTTTATTGTATTTCTAAACTGAAAATGTATCCCTTCATAAATCATGTGGCATAAAAAACTGGAACTACTACCATTTTATTCCCCAGGGTCTCTGCTTTGGGAAAATATGTTCTATCTGGGGGTTTTAACTAAAATTCAGGCCTAAAATGATTATTTAACATGTGTACAAAAAACACAAAAGCGGCTCTGACAGCAGAATAGTCAAACCTTTCCCTACTCTATCCAGGACTAAGGATGAGCTCCGGCGTTTTCGCACACTCCACGTGCAGAGCCCACCAGGAAGTCGGCACGGCGCTGTGCTAATCACAGGCAGTGACTGCCTATGATTAGCGCAGCGCCGTGCCGACTTCCTGGCAGGCTCTGCACGTGGAGTGTGCGAACGCGCCGGAGCTCATCCTTATCCAGGACAGTCACATTTCTCTTTGTTTTGTGATCATTTCCCAATAGAATGGACCCCACTTACTTGGATGGCCCAGAGTGGCGTTTGGCGGTCCACCCAAATTATTGGATCCCTGTCGGAAAACATGACACATTAATAGACGACCATTAACAGGGAAATAATAAAGAGAACATATGATAATACAAATATGGAGCCCCCACCCCTGAATTGCTTTTAAAAGTAACATTTCTGGGGCTGTCATCCTCATCCTTTCTTTATGTAGTAAGTAACTGGCTAGGAATGGGTATATGTACTTCATGCATCCTATGATTTCACTTGCTGCATGCTTCCTGCAGTTCAGCGACATAGTAGTAAGGAAGACAGCCCTGTAATTTTCACCCTTCAAAATGATGTTAGCTATGGCCTAGGGTTTCCACCTTTTCTTCAAGTCAAACCTGAACACTTTAGCAGCGCACAGCAATTTTTTTTTATTGTATATACTATACATATATTGTGCTAATAAATAACATTTCTAACCATATGAAGTTAATAACAAGCGTCTCCCTTTATGGCCTCTGGTGTAAAGGGGAACTCTGATGTAAGGGGTGCGCTGAGAACCCTGATTTACCTTAGTGTACTTCAGAGGCAGGAGAGAGAAGGGGGGGAGGCTTCAGTGACAGACAGGGATGGATCGTGAGCTCATTCACCCCTTGGCAGTCAGCACCTCTCATCCAGATCTATCTGAGGCTGCTGGGCTTCAAATGTCCATCCCCAATTTTCCTTTTCTAAAGGCACAGCGCCGGGGATTAGAGTGTGGGCAGACACAGAGGGGTAGGGATGGGAGGAAGAGGTGCAGATTGAGCCCTCTCTCCTCTCCCGTCTGTGTGTTGGGGGGGGGGGACACTGTTAGCGCTGGCTTTGGGCAGTGTGAAGGAGGGTAACAGACACTCTCAGCTTAGACAACTGCAGCCAGCAACCCTGCTGGGAAGCTATAGTCCATTCTGAATAATGTGTCCGGACACATGATTCCAAACCCGAACTGTCCGGGTGAATCCTGGACAGGTGGCAACCCTACTATGGCCGCCTCCATATATAAACATTGTCAGATTTTCTTTTAAGGTCTTTTGCTGTCTGAAATATTACTAGGCAATAGCTGACGTGTCTGTGAATCCTACTTTACACTCACCAATTGATACCATTTGGATACCCTTTGGTTGTATAGTTCTGCTTGTCACAACTCCAACTGCAGAAAAATGAAGAAAAAGGTGAATTAAAAGATAAATAGGAAGTAGATTACAATCTTCTAAAGCAAAATGAAATTGCTCTCCTTTTTGTACCCTCTGCCAACACTCCTCCCCTGAATAAAGTTGTATGCTTTAATGCAAACCTTATTGCATATCTTCTTCATTAATAATCTCCATTATTGCACCCAGTGTCTTTCCTGCACTGAAGTGTGACTTACAATTAAACGGAACGCACAGAGTACAGACAATGTGGCATAAATAGATCAACAGAACTGAGCACAGCTTTCCATGTGTACCCTGTGGATCTTTACACAATGCTGGAGGACTACTGTACCTTCCACTAGCCAACTCTCCTCTCTTGGAATATTCTGTACAGCTGGAGAACTCTGCTTCTTCCACTTGTTGTCATATATATGGCATATATTCTTATGACCCTTCTTACCCAGGGCAGTATAGTATGTATAGCAGAATATCTGCGCTAAACCCCAGAAAAATATTCATATATAAAGAAACTGGTGCTGCATCTATAAAAACAATAATAAAAAAAAAGAAAACAATAAAAATGTGCAACCAAAAAACTCTGCTTATATAAATGCGAACGTGTGCTGTGATTAAGTAAAAACAATATTATGCATTATAGTCCATAAAGTGCTTTAGTCGATGCAAACAACAACGACGGACTTTTCAGGAGAACAAACAATGTTTCTGTTCATCAAAAAAGTAAGGCAAAACAGCGCTGCTTATGTCAAATGATCTAGAATTTGAGATCCATCAGATCTGGTAAGCGGCGCTGTTTTGCCTTACTTTTTTGATGAACAGAAACATCGTTTGTTCTCCTGAAAAGTCCGTCGTTGTTGTTTGCATCGACTAAAGCACTTTATGGACTATAATGCATAATATTGTTTTCACTTAATCACAGCACACGTTCGCATTTATATATGCAGAGTTTTTTTGGTTGCGCATTTTTATTTGTTGTATGTACCCAGGGCAGTAAACAACTGAACATTTGACCAATTAACATTTTTCTTGGTACTATTACACAGGTACTGTTTTCCTGTTGAGTAGAATTAGCGTAGGAGTAATCGGCCAACTCTATCAATATTGATGACCTCCCTTTTAATGTGTAAATGAACGTTGTCTATGCATGTCATGTACATTAGGTATATATATATATATATATATATATATATATATATATATATATATATATATATATATATATATATACACAGGGCTCAAAATTTCAAGTCCTGAGCTACTAGCCAGGCCTCAAGGGTTACTCGCCACCAATTGCCCCACCCAACCCCGCCCCACAACACGCCCCGCCCCTAAACACGCCCTCTTAAATTATCGAATTAAATGACACTTAAATGTTTTATGCAGAATTAGGTTATAAAAATAAATATTAACAACAACAACAACTTTATCCGTGCCCACAAATGCAAGCTGCCTGTGCCCACCAATGCAAGCTGCCTGTGCCCACCAATGCAGCCTGCTTGTGCCCACCAATGCAGCCTGCTTGTGCCCACCAATGCAGCCTGCTTGTGCCCACCAATGCAGCCTGCTTGTGCCCACCAATGCAGCCTGTGCCCACCAATGCAGCCTGTGCCCACCAATGCAGCCTGTGCCCACCATCTACTATGCAGCCTGTGCCCACCATGCAGCCTGTGTCCACCATGAACCATGCAGCCTGTGTCCACCATGCAGCCTGTGTGCACCATTCACCATGCAGCCTGTGTGCACCATTCACCATGCAGCCTGTGCCCACCATCCACCCTGTGCCCACCATGCAGCTTACCTGTGCAGGGGAGGATAGGAGAGCGGCCTGGATGTTCAGAGCGCAGCGCAGGGAACACAGCGATAACAGCTTTCATTTCAATTTCTGTGCTCCTGCTCAACATCATATACAGCCCCGCCCCCTAACCGGGGAACTTTGATTGACAGATCACCCGTCCCAGGATTGGAAGTGTGATCTGTCTATCAAAGTCCCGGGACCAGGAGGAGGGGCTGTATATGACAGCGAGCAGCAGGGAACACTGCAATGTGAAATGAAAGCTAATATCGCTGTGTTCCCCGCGCTGCGCTCTGAACATCTGGGCCGCTCTCTCTCCCATCCGTGATCGCTGGGAGAAGGACTCCCTTTCCACCCAGGCTGCCGGCGGTGCCCCCCCCCCCCCCGCTCCAGGCAGCCCCTCCTCGCCAGCCCGCAAAATGCGAGCAGGCGAGTGCAATTTTTGAAGGGATGAGGTCAGAGTCCTGACCTCAACTCGATAGAACACCTTTGGGATGAATTAGAGTGGAGAATGCGAGCCAGGCCTTCTCATCCATCATCTGTGCCTACCCTCACAAATACGTTTCTGGAAGAATGATCAAACACTCCCATAGACATACATGACATGGGGAAATAATTTCAGGTGCAGAAAATGGAAGTCTTCGCTCCTAGGGTGAGTTAAGTCATGAACAATGGGGGACAGTGACAGATGTAAGGACTGGCTGCTGAGGAATGGGCAAAAACTCAATTTTTCCCCCTTTCAGTAATCAGACTTGTCCTGACACACCCCCCCCCCCTTTCCCGCAGCACAGTTAAAACAATCAGTGTGCTGCTATTTCTCCTCCCCCAGCTCTCTGAGCTCATTAAATCACTGAGAACAGAGGGAAAGTGATCATTTATAAACAGGGCTTTCTTCAGCGGGAATGCGGGGGAACCTAGGTCTGGCACCTCCAGCTCTGATGCAACATTATTTCTGGCTACTGGAAGATCTATTGTTGCTGGATGGGGGTCTAATGTTATTGGAGGTATTCCCTTTACTGAGACGAAGGGACCAAGCCCAACCCCTGAAAAAACAACTCCACACCATAATCCCCCCTCCACCAAATGATTTGGACCAGTGCACAAAGCAAGGTCCAAAAAGATATGGATGAGCGAGTTTGGGGTGGAGGAAATTGACTGGCCTGCACAGAGTCCTGACCTCAAACCGATAGAACACCTTTGGGATGAATTAGAGTGGAGAATGCGAGCCAGGCCTTCTCAACCATCATCTGTGCCTAGCCTCACAAATACATTTCTGGAAGAATGATCAAACACTCCCATAGACACACTCTTAAACCTTGTGGAAAGCCTTCCCAGAAGAGTTGAAGCTGTTCTAGCTGGAAAGGGTGCAAAGTATATATATATATACTCACTGGCCACTTAATCTAGATATCAAAGATCCTCTCAAAAATTCATTAATACTGATGTATTCCAAGCAAATTTCTGGTCTATCCTGGCTGACAATAACGTCTGGCACCCAGGGAGAGTTGATGAGGAATCAGATATTCACAGGCATGCACTGTTTAAATCCTCATATTATCGAGTTAGTGGGCGATATAGGAGGATTAGAATAAATTATGTAAATGGTAAAACTATATAGAAAATATCTTGTAAAAACATTTTTAGAAGTGACATCAACTCTGAAATATTAAGTAGATCTGTAGGAAAAATAACCTGGACCCATTATTCCTGTAAGATCATTTCAAATAATGAAATTTCTGAGAATAGTATACCTGCTAACATTTATCTTCCTAATGTTTTTGCAGAACCCTCTGCAAGTCACAAATCAGGCTTACAGTGGGAGGATCTGTGCTGTGAATCAGTCATGCTTTATTGCATTGAGCAAAGTTGCTAGACTGACATGTTTCAAACACTGGGAGACGGAGGGAAAACATTTAGGCAGCTTTTATCACACAAGGTGAGGCAGAGCTGCAACAGTGGATACTGGTTTCACCTTCTGCTTATACAGGAATGTGAAGCATTGGATAAAGAGAATTCAAAATATTTTTGCAGGTAAGACAAATGTATATTTGAATTGTTCATTTAGTTGTTTGAAATTCTCCTTAAGGTTTAATTTGGAACCAGATGATTCTATTCTTAGAAAAGATACAATGGCAGGTTGCTGGTCTTGGCCATGTAAGAAACAATATATCAGTAAAGTAAGAATATTCAGAGAGCGGCGACATATAACTGTGAATTATAACGGTGACGGCACTTCTGTATATTATAAGTTCTATCTAGAGAACGGTGTCGTCACTCCTGTATATTATAAGTTCTATCTAGAGAACGGTGTCGTCACTCCTGTAGATTATAGGTTATATCTAGAGAACTGTGACATCACACCTGTAAATTATAGGTTATATCTACAGAACGGTGTAGTCACTCCTGTAAATTATAGGTTATATCTAGAGAACGGTGTCGTCACTCGTGTGGATTAAAGGTTATATCTAGAGAACGGTGTCGTCACTCCTGTAGGTTAAAGGTTATATCTAGAGAACGGTGTCGTCACTCGTGTGGATTAAAGGTTATATCTAGAGAACGGTGTCGTCACTCCTGTAGGTTAAAGGTTATATCTAGAGAACGGTGTCGTCACCCCTGTAAATTATATGTTATATCTAGAGAACGGTGTTGTCACTCCTGTAAATTATAGGTTATATCTAGAGGTGCGTTGTCGTCACTCATGTAGATTAAAGGTTATATCTAGAGAGCGGTGTCGTCACTCCTGTAAATTATAGGTTATATCTAGAGAACGGTGTCGTCACTCATGTAGATTAAAGGTTATATCTAGAGAGCGGTGTCGTCACTCCTGTAAATTATAGGTTATATCTAGAGAACGGTGCCGTCACTCCTGTAAATTATAGGTTATATCTAGAGAACGGTGCCGTCACTCCTGTAGATTAAAGGTTATATCTAGAGAGCGGTGTCGTCACTCCTGTAAATTATAGGTTATATCTAGAGAACGGTGCCGTCACTCCTGTAGATTATAGGTTATATCTAGAGAACTGTGACGTCACTCCTGTAAATTATAGGTTATATCTAGAGGAGCGGTGTCGTCACTCCTGTAAATTATAGGTTATATCTAGAGAACGGTGTCGTCACTCCTGTAAATTATAGGTTATATCTAGAGAACGGTGTCGTCACTCATGTAGATTAAAGGTTATATCTAGAGAGCGGTGTCGTCACTCCTGTAAATTATAGGTTATATCTAGAGAACGGTGCCGTCACTCCTGTAGATTATAGGTTATATCTAGAGGAGCGGTGTCGTCACTCCTGTAAATTATAGGTTATATCTAGAGAACGGTGTCGTCACTCCTGTAAATTATAGGTTATATTTAGAGGAGCGGTGCCGTCACTCCTGTAGATTATAGGTTATATCTAGAGAACGGTGTCGTCACTCCTGTAGATTATATGTTATATCTAGAGAACGGTGTCGCCACCCCTGTAAATGATAGGTTATATCTAGAGAACTGTGACATCACACCTGTAAATTATAAATGATATCTAGAGAGCAGTGTTGTTACTCCTGTAATTTATGTTCTATCTACAGAATGGTGACGTCACTCCTGTATATTATAAGTTCTATAAAGAGAGCAGTGTCATCACTCTTTTAAATGATCAGTTATATTTATAAAACTGTGACGTCACTCCTGTATACTATATGCAGTATTGTCACTCTTGTAAATTATAAATTATATCTAGAGAATGGTGACATCACTTCTTTATATTATAAGGTAAGTTTAGAGAGCAGTGCCGTCACTCCTGTAAATTATAAGTTATATCTAGAGAGCAGTGCCCTTACTCCAGTACATTTTGCGTTATATCTAGAGAGCAGTGACATCACTTCTGTGGAATACATCTTGTATCTAGAGAAGACAGAGTAATAGCAGTTTTCGCTCTGCAGAATATCTATTTGGAAAGCAGTAATCCAGCGTCTTACCAGCCGATCCCTTGCGTTGGGTCATCCAGTAATACTCGCACAATGTACAGAAGACAGGACAGGAGTTTGAGGGAAAAGTTGAAAAGACGGATTCTAAGGCCTGAAAGAGAACACAGATCAGATTGTCATCCTGTCATACTGGAGACCATATTCACGAGATCTTTTTACTTTGGAGGAGAAGAGCTGTCACTGTACTAATGCATAATATTAATATTTATAATAAATGAAGGTCCACATAGACTGTCAGAGCCGGCTCCAGTGTACACCGGGCCATGCAATATCAGCATTTGGGAAGAAGTGGGTAAAGCCAATATGTGGACAGCTCAGGCTCCTGTCTGCCTGATGATGAAGACTGTTCTCGCAGCAAAACCATTGGAAAACAATTAGAATAAAATGTTGTGTATACGGCTCAGATTAATCACATCACATTGACTGATTCAGAATTCAGTCAGTAAAATATTCATGAAAAATTAAGGATAAATGAGGATTTCGCTCAGGATCGAGGTATGCGATGTCTGGGACTTCATTGAGAAAAATAATGTGTATGTAGCTCTTGGCACCCATGTCGCAGCTGTATAAAAATAATTGCTGTGCTATAATGTTGCTTTTACCACCACTGGCTGATATGACAAATCATACAAAGCTTCTCCCAGAAAGAGTTAAAGTATAGTAGGGCTTCTATTCAGTTATTTCAGGCCTCAGCCTATTAACTTCTATCAAAGAGCTGTTGAAGGTCTGAGCCCCTGAGTTCACCCATGCTGAGCGAGAATGATTGTGGATACCTATTTGGTTCCATCTGCATTGTGGCACCTAATTACTAGTCTATTTTAGCACAGCCACTCTGCCATGGAAGTTATTGAGCTGATGGCTGTTGATAGCCTGAACAGCTCTCCTCAGTGGTAGAAGAAGAATTATTTTCTGAAAAATCCCTTTGAATACTAACTCTTCATTTTAGTCTTGGGCGCATGTTTAAGGACCCAGCACTCTCATATATTCAATATTTTCAATAATTTAACCATGACAGCCGAAAGAGTTGGTACAAAATTCCCAGCAGTGACCCCAGACGCGGCTTCCTGACGTTCTCGACCACTTTCTTTGTTGTTAAGTAGGTCAGTGCAATGTTGTTCTTTTCTCTCTTGCGAAGGTTCTAATCTTTCAACCACGCAGAAAACACAAGCGAGGACAATAAAGCAACCCCGGCGCCACTGTCTGTAAACCATTACAGCCTTTCAGAGCGTCGCGTAATTCATTCGTGAGATACATGATTACCTTGAACTGAAGGTTAGGAAAGACGGTGAGTGAAAAGATGTATTATGTAAAAATATCAAAAACAAACATAATAAATTCGTTCTTCGCAGGACTCTAGATTACCGTAAGGGATTTTACTGTGCCTTCGCATCAGCCAGCATTGTTAAGGAGGAATAAATGTTGTCTTTGTAATTTTTGTTTTATACATAAATCTTTGTATAAATTTAAATCTATTATGTTTTCTTTCCAACCCAGCCATCCTCAAACTTATCCTAATAAGCTTTTTTCCTCCTTTACTTTGTGAAGCCAGACATACTTGCCTAAGTCCACTTCCACGCTCAAGGTCCCTCACCGCTGCCAGTTCTGGGTGCAGGAGGCGAATCCACCAGTGCAAAGGAGCCCGAGATGATCCCTACAGTTCCCCTGTCATGACATCAGGCCTCTTTTGGCTACTGAGAGAAACCCGCTGCTAGACATCAAATAGGACCAAGCACACACAGACATGGACACGGACATGGGCTTGGACATGGGGCCCAGGCAGAAAGTAAACAGCACAGGAGAAGAGTGTGGTGTGAAAACAATTGTTTTCTATGTGCCCTAACAGTGGCTTTTATTTATTAAGTCCAAAAAAATAAAAGGGGGTGATGAGTATTGAGCCTTACCCAGAAAAAAAATGATCTAGGAAGCTGTAAATTGCAGGGTGAACTGGCCAATTGGTTTATATCCAATGGTGCAAAAATCAACTACCTATGATTTTAACTTATCTTTCTTTTTCAGGTCCAAAGTGAACATGGCAGCACCTCCAGAAAAATTCAATATGGAAGAGCATAGGACCATAATCAAGTTCCTGTTTTTCAAAGGGAAAGGTGCGAAGCAGATCCATGATGAAATGTCACAAACTTTGGGTGACAGTGGCCCTTCATATGCAACAGTTAAACATTGGATTGTCGAATATCAGCCAAAAGTATTGCTACATATCTGGGAATATCACGTGAGAGAGTTGGTGCCATTATTCACAACGACTTGGAAATGAGAAAGCTTGCAGCAAAGTGGATCCCAAAAACGTTTAACATTTGCAGGCACAGAGACAGAAACAGGCCTTCCACTGGGTTTCTAACTTTTAACACTGAAATGGCCAGTTTTAAAATTGACAACCCAACGTTTAACTGTTGCATATGAAGGACCACTGTCACCAAAGTTTGTGACATTTCATCATGGATCTGCTTCTCACCTTTCCCTTATGGTCCTATGCTCTTCCATATTGAATTTTTCTGGAGGTGCTGCCCTGTTCAATTTGGACCTGAAAAAGAAAAATAAGTTAAAATCATAGGTAGTTGATTTTTGCACCATTGAATATAGACAATTTTTCTGGGTAAGGCTCAATGCTTTTCAGCACCCCCCTTGTATAGTGTGAACGAGCCCTAAAATACTTGGTGATCCTACCCTGAAGGTCTTTGTTCAGGCACTTCCTAGTATGAAGTGACAACTGTCTTCTAATTTGGTCACCCTATCATATGCACTCTAGGCTGTGGCTGCTGGTCCAGAACAACTATGTGGGAGCGAGTGCATAAAGATCTACACTGGTCAGCCATAACATTATGACCACTGATAGGTAAAAAGAAGATCTCATTACAATGGCATCTGAAAAATTGTTGGGCTATATTAGGCAGCAAGTGAACATGTTGTTCATGAAGTTTATGTGGTGAAAGCAGAAAAGTAAAGGGCATCGCAGTTTGTTGTGTATGGGGCTGTGAAGCCCATGTTGACCCCTGTCCACAGCCAAAAGCTTCTACAATGGTCACATGAACATCAGAACTGGAGTATGGAGCAATGGATTAAGGTGGCCTGGTCTAGAGTTGCCACCTCATCCCTTTAAACCCGAACACATATGAATTACACAGGTTCTGAGGCTAATTAAAAGCAGGTAAGGCACCATGTGAGTTTAATTACCACCTTAATCAGCCACAGAACCTGTGTAATTAATATGTGTTCGGGTTTAAAGGGATGAGGTGGCAACCATAGCCTGGTCTGATGAATCATGTTTTCTTTTACATCATGTGGATGACCGGGTGCGTGTGCGTCACTTACCTGGGGAAGAGATGGCACCACAATGCGGTATAAGAAAGCAAGTCGGTAGAGGCAGTTTGATGCTTTGGGCAATGTTCTGCTGAGAAACCTTGGGTCAGTTGCAGCCCCTAATCCATGCACCTGGCCCCTAATCTCCATGCAGGGCACTGGACACATGGATTTCAATGTTTTTTTTTTTTTAGAAGCACATGATTAGAGTCTGAGGCTCTAATTGGCTCCGAAAAAGGGTGTGCTCATGGTGCGCCCTGAGCTCACCCAGTTGTGTGACATTAGCAAATTAATGTTCGCTAATGTCTTCCTGCTTTTCCTTAGGACTCCCAGCCAGTCAGATCTTAGAACCCATTTTCTGTTCGGCTGGAAGGAGAAGCTATGGCCCCGACTCTTCCCTCGGCAAGGTGAAGCGATGATCAGCAGGCAGAGGGGCAGCAACAACCACTTTGAGGAGCCCTACCCCGCATCCAGCACCACCTCATCATTGGAAGGTAAGGCCACAGATCGCCGCCTTCTGGGGGGGGGTTTGTTTGCCACCCTCCCAAAATATTGAGCACCAGCCGCCACTGCCTTGGGTCCTGCAATTTATGTGGATGTTACTTTGGTGTCCATGCCTCAATGGGCCAGGCTTTTTTAACAAAGGGGGCCATACTCAATATTAGGTGGGTGGTCATAATGTTATGGCTGATTGGTGTACATTATATTGTGAAATGATTGTGGACACTTCACCATCACACCCGAGTTTGTAGGACATCCCATTTAAAATTATGGACATTAACATGGAGATGTCCGCTGTCTTTGTGGCACTGGGAGCCTTGACTCTTCTGGGAAGGTGTTTCACAAGGTATTGGAGTGCATCAGTAGGAATTTGTGCCCCTCCAACCAAAAAAACAGTTGGTGAGATCAGATACTTATATTGGACCAGAAAACCCTTCCCTCAATTGGCATTCCATCCCAAAGGTGTCCAATAAGGTCAGTGCTCTGTGCAGGCCACTCAAGTTCCTCCACACCAAACATGCTAATCATGTCTTTGCGCTGTACTCAGGGACACAGTCATAGTGGAACAGGAAAAGTCCCTGAAATACTTGGTTGATCCTGCCTTGAAGGTCTTTGTTCAGGCACTTCCTGGAATGAAGTGACAACTGTCTTCTAATTTTGTCTCCCTGGCATACGCGGCGCGCTCCTGGCTGTGGCTGCTGGTCCATAACAATGATGTGGGAGTGAGTGTATATAGATCTACACTATATGGCAAAAGGATTGTAGACACGTCACCATTACAAATGAGCTTGTAGGACATCCAATTATAAATTATGGACATTAAAGAGAGAGAAACCCCCTCCCTTTGTGGCCTCCACTCTTTTGGTGTTTCACATGATTTTGTCATTCATCAGTGGAAATTTGTGCCCCTCCAGCCATAAAAGGGCATTTGTGAGATCAGATACTCATGTTGGATCAGAAAACCCTTCTCTTAGACAATAGGAATGAATTGTTGTTTAAAGGGGGAAGTGTGGTGCCCACATCCCTAATACAGAACACCAAAAAACAGAGTAATCTCTGTTCTCACCAACATATGGGTTGACAGACTATTTGTATTCTCACCCAATTGTCTGTAACCGCAACAATTATTTTAATTTTGCTTATGGTTTATATTTTTAACCTGTACCAATAAAGTTAATAATTTTTATATATTTGAAGTTGTTGATGCTCTTAAAATTCCCATTTCGAGGTATTGTTTTTCGGTATCTTCTTAATAGACATTCCATTCCAAAGGTGTCTAGTATGGTCAGGGCTCTGAGCAGGCCACTCAAGTTTGTAGGCGTGTGCAGTGTGTGTGGTGGCAATAATTCACACAGTTAGGTGCAATGTAAAAACTTGTATTGAAGTAATACAGCAACAGTTCACAACAAACCTGGTGGGAAGGCTATGGAAAAGTTTCCAATAACATGTGGAACCGGCTTTCAGCTGGACTGACGGTGTCTGTTGAGAGGGGGCAGAATGTGGCCTGGCTGTCCCATGCCCAATCGGAAAGGTGTCCAGAAGAGTTGCAACCCTACGCTTTCTCTAGTCATCAGGAACCTTTTCCTAGCACTAGTACTGTCCCTCAGTCTGGGCACATGTCCCTACTCTAGCAACTTGCCTAAATGCGCGCCAAGCCTGGGAACCAGGGCCTTAATTAGGTTCTGCCTGACCCAAGCTGGCCAGGAAAGTCATAGGGGGTGGCAGCATCCAATTGGATTGCTTTCCCAGTGACCCAGGAAACCATAGAGAAACTGTGTTCCTCTTGAGTTCCTCTCCAGCTACAGGGCCATTGCGTTTGAGTGCCACCTTCAGTAGAGAAATGAGACTGCACCTTCCTACAAATTCCTCCACACCACACATGCCAATCATGTCTTTATGAACTTCATGTTGTACTCAGGGACACAGTCAAGCTGGAACATGGCTGGGCCTTCCTTAAACAGTTTCCAAAGGTTGGAATGACAAATTTGTCTAAGGGCTCGTTCATACTGTGGGTACTCTAATTACTCTGTTTTAGCATCTCAGCAGTACTCAGTTTTGCCAGGGTCAGTGCAATATGTGCTTATTTTATTTATTCTTTTTTTTTTTTAACTTTGTTTGAAGTGCATAAAGTGACACTTTATTCATTCATGTCTCTGCAGCATGCAGAAAAATGCAGTGGTGTGAACGGGGCACATAGAAAACAATTGTTTGATTTGTGTGCCCTTGCAGTGACTTATTCAGTGCTGAAAAATGCCAGTCTCTGCACATAGAGTAAACAAATTTAAAAGTCTTTGTATTAATAAAAGTACTCTTTACTAGTAACATCCAAGCTCATTTATTTATTGGGGATGGGGCCATACAGTGCATGTTAAGGACACAGTCAATAAAAAACTGTACCAAACACACACTTTATTGTATGTATGAGGGTGGAGTTGAACTGAATAGGGTTTAAAAATCCACTGATGTGATCCAATTAAAGAGCAGGATTTTTTTTCTTTAAATATGGAGCTGCTACATAAAACATCACAATTATACCTCACAAATAGCTGACTGAGCAGTTTGTGGTCATTCGTCTTTGCACAACACCCAAAGCAGTCACAACCTTGTCCATTTACACAAGGGACACTGCTGTTTTGGGTGTTCCAGAACCCTTTAGGGTATTCCCATTTCTCCCGTTTCCTTCTTTCTCCATAAAATTCATTACAAATCAAACAGGGACAGTAAGAGCCCCTTGTATTGGCCACTGCAGGTGTACTGCCCCATAGAAGAGTACAAAGATCTTATAGCCCGAGTTCCCAAGAGATGCTAGAAACTGCTGAGATATCTATTTTGGGTGGAATGACCCTTTAAAAATGAGTGCAGTGGAAAATGTGTTGTTCACAGCTGCCCTTGTGTAGTAAAAATCTTTGATACATGCAAAATGTATTATTAGGCTGCCTGCACAGAGTGCACTGCTTGCAGGAAAGTCGAACATTGCAGCTCCTTGCTAAATCACAACTGACCAATAGATGGCAGCAGGCAGCTACAAATCCACTTTTTTTTTTTTACACTCAGAATCCCATCAACCTTTTTTAGGAGCTGGACCATACTGTACCGCCGGTGTTCTATTGGATAGTGCCCGCTATCGAGAAGAGCCCGGGACGAACAGCGCATGCGCCGCAGGTAACAGCACAACAGATGCTTTTACGATCAGCTGTTGTGATGAAAGAAATTTTTGTGTCAGATTGTGCCTCTCGCTGCCGAGGCGTGTTCATGTCGGTGAGGGGTGGATTAGTACATGATGGGGGCAAATTATTAAATGATAGCCAGTGCTGCAAAAGACATCTTTTACTGCTATTCTTCCTGGATGCTTGTGGGACGTGTTTAGTCAACTGAAGGGTGAGTTTTTCTATCAGAAAAGGATGTCTTTTGCAGCACTGCCCATCATTTAACCGGTTCAATACAGGGAATTTTCACCCCCTTCCTTCCCAGGCCAATTTTTAGTTTTCAGCGCTGTCGCACTTTAAACGACAATTGCGCGGTCGTGCAACGCTGTACCCAAAAAAAATTGACGTCCTTTTTTTCCCCACAAAAAGAGCTTTCTTTTGCTCATATTTGATCACCTCTGCGGTTTTTATTTTTTGCACTATAAACAAAAGAAGAGCGACAATTTTGAAAAAAAACAATATTTTTTACTTTTTGCTATAATAAATATCCCAATTTAAAAAAAAAAAAAAAAAATTTTTTCCTCAGTTTCGGCCGATACGTATTCTTCTACATATTTTTGGTAAAAAAAATCGCAATAAACGTATATTGATTGGTTTGCGCAAAAGTTATAATGTCTACAAAATACGGGATAAATTTATGGCATTTTAAAAATATATATATTTATTTATTTATTTTTACTAGTAATAGCGGCGATCGCGATTTTTTTTCGTGACTGCGAAATTATGGCAGACACATCGGACACTTTTGACACATTTTTGGGACCATCCACATTTATACAGCGATCAATGCTATAAAATTGCATTGATTACTGTGTAAATGTGACAGGCAGGAAAGGGGTTAACCACTAGGGGGACACAAGGGGTTAATTATGTTTCCTAAGGGAGTGATTCTAACTGTAGGGGGCGGGGACGTACAAGGGGAGGAGACCGATCAGTGTTCCGCTGTACTGGGAACACAGATCGCTCTCCTCTCAACTGACAGGACGTGGATCTGTGTGTTTACACACACAGATCCACGGTCCGGCCTGGTTAACAGGCAATCGCGGGTGCCCGGCGGACATCGCGGCCACCGGGCACACGCACCGGGTCCCGAGCAACGTGGCGGCGCGCGCGCCCCCTAGTCGGCCGGGAAGCCCAGGCCGTCATATGACATTCAGGTACAACTTTCATGCAACTTTTGAGGGTTAACATTGAAGATCATGGCCCTCAAGTTGGACCAAAGTAGTGTATGTACTATGAAGTTGCTGCAACTTTAAGTCACACATATATGAATAGTTATCATTTGGGAAAAACGTGGGGAATGACTTGTCATGCAACTTGTCCAAAGTTGCATGACAAATCACACAAGTGTGAAAATTTAAGTGATAAACATTTAATGCATTTAGTAAATAGCACGTTAATAGTGAATTTCTTTCTTTTGAGATAAATTAACTAAAAAATTCATGCGTTATTTATCTCTTATGTCGCGTACACATGATTGGACTTCTCAAGCTTGCCTTGCATACACACGGTCACGCAAAAGTTTGCTGAAATTACAACCGTCAAGAACGCGGTGACATACAACACTACGATGAGCCGAGAAAATAAAGTTCAAAGCTTCCGAGCATGCGTCAAATTGTTTCCGAGCACGCGCAGGAATTTTGCACGTCGAAATTGCTACAGACGATCGCATTTTCGGATAGCAACTTTTCCCAACCGAAAAATTGAGAACATGCTCTCAATCTTTTGTTGGCTGAAATTCGGCCAGCAAAAGTCCGATGGAGCATACACACGGATTTTCCGGCGAAAAACTCTCATCGGTCTTTTGCGGGCCGAAATTCCGATCGTGCGTACGCGGCATTACTGTATTAAGTACAGTGGATCAGCATAACAACCAAGCAAACTGCATTTTAAAAAAGGTGGTCATTTCTGGTCAAAAATAGTAGCAAAAATATTTAAGCTATCCTTTCTCCAAACTGCGGCCCTTCTCTTTCTTTTATCTAGAAATTATTTCCACTGCTTGTTCTATAAATCTAACTGTTACTGGCCACCACAATTATTTTTCTTGATTTCTTTTAGTGTTTCTTAAAGCCAGAAAGTTGCCATTTGAAATGCCTTTAGTTTTTGGCCATGTCTGTGATTTTCCTTCCATATGTGTTTGTTCCATACCTAAACAAATACATCTTTATTTCACATATTAGTCACCTAGCAATGGTGTACGTTCAAATTCGAATATGGTGTGGGCCTTAGTTCATATGGCTTTTCAATGAGATATTGCTGAATTTATTTTTATGCAGTCCCTTTTTAGAGCCTTATAAAGAAAATTTTCCACTATAACTTGCATAGATGTCACCTGTCCCAGATTCACAGGGACTGTCCCGATGATACTGTGCCTGAGGTTACACCCCAAGATCACAGTGTCACCCTTATTTGAGTTACTGAGCATGGGCCGTCATTCAAAACAAGGGTATCAGCTGAGAGGTTGGTGTCGGTGAGTGGGCGGCTCCCGCATAATTAAGGGCAGGCCTGTCTGAAAAGTGGGTGTGATCTGGGCGGGGCTGGACTGCCCAGAAGGTGAGTAAACCAAATGTAGGTCAGGAAGCGGGACGAAGATTTGGTAAATACAGACTTTTACAACTGATTACATCTAAATAAGAATAAAGAGCTGTGATTTTCTTTGTAGAGCTTAGCTTCCAGTATCATCTTTTCTTGCCAGATAATAAATAGAACAACTCTCAGAATAAAATGCACACAGCATGAGTCCTCCAAAAACGTATTGATTTTAATAGACCTACTGCCCCATAATAACAAGGCCGAGTATTCTAATGTGTTTAAGCTGAAAAAGCCTTAGTTATAGCTCAAAAGCCTTTTTGGCTGAAACGCGTGACTGAATAGAGTCACTGCCTTGTTTTTTTATGAAGGTGTATGTCTAATAATTAATACAGATTCAAAAGGACTGGGTATTTCCTATCACTTTCTAAATAATAGGAAATAAATACTGCTGCACTCTTCAAGATGACCAAAATACTGCAACAGTCACATTGAGAAAGATCAATCCCCCCTGATCTGAGAAAAAAAGTCCAAATGTCTTCAGTCAGTGCTTCTTAAGAGCATTAATCACTCCTCTAAAATTACTTTGTCTTGTGGCTTCTTAATCCAGAGCAAAAGACATAGAGACATTCATTGCTTGCTACAGGCATCCATTGTTCTGATATAAAAAAAAAAAAAAAAGAAACGAACTAGAAACTAACTAATTTGCTCAAGCCTGCACATCCCCCCCCCCCCCCCCCCCCCGTCACAAGCTCACTCACCCTGTGCTGCCCCTGGATTGACATGCGGCGCCATCAGTCTCCTCCCTGTCCTGGCTCCATCGGTTCGGCTTCCCATGCGTCTCCTCGGCATCACGGTGGAGACGTCTCCTCCCTCCTCATAGGCCAATAGGATGGCTTCTTCTTTGTACCAAATCAGGAAACGAGTCTCACAACCGGCTTCCTGATTAGCCAGGAGAAAAATAAGTGTGATAATAGTGAATATTCATTCGCTATTGTCACACAACTGGGTGGTGGGCTCAGGGTGCAATGCTCTGCACCCCAAGTCCGCCCTTTTTTGAAGCCTATTAGAGCCTCTGGCTCTAATCACGTGCTTAAAAAAAACACCCCCCCCCATTGGCATGCATGCGTCTGGTGCCCTGCATATAGATTAGGGGGCCGGATGCATGAATAGGGGGAGAGCAGCAGAGACTTTCAGCATATCTGCGTAGACATTATGAGATTAGGGAGGCAAAGGACTTTGTTCGGTCTGCGCATATGCACATATAAGCGCATATATTTGCTTCATATTTGCTTTATATTTTCTTCATATTTGCTTTATATTTTCTTCATATTTGCTTTATATTTGCTTCACTTACAAACATCCGCACAT
Source organism: Lithobates clamitans (assembly GCA_037952925.1). NCBI lineage: Eukaryota > Metazoa > Chordata > Amphibia > Anura > Ranidae > Lithobates > Lithobates clamitans. The sequence continues at coordinate 1,986,742 of JBBGZY010000695.1, read as the reverse complement.
TAGCAGATCTGCTGCAGGGCTCTGCAAGGTTTTGAAAGACAGGCAGAGCACTTTGGCACATCTGCACATGTACCGGGCTATCAAAGATGGCGGCGCTAATAAAGGGGGGCGGGGCCAGCAGTAATGGGACTGAAGTTCCTCTTTAAATCCACCTATAATTGCAGGTGGCAGTCTATAACTAGTTCAGTACCTTGTTTCCCTGAAAATAAGACCTAGCGTGATTGTCGGTGATGGCTGCAATATAAGCCCTACCCCCCAAATAAGCCCTACCCTCTTTCCCCGAAAATAAGCCCTACCCTGAAAATAAGACCTACAAGGACTTTAACTAGGGCTTATTTGGGGGGTAGGGCTTTTATTACAACCATCACCGACAATGACGCTAGGTCTTATTTTCAGGGAAACAGGGTATATACTCTATGAATGCACTTATGCAGCCAGCTTGACTGAATAGATGGTAAAGAATAAGTTCACCTTTACAGAAAACATAATAAATGCACATATCTTAGCAGAAAAAAATGTGTATTTATTATTCTTTCCCGCAGGTGCCTGGAAAGCATTTCACCCTCGATCAGCAGATCATGGATGCAATGTGGGCTCCTGCAGGACATCAGTGGACTACGAGAGTGCTCATTAGCGCCCCAGCAGTGGTGGCAGACAGTACTTGTAGGTTATTACTTAACAGGAGTCTGAATGAATGCTGGATCTGTGCGGGTGAAGCCCCACACAGCCGCGCTGTTCTTAAAAAGTGACAGTAGGTGCGGCCAGAAGAACCCCTACCTGCTGTCACCGGCTGGGGGAATCAGGGGGAGAGGGGCGAAAAGCTGCAACATGCTACACGTTCCACCCTAAAAATAGGTGAAACATTTAGCATGTACCAAAGGTGAAATTCGCCTTTAACCATTTACCACAATACAGGGCACTTTTACCCCCCTTCCTGCCCAGGCCAATTTTCACCTTTCAGCGCTGTCAAACTTTGAATGACAATTGCGCGGTCATGCAACACTGTACCCATATGAAATTTTTAGAATTTTGTTCACACAAATAGAGCTTTCTTTTGGTGGTATTTAATCACCACAATTTTTTTTCTTTTTTTCTAAATAAACAAAAAAAAGGCTATAAATGTTGGGGGGGAAAATTTTTTTTCTTCGTTTCGGTTATAAAAATTTGTGAATATTTGTTCTTCATATGACGGCCACTCAGAACGGTAAAGCTATTATATTAACTCCTTCACACCCGGCTTATAGCAGAATGACAGCTGGGTGGGAAGGTGTTAATATAATAGTAACTATGTGTAGGACCATCCTCTGCCCCCAAGCTTCCACTGCCCACTGCCAAAAAGGTGCCAGGCCAAGAGAAACTGCCTGCTCCAAGTATATCAGAACAAACACGTACTAACCAATGTCACACACATTCCTTAAAGTGTACCCAAATCCAAACCCCAAAAATGTATATATTGCAGATTACTAGTCCTTTATGTAGTAGCTGAATTTGTTTTCTTTTATTTTCACCTGGTAATCCTGCAAATATCGCACTTCCTGTCCCTCTATGTCATTCCCCAATGTATCTGTAGAGGGAGCCATGGTTGTCACTCCAAGCTGCTCTCCTGTCAGTATAGCTTGCTCTCCATTACATGGGGCAATCCAATTGGTAGTTTACAGAAGATGGCTAGAAAATAGAAGATATTTTTTGGTGTAGATCACAGGAAGTGCCATTTCTAACAAGATCACAGCAATTTTTTATATTTATGTCAAACGTACTTGACATAAAAAAAAAAAAAAAAGAAAACTATTGCAGCCCCCTCATCTAAGGCCTGTAAGCTGCAACATATTGCATTCTTGTTCTTGGGTTTACTTATCCCTTAACCACTTCAGCCCCAGGAGGATTTAGCCCCTTAATGACCAGGCCATTTTTTTGCGATACGGCACTGCGTTACTTTAACTCACAATTGTGTGGGCGTGCGACACTGTACACAAATAAAATTGATGCTGTTCTTTTCCCACAATTATGCCGCGTACACACGAACGGACTTTACGGCAGACTTTGCCCGGCGGACTTTTTGACGTGCTTTACGACGGACTTTCTGAATGAACGGACTTGCCTACACACAATCCACCAAAGTCCGTCGAATTCGTACGTGATGACGTACGACCGGACTAAAACAAGGAAGTTCATAGCCAGTAGCCAATAGCTGCCCTAGCGTGGCTTTTTGTCCGTCGGACTAGCATACAGACGGCGGACTTTTCGACCGGACTCGATTTCGACGGATTAATTTAAAACATGTTTCAAATCTAAGTCCGTCCAACTTTTGAGAAAACAAAGTCCGCTGGAGCCCACACACACGATCGAATTGTCCGACGAAATCCCGTCCGCCGGGCAAAGTCTGCCGTAAAGTCCGCTCGTGTGTACGCGGCATTAGAGCTTTCTTTTGGTGGTATTTGGTCGCCTCCGCGTTTTTTATTTTTTGCGCTATCAACAAAAAAAGAGCAAGAATTTTGAAAAAAAAAAACATTTTTAACTTTTTGCTATAATACATATCCAATAAAAAAATGTAAAAAAAATGAATTAATTCCTCAGTTTAGGTCATAGGGGGTGAAAAGGGCTGGCATAATAAGCACTTTTGACAAATGCCTGTGACAGGTCCAGCCAATCATATTAACCCCCGCAGCACCGGAAGATCACAGCTATTGGGGTATCTGGGGAGGGGACTGCAGAATTCAATGAACATGGCAGCCACCACCATACACTCCTGATTTATTGTAAGTACTGTCCTTGGTGCTGATTTAAAAAAATGTATATTTCACTACAGCTGAGTTTTGATTAGAAGGCTAGGAATCCATCATTATTTTCTGTGTTTTGTTAATGGAAGCACAGCTGTTGCAACCCTTTTAAATAAAAAACTATTTGTTCATGGAACAACAAAGAAAGAGCTACTCACTTGATCTTTGGTTTTTGATGAAGAAAAGTTTCAGTCTCTCTTTGAAGGTATTCTCATTGACATAGAATTCCACTTGTACCCTGGAAAACAGAAACGGAACCGTCAGGAGCTGTGTACATACATGTGCTCCATGCAATAACATACAACTGTCCTGTAACAAGAATCATTAGTGATTCACACTTGCAAATAATGTATTAAAGCTGAATTCCAGGCAGATATAAAAGACTCAAATTATTGCAGCTCTGTATTCAGGGGCGGACTGACCATTGACCCACTCGGGCACTGCCCGAGGGCCCTGGGCCACTAGGGGGCCCCATCAGGGTTGCCAGCCTCAGTAAAACCAGGGACAGTATGTATAAATCTGTGGTTTTTTTACATCTGTGTATACTGTGTGGCCCCATAATCTCTGATTGCCTGGGGGCCCCATAATCTCCTGTTGCCCGGGGGCCCCATGAGTTATCAGTCCGCCCCTGTCTGTATTCAATAGTACATGATTAAAGGAGAAGTCCAGCCTGAGCCCGTGTGGCTGTACTTCTCCTATGGATCACAGGAGGGCACTTTTGTGACCCGTTTTCAGCAGAGAGCAGTCTGAAGTCGCCTCTCTGCTGACATCATGGATATCAGTCCAGGCACCGCGTCATCCCGACAGTAAAGTCTGGATCCACCAGGTGACATCTGCCTCGGCCTCTCAGCGAGCCACTGAGAGCCTGAGACAGCTGCTCCGCCCCCTCCACTGCTCAGCGCTCCAATGAGTGAGGAGGGGGCAGAGCAGAGAGCTGTGACTGACAGTTTACAGCTCTCTGCTCACGGAGCTGTGAAAACCGAGCGATTGGCGGTGTTCAATCACACGGCTATCAGTGTAGAGGCGCTGGGGGACAGATGCAGCATCAGACCAATGCTGCATCCACCTAGGTAAGTATGAATAGGGGAAAAAACAAACAAAACCCATACTTCTCTCCTCTATTACAACATATGATCAGTGTAAATAACCTGAATTTGACTTAGTATCAGTCTTTTCCAATAAAAAGCACAAGCAGCCAGTCAGTTGTGCTGCAGTACTCAGATGCTTATAAGGAACATGCTGATAGAAGGAGAGAGCAGAGTGACAGATAAAGTGCTTAGAAAAAAGTATTCATACCCCTTGAAATTTTGCAAATTTTGCAATGTTACAACCAAAAACGTACAGTAAATGTATTTTATTGGGATTTTATGTGATAGACCATCACAAAGTGGCATATAATTGTGAAGTGGAAGGAAAATGATAAATGGTTTTCAATTTTTTTTTACAAATAATATAAAATTGTGGCGTGCATTTGTATTCAGCCCCCTTTACTCTGACACCTCTAACTAAAGTCTAGTGGAACCAATAGCCTTCAGAAGTCACCTAATTAGTAAATAGAGTCCACCTGTGTGTGATTTAATCTCAGTATAAATGCAGCTGTTCTGTGAAGCCCTTTAGAGGTTTGTTAGAGAACCTTAATGAACAAACAGCATCATAAAGGCCAAGGAACACACCACACAGATCAGGGATAAAGTTGTGGAGAAGTTTAAAGCAGGGTTAGGTTATAAAAAAAGATCCCAAGCTTTGAACATCTCACAGAGCACTGTTCAATCCATCATCCGAAAGTGGAAAGAGTATGGCACAAACACAAACCAAATGTGGATAAATACAAACCTACCAAGACATGGCCGTCCACCTAAACTGACAGGCTGGGCAAGGAGAGCATTAATCAGAGATTCAGCCAAGAGGCCCATGGTAACTCTGGAGAAGCTGCAGAGATCCACAGCTCAGGTGGGAGAATCTGTCCACAGGACAACTATTAGTCGTACTCTCCACAAATGTGGCCTTTATGGAAGATTGGCAAGAAGAAAGCCATTGTTGAAAGAAAGTCATAAGAAGTCCCGTTTGCAGGTTGTGAGAAGCCATGTGGGGGACACAGCAAACATGTGGAAGAAGGTGCTCTGGTCAGATTTGTTTTGGACTAAAAGCAAAACGCTGTGCGTGGTGGAAAACTAACACTGCACATCTCCCTGAACACAACATCCCCACCGTGAAACATGGTGGTGGCAGAATCATGTTGTGGGGATGCTTTTTTTCAGCAGGGACATGGAAGCTGGTCAGAGTTGATGGGAAGATGGATGGAGCCAAATACAGGGCAATCTTAGAAGAACACCTGTTAGTCTGCAAAAGACTTAAGACTGGGAAGTTCACCTTCCAGCAGGACAACGACCCTAAACATACAACCAGAGCTACAATGGAATGGTTTATATCAAAGCATATTCATGTGTTAGAATCTAAATCCAATTGAGAATCTGTGGCAAGACTTGAAAATTGCTCTCCATGACTCATTTATCATTTTCCTTCCACGTCACAATTATGTGCCACTTTGTGTTGGTCTATCGCATAAAATACATTTACGTTTTTGGTTGTAACATGACAAAATGTGTACAAGGGGTATGAATACTTTTAAGGCACTGTAAGTTCAACAGTCTGCTGCTTCTCCTTTTACTGCCCAATCACAGGCTGAGAAAGGGACAAGACCTGTAGGCATTACTCAACAGCAGCAATGGAAATCTTGGGTCCCTCGACCTGCCAGACAATGCTGTGCTGTGTGGCGGAGCTGTGTAAATCTGGATAACCAGAAATACAAATCCTTTGTTAGGTAAAACAGTTTCCATATATGAGGCACAAGGCATTCATATTCCAGCAATTAACAAAAACTGCAAACATTTACTAAAATCAGAAACAGGGGCAGTCCATTGTGGGCGCACAGGTGCCGCCTCCCCTATCCACCGCCAGAGGCTCTAATAGGCTTCAAAATAGGGTGGGCCACACTGATCCTCCGATACCACAGATCCTCCGATACTTATCACCCGATAATCAACCTTTTATTCAAAAAATATCATCAAAAATACATGCCACAGCAGAGCGGACAACACTATAAACAGTGCTTAATCATAGCTAACCAGCTACGGCTAGCTATGATTAAGCACTGTTTGTAGTGTGAAACGCGTAAGCTCTTTTGTCCGCTCTGCTGTGGCATGTATTTTTGATGATATTTTTTTAATAAAAGGCAAGAACTTTTTTGGAGTGCAGCTGGCCAGAACTTCTTCCGATGTTGATTGCTATATGCATTGCCAGCACCTGGGCTTCTAAACTGGAGGAGAGGTTTTCTACCTTTGTCTGACCTACCTGGAGCGGCGATATCCCCTTCCCTATCTTGATCTCTGGACTTTGCACTTATCACCCGATAGGCTGAAAGGACAGGCAATCCTATTGGATGCCTAGGAGGAGGGGAGGAGACGCACGGCGGAAGCGAGCTAGAGAATACACAGGAGCCGTTACCCGATGCCTGCCGCAGCCTGATATCTGCTGATGCCCCAATCCCCGCCGGTGCCTCATGTGCCCACTGATGCCTGATCCCCCGCCACTGCCCGATGTGCCCGCTGCCTAGATGGGGTAAGTGCGGGTGGACCGCCGGACATCGGTTTTGAGGTGTCGCTGGGCGGGGGGGGGTTGTTTGCTGCCCCCCACAAACAAAAAACCACCAGCCGCCACTGATCAGAAAGCTCATCACATGGATGATGTGTCTGTCCTAATGTCAGATTTATAGGACAATGCTTAGTGAGTGATGCAATCAATTTGAGTATAGTCATAGACAGCTTACACTCTAATGTTCCCATCATAGACTACAGTGCTGTACAGAGACCACTGAATCAGTCACATCGGTTTCTGTACCAGAGGAGCTTACACTCTGATGTCCCCACCTTACCAAGTCATTCACTAACGTTATTATACATTTATATAGCTCTAACAATTTTCACAGTGCTGTACAGGAAACACTGTACCATTCAAATTAGTCTTTGCACCAGAGGAGCTTACATTCTAATATCACACATGACTAATCACACACTAGTATTATCATGTATATATATATATATATATATATATATATATATATATATATATATAGAGAGAGAGATAGATAGATAGATAGATAGATAGATAGATAGATAGATAGATAGATAGATAGATAGATAGATAGATAGATAGATAGATAGATAGATAGATAGATAGATACATAGATAGATAGATAGATAGATAGATAGATAGATAGATAGATAGATAGATAGATAGATAGATAGATAGATAGATAGATAGATAGATAGATAGATAGATAGATACATAGATAGATAACTCTACAGTGCAGTACAGAGAACAGTGAACCAATCACCTCAGTCCCTGCACCAGAGGAGCTTACACTCTACTCTTCCTTGTACAGTCACAAACATTACAGGTACATTTTGGTCAGATGCTGGTTTATTTCCAGGGAGGAAAATCATATAAAAATGGGGGGAGAAGATACAAAATCTATGCAATTATCACTCCTTGTGGAGGACTAAGCCCAGGATTCCAACACAGCGAGGAAGCAGAGCTAACCACTACAGATCTCTCAGTATTCTCTTGTTCACCGGAACACAAATGATCCTTCCATTAAGGCACCCCGAGGAGTACAGTCCTCTCAAGGACAGGCAGATCTCATAATCACAGCCTGCAGGAACCAAGAAATACACAGCAACCAATGGGAGCACAGGCCACAACAAATCCTGACTGAGGTTCTAATCCTTTGTCACTGCAACTAAAGCCGAAAAACATTCTGCACAATACAAATCCCACTGCAAGGGCACATTTGTTTAAGTTTAAAGAGTTTCTAAGCATAAACTTCTTTAGTGTTATGTATATATGAGGGAAGGGTTATTTTCTATTGTTGCTGTCTATGACCCTCATGGGGAGATTTCTCTTCAATTCCTGTCTTAGAGACACGGTAGAAAGTGAGAACAAATTGCTCCAAAGTGAGGGCAAATCCCCTCTAACGCCTCTTGCACTCTGCAGCTTGAAACAGCTCAGGGTTTTGTTTTTTTCAACTGATCTAACATGCAACTCATTGTTTACAATGTGCCTGTTCACACAGGCGCGTAAACAGGTGCTGTGTATTCATGAGAGAAAAAAAAAATTAAAAATCTGTACTCCCAGTCAGTATTTTGTGCTACTATTCGCAAATCCATGCATATATGCAAAAATGTTAATTAATTTTGCCTAGGAATGTATTGTACGGGTGAATTGGAATATGCACACAAATACAAGCATAAATATGCACGAATACGTGCAAAAAAATGCCTGAAATTATGCCCAGAAATGCTGATACTCAAACATCAGTACTGTGTGCAAGAGGCCTTAAAGTGGATCTTCACTGCATCTGAGCACCACAAACCAAAAACGCTATTTAATTCATTTTTAATACTCAAAACAAGCACCCCCACCCATCCATGTCTCAATGCTTTATTTTGGTGAGAAATCCCTTTGAAAATCACCGCATATCTGGCCGTCGCCATCTTGAGTAAGGGAAAATGATTCATGTAGAATTTACTTCCTGAAATCAATCTGCCCTTAGCTCAAGCATGCATGCAGGCGTTTCATCAGATTCGGCGACCTGACAGAATATGTAACGGAACTGACGCTCCGTTGTCGCCATCTTGCTATACCCCGCACTTCTCTATAGTAAGTATACACTGACAAGGGGGCAAGCGGACATCTTGTTGCACCCGTCAGAGTTTTGCATTTCACACTTATATTTAACAGTAAATGGAGCCTAATACAGTATTTAGAAATCCGACGGACTGTTTAGATGTTGAATTATAAAATCAGCAGTGTTCTGCGAGATGAGCAGGCTTGCCGCTGCTTTTAAAATTGAACATCTAAACAGTCCGCCGGATTTCTAAATACTGTATTAGGCTCTGTTTACTGTTAAATATAAGTGTGAAATGCAAGACTCCGGTGGGTGTAACAAGATGTCCGTTTGCCCTCTTCTTAGCGTATCCTTACTGTGGACAAATGCAAGGTGTACCAAGATGGCGGTGGCAGAATGTCACTTTCGTTACAAAATCTGGCGAAATGGGAAAGTGTTCTTAGCTGAGAAAACCTCTCCTCCCTCCTGAAGACTCCTGGGATGTATGACATCATTTGCCGAGGCAGGAAACTAGGAAGTAATTAAAGAAAATTAAAAAAAAAAAAAAAATTAAAATTTAAATCAAGTAAATATGATATACCGTATTTATCGGCGTATAACACGCACTTTTTTCCCCTTAAAATCAGGGGAAAGTCGCAGGTGCGTGTTATACGCTGATACCCTGCGATCCCGACCTGTCACAATCTTAAAATCGCCGACCGCGATTTGAAAATGGCGCCGCCGGCGCCGAAATACACCGAGCCGATCCTCGGCTCTTTCCGGCGGCTCTCGTTTACTTTCGGCTCCACTCGTATTCCCGAGCAGAGCTATCCGAACCTACTCGGCTAGGTTCGGATAGCTCCGCTCGGGACTACGAGTGGAGCCGAAAATGAACGAGAGCCGCCGGAAAGAGCCGAGGACCGGCTCGGTGTATTTCGGCGCCGGCGGCGCCATTTTCAAATCGCGGTCGGCGATTTTAAAGCTCAGGACAGGGGATCGAAGGGAAGGCTGCACTGGGGAAGGCTGCACTGGGGAAGGCTGCACTGGGAATGGCTGCACTGGGAATGGCTGCACTGGGAATGGCTGCACTGGGAATGGCTGCACTGGGAAAGGCTGCACTAACAAGGCTGCACTAACAAGGCTGCACTAACAAGGCTGCACTAACAAGGCTGCACTGACATGGCTGCACTGACAAGGCTGCACTGACAAGGCTGCACTAACAAGGCTGCACTGGGGAAGGCTGCACTGACATGGCTGCACTGACATGGCTGTACTAACAAGGCTGCACTGGGGAAGGCTGCACTGACATGGCTGCACTGACATGGCTGTACTAACAAGGCTGCACTGGGGAAGGCTGCACTGACAAGGCTGCACTGAGAAGGCTGCAATGATGGGCATTTAAATGTAAGTTTTTTTTCCTTCAACTTCCTTCCTAAAAGTTTTTTTTCCTTAAAATTCCCTCCTAAATTGGGGTGCGTGTTATACGCCGGTGCGTGTTATACGCCGATAAATACGGTACTTTCCTATTTACTAATGCTAGCAGCATAAGGATTAAAAATAATCAATGTTGATTGGGAGAGTGAAGTTCCACTCCTATCACATTCCATCAATAGTCATCAGAACAAACAGATGATGATTCTTCCAATGGGGACACACAGACAGCAATAAAAACGGACTTCTTAGGCCCTTGCATAGGGGACCATCTAGTTGCTGTGTGTTTTAGTGTGCCCGGGAGGGACAAGCGCAATGCCCGGTCCCACTGCCCACAGCTTGTCAAAGTCTATGGCAGGCTGCGACTGGATGGGGTTGCCCAGAATGCAGAATATCTGAGATCTGAGCATTTGTCTCTGAACGCATAGGGTAATAAACACAAGTACCACAAGTTCCATCCAGCCTGCCATAGACCTTGAGAAGCTGCAGACAGCAAGTCTGGACGATTGCGCGTGTCTCACCTGGTGCACTGAAACACCGGGAGGGACGCACAACGACAAGATGTCCCATGTGCAAACGCACCAACACTTCTCCACCCAAAACTGAGATAAAAAAGTTTTTTCATACACATGAAAAAAAAAAAAAGACATAATTAAAAGTATCCGGCATTTCATAAATCCACAGTGGAGCTCCAAACATCAGACAGAGGAGAGAAACAAACTGCTATGCCACCAACAGTATATAGTGTCACATATAATATCAGCTACTTACACATTTCTCATCTGATACTCATACATTCTGTGCTGGGGTTTCTGTACACAGATACAGCAATCTTCATCAAGAAAACGTATTGTAGTTGGGGTGATCGAAGGATCCTCCGGTGTTTATGTCTATTGCTGTTGCAGAAGCGGAGAGCTGATACTGTGCATACCAGCGGATGTGTGATAGCCGGGGTTAAATGATTGAAATATCAATCCATCCTGTCCTATCACTCATTGCAAGCAATACTGTACACTGCTGGCAGATTATATTATCGCCCTTCAATTCACATCGATAAAATCATTCAATCAATGTTAGGAGTCAACTACCTACAATCTCTCTTCATGCTAAGCTAACATAATAGGCACCAACAATATTAAAGTATAACTAAAAGCAAAACATTTTTTTTTGGGGGGGGGGGGGGTAGAGTGGAGATGGATGAGAACACCTGTCAGTTTTTATTGCTGTCTGTGTCCCCATTGGGGAGATTCCCCCTTCTCGATTTGTCCTGTCTTCCATTATTATTGAAAGTGAAAGTAAAAGAAAATTCCAAATTGTGAGTTGTCCCCGGGAAAATAAAGAGGGGAAATCTTCCAATGGGGACACTAGTTCTGGTGATCACGGTGACAACCAGGGATTTCCTCACTTTTGACAAATTCACTTCCTGTTTGGCTATGGGACAGGAAGTGAAAGGAAATCTCCCCAATGGGACACAAATGGCAAAAAAAAAAAAAAAAAACCTTCCTTACTAAACAAAAGAGTTTTGACTATAGTTCTATTTTTTTTTTTATCTCCAAAAATTGTTTAACAAAAGGAAGACAAAACAAAACGTTGCCAAAGAGTACATATGCCAGAACATACACACTTATAGAAAAAATTAGAAACAAAAAAGTACCAAATTCCACCAATGACACCACCTCCCGTATCCAAAACATCATGACATTGATATTGCATCTTACATTTTTTATGGAATCCCAAAACACAAATGTCTCATCAGAGGCTTCAGAAACACTCATTTACATAAGTAGTCGGTCTAATATTAAATCTACTGGAGACAAACCTGGGGTCTCTAGCCACGGGGACCAAATTTTATCAAAATTACCCGGGCAACCTGTGCGTTGAAAGATGTATCTCTCTAAGCGTAACATGTCTGCCATCTGCGCAATCCACTCCTTTAATGAAGGTGGATTGACATCTTTCCAATGCCGGAGAACTAGTTTACAAGCCTGGAAGAGTCCTCTACCCAATGGCGTCGCTAGGGGGTGGCTTTTGGGGCTATAGCCCCGAATCTGAGGCCCATAGCCCCGAGTCTCTGCAGGGGTCCCCAAGGGGAGGGGAGGCTCTCTGGAGACCCTGATGCAAGGGGGGCGATCTGGGGACCCTGATTTAAGGGGGGGCTCTCTGGGGAACCTAATATAAGGGGGGCTCTCTGGGGACCCTAATATAAGGGGGGCTCTCTGGGAACCCTGATGTAAGTGGGGGGCTCTCTGGGGACCCTAATGTAAGGGGGGCTCTCTGGGAACCCTGATGTAAGTGGGAGGCTCTCTGGGGACCCTAATGTAAGGGGGGCTCTCTGGGAACCCTGATGTAAGTGGGAGGCTCTCTGGGGACCCTAATGTAAGGGGGGCTCTCTGGGAACCCCAATGTAAGTGGGGGGCTCTCTGGGGATATATATACACACACACACATATGTATTCCCGCCCAAGCGTATGACTTTCTTTACTATGCTGCTATGGGCTCTAGCCCCAGATCTTTTGTAGACCTAGCAACGCCCCTGCCTCTACCTATGGCTTGTTTCAGAATATCTTCAATTGGGAAATCATCATGTATACAGGGTTTAGGATCTGACCTGGATGCTGACCTGAAATACCTTATTAGGTATTAGGTTTTGAGAACGCCCATCCAGAAAAGGTGTAACTCTGGACAACGCCATAAAGGATGAATTAAGTCACCATGGTCTCTGGCACATCTAGAGCTACCGGATCCTCTCTTACCCCCATTTTAAATAGCCTTGCTGGGGTGAGACGGACCCTTAATAGAATATAGAGCTGAATAGCTCTACTTTAAATCTTGGTAATTGTACGGGGTGCCTGGCACTGAAAACTTGAAGGGCTCATTCACACGGGCATACATGTATTTTCTGCATGAAAGAAAGGTTCTTGCTGGCAGAGCTAGAAGATCCTGCATAAAATACACACCTACAAGTACTATGCACGTTTATTCACATTTAGGTGCATACACGCGTAAAATCTGCAGCTGTGTCCAACTTTTTTTGATGCGTGGCTAAATGCAGCGCATATTTTTGTATGTAGACACAGCTGTGTGCATGGGCTCCTTGATTAGTATAGCGCTGCATATAGATGCATACAAAACCATCTAAACGCAACATTTCATCTGCCATGTGAATGAGCTCTAGGGGTCGGAATCCCACCACCGAGAACAAATGTTTCAGCAAAGTGTAGGCATTGTTGGGCACAAAGGATACCTGAAATGCCCCTATAGGCATAATGTAACACAGGCAATACATTGCTTTGAAAAGGTGATTTTACTGCTCTGTCCTACAGTGTTACATTTATTTTACATGCTTTACATGTCTTTCAGAATTTATCTTTAGAAGGCTGTGAATTGTAAACTGACAAATTATTGGAATCAGAAGGGCAGCACCCTAAGTCCTCATGCACATGGACGTTTTTACAGCTGCTTTTTTGAGCTTTTTTTGCAGCTTAAAAAGGCCTGTCTATGTTAGTCTATGGCTTCATGCCCACCTAGGCGTTTTTGAGCTGCAAGTGGCATAAGCGTTTTTAAGCTGTAAAAAAAACCCAGGACCAGTGCGTTCTGAAAGACGTTTTTCAGCTGTAAAAACGTTCTAACACTGAAAAACGCTCAAAAACGCTCAAAACGCTAACGCGGAAAAACGCTCAAAAACGCTAAAAACCGCTATTGCAAAAACGCTGAAAAAAGTTTAAAAAATTCACTGCAAAGATACTGACGTTTTCATAACGTTTTTTTAACAGCCTGTGTGCATGAGGGCTAAAAATAACCCCTTGCTAATCTGTCTGCCAAGACGTCTCGGTGACAGGTGGACGGTCACAGCACATCAGCTGGCAGAAATACACTTGATAGAAACAGGTGATGTAGCTGTGATCACTATAAGACACAACTGGGTTGGGGGGGGGCAAAATAAAAAAGTAAACAGATAAACAATCTTCTCCTCTGTATATGTCACTAGGAGGAAAGGGTGCAGAAAAATTGTATTTTGAAAGTTTAAAAATGTACAGCATATAATACACTCACCGGTCACTTTAGGTACACATGTTCAATTACTTGTTAACAACAACTGCTAATCAGCCAATCACATGGCAGCAACTCAATGCATTTAGCTATCTAGAGGTGGTAAAGACGACCTGCTGAAGTTCAAACCGAGCATCAGAATGGGGAAGAAAGGGGACTTAAAGTGGATGTAATCCCTCTCCTATACCCAGTGAAGTGACTGGCCTCAGATGATACACAGAGATGAAACAAATCCTCCTACATACGTTTTACATGTATATATCTGTTGTCTTCAGCTCTCTACATTCTTTAGAAAGTGCACATCGTGTTACATATCTTTCTTCCAGTTTCAGCAGTGGGAGGGGAGTCTGGGCATACACTGTGTGAGAGCTGATTGGAGGAAAGACCCCCCCCCCCCACCCACATAGGCAGAGGAACAAAGAAACTTGCAGAGCAGTGCTGTGAATTACAGAGGAACAGAGCAGCAGAAAGACATGACACTCAGAGGTTTGGAGAGAGATAAGTATACACAGATTTCAGATTTCATGAATGGGGTTTATATCTAATTTAAGTGACTTTGAACATGGCATGGTTGTTGGTGTCAGACTAGAGTATTTAAAAACGCCTGATCTTGTGCTGATTTTCACGCACAACCATCTCTAGGGTTTACAGAGAATGGCCTGAAAAAGAGAAAATATCCAGTGAGTGGCAGTGGTGTGGACAAAAATGCCTTGTTGATGCCAGAGGAGAATTGGTAGACTGGTTCAAGATGACAGAAAGAGAACAGTAACTCAAATAACCACTTGTTACAACCAAGGTATGCAGAATACCATCTCTGAGCCCACAACACATCGAACCTTGAAGCAGATGGGCTACAGCAGTAGAAGACCACACCGGGTGCTACTCCTGTCAGCTAAGAACAGGAAACTGAGGCTATAATTCGCACAGGCTCACCAAAATTGGACAATAAGAGATTGAAAAAAAACTTTGCCTTTGCAACATTCAGAATGTAGGGTCAGAATTTGGCGTAAACAACATGAAAGCATGGATCCATCCTGCCTTGTATCAATGGTTCAGGCTGGTGGCAGTAGTGTAATGGTGTGTGGGGGATATTTTCTTGGCACACTATGAGCCCCTTAGTACCAATTGAACATCATTTAAATGCCATGGCCTACCTGAGTATTGTTACTGACCATGTCCATCCCTTTAGAACCATAGGGTACCCATCTTCTGATGGCTCCTTCCAGTAGGATAATTGTTACAAAGCTCAAAACATCTTACCACTGGTTTCTTGAACATGACAATGAGGTCACTGCACTCCAATGGCCTCCACAGTCACCAGATCTCATCCAATAGAGCACCTTTGGGATGTGGTGGAACAGGAGATTCGCATCATGGATGTGCAGCCGACAAATCTGCAGCAACTGTGTGATGCTATCATGTCAATAGGAACTAAAACCTCTAAGGAACGTTTCCAACCCCTGGTTGCATCTATGTCATGAAGAATTAAGGCAGTTCTGAAGGTAAAAGGGGGTCCAACCTGGTACTAGCAAGGTGTACCTAATAAAGTGGCTGGTGAGTGTATATATACTGTATATAATTGATATCATATTAGTTCTAATAATATACATTCTATGATATTTTTTACATGAATGTAAACAGAATCACCAAATACTCCCAGGTGGTCAGAAACAGATCTGGTAGGTTTAGTGTTGGATCATCTAAGACTCATATGTGAAACACAAAGCCTTGTCATGTGGCCCTTGCACCTAGTTTTGCAGCCGGAAAGTGGAGAAACTCTATTTCACCACCTCTGGCTCTTACCTTCTGTTCCCACTCCCCGCGGTCACTTGTAAACATAGAAGCCTTTTGTGTTTACAAGAGACAGCTTTGCTCTCAGCAGCTCCCAGATCTAACAGATCCCTGCATGCACTCACAGCACAGCAGGGACAGATCTCCAGGGAGAGAGAGAACAATCACAGGGAGGTATGAGAGCTGGGCCAGGTACACAACACACCCCTGAACTTTGCACTCTATACACAGTTCCACCCATGAACTCTTCACTCTGTATGTAATGCACCCCTAAAGCTTGTACTCTGTACACAGCGCACTCCTAAATTATGCACTCTTCATAGCGCACCCCTAAATCTTGTACTCTGTACACAGCGCACCGTTAAACTCTGCATTTTGTACATAGTGCACCCCTGAACTCTGCACTCTGTATACAGCTCACCCCTGATATCTGCACTCTATACACAACTCGCCCCTGAATGCTGCACTCTGTACATAGCTCATCCCTGAACTCTTCACTCTGTATGTAATGCACTCCTGAACCCTGTACTGTGTACATAGAGCACCTCTAAACCCTGCACTCTGTACACATTGCACCCCTAAACTATGCACTCTCTACATAGCATACCAATAAACCTTGCTCTCCAAACAGTGTACCCCTAAAACATGCACTCTGTACACGGTGCACCCCTAAACCCTGCACTCTGTACATAATGCACTCCTGAACGCTGCACTCTCTATGTAGCATAATCCTGAACTCTGTACTTTGCATGTAACGCACCCCAGATACAACCAGCCCTTTGAGGGCAACCATACTGCTGAGGCGGCCCCCAATTAAATTGAGTTTGAGACCCCTGATCTAAGACATAAAGAAAGCCAGGGACCCCCTATAAATAAAATTCTACTTATGGGTGAACTGATCCTGATCTGGATTTCCCAGCATGATAGCAGAGGTTTTTTCCTTCAAGAAAAGAAGACACTTTCTAGGGCTCATTAGATGTAAGCTATTTGAAGACACTAGTCTGCTGGTTTATGCCCTTTTTTCTGGTGGATTCAGGACAATGTCACTTCTCATCTGCTTGTAGTTAAAGTGGATCTACCATCAGATAGGTTATTTCAAGGTAAGTGCATGCACAACAAGTTATGGGCCAGTGTAACACAGGCATTCATTACTTCTCATAGAGATCAGAGTGACTGACAATTCTTTCATCTGTTGATGAAGGACGGTCCAATCTTTGCTTGAACATTATTTTAGTTCAGGATCTACTTTCTGGACTGACTTTCTGCAAATTTACAAAATACAGTCTGACGACTAAAAGGGTTTATTTAGAAAAAAAATGCATTGCTATTTGATCACCAAATCTGCATACACATTTGTTCTGTGCAAATTGGGCAAAAACAAATGGTATTGGGTTTTCTCTTCTGAACCAATGTTCTTTATGGGCAGTAGTACAATACCGCATTATGGACACTAGATGGAGCTGATGAGCATAGAAATACATATGTGGTTGTAACAAGAAATACAGTGTAAAGTTTCAAACTTTAGAGAACACTAGAAGGAATTAGAAAATAAATGTATCCAATAGTTTCATTATTTTCATACATAGACCCCTAATATAGACCAAGGAAATTCTTTTTCCTGCCTGTAGCAGACTAATTAGATCTTCCCAGCCTAGGCAAAGTCAAGGGAATAGAGTGACTAGGATGACTTTTGATGCTGAAAGATTTTTTTTTAAATGATGCTATTGCAATATATTGTGCCATGCCATGTATATGTGTAGACTTGTTGTTACAGAAAGGTCCCCTTTAATAGTGTTATCTAGAACTAAAGGATGTGTTGAAAACAGAAATTTTTCTTGGTGCTTTTGGTCTCTTTTTTTCCCCTATTTAAGAATGCTGCACACTTCAAGCCTCCCTCTGGCTTTTTATGTACCTTTCATTAACAGTGGATATTTGTTGTGACCTTTATAATCCTTTCCCAATTAAGACAAAGGCTGCCTGACTGTAATGGTTTCTGATAGGAACACAGGAAAAAAAAATCTCTTAATTGGTGACAGATTAGTGAAGTAACATTTCCTGCAATTAAAAATAATGTGGCCTGAAGATTTTGCAACTTCTACCCTAAAGGAGACTCTATAACAGAAGTGGAAAGAAGGACTACAGAAATCAGAAGCATTGAGATGTCAAAATGGGAGAACAGTTTATAGGGTGGCAAGGAAGAAGCATGCAAAAAACTGGGTGTGGCTAAATTGTTTAAGCGGCGGGGCTTAAAATTATTCCAAATGCACAAAGTAAAAAAAAAACAAAACAGCCCCACTGTGTGGGGCGGTGCAGAAGTGCCAATTTAGAGAACACCCTAGTATTTTCTCAATGAATCATGGCATCACCAACCCACCTCTCCACCTTATCCAATCAGAGAATGCTTTGAATTAGTTGAGAAAATGCAAAGTGCTCTCTGAATGGTGTCCATGCTGAGCTAGCGACCCCCTATGGTTACTATGCAGCAGAGCAGCCGATCGACACTGAATGCGGAAGATAATGGCAATCCCTGCAGTAGTGCGGCTAATACAACAATACTCCACTTCTCTAATTATAATTGGCCAGCATGGGATGAAGTTACTCCTGCACATGCTCAGAATTTCAGTCATCGGCACAGGATCCCAGGATATGTGGCGCAATGTAAACTGAGCTGCGCATACGCAACTCAGTGTACATTCTACGGAAAACTTGCAAGCAGACAAGTAGGTTTATTTTATTTTTTGCAGAGGGGACACTGTATGCAGGGCCTGGGCAAGGGGTGGGCAGGAGGGGCGGCTGCCCTGGGTGCAGTGGTTTACTGCATTGATGGGGTCACCAGTGAGCTCATTCTGATACAAGGCACTTTGACAGGTGGATGATGGCCGGGGTAGCATCCCCTAAGCTCACACATAATGAAGGGGGCGTAGTTTGGCTTCTTTGCCTTAGGCACTGGATGACCTTGTCCGGGCACTAATTGCTTGTCTCTTCTGCAATAACGAACCAGTCTTAAAAACTGAGACTTTAGTTCAATTTTAACCTTGTTCCCATCCTTCTCTCCTTGTGGACTACAGAATCCCCCCCCCCACCCGTTTTGTTATGCAGTAGGGGGGATTTGTCCTGTAGTTGGGATAGGAAAAATATTTCCTATCCCAAAATGGCAACACTGCTCCTTCATAGATACCACATGGCAATTGAGTGTCACCCTAGGACACAAAGAGCTTGAGTTACTAAAGGCCAGGCCCGGACTGGGACAAAAAATAGGCCCGGGCATTTTAGACTGAGCAGCCAATTTTTCCATGGACCGGGGGGGGGGGGAGGGGTATCGGTCCTCCACGCTGCAATGTGCAGTAACACTGATATAAATATAAAGGGGACTGCACTGTAATGGTTACCCCCCTTACATCAGAGTCCGCACTGAGCCCCCTTACATCAGAGTCTGCACTGAGCCCCCTTACATCAGAGTCCGCACTGAGCCCCCTTACATCAGATTCTGCACTGAGCCCCCTTACATCAGAGTCCGCACTGAGCCCCCTTACATCAGATTCTGCACTGAGCCCCCTTACATCAGAGTCCGCACTGAGCCCCCTTACATCAGAGTCCGCACTGAGCCCCCTTACATCAGAGTCCGCACTGAGCCCCCTTACATCAGAGTCCGCACTGAGCCCCCTTACATCAGAGTCCGCACTGAGCCCCCTTACATCAGATTCCGCACTGAGCCCCCTTACATCAGAGTCCGCACTGAGCCCCCTTACATCAGATTCCGGACTGAGCCCCCTTACATCAGGAGCCCCCTTACATCAGAGTCCGCACTGAGCCCCCTTACATCAGAGTCCGCACTGAGCCCCCTTACATCAGAGTCCGCACTGAGCCCCCTTACATCAGAGTCCGCACTGAGCCCCCTTACATCAGAGTCCACACTGAGCCCCCTTACATCAGAGTCCACACTGAGCCCCCTTACATCAGAGTCCGCACTGAGCCCCCTTACATCAGAGTCCGCACTGAGCCCCCTTACATCAGAGTCCGCACTGAGCCCCCTTACATCAGAGTCCGCACTGAGCCCCCTTACATCAGATTCCGGACTGAGCCCCCTTACATCAGGAGCCCCCTTACATCAGAGTCCGCACTGAGCCCCCTTACATCAGAGTCCGCACTGAGCCCCCTTACATCAGAGTCCACACTGAGCCCCCTTACATCAGAGTCCGCACTGAGCCCCCTTACATCAGAGTCCGCACTGAGCCCCCTTACATCAGAGTCCACACTGAGCCCCCTTACATCAGAGTCCGCACTGAGCCCCCTTACATCAGAGTCCGCACTGAGCCCCCTTACATCAGATTCCGCACTGAGCCCCCTTACATCAGAGTCCGCACTGAGCCCCCTTACATCAGATTCCGGACTGAGCCCCCTTACATCAGGAGCCCCCTTACATCAGAGTCCGCACTGAGCCCCCTTACATCAGAGTCCGCACTGAGCCCCCTTACATCAGAGTCCGCACTGAGCCCCCTTACATCAGAGTCCACACTGAGCCCCTTTACATCAGAGTCCACACTGAGCCCCCTTACATCAGAGTCCGCACTGAGCCCCCTTACATCAGAGTCCGCACTGAGCCCCCTTACATCAGAGTCCGCACTGAGCCCCCTTACATCAGAGTTCGCACTGAGCCCCCTTACATCAGATTCCGCACTGAGCCCCCTTACATCAGAGTCCGCACTGAGCCCCCTTACATCAGATTCCGGACTGAGCCCCCTTACATCAGGAGCCCCCTTACATCAGAGTCCGCACTGAGCCCCCTTACATCAGAGTCCGCACTGAGCCCCCTTACATCAGAGTCCGCACTGAGCCCCCTTACATCAGAGTCCACACTGAGCCCCTTTACATCAGAGTCCACACTGAGCCCCCTTACATCAGAGTCCGCACTGAGCCCCCTTACATCAGAGTCCGCACTGAGCCCCCTTACATCAGAGTCCGCACTGAGCCCCCTTACATCAGAGTTCGCACTGAGCCCCCTTACATCAGATTCCGCACTGAGCCCCCTTACATCAGAGTCCGCACTGAGCCCCCTTACATCAGAGTCCGCACTGAGCCCCTTTACATCAGAGTCCACACTGAGCCCCCTTATATCAGAGTCCGCACTGAGCCCCCTTACATCAGAGTCCGCACTGAGCCCCCTTACATCAGAGTCCGCACTGAGCCCCCTTACATCAGAGTCCGCACTGAGCCCCCTTACATCAGAGTCCGCACTGAGCCCCCATACATCAGAGTCCGCACTGAGCCCCCTTACATCAGAGTCCGCACTGAGCCCCCATACATCAGAGTCCACACTGAGCCCCCTTACATTAGAGTCCGCACTGAGCCCCTTTACATCAGAGTCCGCACTGAGCCCCCTTATATCAGAGTCCGCACTGAGCCCCCTTACATCAGAGTCCGCACTGAGCCCCCTTACATCAGAGTCCGCACTGAGCCCCTTTACATCAGAGTCCACACTGAGCCCCCTTACATCAGAGTCCGCACTGAGCCCCCTTACATCAGAGTCCGCACTGAGCCCCCTTACATCAGAGTCCGCACTGAGCCCCCTTACATCAGAGTCCGCACTGAGCCCCCATACATCAGAGTCCGCACTGAGCCCCCATACATCAGAGTCCGCACTGAGCCCCCTTACATCAGATTCCGGACTGAGCCCCCTTACATCAGGAGCCCCCTTACATCAGAGTCCGCACTGAGCCCCCTTACATCAGAGTCCGCACTGAGCCCCCTTACATCAGAGTCCACACTGAGCCCCCTTACATCAGAGTCCGCACTGAGCCCCCTTACATCAGAGTCCGCACTGAGCCCCCTTACATCAGAGTCCGCACTGAGCCCCCATACATCAGAGTCCGCACTGAGCCCCCATACATCAGAGTCCGCACTGAGCCCCCTTACATCAGATTCCGGACTGAGCCCCCTTACATCAGGAGCCCCCTTACATCAGAGTCCGCACTGAGCCCCCTTACATCAGAGTCCGCACTGAGCCCCCTTACATCAGAGTCCACACTGAGCCCCCTTACATCAGAGTCCGCACTGAGCCCCCTTACATCAGAGTCCGCACTGAGCCCCTTTACATCAGAGTCCACACTGAGCCCCCTTACATCAGAGTCCGCACTGAGCCCCCTTACATCAGAGTCCGCACTGAGCCCCTTTACATCAGAGTCCACACTGAGCCCCCTTACATCAGAGTCCACACTGAGCCCCTTTACATCAGAGTCCACACTGAGCCCCCTTACATCAGAGTCCGCACTGAGCCCCCTTACATCAGAGTCCGCACTGAGCCCCCTTACATCAGAGTCCGCACTGAGCCCCCTTACATCAGAGTCCGCACTGAGCCCCCTTACATCAGATTCCGCACTGAGCCCCCTTACATCAGAGTCCACACTGAGCCCCCTTACATCAGAGTCCACACTGAGCCCCCTTACATCAGAGTCCGCACTGAGCCCCCTTACATCAGATTCCGCACTGAGCCCCCTTACATCAGAGTCTGCACTGAGCCCCCTTACATCAGAGTCCGCACTGAGCCCCCTTACATCAGAGTCCGCACTGAGCCCCCATACATCAGAGTCCGCACTGAGCCCCCATACATCAGAGTCCGCACTGAGCCCCCTTACATCAGATTCCGGACTGAGCCCCCTTACATCAGGAGCCCCCTTACATCAGAGTCCGCACTGAGCCCCCTTACATCAGAGTCCGCACTGAGCCCCCTTACATCAGAGTCCACACTGAGCCCCCTTACATCAGAGTCCGCACTGAGCCCCCTTACATCAGAGTCCGCACTGAGCCCCCTTACATCAGAGTCCGCACTGAGCCCCCATACATCAGAGTCCGCACTGAGCCCCCATACATCAGAGTCCGCACTGAGCCCCCTTACATCAGATTCCGGACTGAGCCCCCTTACATCAGGAGCCCCCTACATCAGAGTCCGCACTGAGCCCCCTTACATCAGAGTCCGCACTGAGCCCCCTTACATCAGAGTCCGCACTGAGCCCCCTTACATCAGAGTCCACACTGAGCCCCCTTACATCAGAGTCCGCACTGAGCCCCCTTACATCAGAGTCCGCACTGAGCCCCTTTACATCAGAGTCCACACTGAGCCCCCTTACATCAGAGTCCGCACTGAGCCCCCTTACATCAGAGTCCGCACTGAGCCCCTTTACATCAGAGTCCACACTGAGCCCCCTTACATCAGAGTCCACACTGAGCCCCTTTACATCAGAGTCCACACTGAGCCCCCTTACATCAGAGTCCGCACTGAGCCCCCTTACATCAGAGTCCGCACTGAGCCCCCTTACATCAGAGTCCGCACTGAGCCCCCTTACATCAGAGTCCGCACTGAGCCCCCTTACATCAGATTCCGCACTGAGCCCCCTTACATCAGAGTCCACACTGAGCCCCCTTACATCAGAGTCCGCACTGAGCCCCCTTACATCAGAGTCTGCACTGAGCCCCCTTACATCAGAGTCCGCACTGAGCCCCCTTACATCAGAGTCCGCACTGAGCCCCCATACATCAGAGTCCGCACTGAGCCCCCATACATCAGAGTCCGCACTGAGCCCCCTTACATCAGATTCCGGACTGAGCCCCCTTACATCAGGAGCCCCCTTACATCAGAGTCCGCACTGAGCCCCCTTACATCAGAGTCCGCACTGAGCCCCCTTACATCAGAGTCCACACTGAGCCCCCTTACATCAGAGTCCGCACTGAGCCCCCTTACATCAGAGTCCGCACTGAGCCCCCTTACATCAGAGTCCGCACTGAGCCCCCATACATCAGAGTCCGCACTGAGCCCCCATACATCAGAGTCCGCACTGAGCCCCCTTACATCAGATTCCGGACTGAGCCCCCTTACATCAGGAGCCCCCTTACATCAGAGTCCGCACTGAGCCCCCTTACATCAGAGTCCGCACTGAGCCCCCTTACATCAGAGTCCGCACTGAGCCCCCTTACATCAGAGTCCACACTGAGCCCCCTTACATCAGAGTCCGCACTGAGCCCCCTTACATCAGAGTCCGCACTGAGCCCCTTTACATCAGAGTCCGCACTGAGCCCCCTTACATCAGAGTCCGCACTGAGCCCCCTTACATCAGAGTCCGCACTGAGCCCCCTTACATCAGAGTCCGCACTGAGCCCCCTTACATCAGAGTCCGCACTGAGCCCCCTTACATCAGAGTCCACACTGAGCCCCCTTACATCAGAGTCCGCACTGAGCCCCTTTACATCAGAGTCCACACTGAGCCCCCTTATATCAGAGTCCGCACTGAGCCCCCTTACATCAGAGTCCGCACTGAGCCCCCTTACATCAGAGTCCGCACTGAGCCCCCTTACATCAGATTCCGCACTGAGCCCCCTTACATCAGAGTCCACACTGAGCCCCCTTACATCAGAGTCCACACTGAGCCCCCTTACATCAGAGTCCGCACTGAGCCCCCTTACATCAGAGTCCGCACTGAGCCCCCTTACATCAGGAGCCCCCTTACATCAGAGTCCGCACTGAGCCCCCTTACATCAGAGTCCGCACTGAGCCCCCTTACATCAGAGTCCGCACTGAGCCCCCTTACATCAGAGTCCGCACTGAGCCCCCTTACATCAGAGTCCGCACTGAGCCCCCTTACATCAGAGTCCGCACTGAGCCCCCTTACATCAGAGTCCGCACTGAGCCCCTTTACATCAGAGTCCGCACTGAGCCCCCTTACTTTAGAGTCCGCACTGAGCCCCCTTACATCAGAGTCCGCACTGAGCCCCCTTACATCAGAGTCCACACTGAGCCCCCTTACATCAGAGTCCGCACTGAGCCCCCTTACATCAGAGTCCGCACTGAGCCCCCTTACATCAGAGTCCGCACTGAGCCCCCTTACATCAAAGTCCGCACTGAGCCCCCTTACATCAGAGTCCGCACTGAGCCCCCTTACATCAGAGTCCGCACTGAGCCCCTTTACATCAGAGTCCGCACTGAGCCCCTTTACATCAGAGTCCGCACTGAGCCCCTTTACATCAGAGTCCGCACTGAGCCCCCTTACATCAGAGTCCGCACTGAGCCCCCTTACATCAGAGTCCACACTGAGCCCCCTTACATCAGAGTCCACACTGAGCCCCCTTACATCAGAGTCCGCACTGAGCCCCCTTACATCAGAGTCCGCACTGAGCCCCCTTACATCAGGAGCCCCCTTACATCAGAGTCCGCACTGAGCCCCCTTACATCAGAGTCCGCACTGAGCCCCCTTACATCAGAGTCCGCACTGAGCCCCCTTACATCAGAGTCCGCACTGAGCCCCCTTACATCAGAGTCCGCACTGAGCCCCCTTACATCAGAGTCCGCACTGAGCCCCCTTACATCAGAGTCCGCACTGAGCCCCTTTACATCAGAGTCCGCACTGAGCCCCCTTACTTTAGAGTCCGCACTGAGCCCCCTTACATCAGAGTCCGCACTGAGCCCCCTTACATCAGAGTCCACACTGAGCCCCCTTACATCAGAGTCCGCACTGAGCCCCCTTACATCAGAGTCCGCACTGAGCCCCCTTACATCAGAGTCCGCACTGAGCCCCCTTACATCAAAGTCCGCACTGAGCCCCCTTACATCAGAGTCCGCACTGAGCCCCCTTACATCAGAGTCCGCACTGAGCCCCTTTACATCAGAGTCCGCACTGAGCCCCTTTACATCAGAGTCCGCACTGAGCCCCTTTACATCAGAGTCCGCACTGAGCCCCCTTACATCAGAGTCCGCACTGAGCCCCCTTACATCAGAGTCCGCACTGAGCCCCCTTACATCAGAGTCCGCACTGAGCCCCCTTACATCAGAGTCCGCACTGAGCCCCCTTACATCAGAGTCCGCACTGAGCCCCCTTACATCAGAGTCCGCACTGAGCCCCCTTACATCAGAGTCCGCACTGAGCCCCCTTACATCAGAGTCCGCACTGAGCCCCCTTACATCAGAGTCTGCACTGAGCCCCCTTACATCAGAGTCCGCACTGAGCCCCCTTACATCAGAGTCCGCACTGAGCCCCCTTACATCAGAGTCCGCACTGAGCCCCTTTACATCAGAGTCCGCACTGAGCCCCCTTACATCAGAGTCCGCACTGAGCCCCCTTACATCAGAGTCCGCACTGAGCCCCCTTACATCAGAGTCCGCACTGAGCCCCCTTACATCAGAGTCCGCACTGAGCCCCCTTACATCAGAGTCCACACTGAGCCCCTTTACATCAGAGTCCGCACTGAGCCCCCTTACATCAGAGTCCGCACTGAGCCCCCTTACATCAGAGTCCGCACTGAGCCCCCTTACATCAGAGTCCGCACTGAGCCCCCTTACATCAGAGTCCGCACTGAGCCCCCTTACATCAGAGTCCGCACTGAGCCCCCATACATCAGAGTCCGCACTGAGCCCCCTTACATCAGAGTCCGCACTGAGCCCCCATACATCAGAGTCCACACTGAGCCCCCTTACATTAGAGTCCGCACTGAGCCCCTTTACATCAGAGTCCGCACTGAGCCCCCTTATATCAGAGTCCGCACTGAGCCCCCTTACATCAGAGTCCGCACTGAGCCCCCTTACATCAGAGTCCGCACTGAGCCCCTTTACATCAGAGTCCACACTGAGCCCCCTTACATCAGAGTCCGCACTGAGCCCCCTTACATCAGAGTCCGCACTGAGCCCCCTTACATCAGAGTCCGCACTGAGCCCCCTTACATCAGAGTCCGCACTGAGCCCCCATACATCAGAGTCCGCACTGAGCCCCCATACATCAGAGTCCGCACTGAGCCCCCTTACATCAGATTCCGGACTGAGCCCCCTTACATCAGGAGCCCCCTTACATCAGAGTCCGCACTGAGCCCCCTTACATCAGAGTCCGCACTGAGCCCCCTTACATCAGAGTCCACACTGAGCCCCCTTACATCAGAGTCCGCACTGAGCCCCCTTACATCAGAGTCCGCACTGAGCCCCCTTACATCAGAGTCCGCACTGAGCCCCCATACATCAGAGTCCGCACTGAGCCCCCATACATCAGAGTCCGCACTGAGCCCCCTTACATCAGATTCCGGACTGAGCCCCCTTACATCAGGAGCCCCCTTACATCAGAGTCCGCACTGAGCCCCCTTACATCAGAGTCCGCACTGAGCCCCCTTACATCAGAGTCCACACTGAGCCCCCTTACATCAGAGTCCGCACTGAGCCCCCTTACATCAGAGTCCGCACTGAGCCCCTTTACATCAGAGTCCACACTGAGCCCCCTTACATCAGAGTCCGCACTGAGCCCCCTTACATCAGAGTCCGCACTGAGCCCCTTTACATCAGAGTCCACACTGAGCCCCCTTACATCAGAGTCCACACTGAGCCCCTTTACATCAGAGTCCACACTGAGCCCCCTTACATCAGAGTCCGCACTGAGCCCCCTTACATCAGAGTCCGCACTGAGCCCCCTTACATCAGAGTCCGCACTGAGCCCCCTTACATCAGAGTCCGCACTGAGCCCCCTTACATCAGATTCCGCACTGAGCCCCCTTACATCAGAGTCCACACTGAGCCCCCTTACATCAGAGTCCACACTGAGCCCCCTTACATCAGAGTCCGCACTGAGCCCCCTTACATCAGATTCCGCACTGAGCCCCCTTACATCAGAGTCTGCACTGAGCCCCCTTACATCAGAGTCCGCACTGAGCCCCCTTACATCAGAGTCCGCACTGAGCCCCCATACATCAGAGTCCGCACTGAGCCCCCATACATCAGAGTCCGCACTGAGCCCCCTTACATCAGATTCCGGACTGAGCCCCCTTACATCAGGAGCCCCCTTACATCAGAGTCCGCACTGAGCCCCCTTACATCAGAGTCCGCACTGAGCCCCCTTACATCAGAGTCCACACTGAGCCCCCTTACATCAGAGTCCGCACTGAGCCCCCTTACATCAGAGTCCGCACTGAGCCCCCTTACATCAGAGTCCGCACTGAGCCCCCATACATCAGAGTCCGCACTGAGCCCCCATACATCAGAGTCCGCACTGAGCCCCCTTACATCAGATTCCGGACTGAGCCCCCTTACATCAGGAGCCCCCTACATCAGAGTCCGCACTGAGCCCCCTTACATCAGAGTCCGCACTGAGCCCCCTTACATCAGAGTCCGCACTGAGCCCCCTTACATCAGAGTCCACACTGAGCCCCCTTACATCAGAGTCCGCACTGAGCCCCCTTACATCAGAGTCCGCACTGAGCCCCTTTACATCAGAGTCCACACTGAGCCCCCTTACATCAGAGTCCGCACTGAGCCCCCTTACATCAGAGTCCGCACTGAGCCCCTTTACATCAGAGTCCACACTGAGCCCCCTTACATCAGAGTCCACACTGAGCCCCTTTACATCAGAGTCCACACTGAGCCCCCTTACATCAGAGTCCGCACTGAGCCCCCTTACATCAGAGTCCGCACTGAGCCCCCTTACATCAGAGTCCGCACTGAGCCCCCTTACATCAGAGTCCGCACTGAGCCCCCTTACATCAGATTCCGCACTGAGCCCCCTTACATCAGAGTCCACACTGAGCCCCCTTACATCAGAGTCCGCACTGAGCCCCCTTACATCAGAGTCTGCACTGAGCCCCCTTACATCAGAGTCCGCACTGAGCCCCCTTACATCAGAGTCCGCACTGAGCCCCCATACATCAGAGTCCGCACTGAGCCCCCATACATCAGAGTCCGCACTGAGCCCCCTTACATCAGATTCCGGACTGAGCCCCCTTACATCAGGAGCCCCCTTACATCAGAGTCCGCACTGAGCCCCCTTACATCAGAGTCCGCACTGAGCCCCCTTACATCAGAGTCCACACTGAGCCCCCTTACATCAGAGTCCGCACTGAGCCCCCTTACATCAGAGTCCGCACTGAGCCCCCTTACATCAGAGTCCGCACTGAGCCCCCATACATCAGAGTCCGCACTGAGCCCCCATACATCAGAGTCCGCACTGAGCCCCCTTACATCAGATTCCGGACTGAGCCCCCTTACATCAGGAGCCCCCTTACATCAGAGTCCGCACTGAGCCCCCTTACATCAGAGTCCGCACTGAGCCCCCTTACATCAGAGTCCGCACTGAGCCCCCTTACATCAGAGTCCACACTGAGCCCCCTTACATCAGAGTCCGCACTGAGCCCCCTTACATCAGAGTCCGCACTGAGCCCCTTTACATCAGAGTCCGCACTGAGCCCCCTTACATCAGAGTCCGCACTGAGCCCCCTTACATCAGAGTCCGCACTGAGCCCCCTTACATCAGAGTCCGCACTGAGCCCCCTTACATCAGAGTCCGCACTGAGCCCCCTTACATCAGAGTCCACACTGAGCCCCCTTACATCAGAGTCCGCACTGAGCCCCTTTACATCAGAGTCCACACTGAGCCCCCTTATATCAGAGTCCGCACTGAGCCCCCTTACATCAGAGTCCGCACTGAGCCCCCTTACATCAGAGTCCGCACTGAGCCCCCTTACATCAGATTCCGCACTGAGCCCCCTTACATCAGAGTCCACACTGAGCCCCCTTACATCAGAGTCCACACTGAGCCCCCTTACATCAGAGTCCGCACTGAGCCCCCTTACATCAGAGTCCGCACTGAGCCCCCTTACATCAGGAGCCCCCTTACATCAGAGTCCGCACTGAGCCCCCTTACATCAGAGTCCGCACTGAGCCCCCTTACATCAGAGTCCGCACTGAGCCCCCTTACATCAGAGTCCGCACTGAGCCCCCTTACATCAGAGTCCGCACTGAGCCCCCTTACATCAGAGTCCGCACTGAGCCCCCTTACATCAGAGTCCGCACTGAGCCCCTTTACATCAGAGTCCGCACTGAGCCCCCTTACTTTAGAGTCCGCACTGAGCCCCCTTACATCAGAGTCCGCACTGAGCCCCCTTACATCAGAGTCCACACTGAGCCCCCTTACATCAGAGTCCGCACTGAGCCCCCTTACATCAGAGTCCGCACTGAGCCCCCTTACATCAGAGTCCGCACTGAGCCCCCTTACATCAAAGTCCGCACTGAGCCCCCTTACATCAGAGTCCGCACTGAGCCCCCTTACATCAGAGTCCGCACTGAGCCCCTTTACATCAGAGTCCGCACTGAGCCCCTTTACATCAGAGTCCGCACTGAGCCCCTTTACATCAGAGTCCGCACTGAGCCCCCTTACATCAGAGTCCGCACTGAGCCCCCTTACATCAGAGTCCACACTGAGCCCCCTTACATCAGAGTCCACACTGAGCCCCCTTACATCAGAGTCCGCACTGAGCCCCCTTACATCAGAGTCCGCACTGAGCCCCCTTACATCAGGAGCCCCCTTACATCAGAGTCCGCACTGAGCCCCCTTACATCAGAGTCCGCACTGAGCCCCCTTACATCAGAGTCCGCACTGAGCCCCCTTACATCAGAGTCCGCACTGAGCCCCCTTACATCAGAGTCCGCACTGAGCCCCCTTACATCAGAGTCCGCACTGAGCCCCCTTACATCAGAGTCCGCACTGAGCCCCTTTACATCAGAGTCCGCACTGAGCCCCCTTACTTTAGAGTCCGCACTGAGCCCCCTTACATCAGAGTCCGCACTGAGCCCCCTTACATCAGAGTCCACACTGAGCCCCCTTACATCAGAGTCCGCACTGAGCCCCCTTACATCAGAGTCCGCACTGAGCCCCCTTACATCAGAGTCCGCACTGAGCCCCCTTACATCAAAGTCCGCACTGAGCCCCCTTACATCAGAGTCCGCACTGAGCCCCCTTACATCAGAGTCCGCACTGAGCCCCTTTACATCAGAGTCCGCACTGAGCCCCTTTACATCAGAGTCCGCACTGAGCCCCTTTACATCAGAGTCCGCACTGAGCCCCCTTACATCAGAGTCCGCACTGAGCCCCCTTACATCAGAGTCCGCACTGAGCCCCCTTACATCAGAGTCCGCACTGAGCCCCCTTACATCAGAGTCCGCACTGAGCCCCCTTACATCAGAGTCCGCACTGAGCCCCCTTACATCAGAGTCCGCACTGAGCCCCCTTACATCAGAGTCCGCACTGAGCCCCCTTACATCAGAGTCCGCACTGAGCCCCCTTACATCAGAGTCTGCACTGAGCCCCCTTACATCAGAGTCCGCACTGAGCCCCCTTACATCAGAGTCCGCACTGAGCCCCCTTACATCAGAGTCCGCACTGAGCCCCTTTACATCAGAGTCCGCACTGAGCCCCCTTACATCAGAGTCCGCACTGAGCCCCCTTACATCAGAGTCCGCACTGAGCCCCCTTACATCAGAGTCCGCACTGAGCCCCCTTACATCAGAGTCCGCACTGAGCCCCCTTACATCAGAGTCCACACTGAGCCCCTTTACATCAGAGTCCGCACTGAGCCCCCTTACATCAGAGTCCGCACTGAGCCCCCTTACATCAGAGTCCGCACTGAGCCCCCTTACATCAGAGTCCGCACTGAGCCCCCTTACATCAGAGTCCGCACTGAGCCCCCTTACATCAGAGTCCGCACTGAGCCCCCTTACATCAGAGTCCGCACTGAGCCCCCTTACATCAGAGTCCGCACTGAGCCCCCTTACATCAGAGTCCGCACTGAGCCCCCTTACATCAGAGTCCGCACTGAGCCCCCACTTACTGTAAGGGGGAGCTCTGTGGACTCTAATGTAAAGGGGAACACTGATTTAAGGGGGTCTCTGCTCACCAAAGTCCCCCTCTTGTATCAGAGTCCACAGAACACCCCTTAAATTAGTTTTCTATACACATTGGAAGGCTGGAGAGAGGGTGAGCTTACTCACCCCAGGATGAGGCTCAGGAGCGGGCTGAGTGCAGCTTTTAAATCTTTTCTTCCTTCACCTCATAGATGTGTGGGCGGGGCAGACGCAGGGGGTGTGGGCGGGGCAGACACAGGGGGTATGGGCGGGGCAGACACAGGGGTATGGGCGGAGCAGATAGAGTAGAGGGGCGGGAAGAGGAGGAGCAGTGGAACTGTCAGCGTTGGCTGAGCTGTGTGTGAGAGAGACACACAGCTCAGCCGCTCAGCCAATCAGCCGCTATCGTAGTTGCGCCGGAGCCCAGAGATGACACAGGCACGGCCGCATAGCGGTGGGTGAGCGGCGGCCGTGGCCTGTGTGTTAACCCTGTCCAGGCCGCGGGCGCCGCTTACCTCCCGCTGTGCGGCCTGATCATCAACAGGCTATGGAGCTGGAGGTCCCAGCCCACCGGGCAAATGCCCGGTCTGCCCTATGGCCAGTCCGGGCCTGCTAAAGGCAAATAGACTGTGCACCTTGCAAGTGCATTTGCACTAATTTTCAAAGCTTAGTAAAGGTGGTAAAGCTCTGCTGATTTCCATTATTCAATCATGTGAAAGCAAATATGCAGTTTTTTTTCCTTGCACCTGAATGCGTATTCTTTTTAAAGTGAAGCTTTACCACATTCACATTTAGTAAGGAAAATGAGTGCAACCACACTTGCAAAGTGCACAATCTATTTGCCTTTAGTAAATCCACCCCACAGTGCGTTACTGGTAGGACCTGGTAAAAAAAAGGAAACAATACAGAAAAAGAAGAAAAAAGAAAAGTATTATAGACAATACACCTAGGGACTGGTAAGCTGCAATATATTTGATTTTTTCTGTAGGGTTTCAATACACTTTAATAACCCGTCAGATTGTTCATTCAATAATGAAGATTGATAATAGTGATAGATAATTGTGAAGATAAAGACCTTGGATAGTATTTGAGCAGAAAGATGGCTCTAAAACCTGCAATAGACACATGAAGTCTGTCAGCTGCTATGTGTTGAGTGACACTTGTGCAATGACAGCAATGACAGTGTCCCATAATTCAGAGCAGGTGACTGCATCCCATACAGTGCCTGGAAAAAGTATTCATACCCTTTACATTTTTCCACATTTTGTCATGTTACAACCAGAAACGTAAAAGTATTTTATTGGGATTTTATGTGATAGACCAGCACAAAGTGGCAGATAATTGTGAAGTGGAAGGAAAATGATAAATGGTTTTCAAAATTCTTTGTAGAATCACCTTTTGATGAAATTACAGCTGCAAGTCTTTTTGGGTATGTCTCCACCAGCTTTGCACATCTAGAGAGGGACATTTTTGCCCATTCTTCTTTGCAAAATAGCTCAATCCATCAGATTGGATGAAAAGCGTCTGTGAACAGCAATTTTCAAGTCTTGCCACAGATTCTCAATTGGATTTAGGTCTGACTGGGCCATTCTAACACATGAATATGCTTTGATCAAAACCATTCCATTGTAGCTCTGGCTCTATGTTTAGGGTCATAGTCCTGCTGGAAGGTGAACCTCCGCCTCAGTCTCAAGTCTTTTGCAGACTCTAACAGGTTTTCTTCTAAGATTGCCCTGTATTTGGCTCCATCCATCTTCCCATCAACTTTGACCAGCTTCCCTGTCCCTGTTGAAGAAAAGCATCCCCACAACATGATCCTGTCACCACCATGTTTCACGGTGGGGATGATGTGTTCAGGGTGATGTGCATTGTTAGTTTTTCGCCACACATAGCGTTTTGCTTTTAGGCCAAAAAGTAAAATTTTGGTCTCATCTGAGCAGAGCACCTTCTCCCACATGTTTTGCTGTGTCCCCCACATGGCTTCTCGAAAACTGCAAACGGGACTTCTTATGGCTTTCTTTCAACAATGGCTTTCTTCTTGCCACTCTTCCATAAAGGCCAGATTTGTGGAGTGCACGACTAATAGTTGTCCTGTGGACAGGTTCTCCCACCTGAGCTGTGGATCTCTGCAGCTCCTCCAGAGTTACCATGGACCTCTTGGCGGCTTCTCTGATGAATGCTCTCCATGCCCGGCCTGTCTTTTAAGATGGACGGCCATGTCTTGGCAGGTTTGCAGTTGTGCCATACTCTTTCCATTTCCGAATGATGGCATGAACAGTGCTCTGTGAGATGTTCAAAGATTGGGATATTTTTTCTAACCTAACCCTGCTTTACAACTTTTTCCCTGACTGTCTGGTGTGTTCCTTGGCCTTCACGATACTGTTTGTTCACTAAGGATCTCTAACAAACCTCTGAGGGCTTCACAGAACAGCTGTATTTATACTGACATTAAATCACACACAGGTGGACTCTATTTACTAATTAGGTGACTTCTGAAGGCAATTGGTTCCACTAGATTTTATTTAGGGGTATCAGAGTAAAGGGTGCTGAATACAAATTCACACCACACTTTTCACATATTTATTTGTAAAAAAAAAATTGAAAATTATGTATCATTTTCTATCACATAAAATCCCAATAAAATACATTCATGTTTTTGGTTGTAACATGACAAAATGTGGAAAATTTTAAGGGGAATGAATACTGTTTCTGTATACAGTAGGTACCATAAATGACTTCCAGGCCCAATATGAAGTGTGGAGGTGCTGAGCAACATTGCTTTAAATGCATTCTATTCTTGGTATTTATGTACTGTAAAATTATTATGTTTTTTTTTTTTTAGAACTGCAATATTTGATGATATGAAGGGCTAATTTTCATGGATGCATTTGTCCAAACAGCATTAGAAGCCGCTTATTTGTTCCGAGCAGCATGGAGCTGTGCACAGCCAGCCTGTTTATATCAATGGAGACGGAATTGGTACAGACTCACCTACATCTGTGATTTGACAGGTATGCAGGGATGGTTATGGGTGTTTTTCTTGCTCGCAAAGGCCATTGCTATCAGGGATGAACCCATCTAGCGTGTCTTTGTGGAATTTCTTAATAAATCATATTATAGTGCAAATCTACACTTACACCACCGAGCCTGTAGATCTTAATGGACTTCACATCTCCCACAGCTCTGAAACTAACAGCTTGTATAGAGGTATAGGCACAGAGTTATAGAAAGGGTGGGGAGGAGCCTAAAATTTCACCTGTGATCCACTGATCGCTTGTGCAATGCTTTGCAGAGTCCTGTAAAAAAAATATTAAATGCACTTTTTTTTTCCTGCAAATATATGTGCGTTTATTATTTATTTAATAAAAGTGAATTTATCCTTGTTGACAAATCACTTTGGAAAACACCCCCATAGCATTCCTAGCCACGGCCATCTTGCGTAAGGGCAGATGATTCATGCATCATTTACTTCCTGGAATCCATCTCCTCTCAGTTCAGGCAAGCAGGCAGGAGGGTGTGCTTAGCTAAGAAAGCCCCTCCTCAAGACTCCTGGGATGTATGGCATCACTTAGGCATAGGCCAAAAACCAGGAAGCAACTGAAGAAAAAAAAAAAAGTTTAAAACAAGTAAATATAATATACCTTCCGAGCTATGTAATAAGGCTACAACAGAAAGGTTAAAAAAAGGTAATGCTGATTGAGAGAGTTTTAAACCAATTTAACATAATCTTGAAAGTCCACAATAATTTTAACCCGAGGTATAACTAAAGGACTAAGGAGAAATATTAGAACTCCTGTCAGGTTTTTATTGCTAACTTTGTCCCCATTAGGGAGACTCACCCTCCCTACTTGTCCAGTTTGTCGTTATTAGATGCAGATGCACAGAGGAGAAATCTACTATTGTGGGCACTAGGCCTGGATTTCCTCTCACGTCCTGTTTTGGCGATGGGACATCTAACCAATTTTTGTTTAGGTTATAATAACTTATTTGAGATTGCCAAAACTTCTGCAGTTATTTTATTGTTCTATTGTCATTTACTAGTCCTTTTTTTTGTCTTTTGTACATATACTGTATATACATTTGGGAAGTTTGCACAACAGTTTAGAGAACAATAAAAAAAGAAACAAGCAACGCTCCAGAATTTTGACTATGGGACCATTTCTCAAGTGATAGAGGATGATGAGGCTTAATGAGGAGATTGCAGATGAAGAGTCAGTTGGGTTTTTGCTGATGCAAGGGATTGTCAGTGTGTGCAAAATTCACAAATCTCTTTATGTTTTGTGTGATGTATAGTTGTTCGTTTTGTTTCTCAATCTGAAATGCTGGCAGAGTTATAGAAGTGACAAGGACATGTCTTCCCCCAGACATTTTGGGCGCTAAAAGGTGTCCCTCATTCTAGTCTCAGAA
Source organism: Lithobates clamitans (assembly GCA_037952925.1). NCBI lineage: Eukaryota > Metazoa > Chordata > Amphibia > Anura > Ranidae > Lithobates > Lithobates clamitans. The sequence continues at coordinate 1,950,990 of JBBGZY010000695.1, read as the reverse complement.
ATTTGGTTGGTCTTTTATGAGATCTGGCTTCAAACGCCACTTTAGTTTTACTGGAATCAACATGCAATTATTTCATAGCGCTCCTTTGCATTCATTCTAATGAGACACAGCTGAGACAATCAGTGTCGCTTGTCTGTACGCAGTGTGACATGCGAAAACAAAAGCTAAATCACACATTTGTAAATTGAAAATGCCATCACTTGTTTCTGATGATGAATAGGAGAACGTTCACTGTAATGACGGCAACAAGCACACAATTGATTGCTTGTGTTATTAATTACCTGGGATAAGTCAATTGACTTAGCAGTAAATTTGTTTCTGTCTGAGGATTTCACACCTAAACGCTGACAACAGATATAGATTTTTGCATTACCTCTGACTTATTTTTTGTATAGGATAGCAGTGTGGCTAATGCAAAGTTTAGGTGCCCTCCTATAACCACCATATGTCCCATGTGCTAGGCCATGTGGTCTGTAGACAGGGACAGAGGGCAGTGCACTCTGCTCCCCACTCGGCGACTTCCATGGAGTTCTACATGTGAAGACTCAACCACTACACTGACTTTCAGTTGTATTTCATTATTGTTGTGTCGTAAATACAGGTCATAAATGTTGACTTAATAAAAACATTTTCAACTCTAAATGTGAGGACTCAATCACAGCAGATACATTTTTAAGCATAGGCAAAATCATGAGCGAATGTTGTATTGACCTGCATTTTGCCATTCAAATCACGGCAGCTAGAGATTAAAAGGATAGGTTCACCCTTTGTAAAAAAAAGTAATAAATGAATATCTTTTTGCAGGTAAAACTGTTTGCATTTATCATCTTTTTACACTGGAGTCTGTAAAGCATTGCCCCAGTAATCAGCAGATCCAGGATCCTGTAGACCATTGGTCTCCAAACTGCGACCCGGGGGCCAGGTGTGGCCCCTTGCCTGCTGTTATCTGGCCCTTGGGGCACTATTCCATTCACTGACACCAACAATGGGGCACAATTCCTCACAATGACACCAACAATGGGGCCCAATTACAGCAACGATGGGGCACAATTCCTACCAATGACACCAACTACGAGGCCCAATGATGGAGCACAATTCCTACTAATAACACCAACTACGGGGCCCAATGATACCAATAATGGGGCACAATTCCTACCAATTACACCAGCTATGGGCCTAATGATACCAATGATGGGGAATTGTTTACTCCACCTGAGCAACCATCTCTCGGGTATTTTTATATGCCCATGTATAATCATAAAAAATTGCGCTATTTTGAAAAAATCTGAAAAAACAAAAGCAGCTACATACAAATGTGACTAAGATTCATGAAGGTGAGTGGAAATGTAGTTTTTTGGAAACAGTTTTTATTAGCGCTACATTTCCACTCAACTTTTATATGCCCAATTTGTCCCCCAGACCTCATCTCCAATAATTAAGAGTGGTTCCGGAGGTCCAAGTGGGCATAGCCAGTCCATGTTGTCCCCCCCAAGTGATTCCTTTACATGCCCTCATCCCACTCCACTCCATCTCATCTACTCAGAATTCTTCTACATCCTTCTTTTCAACAATTTCAAAGATCTATACTTTATTCCACTTTTGGTCTCCTAATTTCTTCCAACCGGCAGTCCTCTTTTCCCAGTTTTTCAAGATTATATAGGGTAAATCAAGTTTACTGCAGAATTCTTTTAAATCTTCTGGGAGTCGTAGGGTCGCTGAGACCCCCTGATTCTTTGCAATCAGACAAGTCGGGAATACCCACCTATAAGTGATGTTGTTCTTTGTAAATGACTTGGTAAAGGTTTCAGTGCCCTTCTACGGGCTAATGTCTCTGTTGATAGATCTGTGAAAATAGGTAGCTTAGTTCCAGTAAAATCCATGGGTGTGGAATTTCTTGTACTCTGAGACACCTACTCTTTTACTTCATAGTGATGAAATCTTGCTATTACATCCCTTGGAAAATCTCTGGGGGATTTGTTTGTTCCCTGTATTCTGTGGATTCTTTCAAAGCGAATAGGCATTGATACTTCTCTTTTCAGGGCTTTATTGAACACTCCCTGTAAAACATCTTCTAATTCTGTATCCTTTATCTCTGGAAGGCCCCTTATCCTTAGATTTTTTCGTCTCCTACGATTTTCCTGATCCTCAAGCTGATATCGAATGTTCCTTATCTCTAGCCATTCCATCTCAACTCCTTCTCGCAGTTCCATTATTGCCCCTTTATGCTTATCCAGATGTTCTTCTGTTTCTTCTACCCATTGTAGGACATTCTGTATGTCACTTCTTGTTGGATTCATTTAACTTTTAATCATAAGCTCTAAATGAGACATCATATCTGCCATATCTTGTTTTGTGGGGAGCACTTGTGGAGTTTCGGAGTCCATTTTCTGTTGTTGTCCTCCTGAGGGTACCTGATCTATTTTATTGCTTTTGGCTTGTGGAGACTGAACTTTATTACCCTTTTGTGTATCAACTGCTGTTTTTTCTCCTTCCTCTAACTCTCCCATACACCCCTTCTTTTTTACTTGCTCTAATGATGTTGGTGATGTATTCTCACTTATAACTTCTACTACTTGGTCTGCCCTATCTTGGACCAAGTATGATTTTATAGTATTACAGTTCCCACTGTCCACTTGATTTGTCTTAGCTCCTTTCCTCCCCAATACTTTACTCCAATGGTGGTTGTCGCGAACAGCAACCCCTACACTTCATAGTTATATAGGCTGCCACAAAAAAAAGGGTATATATATGCAAGCTTCAAGCAGAGTCCCAATAATAACAGATGGAATGTATATTGGAATAACTGTGATGTAGTGTACAGTTGTTCACACTAAAGGTTGAACTGAGTTCAAGTGGAATAAGATGGACCAAAAAAAACCCACAAAACCCCAGGATAATCTGTGATAGTCCGTGATCCTAAGGTCTTGCAAAAGCAAACGTACCACAGAGTATGCTGTCCTTACTTATCCAGGCCGGGAGATGTCACTAACAAGAAAAAGCCTTGTAGTCTATATTGTAGTCTATGTTAACCTTTAAGTGTTTTATCCAAGTGCCTGCTCCCTCCCCACCATAACCAGGAAGCAGGTAACAAACAGCATACACTCCTAGTATAATTTGTTGTCTGTATGTGTATATGACAATGCCCTGCTTGTATGCAATATAGGTTCAGCTTTGTTTATTTTGCATTCTATATATAACTCCTGCCTTGATGACAACAGTTCACACTGGGTCAACAGCTTAGTTGCCAGCTGGTTTTTACTGTTTTACTATTACTACTTACTGTTTTACTATTTACTGGTACCCTCCTGTACCTTTCTGGTGATTCTTCAGAAATCTCTCACAGTCCCTCTCACATAGATGGCACTGGTGGGCAATGATAGGTGGCATTGGTGGGCACTGAGAGGTGGCACTGATGGATGGCACTGATGGGCACTAATAGGTGGCACTGATAGCTGGCACTGATGGGTGGCTGTGATGGGCACTGGTAGGTGACACTGATAGGCAGCACTGCTAGGTGGCACTGATGAGGCACTGATTGGCACCACTGGTGGGCATCGATAGGTGGCACTTTTGGGCATTGATAGTTACATAGTTAGTTGCATAGTTACATAGTTAGTCAGGTTGAAAAAAAGACACAAGTCCATCCAGTTCAAACTTAAAAACAATAAATAAATTAAAAATATCGCACAATCTAATATACCCAATTTTATACCCACAGTTGATCCAGAGGAAGGCAAAAAACTCCAGCAGAGCATGCTCCAATTTGCTACAGCAGGGGAAAAAATTCCTTCCTAAACCCCCAAGAGGCAATCAGATTTTCCCTGGATCAACTTTACCTATAAATGTTAGTACCCAGTTAGATTATGTACATTTAGGAAAGTATCCAGGCCTTTCTTAAAGCAATTTACTGAGCTGGCCAGAACCACCTTTGGCGGGAGTCTATTCCACATTTTCACAGCTCTTACTGTGAAGAAACCTTTCCGTATTTGGAGATGAAATCCTCTAGATGTAAAAAGAGTGCCCCCGTGTCCTCTGGGTTGACTGTAAAGAGATAGGTGGCACTGATTGCTGGCACTTTTATGTACTGGTAGGTACTGATTCGTGGCACTGTGGGTACTGCAGGTGGCACTGGCAGGCAGTACTGGTGGGCACAGATTTCACCTCTTCCTCTTCTGGACTGATGTCCCTTCTACAGAAGCCGGTGATCGGCTTTTTTCTCTTCGCACTGTCAGCGTGAGAAGAAAAAAAAAAAAAGCGATTACCGATCTTCTGTTTACATCACGTGATCAACTGTCATTGGCTGACAGCTGATCACATGGTAAGGGGCTGGGATAGACCCCTTACTATTTGATCACCCGAGTCTCATTGACTCAGTGATCACAGCACATGCCGTGCGCGTCGCGGGGAGCGTGCAAAGGGGAGGACGTCTATTGATGGCCTCCCGGCAAAGTAGATCCGCGCTGTAGCCGTCATTTGGCTATAGCGCGGATCTGAAGGGGTTAAAATGAGTCTACAAAAAGAAAGTTTCCCTTTAAGCAAAGCAAAATGAAAATAAGATTATAAAGCCCTCCTCTTAAAGAAACAAATGCTGTTAATCTGTTTTTCTAAAAAGAACGCACTTGAAAAAGGACAGCAGATCATTATAATACATTTGGTGCTTTTCAGAGGTGCAGATTAGTTATTGTATAGCAGAGGAGTAAGATATAGAAAGCCTTTATTATAAAAGCACTATAAATAACTATGTTTTATCGCCGTGTTTTGTTACATGTTGTACCGCTCATACTAATTAGCCTTGGCTAATGGTACCCCATATTGGTGCAGTACATGAGCAGAAACAGAGGGAGAGTGAGAGGTAATTACAGAAAGGGGGGTTCGGATTGTGGAGGAGAGGGGGTACACCCACACAACCTGAGTCAGGCCGACTGCTGAAATCACTGTACAATGCAGCTCTGCCAAGTTCCACACTCCCTGCTGAGTCTCTGTGTTATAACGAGCAATCTGCGGGTGACATTATAGAACAGGCAGGCGAGAATATAGAATCTCTGCATTCAAATGTATGCAGCTGTACAATCTTTTCATGGAATGGGCAGAGTTTTACTTTTTATTCCTTAAACATCTTCTCCCTCCACCATGTTGCACTGACTTTGCCAGCACCTCCTACCTAAAACCTCTAGCCACCTGCACCCCCACTTTGTAATTACCGGTACTTTTGTCAACACTTCAGTTTGGACTGATTCCCTCCAGCTACACCAGACTGAAAACGACACCCCCACCCATATTACCCTTCAGGTCCACAACTATTCACACTCTATGACATACATAAACTCTGGAGGAAGTATTTTCACATCTGTATATGAGACAGAAATATGTCACCAGTGACCAAAAGATTGTAATGGGACTTTCTTGGGGTTGTTCCTCACCAAGCAATCCACAAATATTTAATTAAGATCATAGAGTTTTATTAATCCCAAAGGATGAAATCAGACATGTAAAAACATATATTGTAAACATTTTCAATGTGTACCTCCTAGTGGCTGATCCATAACAAACACCTGAGCCAAAATGGCCTAATGTTGTGTAACAATCTTATTCCTCATTATTATTATTATACAGGATTTATATAGCGCCGACAGTTTACGCAGCGCTTTACAACATAAGTGTAGACAGTACAAATACAATACAATTCAGTACAGGAGGAATCATAGGGCCCTGCTTGTTAGATGTGCTTATTCCTCACTCGATGCGTCTTCAGGAGTGGGGTACCAGTGAGTATCAAGCAGCGACCTGTCGATGAGCGGGGGACCTCATCCACCCCAAAAAACAGCCAGGAAACTGAGTGGAACAAAGGTCAAGTGCATCCCCAAAGTAGTATATTGCACCTTCAAGATATTATAGGGTAGTGGTGGCGAGCCTTGGCACCCCAGATGTTTTAGAACTACATTTCCCATGATGCCCAACTACACTGCAGAGTGCATGAGCATCATGGGAAATGTAGTTCCAAAACATCCGGGGTGCCAAGGTTCGCCATTGCTGTTATTGAGTCACATAAGAGGAAGCACCATGATAGAATTTTCCCCCTGAAAGGGTCCTTTCTTAGATTGCCTTAATGCTCTGGGTCTGCTGGCACTCTCCCAAGCCAGCCAGATCACTGGTACACCACTCCTGTAAAAGCAACGAGTGAAACGCATTAAATTAGTCTCATCCATAACTAATGTCTCTAAATAATCAGAATACTTTATTAATCCCAAAGGGAATTAATAAAGTATAATTATATATCGGTATCAGACTATTTTACAACATTATGGGGTTGATTTACTAAAGGCAAATTGACTGTGCACTTTGCAAAGTGCAGTTGCACTCTACAAGAGCAGTTGCTCCAGAGCTTAGTAAATGAGCAGAAGCTCTGCTGACTTCCGTCATCCAATCACGTGCAAGCAAATATGCTGTTTTTTTTATTTTCCTTTGCATGTGATTGAGTGGTCTTTGCAAAGTGAAGCTTTACCTCATTTAATAAGCGCTGGAGCAATTGCATCTGCAGAGTGCAACTGCACTTTGCAAAGTGCACAGTCTAGTTGCCTTTAGTAAATCAACCATGCCTTTTGGCTGGGGTGTTTATGTTACGGATCTGCCACTAGGGGGCACACACTGAAAATGTTTACAATATATGTTTTTATATGTCTGATTCTATCCTTTTGGATTAATAAAACTCTATGATCTTAATTAAATATTTGTGGATTGCTTGTTGAGAGACAACATCAACAAAGTCCCATTACAATCTTTTTGTCAATGGTGACATGTTTTTGTACCCTAAATTAGGGATGGGGTATTAGATAATCGCCACTGTGTTTTTCATCTGTATATGAGATATAGCAATTCAAATATGGGACAGCAAGCATGTGAAACTGTACATCGTGTCAAGCATTGCTTTTAGGAAAATGTGACAATGGGGTTGATTTATTGAATGTTCACTGAGCTTAGAAAATAAGGGAAACCTTTGTTAACTTTAATTATGTTCACTTTAAGCAATCATGTCTTCCAATAGATCCTGATTGTATCAATTTTTCCCACACATGATTGATTATTAAGGGTGAGCACACATTCGCCTTATCTACTAACATTTACATTTACTTCAAAGTGAACAATCTTGATTCCCTTGGTAATTCAACCCCAAGGTGTACTTACCACTGAAAATATACTAGGGTTGCCCTTTAAAAAGAGAAAGCAAATCTAACTTTCAAAAAACCGTGAAATTCTATTCTTTTCACTTGGATAACAGTGTCTTTGAAGGTCTAGTCCATGTTTTATTTTTGTTAGTCATGCCATGCAGAAACTCACTGTGAGTAGGATCGATCCAGACTGAACTCTTCAGAATGAGCCCTACAGCATAGAGCAGGGAGAGAAACATCAACACCAGATAGCCACACACTTTTCTTTTATAATTCTGTATTGGATGTGCAGAAAAAAAATAAAGAATTCCTAGTGCATTTCCGTACATCAGCATCATGCAGCAAGCAGTGATCCGAAGAAGGAAGCGAAAAGGTGTTTTTAACGCTTTAGACCATGCAAGGGATGCAGTTTTTACAGCGAGTGCACCTTTCTGATGAGAATACACAGGTATGTTATCCTAATCATTGTAATCTTCTGAATACTATTCTCCTTCTATACAGGTTTGGTTTTCCCTGAAAGAACTAATAAGGGGGAAACAAAGCTGCCAACAGTTTCTGTTCTGCATGATGAAAGAAGGCATCCCAACATCCCTTTGGATGAACCACCTCTTTTTATTAGCAGGCACAATTAGCTGCCAATTATACCTGATTTTATAAGACATCCACTGGACTTTGGGGATTTGCGCCAAAGGTGTTCCATTTTACGAACCCTGTCTGGCAGGGGAGAGGACCTAATCTTTACCTCCTGCTGTTTCACTTTCACTTAAAGGCATCCTTCCCACCCCATGCTATGAGGAAGGCTGTATTGGCCGAAATGCATTCGTTTTCTGTGTACTGTACTAGTTTTATGTAGCCCACACATATTAAACACAAGGCCCGTGGGCTGAATCTGGCCCTCCAAGTCTTGTCAAGTGGCCCTCGCACCCAGTTTTTCAGCCGGAACATAGTGGAACTTCATTCCTCCACCACCTCCAGCTCTGACCTCCCGCTCCCCTCTGTCACTTGCAAACAAAGCGGCTCCCAGAACTAACAGATCCCTGCAAAAACTCAGGACAGGGACAGAGCTCCAGAATCTGAGCGAGAGAATGATTTGCAAGGTGAGGCAGAGCTGCCTACACAGGGAGGTACTAGGGCCAGGCCAGGTAGGAGAGAGATGCAAGGAAGCTTTGGGTGGGTTGGGATGCACACCTGTACACTGCACACCCCTAAACCCTGCAGTCTGTACATAAGGCACTCTGTACGTAGTGCACTCCTGAACTCTGCACTCTGTATGTAGCTCCCTCCTGAACTCTGCACTCTGTACATAGTCCATAAATACAAAAGAGCAGCAGCACAATTTTTTTATTTTTTGTATGGTTAGCGCAAAATCACGTTTCTTTATATATATCTTACTCTGTACATAGTGCACTCCTGAACTCTGCACTCTGTACGTAGCGCATTCCTGAAATCTGCACGTAGCGCACTCCTGAACACTGCACTCTGTACATAGCACGATCCTGAACTCTGCACTTTGTACGTAGTACGCTCCTGAACTCTGCAATCTCTACGTAGCTCCCTCCTGAACTCTGCACTCTGAACATGGCTCCCTCCTGAACTCTGCACTCTGTATGTAGCTTCCTCCTAAACTCTGCATTCTGTACGTAGCAGACTCCTGAACTCTGCACTCTGTACGTAGCAGACTCCTGAACTCTGCACCCTGTACGTAGCACACTCCTGAACCCTGCATTCAGTACGTAGCGCACTCCTGAACCCTGCATGTAGCGCACCGTAGATACAAGTGGCCCTTTGAGGGCAACCATACTGCTTATGCGGCCCCTTGATGAAATTGAGTTTGACACCCCTGATGTAGCCAATAAAGATCAACAAGAAGAGTACGTGGAGTGGCCGGCTTTCTTTGGTTTGAATATCCTTTTCACACCACCCTGTGACTGGACAGTAAAACGAGAGGCAGCACACGATGAGTTTATTTGTAGGTTACTTTGTTTTCTCCTCCGATTAGCATGTTCCTTGCACTGGAACATACCTGTGCAGCTCCTTGTGCTGCTTTTCCCTCTGAGCTCAGCTGTACAGTAGACTGCAAAAGGCCAAGATAAAATCAAATTTAGGTACTTACACTGCTTACATTTAATGCTTTATTCACGATTACAGAACAGCATTACGTTTTGCCTTTTAAATTTGCCTAGAGTTCAGTTTTTTATTCACATCAAATGCAAAAGAATATTTTGGTATAACATTACAGACACAGTAGTGTTTTGGAGAAAAGTGAACAAGGAGATTGCACATCTAAAGGGATCCTGCAAATGTTTCTTTAGAGCAGTTTCAAGCCTCCATAAACCATCTGGCAGAACTTCTGAGGATTCTCATATTCTCAGGGTAGAAGGAGAGCTATGTTAGAAAATGTGCTTGATTTCTCTGTATTTATCATCTTAATTAATTTGTTCTAAAAGTGACATCCTTACATAATAAAAACTCTTGATTTTTCTGAAAATACCAGTGCCTGAATCTTGCCATATCTGAGCTGCAGGAAGGATTTTGCACCACTTACAAAACAAAGTGCAGGCATCCTACATTTTTAGACTGATTTTGTATTTCAGCTGTCGTGCAGGCTACAGTGCACCCTTAATAAATATCAAATAGCCATTGTACATATATGAACTAAATTAACTACTTTTCACCCAGGCCAAGTCTGGAATTTTACTCCTACATGTAAAAAACATATTTTTTTGTTAGAAAATTACTCCCAAACATTATATATTTTTTTAAGCAGAGACCCTAGAGAATAAAATGACAGGTGTTGCAATTTTTTTATGTCACACAGTATTTGCACATCGATTTTTCAAACGCAATTTTTAAAAAAATTAAAAAAAAAAAAAACACTTTAATGAATTTTAATGCAAAAAACACAAAATATATAACCCAATTTTTTGGTAATATAAAAAAGATTACGTTATGTCGAGTAAATAGATACCTAACATATCACGCTTTAGAATTGCATACGTTTGTGGAATGGCACCAAACTACGGTACTTAAAAATCACATTGATCTCTGCTTTCCAGGAAACAAATGACAGTGTTTACATCTGCCAGCACCTGAAGTAACATCAGGACATCACTTTGGGACACCCAGGATCATGGAGATGGCCAGGGACCATCTGATCCACAACCAGCTGTATGGTTACCTGTCACCACTGTCAGATCGGATCTGGAGGGATGCTGAGGATGCCATGAAAAAACAGCAGCCACTGCGGCTGACACAAACAAACCCTGCCAATGCATGTCTGTAGGGACCCTGGGGATGCCATGCAAACATAGCAACCACGGCAGCCTACATTGACAAGACAGGCAAATGCATGTCTGGAGGGATGCCAGGGCTGCCATGTTTGCAATAGCACCAGCAGCAGGGAATACAGAAGCGCCAGGTCAGTAAATGCTGCATGGCCAGATCTAGGAGGGGTACTGGGGTGTGATATGCCCCCCTTAAAGACCCCTGCCCACAACATATATAGTCTACATAAACACCGGCGATTATGGCTGGTGCGAATTGTAGCAGCAGTTCCTCCTGCAAATCTCAGCGGGTAGTCTGCATCCAGCAGCATTAACGGCAGGTAATCGATGGCTGTGTAAAAAGCCGCGAACAGGTGCAGCTGCCAGCGACCTGTCATTATAGTGAACAGGCCCGGCAGCCACACCTATCCACTGAGAGCCAAAGGAGAAACTGCTTATCAGCTATCCTTCTTGTTAGTGCATTTTATGTGCGATCCATGACAATTTCTCTTCTTCCAATATGGCCCAGAATGGTCAAAAGGTTGGACACCCCTGTTTTAGAGACTCCATTGTTATTCTCACTGTGGAACTTAAGGGGTTAATCCTGCGCATTGTGTAAAAAGGCTGTTTAATCCTGTCTTCCCTGATCCTTCCCTTCTTCCACAGTCCCCAATCTATCTCCTGATAGTACAGAGCCTTGGGGGCACTCTGCACATGCTCAGTTTGATAAGTATTGCTAGAGAATGTTTTTTTTCTTGGAGGGTGCATGTGATTAGCACAGGGCCAATCAGCACTCTCCAGACAGAGGGCCAGAGGTCATGCAGCCTCATAGCACAGCCAGAGGAAAATGAAAACTCCTCTTGCAAGCTTTAACCAGACATTGATAGAAGTCATACTGCTGATCAGAAGAGGTATTTAGCAGTTTATATTTACTAAAACAATTGCATTTCTATGTTCTGTGTACTGTGCAAGAGCAGATATAGTGAATGCCGTTTCTGGGTTTAGTGACACTAAACCAAACAAGCAAAAGGCATAAGTCCCATTAGACAAGTAGAAATTGACAGATATTTGCAGAAGATATTTTACTAATAAACTGGGTGATCCCTGTCCAGAGTTCCTGTATCACAGAACGTTGCCAGAAAATGAAATTATCAGGAGAACGTGCACAACACCAACATTAAGATGAGGCTGTTGAGTAGATACCAGCCAGTTCAGCAGCATTAAAACAGATTGTATATAAGAATTTATACTGAATGAGACAACAAATATGGGTAATCCCACATGTCTATCACCCCGAAGATCTGGGACATCCTGTATTCACTTCTCTCTACACGTCATCACCGAAGAAGACAAAACAGGAATAAGTACTTTATAGACTTTGGACAAAGGTTTCCCCAGGGAAGCATCCCTAAGTAACCTTTCAATTTGGGAGGGCTGGGTCTCCAAGCTGGGCAAGCCAAACTGGACCACAAAGCATGGTGAAGCTGCAAAAAGCAGAACAAATCATTTGTTAGGTCAAAAAGTTATTTTCAGTTCATCAAATGTTACTAGGCCATTGTAAGCAGAGAGTCCTCCAGCAGCAAAGAGAGCCTCACAAAAGAAGCATTACAAATTGGAAGAGGCAGAGTCCTCCAGCAGTACAAGTATTATCAGAACAGGAGAATTAGAAAGCAGAAGAAGCAGAGTCTTTCAGCATCAAAGAGTATTTCAGGAATCTCCTCCACCCCCCAGCGGTCTCCTCCTGGGAAGCAATGGTAGATGCTGCCCTACCTATGTATAGACTCAGAGGCGGCTCTAGGCTTTGTGAGGCCTTAGGCGAACCTGAGACATGAGGCCCCATTCACATCCATAATTGGAAAAATAATTTAAGTGATAAAAAAAATTAACTGTTATAAATTGCATATATTAGGAGTTTTAAATTCTATGAACTATGAATTCACTGTTTATAGAATTTTCTCTAAGCAATTCTTCTTTAATCAAATATATATATTACATATATATTATATATTACACGCATATTTCTCCATTTACATGAAGGTCAGGTTAATATAACCCAGCCAGCACAGAGTTCCCCCATATATCAGAATGTCAATAACAATGTATTGACACCCACAGCGGTTTGCAGAAGGCAGTTCCCTGCGGGAGAGATGCAATGCGGGAACCAGCACTTTAATCGCGCTGGTTCCCGCATCACATCAGTGTGAACCTCGGCTAATGGACGGGCTGCCACTGCAAGAAATGGTCAGAGACTGCAAACATGAATGGTCTGAAATTGCACTGCACTCGGGTCACATGTGAATTGCACAGTGCGTTCAGTTCGCTCCGCAGTGCACTGTGTGGGTCAGACAGCTGGGGAGAGATGCTGGCTGCAATGCACAGTGGAGCTTGCGGTGTGCGGGAATGGAGAAACCCTGCACAAGCCGCAGGCATTGCGGGACTCTGATTCAGCGGGACTCCGGGTCGAGAATGGATCATAGTGCAGGACGGTCCCGGCGAATCATCGAGGTTTGCGGTATGGGCAAATTAGGTGGCCGCGAGGCCCCTGTGGGGACGAGGCCTAAGGCAACCGCCTAATTTGCCTAATTAGAGAGCCGCCTCTGTATAGACTTACATATATCAATCGGGATTGTCCCTGGAAGTATGAGAAGGTTTGGTCTTCTTGGACCTTAATATTGGAATATTGTCAGTTAAGCAATTAGACTGATGGTTTACCTGCTATAGCTCTGTCTTTCATATTCTTGTGTTGGATCTTGTATTTTAAGTGTGGCATTACTATTTCTGTTCACGTAAGGGGTATATGCTTCTTGGCACTGTACGGTTGGGTCTTGTAGCTTTGTATTTGCCTGCTACTTAGTTATGGCATTGTACCTTGTCTATGTGACTACTTACAGTATGCTGTATTGTTTTACTTGTTCAATAAAGTAAAAGAGTATTTTAGGAGAAAGGAAAAGGTGGAAGAAGCAGAGTCCTCCAGCAGTGCAGAGTATTTCACAACAGAAGCATTACATTGATGAAGGAGCATAGTACATCATAGTACTTTAGCAGCAAAGAGTATTTCAGGAGAAAAGAGGCAGAGAACTGAACAGCACAGGGTACTTTTGAGACAGATATTGACACAGGACCAAATTAACGGGACATAAAAAAAAAAAGAATATGGCATTTAGTTTAGGTCTCGGCTCCTACACAGACCTGTGCACTGATATAATAGCAGCTGTCAGACAAGTTAATCACAATTACCAGGATATGCTCCTATTGCACAGTATGGTGCAAAGTCATTGCCAAAACGCCGACACAAAACAGTCACCGTGAACCACACTGTGCCTATTATGAAGATCAAACTGATTGGCTCCTTATGCGCTGATCAGGATTTTGATCGGGCACAAATCATTCTACTGGATAATAAAATAACAGCATAATTTTAGTAAAGTAATGGAAGAAAATTAGAGGTCCACTTATAAGAAAGCCTAGAATATAACCCACGTCATTCCACGCTGCTCATTGACATATAGCACATTTTGTTGTATATGTTCACTCAGTGGGATCGCTTATGACTTTTCAATTATGTGTTCTTTTACTTTTGTTTCAATCACATAGTTTTTATAAGATTTTTCATTGTACGGTTGTGTTCTTTTACCTACACAAAAAAGTACATTGCATGAGGTTCAGTGAAAGAATGAAAAAAAAAGTAGAGAGAGAGAAGGAAAGAAGAATGAAGTAAACGAGACAGACAAACAGGAAATAAACAGGCATACAATGGAACGGAGGTATAATACACTTTAGTATAATATGCACAACTGAAATAAACACCTCCGAACTGAATACATAAAACATGGTGTCCTGCCAGTTTTGTTGCCGTGAAGAGGAAAAGGCTGAGCAGACAGATCGATGGATAATCTACAATTCCTTTCCAGAGAGAATACTGATCCAGAAGCGCAGAACACAAATGGATTGCAGAATAAGAAGCTTGGATATGAGAAGAGGATGATGGAGAAGCTTACCTTCTTCCTTTCCTGTCTCCACTTTCACTCATCAGTCCCTCCAGGCAAATTTTTTTACAATCACTACTCAATGCAGAATGGGCATAATTCTGATTTGCTCAAAGCAAAGTGAAGGGCAGTAACCCCATGTAACCAACTAGAGTTAAACTTTATCAAGCTTAGAGAAGTCATAAAAATGAAAGAGGACTGCTGATTGGTTGCTGTGGATTATGGCATTGTAGCTCCCTCTAGTGTGTGCTACTAGAATGAGAGTAGGCAAAATATACTCCTACTCATACCTAGCCTGTGCGCCTGTAATTGGGTCAGCGCTATTAGAGGTTAGGCCAGCATGACTCCTACAGACAGCTCTCTGGTGCCCTTGAGGGACCCCTGCCGGGGAGGGGTTTTACCTTGGGCCAGAGCTCAGGTGGCTGGCCTGGAAGGATCCTACCACAAGAGGCAGTTGGAGGAGAACCTTACGGAGAAAAAGCAGGGAGCAAAAAGAGACAGACACACCCCTCTCGTGTCATACTACCTCCCACCATACACTCCACACCCCTCTCATGTACATACTACCCACCGCCATACACTCCACACCCCTCTCATGTCATACTACACACCGCCATACACTCCACACCCCTCTCATGTACATACTACACACCGCCATACACTCCACACCCCTCTCATGTACATACTACCCACCGCCATACACTCTACACCCCTCTCATGTCATACTACCTCTCATCATACACTCCACACCCCTCTCATGTCATACTACCCCCACACCATACACTCCACACCCCTCTCATGTCATACTACCCCCACACCATACACTCCACACCCCTCTCATGTCATATTACCTCCCACCATACACCCTTCTCATGTCATACTACCCACTACCATACACTCCACACCCCTCTCATGTACATACTACCCACCCCTCTCATGTCATACTACCTTCCACCAGACACTCCACACCCCTCTCATGTCATACTACCTCCCACCATACACTCCACACCCCTCTCATGTACATACTACACACCGCCATACACTCCACACCCCTCTCATGTACATACTACCCACCGCCATACACTCTACACCCCTCTCATGTCATACTACCTCTCATCATACACTCCACACCCCTCTCATGTCATACTACCCCCACACCATACACTCCACACCCCTCTCATGTCATACTACCCCCACACCATACACTCCACACCCCTCTCATGTCATACTACCCCCACACCATACACTCCACACCCCTCTCATGTCATACTACCCCCACACCATACACTCCACACCCCTCTCATGTCATACTACCCCCACACCATACACTCCACACCCCTCTCATGTCATATTACCTCCCACCATACACCCTTCTCATGTCATACTACCCACTACCATACACTCCACACCCCTCTCATGTACATACTACCCACCCCTCTCATGTCATACTACCTCCCACCAGACACTCCACACCCCTCTCATTTCATACTACCTCCCACCATACACTCCACACCCCTCTCATGTACATACTACACACCGCCATACACTCCACACCCCTCTCATGTCATACTACATCCCACCTTACACTCCACACCCCTCTCATGTACATACTACCCACCGCCATACACTCCACACCCCTCTCATGTCATACTACCTCCCATCATACACTCCACACCCCTCTCATGTCATGCTACCTCCTACCATACACTCCACACCCCTCTCATGTACATACTACCAACCGCCATACACTCCACACCCCTCTCATGTGCATACTACCCACTGCCATACACTCCGCACCCCTCTCATGTACATACTACCCACTGTCATACCCTTCACTTAACTCTTCTACACACCATTGTACAGTGCCATTATAGTAGCTACATGGGCAACGTAATGCGCTGGGGCCCCTGCTAGAGAGATGGTGACCTGTAGCATATAGTGAGTGTGGCTAAATGATGCTAGATATTGGGCATGGCTTTTTAGTCTGATTAGAAATTTTAGTCTGATTTATTTATTTATTTATTTTTTTACACAATTGTTTTATTATTTTTTTTGGAGGTGGTAATATCCTGTTATGGGGGTGTTTCTCTGCAGCAGGGACTGGAGCACTTGTCAGGATAGAAAGAAAAATGGATGGATCAAATTACCTTTCTTAAGGAAAATCTGCTGCCCTCTGCCAGAAATTTGTCAATGGAAAGAAGGTGGATGCTCTGTCACTGCGCGTCAGCGCCACGCACTCCACGCCGTACGTGCGGCGCCTATGACACCTTCACATTTATGGCTAGTTGGTTTCCATACTCGTGGACTAATGGGAGAGACACACGGGTTCGGTTTAGCCGGAGATGTCTGTTCCGACTGACAGCGCCTGGTCTCCACGGACTCCACCCTTTGCTTCACGGCGTGACGTTGGTGGGCGTTCCCGCGGTTACCTACATCTAGGCGCCTCCAGGGGTGGTTCTGTCACTCGAGGCTCTCTGCACACTGGTCTGCACACAGATTGGATCACCTTTTGGATGTTCCGATCCCTCTTCCACCTGAGGTAACCTGACACACCACCCCTCCATCTCCACTGCTCATTTGGGTCTCACTCCTTCTCTCCCTTCAGCTGTTGGTTATCACCTTCTTACCGGCAACGTTGTTTGCCAGTTCTCATTCCAGCACTCTCTTCACCCACCAGCACAGGCCACCTATCTTCACCTTCACCCCTTCCCATTGTTGTCACTTGAATTGACATTTATTTTTCACTCCACCCCAGAGATGCCTCATGGTTCCATGCCCACCCTGGCTGGTTGCCTGTGTGTTTTGCTTCCGCTGAGATGCCCACCTCGGATCCCAGTGAGAGATTGTTTCCCGGAGTCCTGCGATACCCCATCGCCATATTACATAATATTTGCAACCCCAACCAGTAAGTACTTCCTGGTGTTGGGGTTCTTCACCTCATTATGTGTACGCTTTTTCATATACTTATTGCTCTTTTATACTCTCATTGTAGAAATATCACGTGCATGCTCCTGACGAGTGTCTCTGCCCATCTATATCATAATTATCAAGTTACCCTTTTACCCACACTTGTACAGGTTCAGTGAAGCCATAGGTCCAGCAGGCAGTACCTTGAATTTTTATATTGATATCATCAAATTGTTTATGGTGAACTACGAAACTTTATTTTAACTTTATAATGAGACAAGAATGATACTATGTTCATTATTTTGTTTATCAAATTTTTATTGCTATTAGTGGCTATACCACGAGACATTTTGCCATTATTATATGTATTTTTATTATCATGCATATCAATTAATTGATTTCAGTATTGTTTGTTATACTCTACCATACTAATAAAGATCTGTTGCTCACTGAATATTCTTTTGCTGCCATATAGTTCATTTAAAGTCCCATTCCCCCCTTTTTTGCTTCCCCTCTTTAGATATTAATGGGATGGAAATGTATGACCTCACCAGGCTATAATTTCATTCAAAGTCCCTAGGGATGGAAGCACACAGCCTTACCAGGCAATGGATTCCTAAAAGTTCCTATTACATAATTCCTTTTTCAATTCAACATGACAATAACCCAAAGCGCACAGCAAAAATGACCACACAGTGGTTAAAGGAGGAAAAAGGTGAATGTGCAAAGTTAGTAGAGACATATCCCAACAGAATAAAGGCTGTAATTAAAGCAAAAGGTGCTTCAAAAAAATACTGACACAAGGGGGTGATCCTTTTTCCAACTCTGTTTTTTATTTTTATTTTTTTTTCTCTGACATGTTGGTGTTATATCTTTCATTTGGATGTTGCACTGAGTAAATACAGCTGGATACAACAAAAATTGTGTCTGTCTTCATTTCAGGCTGCAAAGCAACAAAATGTATTTATTTTAAAGGGGGGTGATTGTTTTCACTGTATATTTAAATGTAATAATAATAATAGAAAGTGTACAATAAATGTAATTGCATCATCCTGAAACCATCCCCCTGGTCCATGGAAATTTGTTTCCAGGAAACCAGTCCCTGGGGCCAAAATGGTTGGAAACCACTGGCTTAAAGGATTTTCTCTAGAAGCTTCCGGCTACAAATGCCAATGGAGTAACTGAACAGGAAGACATTTAAAGGCAAGAATAAGTCTTCCTCTAAGTCATCTCCAGTTCTGGTAACATTTTAAGAAGTATGTATACAGTATATGATTAATTGCCTGTCACGTTTACTTGTATAATACGAGTTTATTTATGGTAAAGGCCAGAAATTGAAATACAAAATCCACCCACAAGCTGCAACTGCAATAGAATAATGATATGTAAAACGTTGTTGGGGGATGTGTGTGGGGTGGAGGGAGGGGCAGGTCGCTTGGTTGCAATAACTGTAAATGGGAAACATTATATACATACTGCATTTTTCTTAAGGGGTACTCATCTTAGCATTATTTCTAGCTAAATCACATTCTTTTTTTGAGAACAATTCAAATCTCCAAACACAACTGAGTGGTGGATTGCCTAAGCAGAAGTGGGAGCGGGTACCTGTCAAACCCCTTCCAAAATAAAAACTTTTTCCAAAAGTGATAGAGGACAAAGGGGGGTGGGGGGCGGGGGTGTGATCTTCTACTTTAAATCTTCTGGAACAAAATCTTTTTGGGGGATAAGACCAAAACGGTACTTCATGGTTACACGATTAAACACTACGTTAGGAGAGGGATCAACAAGCCCTATGAAGAACAGCACACTATCCCTACTGTGAAGCATGGAGGTGGATCTTTGCTGTTTCAGATGTATGTGTGTGTGTGTGAGCTACAACAGCACAGGGCATTTAGACAAAGTTCAGGGTAAGATGAATACAGCATATTATCAGCAATTATTGAAGGTTGATTTGCATTCATCAGCCCAATTGCTATGCATGGGGCGCACCTAGGAGTTTCCAGCATATTGATCCGACATATAAAGCAAAGTTAGACTTTTAGTGGCTGTGTTGGAAAAAAGTGAAGGTTATGGAGTAGCCATCACAATCTCTCTCTTATCATCATTCTTCCAAACCATACAAGTCTGTGGGACTGTCCTGGGATTGGAACTAAATTCAGGGGTCTCGTGGAACTACCCCATGTCCGGTACTGGAACACACATTGTAACATCCAGTGCCTGCGCTGGCAGAACCACCGCCATAGTAGCCATACGGCTGTGCAAGAATTTTGTCAGCACAGCCCCGCAAATGGCTGTAGTGAAAGCTCAGCCGATTCACTTGTAAACAAACAGCCATCAGGGGAAGTTTTTTTTTACTACTTACTTCCTCTGTGACTCTGACTAATAACATCATGTAATGCAAAGGACGGCAGAGAAAGTGAGCGGTGAAAGCCTTCCTCTGCTGACTTTTTATTTACAAGCTACAGAAGCAATTGGCTAATTGGCAATCCGAGGTATTACTGTGTACATAAGCATTAGATCCTTCTGTTATAATGTATTGTACATATTATACATTGTCCAGTGTAGAGTGGTAGTTAGCCATCTCTCATGCAGCAGCACAGTGGTGTAGTGGGTAGCACTCTTGCTTAGCGGTAAAAAGGGTCGCTGGTTCGAATCCCAACCACGACTCTACCTGCCTGGAGTTTGCATGTTCTCCGTGTGCCTGCGTGGGTTTCCTCCGGGTACTCTGGTTTCCTCCCAACTCCAAAGACATGCTGGTAGGTTAATTGGCTTCTGTCTAAATTGGCCCTAGTATATGAATGTGAGTTAGGGACCTTAGATTGTAAGCTCCTTGAAGGTAGGGACCGATGTGAATGTACAATGTATATGTAAAGTGCTGCGTAAATTGACAGCGCTATAGAAGTACCTTAAATAATAATAATAATGCAGGTGTCAGGCCACTCATCTGTGGAACAAGGTATTTAAAGTACTACTAAACCCAGGACCCTGCATTCATTATATCTGGTCTCCCACAGTACACAGAACGTGGAAAAGCAATTATTTTAGTAAATATAAACTGCTGAAAACCTTTTCTCATCAATGGTATATAGCAGTCTTGTGACTTCTATCAGTGTCCGGCCGAGCACTGGTTAAAGTTTGTAGGAGGCGTTTTTATTCTCCTCTGACTGTTCTATGAGGCTGCATGACCCCTGAGTTTCTGTCCAGACAGTGCTGATTGGCCCTGTACTGATCACATGCACCCTCCCAAAAAAGAAACCTCTAGCAATGCACACCAAAGTGAGCATGTGCAGAGTGCCTCCAATGCTCTTTTCTATGAGAAGATGGATTGAGGACAGTAAAAGAAGGGGAGGATCAGAGAAGACAGGATCCAACAGCCTTTTTACACAATGTGGAGGATTAACCCCTTTACTGCTTTACTGCATATACAGACTGATTTTATTTTTGTGCATTTAGTAACACTTTAAGGCAATTAGCAGTAGTAAAAATACGTCTTAATATGGAAAAATTTGATTTTCTGCTCCTGATATCCAAACATACTGCAGGGTTTTCAAGGCTCTGCATGACATGGTTATCAGAATTAAGCAAGATAAATTTGGTGAGCCTACGGAAAAAGTCCACAAGATCAAGTCAAAATGTGATAATGATCAGGAAACCGATAAAGTGCACCTGTCATGTCATAATAAATGATAGGCAAAGACAGATTATATCTATGTGTTTTTTAGTTGTGATTTATGTGCGTGTGTACAACGTGTCTGTATGATGTGTGTGTATTTTTAAAAGGTGTTTTCTTTAAACTTTGCCTTCCATACTGTTTAGTCCTACGTATTGTTCTGTTCATGTTGTCCTAGTAGCTTTGGGGATGCTAGTTTGTAAGCTGACAGATCAAAAATCAGCCAGTTCAGCAGGAACTCAGTGAATTTGGATCAGTGTTTGGCCATCCCTGCTTGACAGAACTCCATTATTTGATTGATTTCTGTGGAATGGACAAGTTGGAAAATCGGTGAATTCTGATATCCTGACACTGGCCAGGTCTGGGGGGCACTGCTTTAGAAGACCCCATAACACACAAGGAAATGCAAAGGGCTTTAATAAGCACAGCAAAAGGGAAGAGCCCAGGACCCGACAGGCTGACGATTAAGTACTATAAAAAAATGTTCAATTAGCCAATAAATGATGCTCTTATATGAATTGGGTAAGAGAAGGAAATGAGATGAGGGAAGAATCCCTGAGGACATATATAATATCTCACAAAAGTGAGTACATCCCTCACATTTTTGTAAATATTTTATTATATCTTTTCATGTGACAACACTGAAGAAATGACACTTTGCTATAATGTAAAGTAGTGAGTGTACAGCTTGTATAACAGTGTAAATTTGCTGTCCCCTCAAAATAACTCAACACACAGCCATTAATGTCTAAACCGCTGGCAACAAAAGTGAGTACACCCCTAAGTGAAAATGTCCAAATTGGGCCAAAAGTGTCAATATTTTGGGTGGCCACCATTATTTTCCAGCACTGCCTTAACCCTCTTGGGCATGGAGTTCACCAGAGCTTCACAGGTTTTCTTCCACTCCTCCATGACTACATCACGGAGTTGGTGGATGCAAGAGACATTGCGCTCCTCCACCTTCTGTTTGTGGATGCTCCACAGATGCTCAATAGGGTTTAGGTCTGGAGACATGCTTGGCCAGTCCATCACCTTTACCCTCAGTTTCTTTAGCAAGGCAGTGGCCATCTTGGAGGTGTGTTTGGGGTAGTTATCATGTTGGAATACTGCCCTGCGGCCCAGTCTCCGAGGGGAGGGGATCATGCTCTTCCTCACAGTACATGTTGACATTCATGGTTCCCTCAATGAACTGTAGCTCCCCAGTGCCGGCAGCACTCATGCAGCCCCAGACCATGACACTCCCACCACCATGCTTGACTGTAGGCAAGACACACTTGTCTTTGTACTCCTCACCTGGTTGCCGCCACACACGCTTGACACCATCTGAACCAAATAAGTTTATCTTGGTCTCATTAGACCACAGGACATGGTTCCAGTAATCCATGTCCTTAGTCTGCTTGTCTTCAGCAAACTGAAGAGGCTTCCTTCTGGGACAACAGCCATGCAGACCAATTTGATGCAGTGTGCGGCGTATGGTCTGAGCACTGACAGGCTGACCCCCCACCCCTTCAACCTCTGCAGCAATGCTGGCAGCACTCATACATCTATTTCCCAAAGACAACCTCTGGATATGATGAGGAGAACGTGCACGCAACTTCTTTGGTTTCAGGGTCTTGGCAATCTTCTTATAGCTTAGGCCATCTTTATGTAGAGCAACAATTCTTTTGTTTCAGATCCTCAGAGTTCTTTGCCATGAGGTGCCATGTGAACTTCCAATGGCCAGTATGAGAGAGTGAGAGCGAGAACAACAAATTTAACACACCTGCTCCCTATTCACACCTGAGACCTTGTAATACTAATGAGTCACATGACACCGGGAGGGAAAATGGCTAATTGGGCCCAATGTGGACATTTTCACTTAGGGGGTGTACTCACTTTTGTTGCCAGTGGTTTAGAGATTAATGGCTGTGTGTTGAGTTATTTTGAGGGGACAGCAAATTTACACTGCTATACAAGTTGTGCACTCACTACTTTGCATTGTAGTAAAGTGGAATTTCTTCAGTGTTGTCACAATAAAAGATATAATAAAATATTTACAAAAATGTGAGGGGTGTACTAACTTTTGTGAGATACTGCATCACTGTGATTCCTAATGAAGGAAAAGATGCAACTCTGTGTTCAAGTTACAGACCAATTGCGTTATTGAATTCTGATACTAGAATAAAAGAGTTGATGCCTGAATGGATACATGCAAATCAGACAGTATTTGTCCCCGGGAGGGAAGGTAAAGATAACAGTTAGAAGAGTAAGCGTAAGAACGCTACTTCTAATACAAAAAATCCAAAAGAGGCGGGTCCCCAGATCTACTACTGTCAATTGATGCTGAAAAAGCATTTGACAGAGTAGACTGGGGATTTATAATGGAAACCATTAAGCGTTTGGGAATAGGGACCAAGATGATTCCATGGGATAAAAACTCTGTATAACCGACCAGCAGCAGCAGTGAAGGTAAACGGTAATTTATCACCAACATTCGAAATGTTCAATGGTACAAGACAGGGGTGTCCATTCTCTCCCCTTCTGTTTGTGCTGTCGTTGGAACCCCTGCTGGCAACTAAGAGACAGCACAGATATAAGAGGAGTGAGAATAGGAGAGGAAGAACATAAAGTGGCATCATATGCAGACAATATATTGTTCTATATTACAAACCCTAGAATATCACTCCCAAATTTGATTAAGAAATTAAAAGAATATGACGAAATTTCAAACCTGAAGATAAATCCAGTCAAGTCGGAAATTTGAAATTTGGGATTAGATAAAGTAGAGGAGACAGCCTTAATGACAAAACTCATTTGCGGGAAGAAAGAATTAAAATACCTAGACATAAAAATAACACCATTACTTAAACACCTATATCAAGTAAATTACTTTCCATGACTTAATAAAACACAGGTAAAATTTAAAGCGGGATTCCACTGTCTCTGAGATTTTTTTTTTTTTTGGCACAATGACGAAGATTAGGATTTATGAATATATAACTCACTCATTCCGTTTTTAAAGATCAGTGCTGTCCGTTTTCTCATAAAAAAGAAACTTATCAAATCTGATACAGACGGTTTTCATCTTGCCTGTGGGCATGTGAAGCCCACAGGCATCCTCTTCCGGGATACGGTGCTGCTGATCGACCAGCATGCACCGCCCGTTCAATTCCCGATCTCGCGCATGCGCAGTAGACTGAAATTGGAGCACAGTCAACAGCTCCGGTTGCCATCACAACGAGCGGCGTCGTAGGAAGTCCCGCCCCGTTGTTATGGCAACGGAGATAAGCAAAGACAAAAAGAGGATCGATCAGCGCTGCCCAGTGCCTCCTGGGAAATGGTGGCACACATCTCCCAGGAGCAGTAGCGAGCAGAGGAGCAGAGAGAAGTGACGTCTTCAGCCCAGGCACTGGAAGAGGCAGATTTTGAGGGACCGCATAGCAACAGAGAAAACAAGGTAAGTACATTTTTTTTTTTTTTTATCCAATTCATTATTTATGATTGATTTCCAGCACAGTCAAGCATTTTTTGTTTTATGGGTGGAACACCACTTTAAGAAAAATCACAAACCACACACTCTCATGGATGGGAGTAAATGTGGTAAAAATGGTAATATTTTTCACTATTTCAAATGCTACCAAGAGCATTGGCTCAGTTGTATTAAAAAAAATGAAAGCAATAATTATAAAATATGTATGGTAAAACAAGAAACTAAGAATACAGTTCTCAATGTTATGTAAAGGGAAAGCACAGGGTGGAATAATGGCACCAGATATAAAGAGATACTATCACGCAGTTATTTTAACAAGAATGATAGAATGGACATAAAAGAATGTAGATAAAAGATGGGTAGGGGTAGAGAACACAATAAATGGAGTACACTTGGGTAAGGTGATATGGGTTCCACAAAAGTATAGAAATATGGAGGGAAACACTCATGAGTTGACGAAAAATGTATTAACCACTTCAGCCCGGGACCATTTGGCTGGCCAAAGACCAAAGCGTTTTTTGTAAAACGGCACTGCGTCGCTTTAACTGACAATTGCACGGTCGTGCGACATGGCTCCCAAACAAAATTGACGTCCTTTTTTTCCCACATATAGAGCTTTCTTTTGGTGGTATTTGATCACCTCTACGGTTTTTATTTTTTGCGCTATAAACAAAAAAAGAGCGTCAATTTTGAAAAAAACGCAATATTTTTTACTTTTTGCTATAATAAATATCCCCAAAAAATATATAAAAAAACATTTTTTTCCTCAGTTTAGGCCAATACGTATTCTTCTACATATTTTTGGTAAAAAAAAATTGCATAAGCGTTTATTGATTGGTTTGCGCAAAAGTTATAGTGTCTGCAAAATAGGGGATAGTTTTATGGCATTTTTAGTAATCATTTTTTTTTTTTACTAGTAATGGCGGCGATCTGCGATTTTTATAGAGACTTTATTACTGTGTAAATGTTACTGGCAGTGAAGGGGTTAACCAGTAGGGGGCGCTGCAGGGGTTAAGTGTGTCCTAGGGATGTGTTCTAATGGTGGGGGGATGGGCTACGTGTGTCACAACACTGATCGCCGCTCCCGATCACAGGGGGGGGGGGGGGGGGGGAGAAAGGAGGGAGGATTTCTAGAATGTTGTTAATGATGTTTTTTTTGATAATACTATGTACAATGACCTTTTATATGTAATATATAATATGTAAAAACTTAATAAAAAAAATTATAAAATTTTTAAGTAAGTTTACAATACTGTATTTGGCTGCATTCATAGCCGCTTTGTGCCGCATGAGGCCTGTGAGCCGTAAGTTGGACACTCCTGCTTTATTTACTGTGTAGTACATTACATGGACCTGACCCCCAAACTCTATACACTAAGGCCTGGTTCACACTAGCGCAGTGCCATTTTGATCTGATTTGCAGTGTAATTTCGTTGTACAACTGCAGTGCGACTTTGTGCATTTTTGACACATTTTTTATACGTTTACTGCTTCGACTCACCCCTCATGTGTCACCCATGCTGTCAGCAGGGCATTTCCAAGTTAACAGCAGCATGTAAACAAAAGAGCCGGGATTAATAAAAGAAACCTGTAGAGTTGCCTCACAATCCATACCAGGCTCTTCAGGTCTGGTATTAATTTTAAGGACGTCACCACTCCCCCCCAAAAAAAATGCGTGGGGTCCCAACCAAAATCAATACCAGACCGAAGGACCTTTGAGAGGAACTCCACACCAAACAAAGCAAAAAAAATGGTATGGTGGGAACAAAATCCAAACCAGACTCTTATCTGAGCAAGCAACCTGGCAGGTCAGGAAAGGGGGGGAATAGTGTGCGCCCCCCCTCCCCCAAACCATACCAAACCCCATACTCTCAATGGGGGGGGGGGATACTTTGCCAGGAGGGGACACCCTTTCCCCGGCAAAGCACTGTGTCTCTGCAAGTTGATAAGGCCTTTTCCCCACAACCCTGATTGTGGGGGTGCAAGGGGTGACTTGTCGGAATCTGATAGCCCCCTTTATTAAGGGGCCCCCAGATCCTGACCCCCCCATGTGAATATGGCATACATAGTACCAGGGCCGCTAATAGAAATCATGGGGCCCCCTACAGCCTACCTGACGAGGCCCCCTTCAGCCCAACCCTCAACCCCACCCCTAGCCCCTCCCCAGACCCCGCTCTGAAACAATAATCGCATGTAAAAATCAGACAGACTGGGGCTGTATGTGGGATGTGCGCACAAAAACGTTTACTTTCCGGAGGTGGTTCATGCTGATGCTTTACCCTGTTTTGCAGCAGTTATAGAGTTCTGTTGATTGCTAGTTTATGGGTCAACGATCATTTATCTAGTACAGTATCTTTACATCTGTTTGATTGCCTGTTCATTGATCCATGCATTGTTTAAAGTGATTGTAAAAGCAGAAGTTATCTATGCATTAAGATAAAAAGCCTTCTGTGTGCAGCAGCCTCCCTCGGCCCCCCTAATACTTACCTGAGCTCCCTCTAGATCCAGCGATGTTGTAGGAGTGTCTCGGCTGCCAGGGACTCCCCTCCTCATTCGCTGAGATAGCTAGACATGTGCAATTCCTTTCGTTCCAAATTGAAATTCGGACAAATTTTTTGTTGTTCGGAAATTCGGATGTATCCGAATTACCGAATTACAATAGTAACAAATTTAAACAAATCCAAAATAACGAATCTAAGTTGAGACAAAATTCGATTAGAAAACAAATTTGAATCAAAATCAAATTTGAAAAAATTATAAATCGATTTTTGAAAAAAGAATGCAATAAAATAGAATATAAAACAATAAAGAAATATATTAAAAATAAAAGAATAGTAAAGAATAGAACAGAATAGAATAGAATAAAATAAAACAAAATAAAATAGAATATGACCGTCTTCCAAAATTTGAATTTTGAATAGAATAGATTAGAATAGAATCCAAAACAATGGAATCCAAAATAATAGAAAATAATAGAATAGAAAATAATAGAATAGAAAAGAATAGAATAGAATAGAATAGAATAGAATAGAATAGAATAGAATAGAAAAACAATAGAACATGATAGAATAAAATAGAAAGAATATATAACCATCTTCTGAAATTCTAATTTTGAAACAAATGAATTTGAATAGAAAAAATTAGAATAGAATAGAAAAGAAAATGGAAAAGAACAGAAAATCAATAGTATAAAATAAAATAGAAAGAATATTCTATTTTATTATGTTCTATTGATTTTCTATTTTATTCTATCATTTTCTATTATGTTCTATTCTAATCTTTTGAATTCAAATTCGATTTCATTCTATTCAAAATTTGAATTATGAAAGATGGTTATATTTTATATTTTCCTATTCTACTGCATTTTATTCTATTCTATTGTTTTTCAATTCTATTTTCTTATTTTCTGTTCTACTCATTTTAATTTATTTCTATTATTTTATTTTCTATTCTAATCTTTTCTATTCAAATTCATTTTATTAGAAATTTGAATTTCGGAAGATGGTTATATTTTCTATTTTATTCTATTCTGTTCTATTGTTTTTTTATTCTATTTCTATTGTTTTTCTATTCTCTTATCTTCTATTCTATTCTTTTCTATCATTTTCTATTCTGATTCTTTTCTGTTCTAATTAATTCTAGTTGAAATTCAAATTTTGGAAGTTGGTTATATATTTTTTTCTATTTTATTCAATTCTGTTCTGCATTTAAATAGAAAAAAAAACTGAATTCAAATGCGCTTTTAAATTCGAATACCAATTCGATATTATTTTAAAATTTTTGAATTGTGGTTGAATTTTTCCAATTTTAATACGAAACTAAACTAAACAAATTCCGAATAGAATGACATGACTAACAAATTTAACATAACTAATTTAAATAATGAATCGAAACTAAACTAAATTAAACAAACTTTTCCATCCTGCACATGTCTAGAGATGGCAGTGCGGTGCCATTGGCTCCCACTGCTGTCAATCAAAGTCAGTCAGCCAATGAGGAGAAAAAGGGGTCGGGGCAAAGCCGCGCCTCTGTGTCTGAATGGACAAAGGGAGCTGTGGTTAGGCTCGGGTGCCCCCATAGCAAGCTGCTTGCTGTGGGGGCACTCAACAGGAGAGAGGGGCCAGGAGCACAGAAGAGGGACCCGAGAAGAGGAGGATCTGGGCTGCTCTGTGCAAAACCATTACACAAAGTAGGTAAGTACAAGACTTTACAATCACATTAACTGCATCGTCATAATATATCCACTTAATCTAGGACCAAGTTGCTTGTGGCCTTATTTCTGTTCATCATCAGAGTGATAGCTCAAAAACGCTTTAGTACACAGGCGTGAGTGCGTTTCAAACCACAACCAGGTGTGCCAGTGGGGACCAAGCAGTTGAGTCGTGGCAGAAAAGAGAACCTGTCATCATCAGCATTTTTTTAAAGTGACACTAAATTATATCCCTATTCTTCAAAAATAATCTATACATATACATATGTAACATGCATATCCACTACTTTTTGGTCCTGTAATCTATTTTTCATTAAATCGTTCATTCCCGAATCTCCCCTTTTCCCGCGTCACTTCTGTACACAGTTTGGAACAAACAGTATACGTTAGTTGATGTCGTGTGCACTGCTCTATGCACACTACAAGTCCCATAGTCCACAGTCCATCTTAGGAGCAAGCAAGAGAGGGTGGCTATGTTCCTAAATATAGCGGGGCCATGGAGAACGAACGTAGTTATCCTCATCTAACAGAATCAGCAGCAAAAAAAAAAAAAAGTAATGTGAAGATTTGGAGGAAGCTGGGAGCAATAGAAGTTACTTTTTTTAAAATAATGGATGCATTCTTAAATATTTTTTTTTCTTTTTAAATCAGACTTTAGTATTATTCTACGTTCTGAATTGTATGCAGTATCATTGATTCACTTGAGAGAGATCTAAAATACGCAGTTCATACTAGACCTCCAAAGACTTTGCTGGACCTATAGGTTTTTTTACCACCAAGGATGGCCACTTTAAGACCCCTTTCACACTGGGGCCATGGCCGCGTTCGCGGTAAAGCGCCGATCGTTTTAGCGGTGCTTTACCGCTGTTTAAGCGTCACTTTTCAGCCGCTAGCGGGGCGCTTTTAACCCCAAAGAAGGGGTTAAAAACTCCAGTGTTGCGACGCTTCCCGTTCATTGCAATGGGCAGCGGCATTTTGGGACTGCCCCAAAGATGCTGCTTGCAGGACTTTTTCTAACGTCCCTCAAGCGCACCGCCCCAGTGTGAAAGCACCTATTGCAATGAATGGGAGGCAGCTTTCAGGCCCTTTACAGGTGCCATTTCTAGCGCTAAAATGCCTGAAAACTGCCTCAGTGTGAAAGGGGTCTTACCACATGAGCAAATAAAGAGCCCCATTCACAACTATACCAAAAGACTGCAACCCATCATTGCTATAAAACCATGCGTATTAAAACTTTTCAACAGGACCATTTATTAATTTCTTTTATGGCTTTGATTTGTTTGGTGATTGTGCTTTTCTGTGATGCGTAATTGTTTATATAAATCACAGTAAAAATAGATGTGTTCCTTCTGGTCAGTAATGATTTCTATAAAATGGCCCACATTTTACAAGTTCTGCCAGAGGTATGTAAACTTTTATGCACATCTGTATTCAGTGACAAGGACAGAACCAAAGAATATATTCCAAGGTTTACGCAGGTTAGTAACTGTATAATAAAATAAAACATTACGTATTGGTTTGTGGTCAGAGTTGTTTGTTCCTTGTAATAATATTTTATCTGCATTTCCAGTGAGCGTTAGTGATAGGATTTTGTGTTTGGCTCCATCCATTTCCTTATCAAAGAAAGGAAACAGGACACTAGAACTCGGGTCTCCAAACTTTATAAGCAAAGGGACAGATTACTGTCCTTTAGACCTTAGGGGGGGCTGGATTGTGTCCAGTAAGAGTAGAAAATGCCCCCATGTCAGTGGGAGGACTCTGTGTCTCAGCCTAGGTGGTTAGTAGGAATCATTGGCATTAGTTGGAGGAATAATGGGAGTTAGGCCCCGTCGTTGGCGTCAGTAGAAGGATCAGTGTCCTATTGTTGGTGTCAGGAGGAGAAAAATCGTCCTATTGTTAGCGTCAGTGGAAGAAATGGTGCTTCATTATTGGTGTCAGTGGGAGAAGTAGTTTGTCATTAAGAGTAAAAGCCTCGTATCAGTGGAAGGAACCGTGCCAAAAAGGTCAGATCAAGGCAAACAAAGGGCAGCATCTGGACCACAGGCCATAGTTTGAAGACCACTGATGTAGAAGGAAAGATAGATAGGAGAATCTCCCTTTCTCATTTTTTTTTTTTTTTTTGGCAGAACACCTGAAATACACGACTGAAATCCAACATGTGAATTGTTAACATAATAAGGCTTATTCTGTTCAGCTACTCGTTTGATCCACACAGTGCTGTCACACTCAATTGTTTGGGAGTGACCCAACTATTCAAAAGCTACAGCTTTCTAGTTCCTGTGTCATCTACTTATGAACAGCCTGCTCTATGAACTACTGTATGTATGTAGTAAGCAGTGAGTTTTCTGAATGCAGTGGACCTGCTCTGAAGACCACAAGTTGGGTGCACTTCTGTAAGTGCTGATTATTGGGTACGACTTAAAGGGGCGTAGTTAAATAGAGTCAGAGGCATCAGATCGCTCCCTCCTCCTAAAGTTGGCTAGGAAGTACAAGAGCTAGAGCAATGGTGAATGAAGAATAATTGTCCAGGATTACAGATGTTCATGAAGGATGGCTGGTTGAAATGCTTTGGCAAGAACTTGCTATGGAAATGGATTCAGACAATTCTGTGTTTTTCTGTCAATATGGGGTGCTGTGTATACATTAATGAGGAAAAAAATGAACTTAAATAATTTTAGCAAATGGCTGAAATGTAACAAAGAGTGAAAAATTTAGGGGGTCTGAATACTTTCCATCCCCACTGTATGCAGGAGAGGTTGTTCTTATGAAAATGACAGAGGTACTGGCAGGAGCACCAAGTGAAAATAAAGAAAAGAAAGCTTAAAAAAAGAATGCAGCCATCACATCTAAGAATTGGTAAGCTGCAATATAATAAATGATTTCTCTTGGGTTTAATACTGCTTTAAATGCGTGGCGGATGGGTCTATGTGCAGAATTGTGCTGCAAAAATTCCCACCACCTCTTTGCTTGATCTATCCAATAACATGCACATTCCCAATGCAGGTTTAAACTTGATTGGTGCCTGTTAACAAACTTAGCACTAATTTTACATAGACCAGGCTTCCTATGGGTGGTAACAAGCAGCCTGTAGTGGGTGTGTTTGGGAATTCCTCTTCTGCATCGCAAACAGGTGAGCAAAATGGGTTCCAAAGCTACCAGATCACGAAAAAGGAGTGGGGTGGAAAGGTGCACAAAAAGTGCCTAGATGAAATACGTGACTATTGAGCACGTATTCTTTGTATGCATATATGAGCTTCATTTTCAATTTGAAATGCAATGTGTCTTTGAGTGCGTGTTCCTATTACAGAGAACAGCAAACCATAAGCCAAAAGTCTGACTGTGGTAAATCTGAAATGTCGTCTCAGTAATAAAGAATCCTTTCCGTGACAGAGAAATAGCGCTATTTCAACCACACAGATTTGCTTTCCTTGTATTGTTTCACTTTCAGTATATCACTATTTTTCAATATATTTAATTCTGGGCTTCACTCACTGACATGGCTGCTGTTAGAAATCAGGGAGCCCCATACAGCCTCCCTTCCCCCCTTCCACCAATAATATATCATAACTAGGGATGAGCCCGATGTTTGAGTCTAACATTCGAAAGCCGCCGGAACACCATTAAAATCTATGGGACACTTACATGAAAAATCAAAAGTGCTCTATGCAAGTTATTGTCATAAGAAGTGTTTGGGGACCCGGGTCCTGCCCCAGGGGACATGTATCAATGCAAATTTTTTTTTTTTAAATGGACGTTTTTTCAGGAGCAGTGATTTTAATAATGCTTAAAGTGAAAAAATAAAAAGGAAATATTCCTTTAAATATCGTGCCTGGGGGGTATCTATAGTATGCCTGTAAAGTGGCGCAGTTTTAGAACAGTACCACAGCAAAATGACATTTCTCTTCACTTCCTGTTCCATAGCCAAAACAGGAGATGAGAGGAAATACCTGCAAAGTGAGGGAATCTCTGGTTGTCTGAAAAGCACACGGGGTACACACCACTCCGAGGCAGCTGTGAAAGCCTGGGTGCCTGCCTGGTCCGCAGCCAACCGATGAAAATAGAAAGGTGAAAGTGGCGGCTCTCCAAGAATAAAACAGCTTCTTTATTGAATCATACCATTAAAATACAAACAGCAAAAAGACATATACACAGTCCATGGACAGCCAGTAAGCTGTCTACTGGCTGGCTACTGGCTGTCCGCAAACTGTGTGTATATCCTTTTTCTGTTTGCATTATAATGGGATGCAGTGGCGGCCCATCCATAATATACCATAAGATCCATAAGGCGCCGCCCCCCTAATCCATGCGTCCGGCCCCTAATCTACATGCAGGGCGCTGGATGCATGGATTTCAATGGGGTTTTTTTTTGTTTGAAGCACATGATTAGAGCTGGAGGCTCTATTAGGCTTCAAAAAAGGGCAGGGCACTGCGCCCCGAGCCCACCAAGTTGTGTGACAATAGCAAATTAATATTCGCTATTGTCTTCTTGATTCTCCTCCCGGCCAATCAGGAAGCGGGTCCTGAGACCCAATTGGCCAGGGAGTCTTAGGACTCCTGGCCAATCAGGTCTCAGGACCCACTTCCTATTCGGCTGGAAGGAGAAGCCCCAGCTCTTCCCTCAGTAAGCTCATCTTACATCTCATCTCTTCATCTCACCCTGGATCCCTGATTCGAGGTGGCGGCAGTGCGAGTGAGAAGGGCAGGTTTGTTTGCTGCCCCCCCCCCCCCCAAAAAAAAAATTGAGTACCACCTGCCACTGATGATATGATTCCAAAAGAAGCGGTTTTATTCTTGGAGTGCCGTCACTTTCACCTTTCTATTTTCGAATCTCTGGTTGTCCAGGGTCACCAACGGTACCGGGACAGGTTCTTCCAGTAACCAGGGCAAGGATTCAGAACTGCACCCCCTTCTTAATACATGCAGTAGAATGGGTGTACCACCTTATGCCCATTTTTTTGCCCCCTTGCTTCGGCTGTCGATGGTTTGCATGGAGTGTGCACTGCCCATGCATAGCCAATCACTTGCTTTCTTGTGACCAAAAGGTAGTTTCACATATATGTTTTTGTGTCAGCCTTGGATGGATGGGGTGGAGAGAGGGTACCTATCAGAGCAGACATGAAGCTGTGAGAGGGTGAATCTCCCGAACCTACACCAGCGGGTTTAACAAAAAACAAAATGTGCCAATTTCCCCCATCCACACATTTGAGGTGGATGGGGGAATCGCTCCTGCTTTGCTATTGTGTTTTCGCAGGGGGGCGGGGGGGCTCCCCACCATCAAAATACAATGATCAGTGTTTCTGGCTATAGCTGGCAGAACTGATTGTTTGGGTAAAATCTAACAGGCTGGTTGTACCTCTCTGAATGGGGTCTGTGTTGAGCAGCTGACCACCTGTGTTCATAAGGCCAGCTGCTGAGCATAGGACCCAGGAGCAAATGGAGATCACTGGAGTATCGATGTCTACTTCATTGATTTCCAGCTTCCAGGAGCATTGGCCAGTTATGGTATATACATGATTACTTTGGTCCGTTGTGGAACAATGTAAATATGAATACCATGGCAATGCCTGCATTATTCTTTAAAGCTTTTATTTGAAAAATGAGTGATAATCTGAATGCATATAATATAATGGAAAACAACACAGCAACTAAAAGCTTTTTACTGGAAGTAACATTACCTGCTCTCACAATGACACTAATAGAGAGGAACCTGTGGCTTTTCTACGGTGAGACAATGTGACTTATTTATTACAGAACAACAATTCCACAGCTAAAATCAATAAGCAAAGCTTAGTTGTCAATGCTATGTGCCTGCTGTACCTAGGGTTGCCACCTGTCTGGTTTTAACCCAGACAGTGCGGGTTTTGACACATGTGCCCGGGCACACATACCACCGTCCTGTGGCCAGTGGCAGTGGATCTCTGGCCCCGGCCGCAACATCTAGAGAGGCGCCGCGCATCCCGTGCCCGCTATCACGGACAGTGTCAGAACATCGGTGCGTTCTGAGCCTAGCGGGTGCCCTGTGATTGGCCGAAGGGAACGGGTCATGTGCGGGGTGGCAGACATGAGGGTCTGTGATTGGCCCGGCAGAGCTGGTCACACATTGGCCTGGCGGGGCTGGACTGTGGATAATCGCGCCTGCTTTCTCCCGGAGTCCTGCCTCACACTGAGCGTCTCCCGAGGTCGCTCTCATCTGCTCTGTCAGCCCCCTTCATGTCAATCACCCCCCTCTATCAGCCCCCCTCCTCTCTGTCAGCTACCCCCCCACCTCTGTCGGCTACCCCCAAACAGCACGCACCTCCCCCCATCTTCCCCCGCTCCAGCGGGGCTAATGTCCTGCAGCCGGGTCACACTGTACTGTCTGTGCGCTCTCTGTCTCCCACCCAGCCGCCGGCGCTGATGCCGCCAGAGACAGTGAAGGGAAGGCCACTGAACTGGTGTCCTAGCAACCAGGGACACTTTTGCAGGAGAAAGCATGGTATTACAGACTCCACCCCCTAACAGGTTCACACACACATCTTTGCAGCGGAAGGTAAGGAGTTTTTTGTCTCGCTGTAATGGAGGTCTCTATTGGGGGGGGCACAGGCACTGTCTGCTATTTAGAAAAAAATGTGAAAAAAAAACGACAAATAGTGGTAGCTGCCAGCACATCAGATAATCTGTGAGTTAGTGAACAAATAAAGTAGTATAGTGCAGCGCTGATGAAAATGAAATAGGCAATAAAATTATACCAATATAAAGTCGATATAATAAATGAATATTCAAAACAAAAATACACAGCAAAAAAAAAATATCACAACGATAATGATAAAATAGTATAAACCAACAGTGTCAGTGCATATAAAGTGCATAAAGTCCATATATGACATCAAATATAGTGACTGTGAATCTGTGTGAACTGGTTGTCTGTAGATACTCCACCATCGTAAGGAAAGGGGCTTACCATACAGGTTGAACCCAACTAGGCCTGGTGAGTCAACCAAGCTTTTGGTGTAACACCCAAGGAAGTACAGAAACCACGACTTCCAAAATGACCAAATCAGATAGGGATCCCTGACCGTTTTTGACATCAGTAGCTGTCTACCATAGGAATAGTGACCGGAATTCGTGAACGATTCCTCTCAATATGACATATGGCAAAAGGAGAAAAAAATAGGGCCACATAGTGTAATACCGTAAAATAGAAAGCATTTATTGAAAAGTAATAAAATGGTCACTCACATTTGAGAAGACGTTAAAAGCATTGGATAAAATAAAAGCAACGCAGTGGCATCAGCAGAGCCCGTTCCGACATTTCGTCCTAATAAGGCATCCTATGGACAAGGTGCTTTCCCCCCATGTTGAGGGCATGTGGCCAGGTATGGGGTTTTTTTTAGATTTTGGTGTGGGGTTCCCCTTAAATTTTAATTGCCAGTTCTGTTGTTTACACTCAGCTGTCAGCTGAAGAGTCATCCATTGTTAAGGATGCGGCAGCGGGGTTGAATTTTTGGAGCGTTCACCTTTTTATTTCTGCTGGCAAATCGCTCCCATAAAGCTTTTTTTTCTGCTCCTGGAAGCTGAAGCTTGAAAAACACATCTAGCCTACAATAGTGTGCATGGACACATAGGATAACACTTTTTGCTTCTAGGGGCAGAAACAAAAACGCTCATAAGTAGCTGCTAGGGGCTTAAAAATAAGCGTGCATGGAGCCTCACTGTCCAATCAGCTGGCTGGGGACAGGATACTGACAAAACTAATACTTAACCTTAGAGAAGATAGGTTAGGTCTCTAACTGGGCTACATTCTCTGGATTTCAGAGACGTGGACTGTTGTGGTTTCACACTGCGCATAGCACACCCCTAAATCCTGGACTCTGTATACAGAGCACCTGTGAACTCTGCGCGTCACCAACTCCTGAACTCTGCACATCACCAACTCCTGAACTCTGCGCGTCACCAACTCCTGAACTCTGCGCGTCACCAACTCCTGAACTCTGCGCATCACCAACTCCTGAACTCTGCGCGTCACCAACTCCTGAACTCTGCGCGTCACCAACTCCTGAACTCTGCGCGTCACCAACTCCTGAACTCTGCGCATCACCAACTCCTGAACTCTGCGCATCACCAACTCCTGAACTCTGCGCGTCACCAACTCCTGAACTCTGCGCGTCACCAACTCCTGAACTCTGCGCGTCACCAACTCCTGAACTCTGCGCGTCACCAACTCCTGAACTCTGCGCGTCACCAACTCCTGAACTCTGCGCATCACCAACTCCTGAACTCTGCGCATCACCAACTCCTGAACTCTGCGCGTCACCAACTCCTGAACTCTGCGCGTCACCAACTCCTGAACTCTGCGCGTCACCAACTCCTGAACTCTGCGCGTCACCAACTCCTGAACTCTGCGCGTCACCAACTCCTGAACTCTGCGCGTCACCAACTCCTGAACTCTGCGCATCACCAACTCCTGAACTCTGCGCATCACCAACTCCTGAACTCTGCGCATCACCAACTCCTGAACTCTGCGCATCACCAACTCCTGAACTCTGCGCATCACCAACTTCTGAACTCTGCGCATCACCAACTCCCGAACTCTGCGCATGACCAACTCCTAAACTCTGTGCATGACCAACTCCTGAACTCTGTGCATGACCAACTCCTGAACTCTGTACATAACCAACTCCTGAACTCTGTACATAACCAACTCCTGAACTCTGTACATAACCAACTCCTGAACTCTGTGCATGACCAACTCCTGAACTCTGTGCATGACCAACTCCTGAACTCTGTACATAACCAACTCCTGAACTCTGTGCATAACCAACTCCTGAACTCTGTGCATGACCAACTCCTGAACTCTGTGCATGACCAACTCCTGAACTCTGTACATAACCAACTCCTGAACTCTGTACATAACCAACTCCTGAACTCTGTACATAACCAACTCCTGAACTCTGTGCATGACCAACTCCTGAACTCTGTGCATGACCAACTCCTGAACTCTGTACATAACCAACTCCTGAACTCTGTGCATAACCAACTCCTGAACTCTGTGCATGACCAACTCCTGAACTCTGTGCATGACCAACTCCTGAACTCTGTACATAACCAACTCCTGAACTCTGTGCATGACCAACTCCTGAACTCTGTGCATCACCAACTCCTGAACTCTGTGCATCACCAACTCCTGAACTCTGTGCATCACCAACTCCTGAACTCTGCGCATGACCAACTCCTGAACTCTGTGCATCACCAACTCATCCCTGCAGAAATGTCTGCAAAACAACATGTGTCAGATGACTGGACAATGGGTACACGCATACCAATGAGGCAGAGAGCTCAGGGGTATTCTTTCATTGGCCAATAATTGGCAGATTAGGTCTAAATGACTTTCCTGCCCTGGTATTGCTGTGTAAATCGACAGCTTGGCTGATAGCTTATTAAACTGATATGTTTCAGTTAGAAGTGAAATGAATTAGCAGACCCATTTGGCTGAGCAATCCAGTCAATACAGTAATGTTTAATGGTGTGTGTGGAAGCAGCAGATTGACCTAAGAACGGGAAACTTTGTGGTTTCCAATGTTCAGTAACAGAAAGAAATAACCTCAGACATCCCTACAAGCTGCGTAAAAACCTCTGATCCTCAAAAAGGCCGTCAGGTTTTAAGGAGTATTTTTTTTCAGTATTTTTATATCTGGCCTTCCCAACATGTTCTGGTAAAAAAGTTCTTGTTCCGTTGTAGATTGCAGCATTATCTCAGTGTGGAACTCACGTTATAGGGATGAAAAGCCTTGCAGCAATAGGTACAAACACACACATACCTCCCTTGGTGATTTATTAGGTACACCTTGTTAGTACCGGTTTGGACCCCCTTTTGCCTTCAGAACTGCCTTATTTCTTCGTGGCATAGATTCAATAATGTGTTGGAAACATTCCTCAGAGATTTTGGTCCATAGTGACATGATAGCATCACGCAGTTGCTGCAGGTTTGTTGGCTGCACATCCAAGATGTGAATCTCCCGTTTCACCACATCCCAAAGGTGCTCTATTGGATTGAGATCTGGTGACATGTGGAGGACATTGGAGTGCAGTGATCTCATTGTCATGTTCAAGAAACCAGTGGTGAGATGATCTGATCTTTGTGACATAGTACATTATCCTGCTGGAAGGAGCCATCAGAAGATGGGTACACTGAAGTCATAAAGGGATGGACATGGTCAGCAATAATACTCAGGTAGGTTGTGGTGTTTAAATGATGCTCAATTGGTCTTAAGGGGCCCAAAGCGTGCCAAGAAAATATCCCCCACACTATCAGCCTGAACCGTTGATACAAGGCAGGATGGATCCATGCTTTCATGTTGTTTATGCCAAATTCTGACATTATCATCTGAATGTTGCAGCTGAAATTGAGACTCATCAGACCAGGCAACATTTTTCCAATCTTCTATTGTCCAATTTTGGTGAGCCTCAGTTTCCTGTTCTTGGCTGTCAGGAGTGGCACCCGGTGTGGTCTTGTACTGCTGTAGCCCATCTGCTTCAAGGTTCCATGTGTTGTGCGTTCAGAGATGGTATTCTGCATACCTTGGTTGTAACGAGTGGTTATTTGAGTTACTGTTGCCTTTCTATCATCTTGAACCAGTCTGCCCATTCTCCTCTGACATCAACAAGGCATTTTCCTCCACACAACTGCCGCTCACTGGATATTTTCTCTTGTTTGGACCATTCCTATAAACCCGAAAGATGATTGTGTGTAAAAATCCCAGTAGATCAGCAGTTTTTGAAATACTCAGACCAGCCCGTCTGGTACCAACAACCATACCAAGTCACTTAAATCCCCTTTTTTTCCCCATTCTGATGCTTGGTTTGAACTTCAGCAAGTCGTCTTCCCTGTGTCTAGATGCCTAAATGCATGGAGTTTCTGCCATGTGATTGGCTGATTAGCAATTCGTATTACAAAGTAATTGAACAGGCGTGCCTAATAAAGTGGCCAGTGAGTGTATTTTCTTTTACAAAGGGTTTTATTGATAATCATAGCAATTTCACAGTTTAACAGTGTAGATAATGCATCATGAATAAACATAACAAAAAGTTTAGCATCTTATAAATAAAATAAGTATGCTAGTAAATCAGAGAAAAACAAAACAATAAGAATATAACAGAGGCTGAAAACATTTTTGAAAGGGAGGTTAAAGAAGAGCTAGGGGCAGAGATTGGTTGAGAAGGGAGGAGTAAAGAATAGGGGAATAGGGGGAAAGGAGAAAAGAGGAAGAAAGGGGGGGGTCCCCGCGGTGGGGAGCAAGAGTGCATTAAATCCGAAGAAGGGTGGTATCAAATCTAGTGGGTTTAGTATATTCGACCCATGGCCTCCATACCTTCAGGAACTTATCATGAGTGTCCGAAAGGACAGCGGTCAGCTTTTCGTTAACCATTATATCATCCATGCGATTCTTAACCGCCTCATAACTTAGTGTCTGTGTCTTCCATGCCCTAGCTATCCTTAGTTTGGTTGCAGTAAAGAGATGCAGAGCCAGCTGGCGCTCCGGGCGAAGCAGCTCCGCAATTGGTTTGCAGAGAAGTGCCTCGAACGGATCCTTTTTGAGGTCAGCATGGAGTATGCTTCGGAGGAGGGAGTAAACTCTAATCCATAACCTGCGTACCCTCGGACAGGTCCACCAGATGTGCGACATTGTGCCCTCCTGGGAGCACCCTCGGAAGCACAAGGGAGAATAGGCTGGAATGAACCGGGCCAGTCTAGCAGGCGTGTAGTACCACCTGTAAAGTATCTTATAGGCATTTTCTAAAAAGATGACATTCTTTGAGCATTTGGATATTGCTAAAGTCATGACCTGCCAATCCTCTGGATCGAGCTGTTTTCCTAGTTCCCTTTCCCATTGAAGGTGACAGAGTCGTGTCGGTGGTATTTTAGAGGTAATAATAGAGGAATAGACCAGTGATATTAAACCCGAGGTTTGGGGTCTTGCTCTGCAGAAGTTCTCGAAGGGGGTCAAAATATAAGGGGTCTGTTGAGATTTTATAAGCCCCTGGAGAAAGTGACGAATCTGTAGGTAGCTATAGTGTTCACGTAACGGAATATCGTGAGAGGAGCATAGAGCCTCGAATGATATTATCCTGGTGGGGGTGAAAAAAGAGTGAATGTCCGTGAATCCGTTTGTCTTCCACCAGGAGAATTGCTGGGGATTTTCCCAGCCTGGTGGGAACAATGGGCACTGGGGAAATTGAAGTAGGGGTAGATGAGGAGAAATCAGGCCGGCCGAATACTTTACCGAGTCCCACATGCGAAGGGAATGGGCCAAACATGGCCCCGTCACGAGAGGACGATATGTGGGAGG
Organism: Lithobates clamitans; assembly: GCA_037952925.1. Taxonomy (NCBI): domain Eukaryota; kingdom Metazoa; phylum Chordata; class Amphibia; order Anura; family Ranidae; genus Lithobates; species Lithobates clamitans. Next base: position 1,909,993 of record JBBGZY010000695.1, on the reverse strand, counting down.
GAGCCAGGGCAATGAGGAGATTGGTGTTGGGTGTGAGTCCACTAGGTCCATAGTGGCCCATAGCGGCATTTGGTGTTGTGCATGGAGTTGGGATAACGGGGCTATGTTTGCAGCTATATAGTAGGCTTGTAGGTTAGGGACTGAAAGACCACCATTGATTCTGCGAGTGTATTTTCTTCTACGCTAGGAACCCTCTGGTGTGAGGAGCGAGCAAACATTTATCAAAAATCGAAAGTTTCTCCAAACCTCTAAAGTAGCCTTCAGCTCAATTCTGGGGTGGTGAATTAGGTGTCAATGGGAGTGCTGGGTAGAAGTCAGAATATAATTTAAAGATTTTCTATAGCCAGAAGGTTGTTTTTTTTTTCTAGTTTTGCTTAGCGCAGGATAAGGATTTAATTCTCAGCCTGTGTGGAGGGATTTCCCTTCACTTCCTGTGAACAGAAACAACAGAAAGTGAATGAAAATCTCTCCAATGGAAGAGGAAATCCTCTATTTGTTATTTCAAAGAACAGGTGTCCCCAATGGAAAGTTTCCTCTCACCTCCTGTCCTGGTGACAACGGTCAAATGAGGGTAAAATACCCCTACAGACGCCCAAAGACCTGACAGGGTTTCTAACCCTTTGAGTATCCCTTCCATACTAAAAAAGAATTTTCTAGATACACTCAAATAGGGTTTCCCCCATTTTGGCCTTTTTTATATGGGCTGCCATGAGTTGGTAAAAATATACAGATGAGCCATGGTTTTACCACTCCCCGACCACCCACATGCAAGTTAAAGCGGTTATTAAACCCCAAACTAAAAATCTTATATATTGCAGCTTACCAATTCTTAGATATGGTGGCTGCTTTCACTTTCTTTTTCTGTTTTCTCCTGGTGATCTGACCAGTAACACACCTCCACTGGATGAAGGGGCAACAGAGACATTGCCTGTCTGGGGGGGATTGTTAGATGCACTGGCAGATTTAGATACACACATTTCAATACCGGGCACTTTCCCCCCTTCCTGCCCTACAAATAAAACCAACACTACACCATGAGTTAAAAAACGATACCGTTTTTTTAACTCATGGTGTAGTGTTGGTTTTATTTGTTCCCTTATGGGGATCATTTTGTTTTAATAAAGCCTTTTAGTACATACTACACTATGAAGTGCTATTTTTTCCTATGAGGATTTCTTCTCTCGGATGTGGTGGTGGAAGCTGCTATGGATGACTGACCCGGGAGCCCTGGGATAGAGGAGAACCATACTATAGCGACCACGGGACACCATCTATGAGGACTGCCTTTGAATCTTAAAGTGCCTGCCACCCATGCAGGGGCATTAGGAGTCGGTGAGTGGGGAGCCAAAAGGGGGAGCACAGAAGTCACCGATTCTCTTTTTTTGGGCACCACAGTCACCAATACATTTGGAACTTCTTTTTTGATATTTACTTTTTTGAACAGACTCTGAAACATATTATTTTTATTACTGGTTTGCATTTGATACCAATTGGTGGAGCACATTGGACTCTTGACAGAGACTGTACTTTAGTATAAATATATTACTAGCACTCAATTGATCAGCATTTCTATTTACCCATTAGATGGGATGTTTTGTTTCACAATTTATTTTTCACTATTTTTTACTTTTTGATGTTATTGATCACCGTATAGCTTAATGAAATTTGTGTACACTATTATTAGTGGTAACAGTTTCCACACAGGTTTAAGTATGTAGGGGGTGGTTGTAGATCACTCACCTCACTAGCTCACCCAATTTTTCATTAACCCCCCTGTAAGGGAGCGCCATTCACCCCCATTTTTACTTCATTACATTTTAGCCCCTTGTGGGTCTAAATAGGGGAGGTTGCAGACCTTGTTCTTTGTCTTTTTCTTTCTCTTTTTCTTCTCTTTTCTTCCTCTTCCCCCTTTCCCTCCCTCCCTTTCTTCTTTTTCATTTGTCGGTCCTAAGCGCGGAGCCTTTTTGTGTCTTTTGTGATTGCCAGCAATTGCTCTCCTCAAATCGCTGTGACGCCGACTTTGCAGTTCCACACCAATTTGAAAAAGTATTTCCTGCAGCAAGTCACATCTGAAGTCGCACTCACATGTGGCTTTGAAAATTGTGCAGCTTCAGATGTAGTCGCAGGATTTCAAAGCCGCAGTCCATGTGAATGGGGGCTCAAGCATTAAAACAAACGCCTCTGAAGTGATTCCTCTGTTCATCTTTGACTGTGTGGATGGAAAAATCTGTTCCATCTATGGGCGGCTTTAGATGGACTTGACTAACAAATTAAATTGAAGCTGAACAAGCAGTTACAGCAACAGTTTTTTTTTCCTTTTGGGATTAAGGTTTTACATAAATAAATAAAAGAGGATCATTCTATGTCAGTGGTAAATGGTTTGTCTCAAACCTCTAACTGCTACATCTGCCGGACATCTTCTGTTAAAAAAAAAAAAAAACAGGCATAGGCTGGTTTCACACGGGCATTCTGTTTTTTAGTTCAGTCACGTTTTTTCTTTTTTGTCAAAAAAAACGGATCGAAAACGGATACGGATGTCAATTTTTACATCCATTTTCATGTCTGCTGACATCGTTTTTTACAAAAAAAAAAATAGGTGACTGAACTGAACTTCAAACACTATATAAAGCTGGTTACTAAGCAGGCCGCAGGGGGCGGGCTCTCCGGGTGACATCATCTGATGACCACGCCCCATGGCTATATAATAGATGCCAGACAGCGAGCGACAACACAACGGAGGAAGACAGCCACAGAACCACAGAATAACCAGCGGTGAGGGGGAAGACAGCAAAGGAAGAGACAGCGGCGGGAGAGACAGCGGCGGGAGAAGACAGCTCGAGGAGAGACAGCGGTGGGAGAGACAGCGGCGGGAGAAGTAAGCTCGAGGAGAGACAGCGGCGGGAGAAGACAGCTCGAGGAGAGACAGCGGCGGGAGAAGACAGCTCGAGGAGAGACAGCGGCGGGAGAAGACAGCTCGAGGAGAGACAGCGGCGGGAGAAGACAGCTCGAGGAGAGACATCGGCGGGAGAAGACAGCTCGAGGAGAGACAGCGGCGGGAGAAGACAGCTCGAGGAGAGACAGCGGCGGGAGAAGACAGCTCGAGGAGAGACAGCGGCGGGAGAAGACAGCGGCGGGAGAAGACAGCAGCGGGAGAGATGGCGGCAGGAGAAGACAGCTCGAGGAGAGACAGCGGCAGGAGAAGACAGCTCAGAGCGATTAACAAAGGACTTGTCAAAAACCTACTCTTGTTTTTTCTAACTTTTCACTGCTTTTTTGACTGATACCCATTCACATGGGGAGGGGGGTGGGGATCTGAAAGGGGGCTTCCAGGTTCCCATAAGTCCCCCAACCGCAGATCCTGGCAACCACCAGCCTAGGTTGTCGGGAAGAGGCCCTTGTCCCCATCAAACTGGGGGCAAGGTGCTTTGGGGTAGGGGGAAGCAGAGTGGACTGGTATGGTTCGAAGGGGGGGGGGCACTCGCTCGTCCCCTTCCTTTCCTGACCTGCCAGGCTGTATGCTCGGATAAGGGTCTGGTATGGATCTTGGGGGGGACCCCACACCATTTTTTAAAACATTTTGGTGTGGGGGGGGGGGGTTCCCTCTGAATCCATACTAGACCCAAAGGGCCTGGTATGGACCAGGGTGGGGGACTCTACGCTGTTTTTTTTTTTTTGCGATTTTCTTTTTTGGCTGGCAATTTTTATTTTTTTTTACAAGCAGCCGTCAACGAGGAACCCCACTGACAGCTGATGACTCATCGCTTGTTAAAGGCAGTAGCAGCCGGCTTCCCGGCCCCCTCCTTAGCACCCAGCTATATACAGTGTGTTTAATGAGCGGAAAAAAAAAGGGTTGAAAAACAGATGTCAGTGGATCGGATGTGAGCGAAACATCCGTTTTTCATCCGTTACAATTTTTTTAAGGGAAGAAAAATAGGGTTTTCTTCCGTCTTAAAAAAACGGAGCTTAGCTTAACGGAGACGGATGTCAGAGGATGATTATCCGCTATCCCATAGAGATACATGTATGTCCATTTTTCAACCTGCCAACGGATGGATGAAAAAACAGAAATATGGAATGCCCGTGTGAAAGGGGTCTTAGAGCAGAAACGCCCAAAAACGCCTAGGTGTGAACGGAGCCTTAGAGGTTGTTTGATACATTCATTGCATTTACCTTTGGGTTGTTCTGTTTTGATGATGTAATTTTTTATTTCTATTATGCATGCTAATTTCTTGGCTACCCTACTGTGTTTCATCCTTGGAATGCTTACCCTGATTGCTTACACTTGCTTTGCCTACGACCAGTGGCGGCCCATCCATATGGGGCGCAGCCCCCTAATTCATGTGTCCAGCCCCATAATCTACATGTGTCAGACGCATAGATTCCAATGGGGATTTTTAAATTTTTGTTTTGTTTAGAAGTACGTTATTGGAGCCAGAGTTGAAAAAGGGTGTGCTCGGGGTGCAGATTGTTTGCTGCCCCCCCCCCCAAAAAAAATATACCACCAGCTGCCACTGCCTACAACTGAAATTGAGAAAGAACAGGCACACCCAACACTGTTGTTTGCTCATAAGATTGTGGGTCTCATTTTTGCATAGCTTTTTCACACAACATTACTACCTGTTAATGACTTTTAGCTTTGCAAGCTGCCTCAAAGTGCTATCTCACCCACCGACCATAAAGTCATATCTGCTACAGTCTTCTAATTGCAAGACGGTGACCACAATGGAAACATTACTAGCCTGGAGTCACCATGTGTCTACTGGATCTAAGAAGCTTTTCTCTGAGATGCAAAGACGGTTTTTCCTGTGAACACATCCAATGAAATATTCAGCATTCAAAGTAGAAAGAAATGCTGAATTGTCGCTGACAAATGACCATTTACTTAGTGCTTTATGCCCCAGGGGACATCCGTGCTTTCAGATCTGCAGCTTTCCAAGGATGCAGCTTAAAGAAAAATGTATAGTGGTTTTCTTTGTTTTTTTCTTTTTCTAGTCATCATATTTAGGACTTCAAAATAAAACGGTTAAAATATTTTATTTATAATTAAGTTAATATATAAAATATCACACATTAATAATTTATATTTACCAAATCTAAAAACAGAACATCTGCTTTCTTTTGGCTTTAAACGCTCATTTGGCGGTATAAAAATAGAAGAGAAGAGCCAGGGAGATCAGATTACACAAACTGCTAAATGACCTAGGGACACTCACTGCCTCGATCTCCCCTTAGCAGTGGCGGCTGGTGCTCAAAATGTTTACTTTTTGGGGGGGCGCAAACAAATTGAAAAATACTGAACCCCCTCCAATCAATTGCATCCTCACTGTGACCATCAAATGCAGCCATTGTGCCCATCATATGCAGCCACTTGTGCCCATCAAATGCAGCCACTTGTGCCCGTCAAATGCAACCACTTGTGCCCATCAAATGCAGCCACTTGTGCCCATCAAATGCAGCCACTTGTGCCCGTCAAATGCAACCACTTGTGCCCATCAAATGCAACCATTGTGCCCAAAACACAGCCGCTGTGCCCGTCAAATGCAGCCACTTGTGCCCGTCATATGCAGCCACTTGTGCCCATCATATGCAGCCACTTGTGCCCTTCAAATGCAGCCATTGTGCCCATCATATGCAGCCACTTGTGCCCATCATATGCAGCCACTTGTGCCCATCATATGCAGCCATTGTGCCCATCAAATGCAGCCATTGTGCCCATCAAATGCAGCCATTGTGCCCATCAAACGCAGCCACTGTGCCCGTCATATGCAGCCACTTGTGCCCATCATATGCAGCCACTTGTGCCCTTCAAATGCAGCCACTTGTGCCCATCATATGCAGCCACCTGTGCCCATCATATGCAGCCACCTGTGCCCACCCCCCCCCCCCCCCACTCACGGCTCTGGCAGCAGCCCTAAAAGGGGCCGGGCACATTGATGGGGGGGGCGGCGCCCGTGCGCCCACAATGCACGGGCCACCACTGCACCTTAGCATATAGTAGATGAAACCACCTAATTCAGGGATTTATACACAGGATGCCAACATGCATGCAGTGCTGGGCTGTCCTATGAGGTCAGCTGAGTTCCATGGATGCGCATTGAAAGAAACAGTTTAATAGAAATAAAAAAAAATAAAGAAGCAATTTACAAACATTTTACAGGCATTTTACAGATTTAGGTTTTTTTTTCTTTTAAAACTATTATTTTAGCTTGCATACAGTTGTATTATGTTTGTTAGATCCTGTAAGTGCAAAACATAGTCCAGTGATAATTCGAGTGCACACCAACCTGGTACAGCAATTGACTAGTAATGAGCACTGCTGTGTTTTCTACAGAAAGAAAAGAAGATTTGATTTGCAAATCCTGTGTTCTACATGATACAAGCCCTCTGTGCAGATCAGGGGAAGGAGGACATGCAAATCATTGGACCTGTGGTTTTGGGTGCAGAGAGGCAGGGATGAGCTGATTGGTTCCGATCTATGATCAGATCATCACGTTTAAATCCCAAAAATAAAAATGTTTTAAATTGCAGTTTACCAATCCTTCGATGTGGTGGCTGCAATCGTTTTCTTTTTTTTTTTCACCTAGTGATCTAAACACCCAACAAGACAAATACTATGCATTTCAATGGCCCCTGTTCATATCCGAGCAAAACGCCCAAAAAAGTACATGAGCTTCTTTTTTGGCAGATTACAGGCGTTTTACTACTTTTACATTGGTGACCTTTTGAATTTTAAAACGCCTGTACAAAAACGCTGCAAAAACGCCAGAAAAAACGCTCGTAAAATAGCAACACCTAGATGTGAACAAAACTTTTTTTGTATTATTATTATTATTATAACCCTTATCAGGTTTTTTTTTTTTTTTTACTTTAGCCCACTCAGCTGATGACTTGGCATTCGAATCTGTTGTCCCTTCATAAAATTGTGCTGCTTAACTTGTTTTGGCTCCATGGCAGGATAAATACATTTTAATTGCAGTACAGGAGTTGTATCACATCCCACTTTTGATGAAAAGGATTTTTTTTCTTATGCAATCAATAGACAAATATATCAAATGTGTGCTTTTGTTTTCATTTGTGTTGGTCTTAAAACAAGTAGTGTCACTGTAAATAAAAAAATCATATATTTTATCTTGTAGTTTGTCCCATTCATAGTGATACTAAAATTACAATTCTGGTATAGAGCATGGTAAAAATATTTACAAATTAAAAAAAAACATATTTTTTTTTATTTCAATATTGCTCATCTTTTCACGCCAAACACCTAATAAACAAAATGAATGTAAATTAAATCAAATTTAACCACTTCCCGCCCGCCCAATGTCATATGATGTCGCAGACTTTGAGCGGCGATATCTGAATGATGCCTGCAGTTACAGGCATCATTCAGATATCGTTTTTTAGAGTCGGCGTTTCCCTTCACGGTAAGAACAATCATAGCGGCTGTTCAGCCGCTTGATCGTTCTTACAGGTGGCGGGAGGGGACGTTTACCTCCTTCTACTGACTCACCCGTGCGATCGGTGAGCCGGAGGAGGAGCCGACCGGCGCCGACGAGATTTCCAGCGGGCCAGATGGTCCCCGTAGTCTCTGATCGTTCGTAGGTTGGGCGCGATATTATGACGCCACGCCCGGCCTCTGCATTTAAAAAAAATGCCGCTGCCTCGGTTGGGAAGTTGAGATCTTTTTTTTTTTTATTTCAGGCTTCCCAGCCCAGAGGTGATATGTGGGGACTAAGGCCCCTTTCACACTGGGGCGGTTTGCAGGCGTTCTTGTGCTAAAAATACCACCTGCAAACCGCCTCTAAACAGCCTCCGCTGTCTGTTCAGTGTGAAAGCCCGAGGGCTTTCACACTGAAGCGGTGCGCTGGCAGGAGAAGAAAAAATCTCCTGCGAGCCGCATCTTTGGAGCGGTGAAGGAGCGGTGTATTCACCGCTCCTAAACCGCTCCTGCCCATTGAATTCGCGCTGTACGAGTGATTTTAACCCTTTTTTGGCCGCCAGCGAGGGGTTAAAACCGCACCACTAGCGGCCGAATACCGCGGTAAAACAGCGCTAAAAATAGCGCTGTTTTACCGCCGATGCCCCCTACCGCCCCAGTATGAAAGCAGCCTATAGACCCCACATCTCACTGTAAAGAGGACCTGTCATGCCATATTCCCATTACAAGGGATGTTTACACTTCTTGTAATAGGAATAAAAGTGATGGAAAAAAGAAAATTAAAAGAAAGTATCAAAATAGAAAAATAAAAGTAAATAAAAACAAATGTAAAGCGTCCCGTCCTTGCGTGCTCGCTCGCAGAAGCGAACGTATACGTAGGTCACACGCGGGCATTCAAATCACACATGTGAGGTATCGCTGCGAACGCTAGAGCGAGAGCAATAATTCTAGCGCAAGACCTCCACTGTAACTCTAAATAGGTAACCTGTAAAAAAAATTTAAAGCATCGCCTATGGGGATTTTGAAGTACTGAAGTTTGGCACCATTCCACAAGTGTGCGCAATTTTAAAGCGTGACATGTTAGGTATCCATTTACTCGGCGTAACATCATTATGTAAAAAAATTGGGCTAACACAACGGTTTTCTTTCTTTTTATGGCAAGAAACTTTTTTTTTTTTAATTGCTGCGCAAATACCATTTTATTCCCTAGGGTCTCTGCTAAAAAAAACATATATAATGTTTGGGGGGTTCTGAGTAATTTTCTAGCAAAAAAAATATGATGATTTTCACATGTAGGAGAGAAATGTCAGAATTGGCCCGGTAGGAAAGTAGTTAAACATGAAGGATTACAAAAAAATAGAAATAAAAAATAACAGTAAAATAAAAGCTAAGGGGAGAAGGAGAGGAAGGAGTTAATTTCCTTTGATCTGCATATGAATGAAACAATAATGTTGTTACTGTTCTGAGAACTGCTGGGAAGTTTTGTCTAACACAGCAGGGACTGCAACCACTGCTGTATAAACAGAGCAAGTCCCCGATGTCAGCAGAGCGAGTCCCAGCTGCAAAAAGGGGGGAGTGGCAATCGGGGGAGCCTCATGGGCTGCAAAAGAAGGTTTGGCAACACTGATCTGAAGCTGGCCATACACTGATACATTTCTTTTCCTTCAGCCTGCAGACTCCAGATTCCTCCATCCATGCTAACAGTGCAGATGATGACTGAATCCTACCCCCCCCCCCCGCTAAGGGCCAATCAGCACTGTCCAGACCGAGAGTCAGGAGTCATAAAGCCTCATAGGACAGTCAGAGGAGAATGAACATTTCTCCTACAAGCTTTAACCAGTGCACAGCTGGAAACTGATAGAAGTCACAAGACTGCTATATACTGCTGATGAGAAAAGGTATTCAGCAGTTTATATTTACTAAAATAATTGTATTTCCATGTTCTGTGTACTGTGGGAGACCAGATATAGTGAATGCAGGGTCCTGGGTTTAGTAACACTTTAAGGCTTGGTTCACATATGTGTGAATTGGATGCATTTTTAACCGCATCCGATTCGCATAACATGTGAATCGGACCGGCTTTTAATTGAGTCGGTTCACACATGTCCATGGTGGCCGCGGTCCATTTCTGAAAAGGGTCCTGTGTGATTTTGGGTCTGTTTTAGGTGCAAATTCAAGTAAAAATTCACACCTGAATCACATCTGAACAAAACCGCACTCCGGACTGCAATCCTCAGCCAGACATGTGTGAACCCATCCATAAAACAGATTCATTCCCGTAACACTCCCATTGGTTGTGCTCTCAACCAAACTGTCAAACCGTCCAATGCCTGGTGTCATAACTGATCACATGTGCAGCATCATGGCAGTTGTAGATTAAACAGAGGCCAAGATGGCAGCTTTCTTGGCTGAAAACGATAGGGGGGGGTTTACTTACACTTTAAGTGGAACTAAGCTGCATCTGAGCACCACACACCAAAATGCTATTTAATTAATTTTTAACATTCATTACAAACCCATCCATCCATGTCTCTATATTTTGCTGAGAAATCTCTTTCAAAAACATCCCCTAGCTGTAGCATTTCTGGCTGTGGCCATCTTAAGTAAGGGCAGATGTAGTATTCATGTAGAATTTATTTCCTGGAATCCATCTGCCCTTAGCTTAGGCAGGCACAAGGGTGTAACTAGCTGATAAAACCCCTCCTCCCCTCCTGAAGACTCTTGGGATGTATTACATCATTTTCCTAGGTCTGGAAACCAGGAAGTAACTGAGAAATGTAAAAAAAAGTTTAAAGGGGTTGTAAAGGTACATGTTTTTTCACCTTAATGCATTCTAGCGGCCCCCCCAGCCCCCCCGTTTACTTACCTGAGCCCTCGAAAGTCCCGCGTCGCGAACGCGCTGGCTTCTCGGCTCTTCTATTGGATGATTGATAGCAGCGCAGCCATTGGCTCCCGCTGCTGTCAATCAAATCAATGACGCGGCACGCCGGGGGGGCGGGGCCGCGTGATACAATCGGCGTCTATAGCTGCCCAATGAATCACTGGAGCGCGCCCGCAAGCTAACCCCCTTGGGAGAGCACTTCCCAGAACAGGGGTTATCTGATGCGGGGAGGAGCCGAGACAGCCGCCGAGGGACCCCAGAAGACGAGGATCGGGGCCACTCTGTGCAAAATGAGCTGCACAGGAAGGAAGTATAACATGTTTGTTATTTAAAAAAAAAAAAAAAGGAACCTTTACAACCCCTTTTTTTTACCCCAAGTAAATATGATACAATTCCCTATCTATTTATGAATACTAGTAGTGTATGGATGAAAAATAATCAATGTTGTTGAGAGAGTGAAGTTCTACTTAAAGCGTATCCAGGGTCATAATGTAAAATGCTTATTTCCACATTGTATTTCAGCTATCTACAGCCTACATCTACTAATCTGAATGGTCATGAAGTTTGTAAATGTACTTTGTGAAGATCCCCACACATTTACTTACATGTATTCTGTGACACGCATTCGCTATGCCCTGTGGATGGGCACTGCTGTGTCACACATTTCACAGAGTCTGCCTTCTGTACTACAGAGGAGCCGAGAGGAGGAGTTTAAGGAGGCGGAGTCAGTACAGCAATCACTGTTTGCAGGCAGTAAGGTACCATGGGATATGTAGTCCTTGGACATAGAAAGTAAACAGCAGAGGAGAAGATGCAAAGCATGCAGGGAATCCAGGAAGTTGTGAAAAGATGACCAGAAAACAGGCAGAACTCACAGCACGAAAGGAGATTTTTCAAGTAAGCTTATGTTGGATTGTCAAATATTACTATTGTTTGTATTTATATTGCAATTCTGATATTGTAAAATGAAAGTGTATGCTGTGACCATAGATCTTGTGTATTTTTAACCTCTATTTGGGGGAATTTGGAGGCCATTAATGTCCTTCTTCTGAAAGCACTGGTTGGCCGGCTAGTACAAGAATGCGTCCAAGTAACATAAGAACTCCTGATCTGCATACTTCTTTTGGGTCAGAGACTCAGAAAGTATTAAAGCCATAGGATCAGCATGACAGACAAGCAACTTATATTTCCAAAAGCAGAGATAACCCTGGCCAGGCTTCCATATCACAGGTTTCCTTTAAGATAAAACCCATTTTTGCAGGGAAATTCAGCCTGCCATAAGTACGTATGGAGCCTCGCTGTCAGTACGCTGAAGGTGCTACAAGAATGAATTATGTATGTACGCTTTGTGTATTGATAGTGTTGTAAGTAAGATCCATGCTGAGCCCTTTGTCTGCCTTCCAGTGAACTCACATCAGTCAATGTCGAGCAATCAAAAACAAATACGTGGAAAACAATTAACCCTACACCACAATAAGTATCCCTATATGGGATCAAATCAGTCTGCTCTCCACTTCCCCACATAACTGTTCCTCTTTTAGAACAGTATATCATAGCTCCCAACTGTCCCGGATTTCGAGGGACTGTCCCTGATTTAGAGCAATGTCCCTCTGTCCCTCATTTCTCCTCATTCGTCCCTCATTTTGGTCTGATCTATATAGTTGTATATAAAATGCACTTTTTATCTATCACAAAGTGTTTCCCAGCACTAAACCTTTCATCTGATTTCTAAATCGCTGCATTTGTAAATTCCAAAAGCCAATATAAAGGAATAGTAGTGGTAAAAAGGCACTTGTGGGTTTAACCAATCTGTTTTTTTTTACAATTCCCCTTTAAGGGGGCGTGGAAAGGGGTGTGTCCTATGCCTCCATACTTTTGCTGATAGGTGTCCCTCATTCCCATCTCAAAAAGTTGGGAGGTATGCTCTATAAATCTATATAAATACTTTACCTTCCAAAAGATTGTATATTGCTGTTTAACCACTTGCTGACCGCCCTTTAACAGTTTTATTGCTACAGGGCAGCAGCTCTGCGCCAGATCACATATATATATACGTGATTCTGCCTGCAGGGGGCACGTGCGTGCCACTGGCCTGCTTCTGATCTGCGGGTGCCGGGCACTCGATGTCCACCAGCACCCACCGATCGTCGGGCAGAGACTATTTAACTGCTTGCCGACCAGCCCCCGTCATTATACTGCGGCAGGTTGGCACAGCTGCGCAAACCGCCCTTAGGTGTATGTCGGCTGCTTTAAGAGCTATAGGGGGCCCGCGGCACGACTTGAAAACAGATGCACGTTGCCGGTGGACTTTGCGCCCGCCGGCAACGTGCATCTGTTTCAAAGTCATGCAACCCGCAATTGCTCCTCAGAGAGCCAGAACAGGGATCTGTCAACATAAACTGACAGATCCCTGTTCTGACAGGGAAGTAGAGAGAGATCTGCTGTTTCTAGTAATCAGGAACAGCGATCTCTCTCTACTCTCAGTCAGTACACTGTCCCCACAGTTAGAAAAACCTCCCTAGGGAACACCTAACCCCTTGATCGCCCCCTAGTGTTAACCCCTACCCTGCCAGTGACATTCATACAGTAATCAGTGGCTATTTATAGCACCGATCGCTTTATAAATGTCAAAGGTCCCAAAAAAGTGTCAAAAGTGTCCGATCTGTCTGCCGCAATGTCACAGTCCCACTAAAAATCACTGATCACCCCCATTACAAGTAAAAAAGAAAAAATTATAATAAAAATACCATAAATCTATCCCCTATTTTGTAGACACTATAACTTTTGCGCAAACCAATCAATATACGCTTATTGCGTTTTTTGTTTTTTTTTACATTTTTATGAAGAAATTTTACAATTACATTTTTTATGAAGACTTTTTTTTGGGGGGGGGGATATTTATTATAGCAAAAAGTAAAAAATATTGTTTTTTTCCCCAAAATTGTTGCTTTTTATTGTTTATAGCACAAAAAATAAAAAACATAGAGGTGATCAAATACCACCAGAAGAAAGCTCTATTTGTGGGGAAAAAAAGGACATAAATTTTGTTTGTGTACAGCGTCGCATGACTGCGCAATTGTCAGTTAAAGCGACGCAGTGCCGTATCGCAAAAAATGGCCTGTCATTAAGGGGGTAAATCCTTCCGGGGCTCAAGTGGTTAAACAAGGCAGAGTTCTGTTCTGATGGGGGAAAAGGATGGATTTTGTGTCCCTGCAAAGCAGGGAATAAAATCCATCTCTTCCCCTAGTAAAAGCAGCACACATAGTAAACACAAATGCTACTTGGGCACACAGTTAACCCTTTGATCGCCCTAGATGTTTAACACCTTCCCAGCCCGTGTCATTAGTACAGTGACAGTGCATATTTTTAGCACTGATCACTGTATTGGTGTCACTGGTTCCTACAAAGTGTCAATTAGTGTCCGTTTGTCCACCACAATATAAGTCGCCGATAGCCACCATTACTAGTATAAAAAAAAAAAAAAATTCCATAAATATATCTCATAGTTTGAAGACGCTAAACCAATCAATATACACATATTGGGATTTTTTTTTCCCAAAAATATGTAGCAGAATACATATTGCCATAAATTTATGAAGAAATTAGATTTTTTACATTTTACTTGGATAGTTTTTAAAGCAGAAAGTGAAAAATATTGTTTTTATTTCAAAGTTGTCTGTCTTTTTTTGTTTATAGTGCAAAAAAAACAAAAAAAAACGCAGTGGTGATCAAATACCACTAAAAGAGAGCTCTATATGTGGGAAAAAATGACATAGATTTTTTTTTTGGGTACAGCATCGCATGACCGCGCAATTGTCAGTTAAAGTAACGCAGTGCCGTACCGCAAAATGTGGCTTCGTCATGAAGGGGGGGTAAATCTTCCGGAGGTCAAGTGGTTAAGGGAAACACATAATTTGCTGCAGGGAAGCAAACAACCCTCCAGGTCATTCCTGGAGCTGCCTGTATTTTGACCAAAAACACAGGTCAGAGTTCTGGGAGGCAGTAATGAAAGTATAGAAGTACGGGGATAAGTGTGACAGCAGCAGTCTCGGATCCCACTGCTGTCACCAGAATGTGATCAACTCCCATTGTAGTTGTCAGGATGAGACCATTGCACTCCCAGCCTTACCCTGTGCATTTTCCAGCTTGCACGGCAACAATCGTAGTGCCAGCTGACTACTGAATGTAACTAGAGTTGGTTAACTCTGCAGATAACGTTTTACACACCAAACGATAGTGATCGTCACGTGTTTGAACAGAAACGTGCACCATTCACAAAAACCAGCTACAGCAATTCTGAGCTCTAAGAAATGTCTGTGACACTCGCTGCCAGGCAGGAATATAACAGAGTGCTAAAATATCTTAAAAGAGGCTGGAATTCATTTATTATTGAGGCTGCATTCCAACCTGAGCGTTTTCAGCTTGTAAAAAAAGCCAGAAAAACGCCCAACAAGCAAAATCCCATTAATTTAAATGGCCCCTGTTCACATCTGGGCGTTTTGTAGCCTGAAGCGAAACGCCTGGGGCTCAAAAAGTACATGAGCTTCTTTTTGGGCAGATTACAGGCGTTTATCTGCTTTTTACACTGGTGACCTTTTAACCTGTGCAAAATCGCAGCAAAAATGAATGCGGCCTGGGAGATTTACCTTAAAGCCTAAGCTTAGTCATTTTTTTTTTTAAATCAGCACAAGGGGTGGTACTTACATTCAATATGACCCAAAATACTGCTGCAGCCATAATCCTCTGGTGCTGCGGGGGTTAATTTGGGTGCTGGACCAGTGAGAGACTTTCAAACAGAATGAAGAGTATACTCGGCCTTTCCACTCCCTCCTCCATTCACAGAAGCTATACTACAGCTTCCATTAATGAAATGTGATCTATGAAGGAAAGATCTGCCTCCTCCATTCAGAGAGTGCTTTTCACTGTTGGGAGCTATATTCCAACTTCTATAAATAGAGGGGAAAACTTGGCACTCTTGATAAGTACTTTCAGCTCTTGAACTAACCTCCCCAGCAGCAGAAGATTACAGTTTGGGGGGTATGTATGAGAGGGGTGAAGGAGGACTTCAGCTTTAACCTAACAGATCGGCCAGTAGCACAAGGGACACTGCTCCTTAAAAGTAAGTTCTGTCCCTTGTGGCGATTTTTAAAAATTATTTTTGACTAAATTTATGCTTTAACCATTTGTAAATATTGTTTTGATGACAGGAAGAAAATGGGAAAAGGGGTACTACAAAAGAGATTATGGCAGCAATAAAAAAAATAAATAAATAAATAATAAATAATAATAAAATAATAAAAACAAAAAGAAATTAGCGAAAGTTGACTGATCCCAATTCCCCTGAAGAATCCAATTGACTTCATTCTTATAAAGTCACTTGCCCTCAGAAATGATCTTTATCATTATAAACATGGTTCCAGTGGAAAACGTGAGCCGCAGCTGCCAATTGCGGAGGATTTTTGTTGACCCTCCAGAAGGTGTCGCTAAGCAAACCCCCACCCATTACAGCCGTAATCTAGGAGTGCTGAAATGTTTTATGATAATTCACCTAACACTACCTTATTTCTAAGTATTAGAATGATATCCATACTTTCTGATTGCAGTTTTACAATCCAACAAACAATATACAGTGGGGACGGAAAGTATTTAGACCTCCTTCAATTTTTCACTCTTTGTTATATTGCAGCCATTTGCTAAAATCATTTAAGTTCATTTTTTTTCCTCATTAATGTACACACAGCACCCCATATTGACAGAAAAACACAGGATTGTTGACATTTTTGCAGATACATTAAAAAAGAAAAACCGAAATATCACATGGTCTAAGTATTAAGACCCTTTGCTGTGACACTCATATATTTAACTCAGGTGCTGTCCATTTCTTCTGATCATCCTTGAGATGGTTCTACACCTTCATTTGAGTCCAGCTGTGTTTGATTATACTGATTGGACTTGGTTAGGAAGGCCACACACCTGTCTATATAAGACCTTACATCTCACAGTGCATGTCAGAGCAAATGAGAATCATGAGGTCAAAGGAACTGCCTGAAGAGCTCAGAGACAGAATTGTGGCAGGGAACAGATCTGGCTAAGGTTACAAAAAATTTCTGCTGCACTTAAGGTTCTTAAGAGCATAGTGGCCTCCATAATCCTTAAATGGAAGATGTTTGGGATGACCAGAACCCTTCCTAGAGCTGGCTGTCCAGCCAAACTGAGCTATCGGAGGAGAAGAGCCTTGGTGAGAAAGGTAAAGAAGAACCCAAAGATCACTGTGGCTGAGCTCCAGAGATGCAGTCGGGAGATGGGAGAAAGTTGTAGAAAGTCAACCATCACTGCAGCCCTCCACCAGTCGGGGCTTTATGGCAGAGTGGCCCGATGGAAGCCTCTCCTCAGTGCAAGACACATGAAAGCCTGCATGGAGTTTGCTAAAAAACACCTGAAGGACTCCAAGATGGTGAGAAATAAGATTCTCTGGTCTGATGAGACCAAGATAGAACTTTTTGGCCTTAATTCTAAGCAGTATGTGTGGAGAAAACCAGGCACTGCTCATCACCTGTCCAATACAGTCCCAACAGTGAAGCATGGTGGTGGCAGCATCATACTGTAAGGGTGTTTTTCAGCTGCAGGGGCAGGACGACTGGTTGCAATTGAGGGAAAGATGAATGCGGCCAAGTACAGGGATATCCTGGACAAAAACCTCCTTCAGAGTGCTCAGGACCTCAGACTGGGCCGAAGGTTTAGCTTCCGAAAAGACAATGATCCTAAGCACACAGCTAAAATAACGAAGGAGTGGCTTCACAACAACTCCATGACTGTTCTTGAATGGCCCAGCCAGAGCCCTGACTTAAACCCAATTGAGCATCTCTGGAGAGACCTAAAAATGGCTGTCCACCAACGTTTACCATCCAACCAGACAGAACTGGAGAGGATCTGCAAGGAGAATGGCAAAGGATCCCCAAAACCAGGTGTGAAAAACTTGTTGCATCTTCCCAAAAAGACTCATGGCTGTATTAGATCAAAAGGGAGCTTCTACTAAATACTGAGCAAAGGGTCTGAATACTTAGGACCATGTGATATTTCAGTTTTTCTTTTCTAATAAATCTACAAAAATGTCAACAATTCTGTGTTTTTCTGTCAATATGGGGTGCTGTGTGTACATTAATGAGGAAAAAATGAATTTAAATGATTTTAGCAAATGGCTGCAATATAACAGAGTGAAAAATTTAAGGCGGTCTGAATATTTTCTGTCCCCACTGTATATTGTTGAATGGATTAAAATAACAGTTTGATAAAGACCAAACATCACATACATTGGATGTATTTATCGCCCAGAACAGGGATGTCAAACTCAATTTCATCGTGGGCCGCATCAGCATTTTGGTTGCCCTCAAAGGGATGGTTGTACATGTAAGACTAGATGTCCAGAGCACCCCACCATCAGAAGTTAAGAGTCCCTCACCCACCCTTATATCACAGTGCACCCCCTTATGTCGTTCTGCTTCCAGAAAAAAGCTGAGGGCAGAGCTGGGAAGCAGAATGTGCAGAGTCTGGAGGAGGACCAGAGTCAGCTGCCGGATTCTTCTGAATGTTGAGACCAGGGGAGGCAGAGAGAGGTTTTGCAGCTGCACAGAGAGGCACAGATCTGTAGGGGGAGTTCTGAACTTCTTTTCTTTTGCCAACTGCTGAGACAAGGTTGGGGCGGAGATGAGGGGGGTGCCGTAGCTGCAGGAGAGGTGCGAGGGCCACATTTGGGGTCTCAAACTGGCGGCCCTCCAGCTGTTACGAAACTACAAGTCCCATGATGCCTCTGCCTGCGGGAGCCATGCTTGTAACTGTCAGCCTTGCAATGCCTCATGGGACCTGTAGTTTCACAACAGCTGGAGGGCCGACAGTTTGAGACCCCTGGCCTAGAGGATTTAATATGCCTTATTCACCTTATTCATTATAGCATAGACATGTTTGGTATCGAACTGATTGTTATTCCTTATACATTTGTGGAAACAAAATGTAGCACCATCATAGCATTACCTAAAGCCCAGTTCCACACCAAATCTATTTTTTGGCCATACCTTCCTCCCACCCCCCTCCACTTTTATACTGGAGGTGGGCTTTAACAA
This sequence comes from Lithobates clamitans, assembly GCA_037952925.1. Classification (NCBI taxonomy): domain Eukaryota; kingdom Metazoa; phylum Chordata; class Amphibia; order Anura; family Ranidae; genus Lithobates; species Lithobates clamitans. The sequence continues at coordinate 1,891,560 of JBBGZY010000695.1, read as the reverse complement.
AAATATATGCAACTTAACTCTGGGCAGCTCATTTGTATGTTAGTGTATGTCACTAAGCCCAGTCTGACAGATGTGTATTCCTCCACACTATTTACAATACGCTGTATTAAGAGTCTCTGGCTTACTGTTTATGATAGCCATTCAGGACTGGGTTCATTGACAGACCGTGCAGATCCTGGAATGTTTTAATGAGATTTGGGATGGCCTGCCTTGTGTCTTGAGCTGAGCTGTGGTCTAGTGGGGTATTAAATCTTGTCTTTGAGTTCCCTTTTTCTTTTTCAGCATTTTTCTTCCTCCAAACACGGCGAGTCAAGTTAATGCCAAAGAGCTCAATTTTAGTCTCATCTGACCACAGCACTTTCTCCCAATCCTTCTCTGAATCATTAGATGTTCGATGGCATGACTATACATGCGCCTTCTTCGAGTTGCCAAGCGACAGCCAAGAAACCTTAAGGGTTTTCACACAGGGGCAACGCAACTTCCAGCGCGACTTTGGGAGGCAACTTGGACATGACTTGAGTATGAATCACAGTGCGACTTGGGGCAACTTACAAGCAACTTGAAGTTGCCTCCAGGACAGGGGACTTTGCCAGTGGCCAATCACATAATAATCAGCTCTGTGGGAGGGAGGGGTTTCCCTAGAAAACTAATTGTACCCTCTGCAATGTTGCTTCAGTTAAGACAGGGGATTCGACTTGGAGGCAACTTCCATTGAAATCAATGGGTACAAGTCGCCTAGAAGTCGGATTGAAGAAGTATAGAAACCTTTTCTGAAGTCGGAGCGACTGCAGCAGTGTGCATTAAGACGGATCCATTCACTTACATTGATTTTTTCATCTAGCGCAACTAGAGGCGACTTGGGGCGACTTGAAGTCGGATCCAAAGTCCCCCTGTGTGAATGGACCCTCAGGTATTAGAGAAGATCTGTAGAGAAGAGTGGACCAAAATCCCTCCTGAGATGTGTGCAAATCTGGTAACCAACTACAAGAAACGTCTTACCTCTGTGCTTGCCAACAAGGGTTTCTCCACCAAGTACTAAGTCATGTTTTGCTTGGGGATCAAATACTTATTTTACTCACTGAACTGCAACTCAATTTCATAACATTTGTATCATGTGTTTTTTCCAGATTTTTGGTTGCTATTCTTTCTCTATCATTTAAAATACATCTATGATAACAATTATAGACCCTGCATTTCTTTGTAAGTGGGCAAACTTACAAAATCTGCAGAAGATTAAATAATTATTTTCCCCCACTGTAGTTTTAGAGGTAAATATGTATTTTTATTATTTGTTTTGACCACAAATAGCAATATAACAATGGGTTATTCCCATAGAACATTGTTTGTGTGAACAATGATAATGGAGTCCAAGTAAGTAGGTGAATACATTGCAGAGTAACATTGTAGGGAGAGAAGGCATCCATGTCACTGATATCTAAGGTGTATGATTATATATGTATATATGATTAAATCGAGAGGAGAGAGGGAAGTACGATCCAAAAGGAGAGAGAAAGTAAGAAAGAAAGACCTAGAGAGGCCTAAGAAAGGAAAAAAAAGAGTGAAAAAAAAAAGGAATTCTGTCTCTCTCATGGCCAGACAATGAAGAGGTAAAGAAAAATGCTTTAATAGTTAGGAATATATATGAATAGATTACCGGTAGATATAGCATGGCTTTAAGTGCAGCAGAAGTCAAGCCACACACACCATAAAGTTTTGAACTTCTCGAAGGTATTATTATCCAGCGCTAGTATCTCCTCCATTCACATAATATCGTTGACGGTTGAGACCCACAACGACAGTGAGGGGGGGGGGACTTGTCTGTTTTCCAATATAGAGAGATTAATTGTCTCACTGCTGCCCATTGTAGTTTTAAAGTGCCCAACCACAGAACAGAACTGTCAAACACCAGCAATGTCAGAATTGCAGCCAGTAGTCAAGGAAGACCCTTTGGGTAGTTTGAAAGGGGCCAGTCAGTTGGCCTGTCTATTACAAAACCACCCTGTGCGCAAAACCAGAGGAGCAATAAACACTATTTACTATGAGCATACGGCACATACAAAACGTGTCTTGTCCAATCACCTCTAAGGACTGGTTCACACCTATGCAGGTTGCAGTTTGCATATTCCAGGTGCATTTTTCAATACCATTAAAGTCTATGGAACCAAAAACCAAAAAAAAGTCCCTGGCCCTTTCTATAAAATGCACAGATGTGAACGTAACCCATAGGAAACCATGTTAAATGGACTGTAGTGTGTTTCTGCAAAACTGAAAATGCACTAAAAAAATGCATAAGTGTGAGTCAAGCCTTACATGATATCAAACAAAACATGCTTATTGTGTGATGAATAGTCCACCAGTGTCCTCAATCCTGCATGGGTGCCAGTTCCCTGGGAATCAGACATAAGTCACTGCACCTGAGGAGCTTACACTCAAATGCCCCATCACAATCACAAAAAGACCAGTGCTGGTAGAAACTAACATTGGTAAAACCCATAAATTCCAACAGCACCCCCAGAAAGCTGCTCAGCCTTGCCTCTCATTCATCTTTTAGTTTGGGAGACAAGGTGGTTGAATGGTCAAACATTTAACCTTAGAGGTCTGGGTTCCTGAGGCCTATAGTGCAAAAACACTACTAGGTTTATTGTCTTCTTCTCTTTAATTGTCCCAGATACGTGTATAAGTGTGAAGGGAACGCTAGACACCTTAGAGGGACTGGGAGAAAGATTCTATCTGCTCTGCAAAGTGCTATGTAATATGCCGGTGCTACAAGCACACAGGATATAATCAGGATGACAGCGCACCTGCTTGCACATTCCCAAAGTGCTACCCTGACAGGTTCCTGTACAGACAGAGTCTGCAAGTCATTCAATGAAGTCTGGACTAAGCCATTCAGCTGAAAACAATGTCAGCATCTCGCTTGTCCTGAAACATTTCCTACAGAACACTGAACCAGTCACACTAGTTTCTGCACCAGAAGCGCTTGCACTCTAATGTACCCACCACAACAACACACTATAATTTTCACACATATTTATTTAGCTATGACATATTACACAGTCATAGCCATTCACGTCTGTGTCTGCACCTGTGGAGCTTACACTCTAATTTCCCCACCGCAGCCATACACTGTTATTATACATTTTTATAGCTCTGACATATTCCACAGTGCTGTACAGAGAACAGTAATTCAGTTACATCCGTTGTACCAGAGGGGCTTACATACTAATGTCCCCCCACATAGTCGCACTTACACCAAGTGCTTACTCGAGTAAGCACTTGGTGTAAGTGCGAAACGCGTCAGTATTCCTGTACCACCCCACAGTCGTGTTTTGTGTACCCCATGATCCTGTATTTTGAATAAAAAGACGGATTTATCCATTCCAGTGCGCGGCTGTCCAGGTCTTCTTGATCTCTTCTACTAGGATAGAAAACAAAACATGCTTATCATGTGATGAATAGTCCACCAGTGTCCTCAATCCTGGATGGGTTCCAGTTCCCTGGGAATCAGACATAAGTCACTGCACCTGAGGAGCTTACACTCAAATTCCCCATCACAATCACAAAAGGACCAGTGCTGGTAGAAACTAATGAACAAAAAATGATGTTTTTGTGTTATGTAAGGATCATTAGAAAAAGATCCTGATGAAGAAGGTAACTCGATACACATATTATATTCTGTGGGAACTGAATTCAGGACACCAGTGCTGCAAGGAGCTTTAGTTACTATACAACCAATACAAAGGAAATGCAAGACATTTTTTTTTTTTTTATAATGATCTTTCGGTATATACATAATCTGGCAGCAAATGATAAATAATAATAAACAATCTGTGGATTATTTCCATATTAATATTAAAAAGAATCCACTGATTGTTTAATAAACACAATTGGCAAGTAAAAATATCAACAAGGAGTGGGAAATCTCTTAAACTATACATGGAATAGAGATCTCCCACTCCTTGTTGATCGTTTTACTTGCCAATTGTGTTTATTAAACAATCGGTGGATTATTTTTAATAATAATAGTCCAGGCTGTAGAACTGACGATTTCCCCAATATAGGTCTACCAATAAAAAGTATATAGATTTGCAGAGAAGGACCCCTTTCATCCCAACCCCAGTAAACCAAACCATCTTTTGTTGAAGTGGGACTGCGCCCACACTGCGATGGTTGACTGCATATCCACTTGACCTCCAGATGATTTACCCCCACTTCAAGACCAGGCCACTTTTTGCATTACTTTAACAATTGTGCGGTCATGCAACGCTGTACCCAAATAAAATGTATGTCATTTTTTTGCCACAAATAGAGATTTCTTTTGGTGGTATTTGATCATCTTTAAATAACAAAAGACAGACAATTAAAAAAAAAAAAAAAAAGGATGTTTTACTTTCTGCTATAAAACACACCCAATAACAAAAAATTAAAAAAAAATCTAATTTCTTCATAAATTTAGGCCAAGATGTATTCTGCTACATATTTTTGGTAAAAAAAAAAAATCCCAACGTGCATATATTGATTGGTTTACGCAAATGTTATATCGTCTACAAACTATGGGATATATTTATGGAATTTTTATTTGGTTTTTTTTATACTAGTAATGTTGGTGATCAGCGACTTATAGGGTGACTGCAATCTTGCGGTGGACAATCTGAAACTAACTGACACTTTGTGGGAACCAGTGACACTAATACAGTTATCGGTGCTTAAAAAAAAATGCACTATCACTGTATTAATAACACTGGCTGGGAAGGGGTTAAACATCTATGGCAATCAAAGGGTTAACTGTGTGCCTAGCCAGTTATGTGTACTGTGTGATAGGCAGTGGTGGGTGCTCCATTAGGGGCACAGGGGCTCTGCCCCCTAATCCATGCGCTCGGTCCCTAATCTAAGTGCAGGGCGCCAGACGCATTGATTTCATTGGGTTTTCATTTTTTTGAAGCATGTGATTGGAGCCTGAGGCTGTGATTGGCTTCAAAAAAGGGTGGGCTTGGGGCGCAGAGCACCAATTTGACAGATTCATCGGCCGAACTAATGGAGTGGGGGGGGGGTCGGGTGGTTTGTTTGCCACTCCCCCAAATAGAGCACCAGTCGCCACTGGTGATGGGGCTAGGGAAAGAAATGGATTCTAGTCCCTGCTTTGGAACACAGAATCCATTCCTTCCCCCCTGTCAGAACGGCCCTGTTTACATAGGCAGATCACCGTTCTGTGCTGTTTACCGATGATCTGCGGGTGTCAAAGGACATTGAGTGCCTCTCCACAGTAACAAAATCACGCGTGCGCCCCCTGCAAGCGAATATCCAGAATCGTGTACATGATCCTGCGCACAGCTGCTGCCCTGTAGCAGTAAAACTGTCGGCTAGTGGATATTGAGTCTAGGATTTAGTCCTACTCTTCTGCTTCCCCAACAAATGGCGCTCTTCTATGTTCCTGCGGTAGACTGTTCCTCGATGTCCTCACGCCCAACGTGGGGATATGGGCCCTGCATCATTTTTGATGTCAGAGCATGTGAAACCACTGCCCCATAGAAGAGAGTAGGCTTTGGGGACTGTCCTAGCAGTGCAGAGCAGCTTGCAGGAGCAGAGGATCAGGAAAGTATAATGCCGCCCACACACGAGCTGACTTTTCAACCGGACTGGTCCGACAGACCGAGTCCGGCGGACAAATCGACATCGGACCTGCAGCGGACTTTTTCGATCGAAAATCTGACGGACTTTAGATTTGGAACATGTTTCAAATATTTACGTCGGAACTCCGCCGGACCCAGTTCCTATCGAAAAGTCCGCTCGTCTGTATGAACGGACGAAAACCGACGCCAGGGCAACTATTGGCTACTGGCTACCAACTTCCTTATTTTAGTCCGGTCGTACGTCATCACATACGAATCCGTAGGACTTTGGTGTGATCGTGTGTAGGCAAGTCCGTTTGTTCGGAAAGTCCGTCGGAAGTCCGCCCAAAGTCCATCGGATAGACCGTCGGACCAGTCCGGTCGAAACGTCCGCTCGTGTGTACGCGGTATAAGTGCTTTACCAAGTCCCCTAGACCTAAATGAGCAGTTAAAGTGAAAACTTTACTTATTACAACTTGATAAATATAAAGTTCTTTAGCAAGGAACATACAGTATATTCCACATTAATAATTATGCTACCAAAATTAGTGTGCAGTGAATTGCCTCCAGCATTGCTCCTGTTTCTTCTCGCTGGAAGCTGCTATTTTACTGAAGCCCAAAACCCCCGAACAGCAGTAAATCTTTAGGCTGTTAGCAGGTCGGCCTTTACAAATTCGGCACAGTGCCTAAACATAGAGAGCAACTGAGCATGTGCAGAGCAGGGCGAGACAGTCTGTTACTGGATTTTATACAGAATAGACACTTCTTTTTAATGTTTTACGTACTATACCTGCAAAGAGGTCCAGTCTGAAGTGATCCAGCAGGACTTGCAAGGACACATTTTTGGTGTTCCTGGAGTTCAGCTGTATTACGTTAAAGCGGAACTAAACCCATCGAATTTACGGCTTAAAAAAACAGGGCTCATTTACACTTGCTTCGGCTGCAACGCACATTAACGGCTAGTTTACACTTGCTTCAAAACAAGGCTTCGGACAGGCTCTGTTAAAGCTCTCTGAACGCCAGTCAATGCCCGTCACTACATAAAATGATTAGCTTACAGTCTTTTTTTACACCTTGCTCTCAATTATACCCCTTGTTGCTTTAGTGGTGCTTCAAAGTGTCTTCAAAGCCTCCATAGAAGTCTATGGCAAAGCTCGCTTGAAGCCCCACTGAAGCCTCATCGAAGCACCACCAAAGGCTCATTGAAGCACCAAGAAAAAGCAAGGTGTAAACAGGACTGTAAGCTAATTTATTTCGTGACAGAGACTTTGACTGGCATTCAGGGAGCTTTAAAAAAGTGTGTCCGAAGCCATGTTTTGAAGCAAGTGTAAACGAGCCCTTATGGTCACATTGCTTGTGTTGTCAACCAAACAGTCAAACCATCCAATGGCTGGTGTCATAACTGATCACATGTGCAGTATCATGGCAGTTGCAGATTAAACAGAGGCCAAGATGGCAGCTTCCTTGGCTGACAAGGATAGGAGGGTTTAGTTCCGCTTAAGGTTTGTTATTTAGGAACAGAAAAAAAAATCAGACTTGGTGCTTTTAGAAAAAAAAAGTCTTCCCTCGTGTTCCTAGCAATGATTTGTTACGTATATCTTGTAGAGATCCAGCACTTGTGTATTACGTCATATCGTCATTGCGCTCTGATCTGCACTAAATTTATAATGTGACCAGCGGGAGATCCAGTTGAACAAATTCTTTTGATCAGGAATTCCACGCTGTGCTGAAAGAATCTGTTCAGCTTGGCTCGGCCTTCAGAGAATTCCTCCTTTAAAGCAATTTTCTTCAAGTAAGTGTTACCTAAATTGTCCAATTTTGTGAGAGCGAAGCGGCTTCTAAGCAGCGATTGTCGGCCTGCACGTGCTCTGCGGCTTCACTGGGCTGATTTAATTACTACAATTTTACATGCAAATGAAGGATGATGCAATGTGCAAACAGCGTGCTATACCTGGATGCTTTGCATTTTGTGGGCGAGATAGAAGGTTCCTAAAATTCATGACTTCATCAGTCAACAGATCAGAGGATACTGGGGAACATGCAACATGTCTCCCTGATAGAGCCTGCTGGGATTTGTAGTTCATTCCTAGTTATGGATCAGGGTCTTGAAAGGGACAGCATTAGGTTCAGTCCGCCAAAAATTGGCATTTCAGGGTTTGGTAGATGCTGGAGAGTTAATACTGAACTCCAGGAAAAAGAAGTCCCTTCTCACAGTGAGGCTGCAACTGCACTTCAAGGGTTAACTGCTCATATATGTCTAGGGGGCCAGGTAAAGCAGCTTTACTTTAATCCTTCACTCCCTCCTTGCTAGACGGCTTCCTGCAGACTCCCCCCCCCCCCCCGCACTCAGTCAGTGGGATGCCCCTGGTGTCAAGACTGATGCAGGGTCCATAGCCCTCCAATGGATGTGAGGACAAGGGTCAGTCCACTTCCAGAGCATAGGGAATTGCCATTTACGGGGGAAGTGGGCATCAGGCAACTAAAAGAGTTTTTCCTGTTGCCAATAAAGAAACAAGCAGTTAACTCTTGCTGCTCCACTGCACAGAAAGACATTTCCTTTTCCCGAAGATGGACTTTTAACCACCTGACAGTTCTGTCCTATCTCCAATGGACTCTGTTGGTGGGACTTCCCTTAACTCCTTATTCCTGTTACACTTTGATTATTGTTTTACTATAGAGAAGGTATAAAGGGTAACCAAAGCCAAAATGCTACATTGCTGCTCTGGGATCTCATGAGTGGGCTGGTCATGTGATCAGATGCCTAGAAATTTGGTCAGGTGGTCCTGGCTGAATAGCACTGATGGAGCCAGGATTGCCCGGTGGTGGGTCTATTTTTGCTATGGTTGCATTTTAACAACTTCTAGCTTTTACTTGTTCAGTAATTTTTATTGTAGGTATATCCAAAGTATACAGTAGTACAAATGCATCTAGTCCGCCCACGCAGGGGCTACAACTGGCCAACTAGAGAACATAAATGTAGGTATACAGGCGAAGGAGGGAAGGCCTCCTTCTCAAACATCACATTTAATCTAAACAAAATATACACTATATTACCAAAAGTACTGGGACGCCTGCCTTTACACACACATGAACTTTAATGACATCCCAGTCTTAGTCCGTAGGGTTCAATATTGAGTTGGTCCACCCTTTGCAGCTAACAGCTTCAACTCTTCTGGGAAGACTGTCCACAAGGTTTAGGAGTGTGTCTATGGGAATGTCTGACCATTCTTCCAGAAGAGTATTTGTGAGGTCAGGTACTGATGTGGACAAGAAAGCCTGGCTCGCAGTCTCTACTCTAATTCATCCCAAAGATGTTCTATCGGTTTGAGGTCAGGACTCTGTGCAGGCCAGTCAATTTCCTCCACCCCAAACTCGCTCATCTATGTCTTTATGGACCTTGCTTTGTGCACTGGTCCAAATCATTTGGTAGAGGGGGTATTATGGTGTGGGGTTGGGCTTGGCCCCTAAGTTTCAGTGAAGTGAACTTTAAGACATCATCATACCAAGACATTCTGGACAATTTCATGCTCTCAACTTTGTGGGAACAGTTTGGGGATGGGCTCCTTCCTGTTCCAACATGACTGCGCACCAGTGCACAAAGCAAGGTCCATAAAAGACATGGAGGAACAAGTTAGGGGTGAAGGAACTTGACTTGACCTCAACCCAATAGAACACCTTTGGTCTGAATTAGAGCAAGGACTGCGAGCCAGGCCTTCTCATCCACATCATTGCCTGACTTCACAAATGTGCTTCTGAAAGAATTATCAAACATTCCCATAGACACACTCCTAAACCTTGTGGACAGCCTTCCCAGAAGAGTTGAAGCTGTTATAGCTACAAGCGTGGGCCAACTCAATATTAAACCCTACGGACTAAGACTGGGATGTCATTTAAGTTCATGTGCGTGCAAAGGCAGGCACCCCAATACTTTTGGCAATATAGTGTATACCCTGTTTCCCCGAAAATAAGACCTAGCGTGATTGTCCGTGATGGCTGCAATATAAGCCCTACCCCCCAAATAAACCCTACCCTGTTTCCCCAAAAATAAGCCCTACCCTGAAAATAGGACCTACAAGGACTTTAACTAGGGCTTATTTGGGGGGTAGGGCTTATATTGCAGCTATCACCGACAATCACGCTAGGTCTTATTTTGGGGGAAACAGGGTATGTATTTTGGGGAAAACCACATAATTTGCCAAAGTAGCCAGAGCATCAACTTCTAAGTTTTTCAATGAGGCTTTATTGTAAAGTCCTGGTGCCCAACCTGTGGCCCTTTGGCATACCAAAGGGTCGCAGGTTGGTCCTCAGACCTGAACAGTTTGTAGTGGGAACATGGAATAAAGTAATAGCCTTGATCTCTACTAGACGTATGTAACATGTTCTGAGTTTCTTATTATTTTCTGTAACATATCCCCAATAATGTAGCATGTCCACACTCTCTGACTCTAATTTCCTTTATTAGGTCTGCAGTTTCTGACAGTCCTCTCAAGCATTACATATATTGAACATTATGTGTGGACCTTTGGTGATGTCAGGGGCTACATTTGAAGCCCCCTTTAGCTCCTAAGTTGACAACCAGTGCTGTACAGTAACCCTTCATCATTCATTCACGTGAATGAAAGCTGACATCAGATAGGTTGATAGGGGTTCCCACTTTGCTCATTCTTGGGAGTCCTATAAATCAGCACACCTAAAACCGACTCACGTGCCAACTTTTTCCTCAGGTGTAATCCGCAGGAACTATCGCCCTACCGAACCTTCTAGCTGGGTCACCTGCTGTGGAGTCTCACTCTTTTTCCTGCACTGTCTATGATATTAAACAAATAACACTCAATTAGGGAAAAGACCCCTATGCAATGACCGCAACTTGAGATTCCTTCCGTGCCAGAATCTTTAAAGAATAAAAGCAGCCTGGTGTTGTTTCATTCAGCACCTTAACATCCACCCAAAACTGAAATCTCAAGTTTTGGTGGATTACCTCTTTATATAAAGGTACCTTTACACGATTTTAGCGATTTAACTTCTTCTATTAGCCGCAAAGTATACCTTATTTACAAACTTGCCCTGAACCTCTTGTTGAACTGGATGGACTGGTGTCTTTATTCAACCTTACCAACTATGTAACTATAAAACAATGTAACTCTGGATACTTGCAGCCAGGACGCCGAAGCTCATGAAACAAACATCACCCCAAAATGATGCATTTTCAGGGTAATTGTACAATGAAACACCCATTAATGTCCTCATTATTTCTATATAAATGAATAGTGAAAGCCATGTCTGTGGGCTGCATTTCCAGCAAGCTCTGCGTCGGATTGTCCCCTCTCTGCAGTGATGATGTATTTCTAGCCTATAGTGACATACATGCACATGCACTAACAAGGCGACCGCTGTGATATTTCTGCAATCTGGAGATGTAGAATTATCTATAGGTACCTTTGGCCAGCATCGCTTGTCAAGGAGCCCATAATTCGGGCCGGTAGCAGGGGGCTGACGCCGTTCAGATCCTCTCTTGTAATTGGTGGAACGATTTTGGAGCTGGTGCTGATTTCGGAAGGAGAATTCTTCATCTTAGGTCTGGCCATCCTATCAGCTGTGACAAGCTGCCTCCTTCCTCTCGCTCTTCCTTAACTCTCAATGATCATACTGCATGCAGTCTCTGCAGGCTAGTACCACCTGATTTATACTTCTTCCATGCTCCCCACTGGGAAGAAGTGGTACATTCCTCCTCTTCTACAGCAAGACATTGGAGAGGGGGGGGGGGGATGCTCTGACTTGGCTGCACTGGGATACCGGTGCTCTAGGACAGTTCTGCTGTAAGATGCTCTAGTCTGTATAGACAGTTCTAATGTCATCCTGGAGTCTAAACAAGAGATGCAATGCCTCCCCCTGCCTCTGTAATGGTCTCCTCCCACATCCTGTGCTTGATACATTGTATAGAAAATGATCAGCACACGCTTCTTCTATTATTTAATATTCTTGCAGCCAGTGGATGCCGTTGCGTAGCTGCAGGTTGGTTACGTCCTGGCTCAGATACATGATAGGACGGGGTGCAGTGGGCACGGTCACAGCTGGACCCTTGTTCTGCAAGCCACCTGCACTTAAAGGGGAACTCTGATCCTTAGAATGTCTTAGATGTACACGATAGGGACTGGATTCCTGAAAATCATTATATCAATCTGTGTTCATGTTGTAACTAAACTTGTTTCTTGTTAGCTTGTGATTCTACAGGTACATGCAGGGCAACCATATTTGAGAGTTCATTTTCCAATTTATGTCTATTTTAAAAGAGAGACTCTGGTTTGATAGAAAGGAAAAATAAGAATTTCCTAAAAATTGTGTCTCCTTTTTCCAGCGACAACATTTACAAACCTAGAGCCCGACACCTTCACAAACCATGTGTCAGAGCCACTAACGGCACTGTTTACACAGAAAATCATACTGAATTATGGCAACTAAAATAGAAAGAAATCCTGCGAGCCACCACTGTCTAGATGTATAAAGTGGTTTAAATAACCCAAAGACTAATGGTATTACGCCTGTCACATGTATCGTGAAAGATATATATATATATATTTCCCCCTGAAGCAGATATGATATCCCTGTATCGACACTAGTTGGAGTGGGGTCAGGACGGCACGACAAGACATCTTATAAGCCAAGGAGGACGCTCCTATCATCCCGATACCACCCTGGTATAATCTGCTACATGTTCATCATAGAATGGTGCACTGACGCACCTGATATATGGGAGTACCCCAGATGGGGGTCTTTGCTTTAGTGAAATTAATTGTTTAAAACGTCATTGCACCATCGAGTTTTTGCTTTCACATATCCCGGATAACTATGCTGAGGAACCCAGGAGCCTGACATCCTAAAGAGCCCAGAGGTGGTTCACATGCGTGCTTTGACTTAGCTTAATCGCAAAGTCGCACGCTCCAAGGTGAGCGTTTACTAGCTAAGGAGGGCACCTGAGTGAAGACACCCCAGCACGGCTTGGATCACACTTTTTATTGTTCTTGAATTACACAAACTTTTATCACGTTACTAGAGACGCAGTTGGATGCGATTTGGATGCGATTTATATGCACATGAGCACTTTGTCTTATGATTTGGATCACATATCCTCTGCAGTGTTGTTTATTTTCAGCACAGTCATTCACAACCTATTTGGACACTTTATATTGCACAGGAGCACTTTTTTTCTATATGTTATTTGTTTATGTTTATGGTTTTCAACACAGTTATGCACGAGGCACTTTAACCACTTGACCACTGGGCACTTAAACCCCCCTCCTGCCCAGACCAATTTTCAGCTTTCGGTGCTCTCACTCTTTAAATGACAATTACTCAGTCATGTAATACTGTACCCAAATGAATTTTTCGTCCTTTTTTTCATACAAATAGAGCTTTCTTTTGGTGGTTTTTGATCACCTCTGGGTTTTTTTTTTTTTGCGCTATAAATGGAAAAAGGCTGACAGTTTTGAAAAAAAAGCAATATTATTTTACTTTTTGCTATTAAAAATATCCCCAAAAATATATATATAAAAAAAAAAATTCTTCCAAAGCATTTTCTTTGTTTCTGTGATAAAATTTTGCAAATTAGTAATTTTTCTTCATAAATTTTGGCCACAATTTATACTGCTGCATATCTTTGGTAAAAATAACTCAAATTAGTGGATATTATTTGGTCCGTGTGAAAGTTAGAGACTCTACAAGTTATGGTGCAAATCATAAAAAATTGATCACATCTGAAGTACTGGTGGCCTATCTCATTTCTTGCGACCCTAACAAGCCAGGAAAGTACAAATGCCCCCCAAATGACCCCTTTTTTGAAAGTAGACATTCCAAGGTATTTAGTAAGATGCATGGTGAGGTTTTTGATGTTGTCATTTTTTCCCACAATTCTTTGCAAAATGAAGATTTTTTTTCCCCCACAAAATTGTCATTGTAATAGGTTATTTCTCTCACATGGCAAGTGTATACCACAAATGACACCCCAAAATACATTCTGCTACTCCTCCCGAGTATTACGATACCACATGTGTGGGACTTTTTCACAGCCTGGCCACATAGAGAGGCCCAACATGCAGGGAGCGCCATCACGTGTTCTAGGAGCATAAATTACACATCTGACTTGTTGACTACCTATTACACTTTTTAAGGCCCTGGAGCACCAGGACAATGACACGTGACACCGACGTGGCACTGATGACAGATGGCACTGATACGTGGCACTGATGACAGATGGCACTGATGTGGCACTGACACTGATGTGGCACTGATGACAGATGGCACTAATACGTGGCACTGATGACAGATGGCACTAATACGTGGCACTGATGACAGATGGCACTAATATGTGGCACTGATGACAGGTGGCACTGATGACACCTCGCACTGATGACAGATGGCACTAATACGTGGCACTGATGACAGATGGCACTAATACGTGGCACTGATGATACTGATGACAGATGGCACTGATACGTGGCCCTGATGACAGATGGCACTAAAACGTGGCACTGATGAAAGATGGCACTGATACGTGGCACTGATGACAGATGGCACTTGACACTGACAGGTGGCACTGATGACAGATGGCACTATAAGGCACTGATGACAGATGGCACTATGTGGCACTGATGAGATATGGCACTGATGACAGATGGCACTGATGACAGATGGCACTATGTGGCACTGAGGACAGATGGCAGGGACATGACAGTGGGAACAGATGGCAGGGACATGACAGTGGGGACAGATGGCACTGGGGATAGATGGCAGGGACATGACAGTGGGGACAGGTGGCAGGGACAGATGGCAGTGGGGACACTTTTTTTGCTTTTTTTTTTTTTACTTACCGCCGCAGCGGTTCGCTCTCCCTCCTCACACGCTGTCTTTATGTGAGGAGGGAGAGCCGCAGAACACCGGCGATGAAAGATGATCTCATATGTTTACATATGAGATCGTCTCTCATTGGCACCGCCGATCGCGCTGAAAATGGCCGCTATGATTGGCCGTTTTCAGCGATCTGTGACTGGATGTGTCCGAGGGACACGGCCAGCACAGAACTTCCCCGATGCGCGCCCGCGGGAGCGTGCATTGCGGAAGTAAACAACAGAGCATCCAGGGATGACCGCCCGGCAGATAGAGTCCGCGCTGCAGCCGTCTTTCGGCTATAGCGCGGGCGCGAAGTGGTTAAATTGGTTTTGTGTGTATATCATATCCATTTATTAGTTATTATAATTTGATTAATTTTACATAGTTTTAGTATACACTACAATCTATATAATTTTTAGCGTGGCATAATCAATTAATGAATTATGGGAACTGTTTTTTTTTTTGTTTTTTTTTTAAAGTTGTTCTTATTGTAATTTCAAAGTAAAACACAATACAATACAGAGCCTATTGGGCATACCCAGGCTTGGTCACACACAGAGCTTACTTTACTTGTTAATGAAATGAAGTACACATTACACATACACGTTCCTCCTTCTCCCCAGAACTATGGGAACTGTTTTTTTAAATTGCAACCTGCTCAGTAGTGACATGACTGGGGGGGGGGGGTTGGGGCACTTATATATTTTTTTAACAAAGGTATGTTAGAAAAAGAGCTGTTTTGTGAAATGACAATAGGCACAATTCCCTAAACCAGCATTTTTCAATCCTCAATCAGCCACAGCTCCCTGTGAAGGTCCATGCACACTAGGCAGCTGAAAAAATGCCAGAACCTCTGGCCAAAAACGCAGCATAAAATGCTAATAGTGGCTCGTGTTGCACAAGAGTTTATTTGCTTTTATAAAGTTTTTTTTTTTTTCTAAAACATTACCCTCTGCTAATTTTTCATTATAATCAACAATTACTCCTAAATGCCACGTTTATGTGCATTTATGAGTGTTTATGCGTGTCAAACGTTTTTTTATGCCCAGTGTGCATGGACCCTAAAGAAGAATTCCAGGTATGAATATTTCATACATACCTACTGTACATAGTTACATTGGTATAGCTTGGACCAACTGAACTACAATATGTGTGTACCATACCTGGGAATCCTTCTAGAACAGGGGTGCTCAACCCGTAGCCCATGGGTGCCCGCGACCTCATGCTCTGGGATGGGGGTCAGTAAGCCCAGATTGCAAATAACTGGTTACTGAGCTGCCATCCCAGAGCATCAGATTGCATGGAGCCAGCATGGCAACGGAGGAAGCAAATAGCCAGGGAGGGAGCAGGAGCCACATAAGCCGATGCTTCCTCTGTAGCGCCGGCTCTTTTCCCAGGTGGAGCGATACCAAGTGCCCTTCACCTGGGACCTTTCTAGTAGCCCGGAGAGAGATGCCAGCAGAAGCTGGAGAAGGAAAGGGTCAGTGTATTAAAAGGAGAAATATGGCCTTTATTTTTTTTTTTTGCAGAATCATACTCACCTAGGTGGATACAGCATCGGTCCGATGCTGCATCTGTCCCCCGCTGGCTCTAACACTGAGAACCGAGCAATCAAACACTGCCGATTGCTCAGTTCTCAGGGCTCCCTGAGCAGAGAGATGGTGACCGTCAGTCACTGCTTTCTGCTCCGCCTCCCCCCCTCGTTCACTGATGCGCTAGGCTGTGGAGGGGCCGGGAGCGGCTGGCTCAGCCTCTCAGCGGCTTGCTGAGAGGCTGAGCTGGGTGCCAGTCCAGGCATGTGGGCGGAGTCCAACTTCATTGTCGCGATCTTGCTGGAGCCTGGACCGGCTCTGTGGCATCAGCTGACAAGGGGCTTCAGCCCGCTGTCTGCTGAAAACGGGTCACAGGAGTGCAGAACGAACTGCACTTCTGTGATTCACAGAAGTACAACCAAACAAGCTTTGGCTGTACTTATCCTTTAAACATCACATAGATTGCACTTTTGCAATGAGCATATCAGCACTTATTAAAAAGGATTAGTAGGCTGCTTTCACACTGATCCGTAAGTAAATGCAGTGCAGTGCACCTGCGGCTTTACTGCGGGTTAGCTGCACTGAGTCATAGACTTTTATTATATCCTGCAGGTTTAATGTGCTTTCTGAAAGTGCACCACAACCCACAAAATGTATAAGACATCTATGGAAAAGCACAGCTAACCCACAGAAAAGCCACAGGTGCACCGCGCTTCACCTGCTGCGCAGCTAAACTGCAGCACATCAATGTGTTATAGGGGGCTCAGGACATTAAGGGCTCGTTTACGTTTGTGGTTTGGGGGGCAGTAAAAACCCATAGTTTATTGTGGCCCACAACCAGTTACCAAATCCCTTCAGTAGCCCTTGCTCTTCAAAAGGTTGAGCACCCCTGCTCTAGAAGCTGGAAGTCACTATAGCAGACACAGCTACTCCAGTGATCTCCACTAGCTTCAGGGCCCTGCTGAGTAGCTGCTCTGCTACATTGTGAACCCAGGAGGTCGCCTGGTTGGCAAGGGCACCATTCAGAGATCGCTTTGCTTTTCCTCAATGAATGCAAAGCATTCTCTGATTGGATGAGGTGGAGAGGCAGTGTGGTGACGTCACGCCCTCCATGCCTACCATCGTGAGGGCACACCCAGCACACATAACATTCAGCATATATGCAGCACGACAGAATAAAGCTTATCACTGTGGTGGCAACCCTGACAAACCCAGACGGCACTCCATTTGAGAAAGGCTGGCCTAAATTTTGTGTTTTTAGCCATATATGTTATTTGTTGCTGTTAGTTTCAGTTCTGAAAATGACTGTTATGGCCAATATTGAGGGCAGGGAAGCGTCATTAGAATGAAGCTGGCAACTGAAGGCCATGAGTTTTACGATCTCTAGTAGTAAAATGAATAGAGTCACTCCTAAAAGAAAGGATCAATGATCATTAAAATACAATTTGGTGGACCCAGAGCAGCATGGTTTTACTGAGAGAAGAGAATGTCAGACTAACCTGATAGAATTTTTATTCTATCAGATTAGTCTGATAGAATAAAAATTCTCATTTTGCAATAGATGATTGCAAATGGAGCAAAAAGTGATGTCTGGCAGTACGGAAAACGAATCAAATGCTGGGGAGTATCACTAGAGCAGGGATATGCAAAGGAATCTTGACAAAGTGTGAGTGCATAAAAATGCACCTATGACCCCTCTAAATTCGCTGGCTGTGAATCTCCACATCATGGTGATCCAAAACTGCCGCTTCTATTTTGCAATGAGGTTTTCTTGCCTCCAGTAAATGAGTTTTGATTCCACCTAAGGACATATTAATTCTTAGTCCTTCTGTGGCCAAAACGGAAGGGAACCTCTACCAAAGGGACCTACCCATATCATCGGGAATATTTCCTTATCAATCTAATTTTCTATTTGATAGCTGGCAGCCTGTATACCACAAACTATACCAAAACTCCTGAGGAAGCTCCAAATGAGCGAAACATGTCGAGTGGTATTTATTGAGTGGTATCCTTCCTATTGCTTACCTAAATTGGATGTGGATATTGAGAGATTTTTAACTATCTTTGTGCACTGTGTAATAATTGTAATAATAAAAACCTTTTTATGGATAAATTATACATGTCTATCTACTCAATTTACCTTATACAAAAAGCACGTTAAAAGTCCTGGGGTTATTTACCACATCTTTCTTCTCTTTGTTTACCAAAAGATATTGATAAAAAAAGACAAGTCCAGAGACATAAAACAAAAATGGGGAGGAATAAAACACAGGAGAGCCTGCAAAGTGGTCCCAAACACAAAAAACTAAAAACAAACCAAACTATTTAAACCTTTCTAATAACTTATATTATCACTCTGTGCCCTTAGTTTTTCACATCAAATTGTCCTTTAAAGGATATTACCTGTTGATACTGTTGTACTTTGTATTGCCACCAGAGTGTGCATGCTCCCCTTTACATAAATAAGCCATGTACTGTATTACTTATTACAGTATACATGGCTTACTTTTAAGGTCATGCAATTGCTTTTCTTAATGTCACTCAGTACAGCATGGGTTGAGGGCGTAACTAAGCCAAGTGTGCATTTTGTGGAAAAAGTTGTTTATACTTGGAACAAACTTCTATCTGGTATTGAGGTAGTGAATAAGTCAATGGTAAGTAAATTTAAAGCCTAACGCCAGGTTTTATTGAATTTTAACTAGTTACTTTGGGCAAAGCTGGACCAAACTATAATCAGATAAAAAATGTTTAAACAAGAAAAGAAAAACACGCACAAAAATCAACGCATACTAGCACATTATGCGATACCTGCAAATGAAGCCTGTGCCGTCCCCATCTTTGCCCGTCTTCCTTCCAGGGCCACGGACTCTGGCTGTGTGACTGGCCCGAGCCACGTGACGTCACCCCTGAGCATATGCACACGCAGGAGCCGCCAGTCACGGCACACGCTCCTGAAGAAACGGCATGCCATTCCGAGCCGCTACACCATGCTGCCTGCCACCCCCTACGATGGGGTAAGTGCCGGACTGACCGGCAAACAGCAGGGTGGTGGGTGCCACGGTTGCCACTCGGGGGGGATGGGTGGTTGTTTGCCTTCCCCCCGTGTGTTGAGTTATTTTGAGGGGACAGCAAATTTACACTGTTATACAAGCTGTACACTCACTACTTTATATTGTAGTAAAGTGTCATTTCTTAAGTGTTGTCACATGAAAAGATATAATAAAATATTTACAAAAATGTGAGGGGTGTACTCACTTTTGTGAGATACTGTAAATGAACCCCTAAAGCCCACTGTCAGCTAACGTCACAGAGCTGGTCCAGGCTCTGAAAAGATTTTGACCATACAGCATCCCTGGGCCAGCACGCCCGCCCCCCTCCACAGATCAGTGCTCCAGTGAGCGTGGGGGGCAGAACACAGAGCCAGTGACTGACAGTCCCCAGCTCTCTGCAGCCTGAAGACTGAGAGCTGAGCGATCAGAGGTGTTTGATCGCTCAGTTCTTAGAGCCGGTGGGAGGCAGATGCAGCATCGGATCGATAGGGGAGTATAATTTTGTTTTTACTTAAACCCATACTGTTCTTTTAATTACAATAATGTCAGTTAACCCAGTGGCGTCTCTACGGGGGAGTTGGGGGTGGGGGCTGCACCCAGGGGACACCCGCCAGAAGGTGACACCCAGCACGACACTGGATTGAGAGAGGCGCCGCAGCTCTCTCCTCTTCCTCCTTCACCTACGCACTCCGGTATCTCAGCTGTGTCTCCTTAGCGATGTTCAAGGAGGGAGGAGGAGAAAGAATGGTGAGGCAGAGGCAGACAGCTCTGAAGTTCCATAGCCCAGTGGCCGGCGTCCCACAGCATGTCCTCCGTGAACTGGCACTGCAATTGCTCACCTATTATTGTGACAGGCAGGTGGTGAGAGGTGCTGGCTGGCTATCACAATTCCACTCCTCAGAACGAACAGAGTCTAGATGGAGGGACATTTGTGTGGACAGAGCCACGCTGATCTGAGGTCTGTAAATGTAGGGAGGGGAGATATGGGGGGGAGGAGGGGGGTTACATTAGGGGGATTACAGGGGGGGTTAAATTAGGGGGATTGCACAGGGGGTTACATTAGGGGGTGTGACAGACCTAGCCGGGAGAAACACTTTTGGAGGGGACTGAATGCTAGCCTCTTGCTGATCGATCGTGGGCCCTGGCATTTGGGGGAACGGTGCTCTTTGTGAGCTGTATGCCTGGGGACCCTGGATTTACTATATTAGAAATAGTGGCTGATTCATAATGCTGGGACAAATACTGTTAGGAGATGCTGATATCAATTCCAGCCACCTGTCTGTTGCCTACTATAATGTGTATTGTAAATAAGTCTAGAGTCATTAGATCCCCATTGTTGTTTGTGTTAATTAACATTGCTATTGTGTGAAGAAGAGTTCGGTGTGGATTTGTGATAATGTTGATTGGGTTTTCTGAGCTACAAGACGGCCAGTCTGGCCTAAAGGTCAAGTCTGAGTCATCTAGGCTGTCTAAAGGGATTAGTTAATTAGCCCATTTTAATTAGGTTTCTGGTCACAGGTGTTTGTTCAGAGTAATATGAGCAGGAGGTATACACCTCCTCTTTTACTGTATAAAAGAGCCTGTATTCCTGTCAATAAAAGAGATTCCTGGTTGAACTTACATACATCCTGCCTGGTGTTTGTTCTGAGCTATCACAACTGGAGATGAACGGCACATAGCTGTAGTTCTAGTCCCGGAGCATCGGATGACGAACCATCAGATGTTGCCATCTGCAATCTGATTCTATAGCTGCAGAGGGAGAGTGGAATCGAGTGAGCAGGGGCTCTTTACAGGGGGATTACACGGGGGTTACATTAACCACTTCCGGACCGCCGCACGCCGATGTATGTCCAAACTTTGAAGGGGGATATCATTGTTATGGCAGCAGCTAGCTGCCATAACCCCGGTATCCCTGTTTGCGTGCAGCGGTCCGCTTTCTGATAAAAGTGGTCCCTGCGGCGGATTCGCTGCGGGATCACTTTTATCAATGGTGGGAGAGGGCCCCCCCGCCGCGATCTGGTGACCTCCGCCGCTTACCAGAGCCGTCGGTAGTGGCGGAGACGATCGCGTCCGTCTCCCTCCTGTGCCTGGAGGCGAGTGAGGCTAAGATGGCGCCCACTCGTCTCCATGACACTGCTGGGTGGAAGCGACGTCAAAACGCCTCTTAAAGGCATATTTTTTATAATGTAATTTTTTTAAATTACACTTTTTTTTTTTTTTTTTTTTTTTTTTTTGCATTTTAGTGTAAATATGAGATCTGAGGTCTTTTTGACCCCAGATCTCATATTTTGGAGGTCCTGTCATGCTTTTTTCTATTACAGGGGATGTTTACATTCCTTGTAATAGGAATAAAAGTGACCCAATTTTTTTTTTAAAAACAGTGCAAAAATAAATAAAATAATGTAAAATAAATAATAAAAATACATTTTTTTTTCTTAAAAACCCCCGGTCCCGACGAGCTTGCGTGCAGAAGCGAACGCATACGCGAGTAGCGCCCACATATGAAAACGGTGGTCAAA
Source organism: Lithobates clamitans (assembly GCA_037952925.1). Classification (NCBI taxonomy): domain Eukaryota; kingdom Metazoa; phylum Chordata; class Amphibia; order Anura; family Ranidae; genus Lithobates; species Lithobates clamitans. Next base: position 1,869,967 of record JBBGZY010000695.1, on the reverse strand, counting down.
CCACACATGTGAGGTATTGCTGCGACCGATAGAGTGAGAGCAATAATTCTAGCCCTAGACCTTCTCTGTAACGCAAAACATGCCACCTGTAGAATTTTTTTAAACGTTGCCTATGGGGATTTTTGAGGGTAAAAGTTTGACGCCATTTCATGAGCGGGCGCAATTTTGAAGCGTGACATGTTGGGTATCAATTTACTTGGCGTAACATTATATTTCACAATATAAAAAAAAATTGGGCTAACTTTACTGTTGTCTTATTTTTTTATTCAAAAAAGTGAATTTTTTCCCAAAAAAGTGCCCTTATAAGACTGCTGCGCAAATACGGTGCAAAAAAAAGTATTTCAATGACCGTCATTTTATTCTCTAGGGTGTTAGGAAAAAAACAATATATAATGTTTGGGGGGTTCTAAGTAATTTTCTAGCCAAAAAACCTGTTTTAAACATGTAAACACCTAAAGTCCAAAACGAGGCTGGTCCTTAAGTGGTTAAGGGGATTGCACAGGGGGGGTTACATTAGGGGAATTACACAGGGGGGTTACATTAGGGGGATTGCACAGGGGGGTTACATTAGGGGGATGAGCCGTGCTGATGCTCTAGCCTGCTTAGTGCCCCGGATTGCACAAACACGGGGGGGGGGGGGTGACACCAAATTTTACCGCAGTAGGTGACACCAACCCTAATGATGCCACTGAGTTAACCACAAAACTTACAATCTCCATAAGTAAGGAGCAGGCCAGCCATGATGCTAAATTTCTAATATGAGTGGTGCATGGTCTGAAAATTCCCCTGGGAGATATGTCACCTCATCCATCAGAGGAAGCGGGTTATTATTGGAGAAAGCCAGATCAAAGCGAGTTAGAGTTTTGTGAGAATCTAAATAACACAAATACATGCGGGTCTCTGGATGCCCCATCTTTAGAAATCAGGTAAGTTTCATCTGTTCTTCAAGTCAACAAAACCACCAGTAGGTCTCCCTGATCCATCCAAGCGATCCATCTGGCAATCATGGATTGCATTGAAGCCTGCAAGTAGTAGGATGGGTCCATCGACTTTTTCTGCAGCCTGGAGGGATATTTTATTTAGAAAGTCAATGTCTGGTAGGGGGGAGTTGGTATGGGGTGTTAAAACATAGACATTGAGTTTCATTGGAATTTGGTCATGCAGTGCTAGCTTAAGCAGTATGTATCAGCCAGACAGAGGCGGCTCTAGGCTTTGTGAGGCCTTAGGCAAAACTTACACATGAGGCCCCACGACCTGGGACGCTCCGTGATGAGGCAGCTATTCCTCAGGCTCTGGGCAGTATCTGATTTGTCTGTCAGCTCCTAAGCCACAGAGTCCCAGTGGGGGTAGGCGGAGCCGCCGGCGTCAACTTCAGTGATTGAGAACAGGCAAATTAGGCGTCCGCGAGGCCCCTGTGAGTGCGAGGCCTTAGGCGACCGCCTAATTTGCCTAATTAGAGAGCCGCCTCTGCAGCCAGATGAGTGACTCTGTCAACAGAATCTCTGTTGACACAAACTGAGCTATTAGGTGGAAACTCCTTGGAACCCATTAGGAAGGTCTCTTGGAGAGGTGACAGTTAGCCATTGAGGCCTGATAAGAGTACTCTATCGCCTCCACAGAAGTACATTGAACTAAAAGATGACATAGGGTGTGATGACGGCTGGGACCAAAGGAAGTCATACTGCCAAAGATTAAATGAGTTTCATGTATCAACTGCAAAAGTTAGGATGTAAGGTCAATGTAGAGTAGGAATCATAGTGATCTTGCAAAGTGCTTATTGAACAATGAGAAACCATAACTATGAGAAAAAGATGTGTAGGTGACCTGTTGGGATCAGTGAGATGACCATAGGAGGATCAGCATGCAGGTATTTGATGGTAGCTATGTGATCTTAGGATGTAGCAGAGTTCATAATTACAAAAGAAGAGGAGGAGGCTGCATACTGTAGGACCCCAGTAGTATTAAGAACAAAATGTACATAACAGGCCGGGCCACCACTAGTTAAAGTACATTGTAATAATCCAACATAACCTAGTATCATGGACCATGTAAAGCTTTAAACCTTGGCAGGTTAAAGAGGAGATGTAGAACTTACCTGGTTCTCCCAGGTTGGTTACAAGGCTTCCATCACTGGGGTTACATTTTAGCGGTTTGACCAACACAATAAAATTAAAGTTTACCTGGTTATAATTAATGTCATCAGGTTCTGAAGGGAATATATTTTGTTTTTAAAGTTTTAAATATAGCTAATCATTCCTATCTTGTCTGTGTATAGTTTAAAGCGGAGTTCTACCCAAAAATTGAACTTCCACTTTAAGTGTTGGTGACTTCCTGATATGCCACATTTGGCAAGTCATTTTTTGGGAGGGTGGGCGGGTATCCTGCTTTTACAGGCACCCAGCTTTCTCCCCTGGCGCCGCCACACTGGAAGGAAGATCACCTCTCCCCCCTCCCTCCCTGCAATCTTCTGGGACACGTCACAGGTCCCAGAAGATTGCCGGCCATTCACAGCTAGGCTCGCTCACCTGTCACAAATAATCCAATGGTTTGTCCAAATTGTTTATTTCCTATGATCATCAGCTCCACCTAGGGGCCATAATGCAGTATTTTCCTGATTGAGGTAATTCAGGAAAATACTGCATTCTGACCAATAGATGGAGCTCACGATTATAGGAAGTAAATGCATTAGGAGACAATTTTAGATTATTCGTGACAGCTGAGCGAATGCTTGAGAGGTTTTTTATAAACAGACCCCTAAGTGTACTTTGCTGTTAATTCAAGTCTATCAGCCTGCTGTTGTTATTGGAACAGAAAAGTATAACAAGCAAAAAAAAAAAAAAAAAAAAGTATACTGTGCGTAATCTACTAAAAATGTGTTTTTGTCCGTGTTCTCAAAGGAGAGTTTTCTAAATGTTTTCTGTCCTGAGAGAAAGTGAAGGTAAAACTTCCCAAAAGTGACACAAATGACAGTAAACACCTAATAGACATTCTAACCTATCCCCACTCTAAATAAAAATAAAACGCTTTGGCTCAAGTTGGACTTTAATAAAATCCATATGACTAATCTTATCATAATCGTCAATCAGGGAGGATGTTGAATATACATCTAAGTAGATATAAATTCATTGCAGGGAGGATCCATAAATCAATATATGAAACATCATTATTAAAATATACATTAACAAGCATAAAAAGTGGCATTAAAAGCAGCTCTCCTTGTAAACTAATAACATGTGTTTCCATTAGACCGGAGTTATTTTAGAATTGCAGAAAACAAATCAGAGTTTAGAAATTCTTGTCTGCAATGTCCTGGACTTCAGATCTTGGGTGGGTGGAAGTGACAGCGGGCATGAAACAGGTTCTAGAAGGGTCACAAGTGGTTTGTGTTACTCCCACCGGGATCCAAAGAACCTACAGTGACCGTTGTGTGTGGATAACCGGTTTGCACACATCACTTCCAAACAACATATGTAGCCAGCTGTGGACCTCCGACCCCCCCAATGTGTCCCCCTCCCGACATCCAATGGAAGCAGCCATCTGTCCTCCTTTGATAACTTTCAGTGGCAAACGCTCCTCAAAGACAAGATTTGTATTTTTTTTTTATTGCTTGTACTTGTAATTTATTGTTAATTTACTTCAAATTTGATCTCAAAATGAAGATATTTGGGTTCATTTACTAAAAATAATTAGACATTAATTTATTTTCCCCAAGAGCTTAGTGAATGTGGTGAAGCTCTGTTGACTTCCATCAACCAAACATGTTCAAGCTAAAATGCCTTTTTTTTTCCTTGAACAGGATTGGGTATCCTTTGCAAAGTGAAGTTTCACTACATTCACTATGCTCTGGGGTAAATTCCCTTGCAAAGTGCAACATTACTTGCAAAGTGAACAACCGATTTACCTGTTACCGAATTGTATAAATAGTGGTATGCAAACCTAGTACACGGGGTCTTCCCATGTGTCTCTGCCTACCCCTCCATTATATCTTGCTGAACACTGTTAGTGATAACCCCCCAAAGGAAACCTGTGATGGATAACATACTTTATGTGGGCTACCATTCCTGACTTCCATCACAGCATTTTCGTTTGGATCTCATTGTGATCCTCGGGCTCTGGCACTTTTTCCATCCTGGAACAAGTCCTGACTTTACTTGTTTCAGACTTGATATGGAATAGTAACTTAGAAAGTACTGAAGGTAGCAAAGCAACTAGTATTTTCTTAAAGAGTGGTGAGCAATAGCAGACTCCAAAAAATAGTGCTTAAAGTGTTACTAAACCCACAACAGTAAAATCAGTCTGAACAAAAAAAGGGGCTAAAAACCACCCCTTATGTCAATCCACACATGTGCAGTGTGATATAGGATAGGATCCCAACGGTTCGTCAATAGGACGAGCTCCCTCCCACGTAACAAAAAAATAGGGACTAGAAAAAAGGAGGAACCAGGGACCAGGTGGCCCCAAGAAAGCTAACAAAGGGAGAAGCTACCACGTTATGGGATCAAAAAAATACAGTAAAATCAGTCTGTATTTGCAGTAAAGCATGCTTGTTATACTCATTGTGTTTCCTAAGAGGTTAATCCTCTGCATTGCGTAAAAAAGCTGTTTAATACTGTCTTCTCTGATCCTCTCCTCCAACTGCCCCCAATATATTTCCTGATATTACAGAGCCAGGGGACAGGCTGCACATGCTCAGTTTGGTATGTATTGCCAGAGAGTTTTTTTTTTTGGGAGGGTGCATGTGATCAGCACAGGGCCAATCAGCACTGCCCAGATAGAGGGTCAGGGGTCCTGCATCCTGATAGGTCAGTCAGTGCAGAATGAAAACTCCTCCTACAAGCTTTAAACAGGCACTGATAGAAGTGACAAGACTGCTATATATTGCTGATGAGAAAAGGTATTTAGCAGTTTATATTTACTAAAATAATTGAATTTCCATGTTCCGTGTACTGTGGGAGACCAAATATAGTTAATATAGAGTCCTGGGTTTAGTAACACTTTAAGGAAACCCGATCCTAACTTTTACTCTCCATAAAATCTATCCAATCAGATAAAAACTTGGAAATGATAGTGCTTAGTCTTGATTTGGGTTAGAGACAGGTGGAATCTAAAATCGGATTAACTGGCTACACATACATAGGGAGTTGATTTACTAGAGCAAATAATCTGTTTACTTTTCAGAGGAAGTTGTACTTTGCAAAAGAATCTTTTCCAGAGCATCATGAGATGAAGCTCTGCTGACTTCCACCATCCAAACAGGTGTAAGCAAAAAATGGTGTTTCCTTGCATGTGATTGGGTGTGGTTCACTAAATGAAAGCTCTGGGGCAAATACCCCTGCAAAGTGCAAATTCCCTTGGAAAGCAAACAACCTATTTGTCTTTGGTAAATGGACCCCAAATGATCCCAAACACCTACCACCCAGGACTCTCTAATATTCCAAATCTGACTTCTAGTATGGGTAAGTACCGGTTCTGCCCTTTTCCACAAAGTAAGAATTTGCATATATTTTAGCACCCAGGTTTTGGGACTCCACGCAGTGATTGTCATGTATTCATGGCGCTAGTGCAACTAGTTCTATAAAGAGACGCAATTATTTAAGTCTCTGAAGGTGTGGCAAGGGTTCGGCATGCAAGTTGGGTGTAATCATAGGCGTGCGCACAGGGTGTGCCAGGTGTGCCTGGGCACACCCTAATCGCCTTGTGCGGTGCATATTCCCCTCTGTTTAGACCACTGATATTTCATCCCCCAAAAAAATGTTACAAAAGAAATTTTTTTTTTTTTAAATAAAATAAACAAAATTACACTGTCCACTGCCCTACTGACACCATCAGTACATATACACATGCATATGTATTTGAGCTTTGGGGTGCACACCCTAATGCAAGAGGCTGCGCACACCTATGGGTGTAATTCAACCATTGCTACTTTTTTTAATAGCGATCTTCTTAAACTTGTTACTCCACTTTAAAAAGCAGTGTGGAACACAAAGCACATCTCAGCTTAGCAACTACGTAGCAACAGGGCCGAAAGATTAGGAAGTCAGTGTGTGTGGGGGTGATGACTGGGAAGAGGTTTATTTTTATGCCATGGAAATTCATGTGTATGCAGTAATCCTTATATATTAGGTTATTAAAACTAAACACCAAGCTGGTATTAAAAAAAAACAAAAAAAAAACATAATTTCATTCAAAATCTTTAATGCCCTGTACACGCGGTCGGATTTTCCGACTGAAAATGTGTGATTGGACCTTGTTATCCGAAATTCCGACCCTGTGTAGGCTCCATCACACATTTTCCTTTGGAATTTCCGACACACAAAGTCGTGCTATAACATCCGTTGTCGGAAATTCCGATCGCGTGTACACAAATCCGACGCACAAAGTGCCACGCATGCTCAGAATAAATTAAAAGACGAAAGCTATTGGCTACTGCCCCGTTTATAGTCCCGATGTACGTGTTTTACGTCACCGCGTTTAGAACGATCGGATTTTCCGACAACTTTGTGTGACCGTGTGTATGCAAGAAAAGTTTGAGCCAACATCCGTCGGATAAAAATCCATGGATTTTGTTGTAGGAATGTCCGATCAATGTCTGACCGTGTGTACTGGGGCATAACTGTGTTTTAAAAACAGCTGGTATAAGTACCTGGACTTGTCTTATTAGCCTTCTGTAATCCTCTGTACAGCAGACCTTAGAACTGGATATATGGCAGCTCTGATGTTTTAGTTGTATTTTAGTTGACTAAAATCTCCAGTACATTTTAGTTGACTAAAATCTAATGAGTGTATTTAAAGGGGTTGTAAACCCTTGTGTTTTTTCACCTTAATGCATCCTATGCATTAAGGTGAAAAAACTTCTGACACTGACTGGCCCCCTAGCCCCCCCCCTTTAACTTACCTGAGCCCGTACGTTCCCTCAGCGGGGACGTGCGGTCTCTCTGCCCAGGTTTCTTGGCTCTTGTTTGGATAGATTAATAGCAGCGCAGCCTTTGGTTCCCGCTGCTGTCAATCAAATCCAATAACGCCGGCTCCAGGGGGGGTGGGGCCGAGTCCGGTATTCTGTGTCTATGCACGCAAATGCTGGACTCGGGAGCGCGCCCGGAAGGTAACCCCCAGGGAGAGCGCTTCTCCTAGGGGGTTATCTGATGAGAGGAGGAGCCGCGAGCACCGCTGGGGGACCCCAGAAGACGAGGTTCGGGGCCACACTGTGCAAAACTAATTGCACAGTGGAGATAAGTATATGTTATGTTTGTTATTTTAAAAAAAACAAAGAACGAGGGTTTAGAACCCCTTTAAATTGTAATGTCATTATTTAAGCATTTTTCTAGACTTGCCAAACTCATTATATACTCCTAGAGTAAAAATCTAATAACATGTTATTATTTATGGTACAAATACAGAGTTTTGCCCATCAGGAATTTAGATGAAGCACCACACAGCCAGTAATAAAAACATGATATAGGTTTATTGATGACTGTATATAACTATGTAATGGATTTGTACATTTGGGCCAACTGTTTGGCATTATGACACCTTTTCCCAGTTCTATTGCTGGCATACTCAGTAAACCTATACCATGTTTTTATTACTGACTGTGTGGCACTTCATCTAAAGTCCCAATTGGCAAAACTCTGTATTTGTATGTACAATGGGGATGGAGGTGCCTCGCGGGGGTACTACCAACCATATTCTGTTTCTAAGTTATTATTTATGGTATTAAGGTTTGAACACACTACAAACACAGATTTAGCCGTTCTGATATATAACGGCTTTATAAATAAAACCAAGCTTCATAAACAAAATTATTGCTTTTTGACATACAGAAGTGCAACTTTAAAATATAAAAAAAAATCCCAAAAAAACTGTAAACTCTTTTGGCTGTAATGCCATTGCACATATTTCCTGAATATATTACCAACATTAAAGTGGTTATACCCTCACATATACCCAGTGAAGTGAATTGCCACAGATGATACACAGAGATTAAACAAATCTTCCTACATAAGTTTTACTTGTATATCTGCTGTCTTCCCTTTTCTACACTCTTTGGAAAGTACAGATGGGGTTAGAAATCTTTCTTCCTCATTCAGCAGTGGGTGGGGAGTCTGGGCTTACACTGTGTGAGAGCTGATTGGAGGAAAGGGACACCCCCCGATCCACAGAGGAACGAAGGAACATGAAGAGCTGCAGTTTGAATATACGAGCTCAGTTCTCATCTCCCTCAAAGTACCCTCCCCGACACAAATTTTTAGCTCCTCAGGTGACATCTCCTGTGACAGAGAACGTGTCAGAAGTGACTCTGCTGATAGCAGAGGAACGGAACACTAGAGAGAAACAGCACTTAGAGCTTTGGAGAGAGATAAGTAAATACTACAGATATATGTACTTAGGTCAAATCTCATGAATGGGGTTTACAACCACTTTAACCACTTCCCCCGGGTGGACGTCATATGACGTTCTGGACTTTGAGTGAAGATATCTGGATGATGCCTGCAGCAACAAGCATCTACAGGTATTTTTTTTTTCAGCCGGCAATTCTCTGTGTTGTAAAAGCCATTCTAGCAGCTGATTAGCCACTGGATTGCTTTTACAGGCAGTGGGAGGGGACATCCCCCCCTCCTGACACCCTCTGGTGCCTCTCTGGGCTCTCCTGTGTGACTGGGGAGCCAGAGATCCAATCCAGCAGCAGTGCCGGTTTACTAAAGAGTTGGCCGGGGATGAGATGTCCCTGGAAGACCGGAAGCAATGTCATGAACAAACACGAACAGTTTTTTTGCTGGAAAGCCTGGGATTGTTTTTGTTTTTTTATCTCATGCTTTCCAGCATAGAGGAAAGATGTGGGGTCTTATAGACCCCACATCTCTCCACAAGGAGGACCTGCCGTGCCTTATTCCTATCACAAGAGATGTTTACATTCCTTGTAATAGGTAAAGTGTAAAGATAAAATGAATGAAAACATTTTTTCTTACAGCGCCCCGTCCCCTCGTGCTCACACACAGAAGTGAGCGCACACTCAGACTGCTCCTGCATAAGTAAATGGTGTTCAAACCACACACGTGATGTATTGCTGCAATCTTTTAAGTGAGAGCAATAATTCTAGCACTAGACCAGTGGTTCTCAACTCCAGTCCTCAGGACTGTAATTCTAAACAGGTAACCTGCAAAACTTTTTAAAGTGTCGCCTATGGAGATTTTTAAGTACTATAGTTTGGCACCCATCCACGAGTGTGCGCATTTTTAAAGCATGACATGTTTGGTAGCTATTTACTCAGTGTAACATCATCTTTTATAGTTTACCAAAAAAATGGGTTATATATTGTGTTTTTTGCATTAAAATTCATTAAAGTGTTTGTTTTTTGACCACCTGACGTAAAAAATTGCAGCAATCATAAATTTTATTCTCTAGTTTCTCTGCTAAAAAAATATACATGCTGTTTGGGGGGTTCTGAGTAATTTTCGAGCAAAAAAAATATATGATTTTTACATGAGAAATGCCAGAATTGGCCTGGGCTGGAAGTGGTTAAATATAAAAAAAAAATAAGAAAAAGCCTTTCAGCAGCTTAGTAGATGTACTTATATCTATGTGGTAGTACAGCGTTAATTTTGACATCAAATTTCGATTTAGTTTTAGCCATAGTCTTTTGACTAAAATGCCATTTTAGTTTTAGTCATCTGAATTGTTTTAGTTTTAGTTGTATTTTAACTAAAAAATAGTGCTAATCGTCGATATTATTTTCGTTGATGAAGTTAACACTGGTCTTCAGGAAAGATACAAAAAAAGAGAACCCTTTTAGTCAAGGGGTTTGCCTATGACTATAGTACGGCGAATTTGAGGAAGATGCTTTGTTGACCACGGACAAGAATTGGTTATCCAGCACTACATTGTTCCATTTATTTTTTAAAACACAAAAACGTTTTTGGTTTACAATAAAGAGTAATGGCGCAGTAACACAAAAATCCCAATTCACCTTCTTCAGATCAAGCTAAGTAACATTTGATTTGTTGCAGAGTGATCACCGATAACTGCCGTTTCCACTTATCGTCATTGTGGAAGGTTATAATGTACAGGAAGTGGTGCTGTTCAAGTGGTGATTTCAGCACACTGGCTATGAAGTCCAATTCGTTTCTCCTCCATAGTAAGCTCATCCACAATGTAAAAATCAATAGTCAGCTACACAGCTGTTATCTCTAACCACAACTATAGGTCCACCGTGTCAGATGAATAATTTATGCCATAAAAAAAACAGCAAACGTGTTTAGAGTGAGGTACTTCACACCATTGAGCTTGGAAATCTCAAAGCAAGCCTAATCTTTGTCTATGGATGGCCCCACTAGCAGCACTTTGGTTTGCAATTGCAGTGAGGTCCCTGTCCCAGAGAACAGCATATCTTCAGTTTTTTTTCCAGAATTTGCAATCGCACACCAATCCACCTCATTCACTTTTCACCAGTCACCCCTTTCATTAATGGAGGAGAGAAATTTCCAAATCCACCCACTGCAGACTCCTTGCTGTCTCTCAGTTACAAAAAAAAAACCTGATTTGAAAAATGAAGTTTCTCCCAGCTGTTTATTAGACACAATCTGCTATAGGTGTTGGGATGTGACTTGTGATATAGAAAGTAAAAGATGTAAAAAAAAAGGAAGGCTTTGGAAGTATAGTCCTAGCAACCCTGTGAGGTGCTTTCTGGATTTGAAGTGTGGAGCAGGGTGTCTCTAGCAGCATTTTTTGCTCAATCAGCTGGAGGAGGAGGGCACACTGGGAGATGTAGTTCGCAAAGGTAAGGATCGCTGTGCTTTGCAAGCGACAAGAACTACAGGCCCCAATAGGCCATGGGACAGAGTAGGAGAAAATGTTGGGCTTTTATGATTCTGCCCAGGAAAGTCTGGGGCGTTTGGGAGCCAAAAGAGAGAGAGAGAGAAAATACCTCTATGCATTGGCTCCTGCTCACTGGGAGTTCGGCCTGTAAGACCCAGGTTCAGTGACTGTGAGCTAAGACCACCCAGTGCAGCACAGCTGCAGACACATCCTCAACCACCAAACTGCTGTCTTTAGGAGGCCAAAGCTCTACTGCCAATGGGTAACACTGCTGTTAACTGGAAACCTCGGGAAGTGACTTAAGGGGCCCCCCTTCTGCCAGGTGCATCTTCAGCTGTATCCTGGGACGTGAGAGAGTGTTATCGGCCCAAGTTTGTTACTGATTGCAGAAACGGTCTTACTGACTACAGGTCGTGAACTACACTTTACATCAACCCAGGCTGACCCGGATATCTGAAACTGCATCCAAACTAGTTTAAAACTGTGATTGTTCCAAACTATCTCTGTTGAGCTGCATCTATTCTCCAGTTATTAAAAAGACTACTTCACAGCTACAGCTTACATCCTCTGCATACACGTCCTTAAGAATGGTTATAAAGTGCACCAGCTCCTCTTAAAGGGCCCCAACGATAGCCAGCAGAAGAAACATTTAAAGACTGCCCCCTGTGTTATAATGGACCTATTGGCTTCGTCTCATCACTGTTTGGTTATTACTCTTCTGTAAAGCAGTTATAGAATTTATCAGACTGCCCTAGGCTGGGCACAACCACTGCCAGTGCACATTGACATACAAGTCCCTCACGTTTGTTACATGCTTTTTCTGCTGATCATTACTGCACTGTAGGTGGCGTTGTCACAGTATATGCTGATCTGGATAGCATGTGATATCTTATACTTAGAATGACTTTCTTGTGCCAATGATGTTTGCATAGCAATTTAATACCTATTGTTCCTATTAACTCTGTATCCCTGTTACTTATATTACAACCAGTTTTTTTTTTCTTTATAGATGTATCACCCTGATGTTTAAGCAGGGTTGCTCCTAAATTTACCTGCCCGGTGTAGTTATCTTGGCTCATTGTTAGGGATCAATTGAGTTCCCCCTAAGTCTGCAATTGCTGCACTTCTCTCTTCTGCCGCTAGGTGGCCGGGTACCTGACGACATTAGATAAGATAGGGGCAAAGCAAGGACAGATTAGGAGTATATGGGGCATCTCAGCCAATGGGCAGGGGTTTTCTTAAAACCCTTGGCCTGCTGGGAGAACCTATATATTTGGGTGGAGTCAGGTGATCAGTGTTTTGTTCCACCTGGACGGCTGTCTGGGTGGACATGTGTTGTATTGCCTGGGCTGCTAGGCCGGAGTTTGGGCCTATCCTGGGCACATCTGTCTGCTAGGCTGTCTGAGGGCCTATCCAGAAGCGAGAGAGCTGTGTAGGTTTGGGATTGCGGCTTGCAGTCCAACCAGAAGTGACAGTTCAGCCAGCCGGAGAACCTGTTGTGGTTGGAGGTAGAGGGGAAGCTGTCGCCACTAAGGGACCAACTACCTTACTACCAAGGACCACAGTGAGTAGCTGAAGCAAGTACCGGAGCAGTATTCTCACCAACCGGGGACGTTGAAGAACTGGGAAACTTCAGCAGGTGTCAAGCCAGGGACCCAGCCAGCGGAGGTGACGCTTGCAGAACAGTCTTGTGTGTCAAGCCAGGGACCGAGCAGGCCAGTGGGGTGAAGCTTGAGAAGTATCTGGAGTGTCAAGCTAGGGACCCAGCAGAGAAGCGGGGGTGACGCTTGAGGAAGATACTAAAGTGCAGATTGGAAGAGCTCAAGGTATTCGGTGGCAGTGAATCAGCAAGTCTAGTGAGAGAGAATAGGAGCTCAGTGGGTTGAGAACCTACAAGAAGTGACTGTAAAGAAAATGAAGTTACAACTTTTGTTAGGAACTGTTCTAAGACTCATAGGAGACAGCATTCCTACACATGCAGATGTGGTGTCTTGCTGGAAGCCTTTCCATGCATGGCTGTCTACCAGTAGAAGTCTCGGAGTCTGCCAATTAACATTGCAACTACCTTAAGGGTGTTCTGCCCCTAAACCCTCTCTCCCAAAGTTCTGTTCAAGAGAATTAAAATCTCTTTGTATTCAAGAAGTGTCTGGCACCCATGAATATACATTTACACTACACCCACTATGCCTTACAACCCACTCTGTATGGAAGGATGTCAGCAGCTCTTGGCTCCTGAGGTTCTCATTAGACTAAAGGAGGCCTGGGACCTTGCTACATAACCTCTGGGTGTAAATGTATTCTTGAGGCTGTGTTGTCGCTGAGCATCTAATACTGATATTGGTGGTTCCTTGCAATAAAGATGGTCTAAAAATTCAGCCAGGTGTGTCAGAAGGGCTGAGGTCTTTGAGGAGGTCGAGGCCAGAACAGGGGAATGCATCAGAATAAGTCGCTGCTTTGGGGTTGACGCTACAAGTGGTTCTAAAACCAGGAATGTTTTAAATCCTAATGAATTTTCTGCATTAAGGTAAAAAATGTTCCAGTAGCAGCATCGCCCCCTCACTTGATCCAGCACTGTAGCCCTCTGAAGCGACTCCTTCCTCTCTCCCTGCATTTACAGAACAGTGGGCGCCATTGGCTCCTGCTTTTGTCAGTCAAATCCTGTGGAGGGGGGCGGGGGCAGGGGGGGGGGGGCCAAGGCACGCTGCTTACAGCTTTTCCTATGGGGTCATAAGAGGAAAAGGAGGAGCAGACAGCCGCAGGGCGGGACCCCAGAAAAGGAGGAATGGAGGTTTGTTATTTTTATTTAAAGAAAAAAATCTTTTACAACCTCTTTAAAGCCCAACTCCAACTTTATGCTGGCCCAAACAATCTAATTGCTTCACCAATAGATGCACATGCGGTGAGTGCGGTATAAAATGGATGTATCATCAGTATACGGCGCTATGTTACGGCAGCAGCATATGGTCTTCCTGTCCCGTTCCCAAAATAAAATCATGAAGTTGGGCTGGGTGCTGCTCAGCTGTTCACAGGAAGCTTTGTATTTCATCTATGAATGTAAGGCTTCCTCTCATTGGCTAAGGTGGAGACAATTATGTCATCTGCCTGCTTTTAAATATTAGCCAGAGGAAGCCCTGTATGCATTAATGAAATATAATGATTTCCATGAATAGTTGAGCAGCAGCAAGGACACTGTATTTTGACAACACCGTCTCTGTCAGATTACACTGATCAGTGGCAGCCAACGATCAAGAAAAAATTTCCAACATGTCCCTTTAACCACTTCAGCCCCGGAAAGATTTATTCCCTTCCTGACCAGAGCATTTTTTGCAAAATGGCACTGCTTCGCTTTAGCTGACAATTGTACGTCGTGCGACGTTGTAGCCAAACAAAATTGACATCCTTTTTTCCCACAAATAGAGCTTTTTTTTGGTGATATTTGATCACCTCTGCCGTTTTTATTTTTTGCGCTATAAACAAAAAAAGCTGACAATTTTGAAAAAAGCAATATTTAAAAAAAAAAAAAAAATTCTTCCAAAGTTTAGGCCGTTATGTATTCTACATATTTTTGTTAAAAAATTGCAATAATTGTATATTGATTGGTTTGCGCAAAAGTTATAGCGTCTACAAAATAGGGGATAGATTTGTGGCATTTTTGTTATAATTTTTTTTTTTACTAGTAATGGCGGTGATCTGCGATTTTTATCAGGACTGCGACATTATGGCGGACAGATCGGATACTTTTGACATCATTGACATTTATACAGCGATCAAAGCTACAAATAGCCACTGATTACTGTATAAATGACACTGGCAGGGAAGGGGTTAAGCACCAGGAAGGCAACCAAGGGGTTAAGTGTGTTCCCTGGATGTGTTCTAACTGTAGGGGGTATGGGCTCACTACAACATGACAGAGATCACTGCTCCCATTTACAGAGGCATCTCCTTGTTCTGCTTCTCCTCGCCGCAATCGCAGGACACTGGTGAACATCGAGTTTGCGGGACTCGCGGATACGCTCCCGCTAGGCGGCAAATTTAAAGGGATGTACAGGTACGCCCTTTTGCCTGCCCGTGCCATTCTGCCGACTTAAATCGGCGTGCGGCTTTCGGCAAGAGGTTAACAGAAGTCAAATGACTGACTTCTGTTAAGCAGGTATGGCCAGACACTGATCAAAATGTGGTCAATCACTGCTGAACAGTGTATGGCCAACTTTATTTGCATGTTAGTCGCTTCTGCGAGCAGTTACAAGCAAGTAGAGGTGGTGCCAGCCATTGATTTTTACAGGATATAAACCTGGCCAAGAAAATGAACAGCATGGCGTTGAGGTCAGTATCAAATAAAAAACACTTTATTAAAATAAGCAGCACACTTACATTGAAGTTAGCATGAAACAGTATGGATAGGGAACACCTGAGACCAAGCAGCTGTGATCAGTGTGAGGCTGCAGACATCATACCTACAGTCTCACACTGATCACAGCTGCTTGTTTTCAGGTGTTCCCCAATCCCTATCCATGCTTTTTCATGCTAACGTCAATGTAAGTGTGCTGCTTATTTTAATAAAGTGTTTATTTGATACTGAACTCAGGCGCCCTGCTGTTTATTTTCTTCTACATTGAGGTGATCCTAACCAGAACTGTCCCTTCTCCTGTTCAGCCATCCATCCATCCAGTTGCCTCATCCATTCCTCTACCCTGTTGATGGTCTACACTACAGATACAGATGAAAGTTTCAATGGACCAAGGGGCTTTGCACTTCACCTAGGAGTGCCGTATGTACTGTGTACTTGTACACTCTTTGGATTTTCAAACCTGCCCACACCGCTGCTGGCAATTGTTGTTTGCACACAACGTGTTCATGGGGCTAGTTTCCCAGCCAGCAAAAATGGCTGAGTCAGTCATCCTGGCACACAAGGACTGCGCGGGTGATGTAGGCTGAGCTGCGCATGCACATCACACTGTATATTCAATAGAAGCCTGTGAGCAGGCAGGTGGATGTATTTTTGTATTGCATGTCTCTTCTGCAATAAAGATCTGCCTGCTCGCAGTTTGTAACAACGGAACTTTAGTTCTGCTTTTAAAGTGACTTAACTTTTAGTTGCAGTATAGGCTAGACAGTATTAGCTCACTAACTGCTTTCATTTGTTGTCTGTAATTGCTCTTTAAGTGTATAGGTCATATTATCCTGCGGTTCTATTCAAACATCTAAAAAATAAAAAAAAATTAAAAATCTGAATTTACAAGACTCCAAAATCCAAAGTATTCATCTACATGACTGGAAAGTCTAATAAAGCTGGGTCAATTATTTTGTTTGGCCGGGAACTGCGAAGTTTGGTGCCAGAAAACCGCAAGGTGCATCTCTGCAAGGTCTTTTCATATGGAAACAATGCAGCGGGAGGCAAACAAGACACAGAATGTCCAGGCCAGAAAACGGGAATTAATATTCCCAATATCTCTACCGCAAGACTTCCTCTTATTAGGATTACAGAAACACAACGTTTCAGTTTTCTTTAAACCATCAATGTTTGGTAAGTTTTTTGCATCTGCATCAGATATATCTTTCCATGTTAAGTACAGAAAGCAAAGTAATGTGTAAATGTAACCTTTATTACCTCTGACAGAGATCTCAGTACTGCCCCTGAAAATGCCTTCAATTGATTTTCCTCTCCATGATGACTGAGTCATCCTTGTTTCGGCATTATCCAAGGTCAGCATCTACTTGCTGGACTGAGATGCCACCTCGGAGATGACACAAGCATGGAAACCTTATTGTCTGTGCAATTCTTGATCGTGTTCACCAATGTCTGACAACTTATGATGTGCTACAAAGATGTTACAAAAGTCAGTTTGGTCACTGAGCGAGAGGAGACAAATTAATAGCTTTCTTCTGCCTGTAGCACACTGATGACATCATCTCAGCCTAGGCAAAGTCGCTGATTTGAGATCAGGGACTGATTTCTAATGATGAATGGTAAGGGAATTCTGAAAAGTATATGGTTCCTGTTTCTGTGTCGATGTATGAACCATAGCATGTAGCAGGGGAGCAGGTATATGAAAAACCTGGAAGTGTTAGATACCTGCAGAGACCTTGGATCAGCAACACAGGTGAATTTGAACACACCAGCTGCTGGAAAGGTATATATTAATCTTCTTTTACAGGCTTCCTTTTTTACTTTAACTTTAACTTTAACCCTGTAGTGTCACTTTGAAGGGTCATTCCAACAGAATGTTATCACAAGTAATGCCTGCTGAGCTGAATCACCTGTTTGCTCCTTTAAACTTTTGAGGTCTACAGTGAAGAAAATTCCCCACCATGGACCCTGTTAGTTGGTGGTCTTGCCCACCTTGGGCTGCTCCCAAGCCCAAGTATAAAACAAATAGATCCAGCATGGAGAGTGAGAAAACGTCATAATTTCTGTGCAAATATGGCAACTGTAATCTAGAGATCTCAATGTGCTATTACACTTTCCACCACCTATCAAAAACTCAATATATTTGAATTGTGTAGAGTGACCCTTTAAACCCAATGTAAGCCAGGCATCCATTGTTGGCTGCCTCCAAGCTCCAGTCTTCATTACTTATCCCCACTTGTGGAGGACTTTTCACTTTCCACTTCTCTGAAATCCATTATGAGGCTCCCGGGACCTGCCTGCAGTAATTACTGTGTGTTGCAGTATGTATTAGTCTCAAAGAATCGATTGGCACATAAGGATATAAAGACCCAGAACTGCTACAGAGGCAGAAAAGTAAATTACAAGCTGAACTTATCTTTTAAATTAAAGCTTGCATAAAATCAACATCCGGTTAAAAATCTTTTGCAGTTACTCTAATGTGTTAGATTGAAAGACACTCCGTACTTGGAGCCCATTCACACCACTGCAGCGTGGTAACATGCCTGGTGCGATGTGGTGCCATTCATTCTGAATTACATCCCAACACACTCTCTCAGCACAGGCTGACAAAAATGCCACATGCACAATTTTTGGTACAATGTGGTGCAATGTTCAGCACATTTAATGCAAAGCATGATGATATCAGCGCAGAAGCCTACACTTGGGGTTTAGGGGTCCTAAGTGATAAAAAATGGATTTAGCAGAGCCCTCCAGCAGCAGAGTATTGCAGGCGCAGGGATGAGCAAACCAAGCCATGTTCAGTTCACTGGAGGTTCGGGAAACCCAGCAGGATATCCATGAACCCCAAACCGGCAAACCCAATTGCAGTTTACAGGAAGCAAATACTTTTTTGGTCTTTTTAAGGCTAATTTACAAGCTGTTGGTAAAAAAGGGTCATTATTAGCTGGGCACTGCTTTGAAGACACGTACCAATTAAATGTTTTATTTTTTAAATATGGTTTAGAAGATAATCTTTGGATGTGGCCTAAAGAGCAACATTAAAAAGACACAAAATCTTTAAATAATATGTCTGGAGGATGCCATAAAGCTGCACCTAATGTTGTGGAACAGTACAATTTAACACTTTAAAAGTAACATTTACAAAAACAAAAATGAAAAAAAAAAAGTGTGGGGTCCCTCTTAAAATCTATACTAGACCCTTAGCCAGGCATGGAGTTTATATGGCCTGGAAAGGGAGGGCAGCAAGCATACAGACCTCCCTCCCTTCCTCCTGAACCATACGAGGCCATCCCTTGCACCGGCACCTTGTGCCCATATTGAGGGGACATGGGCCTCATCCCCACATCTGGTCCCTGAAAAGATGTGAAGGTTTGCAGGGAGAAAGGACCTATGGAAATCTGGAAAACCCCTTTATAATAAGTGGGTCTCCAGATAGTTACCTTTCCCTTTTCCGGACACTGTGACCAAGTCAAGGAAGGACAGATAGCAGGAGCAGAGTCCTCCAGCAGCAGAGAGTATGTCAGGAGTGGAGAGTAAGAGGAAGGAGTATAATCCCCCAGCAGGATAGAGTATCTTAGGAGAGGAGTGTAAAAGGAAGGAGCAAAGTCCTCCAACAGCATAGAGTATGTCAGGAGTGGAGAGTGGCAGGAAGGAGCAGAGTCCTCCAACAGCATAGAGTATGTCAGGAGTGGAAAGTAAAAGGAAGGAGCACAGTCCTCCAGCAGCATAGAGTACCTCAGAAGAGGAGAGTAAGAGGAAGGAGCAGAGTCCTCCAGCAGCAGAGAGTAACTCAGGAGAGGGGAGTAAGAGGAAGGAGCAGAGTCCTCCAGCAGCAGAGAGTAACTCAGGAGAGGGGAGTAAGAGGAAGGAGCAGAGTCCTCCAGCAGCAGAGAGTAACTCAGGAGAGGGGAGTAAGAGGAAGGAGCAGAGTCCTCCAGCAGCAGAGAGCATCTCAGGAGAAGAGAGTAAGAGGAATGAGCAGAGTCCTCCAGCAGCAGACAGTAACCCAGGAGAGGAGAGGAAGAAGCATAGTCCTCCAGTAGCATAGAGTATCTTAGGAGAGGAGAGTAAAAGAAAGGGGCAGAGTCATCCAGCAGCATAGTTTTTTCAGGAGAGGAAAATTAGAGGACGAAAGTCAGTCCTCAAACAGTGCACAGTATTTCAGGAGAGGAATATAGGATTGTAGAAGAAGAAGCAGTTCCCAGCAGCACAGAATATTTTGGGAGTGAAGAGTAAGAGGGAGGGGCAGAGTCCACCAGCAGCACAGAGTATTTTAGGAGAGAGGAGTTACATAGGAGGGAGGA
This sequence comes from Lithobates clamitans, assembly GCA_037952925.1. Classification (NCBI taxonomy): domain Eukaryota; kingdom Metazoa; phylum Chordata; class Amphibia; order Anura; family Ranidae; genus Lithobates; species Lithobates clamitans. The sequence continues at coordinate 1,850,503 of JBBGZY010000695.1, read as the reverse complement.
GCAGAGTCCCCCAGCAGCACAGAGTATTTAAGGATAGGAATTTAACCACTTCAGCCCCGGAAGATTTGGCTGCTGAATGACCAGGCCATTTTTTGCGATTCGGCACTGCGTTGCTTTAAATTACAATTGCGCGGTTGTGCGGCACTACACCCAAACAAAATTGACGTCCTTTTTTTCCCACAAATAGAGCTTTCCTTTGATGGTATTTGATCATCTCGGCGGTTTTTATTTTTTGCGCTATAAACAAAAAAAGAGCGACAATTTTGAAAAAAAACACAATATTTTGTACTTTTTGCTATAATAAAAAATCCCCATTTAAAAAAAAAAAAAACACATCAGTTTAAGCCGATATGTATTCTTCTACATATCTTTGGTAATAAAAATCGCAATAAGCGTATATTATTTGCGCAAAAGTTATAGCGTCTACAAAATAGGGGATAGATTTATAGCATTTTTATTATTATTATTTTTTTTTACTAGTAATGGCGGCGATCTGCGATTTTTATCGGGACTGCGACATTATGACGGCCACATCGGACACTTTTGACACATTTTTGGGACCACTGGCATTTATACAGCGATCAGTGCTATAAAAATGCACTGATTACTGTAACATTGTCACTGGCAGGAAAGGGGTTAACACTAGGGGGCGATCAAGGGGTTGTGTTCCCTGTATGTGTTTCTAACTGTGGGGGGATGGGACTGACCTAGAGGAAATGACAGATTGTGATTCCTAGCTATTAGGAACTCACGATCTGTCTCTCCTCACAGAACAGATTAGGGATTTGTGTGTTTACACACACACGCACGTCCCTGTTCTGCCTCTCGTGCCCGCGATCGCTCGTGGCTGGCGGTCATCGCGACCGTCGCCCACAAGCATCGGCACCCCCGCAGCTCGGCAGTGGGCGCGCGCGCCTGCTATCCCACTTAAAGGAGCCGACATATAGCTACGACGGCTCGCGGGAGCGTGCTGACCTGCCGCCATTTATTGACGGCGGCTGGTCGGCAAGCGGTTAAACAGGCAAAGGTGCGGAGCCCTCCAACACCACAGAATTTTTTAGGGTAGGAGATTTGGTTCATGGAAGAAGTCCTCAAAGAGAACAGAATATTACAGAAGAGTAGGGTTAGTGAGGGAAGTAGAGTCCTCCAGCAGCACAGAGTAGAGAGCAGAGTTAAAATGGCCATAGGGGACTCTTTTTTTTTTTCGATCGACCAGTGGGCTGATTGAAAAAAACCAAACTGAGAATTTGTATTCTGATGACGGGACTCCTCCTCTGTTGGAATACACTGATCAGCTGCTGCAGCCGCTGGTCGAGAAAAGTTTTCCAACATTCCTGTTCAACAGAAGTTAATCTAATTATAGACTCCTGTTGAACGGGGAAGGCCATACATAGATCAAAATTTGGGCAGTCCCTGCTGAACTGCCCAAATTTCATTGCATCTATGGCCATGTGAAGATTCACCGGTAGTATGGAGTATTTCAGAAGAGAAGAGTTTAGGGGAGTCCACCAGCAGCACAAGGATTTCAGGAGAGCAGAGCTTGTAGAACGAGAAGTGTCATCAAGCAGTATGGAGTATTTCAGAAGAGGAGAGTTTATGGGGGGGTAATAGAGTCCACAAGGATTTTAGGAGAGTAGAGTTTGTAGAAAGAGAAGTGTCATCAAGCAGTATGGAGTATTTCAGAAGAGGAGAGTTTATGGGGGGTAATAGAGTCCACAAGGATTTCAGGAGAGCAGAGTTTGTAGAACGAGAAGTGTCATCAAGCAGTATGGAGTATTTCAGAAGAGGAGAGTTTATGGGGGGTAATAGAGTCCACAAAGATTTCAGGAGAGCAGAGCTTGTAGAACGAGAAGTGTCATCAAGCAGTATGGAGTATTTCAGAAGAGGAGAGTTTATGGGGGGTAATAGAGTCCACAAGGATTTTAGGAGAGTAGAGTTTGTAGAACGAGAAGTGTCATCAAGCAGTATGGAGTATTTCAGAAGAGGAGAGTTTATGGGGGGTAATAGAGTCCACAAGGATTTTAGGAGAGTAGAGTTTGTAGAACGAGAAGTGTCATCAAGCAGTATGGAGTATTTCAGAAGAGAAGAGTTTGGGGGGGGGGGGGGTAATAGAGTCCACAAGGATTTCAGGAGAGCAGAGTTTGTAGAACGAGAAGTGTCATCAAGCAGTATGGAGTATTTCAGAAGAGAAGAGTTTGGGGGTGCATCAGCAGCACAAGGATTTCAGGAGAGCAGAGCTTGTAGAACGAGAAGTGTCATCAAGCAGTATGGAGTATTTCAGAAGAGAAGAGTTTGGGGGGGCATCAGCAGCACAAGGATTTCAGGAGAGCAGAGTTTGTAGAACAAGAAGTGTCATCAAGCAGTATGGAGTATTTCAGAAGAGGAGAGTTTATGGGGGGTAATAGAGTCCACAAGGATTTCAGGAGAGCAGAGTTTGTAGAACGAGAAGTGTCATCAAGCAGTATGGAGTATTTCAGAAGAGGAGAGTTTATGGGGGGTAATAGAGTCCACAAGGATTTCAGGAGAGTAGAGTTAATAGAATGAGAAGAGTCATCCAGCAAATTTTTGCAGCTCTAGCTCGTTTTCATGTTCTTTTTAATTTTTTCTCTTCTATGGCATTAACTCCTTGTATTTTAATAGAGCAATTCATATTGTGTTGTGTCTGTATGAAAATTATCCTAGCTACATTTTCTCTCCAACCTCTTATGTTGGGATTCGGAACGCTTTGCCGCCTCAGGCCAAATGTGATTTCATTTACTGTGACATCCACTGTGAACTGGTTTAAGGCGCCTGGCCCTTAAAGCAGGATGAATCAGGAATGATTCTTCGGCCAGTCTAGTGGACAGTTCTGAAAGCTTCAGACTAAAACCGAAGAATAGACTTTAAAAAAGGTTGAAAAGATTAAGGAAATTCAGGTAACAACTAAAATGCATTATTTTCATAAATGCAACCCAGGAATGTTCACAGTTTACCGTAATCTAAGCTTTACATACTCATTGTAAGGGCTTTTTCAGACAGGCAGTAATACTTACGGACCTCTGAAAAGTGATCTGTGGTGCATTGCTTTTCAGAGGGCAGTATAGTAGCAGCAGCTGGCAGGTGTTCAGGAGGCACTACTACTGCAGCCTCCTGGCATCTGTCAGGCTGTAATGTTAGAATTCCGGTGGGTGCCAGCAGGGGGGTAATAACCACATTTCAGCTGTTCATTTTTACTGCCCTCTAGCCACCTGTGTTAAAGAGCCCTAAGACATTCCCCAATGCTTTTTGTAGAATTGCAGCTTTTTGTGTCTATGCTGTTCAATTTCCTTCACTCAGAATTAGTGGACAATGGGTCTTCAGTGGTAACTAGGATCTCTCTCTGCATCTTAGTTCCAAGGTCTGCAAGCCCACAACTATTAAAACAAGGTCCAGCTCTGTCTAGGGTGGTGGGATCTCACTACTATCAGTTAGAGAGAGACAGTCTGAAAGCAAACTGTAGAAAAGACCCTAAGCCCGTGTTCACACTGCCCCCTGACTTCCTAATGACTTTGAATTCGGACCCCAGCGCCACTTCGGCACAACTTGCATGCAATGTCTTGAACAGAAGTCAATGCAGGTCGTATTAAAGCCGGACCAAAAGTAGTGCAGGAACCTTTTTCTAAGTTGGAGCGACTCAAGTCGCACTGATTAGAACAGTTCCATTGTACAGAATGGGGTCCGACTTCTGATGCGACAAGTGCTCAAAGTCGGAGAGATTGTTGCATCAGTGTGAACCCATAGTCTGAAAGTCATGAAGTGTATCTTACATTAGGTAATTATTTATTATTCTTTTTACCCAACATTAACACATCTTTCACTGAAGATGCATGCACTTTCTCCCAAGATTTAATTGGAAAAATGTGTGAATCTTGGGTGAAAGTTGTGCAAATCTTGGGTTAAAACATTGATAAATAGGCCCCTGAAGTGTTTATTTGTACAATGTAGATTTTAAATAAACAGTAATAGATATTAAACGGTTAAAACATGTCATACAAAACACTATATAATTTTAAAGACATTTTAAGCTTCTTTGGTCAATAGAGTGAATTGATTTTCAAATGTGGTTGTGCAATTAAATCATGTTTTTGGTTTATTCCGTATCTAATAAGATTTTGTTATGGAGAAAATAGAAAAATCGTCAGTACAAAGCATAGTATAGACCAGGGCTTGATAAATTTGCTTTGAATATAGGAGCCAGCTAGAAAGTTAAGAGCCTGTTTTTAACCACTTGAGCCCCGGACCATTATGCTGCCTAAGGACCAGAGGTCTTTTTCCAATTTGGCACTGCGTCGCTTTAACTGCTAATTGCGCGGTCATGCAATGCTGTACCCAAACGAAATTTGCGTCCTTTTCTTCCCACAAATAGAGCTTTCTTTTGATGGTATTTGATCACCTCTGCGGTTTTTATTTTTTGCGCTATAAACGGAAAAAGACCGAAAATTTTGAAAAAAAATGATATTTTCTACTTTTTGTTATAAAAAAAATCCAATAAACTAAATTTTAGTCATACATTTAGGCCAAAATGTATTCGGCCACATGTCTTTGGTAAAAAAAATGTCAATAAGTGTATATTTATTGGTTTGCGCAAAAGTTATAGCGTCTACAAACTAGGGTACATTTTCTGGAATTTACACAGCTTTTAGTTTATGACTGCCTATGTCATTTCTTGAGGTGCTAAAATGGCAGGGCAGTACAAAACCCCCCCAAATGACCCCATTTTGGAAAGTAGACACCCCAAGGAAATTGCTGAGAGGCATGTTGAACCCATTGAATATTTATTTTTTTTGTCCCAAGTGATTGAAAAATGACAAAAAAAAAAAAAAAAAAAAATATTTACAAAAAGTCGTCACTAAATGATATATTGCTCACACAGGCCATGGGCCTATGTGGAATTGCACCCCAAAATACATTTAGCTGCTTCTCCTGAGTATGGGGATACCACATGTGTGGGACTTTTTGGGAGCCTAGCCGCGTACGGGGCCCCGAAAACCAATCACCGCCTTCAGGATTTCTAAGGGTGTAAATTTTTGCTTTCACTCTTCACTGCCTATCACAGTTTCGGAGGCCATGGAATGCCCAGGTGGCACAAAACCCCCCAAAATGACCCCATTTTGGAAAGTAGACACCCCAAGCTATTTGCTGAGAGGCATATTGAGTCCATGGAATATTTTATATTTTGACACAAGTTGCGGGAAAGTGACACTTTTTTTTTTTTTTTTTTTTTTTTTTCATAAAGTTGTCACTAAATGATATATTGCTCACACAGGCCATGGGCATATGTGGAATTGCACCCCAAAATACATTTAGCTGCTTCTCCTGAGTATGGGGATACCACATGTGTGGGACTTTTTGGGAGCCTAGCCGCGTACTGGACCCCAAAAACCAATCACTGCCTTCAGGATTTCTAAGGGTGAAAATTTTTGATTTCACTCTTTACTGCCTATCACAGTTTCGGAGGCCATGGAATGCCCAGGTGGCACAAAACCCCCCCAAATGACCCCATTTTGGAAAGTAGACACCCCAAGCTATTTGCTGAAAGGCATGGTGAGTATTTTGCAGCTCTCATTTGTTTTTGAAAATGAAGAAAGACAAGAAAAAACATTTTTTTTTTTCTTTTTTCAATTTTCAAAACTTTGTGACAAAAAGTGAGGTCTGCAAAATACTCACTATACCTCTCAGCAAATAGCTTGGGGTGTCTACTTTCCAAAATGGGGTCATTTGGGGGGGTTTTGTGCCACCTGGGCATTCCATGGCCTCCGAAACTGTGATAGGCAGTGAAGAGTGAAATCAAAAATTCACGCCCTTAGAAAGCCTGAAGGCGGTGCTTGGTTTTCGGGGACCCGTACGCGGCTAGGCTCCCAAAAAGTCTCACACATGTGGTATCCCCGTACTCAGGAGAAGCAGCAGAATGTATTTTGGGGTGTAATTTCATATATTTCCATGGCATGTTTGAGCAATATATCATTTAGTGACAACTTTGTGCAAAAAAAAAAAAAAAAAATTTGTCTCTTTCCCGCAACTTGTGTCGCAATATAAAATATTCCATGGACTTGACATGCCTCTCAGCAAATAGCTTGGGGTGTCTACTTTCCAAAATGGGGTCATTTGGGGGGGTTTTGAACTGTCCTGGCATTTTATGCACAACATTTAGAAGCTTATGTCACACATCACCCACTCTTCTAACCACTTGAAGACAAAGCCCTTTCTGACACTTATTGTTTACATGAAAAAGTTTTTTTTTTTTGCAAAAAAATTACTTTGAACCCCCAAACATTATATATTTTTTTAAAGCAAATGCCCTACAGATTAAAATGGTGGGTGTTTCATTTTTTTTTTTCACACAGTAATTGCGCAGCGATTTTTCAAACGCATTTTTTGGGGAAAAAACACACTTTTTTTAATTTTAATGCACTAAAACACGCTATATTGCCCAAATGTTTGATGAAATAAAAAAGATGATCTCAGGCCGAGTACATGGATACCAAACATGACATGCTTTAAAATTGCGCACAAACGTGCAGTGGCAACAAAATAAATACATGTTTAAAAGCCTTCAAAAGCCTTTACAGGTTACCACTTTAGATTTACAGAGGAGGTCTACTGGAAAAATTACTGCACTCGATCTGGCCTTCGCGGTGATACCTCACATGCATGGTGCAATTGCTGTTTACGTTTGACGACAGACCGCCGCTTGCGTTCGCCTTAGCGCGAGAGCAGGGGGCGACAGGGGTGTTTTTTTTTTTTTTTTTTTTTTCTTTATTATTTTTTTGCTTTTTTAATCTTACTTTTAAACTGTTCCTTTCATATTTTTTTTTTTAATCATTTTTATTGTTATCTCGGGGAATGTAAATATCCCCTATGATAGCAATAGGTAGTGACAGGTACTCTTTTTTGAAAAAATTGTGGTCTATTAGACCCTAGATCTCTCCTCTGCCCTCAAAGCAAATGACCACACCAAGATCGGTGTGATAAAATGCTTCCCCAATTTCCCAATGGCGCTATTTACATCCGGCGAAATCTAAGTCATGAAATACTCGTAGCTTCCGGTTTCTTAGGCCATAGAGATGTTTGGAGCCACTCTGGTCTCTGATCAGCTCTATGGTCAGCTGGCTGAATCACCGGCTGCATTCTCAGGTTCCCTGTTGAGACAGGAGAGCCAGAGAAAAACACGGAAGACGGTGGGGGGGGGGGCATTCCCTCCCACGGCTTGTAAAAGCAGTCTAGAGGCTAATTAGCCGCTAGGATTGCTTTTACATGAAAGCCGACCGCTGGCTGAAAAGAATGATACCAAGATGATACCTAAACCTGCAGGCATCATTCTGGTATAACCACTCAAAGTCGTGAATGGCGTACCTGAAGACAAAAAAATGGTTAACAATGGTTAACAATAAAGCACAGTAAAGTGTAAATAATTACACACCTGAAAAACAAACATGATAAAACATAATAACAATAACAATAACAATAACAATCAATAACAATAACAATAACAATAAAACATTGCAGAATAGAATACAGTAAAAAAGAGCAGAACAATAGAGAGAGAGAATAGAGAGAGAGAGAACAATAAAACAACAACTATTTTTTTTTATTTCATATTTTTTTTTTTTTAACACTTTTTTTGTAACTAACTTTTATAACGGTAACCGGTTCCAGGTTCGGGTCTCTCAAAATGCGATGGCATCTTGGGAGACCCTGTGAAAGTGTGCCTAGTCTGTGGAATGCTGTACCCTACGTTAATACTCAACTAGTGAATGGTAGCGTTCAAAACATTCACCAATGCAAAGACCAGGATTGTCAGGACAGGAGGGACAATAATAGCGGGTGTCACGCCTATATCCTCGCTTGCTGCAGACACGACATCTTTTTTGGGGGGTTCGTTGGGTAGGGGTACTCGGGAGGACATAAAAATGCCTCTCATGCAGCCGCCTGCATTTGGTTGGGGATGTGAATGGGGGAAGTACGGGCGCTGCAGAAGCGGTGGGTTCCCAATTAGGATTGGCGAATGCAGCAGGAAGGGCACTATGGGCACGACGGGCCTGTGTTTGTCTTTTTGGTGGCAGCGGGACACTACTTGTGCTTGCCACCTCACCAGCTTGAACTGCACTTATGGGACTCGCCACGTCACCACGTGTTACTGCAGTGCTGGTTTGACTACGACCGGGGTGTACTAGGCCGCTGGTGCTTGCCAGTTCACCAAAACACTACCAAAAAACTGTTAGCGATCGCAGGGATCAGGCCTGACTCTGCGAACGCTGCAGTTATGCGTTTAGTGTTTTGTAAGTGACAGTGATCGATCGATACTGCACTTGGGTGGGCTGGGCCGGGCTGGGCGGAGGGGCAAAACGCAGGTGCTAGCAGGTATCTGGGCTGATCCCGCTAACACTGCGTTTTTGGGAACCCTAAACTGCTGGTGACGCTAGTATAGATCTGATCGGATCAGATATTGATGCGATCAGATACTATACCACTAAGGGAGGTGTACAGTGCGTGCGTGGGTGTTAGCGGTACTGGCGCTAATCTGACGCTGCCTGGGGCTGGTGCTTGCCAGTTCACCAAAACGCTACAAAAAAAACTGTTAGCGATCGCAGGGATCAGGCCTGACTCTGCGAACGCTGCAGTTATGCGTTTAGTGTTTTGTAAGTGACAGTGATCGATCGATACTGCACTTGGGTGGGCTGGGATGGGCCGGGCGGAGGGGCAAAACGCAGGTGCTAGCAGGTATCTGGGCTGATTCCGCTAACACTGCGTTTTTGGGAACCCTAAACTGCTGGGGACGCTAGTATAGATCTGATCGGATCAGATATTGATCCGTTCAGATACTATACCACTAAGGGAGGTGTACGGTGCGTGCGTGGGTGTTAGCGGTACTGGCGCTAACCTGACGCTGCCTGGGGCTGGTGCTTGCCAGTTCACCAAAATGCTACCAAAAAAACTGTTAGCGATCGCAGGGATCAGGCCTGACTCTGCGAACGCTGCAGTTATGCGTTTAGTGCCTTGTAAGTGACAGTGATCGATCGATACTGCACTTGGGTGGGCCGGGCGGAGGGGCAAAACGCAGGTGCTAGCAGGTATCTGGGCTGATCCCGCTAACACTGCGTTTTTGGGAACCCTAAACTGCTGGGGATGCTAGTATAGATCTGATCGGATCAGATATTGATCCGTACAGATACTATACCACTAAGGGTGGCGTATGCTGCGTGCGTGGGTGTTAGCGGTACTGGCGCTAATTTGACGCTGCCTGGGGCGACGCATATCACCGCCGGGCGATCGGGGGGCTAAACCTTTATTCGGTAATAAACGGCGGGTTCCCTGACACTATAAAAAATAAACGAACTAACCAGCGTCAACCGTAACGTTTATACGGTGATCAGTGGTGAAAGGGTTAACTAGGGGGCAATCAAGGGGTTAAAACATTTATTAGGTAGTATATGGGGGTCCCTGACGCTATAAAACGCTGACGGCGAACCTAAATATTTACCTCACTAACTAGCGTCACCAGCGACACTAATACAGCGATCAGAAAAATGATCGCTTAGCGACACTGGTGACAGGGGGTGATCAAGGGGTTAAAACTTTATTAGGGGGGGTTAGGGGGGTACCCTAGACCTAAAGGGGGGTAATATACACTGTCCCAACACAGTAACTGTCACAAACTGACACCTAGCAGTAATCAGAAAAAAAAACAAAAAAAAAAAAAAAAAACTGCTGGTGTCAGTTTGTGACAGGGGGGGGGGGGGTGATTGGGGGGGGATCGGGGGGCGATCGGGGGGGGGATCGGGGTGATTTGTGTGCCTGGCATGTTCTACTGTGTGTGTAGTGTTTGGTGCACTCACATACTTGTCGTCTCTCCTCGGGCCGGAACGGAAAATACCGACCCGAGGGGAGATGACATCACTTCCTTTGCTGCTGTTTAGCATACAGCAGCAAAGGAGTGTTCTCATTGGCCGGCGGCGATCGCGAGGGGGGGGCCACGAACGGATGGTCTCCCCCTCATCACCGATCGCCGCTGGACAAACGACGACCGCCTCGGGCACCGGGGGGGGGTCCGATCGGACCCCCCACCCGCGGAAGGCAAATCACGTACCCTGTACGTGATTTTGCCTGTCCGTGCCACTTTGCCGACGTACATCGGCGTGAGGCGGTCGTCAAGTGGTTAAACCACTTAACTGCGCACTTTCACCCCCTTCCTGCCCGGGCCAAATTTCAGCTTTCAGCGCTGTCGCATTGCACAGTCATGCAGCACTGTATCCATATGACATTTTTATCATTTTTTTCACACAAGCTTTTTTTGGTGGTTTTTATACACTTTTTTTTTATTTTTTGCTAAACAAACAAAAAAAGACTGAAAATTAAAAAAACGAACACCCCCCCCCCCTTTTCTTCATTTTTGTCACAGAATTGAGCAAATACGTAATTTCTCTTCTTCACTGATGTGCGATGATGAGGCTGCACTGATGGGCACCGATGAGGCTTCACTGATGGGCTGCAATAATGAAGTAGCATGGGTGGCACTGATATGGCTGCACTGCTAAGGCAGCATTGATGGGCACTGATAGGCGGTACTGATATGCTTTATTGATGGTCACTGATATGCTGCACTGATGGGCACTGGTGAGGAGGCACTAATGAGGCTGCACTGATAAAGCAGCATTGATGGGCACTGATATGCTGCACTGATGGTCACTGATAAGGCTGCACTGATAAGGTGGCATCGATGAAAACTGACAGGCAGCACTGATGGGCACTGCTATGCTACACAGATGGGTACTGCTATGCTACACAGATGGGTACTGGTGAGGCTGCACTGATAAGGTAGCACTGATATGCTCTACTGATAGTCACTGATATGCTGCACTGATTGCCACTGATGGGGCTGCACCGATGTTCAGGGAGTTTCCCTGCTGTTGAAATACAATAGCGCAGCAGGGAGGTTTTCCCCATCCACCTCGATTGTCATTATCATGTTTCTGCATGACTTTGCATGTGCAGGAGTGACAGCTACACCAGAAAGTAAAATAGTGCTATTTGCGACATTTAGGAAATTTTGCACAGTTGCTGCGCCAAACTTGACAAAACAATGTACCAAATACAAAGGCACAAACTAGACTAACCCCGACCTGGCGGGGATCCTTGCAATTGTGGTATGAGTGAAAGGACCTGAACAGTCCTGTATAGGTTTTTCTATCATTTTATATTCTTCTTCTTTAATCTGGCCATTACAGAACTATGGCTGGGAAGTATTTTAATGTTAGTGATCTAGTTATAAATAAATGTGTCTGTGAAGAAAAGAAAGAGTTTGTATTTTTTTCATTCAACGGCCAATAGATTTTTATAAAAGGTTTTCTTTATTCTAGCCTGTTTTTCCAAATCTGAACTGATGAACATCCATTTACTTTTCGTTATTGTCAACAGACGGCTGATGAACGTGATGGATAGGTCAGAAAAGTGGCAACTGTGTCCATTCAAATCTGTTAGGGGATTCGCCTCAATGAGGATGCATAGGGCAAATCCCCTGCTCAGTATTACTAGCTGACTTTATGAGACAAACATCATTAAACTAAATGAACCCCAATTTCCATGTGTTAAAAATAGGAGGCAAATTGGTGGAAATTGGAAATAAAGTACCTCCGCGGCACCACATCCCACTTATAACAATTACAATAGGGTAAGAGTCGACAGGACTTTCAAGGTATCAAATGAACACAAATGAAGTTAAAAAACATTGCTTTATTAATACATCTCTAAAATTACAATAAAAAGATATGGGTACATGATAATGATTACAGAGAATAATTCAAAAGTGACTCTTCATTAACACTATTTCTGAAATCTACTCTCAACATGTTTCGTCATCCTAGGCTTCTTCAGGAGATACAGTATACACAGCTGCACAAAGAGCTACACTGTACAAACAGAAATGCATAATCGATATACACATCATCAAATTAGTATACATACACATTGATATAGGCTATTGGAACCATGCCATGTCCTTACCAATTAAAAACCGTGCTCCTACCAAAGTAGGGAGCTGTCCCCCATCAGTTGCCACATTTTGTGTGCAATCACAAGCAGTCCCAAGCATTGTCTAGTATAATGCAGGAGGGGCAGATAAGACCCAGCTGTCATAGTTATGCATTTCAGTTTGTACAGTGTACTCCCGAAGAAGCCTAGGATGGCAAAACATGTTGAGAGTAGCTTTCAGAAATCTTGTTAAGCCCTGGTTTACATTGATGCAATTTGGCATCCAATTTGACATGTCAAATCGCATGCCAAATCGGCAGCAATTGCAGGCAATGGCACCATCTGAATCGGTGCGACACCGCACCGATTCCCAAAAGTTGTTTCTGTACTACTTTTGGTGATTTTGGGCTGGGATTTCCATTGACATCTGTGCAGAAACCCGCACAGATGTCTCTGAAATTGCCCCTGAAGTCGGGACTGACATGCGGGAATGAAGTTGTGCAAGTTGAGCTGAACTCACACGATTTCATTCTCACGATTTCATTCTTGCAGTCAGTATGAACCAGGGCTCACAAAGAGACACTTTCGGATTATGCTCTGTAATCATTATCATGTACATATATCATTTGTATTGTCATTTTAGTAATGTATTAATAAAGCAATGGTTTTAGCTTAATTTAGGTTCATTTGGCACCTTGAACGTTCCTTTGGCTCGTACTCAACTGCATTAACAATACTTTATTAACGATATTACAGTCCATTTGCAGATCTGCATCAATTGACTTCCTTATCTGTCACATAATATAATTCTGCATTGTTTATTGGGCCTCTCATTCTAGGCAGCACTTCTCCATCCTGCCTAGTATTTAGGACTACAGAGCTTTGCCAGCTACTTTAATGGTATTTATTTCTCTATACATTATACTTAACCACTTCCATTCTGGGCCAATTCTGATATTCCTCTCCTACATGTACATGTAGAACTCCCCAAACACTATATATTTTTTAAGCAGAGGCCCTGGAGAATACATTTTTAATGTCCCACGATATTTGCGCAACGGTCTTGAATGCAATTTTTTTGAAAAAAATACACTTTTATGAATTTTAATGCCCAAAAACCAAATAAAATACCCAAATGTTTGGTAAAATATAAAAGATGATTTTACGCATGTAAATAGATACCAAACATGTGACGCTTTAAAATTGCGTATGCCTGTGTATCGGCACCAAATTATGGTACTTAAAAGTCTCCATAGGTGGTGCATTAAAAGCCTTTAAAGGTTACTAGTTTAGAGTTACACAGTAGAATTATTGCTCTCGCTCTGACGTTCATGGCGAAACCTCATATATGTAGTGCGATCGCCATTTACACATGCATGCATGCACATCAGCCTTTAATTTTTTTTAAACTGTTTTGAAACAGCCGAAGGAAGGAAGGAAGGAAGGAAGGAAGGAAGGAAGGAAGGAAGGAAGGAAGGAAGGAAGGAAGGAAGGAAGGAAGTGGTTAAGTTGGAACTAATGTCTCGCTTTTGAAAATTGTGGGCAGACAGGCTTTTTACTGCAGAAGAGACATGCAGTGTGTCTCTTCTGCAATAAAAGAAACCTACCTGTCTGCTTGCAGTCTTCTTTGGAATGTAAGCTGAGAAACCAAGTCCAACATGATTTATGTTCCGGCACAGTGCCTGTGTGTTGGGATGACTGCACTCCTGCACATGCGCATAAGATTCCCACGTAAGCCAATGAGAAAAGCTTCAGCCCAGCAACTTGAGGAAGCTGGGTGGAAGATGCCAACAAGGGACATCGGGGCTTTGAAGGGAGGTCAGTATCACAAAGTTTAGCTTCACTTTAAAGAAGAAGTGTAGCCAAAGCTTTTTTGGCCATACCTCTCCTTTGGTTCACAGAAGTGCAGTTTGTTCTGCACTCCTGTGACCCATTTTAAGCTGACGTCACAAGGTTGGTCCAGGCTCTGAAAAGTTTCCAACCATATGATCGGGATCCACCCAGAAACTTGGACTGGCAGCTGGCTCAGTCTCTCAGTGATTCGCTGAGAGCCTGAGCCAACCCTTTCCGCTCCCTCCACAGCCTGGCGCTCCAGTGAGACCTGGAGGGGAGAGCAGAGAGCCGAAGACTGACAGTCACGGCTCTCTGCTAAGAGTGGAAGGGGAGAACTGAGTGATCAGTGGTGCCTGATCATTCACTTCTCACTACAGAGCTGATGGGGGCAAATGCAGCATCGGATCGATGCTGCATCCACATAAGCGAGTATCATTTTTAGCTTTTTTTTTTTAGAAAGCCATACTTCTCTTTTAAGCTATTCTTACAGTAGATTAGATTGTAAGCTCTAATGAGCAGGGCCCACTGATTCCTCTTGTACCAAATTGTAATGTAACTGTAATGTCTGACTTTATTTTGTTAAGCGCTGCGCAAACTGTTGGCGCTATATAAATCCTGTATAAAAAAAAAAATCCCATCAGTACATTTGAAAATACCATCAGAGACTTGATAAATGTTGTCTGAAAGTACTTTATAATTGTGTTTGCTTTTAATACTCAATATTGTAATGACCGTAATTTCCTGAATGAAAACAAAATTTTCCATTTTTTTCATCACTATGATTAAAAAAAAGATTGTCAGTTTGATCCAATTAAATATTAGAAAATTGAAATTGAATGAATGTTTCAAAAACAAACCTTTTCAAATTAAATTCTACTGGTGTATGGCCAGTTTTAACTTTACACATACAGTATCTCACAAAAGTAAGTACACCCCTAAGTGAAAATGTCCAAATTGGGACCAAAGTGTCAATATTTTGTGTGGCCACCATTATTTTCCAGTACTGCCTTAACTCTCTTGGGCATGGAGTTCACCAGAGCTTCACAGATTGTCATTGGAGTCCTCTTCCACTCCTCCATGACGACATCACGGAGTTGGTGGATGTTAGAGACATTGCGCTCCTCCACCTTACGTTTGAGGATGCCCCACAGATGCTCAATAGGGTTTAGATCTGAAGACATGCTTGGCCAGCCTATCACCTTTACCCTCAGCTTCTTTAACAAGGCAGTGGTCATCTTGGAGGTGTGTTTGGGGTCGTTATGTTGGAGTACTGCCCTGCGGCCCAGTCTCTGAAGGGAGGGGATCATGCTCTGCTTCAGTATGTCACAGTACATGTTGGCATTCATGGTTCCCACAATGAACTGTAGCTTCCCAGTGCCGGCAGAACTCATGCAAACTGTTTGCGGGCTTTCTTTTGCATCATCTTTAGAAAAGGCTTCCTTCTGGGACAACAGCCATGCAGATCAATTTGATGCAGTGTGCGGCGTATGGTCTGAGCACTGATAGGCTGACCCCCTACACCTTCTACCTCTGCAGCAATGCTGGCAGCCCTCATATGTCTATTCTTCAAAGACAACCTCTGGATATGATGCTTAGCACATGCACTCAACTTCTTTGGTCGACCATGGCGAGGCCTGTTCTGAGTGGAACCTGTCCTGTTAAACCACTGTATGGTCTTGGCCACAGTGCTGCAGCTCATTTTCAGGGTCTTGGCAATCTTCTTATAGCCTAGGCCATCTTTATGTAGAGCAACAATTCTTTTTTTCAGATACTTTAGAGAGTTCTTTGCCATGAGGTGCCATGTTGAACTTCCAATGACCAGTATGAAAGAGTGAGAGCGATAACACCAAATTTAACACACCTGCTCCCCATTCACACCTGAGACCTTGTAACACTAATGAGTCACATGACACTGGGGAGAGAAAATGGCTAATTGGGCCCAATTTGGACATTTTCACTTAGGGGTGTACTCACTTTTGTTGCCAGCAGTTTAGACATTAATGGCTGTGTGGTGAGTTATTTTGAGAGGACAACAAATTTACACTGTTATACAAGATGTACACTCACTACTTTACATTGTAGCAAGGTGTAATTTCTTCAGTGTTGTCACATGAAAATATATAAGAAAATATTTACAAAAATGTGAGGGGTGTACTCACTTATGTGAGATACTGTATCTGAAGATCTTAATTGTGCTACATGACTAAGAACATCCATGAAGCTTTGTCTGTGATAGTGTAAGGCCCCTTTCCCATGGGCGCTGAGGTCCGTATATTGCGAACAGACTTTTTTTTCTGCCAACGGATTAGGGCATAAAGGAGTAACAATATAGATCCAAACAGTGCAGCGCTTAAATAAACCAGATTGTTACTAAACATAAATAGTAACTAACAAATATTTATAAATAATTGATCAGTATCATACTGTTTGTCTATAACAAAATGAATATGTGACTGATATACACGATAAAGAGAATGTCCAAAAGTCCAAAAGAGAAGGAAATTCAAATAATGACTCAAGGTTTATAGTCCCACATGCCATGATGGAAGTTGGGATTCAAAAATTAGCCAAGGTGACACCATCCACTCTCATACGAAGCTTACCAGAATATATGAGACCCCTAAATGAGGGTGGTCCATATGCACTTTGTTTACAACAATAAGACCGGCATCACAAGTTTAGAAATGATCCTCACAGGAGACCTCCAAACATCAACACCAAAGGAGTAATACCCACTGCTTTCTCTATGGTTTACAATGACTCCGCTATACTTCAGGCTCAACCAAACAGGGTGAAGTTACGCAGTGGAGGACATGTAGTAAACATGGCGATAGAGGGACACCAACTTCCGGTTTCAGTGATTCCAAGGATCAGCATGTCAGATCAAGCCGTATCTTCACTCGCGGAGAACAGATGCCATGCATAGCTTGAAACCACCAAACAATTTATTTAAAACAATAGACAGGTACTTATAGAAGGGGCTTTACTTTGTTACGTCAGCGTGCTCACCCTGTGGCCAGCGGCGAGGCATCAGTACATGCTGGGACATGCTGTATTTTCTTTTATTTCTGTAAATACATGACTATTGTTTTAAATAAATTGTGTTGCTATTGCCGTTGATGAATGATCTCTGTGATGGACATTTGTGTCCACTATTTCCGGTAAGAGTGTATACCCCTCATCTCGGGTGGAGGACGCATTATCCCTGATGCTCTACATGCCTGCTGAGGCCTTTGTACCCCACTTCTGAGCAACAACTTTTTGTGGTGAACTCCATATAAGTTTACCATAGGATTGTTTAACCTTTGGGACCTTCCCACCTGTGTTTCTACTCATTATATACATGTTCTGTTTTATCTTCATTATTTTTGAGATTGATTTTTATCACAAAGTTTTTATTATTTACACACAAAACTTGATATATTGTTCAATGTTTAGCGCTACACTTTTCACTGATCTTATTTTTATATATATATATATATATATATATATATATATATATATATATATATATATATATATATGTATATATATATATATATAAATCCAATATTCTGATGTTTAGTACACTTTTTTCACACAAAGTGCAAAAAAATATTTATGTATTTTTGACTATAAATTGTTCTGAAGTGCCATGCTTTGTTTATAGCGCTCCAATTGTGGTAAGCAGATGAAAGGTTTGCTGCTCGTTATGTCCCACACCAAATGCACTACAAACGCGCCAATGCTCCATGCCCAAAAAAGGTTCTGGAGTTGCTTTGGCGCATTTGTCACGCATAGGGCAGCCTATTCAAGTAAATCGACTGCCCTAGGTACGACACACGGAAACAAGCAGAAAATGTGGGCGGGAATGCGCATTCTCACTACGCGCAGGTATGAATGCAGACTTTATGTGGTCTCTGCGGGCCTCTCGTTTGCTATGTGTTTGCAATGATTTTTTTGCAGGACTAAGCAGACATGTACCAACTATACAATAAACTATACACTGTCACTCTATTTTATACTAAGCAGAAATTCAATACAACCCACCTGTGTGGGGAAAAAATCTTCCACATTATAAGAACTGGCTCCAGCCACAGAATAGATGGTTATTATTGCTTATCTAAACCTACGAGGCACGTCGGCATGCTAGAGAAGAACTGACAGCTGTTATAAGGCTGATGTGACCCCAGGAGTATGCAGGGATTGGATTATCACTGTAGATAAGCCCGGTCACTGGACAGCTGCGCTCTGGTAGAAATGGGCAAGAGCCAATAAGCAGGGTTCTTGGCCAAGTTATCTTGGTGACAACCAATCAGGATGAGAATAGCGTTAATGTTCTGTTATTACAACTTTCATCTGTATGGAATGCTGCTGTGCCTCCTGTCAGATCAGTTTTATCTCAGAATGAAAGATGCTTACTTTATTTATTAGACAAAATAAAAGCAGCGCACGTCTTGTTATATAATACATTTAGAGCTGGGCAAGCAAAAAGTTCAAAGGGAATGTTTAGTCTTTTATATAAATGTGTAACAAAAAGGAACTGATGTTATTATTTGTGTTAAAACACTTCTTTGTATAATATATTTTGTCATTATTTTTATTAATATATAATTAATATGTAATACAGTGTATCTTATCCATTTTTGTTGTTTCTACAGTTTCAGGTTTTTCTTACCTTTAAATTTCACCTGGTAATACTGCCACACTTCCTGTCATAGGGTGACAACATTTAAGCCTAGTACACACAGGCCGAATGTCAGGCAATATCGGCCGGTTCAATAAAAAACAGCCAACATTCAGGCCCGTGTGTATGGCAGCCAGTGTAGGACAAGCATGGTGGAAACACCATGCAAAATAAAACCAGAGAAATTCCCAGCTCAACCTACCGACCAGCCTGCAAACAACCACATTTTTCTGTCTGGCGGTATGCGTTAAAAACAGGGGTTTAGTCTGCACACATTTGCAAATACATGCGTAAGCTACAGACCCCCGTCAAGGCACCCTGGTATTTTCTGTAGTGCTACCTCTAGATTTTGAGAGCCTCCACAGTGGAAGCACATACATTATAATGGGCAGGGAGAGGACAGGTGAGCCTGGCGGAGTCCACCCCTCCTTAAAGGCACAGGGGCTCTGTAGCTTACGCATGTATTTGCAAATGTGTGCAGACTAAACCCCTGTTTTTAATGCATACTGTTAGACAGGAAAATGTGGTTGTTTGCAGGCTGGTTAGTAAGTTGAGCAGGGAATTTCTCTGGCTTTGTTTTGCATGTGTTGCCTTTCCGTGTGCTCCTTGCTGCAAAGGCCAATTATAGGTGAGGACAGTGGCCATTTGTTTGTAATGCTGGAAAACCAGCAGCCGACTGGCTCCCAGTCAGCGCTCTCAGCCAATGGCTGAGCGCGCTGACCGCAGTGTTCTGGCAGGGGGGACTGTCCCCCTGTAAGAAAACAAAACAGCAGGGGAGGTCACTGTACTAACATCGGATTCTTAGTACAGCGGCTCCGACGGGCTGTCAAATTTTATTCATTCAACCTGCTGGGCTGAACGGAAAAAAAACTAGTGGTGTGTACCAGGCTTTACTGTATTGTATGTAGCGCTACCCTAGCAGGAGCCACTGATTTGTGTCCTAGGTTCTTTTTCCTCTATGTAGCAGAAGCCAGGCAAACAGCAACATTCACTCATTTTACTCAAATAAAGTATAGAAAACAAAAAACAGGAAAGGCTAGCCAAACAATTGACAGAGTAAATGCAGTCTCAAAATTTATTCAAATTGTCATGCAAACATAAACATGAATCATAGCCAAGCCACTGAAATGATACATACTCCCGGTATCCATTAATAATGTCAACTTGAATGAAGTGAAACCGCTGTGTGTGAGTGAAACAGAAAATAGGAAGTTGAATATATTGGGAGGTGGTTTGCGGGTGACACCAGATCTTTTCCTTTTTCTCAAATAAAGTCTAGGGACTGCCTTTTTCAAGCTTATCGCAGAGTAACTGGGATGGGTTTAAGGAAGCTGTGGGATACTCCATAACACTGAATAGGAATGTGAGGACACCCTTCCCTTTATAGCTACTTTTCAGAATAGTCCCTTGAACAGTAGGACATGAATTTGGCAGCACTGGGACACCATAAGTAATGTCCCAGGCTAGGCAAGCCCTAATACTAGTACACAAGGGGTTAACAGCAGCAACAGTCACTAGGATTTCTTTCTCTCTGGTCTGTCATCACAGTGTCTCTGGGACATGGAAGTCTCCCTCCAGACTCTGGCAGACAGTCTCCTCAGTGGGCCTCCAGACTGGATCCTCGGGGAAATCCCTCTTTTAGCTCTCTAGGAACTTGTAGCAAAACGGGTCCCCCCAGCTAAGCAAAGCTGAGACCTCGGTGAAACTAGCAGGACCTTTAGCTGGATTAAGGGGCTGGGCAACAGCCCTTCTGGCTGGGAACCTCTCTTCCTGGGGAAGAACACTGCTCTCCAAGGCTCCAGACCATTTCTACACTCTCACAGACACCATTCAGGCACCCCTCTCCCCTAGGGGTTGGCTGGAGTTGCTTAAATATTCAGGCTGCTCATCTGATTTTCCCACCCACTATATTCTGGAAGTAAATCAAACTTGCAGCCTTCTGAGCTCAGAGCAGACCAAAGCAATCACATGCTGCTCTGTGGATTACAGCAGAGCCACGAGAACTAAATTTGCCCCAATCCTTACTAGCAGTCTATCTAGGAGGGTGCTAGATGTATCTTTGGAGGAGTAGCATTGTCACCCTAGGACAGGAGGTATTTAAGGACTACAGAAAACCCTCTTCTCATCCTAATTCCGGGATAAAATGCTTTACATACCTCCAAACTTTAGAAAATGAAAAAAGATTTTAACTTGGGGGAGTGCTGACATGTGGAGGGTACACAGCACAATGTAAATGAAAACATCACAAGGACGAAACACGTTAGGGTGGATCCATGCAACTGACAGCAGATGCGATGACCTCACTTCCCATTCGGTGAAGTGCACAGCCATCTTTACTAGGGAAGTGAATGTGCCATTGAACTATATGGAGGCTGATATTCGAAGTTAACACTTACAGGTTTACTCCCCATCCCTACCCTGTGACTGGACATTGAAAGGAGAAGCAGCAGATTGTTGAGCTCATTTATGTTGCTCTGCTCTCTTCTCCTATCAGCATACTTCATGCACTGTGGCATAACTGGCTCCTTGTTCTGCTTCTCCCACTCCCAGTTTAAGCTTAGATGTACATTGGTCATCAAGAGGAGGATACCAGGTCAAATCCAGGTACTTACATTTAAAAAAATACACTTAGTAATCTTGGGGCTATGCTTCAGTGGGTGCCCGCTTCAGGGATCCCTAAAGCATATATTCTGGGCTTGAATTTGTGAGCAGCTTTCCTCGGTGTGTTACACATAATTTCTGCTATAGCCTCGGCAATATCGGGTACTTCTCTGACCCAAACGATGCTTATGTGCTTCTTGGGAGCCTCTATTCTAGGGATATTGTGTAGAGAACAATGGCTGATCCATACGGTCTGTGTAGCAACATTGTGGGCTATTGCCCTGCACTGGAAATCCTTGGTGGCCCCTCTGATTCGGTTCTAGACAGAATTGATCCTATCATGATAATGGAAAAGATCCTTTACATTTTACAAAACAGAATGCAAGTGTTCTCTCTTAAATGGCCTGCATGGACTACCCCCTGACCTAAAATCTAATTATTATGTATTACTTAATACAGAGCTGTATTAATGAATGTCTTTTATATCTACTTGGAGTTCAACTTTAACCAATGTTAAGCAGGAAGTACAATTATAGCGTCCAACATATATTTTTATTACTGTATTAAATGCAGAAAAGTGTATCGACAAACGTAAAAATGTGATGGTGAAAAGACAAAAATTAAAGTGGTGCGATTTTTAAGCTGCTTTTCCTGCCAAAAAAAAAGCACAAGGACAAGGAGAAATTCATATGCCCTGTGTGCATGACGCCTTACACAGGTTATCAGTAATAAAGGTTGCATAGGTGTGGGCACAAGGTGTTTCAGGTGTGTCTGGGCACACTGTTATCACCCCGTGTGACGCAGATTTCCACTGCTGAAACCAACCTTTGCCCTACTGACACCATCTATATTTGAATACATTTTAAAATGTTTGTTTACATGTATTTATATAAAATATATCTATAGCGCTGCCCCCATAGGAGCCGTTTAAGTATTACCCAGATAGTCCTTACTTCTTCACTGGCAGCCAGGCATAAGGTATTTTCTGCAGCCAGGCACACACACACACACACACTTGAGCTCATTGTAGTCGAAAAACAGTCTGGGGGTGTTTTTTTTGTAGTTTTATTTTGGAGGAACATGGAAAGGGTAAGGGATTTGTAGTAGAATACTGCAGAACAAAACTATGCACAGATTGAGGACTAGCTGATCTAGAATTCAGCAATAGGTGAAGTCCCTTGCAGAAAGCAGATGGCAGGCTTCTGCGTAGTAGTGCAGAAATAAAGAGCATGAGCAAAGTCTCTTACAATGAAGGACAGGTAGACAAATCTCTTTGGATCACTAGCCAGTGATCTCTATAGATAGAGATCAATAGAACAGCCCCTAGCCTTTTGGCCTGGGCTCACTGGAGTCACAAACCGATCCTCTAAGGCTCAGCTCCCCTATAGTCACCTTTATTTATATATATATATATATATATATATATATATATATATATATATATATATACACATATATATATATATATATATATATATATATATATATATACATATATATACATATATATATATATATATATATATATATATATATATATATATATATATATATATATATATATATATATATATATATATATATTTTTTTTTTTTTTTTTTTTTCCTAACACCCTAGAGAATAAAATGGCGGTCGTTGCAATACGTTGTCACACCGTATTTGCGCAGCAGCTTTACAAGCGCACTTTTTTGGGAAAAAATACACTTTTTAAAATTAAAAAATAAGATAACAGCAAAGTTAGCCCAATTTTTTTTTAAATTGTGAAAGATAATGTTAGGCCGAGTAAATTGATAACCAACATGTCACGCTTCAAAATTGCGCCCGCTCGTGGAATGGCGACAAACTTTTACCCTTAAAAACCTCCATAGGCAACATTTAAAAATTTTTGGTTTGAACACAGTTTTCATATGCGGGTGCTACTCATGTATTCGTTCGCTTCTGCACGCAAGCTCAGCAGGACGGGGGGCATTAAAAATTTTTTTTTACTTATTTTACCTTTTATTTTTACACTGTTCTTTAGAAAATAAAAGTGTCACTTTTATTCCTATTGCAAGGAATGTAAACACCCCTTGTGATAGAAAAAAAGCATGACAGGACCTCTTAAATATGAGATCTGGGGTCAAAAAGACCTCAGATCTCATATTTACACTAAAATGCAATAAAAATAAAAAAATAAATAAAAGTTGTCATTTGAAAATATGAAAAAAAAAAATATATAATTGCGCCGCAGAGACCACTTTTATCTGACCTCCCGCTGAAGAAGAGGATAGCGGGGCTATGTCAGCTAGCTGCTGCCAAAACAATGATATTCCTCTGCAAAGTACTGATGTAAAACTGCGGTAGGCAGTCCGTAAGTGGTTAAGGTTTAGGCCCACAAGTTGCCCACCGAGGCCGCAAGGCAGCAGGTGCCAGGGGCGGAAAGCCTGCCTCACTCCTGGCTGGTGTGCTCCACCATCTGGGAAGGAACCCAGAGATCACACGTTTCCTGAATATATAGGCCAACCCCAGCATGCTCAGGGGCACCTTCCCTGTAATTGGCCGGAATTACTACATACTCATACCTAACTCCCACCTATGTTCTACTAGTTTGTAGGAGGCGGGAAGAGTCCAAGCAAACTCAACACATGCTAGCCCTTATACAATGAGGGTGCTACATATCTATAAGAGAGTGTGTGTGTATTTGAGCTTTGGGGTGCACACCCTAATACAATAGGTTGCACACACCTATGAATGGTTGTACACCTCAGACATGTAATATGGACTATAGGGCACATCCCTCTATAGTGCTTATTACAATCCAGAGCACTGAGCGTGATTTTTGTCTGCTGCCTCATTCTGTCTCCTTTCTCTGCTATCCCTCTGCTCTCTGATGAATTTTCCTGACACCAAGAAGTGAGGGGGGGGCTCCAGCACACAGAGTGTGATTGACAGCCTCAGCTCTGTTCCTGTGTGTTATGTGAAGAGGGGTGTGTCCCTTCCCTCCAATCAGCTCCCAGCTCTGAGCTCTGCAGTGTGTAGTTTCAGCTTCCCACCCCCTGTTTTCTGGAAGCTCAGACAAGCTGAATATATTCTGCATTTTGAACAGATGTACAGAAGTGAAGACTGAAGATAAACAGGTACAACTTATGTAGGAAGATTTCTCTGTGTATCACCTGAGGCCAGTCACTTCACTGGGTATATGTAAGGGTTAATAACTACTTTAATTTTCAATATTTTTAAATATGCAATACTTGGCGATCATTTCATAAAAGTCCTTGCTCGTGCACTTCCTGTTATTGGGTGACAACACTGTCCCTGTCTTCAAATTGCACTCCTGCCTTGTCATCCTGTCCAGTACACATCTGGTGAAGACTATAGGAGACCCTGCTGACATCCACTGCACAGACATGTTCTGCTATTGTCATTACCAGGAAACCCTCCCAATGACAAGCGGCACTGCTGGAGTATATGGCTGCAATGAGGCTGCAGATCAGCAGCACAGAGATCCAACAAAGAATGAAGAAAATTAAAAACATTTTTTTTATCATGTTGGATTTTATGGATTATAAATTTTAAAAAAAACCTCAGAATGCGGGTAATTTCTGAACAAATATATTATCAGGAACAGTAGAGGTAATTAAATTCCGCATAAGGCTTCATACACATGGCTGCATTCGCCCGCACAGTGTAAACATGATGGCGTCATTTGGTGACTGGGATGTCCTTTTGCTGCATACATTCTCCCATAGACATGAATACATGAAGGTGGCTGTATGCGCTGTGTGCGGCTACTTGTGTAGAGTGGTGCATGCGCACAGACAATGTCCCGAATGCAGGTAGGTAGTGTGCTTTTAGGAAATTACATCTGTGCACATGTACCACTTTACAGAAGTAGCCGCACATAGCTGTGCATAGCTGCCGTCATGCATTTATGTCTATGGGTGAACGTATGCAGGAACAGGACATCCCAGGCACCAGAATACAACAGTATGTTTACACTGTACAGGCCAATGTGATTACGTGTATGAGCATGAACTGTACCCATCTGCTATGACAAAATACTTTGCTTCTGGGTCATATGCTCTAAGGCGGGAACTTGGGGGCGGTAACGTCAGAACGATTTAAAGAGAATGCACCTGCTGGTAAACATAAGCTTAGCTGCTAAAGAGCATGTGACCTGATGCCATGTTTATTATGTCATGTGATTTGCAACAGAGGACCATGGGATCTCCTTCTCACATTGGAAAGGTAAGCTTATATGCACTGTGATCATAACGTGTGCACAGGGGGTGCCAGGTGTGCCTGGGCACACCCAAATCACCCAGTGTGGCACAGATTTCCCCTGTTTATACCCCTGATATTTCACTAAAGCCCCCTAAATGTGGCGGCTAAACAAATATAAAAAATAAAAATTGACAATGACACAGTCGACTGCCCTACTGACACCAATCTCTGCCCTACTGATACACGTTCACTGCTCTACTGACACCATCTGTATATACACATGCACACACACACATATGTGTTCGAGCTTTGGGGTACACACCCTAATGCAATAAGCTGATAGCAGTGGCGGCTGATGGTACATTTCTTGGGGGGGAGGGGCGTCGATCGGGTAACCCGCAAACCCCCCCCAGTCCGGTCAGTAAGGAGCCTGACACTTACCTCATCTATGGCACGCAGCGCTTCCTGACGGGCAACAACTTCCCCTTCCCCTGCTCTCCTCCTCGGCAACACTGCGGCTTCTCCTCTATGGCGGGCAGCGCTTCCTGACTTGCGGCGTCTTCCCCCTTCCCCTGCTCTCCTCCTTGGCATCACTGCTGCTTCTCCTCTATAGCGGGCAGCGCTTCCTGACTTGCGGCGTCTTCCCCCTTCCCCTGCTCTCCTCCTCGACATCACTGCTGCTTCTCCTCTATGGCGGGCAGCGCTTCCTGACTTGCAGCGTCTTCCCGCTTCCCCTGCTCTCCTTGGTTTTACGGAGACTTCCGCCATGCTTCTCCTCCCTCCTCCTCCTAGGCCAATTGGAATGCTTCTATCGGCCAATCGGGAAACGTGTCTCAGACCCGCGCTTCCTGATTGGAGGAGAGGCGATTTAGTGTGAGAATAGTGCATATTCATTCACTATTCTAACACACCTGGGTGGGCTCCGAGCGCAATGCTCTACGCCCGGAGTCCACCCTATTTTGAAGCCTCTGGCTCTAATCGGTGCTTCAAAAAAACACTCCCGCCACTGTAATTCATGCTCCCGGCATCCTGAAAGGGGCCAGACGCATAGATAAGGGGTGGCGGCGGCAAGGATAGGGGAGGCGGTGCTCATGCACCCTTAATGGACGGGCTGCCCCTGGCTGATAGGCTGTGCACACCTATGATTGTAATATGCCTACTGACCTTCCCTCAAGTGGTCTGATTGTTTATGTGGGGCTAAACATTGAGTTTTGAGACTAAATTAAAAAAGAAAATAATTGACCAATATATGCATAATCTAAGGGGGCCATATTTTCAGATTTGGGGACACGGACGCTTAGCATTTTTATTTTCCTGAGTTTTTGGTAATGGCAAATATGATCATACTGACAATAGAGGTCCATATGTGTTCTGGCTTTGAGGACCTAACAAAGACGAATTTGAGGGCCCCATGACCGAGCCA
The DNA here is from genome assembly GCA_037952925.1 of Lithobates clamitans. Lineage (NCBI taxonomy): Eukaryota > Metazoa > Chordata > Amphibia > Anura > Ranidae > Lithobates > Lithobates clamitans. The sequence goes on along the minus strand of JBBGZY010000695.1, from coordinate 1,823,792 downwards.
ACTAGACTGCTGGCTCTCAGACATAAATTTGGGGCACCCAACAGAGCCAAATCATAACTAAGAGAAGTGACAAAGTAAATATTCGCAATCCTATGCCCTTTGCTATAGTGAACAGATAAATAAATATCATACTCTACACCAGACTTTCTCAACCTTCTCAACACGGAGGAAACCTTGAAATAACGTTTCGGTCTCAGGGAACCCCTGTTAAAAATAGCTCATGATACATTGGTGTGATGGTCAGTGGAAGAGTGCTCCTTACATCTGTGGTCTTGGGGAATTTCCCCCCTACAGATAGTTAAAAAGATCATTGGTGTCAATGGGAACTTATCCGAGAGGCAAAAATTGGTCATTGCTCAAGGAACTTCTAGCAACCATTAGAGGAACCCTGGATGAGAAACCAGCTCTACACTCTGAAATATACAGTACAAGCAATAGTCATACAGTTGTATGGATATTTATAGTGTTCAGAAAATCACCAAAGACGCATTAATCCAGATAAAACTTTGTTGCATACGAAGCACCCTAATTGAATATTCCATAAAGCCCATTACGTCATTTTGATGGGAAATAATACAAAATAACAATTTAGGCTTCCATTACAGGGTCTCCATGGAACCACGGTCATTACAACTGGCGCTATGTCCCAGTGCTATAATTAATGTTTACAAGGCTTAACGTAGCAATCTGTAGCACTTGACTAATGTAATGGGGAGGGCTGTGTGGCATGCAATGCATTAGCGTGTGTTAATAGCTGTGATACCGGCATTCCTGAGAGCCAATTAGCAATAGAAAAAAGTATGATCATACATAAAAGTATGTGACACCAAAAGCTCCCTGTGCTGCTGTAAGAAGAACTGTACTACTCAAGCTCTCTGTTCTTTCCACTTCATAGGCCTGTTTCACATGGGCTTCAGCTTGTACAAGAGCAGTGTGAACAATAAGCTTTGACAAAGCATTTGAAGAGCTGTCAGCAAGCTTTGTTGAAGCTTTTAAAGTACTATTCAACTCCAGATTGAAAATGTTGAACACAGATCCTCATGGGGAGTGTTTATTGCCACTTTAGGCAAGCTGATAGCAGGCTTCAACAAGCTTCAAGCAGTTCGGGGCAATCAGCACTCCCATTAGGATCTGTGTTCAGCATTTACAAACTGCGGCTGAATGATGCATTAAAAGCTTCAACAAGGCTGGCTGAAAGCTCTGAAAATGCTTTGCCAAAGCTTGCCGTTCACACTGCTCTTAGGGCTTGTTCACACTTGCTCAAATTACGAACGCTTATCATGCATGCCTATAGCGTTAATTAATTTAATAGGTGCGGTTGAGAAGTGTTTAATAATCATTACAAACGCTCCCACAAACGCCCTATGCGCATTCGCAGTGCAGTTGACAAGCATTTTTGGCTTGTTAAAACCGCACCTCAAATGCCACCAATAGCTGGTTCTTAACCACCTCAGTCCCGGAGGAATTTACCCCCTTCCTGACCAGGCCATTTTTTGCGATACGGCACTGCGTCGCTTTAAATGACAATTGCGCGGTCATGTGACACTGTACCCAAACACAATTGACGTCCTTTTTTCTCACAAATAGAGCTTTCTTTTGGTGGTATTTGCTCATCTCTGCGTTTTTTATTTTTTGCGCTATAAACAAAAAAAAAGAGCGACAATTTTGAAAAAAAAAAAAACAATATTTTTTACTTTCTGCTTTAATAAATATCCCAAATTTTTTTTTCAAAAAAGACAAATTTTTTCCTCAGTTTCAGCCGATATGTATTCTTCTACATATTTTTGGTAAAAAAAAAAAAAAAAAAAAAAAAAATCGCAATACGCGTATATTAATTGGTTTGCGCAAAAGTTATAGCGTCTAGAGAATAGGTTGTGGATTTGTGGTATTTGTATTATTTTTTTACTAGTAATGGTGGTGGTCTGTGATTTTTATTGGGACTGCAACATTGCGGCAGACAGTTCGGACACGTTTTTGAAACCATTGACATTTATACAGCGATCAGAGCTATTAATAGCCACTGATTACTGTGTAAATGTCCACTGGCAGGGAAGGGGTTAACACCCGGGGGCGATCAAGGGGTTAAATGTGTTCCCTGACTGTGTGTTCTAACTGTGGGGGGGACGGCGCTGACTGGGGGAGGAGAACAATCAGTGTTCCTATATACTAGGAACACACGGTCTGTCTCCTCTCCCCTGACAGATTGTGGGTGCCCGGTGCATCGGCTCCTCAGTGACGGCGGGAAGCTGGGGACATCATATGGATGGGAGTTCCCATCTGTGGACGTCATTTGACTATACGCGGGATATGAAGTGGTTAGGCAGCCAGCCACCATGTCCTTAACAACCGATGAGTCCACAGCTGTCAGCGAGGTTACGTTTTCCTTTTGCTCAAATGCTTCTCTCCTGAACCCGCGTGTGATGTTTCTTTTTCTGCCTCTAAACACTCCTCTTCAAATAAGCCTGTAAAGGTCTATGGGTGCATGGACACATTGGGGGCGATTTACTAAAGCTGGAGAGTGCGACATTTGGTGCAACTGTGCATGATAGTCAATCAGCTGCTTGTTCAAATAAGCTTTGAAAAAAACCTGGAAGCGGATTGGTTTCTATGCAGAGCTGCACCAGATTTTGCACAGTCCAATTTTAGGAAATCAACTAACAGAGGGGCATTTAGAGGCAGAAAAGAAAACACCAAACACTTCTAAAAGCAGCATTTTTACATCCAGTATGCATGAGTCCTATCTTTCTCTTCTCCTGAAATATTCTGCACTGACGGAGGACTCTTCCATCTATCCCAGGGCTGCTGTTAGAAATTGCTGGGCCCCATACAGTCTCCTTCCCCCTGTCTGAAAGTGACTGATGACACAGATTTATCAGTCCCTCAGGTGAATGAATAGGAAGTGCTCCAAGGCTTCCTGCTCATTCACACGCTGAAGCATAGTAAACACAGTTTACTATGCTTCACTGATGAATGGACACAGGGGTGCATGGTAATGATTGCTCACTGTGTTCATTCAGGAAAGGAAGGGGGCCAGTAAATTACATATTTACCTGCCCCTTCCCTGCTCTCCATCTTGAAACATTCCCTTGTGTGCCCAGAGCAGCTGCTGATGGAAGAGAAGGGAAGCTGGCAGCGCTGTGGGGAAAAGGGGCACACAGGGGGTCTGGACCGGAAATGGAAGGGGAGCATATCCTAGGACCAATCCCCCTGCAGTGCAGCTGTAGGGGGAAAGAAGAGGAGAAGCTGGTAGCGCTGCAGGGAGAGGCAGAAGAGGATCCGTGTCAGCAATAAGACAGTACAGCCAGACTGTCGGCTCAGCAGGTATTTGGGCCCCCCTTTTGAACTGATGGGGGCTGGGCCCGGTACAGGAGGGCTGGCTGTACTTTATCAGCAGCACATGACCTATCCTCTCCTGAAATACTCTGTGCTGCCAGGGGACTCTGCTAATTCAGCTATTGCTTTCTTGTCTGAGACAAAATTTTAAAAAAGTTGGTGCTTTCCCTGCTCTACTTCTGCATGAGCCCTCACAGAACATGATAAGGTGCTGTACAGTAGGTGGGCCCAGACACACAGCTTGTATTAAATAGCATTCAAGCTGCTCCTCAATGGCTCCAAAATGGAAAGAAATGATCTATTCAGGTATTTTAGTAACTACTCATTAAAACACTCCTGGATTTCCAACTGAGCAGAGATTTCCTTTAATTTTCCCAGAAAAATCGAACTTTCTGGGTCACCTGAATCATTTTCTTGGAGTCACCTTTGCGGTGGGAGGAAGGAGGATCTCCCGCGGTTTCCTTCTTAATGGCTCCTGTGAACCTGTTTTTGCTTTCCTTGAAATGTGTCAGTCCACCACAGGCTACAAGGCATTCCATTCCAAAGAGTGACCCGTTATTAAAGGCGACCCCCTTATGCCGCAAACTGACCCGTGCTATGAAGAATTCCTCAATCACCACAAGTTCACAGTTCAGCACAATGTTTCATTATTATGTAATAACTCAACCACTAAGTCTTACTATAAAAATAATAGATCAAATAAACAATATACATTTATAAAAGTAAGATCCACAATTCTATACCTTTCTCTTCCAATCTGCAAATGGTATAACAGCCAATTTTGAGTAGTCTGCGTTTTTGGACCAGTTCTCTCGCAGTAATGCATAGAAACTTAAATATAGAAATCGTTGGGGTTGGTTCACTTAACAACTACCAGACCGTGCTATAGCTGAATGATGGCTACAGCACGTCGTCCAGTTCTGGGAGGGCGTCATATGAGGACCTCCCGTGATCAGGCGGTGCACTCTGTGATCGCTGTGTCCTTAGGACACAGCCGATCACAGATCTGGGTAAAGGGCCAATCACAGCGGCCCTTTACCACATGATCAGCTGTGTCCAATCACAGCTGATCACGATGTAAACACAAGCTGGTTATCGGCATTCCTTTCCTCATGCTTAAAGCACGAGGAGTGGAGAGCCGATAACCAGCTTGTGTGAAAGGGACATCTACATTTATAAATCAGAGCACCGATTATCAGTGCATTCCCAACAGTGCCTACCAGTGCTGCCAATCAGTGCCCATCATCAGTGTCACCTATCAGTGCAGCCTCATCAATGCCCACCAGTGCTGCCTCATCAGTCGTGAGTGCACACCAGTGAAGGGGAAAATCTCCCCAATGGACACAGATGGCTAAAAAAAAAAAAAAAAACTAACAGGGGTTATACTTACTCTATCCAAAATGAAAAAAAGTTTTCCCCGTAGCTCTAAGTTACTCCTTTACTTTAGTACTCCATTCATGAAATTTGACCTAAGCACATATATCTGTAGTGTTTACTTATCTCTCTCCAAAGCTCTGAGTGCCGTGTCTTCTGCTGCTCTGTTCCCTTGTTATCAGCATGAGTCCCTTCTGACAAGTTCTCTGACACATGAGATAACATGAGCTTAAAATGTGCGTCGGGGAGGGTGCTTAGAGGGAGATAAGCAGGGAGCTTGTCTATTCACAGTACAGCTCTGCATGTCCGTTACTTCCTCTGTCTATGTGGAGGGGGGGGGGTGACTCTTTCCTCTAATCAGCTCTCATAAAGTGTAAACCCAGACTCCCCACAGACTGCCGAATGAGGAAACAAGATTTCTAAAACATCTGCACTTTCCAAAGAATGTAGAAAGGGGAAGACAGCAGATATACAAGTAAAACTTATGTAGGGAGATTTGTTTTATCGCTGTGTAACTTCAGAGGCCAGTCACCTCACTGGGTATAGGAGAGGGTTTACAACCATTTTAAGGCAATTTGCAAGTTGCTCCAGAGCTTAGTACACGAGGTAAAGCTTCACTTTACAAGGAATACTCAATCACATGCGAGAGGGGAAAAAAATGCATTTTTGCTCACACATGATTGGATGATGGAAGTCAGCAGAGCTCATCCTCATTTACTAAGCTCTGGAGCAACTTCACTTGCAGAGTGCTCAGTCTATGTGCCTGTAATAAATCAATCCCATTACATTTATCAAATCCACCCCATTACATGTAGTAAAATATATTAGTTTACTCCTGTCATATCTCCAGATTTTTAGAAACTTTTTTTTGTATGTATACAAACATATGGGCACAGAGTCACCTCCTCATATCTGATTTAAACCTCTAATTGCCGTACTACCGTGTCGCAATCGCATACATTGCACGGCAATTATGGGTTTAAATCAGATGGTGAGGAGGGAACATATTGCCTCCTCACCACCTGTCAAACACTCTCAGATCGCTTTTCAGAGGAGCAGCAGTGCTTGCTGTACTTGTGAATGAGCGCCTAAGTGCATTCAGCAGCGGCACCCTTAAGACTCGTTCACACATAAAGTTGGGGGGTGTTAAAACCCTGTGGTCGAGTAAATGGGCCCACTCTGCAAGCACCCCGCAACTGCATGCATCTGTGGGGTCCAAGGGGTTAAAGCAGATGGTGAGAAAGCAACTGCCTGCTTTAACTCCTTGTTTGCTGTACTGCACAAAGTTACAGAGCAGCCTCATTCACTTGAATGGGTCATGCTTGGCAGGTGCTACACCCACCAACCATGACAGGGCATATAACTCCTTCTACAGCATGTGTACACCCCTGGCCACTACAGCTAAAGGGAGTGCAGTTGGGGCGGGGGTGCAAAACTGCAAATGTAAGTGTACCCTTATTGTTGTGAGCCCCCTATAAGGCTGCTTGCACACTGATGTGCTGCAGTTTACCTGCACTGCGGGTGCAGCACAGTGTATCTGCAACTTTCCGGGGTTAGCTGCTCTTTGCTATAGACCAGTGTTTCTCAACTCCAGTCCTCAAGGCGCCCCAACAGCTCATGTTTTCAGGATTTCCCTCAGATGAAACGGCTGTGGTAATTATTAAAGGCAGTGAAACTGATCAAATCACCTGTGCAAAAAAAATGGGAAGCCTGAAAACATGACCTGTTGGGTCGCCTTGAGGACTGGAGTTGAGAAACACTGCTATAGACATCTATTATATCCTGCAGGTCTGGTGCACTTTCTGAAAGCGTACCGAAACTCCTGCACCAAACCCACAGGATATAATAGAAGTCTACTACAACTACAGCTCCAACTTTACAAGTAGTCTCTCTGAATTGCATTCTGTTTGATGCTCTGGGATGTCGGGTCAGCAAGCCCGCCGCAATCTACCTGTCACCTGGCCACGATCTAGCGGTAGATCTTGGTCTACAGGTTGCTGACCCCCCAATCTAATCTATTCCATTGTAGCTCTGGCTGTATGCTTGGGGTCGTTGTCCTGCTGGAAGGTGAACCTCTGCCCCAGTCTCAAGTCTTTTGCAGACTCTAACAGGTTTTCTTCTAAGATTGCCCTGTATTTGGCTCCATCCATCTTCCCATCAACTCTGACCAGCTTCCCTGTCCCTGCTGAAGAAGAGCATCCCCACAACATGATGCTGCCACCACCATGTTTCACGGTGGGGGATGGTGTGTTCAGGGTGATGTGCAGTGTTAGTTTTCCACCACACATAGCATTTTGCTTTTAGGCCAAAAAGTAAAATTTTGGTCTCATCTGAGCAGAGCACCTTCTTCCATGTGTTTTCTGTGTCCTCCACATGGCTTCTCACAACCTGCAAACAGGACTTCTTATGGTTTTCTTTCAACAATGGATTTCTTCTTTATACTGAGAATAAATTCCACACAGGTAGAATAATTAGGGGACTTCTGAAGGCAATTGGTTCCGCTAGATTTTAGTTAGGGGTATCAGAGTAAAGGGGACTTAATACAAATGCACATCACACTTTTCAGATATTTATTTGTAAAAAACCATTTATCATTTTCCTTTCACTTTACAATTATGTGCCACTTTGTGTTGGTCTAACACATAAAATCCCAATAAAATGCATTTACGTTTTTGGTTGTAACATGACAAAATGTGGAGAATTTCAGGGGGTATGAATACTTTTTAAAAGGCACTGTAGATATACACGCTCTCCTTATTTAACAACCAGGTTCCGTACCAACGATCAGGTCGTTGAACGATTGGTCGTTAAACGAGGAGTTACAAGAAAGCAATATTTTAAGCATTCTTAACTACTGTACTGCAGTGTCGCCAGCCTACCAGATTGAAATTTACTGGCACAACACCCAAAATTTACTGGCACCACCAAGTTTTTACTGGCATTTCACAAAAGTTCCAAAATTACGTTTTTAGGTGTAAATTTCAGTATTTAGGCTACAAACAGGTATGCTAGGCAAATAGCAATGTGATTTAAGGTAGATATTAGGTAAAAAAACATATTTTTGTTGTTTTCGACATAATAAGGAATTATCTAGTCCAATCACCTCCTGCCTCCATCACCTGTCACCATTACTCCCTGCCTCCAACACCCCCTGCCACCATCACCCCCTGCCAGACTGCCTCCACCCCCCTCTGCCTCCATCCCCCTCTGCCACCACCCCCCTCTGCCACCAACACCACCTGCTCCAGTCCATCCCCCTCTGCCACCAACACCACCTGCTCCAGTCCATCCCCCTCTGCCACCATCCCCTTCTGCCACCATCATACCATGTCTCCACCCCTCCTCTGCCACCATCACACCCTGCCTCCATCCCCCTCTGCCATCATCACCCCCTGCCACCATCCCCCCTCTGCCAGACTGCCTCCATCCCCCTCTGCCACTATCCCCCTCTGCCACCATCACCACCTGCTCCATCCCCCTCTGCCATCATCACCCCCTGCCACCATCCCCTCTGCCACCATCACCCCCTGCCACAATCCCCCTCTGCCACCATCATACCCTGCCTCCACCCCCCTCTGCCACCATCACCCCCTGCCAGACTGCCTCCACTCCCCTCTGCCACCATCCCCCTCTGCCACCAACACCAACTGCTCCAGTCCATCCCCCTCTGCCACCAACACCACCTGCTCCAGTCCATCCCCCTCAACCACCACCCCCTCTGCCACCATCATACCATGTCTCCACCCCCCCTCTGCCGCCATAACCCCCTGCCACAATCCCCTTCTGCCAGACTGCCTCCATCCCCCTCTGCCACCAACACCACCTGCTCCAGTCCATCCCCCTCTGCCACCATCCCCTTCTGCCACCGACCCCCTCTGCCACCATCATACCATGTCTCCACCCCCCCCTCTGCCACCATCACACCCTGCTTCCACCCCCCTCTGCCACCATCACACCCTGCTCCATCCCCCTCTGCCATCATCACCCCCTGCCACCATCCCCTCTGCCACCATCATACCCTGCCTTCACCCCCTCTGCCACTATCACCCCCTGCCACAATCCCCCTCTGCCACCATCATACCCTGCCTCCACCCCCCCTCTGCCACCATCCCCCTCTGCCTGACTGCCTCCATCCCCCTCTGCCTCCATCCCCCTCTACCTCCACCCCCCTCTGCCACCAACACCACCTGCTCCAGTCCACCCCCCTCTGCCACCAACACCACCTGCTCCACTCCACCCCCCTCTGCCACCAACATGACCTGCTCCAGTCCATCCCCCTCTGCCACCATCACCTTCTGTCACCGTCGGCTGGGCTGTCACTCTGTCCCAGACTCCCCCCGGTCCCCGTAGACTCTGGATTGCCTGGTCCTGGATGCAGGGCTCCCCTCCATTCCGCCGGCGCGTGCTGCTCAGCCTCCGAGACCTGCTGCTCCAGAAATGTTACAGATTTTAAATGTTGGCGCGCCTGGTGGCGGGATGTGCTAATACATCACTCGCCGCGCCACCAGTAAAGCGCGCCAGCGCCGCTCAGCCTCTGTGAGATCCGCCCCCCCCCCCCCCGCCGGCCGAATAGAGGATCTGCTCGGCAAGCTCCGGAACTGCGCATGCGCAGTTTCAAGCCGGACCGATCACGGCTATTTTTTACTGGCATATTCCCGCTACTACGGACATTTACGGGCGGGGAAAAAAGTGCCCGTTTTTACGGGCTGTCCGTAAAAATACGGGTGGTTGGCAACACTGCTGTACTGTATTGTGAAAAAAAGGTCTAAAACACAAAACTCCAGCTCAATAACATTGTTTTAATTTGCGTAAGTACAGAACACAAATGGAAATTCTGTACTTTACAATAGAATGATGTACAGCACGTCGTTTGGGTGGGGAGAGCCGGTCATAAGTCTGAGCAGTTGTTAAACAGGCAAGTCGTTAAACAAGAAGTATCTGTAGTCATTTTTAGCAGGGGTTTCCTGAGACTGGAAAAATATTTCAAGGGTTCCACTGTGTTGAAAAAGTTGATAAAGGCTGTTTGAAAGTGTAACTAAAGGCAAAACTTTTTTTCATTTTGGATAGAGATTTGTAAATGCAATACTTTTTATTCAATAAATCTATATTGCTACAGTATAGAACTAGGGGTTGTCTACTTTTAATATACCTGTGTGCCAGAGTTTAATGGTGAAGTCCAGACCAAGTACCACTCTCTCACGGTGGGGACACCACGGCTGGAGGTGACTAACGGGGTCGCAGAGTCTCTGAGATCTGATAGTGGGAGTGTCGGCTCTCCAAAGTGCAATGTGGCACTGAAACACCTTTTGTATAATTTTTGGGCACAGACCACTTTTGTTTCAGCATCTGGATAGACTTTTTTTTTAAATGATGAATTTTTTGTTTGAGGTTTCTCACTTTGAAGATAACTGATATTTAGTTATTATTTATATATACTTTTTTTTGCACTTTCACTATGTATTTGGACACTTAAGTATTTTAATATTTTCTAGCATTGTATCCATGAATTTATAATTGATCATAATTTCTGACACTTTTAATTGTAATTATTTGAGATATTGCAGATAATTTAAGATATTGCATATCACTCGGATGCAAATTATTCACTGGTTGGAATGTGTGATATTTAAAGAGACGGCGCATTTCTTTTTTGGGTTATGTTTATGTGATTCTTGTATTCAGGATCTTGTCAAGTGCAGCAGTCTCGCTCCATTAGTGACTGAGTGCAAGTTCCACATTTTATATACACATTGGGGAGATTTACCTTTACTTCCTGTACTATTGCCAAAACAGAAAGATTAAATCTCTGCAAATTAAGGGAATCCCTTGGGGTCCCCAGGTCACTAGAACTAGTGTCCCCATTGGAAGATTTCTCCTCTATTACTGTTCTGGGGACAATCCAAAATTTGGGATTTTCTTTTAATTTCACTGTCAATGATAATGGTAAACAGGACAAATAGAGAGGGTGAACCTCCCTAATGGGGGCAAAGACAGCAATAAAAACCTAACAGATGTTCTAATACCTCTCCGCGGTCTCCACACTACCCAAAACTAAAAAAGTTTTTACTTTAGTTATACATTAAGTACATACAAAATATCTTTATAAATGTCAAATAAAAAGGGTATTTATTTATATGTAGCATCCTGTGGTTTAGTCAGTGAGCTCCTCACAAATTTACTTGCCAATAGTAGTCATCTTGGTCGATTGATAGACATCTATTGATTTCTCCCTAAATTTGGTCTTGTTGCACTTTTCTCTTCTACCACTAGGTGGCTGGGAACTTGGTGGTACTAGATATGAGAAGAGCAACCCAAGGTCAGGTTATGAGTATGTGGGATATCTCCAATGGGCAGGGGTTTTCTTGAATGCCTTAGCCTGCTGGGAGAACCTATATATTCGGGTGAGGTCAGATGATCGCTGTTCTGTGCCACCTGGACGGCTGTCTGCGTGGACGTATGTCATATTCCCCGGGCTGCTAGGCCGGAGATTGGGCCTATCCTGGGGGGCATCTGGCTGCCAGGCTGTGTGAGGGCCAATCCAGAAGTAAGAGGGCAGCACAGAGTTGGGACTGCAGCTTGCAGTACAACCAAAAGTGACGGTTCTGTCAGCCGGAGAACCTGTCAGTGGTCGGAGGTAGAAGGGAAGCTGTCGCCACTAAGGGACCAACCACCTTTACCAGGGACCATAGTGAGTAACTGAAGAAAGTACCTGAACCATATTCTCACAGAACGGGAACGGTGGAGAATCGGGAAATTTAAGGCGGTGCTCAAGTCAGGGACCCAACCCGCGGAGGAGACGCTTGCAGGGCAGAATTGTGAGTCAAGCCAGGGACCGAGCCAGTTAGCAGGGGTGAAGCTTGAGAAGTATATGGATTGTAAAGCTAGGGACCCAGCAGGGAAGCGTGGGTGACGCTTGAGGGAGATACCACCGCAAACCTTGGAGGAGCTCAAGGGATTCAGAGTCAGTGAATCAGAGGGTCTAGTGAGAGACCGGGAGCTCAGTGATGAAGAACTACAAGAGGCAGTTGTAGTGAAGCTGAAAGAACTGTTAGTTTCAGTTAGGAACTGTTAAAGGACTGTTGCCATAGGAGACCGCATTCATGCATGTGCAGAAGTCGCGCCTTGCTGGGGTCTTTCCCTGCATGTCTCTCCTTTCTATTGAAGCCTGGGAGTCTGCCAACTGAATCTATAACTACTTAAGGGTGTCCTGGCCCCAACCCTCTTTCCCCCAAAAATACAAAAAGGACTGTCAAAGGAAATTTACATCCAAGAAGTGTCTGGAGCCCAATGACTTTCACCATCTTTGCACCCACTATGTCTCACAACCCACTACATATTGAAGGATATCAGCTATCTTTGGCCTTGAAGGTCCTCATTAGACTGGACACGGCCGGAGACCTTGCTATATATGTGTGATTTTTATACTATTTTCATTCAATATTTGACATTTATAAGACCTGGTTCACACCAGTGCAGCTTTGAAATTACGCTACTTCAGCCACGGATCAGTGCGATTTGGACCTCTGATTTCACTGCAGATTACATCTTCATTCAACAGAAATCAATGCAAGTCGCAATGAAATCGCAAAAAAGTAGCGCAGGAACCTTTTTCTGAGTCACAACGATTTGACTGGTTCTATTATGGAGAGTGACTTGTCGTGCGATTTTGAACTATCAAACTCATGACAAATTGCACTGGTGTGAACTGAAATTAAAGTTATCTTGCATTGACTTAGTTTAACTTAGTTGTTTTTCATACTCCATGTGTGTCCTGTGAAAGCAGCTTCCCTTTGACTGGTATTCCAGTCACCTTTTTTCCTTTTCTATTAATACATATACTGCAGGGACAGCACTGACTTAGTGACTTGGCATATTTCTATGGTTTAAACTATTTTTACTCTTTATTAGCACTAAAAACAGACAGGGGTTCTAATCCTTCTCCACTGTATCCGATATTATACTGCATGGTTTTAGGAGATAAATACTGCATAGTTCTGAAAAATACCGCATGCAGTATTTTAGAAGCTTTTTTTTGTGAATGCCAAACATTTTTTGAAAAATATTTGACCGCATTTCTTACAGTTGGTAGATACCACTTTGTGTATGGAGCCCATTACGTGTTATAAATCAGCAAAGACAATCAAATAGGTCAGTGCTGTAATAGGGATCAAACACCTTTTGACAGACTCCTTGTCCAAAGGGGAAGAGTGAGGATTCCGAACTACATAAGAGATGTGCTGTGTGACAGAAGTAAACACAGGCAGTGACATACAGCTACTATGGAGGATTGGACAGAGAAAGTACAGGATGGGATGAGATTTTATGGGGTCTATTTATAAAACATTAGTTGGATGAACGGCACCAGCATACACCCAGTCTACAGAAAGTTTCCCTGTAATTTTCTCTAAAACATTTACTTCCTATGATCATCAGCTCCATCTAGTGGCCAAAATTGGTATTTTAATTTTATGAAAAAATACTGCATTTTGGCCACCAGGTGGAGCTGATCTAGTGACACAGCACTAAAAACTTTACAGGGGTATTAAGCAGTCTATCCAAAACTAACATATAAGATGCACTTTAATATCTCAGTATAAGTGCTGTAACTTTCAAATGTCTTTTTTTCTAGATTAAAGGCGGGAAATCTGTACAGAAAGGAAAGTTGGTCTTTAAAGAACCTCTCCTTGTTAACATTCTAGTTCTAGAAAAGTCAATATTAGGTGTTTTATTACATAAAAGGAAAGATCTCAATCTCTTTAGTGCAAAAACCTCAAAATATTTAATCCTTTTATAAATGCCCCATTAAGTCTCAGTAATAATGAGTGCTTGCAGTTTTAAAGATTATTGTTTACTCCCACTTTGCTCTTTTGTGTCTGTAAAAATACTCACTTGGTATTACTGTACTATGTATTAATAAAACGTTATTGTTTTGATCGCGTTATTGTTGAAGCGTTGCGCCAGGATTACAAACAGCTCACACTGCTGCCATCTAGTGTTCACTGACTCTCATTAGAGAAGTCCCATATTGCACAATGACACATGATGGGAAAAAACAGACTTAAAGTAGAAGGAAAGGCTAACTTCCAATCTGATATTTAAATCCTCCCTTCCCATTTTCCCCGATGGCCCTGCATAGCTTTTATAACAAATCGCAGTGTAAATATTCTTCTTTTAGTGTTTATTTTCAATGCAGTTCCATAGGAAGAGACCCTATCCCCCCGACAATTGTCAGGGCAATGGATGCTGACTAGTGATATCACTGCACTATTCATTCATCTCCCTTGCTGACCCTCTACATTAGAGAGGAGCCAAAGCTTTGTGATAAAAGGTATGCAGGGCCATGGAGAGAAAAGGGAAGGGGGGATTTAAATGTTTCCTGCTACTTTAAACTATATCTACATTTTAGAATCCCTGTAAGGTTTCTTTTGCTGTCTGGGTCCCCACTAAGCAGATTCACCTTCTCGATTTGTCCTGGTGGCCACTGACCTAAGACCAAGTGATGGGAGATTGAAAATTTTACTGTTGTCACCATAACAGGAAGTGGAAGGAAATCGAACAATAAGGACATCTGATCTAGTAATCACAAGTCTCCCCTTTCTTTAGGGGGTTGTCTGCATACTTCAAGGGAAAATGTGCCCAAAGGAACACAATAGAAAGCAGACAGGGTTACCGCCCCTTCCTCCATCCAGAAGGAGGTAAAAATAAAGTTTTAACGCGGACAGTTGGATAGTGCTGGGACAGGGTCATCTAGAGCCCAGGGCGAACATACCAAACTGCCCCCCCCCCCCCAAGGTGTATGAGCATTATGTGTCAGTAAACTGACCCCCCCCCCCCCCAAAAAAAAAAATAATAGCACCAATCTGCAAGCTTTTGCTCTAAGCATATATTACCCCTCCTCCCAGTACAAATCTGCTTCCCTTGCTGAAACTCCTTTGCACAAATGTCCCCCCCCCCAAAAAAAAACCTTAAATTATGCAACCTCTCCATCCGACTACAAATTCCCACTCCCAGCACAAATCCCCCTCATATCCCCTTCTAGCACAAATCCCCACCCCCCAACAAATTTCCCATGCTACCCCCATTTATTTCTATTAGCACAAATCCAGCCCCCTCCCCCAAAAAAACCCCTCCTAGCACAATTTTCTTCCCCCTCTACCATATCACCTCTTCTAGCACAAATCCTCTTCCCCCATTCCCCCTCCCAACACAAATCCCCCTAAATTATCACTCCTAGCATATCCACCATTAATTCCCCCCCCCCCCCAGAACAATTCTTAAGCCCTGCTGCCCCCCAAGTTCCCTTTCCCAACACAAATTCCCTCCCCCCATCTCCTAATGGCACCCCCCCACCTCACATGATACCACAGTGCCCAGGGCAGTTGCCCCTCCTGCCCACTCCTTGTCCCGGCCCTGGATGTGGATTTTGGGCCCTGTAGTGTCACAGATTTCATAGAGGAGCCACTGATCACTCCTGGGGTCAACAAGATTGACACCCCCAAAAGTGTCAGTTTTCTAAGGAAGACTTCAGCGGAGGGGCCCTTCTCATTGAAACAGCGTTCAGCAGTGCAGGCAAGGGAAGGGAGGGGAGGGGTAAGTACTTACTATCTTCTTTCACATGTAACATGTGCTCAGATTTTATGGGGGCAGATTTCTGAAAGATGGTAGAATACAGGGGCATTGGTATGACTGATTTACTGTCCGCTCAATGGGATTAGCCATAAAAAAGTTATAATGAAAGCATGCTGGGAGCGGAGGATACACACTGGTGTAAGCAATAGAAAGGCTTTAGGCTAAAATGCATTCGCCAGTGAAAAAGGTGGTGAATGATCGTTGGGCGATTGCCTACTGTATCCATCATTTCTAACATAAGAACTGCAATTTGAAATCAGGTTTTCAAAAGCAACGACTGTTCTATATACTGAATGATGAAAGTGGAAGAGGCTTGGGTGGACTACTAGCTCCTGGAAGAGAAACCAGTCTAGTTATGTGCACCAGGCAGCAGTGTATATCAAAACAAGAGGTGTGCAAAGTCTTACATGTTGAAATCACCCACATCCTGTGTAGAAATGTGTCCCCTGCCAACATGCTGCAAAGAAGGGCCCTTGCTCTCTGTGTGGAAGCAGTAGTCTCTTTGCAGAGGTCCAATGCCCCCTACTGAACCAAGTCAAGGATCTCCAACCAGAAGGGAGCTTCAGCTTTACTAACTCAAGAGCTATAAGGTCTCATTTACACAGCAGTTGGGGGAGGTAAAACCATGCAGTTGAGCACACTTTTCGACTCAGGATGTGTCTGCTTTCTAAAGAAAACTATGCAAGCTCTTTGAGGGGATGATAAGGGACTATATACAAGATTTTGGTAATGAAAATGGTATCATTAGCAGTAATCAGCATGGATTCATGAAGAATCGTTCTTGCCAACCCAATCTACTAACCTTCTAAGAGGAGGTGAGTTGCCAACTAGATAAAGGAAGGCCCATAGACGTGGTGTATCTGGATTTTGCAAAAGCATTTGACACAGTTCCTCATAAACGTATACTGTACAAAATAAGGTCCGTTGGCATGGACCATAGGGTGAGTAACATGGATTGAAAACCGGCTACAAGGGCGTGTTCAGAGGGTGGTGATAAATGGGGAGTACTCGGAATGGCCAGGGGTGGGTAGTGGGGTCACCCAGGGTTCTGTGCTGGGACCAATCCTATTTATTTTGTATATAAATGACCTGGAGGATGGGATAAACAGTTCAATATCTGTATTTGCAGACGATACTAAGCTAAGCAGGGCAATAACTTCTCCGCAGGATGTGGAAACCTTGCAAAAAGATCTGAACAAATTAATGGGGTGGGCAACTACATGGCAAATGAGGTTTAATGTAGTAAAAGGTACAATGACAAAGTGGAGTCAATGATGTATGAAAAGTATAACAAATTTATTGAATAGTGTACCATGAAAGCTAAAACAATGAGCTCCAGTGGGGGGTACTTAAAATACAATTAAATTAAAAAGGCTGAACATACATTGGCAGACACATATTCATAACAACGCTTGGTAACATGAATATTAAACCTGACGCGTTTCGACCCCTATACTTTGGGTCTTCTTCAGAGGGTCAGTCCAATAATGTGTGTCCAGCAGAAAAAGAAAAAAAGCCTCCCACATGGAGATCCTCTAAAAGGACTGTCCTCCCCTCTTCCCCAGAGGGGGAGTCCCAGGCGCCTCTGCCGCCAACACGACTTAGACCAGGGCAGTGAAAACAGCGACGTGACTTACGAGAGGTCACACTCTTAGGGCACCACCCGCCAGGCCAAACGACCAACCAGGGAACACAGAAACACACCTCCAAATGGTGCTAGATAGCTTATGTGTTTGCACACTATTGCCCCATATGGCTAGACTGTTGCTTGTCTGCCAACCCGGAACTGGCCACAAACTGTATCAGGCTCAGTGGATTAGTACCCAACCCTGAGTCCAACAGTTAAGTGAGAAGCGGCGAGTGCTTGCTGTCCACCGAGCAGGGAGAGACGAGAGAGTCTCTCTTCTTTTGTTCTCAGTCTTTAAGGGGTGAGCAGCAATCTTTTTCCCTCTCTCTAGTGTCCCCTTCTTTTTGTAATGTAGTAAAAGGTAAAATAATGCATTTGGGTGACAAAAATATGAATGCAATCTATACACTGGGGGGAGAACCTCTGGGGGAATCTAGGATGGAAAAGGACCTGGGGGTCCTAGTAGATTACAGGCTGAGCAATGGCATGCAATGCCAAGCTGCTGCTAATAAAGCAAACAGAATATTGGCATGCATTAAAAAGGGGATTAACTCTGGAGATAAAATGTTAATTCTCCCGCTCTACAAGACTCTGGTCCGGCCGCACCTGGAGTATGCTGTCCAGTTCTGGGCACCAGTCCTCAGGAAGGATGTACTGGAAATGGAGCGAGTACAAAGAAGGGCAACACAACTAATAAAGGGTCTGGAGGATCTTAGTTATGAGGAAAGGTTGCGAGCACTGAACTTATTCTCTCTGGAAAAGAGACGCTTGAGAGGGGATATGATTTCAATTTACAAATAGCGTACTGGTGACCCCACAATAGGGATGAAACTATTTCACAGAAGGGATTTTAACAAGACTCGTGGCCACTCATTAAAATTAGAAGAAAAGGAGTTTAACCTTAAACTACGTAGGTTCTTTACTGTAAGAGCGACAAGGATGTGGAATTCACTTCCACGGGCGGTGGTCTCAGTGGGGAGCATCAATAGTTTCAAGAAACTATTAGATAAGCACCTGAACAACCACAACATACAGGGATATACAATGTAATACTGACATATCACACACATAGGTTGGACTTGATGAACCTCACCTACTATGTAACTATCTGTAAGACTTTGCACACCTTTTTTTTTATTTCACTAAGGCTCCTTTCACATTAGCGTGCCTTTGATGTGACTTTTGGTGCAATTTTGATTCTACATTCTATGGATCAAAGTCGCATCAAGAGTTGCACCAAAGTAGTGCAGACACCTTTTCAAAGTTGCTGCAACTTTAAGTTGCAGTGATCTAAATGAGTGCCATTGAAAAGGATGGTGTGCGATTTGTCATGCAACTTTGACATCCAAAGTCACATAACAAATCGCACAAATGTGAATGGACTCTTAGATTTTCAATACATTTTATTTCAATGCACCTGGAATGTATTTAGCAGACTTGAAGACCAAGCTTTTTCTGGCACTTTTTGTTTACAAGTTTAAATCAGTATTTGATAGAAAATTACTTATAACCGCCAAACATTATACTACTTCTTTTTTTTTTTTTTACCAGAGACCCTTGGGAATAAAATGCCAATCATTGCAATTTTTTATGTGGCATGGTATTTGCACAGCGGTTTTGCAAATGCAGGGAGGTGGGGGGTGAGCCGCTCGGACCAGTTTCATGAGAAAGCCGGCCGCCAGCTGCAAAAAACTGTACCAGGGTTATGGCGGATATCTCCAGCCATAATCCCGGTAAACCACTTGCAATCCGCAACGTATATATACAGTGCATTGCAAAAGTATTCACCCCCCTTGGCATTTTTCGTGTTTTGCTGCCTCACAACCTGGAATTAACATGGATTGTTTGAGGATTTGCAACATTTAATTTACAGAAAGAACATGTCCACAACTTTGAAGATGTTTTTTTTTTTTTTTATTGTGAAGCAAACAACAAATAGGACAAAATAAAAGGTGGCTTTACAAAAAGTCAATGTGCATAACTATTCAACCCCCTAAAGTCAATACTTTGTAAAGCCACCTTTTGCGGCTATCACAGCTCCAAGTCGCTTTGGATAAGTCTCTATGAGCTTGCCACATCTTACCACTGGGATTTTCGCCCATTCCTCCTTGCAAAACTGCCCCGGCTCCTTCAAGTTGGATGGTTTGCGCTTGTGAACAGCAATCTTTAAGTCTGACCACAGATTTTCTATTGGATTGAGGTCTGGGCTTTGATTAGGCCATTCCAACACATTTACATGTTTCCCCTTAAACCACTCAAGTGTTGCTTTAGCAGTGTGTTTGGGGTCATTGTCCTGCTGGAAGGTGAACCTCCGTCCTAGCTTCAAATCACACACAGAGTGGTACAGGTTTTGCTCAAGAATATCCCTGTATTTAGCACCATCCATCTTTCCCTCAACTCTGAGCAGTTTCCCAGTCCCGACTGCTGAAAAACATCCCCACATCATGATGCTGCAACCACCATGTTTCACTGTGGGGATGGTGTTCTTTGGGTGATGTGCTGTGTTGGGTTTGTGCCAGACATAGCGTTTTCTTTGATGGCCAAAAAGTTCAATTTTAGTCTTATCAGACCAGAGCACCTTCCTCCATACATTTTGGGAGTCTCCCACATGCCTTTTCGCAAACTCAAATGGTGCCATTTTGTTTTTTGCTGAAAGTAATGAGTTTCTTCTGGCCACTCTGCCATAAAGCCCAACTCTATGGAGCGTACGGCTTATTGTTGTCCTATGTACAGATACTCCAGTCAGAGACCTAAGGTAACCCCAGGATTACCTTAAGTCTCTGTGCTGCCTCTCTGAATAATGCCCTCCTTGCCTGGTCCGTAAGTTTTGGGTTAGCGGCCGTCTCTTGGCAGGTTTCTGTTGTGCTATGTTCTTTCCATTTGGTTATGATAGATTTGATGGTGCTCCTAGGGATCATCTAAGATTTGGATATTTTTTTATAACCTAACCCTGACTTGTATTTCTCAACAACATTCTCCCTTACTTGTTTGTAGAGTTACTTGGTCTTCATGGCAGCGTTTGGTTAGTGGTGCCTCTTGCTTTGGTGTTGCAGCCTCTGGGGCCTTTCAAAAAGGTGTGTATATGTAATAATAGATCATGAGACACTTAGATTGCACACAGGTGGACATCATTTCACGAATTATGTGACTTCTGAAGGTAATTGGTTGCACCAGAGCTTTTTATGGGCTTTATAACAAAGGGGGTGAATACATACGCACATGCCAATTATGTGTTTTTTATTTCAGAAAAATAGTTTTATGTATATATTTTTCTAATTTTACTTCACCAACTTAGACTATTGTGTTCTGATCCATCACATATTCACAATTCAGATTAAAAAAACATTGAACCAAAGGCTGTAATGTAACAAAATAGGTAAAAAGCCAAGGGGGGGGGTGAATACATTTGCAAGGCACTGTGTGTATTGCGGTCGGCAAGTGGTTAAACTGGACCTTCACCCTAAATAAGATTTTTCCCCTGCCTTCTCCCCCTCCCTCACTTTTCAATATATTTTTTAACTTTATCATGTTTTTGTGCTGCAATGCAGTACTTCCATCTTTTTCACCTGAATGAGAATAACTTTCACCCCCTGGATTTTGCGAATGTGCAGATGTGCTACATTGGTCTGGTAAATTGTAAAACATCCCAACACTCGTGTCTGGGCATGTGCATGTAGGCAAGGTGTGTGGAGCCTAGATTTGGGGTTCCTGGGTTATTGCTCTTATGAAGAGAGGTTCAGGAGATGGGTCTGGTGTGCTCTTCCCTTCGGGGAAGGTTGGCACATCGCAGAACTATACCTGATAGAGGACTTGAGAGATAGAGAGACATCCTGGTGTAAAAGTACTGCAATGCTCCTGTATGCTAACTCTACTAGCGGATGCTGTTATTGAAGAATCTTATGGAAGCCGTGATTTTGAAACGTATGTCACCAGTATGTGTACTATTCTGTTTTACTTATTAACGCAAGTAAAGACGTTTTATTGCATTACATTTATCACTGTGTGATGACCTGATGGAGTGAGGTGTGAAGAACAACCAAAGCCTGGGAGTGAAGAGATTTATGTGCTTCACTGGTGCAAGCCTGGTCAGCCTGAAGTGAGTGGATATATGGATGAAAAGGAGTCCCCTGCCTGATGGTGAAAGTGAACCCTTGTAGCATACATCAGGTGACCAGGGCCCCCATGTTACATTTGCCCTGGGCATGTTAGAGTAGCCTGTTGCTGACCGGGCCGCTCAGGGCTAACACAGACCACGGTCACCGCTTATCTCTCGCTATGTGGCCATGCCTGTGTCTCCTCTCACGGCTCTCCTGCCCCACCAACGATGTAATGCTATCAGTAGAGCAGGGGGCGGGAGTCATTTCACATTAACAATCATGTTAATATGATCTAGATCTGCAAGTCCTCCCTTCCCTACTGATCGTTTGCGGGGCAGGAGACCCTATAAAGGACACACAGGCTGAATCCTGCCTCTGCCCTGCTGAAGGTAGGACTGTGCAGAGGAGACAGAGGGTACAAGGGGGCACTGTGATTAGAGAAAAAAGGGGGGGGGGGGCATTACTGCAAGAGACACTGTGATGAGGGGCTGTGATTGCTAGGGGCACTGTGATATAAAAGGGACTGCACTGTAATTATTACAGTGCCCCTTTACAGTGCAGTTCCCTTTATATCACAGTGATCCTCTATATTACAATGCGGCAGACTGACTCAGCCAATATCCCATCTACAACCGCTCCTGCCCACGGTCCCTAAAAAAAATTTCTGCCAAGTTTAAAATACCCAGGCCTATTTTTTGCCCCAGTCCAGGCCTGACTCTGGGTGAAAAGTTGGGCTTCTGGAGCTTCTGTCTGAAACATGGGTCAAACATAGGCATATGTGAGTAAGTGTTTCAGGCAGAAAGGGGATAAGTGCGAAGTGACCAAGAGAATGGGGAGACGAGGTCTAGGACCAACATCCATGCACATAACATGTGGTTTGGACTGAACACTTGCGTGACACCATGGAATCCTGTATATACACAGGAGCACAGCTGTGTGTAGCGTCATGTAAAAATAAGCTGGGTCCCTCTTACATGCAGACAACCCCGCACACGTGCAGATGTGCTGCAGGGCTCTGCTGGGGACTGAAGGCAGCGTGGTGTCCTTCAACCATTCAGAACACCTGCGTATGCACCAGACTAATAAAAAACATGGTGCTGGTGGGGGGTGGGGGGATCAGGACCAAAGCTAAGGGGTACTGAAGTTCTTCTTTATAAATATGGTTTCAGTCCTCATGAAAAACCAAATATCTAGCACAGGGGACAACTGGAGGGAGATCTTGCTGCACAGAAGATTCAGAAGAAATTGGCCATCATAACTGCTTGAAAATAGATGTTTTCCGATCAGGATCCCTCTTTAATTAAATTGTGGAATATGTAAACACAGTTACAAGCTGTCAAGTGCCCCAGGGCAGGAATTCCAAGCGTAAGGCAAATTTTCTAATTGTTTACATGCTCTGAGCACAGTAAATGCTTAATGACCCACTTTACTTCAGCGAGAAGGTGCTCTGATATGCACGCCGATGTGGTCCAGGGCGCAGATGTCTTCCTGGTTTAATCTACAATTACATATGCAAAACGTGACCGGGGACATCAGCTGCAGATATGCTCCAAGATCAGCTGATGACGCAGAGTTTTGAAAAACACAGAACTGTGACCCGGCCTAATGAGAAGCAAGAAGTAGTTTTTCAAATGAGGAACTTTTAACTCATTAAATGTAGTTAACTATCGTTTATCGTCTCCTTTTCTTGTCATGGCAGCGGAGCTGTTTCTAGGCATAGACAAACTAGCCTGATAAGCCAGGAAGGCCAGAATGAAATGCGAAATGGCAATCTTACAGGGGCGGTCCACCACAAACTGAAATTGAATTGTTTGATCAATGCTTGACAATAGAACCACCAGATTTTCTGCACATGTGACCTGCTGTAACTTTAAAATGATGGGTAATCAGAGAGTAACGCTTACTTGCAGTTCATTAAACAGGTGCAAAGTTGGAATCAATAATGATAAACAAAACCAGGATGGCAAACAGCAAGCATACACTGCATAAATAATACAATCGAGATAACTGCACAAACATGGACTCTTCACAGCAATGTGAGGACCCACATGTCCCCAAAGAGTTAAATTCTGTTATTTCAAAGCCATTGCTTCCAATTTTTCGAAAACTTTAAAGTGCTATATATGTAAATCCAAACAATATTTTAACCAATAGTCAGGACGGATTCATGG
Organism: Lithobates clamitans; assembly: GCA_037952925.1. Lineage (NCBI taxonomy): Eukaryota > Metazoa > Chordata > Amphibia > Anura > Ranidae > Lithobates > Lithobates clamitans. The sequence goes on along the minus strand of JBBGZY010000695.1, from coordinate 1,800,561 downwards.
AAGATGATTGTCAAACAAAACCTGGCATGGGTTCCCCCTCCAAGAGAGTACCAGGCCCTTCGGTCTGGTATGGATTTTAAGAGGAACCCCCACGTCGAAAAAACTGCGTGGGGGTCCCCCCAAAATCCATACCAGACCCTTATCCGTGCACACAGTCCGCTGTCTTCTCGCTCTTTTGCCGGGTACAAAGTCTCAGTTTGGAGGGCGATAGCGCGACATTCCCAATTCTGCAGAGAAATCTCTTGATAACTGTGGAAGTCGAATTGTCATCTTGGTTTTGGAAGTCATTGAAGATATCTGAGGAGATGTATCATCCTGACCAGTTGGTCATTAAGCCTTTTTGACTTGGATGACGCAAGTCCTCTCAAATCAACAATCTCTGGTAAGCCTCTCGATGCCTTCGGTGACGGCTCTTGAACCACCAACAGCTTCCCTGCTCACCTTTATTGCTTCCAAACCTCTGCTTATCTACTTGATCCAGTTGATCTCTCAGTCTTAGTGTCCAGGTTGACATAGGTCCCTCCTAGCCATTTACCTTTGGTAAGCCCCCTAAGAGCCTTGGTGGTGGCTTTTTCACTTTCATTCTTATTTTTCCAACATTGGTGGACTTTCGTCATAAGTGTTCAGGGTGGCATCAATCCCATTTGGACTTTTTGGACTTTATTATATTTATACTTATTTCTTTTTTTTGCATATTATATATGTACACAGTGTATCATGTTTGGTTTACACTAATATTGCATTGTGTTTTTCACTTTGTTTATAGTATGTACACAGTATTTGTACCTTATAGAGTACATCATAATTCTCTATGTTAACACTTAATTGTATGTTATACACTTTGAATTCTGTTTAAACACCATTCATTTGATTTTCAGAGTTTATAGCGCTACACTTTTTTGTATATTTTTTAACACTTGGGTCTATAGGTGTGTTGGCTGCTATTTTCTTCCAATTTTTTATGCAGCGCTGGATTATTTATATTTTTTACGCAACAGCAACATCAACATTCTTCTTCCAGGTCCAGACATGACTCTCCGTCCAGGACCCACCAGCAGAGATGTTCCCATTCCTCCTCCAGACACCACACCCACCGCCACGACAGCCGCTCTGATCACAGAGCCTGCTGGGGATGTGGGACAAGAGTCCAGGAGGACAAATCACTATGTGATCCATGTTTTGCCCAGGCGGCAGCGGAAAAAAGAGATGGAAAACTAACAGATGGAGTCTCTTGTTAAGCGTGTGGTGCAGCAATCCCTAAAGGAGTGGGAAACAACCCGCACACGGAGCCAGTCCTCCACTTTATCTGGCTCCCTGACTGACAATGCCCAGGAGGATCCGGGCCTTATAATGCCTCCCCCGGCTCTTTTGATAGCGAATTGGAGGGAGGTGGTTTTGTCGGTGCCTTTGACTTCACCCTGGTTTTCCCCATAATTAAGGCGGTCAAAGGGGCCCTTAAGTGGGAAAATCCTTCCACCCCTCCAGCTAAGCAGAGGAAGTTCTTCAAACACCTGGGGAAGGAGTGTTCCAATTTTCCTCTCCTTTCTGAGTTGAAGGATATCATTGATGAGGAGTGGAGCAAGGTAGATACGAAGACCACTATGTCAAGCAAAACTTCCAGATTATACCCCTTCAAGGCAGAGGAAGTGAAACATCTGGAAAACGCTCCCCCCCATGGATGCAGCACTGATGCAACTGGCTAAACACGTCACTCTTCCTTTAGACGACGTTGTATTCTTCAAGGACGGACTTGAGAGGAGAATAGATCAAGATCTCAAGAGAATTTACGGGCTAGCTGGTATGGCTTGCAAACCTGCCTTGACCCTCGCAGCCATGTCCAAGGCAATGGAAACCTGGACAGAGAATGTGGACTCTGTACTCAGAGGCGTCTCAGAAGAACTGGCCAGGGGCTCGGCAGTTCAGGAATTGAATCTGGCAACGGCCTTCTTGGGGGAGGCTTCAAATCGATCTTATCCTCCTGCTGGCCCGGACTATGCTATCCTCGGTCACGGCTAAGCGGGCCTTATGGTTGCGCCCTTGGCTCGCTGATTCAGCATCTAAGCTGGCCTGGTGTAGGATCCCCTTTGAAGGACCCTCATTGTTTGGCAACAGGCTGGATAGCGCTATAGCTCGGGCCACGGGTGGGAAGTTGGGCTTCCTACCCCAGGATAGGCGTCTGTCTGGTCTGAAGAAGCCCCAGCGCAGAAGACGCAGTACTGAGCGTTCAAGGAAAGCACGCTCCTACAGGTCCGGCTGGGATTTCAGAAGAAATTGGAGCAGAGGTCAGACATTCTTCCAAAAATCTGCTAAAAGCCAGGCGTCCAGTGGACGAGGGCCGGCTAAGTGGTTTTGAGATTGGGCCCGCCCAGGCGGGTCAGATGGGGGCGCGTCTGCTTCTCTTCTGGCACGTCTGGGTGGCCTCAATCTCGGATTACTGGACTGTCAAGACTGTCTCCACAGGCCACACATGGTCCTTTGTCAGTACTCCTCCCCCCCAGATTTATTTCCACCCTGCTACCATGGTCAGAAGAAAAGAAGCAGGTGTTACTGTCCTACATGGATTCGCTGTTAGTACAGAGAGCCGCGGTGCCTGTCCCGAAAGATGAAGTTTCAGGGGGGTATACTCCCCTCTCTTCCTGGTACAGAAGAAAGATGGTTCATGGCGCCCAGTGATAGCCCTCACTACCTAAACAAGTTTATAATATCCGAAAGATTCAAAATGGAGACTTTGTCCACCATTGGACAAGCAGTACAGTCAGGCGACTGGCTAATCTCAATCAATCTGAAAGATGCCTATTTTCATGTGCCCGTGGCAAAAGAATTCCACACATACCCCTGGTTCATTGTCGGGCAAGAACATCTACATTTTAACTGCCTCCCTTTCGGGCTGACAACCTCACCCCGAGTCTTTTCAAAAGTTCTTCTGACCATAGTGGCCCTCATCGGAACAAAAGGGATACGCTTGCACCATTACCTCGCTGACCTCCTGCTACTGTCCCAAAACAGGAAGCAGCCATTGATCCACAGAGAGCAGGTTATTACCACACTGCTTGAGTTTTGTTGGCTCCTAAACTTAGAGAAAAGCCATCTGGAGCCAGTTCAGCGCCTGGTATACCTAGGGGCCCAGTTCGACACAGTGGAAAGCACCATCTCTCTCCCCGCAAAGATCGCAGTCATGCGAGGGAGACTCTCACTGGGCTCTGAGCTCCTCACACCTAAAGGCCTCACAGTGCCTAAAAATTATCGGCACGATGGTCTCTACGACCTCCATGGTCAAATGGTCTCTGTGAAGGTTATGCCCTTTTCAAACAGCGTTCCTTCAACAATGGAATTTAGGGGACATCAATCAGTCCATTCACATATGATCAGTGATGATGAGGAACAGTCTCTTCTGGTGGCTTCAGCACAGAAATCTGCTCACCTGCCACTCCATTGCCCTCTTCTCATGGGTCACGGTCATGACAGATGCCAAAGGGACCGGTTGGGGAGCCCTTTGCAGGTCAGAACTTGCACTGGGCAAGTGGGTTGCATGTCTTCACAACCCGGGCTCAAATGTCCTGGAACTACGGGCAGCTTGGTGTGCCCTCCAATCCCTCCCTCATCTCCTCAAAGGGGAGTTAGTTCTACTAAAAATGGACAATACCACAGCGGTCTCCTATGTGAAGCGGCAAGGGGGCACCCAGAGCACCACTCTGCTCCAAGAAGTCGAGCCTATCATGTCCTGGGCTCAGAAAAATCTGGCCAATATATCAGCGGTCTTGTAGTTCGTAGTTCAGAACGTCCAAGCAGACTTCCTGTCTCGAAAAAAGGGAGACAAAGAGTGGTCTCTTCAAGTGCAGACGTTCGAGTGGATTCTGTCCTTGGAAGTCAATCCTGAAGTGGGGGTCAATCCTTGCAACCCCCTGCAACTTTAAGATCAAGAAATATTACACTCGGGGCTATTGCAGCCAGGCCTTTGTAGTGGATGCTCTGTCGGATCAGTGGATGCTCTGTCGGATCATACACCTTTCCCCCTCTCCCGATCATCTTCAAGCCTCTTCGGAGACTCCAAGCGAAAGCGGTCGAAGTGGTGATGATAGCACCCTACTGGTCGAACAGGCCATGGTTTCCCCTCCTGATCCAGCTCAGCTTCCGGGACCCAGTGCCTCTCCCTCCCAGGACAGACCTTCTCTCTCAGGGGGCAGTCCAGCACCCTTGTCCAGCGAAATTAAGACTGATGGTCTGGTTCTTGAGAGGGAGAGGCTGGAATCTCTCGGGTGTGCTTCAAGAGCGATTTCCACCCTCATGAGCTTGAGAAATGCGAGCACCAATAAGGTTTATGGGAGAATATGGGCCAAGTTTGTTGGATTCTCATCCTTTACAGGCAGATTGTTCAGAGATCCAGGAGTTCAGGAGCTTCTGTCTCTATCCATAAGCTCTCTCAGATTTGAAGTCTCAGCTCTGTCAGCCTTCTCCGGAACATTATGGGCAGTTTACCCTTTAATCCAGCAGTTCTTCCGTGGGGCGACAAGACTCAGGCCCCAAAGAAGACCAAGATTCCCCAAATGGGATCTTCTTCTAGATCTTGACTCACTGACTCTAGTGCCTCAGGCTCTGCTTTCTGTGAAGGACCTCTCTGCAAAAGTTGCCTTCCTAGTTGCCATCACTTTGGCCAAAAGGGTTTCTGAGATCGGGTCCTTGGATCACGAAGAACCTTTTCTGACTTTCTTCCCGGACCGGGTGGTCCTCATCCCTATGCTCATGTCAAACCCGAAAGTCACCTCAGTGTTTCATGAAAACAGAGAAATTGTTCTACCTACATTTAGGGCCCAGGGGTCCACCGAAGCTCATACTCTGGATGTAGGTGAATTACTGAACCCGGTTAACCCACGCGTAGGCTGCCATGGAGTCCATCAGGAAAGGGAAATTACGGCAAGTATTTGATAATAAATTTTCCGTTATCTGCAAGCTTTATATAACATGGGTTTGTGTGCTAATGAGGCAATTGAAAACACATGCACAGTTCATGAAAACACACAAAATGCAAGTTCACCCAATGTAGAGACAGAACTTCAAAGTAGGTACACCTGTTAAGGATGTCCTTAAATTATTAACCCGAAAAACACACTCTTTGAGCATGCCCAGAAAAATCCAAGTGCTGTTCACACACAAAAAGCAACAACCCCCCCACCCCCACCCCCAAAGTCCCTGAGCATACCCAGACCAACACAAATGCATTTCACACATCAAAAGCCACAGCATAAAACCAAATTCACTGAGCATGCCCAGAAAAACCCAAATGCAGGTAGCACAAAATAAGTGACCCCCTGTCCAAAATGAATCACATCATCCAGCATACTACAAAATTACAGATGGGACAATCACCCCCTGGTCCAGGGAGGCAAACAAAGAGCCAAACATAGGCAAAAGGTATACAACAAATACCATTGCAGTCTATGGGAACTGCCTTGTTCATTTTGCTAGTCCCCACTTGGCTGGCTTATTTTCTAGTTATTGGCCTTAAAATGGGTAGGGGGGCCCAGGCCCCACCCTGAGGGACATATATTAATGGACAACCCCAAAAACAAATCAATGAAAAGTGCCTTTAAAAATGCAAAATTGCTTATAAGCTAGGAACTTGGGGGGGGGGGTGGCTTTAGAGAAAACTTACAAATCTACATTGCAGCTTGAAGATTTTAACCCAAAACAAAAAAATAGCCCCCCCCCCCCAATACATACAAGGCCATTTTGGTCTGTTAAGGCTTAAAATAAGAACCCCTATGTGAAAAATACCACCCCAAATGTAAAAAATATTGTGCCCCTCCCACACACTAACAAACCCCTAGCCAAACACACAGAAAACCAGCCCATGAAAGGGGGTGGATGTTTGGGGCAGGAAGGGCTCGGGCACCTCAAAAGTCAACCACCTTGTTCCCATATTCAAGGGGACAACGGCCTCTTCCACACAACCCTAGGATGGGGTTGTGGGGGGGCTGCAGACAGGGGGCTTTACGGAATGTGAAAAACCCCTTTAAACTAGTGGGTACAGGATGCTTTGTGGTTGGTATTGGGCTGAGCCCAACATGCCCAAAAGGCAGCCAGCTATGTTGAGTGCATGTGGCCTTGTATGGTTCAGGAGGGGGTTGGGCAATCGCTCTTCTCGCCCCTTTCCTAGCTGGCCCTGTTGTATGCTCTGAAAAAAGATGTGGTTTGGATTGGTAAAGGCAGCTCACAGCCTTTTGAGAATAGAGTGAAGTGTGGAGTTCCCCTTTGAGAGCAAACGTTAGCCCATGGAAATTCAAGGGGTTGGAGGGGGGGAGAAAAGAGCATTGTAGAATGGAGTGTGGAGTTCCCCTTTAAAAGCAAAAGTTAGCCCATAGAAATCCAAGGGGTTAGAGGGGGGAGACAAGAGCATTGGTGAATGGAGTGTGGAGTTCCCCTTTAAAAGCAAAAGCTAGCCCAAGGAAATCATATGCATTAGAGGGGGAAGGTTAAATGCCCTTTTAGGAGGAGCTAGAGGAGCAAGAGTCATACATAATTTTAACAAGGTGCATGTCACATGTTGGCAACATAACTAGCTAACATGACCTGTGTGCAAATCTCCTTCAAAAAATACATAAAGGTGAACCAGCATAAAAAAAAACGTGTCAAATTTAGAGGTGCGCCCGTTCAATTGCGCATGCGCACTGCTTATATTGGTGCAAGCACAGACGTCCCAATACTTTTGGCAATATATGGCAACCCCTTTGGGGTTGGTGTGTGTACTGTCATTTACTGGTATTCTCTCCCTGTGAAAGCAGATATGTCACCCCAGTTTCAGAATGTAACCCCCTGATATAGTGGCTGTCCATCCTCCTGCTTGAACTCAGGGATGATAACAGACACACTGTTGGAGGGCAAAACTGTCAGTTACCTTTAGCCCTCCATTCCTGTAATTCCAACAGCACTGGTATATGACAGTTTTTTTAGGTTGAATTACCAGTCCTCAGAGGCCTTAAAAAAAAAATCAAGTCATGCTTGAGAGGTAGCTCTTTTTAACCAATCAAGGGTGGGCAGACAGTATTACAGATGACCACAGATGATTGGTTCTCTTTATATACTGCTTGGGAATTGTATTTCATCTTTAAAACAAGGCTGGAGTCCATCAGTGTGAGATCAGGTTTTTCTTTGTGTTCAGAAAGGGTTTTATGTCTTTGTTGTGTCTCAAATCATTATCGCCTCCATCTCTGCTTCTAATTTACAGCAGAAAAAAAGGAAAACAACATTTGAGGTGTACAGCGGTTCTACAGCGCAAACATCTGTGTTTAGGTAGATAACAGCCTGCCGCTGCTTGGAGCGCTTCAGCTTTGGACAGACTGGCTCAGCCAGCTTCTTGCTGAGTCTTAATAATATCTGATTTGGCTGGATACGCTATTTGTGCAATTGAATTATGTGAGGGATGTTTTCGCTGATCGTACAACAACATCACATGAATTAAAAAATAGTGCAGCACTACAAATGAACTAAAAATGCGTAAGAATGATAGCTAGCTGCTATAAAATGCATAGAGAGTCCCAGATTATGAAATTAGAAAGCCAGGGAAGACATAACTGAAGACACCAACAGACAAGAGTAAACTCCTCAATAGTGATCAGGGTGCTCAAGACGATCGTAGTTAGTATATATCCTTATCTGTGCTTCCACCATCGTATGCAACCATAGGATGCAAGTCTGTCTGACGGCTGATTCAACGATCGAAATCCAGACTCAATAATGCAGCAGTAGTATGAAAACTCTCTTAAAGTATGCCCTCTGCAGGAAGTTGTATGGAATTCTGCAGTGGAACTCACTTATGATGTCCTCACTGACTCTGCCTGGACAGTGCTCCCAGCCTGCTCTCTTCACATTGTTTAACACAGGCTGATCTAGACAACATTACACTGGCAACGCTTAAATCCCAGTCCCTGGGGGTCAGCTCTATAGGGTACATCCCTTTAGACCCGACCCCCAGGGACTGGGATTTAAGCTTTGCCAATGTAATGTTGTCCATACCTCCCAACTTTCTGAGATGGGAATGATGAGGGACACCTATCAGCAAAAGTATGCAGGTATAGGACACACTCCTTGCCACGCCCCCTTAAAGGAGAATTGTACAAAAAATAAGATTGAATAAACCCACAAGTGCTTTTTTACCACTACTATTCCTTTATATTGGCTTTTGGAATTTACAAATGCAGCAATTTAGAAACCAGATGAAAGGTTTAGCACTGGAAAACACTTTTTGATAGATAAAAAGTAGGGAAATTAACGATTAATTCCTCGATTAATCGTTAAGTTTTTTGATCAAAATTTTTTTGATCGGTAGGCTGCCTGCCCTGGGGCCGCTTTGGGCCAAGCTGTGGCTGCAGTGCAGAGCTCCACTCCCTCCTCCTCCTCCACTATATGTCATACACAGTCTGCGGGCATCTCCAGCTGTATCTCTCTGAGCTGAGTGTGAAAACTTTGGCTGCACTGTGAGAAAAGTCCCACCCTCCTCCTAGATCAGCTCGTGTGATAGACGCAGTGTTCTGCGTCCAGGCACAGGCATTGACTACAGTGAGGCTGCTATTATGGGCACGGTGAGACTGCATTATGGGCACGGTGAGGATGCCATTATAGGCACGGCAAGGCTGCAATTATGGGCACAGTGAGACAGCAATATGGGCACGGTGAGACAGCATTATGGGCACGGTGAGGCTGCGATTATAGGCACGGCGAGGCTGCGATTATGAGCACGGTGAGACAGCATTATGGGCTCATTGAGGCTGCGATTATGGGCACGGTGAGGCTGCAATTATGGGCACGGTGAGACTGCATTATGGGAACAGTGAGGCTGCGATTATGGGTATGGTAAGGCTGTGATTATTGGCATGGTGAGACAACATTATGGGCATGGTGAGACAGCATTATGGGCACATTGAGGCTGCGATTATGGGCACGGTGAGACAGCATTATGGGCACATTTAGGCTGCGATTATGATCACATTGAGGCTGCGATTATGGGCACAGTAAGGCTGCAATTATGGGCACGGTGAGACTGCATTATGGGAACGGTGAGGCTGCGATTATGGGCACGGTAAGTCTGAGATTATGGGCACGGTGAGGCTGAGTTTATGACGTGTGATGTCCTAGCCATGCCCCACTATGTCCAGCTTCGGCCGTTGCCATAACAGTGCTAAATCAGCTAAAAGTAGTTGGATCTGTATGTGCGTTATAATTAATCGAAATTAGTCGATTAATCAATTAAAAAAAAAAACGATTAATCGAACACGAAAATTTTCATCAGTAACAGCCCTAATAAAAAGTGCATTTTATATACATTTATAGAGATCAGACCAAAATGAAGGACAAATGAGGAGGAATGAGGGAGATTGCTCCAAATCAGGGACAGTCCCTCGAAATCAGGGACAGTTGGGAGCTATGATGTTGTCTAGGTCAGCCTGTGTTAAACAATGTGAAGAAAGCAGGCTGGGCGCACTGTCAAGGCACAGAGTCAGCGAGGACATCAAAAGTGAGTTCCACTGCAGAATTCCCTACAACTTCCTGCAGAGGGCATACTTTAAGAGAGTTTTCATACTACTGCTGCATTATTGAGGCTGGATTTCGATCATTGGATCAGCCGTGAGGCAGACTTGCATCTCATGATTGTCTTAGTGGGGACTGCTTGATTGAACTTTCTGTTAATTCAGAGGTCCACAGATTAAGGTGAGCGGCCTGTATCTACGATGGTGGAAGCACAGATAAGGATATACACTAACTACGATCGTCTTGAGCACCCTTATCACTATTGAGGAGCTTACTCTTGTCTGCTGGTGTCTTTAGTTATGTCTTCCCTGGCTTTCTAATTTCATAATCTGGGACTCTCTATGCATTTTATAGCAGCTAGATATCATCCTTATGCATTTTTAGTTAATTTGTAGCGCTGCACTATTTTGTATTTTTTTATGTTCATTTAAGGATTGCAGTATATTAGTTTTGAGTGTTCAGCTGCTTAGGTTAGGATTTATATTGTGGTTTTGCGCTGACTGAATCCATTTGTTTAACAGCATCACATGACCAGGCTGTTCAAACGCTCATTAGTATGTGTGACCAGAGCCGCTTTAGGACATCGGCCTGGGGTAAGGAATAAATTAGGGAGATCTTAGTAGAAAGGGAGACAAGAAAAGCGGGGGCACTAAAAGCTCACACAGTAAAAACACAAAAACAAGCAGAAAAAAAAATCCTGTGTTTTTCTTACTTTCAATTGATAAAATAGCTACATTAAAAAGTGCTGTAGGCATTACTGTGAAAAACGACGTGCCCTTTTAAATAATATTCATCATTAAATGTAATGCAAGTCATGACATTTTCTGACAGTTCAGTAGTTATTTGCTGAATATGGCCTCTATGGATGAAGTGGCTGCTCAGATGCTTGGAAAAAATTCTGGTCTTTTACACTCTCGCAAAGCCCCTCCTTCCAGGTGCAAACCTTAAGGGGTAGCTCCATTTTCCTGGAAAAATATATAGCAAAAAAAAAAAAAAAAAATATATATATATATATATATATAATAATAAATATATATACCGGTACATTGGGGACAGAAAGTATTCAGTATTCAGTGCTGTCTATTTCTTCTGATCATCCTTGAGATGGTTCCACACCTTCATTTGAGTCCAGCTGTGTTTGATTATACTGAATGGACTTGATTAGGAAAGCCACACACCTGTCTATATAAGACCTTACAGCTCACAGCGCATGTCAGAACAAATGAGAATCATGAGGTCAAAGGAACTGCCTGAAGAGCTCAGACAGAATTGTGGCAAGGCACAGATCTGGCCAAGGTTGCAAAAAAAATTTCTGCTGCACCTAAGGTTCCTAAGAGCACAGTGGCCTCCATAATCCTTAAATGGAAGACGTTTGGGACAACCAGAACCCTTCCTAGAGCTGGCCGTCCGGCCAAACTGAGCTATCGGGGGAGAAGAGCCTTGGTGAGAGAGGTAAAGAAGAACCCAAAGATTACTGTGGCTGAGCTCCAGAGATGCAGTCAGGAGATGGGAGAAAGTTGAAGAAAGTCAACTATCACTGCAGCCCTCCACCAGTTGGGGCTTTATGGCAGAGTGGCCTGATGGAAGCCTCTCCTCAGTGCAAGACACATGAAAGCCCACATGTAGTTTGCTAAAAAACACCTGAAGGACTCCAAGATGGTGAGAAATAAGATTCTCTGGTCTGATGAGACCAAGATAGAACTTTTTGGCCTTAATTCTAAGCGGTATGCGTGGAGAAAACCGGGCACTGCTCATCACCTGTCCAATACAGTCCCAACATTGAAGCATGGTGGTGGCAGCATCATGCTGTGGGGGTGTTTTTCAGTTGCAGGGACAGGACGACTGGTTGTAATCGAGGGAAAGATGAATGCGGCAAAGTACAAGGATATCCTGGACGAAAACCTTCTCCAGAGTGCTCAGGACCTCAGACTGGGCCGAAGGTTTACCTTCCAACAAGACAATGACCCTAAGCACACAGCTAAAATAACGAAGGAGTGGCTTCACAACAACTCCGTGACTGTTCTTGTGGGGGTGTTTTTCAGTTGCAGGGACAGGATGACTGGTTGTAATCGAGGGAAAGATGAATGCGGCCAAGTACAGGGATATCCTGGATGAAAACCTTCTCCAGAGTGCTCAGGACCTCAGACTGGGCCGAAGGTTTACTTTCCAACAAGACAAAGAAAGCTCTATGATAAAAAAAATATATAAATTTCATTTGGGTACAGTGTTGCATGATCATGCAATTACCAGTTAAAATAGCGCATCGCTAAATAGCAGAAAATGGCCCGGTCATGAAGGGGGTAAAACCTTCCGGAGCTCAAGTGGTTAAAGTAAAATATAAATAAACCAAAACAAATTATCTAGTTCAATACAGCACTAAGTGTATATTTATCCCCTTATTAATGTGCCACAATATGCACTCACCGGCCACTTTATTAGGTACACCTGTTCAATTGCGTGGTAACACAAATTGCTAATCAGCCAATCACATGGCAGCAAGTCAATGCATTTAGGCATCTAAATGTGGTGAAGACGACTTGCTGAAGTTCAAACCGAGCATCAGAACTTTGAACCTTGAAGCAGATGTGCTACAGCAGCAGAAGACCACACCAGGTGCCACTCCTGCCAGCTAAGAACAGGAAACTGAGGCTACAATTCACACAGGCTCACCAAAATTGGACAATAGAAGATTGGAAAAAGGTTGCCTGGTCTGATTTCAGTAACGACATTCAGATGGTGGGGTCAGAATTTGGCATAAACAACATGAAAGCATGGATCCATCCTGCCTTGTATCAACGGTTCAGGCTGGTTGTTAGTGGTGTAATGGTGTGGGGGATATATTCTTGGCACACTTTGGGCCCTTTAGTACCAACTGAGCATCATTTAAACACCACGACCTACCTGAGTATTGTTACTTACCATGTCCATCCCTTTATGACTACATTGTACACATCTTCTGATGGCTCCTTCCAGCAGGAAAATGCACCATGTCACTAAGCTCCAAATCATCTCACCACTGGTTTCTTGAACATGACAATGATGTCACTGCACTCCAATGTCCTCCACAGTCACCAGATCTCAATCCAATAGAGCACCTTTGGAATGTGGTGGAGATTCACATCATGGATGTGCAGCCGACAAATCTGCAGCAACTGCATGATGCTATCATGTCACTATGGACCAAAATCTCTGAGGAATGTTTCCAACACCTTGTTGAATCTATGCCATGAAGAATTAAGGCAGCTCTGAAGGCAAAAGGGGGTCCAACCCGGTACCAACAAGGTGTACCTAATAAAGTGGCTGGTGAGATTATATAATATATATATATATATATATACATATATATATATATATATAATTTATTTTATATAATTTTTTTGACACATTAATAAGTGGATAAATATGCACATGATGCTATATTGAACTAGATAATTTGTTCTGGTTTATTTATATTTAACCACTAAAAGTGTTTTATTGCATTAAACCTTTCCTCTAACCTCAAAATGACTACATTTGCAAATTTAAAAAAAGCCAGTTAAAGGAAAGTAGAGGTTACAAAAACCATTTGGTTTAAGCAATTTTTTTTTTGCATTATTCCTTATGGGCTCCTTAATTGGCAACATGTCAGGGTTGTGTCCTTTGCCTATATTATCCTTTCCCAACCTTTTTACCTCAGGGGAACCCTTGAAATATTTTTGAGGTATCAGGGAACCCTTTCTAAAAAATGATTATACCTACAGGTCACGGTACATAAGCGTCATCAGTACGTTTTTAGAATGTATTAAATATAGAAAATGACATAACTAGATTATCTGATACACCCAGAGTAAATTATTTTACAATGCTGAATACATGAAAAAAAAGCCAACTGTGGGACTTTTAAGGTGTCCGTAGATAAAAAATATAGTATTTTTTAATTTTAAAAATATTTTATTAATGTCATTAAAAACATTTCATAAAAAAATCCCTTATTTGCATGTCAAGTTCAAATCATATATTTGTACAGACACTACCGCTCATGACATAGAGTCACCTGCTGGAATTATTTAAACCACCTAGGCGTTATACTAAGTTAAGTTTGTATACTTGGTAGGTCCGCTAATGCTGCAATAAATAATGCTTGATTGTTAAAAAAAAAAAATGTTTACGAAATATTTAATTGTAATGAAGTGTGTTTTTTTGTGCACCTCTATAATTTATCAAATTATGAATTTTTGTAGTTTTAGAAATTTTGTATTTTTGTAATTAATCCCAACTTTGTTTGTTGCTTTACTTTTTTAGTACTCATTTCATACAGCACTCTAGAACTCCTGAAGAAGCTCACACAAAGCGAAACATGTAGAGCGGTAGTGTCTGTACAAATATATGATTTGAACTTGACATGCAAATTAGGGATTTTTTTATGAAATGTTTTTATTGACATTAATAAAATATTTTTATAATTAAAAAAATAGCATATTCTTTATTTACGGACACCTTAAAAGTCCCACAGTCAGCTGTTTTTTCATGTATTCTTCATAAAAAAATGTGGTGTCCTCTCTGACCAGGCAACCCTCTATCTTTCTGATATTTTACAATGCTCTCGTGCTCTATATGGAAAAAAAATATTAAATGAAAGAAACAGTAATGGCTAAATATAAAACAAACTATGAAAACTGTAGTGCCACCTTACACTAGCTATCCATAGAAAAGTGTCCAGTTACGTTGGTCAGTGGAAAAATGGCCCCTGACATTGGAGGTCAGTGGAAAAATGGCCCCTGACATTGGAGGTCAGCGGAAAAATGGCCCCTGACATTGGAGGTCAGCGGAAAAATGGCCCCTGACATTGGAGGTCAGCGGAAATATGGCCCCTGACATTGGAGGTCAGCGGAAAAATGGCCCCTGACATTGGAGGTCAGCGGAAAAATGGCCCCTGACATTGGAGGTCAGTGGAGGAAAGCCCCTTTACATTGGTGACCAGTGTAGACGTGTCACCCACCAGTGAGATCTGCCCCCTTATCATTCTATCATTATTATTATATTATTATTATTATATTGTATCATTGGTGATCATTGTAGGTGTGAGATCAGTCTTCCACTGCTCACTACTCAAGGAACCTCTGCCAACCTCATGAAGAACCCTGGTTGAGAAAACCTGGCCTACATATTTAATCCTATAATATATCCCTCTTTTTCATGTCAGAAAATTGGGAGTTATGCCTAATGCATGTGCCTGCGATTCCGCCACCTTCTCTATTGTATCTGACAACTTACATACAGCATAGCAAAAGTCTATTCTTGTATCCTGCTTCAGAACATCTCAGCAATATGACATGAAAAACTGAGGCTATGAACTAGAACTCAAATGTAGCAGAAGACATGAACAGTAAGCCCTTCAAAGGCAATCGGCCAGGATTAAATATATCTGAGCAGGAAGCTGGAGATGAAAGCTGTCATTCTAGGGGCATACTTATCTCAGGGCAGTGCTATACCTTGCTTGGAAGCTGAAAACTTCACTGAAAAAATGCCACGCAGCAATCGCTGGAGTGCATGTATACAAAAAGTGGGTGCAAAGAGGCTGCAAGAGATCAGCAGCACTGAGATGCAACAAAGGATGACAAAAAATAAAAACATGTATTCAAAAAAGAAAAAAAAAAAAAGTTAATGATTTATGATGTGCAGTGCTTTATGGATTTAAATGTCATAGTATGGCTTATTTCTGCTAATTATTCAACTCCCTGATCATTGCCTTTAGTGATTTATGCAGTGTGCAGTGTTTTTCTGCATTTTTAAAGGATCTCTGTTTTTTAAACAGCGCACATTTCTTCAGAAACATTTCCCAGAGATGGCAGGAACGCTGCTTGCATCTCTCTGAGTGAGCGCAGTAATGGCTGCGTGGGGTGGGAATTCCCCGGACTGCGCAGATTGTCACAGCAGATGACGGAGAATATCATATACGGCTCTTCTCTTCTAATTAGCTGTAATCGCAGAGAGAGGACCGTCACCTAGGAAAGCCTCTGCAGCGTGACTCAGAGTGGAATCCCTTTTGCTCTGTGCTGTTCCAGACCGCCAACAACTCAGGAGAGTTTATGTCTGCACAAAGACGTAATTAGACGACAATTAGGGCTCATTCACACTCATGTGTTGTGGCAACATGCACTAAAAACGCATTCCCACAAAGTATGGCAAGGCACCTACTCTGTGTGAGGCTTTGTGATTCATTGTAAATGGCACCACACATTGTGTATACCACTTGTTGTGATGGGCTGCATTATTAATAAAGGGCCATCGATATATGCTCCTTCGTTGTGATGCGTTGGCAGTCCGTTCATAATGGATAAGCTGCCTTAACGCAATGCAAGTCAACGTGAGCCAAATTGTGCATTAACACATTGCAACGGAACGTTGCACTAAATGATTGGCGCCCACAGCCAAGGACATCAACCCACCAACAAGAGGCACAAGTCTCCAAAGATGGCCATACCAACAGACATGTCCGCTAGCTGAAATGTGGAAAACGGCATTGGTTAAAAGGGGAGTTCCGCCTGGGGAAAAAAAAATGAAAGTCAGTTTTAAATTTATGGACCCTTTACCTGTCCAGGGAGCCCGCAATGTCGGCACCCCAGCTGATTTGTCGGGTGCTGCCGCCACCATTCGTCGATAGGAAAACCGGCAGTGGAGCCTTCCTGGTTCACAGCCGGTACTCTACTGCGCAAGCATGAAGCTCACTGTGCTTTCTAACTGGCCCGGCGGTGGAGGAAGGAGGACGGGGACCGAACTTCAGAGGGACGGCGCAGTCATCCCAGGAGTGGGGAAGGGTACCTGTCCAAAATAGGAGGAAGCGGAGGAAGCAGATCAGCGGAGGATCCACTTTTGTGTGGAACTCCGCCTTGACTCCAACTGTCCCATCTACTTCATTTTAGAATGTACCATGGCACTACAGTTAAAATACTGGGTTACAATATTACCTACAGTAATGTTTTATGCAAGGTGAAGGTGTCAGAAAACTATTTTAATAATGGCCCTGCTGTAACGCTTGTACATTGTACATTGAGTGACCCCTTTTTATGCTTCAGTCAGTTAAAGAGGAGGGCCAGTCAAAAAAATAAATAATTAAGTCAGCAGCTACAAATACTGCAGCTGCTGACTTTTAATTGGACACTCACCTGTCCCAGGGTCCAGCGATGCGGGGGATCGAAGCCCCGCTCGTCTACCCATCCGTTCAGAGGCGCCGGCGTTGCAACTGTGGGCGCCGGGCTGTGGCTTCACAGCCTGGCACCCACTGCACATGCGCGAGCGGCGCAGCGTGCCGTGATTGGCCGCTCAGTCACCTGGGACCTGTAATGGATCCCAGATGATTGACAGGAGGGAGGGAGCAGAGCTGAGCCCTTCCTGTGCCGAGGAGGAAGTGATGTCACCAGCCCAGGCACTGGAAGAGGCAGACTACGAGGGACCCCCTAGCAACAGGCATTTAGAGGTAAGTAAAAAAAAAATATCCAATTGTTTTTTTTTTGTTTTTTTTAGGCACAATCATGACTTTTTGTTTTTGAGGGTGGGACACCACTTTAAAGTGGAAGTAAAGTCCGCTATAATTTTTTTTTTTTTAAGGCCCCCCAGGTGGGTTATGCCATGAAGTAATAGTATGCACAGCATATTAGTACATTATGGCAGACTTGCCTGTCATATGGTGTCCTCCAGCGCAGCACTTGGACCGATCCGGCGGGCCCCTGGCGCTTCCATCTTTGCCCGGTCTTACTTTTGGGTCCCATGCCTTCGGCCACATCGGGGGGTCTGATGTTCGCTAAGCTGCACATGCGCGTCTCAGTAAACATTACAGCTGACAGGCAGAAGGATGCATTTATTGCAGTCAGTCTCTTCTGTCATAAATACCCTGCCTGTCAGCCATTTGATTAAAAAACAACTTTACTCCCACTTTAACCACTTGAGCCCCGGACCATTATGCTGCCTAAGGACCAGAGGTCTTTTTCCAATTTGGCACTGCGTCGCTTTAACTGCTAATTGCGCGGTCATGCAATGCTGTACCCAAACGAAATTTGCGTCCTTTTCTTCCCACAAATAGAGCTTTCTTTTGATGGTATTTGATCACCTCTGCGGTTTTTATTTTTTGCGCTATAAACGGAAAAAGACCGAAAATTTTGAAAAAAAATGATATTTTCTACTTTTTGTTATAAAAAAAATCCAATAAACTAAATTTTAGTCATACATTTAGGCCAAAATGTATTCGGCCACATGTCTTTGGTAAAAAAAATGTCAATAAGCGTATATTTATTGGTTTGCGCAAAAGTTATAGCGTCTACAAACTAGGGTACATTTTCTGGAATTTACACAGCTTTTAGTTTATGACTGCCTGTCATTTCTTGAGGTGCTAAAATGGCAGGGCAGTACAAAACCCCCCCAAATGACCCCATTTTGGAAAGTAGACACCCCAAGGAAATTGCTGAGAGGCATGTTGAACCCATTGAATATTTATTTTTTTTGTCCCAAGTGATTGAAAAATGACAAAAAAAAAAAAAAAAAAAAAATATTTACAAAAAGTCGTCACTAAATGATATATTGCTCACACAGGCCATGGGCCTATGTGGAATTGCACCCCAAAATACATTTAGCTGCTTCTCCTGAGTACGGGGATACCACATGTGTGGGACTTTTTGGGAGCCTAGCCGCGTACGGGGCCCCGAAAACCAAGCACCGCCTTCAGGATTTCTAAGGGTGTAAATTTTTGCTTTCACTCTTCACTGCCTATCACAGTTTCGGAGGCCATGGAATGCCCAGGTGGCACAAAAACCCCCAAAATGACCCCATTTTGGAAAGTAGACACCCCAAGCTATTTGCTGAGAGGCATATTGAGTCCATGGAATATTTTATATTTTGACACAAGTTGCGGGAAAGTGACACTTTTTATTTATTTATTTTTTTTTTTTCATAAAGTTGTCACTAAATGATATATTGCTCACACAGGCCATGGGCATATGTGGAATTGCACCCCAAAATACATTTAGCTGCTTCTCCTGAGTATGGGGATACCACATGTGTGGGACTTTTTGGGAGCCTAGCTGCGTACGGGACCCCGAAAACCAATCACTGCCTTCAGGATTTCTAAGGGTGAAAATTTTTGATTTCACTCTTTACTGCCTATCACAGTTTCGGAGGCCATGGAATGCCCAGGTGGCACAAAACCCCCCCAAATGACCCCGTTTTGGAAAGTAGACACCCCAAGCTATTTGCTGAGAGGCATGGTGAGTATTTTGCAGCTCTCATTTGTTTTTGAAAATGAAGAAAGACAAGAAAAAAAATTTTTTTTTTTCTTTTTTCAATTTTCAAAACTTTGTGACAAAAAGTGAGGTCTGCAAAATACTCACTATACCTCTCAGCAAATAGCTTGGGGTGTCTACTTTCCAAAATGGGGTCATTTGGGGGGGTTTTGTGCCACCTGGGCATTCCATGGCCTCCGAAACTGTGATAGGCAGTGAAGAGTGAAATCAAAAATTCACGCCCTTAGAAAGCCTGAAGGCGGTGCTTGGTTTTCGGGGTCCCGTACGCGGCTAGGCTCCCAAAAAGTCTCACACATGTGGTATCCCCGTACTCAGGAGAAGCAGCAGAATGTATTTTGGGGTGTAATTTCAAATATTTCCATGGCATGTTTGAGCAATATATCATTTAGTGACAACTTTGTGCAAAAAAAAAAAAAAAAAAAAAAAAATGTGTCTCTTTCCCGCAACTTGTGTCGCAATATAAAATATTCCATGGACTCGACATGCCTCTCAGCAAATAGCTTGGGGTGTCTACTTTCCAAAATGGGGTCATTTGGGGGGGTTTTGAACTGTCCTGGCATTTTATGCACAACATTTAGAAGCTTATGTCACACATCACCCACTCTTCTAACCACTTGAAGACAAAGCCCTTTCTGACACTTATTGTTTACATGAAAAAGTTTTTTTTTTTTTGCAAAAAAATTACTTTGAACCCCCAAACATTATATATTTTTTTAAAGCAAATGCCCTACAGATTAAAATGGTGGGTGTTTCATTTTTTTTTTTCACACAGTAATTGCGCAGCGATTTTTCAAACGCATTTTTTGGGGAAAAAACACACTTTTTTTAATTTTAATGCACTAAAACACGCTATATTGCCCAAATGTTTGATGAAATAAAAAAGATGATCTTAGGCCGAGTACATGGATACCAAACATGACATGCTTTAAAATTGCGCACAAACGTGCAGTGGCAACAAAATAAATACATGTTTAAAAGCCTTCAAAAGCCTTTACAGGTTACCACTTTAGATTTACAGAGGAGGTCTACTGGAAAAATTACTGCACTCGATCTGGCCTTCGCGGTGATACCTCACATGCATGGTGCAATTGCTGTTTACGTTTGACGACAGACCGCCGCTTGCGTTCGCCTTAGCGCGAGAGCAGGGGGCGACAGGGGTGGTTTTTTTTTTGTTATTTTTTTCTTTATTATTTTTTTGCTTTTTTAATCTTACTTTTAAACTGTTCCTTTCATATTTTTTTTTTTTAATCATTTTTATTGTTATCTCGGGGAATGTAAATATCCCCTATGATAGCAATAGGTAGTGACAGGTACTCTTTTTTGAAAAAATTGTGGTCTATTAGACCCTAGATCTCTCCTCTGCCCTCAAAGCATCTGACCACACCAAGATCGGTGTGATAAAATGCTTCCCCAATTTCCCAATGGCGCTATTTACATCCGGCGAAATCTAAGTCATGAAATACTCGTAGCTTCCGGTTTCTTAGGCCATAGAGATGTTTGGAGCCACTCTGGTCTCTGATCAGCTCTATGGTCAGCTGGCTGAATCACCGGCTGCATTCTCAGGTTCCCTGTTGAGACAGGAGATCCAGAGAAAAACACGGAAGACGGTGGGGGGGGGGGGGGCATTCCCTCCCACGGCTTGTAAAAGCAGTCTAGAGGCTAATTAGCCGCTAGGATTGCTTTTACATGAAAGCCGACCGCTGGCTGAAAAGAATGATACCAAGATGATACCTAAACCTGCAGGCATCATTCTGGTATAACCACTCAAAGTCGTGAATGGCGTACCTGAAGACAAAAAAATGGTTAACAATGGTTAACAATAAAGCACAGTAAAGTGTAAATAATTACACACCTGAAAAACAAACATGATAAAACATAATAACAATAACAATAACAATCAATAACAATAAAACATTGCAGAATAGAATACAGTAAAAAAGAGCAGAACAATAGAGAGAGAGAATAGAGAGAGAGAGAACAATAAAACAACAACTATTTTTTTTATTTCATATTTTTTTTTTTTTTTTACACTTTTTTTGTAACTAACTTTTATAACTGTAATCGGTTCCAGGTTCGGGTCTCTCAAAATGCGATGGCATCTTGGGAGACCCTGTGAAAGTGTGCCTAGTCTGTGCAATGCTGTACCCTACGCTAATACTCAACTAGTGAATGGTAGCGTTCAAAACATTCACCAATGCAAAGACCAGGATTGTCAGGACAGGAGGGACAATAATAGCGGGTGTCACGCCTATATCCGCGCTTGCTGCAGACACGACATCTTTTTTGGGGGGTTCGCTGGGTAGGGGTACTCGGGAGGACATAAAAATGCCTCTCATGCAGCCGACTGCATTTGGTTGGGGATGTGAATGGGGGAAGTACGGGCGCTGCAGAAGCGGTGGGTTCCCAATTAGGATTGGCGAATGCAGCAGGAAGGGCATTATGGGCACGACGGACCTGTGTTTGTCTTTTTGGTGGCAGCGGGACACTACTTGTGCTTGCCACCTCACCAGCTTGAACTGCACTTATGGGACTCGCCACGTCACCAAGTGTTACTGCAGTGCTGGTTTGACTACGACCGGGGTGTACTACGCCGCTGGTGCTTGCCAGTTCACCAAAACGCTACAAAAAAACTGTTAGCGATCGCAGGGATCAGGCCTGACTCTGCGAACGCTGCAGTTATGCGTTTAGTGCCTTGTAAGTGACAGTGATCGATTGATACTGCACTTGGGTGGGCCGGGCCGGGCGGAGGGGCAAAACGCAGGTGCTAGCAGGTATCTGGGCTGATCCCGCTAACACTGCGTTTTTGGGAACCCTAAACTGCTGGTGACGCTAGTATAGATCTGATCGGATCAGATATTGATCCGTTCAGATACTATACCACTAAGGGAGGTGTATGGTGCGTGCGTGGGTGTTAGCGGTACTGGCGCTAATCTGACGCTGCCTGGGGCTGGTGCTTGCCAGTTCACCAAAATGCTACAAAAAAAACTGTTAGCGATCGCAGGGATCAGGCCTGACTCTGTGAACGCTGCAGTTATGCGTTTAGTGTTTTGTAAGTGACAGTGATCGATCGATACTTCACTTGGGTGGGCTGGGCTGGGCCGGGCGGAGGGGCAAAACGCAGGTGCTAGCAGGTATCTGGGCTGATTCCGCTAACACTGCGTTTTTGGGAACCCTAAACTGCTGGTGACGCTAGTATAGATCTGATCGGATCAGATATTGATCCGTACAGATACTATACCACTAAGGGAGGCGTATGGTGCGTGCGTGGGTGTTAGCGGTACTGGCGCTAACCTGACGCCTGGGGCTGGTGCTTGCCAGTTCACCAAAATGCTACCAAAAAAACTGTTAGCAATCGCAGGGATCAGGCCTGACTCTGCGAACGCTGCAGTTATGCGTTTAGTGCCTTGTAAGTGACAGTGATCGATCGATACTGCACTTGGGTGGGCTGGGCGGAGGCACAAAACGCAGGTGCTAGCAGGTATCTGGGCTGATCCCGCTAACGCTGCGTTTTTGGGAACCCTAAACTGCTGGGGACGCTAGTATAGATCTGATCGGATCAGATATTGATCCGTTCAGATACTATACCACTAAGGGAGGCGCATGCTGCGTGCGTGGGTGTTCGCGGTACTGGCGCTAATCTGACGCTGCCTGGGGCGACGCATATCACCGCCGGGCGATCGGGGGGCTAAACCTTTATTCGGTAATAAACGGCGGGTGCCCTGACACTATAAAAAATAAACAAACTAACCAGCGTCAACCGTAACGGTTATACGGTGATCAGTGGTGAAAGGGTTAACTAGGGGGCAATCAAGGGGTTAAAACATTTATTAGGTAGTATATGGGGGTCCCTGACGCTATAAAACGCTGACGGCGAACCTAAATATTTACCTCACTAACTAGCGTCACCAGCGACACTAATACAGCGATCAGAAAAATGATCGCTTAGCGACACTGGTGACAGGGGGTGATCAAGGGGTTAAAACTTTATTAGGGGGGGTTAGGGGGGTACCCTAGACCTAAAGGGGGGTAACAGTAACTGTGCTAACACAGTAACTGTCACAAACTGACAGCTAGCAGTAATCAGGAAAAAAAAAAAAAAAAAAAAAAAAAAACTGCTGGTGTCAGTTTGTGACAGGGGGGGGGGGTGATTGGGGGGGGATCGGGGGGCGATCGGGGGGGGGATCGGGGTGATTTGTGTGCCTGGCATGTTCTACTGTGTGTGTGTAGTGTTGTGCACTCACATACTTGTCGTCTCTCCTCGGGCCGGAACGGAAAATACCGACCCGAGGGGAGATGACATCACTTCCTTTGCTGCTGTTTAGCATACAGCAGCAAAGGAGCGTTTTCATTGGCCGGCGGCGATCGCGAGGGGGGGGCCACGAACGGATGGTCTCCCCCTCATCACCGATCGCCGCTGGACATAGGACGACCGCCTCGGGCACCGGGGGGGGGTCCGATCGGACCCCCCACCCGCGGAAGGCAAATCACGTACCCTGTACGTGATTTTGCCTGTCCGTGCCACTTTGCCGACGTACATCGGCGTGAGGCGGTCGTCAAGTGGTTAAAGTGGAACTGAACACAAAAAGTGTTATTGAAACCACTTTACCGCCTTCAGAGACTCTTTACCTAGATCGGAGTTGCGATGTGTCAGACTGACAGCCCGCAACAACAATTTCCGCGATGGGTGCCCCCGGGGGCGCGCAGCGGCTTAATATCCTGAGGACATCATATGACGCCCAGTCAGGCTATTGAAACCACTTTGCCGCCATTATTCTGCTATATCGCGGGTGGCAAGTGGTTAATGACCAGGCCATTTTTTGCGATACGGCACTGTGTCGCTTTAACTGACAATTGCGTGGTCGTGCGACACTGTACACATAAAACTGACATCCTTTTTTTCCCACAAATAGAGCTTTCTTTTGGTGGTATTTGATCAGCTCTGCGGTTTTTATTTTTTGCGCTAAAAACCAAAAAAGAGCGTCAATTTTGAAAAAAAACAAAAACAAAAAAAAACAATATTTTTTACTTTTTGCTATAATAAATATTCAAATTAAAAAAAAAAAAAAATTCTTCATCAGTTTAAGCCGATATGTATTCTACATATTTTTGGTAAAAAAATTGCAAGAAGTGTATATTGATTGGTTTGCGCAAAAGTTATAGCTTCTACAAAATAGGGGAAAGATATATGGCATTTTCATTTATTTATTTATTTTTTTACTAGTAAAGGCGGCGATCTGCAATTTTTAGCGGGACTGCGACATTGCGGGGGGCAGACCTGACACTTGACACTTTTTTGGGACCATTGACATTTATACAGCGATCAGAGCTATACAAATGCACAGATTACTGTGTAAATGTCACTGGCAGGGAAGGGGTTAACACTAGGGGTCAATCAAGGGGTTAAATGCATTTCCTCATGTGTGTTTTTAACTGTATGGGAGCTGAGCTGACTGGAGGAGGACACATATCGTTGGACCTATTTACTTGGAACAGACTATCTGTTTCTCCTCCCCTGTCAGAATGGGGATTTGTGCATTTAAACACACAAATCCTAGTTCTGGCTCTCGTGCACGCGATCATGGGTGGCCGGTAGACATCGCGGCCGGCGGCCATGCTCATCGGGTTCCCCGCCGGGCTCTTAAAGGAGTCGGCGTACAGGTACGGTGATTCGCGGGAATAACGGCGGCTGGTCGGCAGGTAGTTAATGACAAAGTTATCGCAAATAAACAGGTCTATAGCAGAATTGTAAAAATTGTTCTGGTCCATAGGGGGTTGAATAGGTGTGTGAGGCAAAGTGGTTAAAGCGGAGCTCCACCCAAAAGGGGAAGCTCCGATTATCTGCTTCCTCTCCCCATCCGCTGCCACATTTAGCACCTTTCAGGGGGGAGGGGGGAATAGGTACCTGGTTTTGACAGGTACCTGTCCCCACTTCTTCCCCCGCTGCCGTTCCATTCACATAGCGCAGCTCGCTTCGCGCATGCACAGCAGGGAACCAGCTGTGAAGCCGCAAGGTTTCCATTACAGGCAATGGCTGCGGCAGCACCTGAGAGCCAACCGAAACATCAGCTGGGGTGCCAACATCGCTGGATTCCAGGACAGGTACAGTAAGTGTCCTAATATTAAAAGTCAGCAGCTACAGTATTTGTAGCTGCTGACTTTCAATTTTTTCGTGGGGGAGCTGGACCTCCTCTTTAAGCAGTGCTATGAAAAATGTACCTTTTGTGTGAAATGAATGCTGAAAAAGTAGCAGTGCACTTTTGCATATGTGGGTGTGCCTAGGCACTCCTGTACTTATAGCCTATAGCTGTAAATCTGTAGTGTGAGATCAAAAGACTGCTAGTCTCACCAGGTTTGGGGTGAGATTTGGTGATATCACTATTGTGCTGCTCTCTGTTCTCCTTGCTGGAGGCTCTGACATGAGGAAGCAAACCCCTGCCTCTACCAAGATGGCCGCCTCCACACACAGACATGGTGCAGACATGGTAAGCCAGTAATGGGAAAGACGCAGTGCTCTCCATATTTTATGTGCAGTGGCATGCGTATGCTGAGGGAGGATGTGGCTGGGAGCAGAGCACTTTTTTAGTTCCCGTTTACTGTAGACAGAGTGTAATTGCTATTCCTTATACTATATGTACTAGGTGTTACCCATTACATCCTAAGGCTTTTCATTGCCGTTGGACATCTTTGGTCTATAACAGTTTTGCCATAGAAGGTAGGACAGATTTTTAAAATATTATTGCGTGACCCTCCCCATGGTTCTTCTTTCCCCCACCCCTTTTTTCTCCCCATTCCTTCCCTACCCCCTCCTTTTCTCTCTCCCCCTCTTTTTTCCTCCCTCATTTTCCCCCTCCCCCTGCTCTCTTTTCCCTCCCCCTTTTCCCCCTCCTTTTCTTTTTCCTCCCTCATCCTTTTCCTTTCCCCCCTTTTCCCTCCCCGTCCCTGATACACCTTTTTGGTTCCAGTTATTGTTGTTTGGAACTGAGTTATGGTCTCTGCGTCTTGTAGGTAGCATTTTGGCTTCCCGGGCACCAGCTCAGATGATATATTCCTCTGGTAATGTATTTGTAAGTGATGAACATTATATATAAAATAGTTACACAAAGAAGCTATAGAATGCTACATATAATGCATATTTGTGATGTGTATTATTATTCTTAGTAACCTTGCTCCACAATACCTGCGGGGCCCCCTGAGGAAGCTACAACTGGAAAACGTGTTGGGTTAATCATCATCCCCCCTCCTGACTTGTACATTATATTTGTTGTAGATTTACCTCATTATTATGAATGATATTACAGGAAGGCTGAGCTATTTACATTTCACTTGCACTTTAGGGGACCACTTCCCTGAAAACTTTAACAATAAATTGTAATAAAATTCTGGATATTAACATGACTCTCTGAAATCACCTCGCCACCACTAATAATCCCATTTACGCTTCCTTTTGTGGTTTCTTATACGTCCTTGGGATGAGGTGCTAATATGTTCAGTTGGACCAAATATTTTTTACATTATTCATAAATGGATGGAAATTTCATTCCACGTGTGGCCACTGTGGTTACACAGAATCAATCTACTGATCAGCTCAGCGGGCGGCAGGGAGGAATCGCCTATCCACATTGAGTATGTGGTTGGGGGAATCAGACCCATGTATGGCCAACTTAAGCCTTACAAAAGGTAAATAATTGAATAATTTGTTTAACTAATTAATAAACCAGTGAATTATCTGGGCTATATCCATATACACTCACCGTCCAATATTAGGTACACCTTGCTAGTACCGGGTTGAAGTCCCTTTTGCCTTCAGAACTGCCTTATTTCTTCATGGCATATATTCAACAAAGTGTTGGAAACATTCCTCAGAGATTTTGGTCAATAGTGACATGATAGCATCACATAGTTGCTGCAGATTTGTCGGCTGAACATCCATGATGCGATTCACCCATTCCACCACATCCCAAAAGGTGCTCTATTGGATGAGATCTGGTGACTGTGGAGGCCATTGGAGTACAGTGAACTCATTGTCATGTTCAAGAAACCAGTGGTGAAATGAGCTGAGCTTTGTGACATGGTGCATTATCCTGCTGGAAGTAGGCATCAGAAGGTACCATGTAGTCATAAAGGGATGGACATGGTCAGCAACAATACTCAGGTAGGTCATGGCAATTAAACAATGCTCAATTGGTAAAAAGTGGCCCAAAGTGTGCCAAGAAAATATCCCCCACACCATTACACCACCACCACCAGCCTGAACCATTGATACAAGGCAGGATGGATCCATGCTTTCATGTTGTTTATGCCAAATTCTGACCCTACCATCTGAATGTTGCAGCTGAAATCGAGACTCATCAGACCAGGCAACGTTTTTCCAAGCTTCTATTGTCCAATTTTGTTGAGCCTGTGCGAATTGTAGCCTCTGTTTCCTGTTCTTAGCTGAGAAAAGTCACTCCCAGTGTGGTATAATGCTGCTGTGGCCCAAGGCTTCAAGGTTCGATGTGTTGTGCGTTCAGAGATGGTATTCTGCATACCTTGGTTGTATTGAGTGGGCATTTGAGTTACTGTTGCCTTTCTATCATCTCAAACCAGTCTGTCCATTCTCCTCTGACTGTAAAGAGAAGGAACAGAGGGAGCACCAGCCTAGCGCATTATCTTTGTGATCATTTTTTATAAATAGAGGTAGATGTATACTCACAAAAGACAAGATCAATAGGGTATAACAGAAAATGCCTCAACCAGCCTGGTCCACTCCACAAGTCCCAGATGTAAGATGAATTTCCAAAAAGCCGACGCGTTTCGAGGGGAGTCCACTCTTCCTCAGAGCTAGGCTGGTGCACCCTCTGTTCCTTATCTTTACAATTTCCCTTTGGGTTTCCCAAGCCTGTTGTGGGGGGCAGCAAAGCCTGTGTGCGAGTTGGATTAGCCAAAGACACCTGACTGTCCTTGGCCACATACCTTTCTCAAGCACAAGAGATTTGTCTCTGTCCTTGTTTGCATTCTCCTCTGACATCAAAAAGGCATTTTCCACCACACAACTGCCGCTCACTGGATATTTTCTCTTTTTTGGACCATTCTCTGTAAACCCCAGAGATGGTGGTGTGTGAAAATCCCAGTAGATCAGCAGTTTTTGAAATACTCAGACCATCCCGTCTGGCACCAACAACCATGCCACATTCAAAGTCACTTAAATCCCCTTTCTTCCCATTCTGATGCTCGCTTTGGACTTCAGCAAGTCGTCGTCACCATATCTAGATGCTTAAATGCATTGAGTTGCTCCCATGTGATTGGCTGATTAGTAATTTGTGTTACCAAGGAATTGAACAGGTGTACCTAATGAAATGGCCAGTGTGTATACATTCTCTATGGTTTTAGTCAATATATTTAGGTATCTATTTATTTAAAATTATGAGTAATTTCACAGAAATAGAGAAAAAAACCAAAAAACTTCTGACTGTTCAGAATCCGGCTACTGAATCTCTTGCAGAGGCTCCTGCACTGACATCAGCTGAAGGAGCATTAGAAACACATCTGGGAATGTGTATGGTGTCTTGCATCTTCTGATGAGATAACTTGTGACAGCACTAATGTCAACAGATGATATCATCTCTCCCAGGACGAGCACAGATCACAATATAAATAGATCTCTCAGTGCCCCAGTGTCATCTTCCTCCGGCACAGCACTCAAGGGGACCTCTCACCTTCACTGCCGGCATCATGAATAGGTTACATTGTACCCAGAAGGACATGTTAGCCAGGACTATAGCGATTTCCACATTCTGATATATTACATGGTTTGAAAAGCCCTTTATGATATGACTTTTACATGTAGCCAGTCTATTTGGTAATGGACTGTTAAGATAAGACCAGTTAACCCCTAGGCACCGAGCGCACGCAAATATGCGGCCTCTCAGCAGCCGGGCCTTGGCACCGAGAGGGCGCATATGTGCATTAACGTCAGAGCTGTGCCGAGGGTGTGCACCTTGGGCGTGACTGGCGGCTATCGGAAAACTTCTGATTGCATCTGGCGAGTGGGAGTTTTCAGATCATGTGACCGACGTGATTGAACATAAGCCCCGCACACTGGCAGTCCAAACCCCTTATAGAGCGGGGCGGGAGCCGGCGCCAAGGGGTTAAGCTGGGTGCACAATTTTAGGGGTTTTTTTGTCCATTCAACCAACAGTTGAACGATAAGAAAACCTGTCAGATTGCTGCATCAACACAAGCAATGTTCATTGATCGATCTCTCCTGCAGAGACATTGTATCCTGAAATACACTGATCACCGCTCGCAGACAATGGCTGCAAGTGCTGATCGAATGCTGGTTTATCAGCATGCCTGTTCGACGGAGGCCAGTCATTAGACCAGCTTCTGTAGAACAGACAGCTGTACAAATACACTGAAAGTTGGCCGGTTCCTGCTGAACCAGTCGATTTTTAGTCCGTGTGTATCAGGCCTAATTCACATTGTTTTTTATAAGAAAATGAGAAAGATTGAAAGAACAATCACTGTTCAACATTCTACACGGGAGTAACAGACTATGTATGCAATGAACAACTTCTTCCTTTGTTATTGTTGTATTATCCTTCTGCAGTGTGGACAGGGTTAAACTGAATATTCATTAATGCAGCAGCTATCTTTAAAGGAGACCAGTTTGCCATGCTCATCTATGGAGTGTCTCTTGTGCAGGGGGCAACCGTCTTGGCTGGAACTGATTCAATTCTGAATGCGATTGGCTGATGCAACAAAGCAAGGACAAGGGGTCTGCAGCCTGGGAGGTGGGAGAAGACAGTTCTGGAAGCAAGCAGGTGTGTGGAAAAGAGAAAGAGACTGGGCTGCTACTCTTGCTGGATGAACAGATAAATGCCATAGCTGACCACATTCTGAGGAGATCTCCAAGAAGCAAAGATACTAAGAACCTTTCCCTGGGAGGCTGTGATTTGTGATGCCTGGTGAGATCAGACTGTACTAGAGAATACTCCCACCACTTGTAAGGAAGGAAAAGAAGGACTTTCTCAGCAGGACTGAAAGAGAGAGATCACAGCAACTTCTATCTCTGACTTGAACTGGACTTTTACTGGACCAGAGCATGTGAGAGTGCCCCAAGACTGGTAAGAGACTAACATCATACAAGTTAATCTATTGTCTGCTGTGAACCGTTGTGCTTTCTTCAAGGGCCTCAACTTTGGCAGTTTTTTTTCCATTAATCACCAGCCAGTGGGATAAAGCTGGGATTGTGATTGTAAGTTTAGTAAGTTATATGGTTAAAATGGTAAGGGGACGATCCCTTGTCAGGTTTAATTGATGCCAGTTCACCATTGTCACAAGTAATAAAAGTGAGAGTAAATGTAAAATCATATTTTCATTTCCACATTTCAATTATTTTTAGCCTCCTCCTAATAATCTGAATGATCTACTTTGTGAGGATTGTTGTGGAAAATTTTATGAAGATGTATTTTAATGTATTGTCATAAGTCTCCCAGTGTTCGTTCTCTTGCAGGCTGCTCTAAAGAGCTGACTGGGGCAGACTGAGGCTGGTTGAGATCCATTCGGTAACAGATTGATTGAGGCTGATAAAATTGATAGTTTGGTTATAATAAAGTGATCATTCTGAGCTGTGCGGTGTAAATATCAGTGTAAGTGCTCCAAGTCATCAGTAGTAATATCCTTATGTAATTTGCTTGTGCTGATGTTAAAGATAGCTGACACAAAGTCGCATGTGAATCCTCCAATAACCATTGTGAATGAAGAGTATACTCTTCACAATGCTACAATGTTGCTACTGCTGCCTTTCCATTACTCTGACAACCAAGGTCAGGGTGTGCATCAGAAACATGTACACATATACATCCAGCAGGACAGAAAGCACATACTGTACATACATCATAGATCCATCCATGTAGCTCTGGTATTCAAGAGAAAAATTCAAGCAGTTGTGGTGGCCCCAATTTATTAAAAAAACTAATTATTTCTGCATAACCAGTCCTCACCTCCAAGGCTAGGTTCACATGTATGCGTTGTAGGAACGCACAAAAAAAAAATCACTTGCTTTCCTGACACACAGAGAAACATGCTGCCCTGTAGCAGATGCGTGTCAGTGCCATGAAGTTCCTTTATTAAAAACAAGCTGCACCAAACCACGCAGTTTGGTGAGTGCATTTGCAGATGTATAGGGGTGTCCAGGGCCAGCGCTACCATAAGGCGGTTTAAGCAGCCACTCTAGGGCACCAGGATGGGGGTGTGAGATCTGAATCCCCAGCCACTTGCTGGGAAATCTGATTTTTACAGCACTGCAGACATTTTTTTTTTTTTACACACACTGTGTGTGTACCTTACTGTCGGCTTTTATGTGGAAGTGATACAAATCAGCTATGGAGCCCCCTATCACTTCCACCACCACCGCGATGTGCCGCCTTCACCCCCCACCATGTTCACCTGGCTGTACTGCTCTAGGGAGGTGATCAGGGTTTTTTTTTTTTGCACACTACGATTGCTTATAACAGCGAATATTACTGTTATAAACAACCATTTTTACTGCATAAAATCGATTCATTCAGTGTTTACTATTGTAATTAGCTGTGATTGGACACAGCTAATAACATAGTACAGATAGGCTGTCCCACCTGCGGGACCGGTTCTGTCATAGTGGGCATACCTCCCAACTTTTTGAGTTGGGAATGAGGGACACCTATCAGCAAAAGTATGCAGGTATAGGACACGCCCCTTGCCACACCCTCTTAAAGGAGAATTGTACAAAAAAAAAGGTTAAACCCACAAGTGCTTTTTTTACCACTAAAATTCCTATATATGAGCTTTTGGAATTTACAAATGCAGCAATTTAGAAATCAGATGAAAGGTTTAGTGCTGGAAAACACCTTTTGATAGATAAAAAGTGCATTTTATATACAGTGGGGACGGAAAGTATTCAGACCCCCTTAAATGTTTCACTCTTTGTTATATTGCAGCCATTTGCTAAAATCATTTAAGTTCATTTTTTTTCCTCATTAATGTACACACTGCACCCCTTATTGACAGAAAAACACAGAATTGTTGACATTTTGCAGATTTATTAAAAAAGAAAAACTGAAATATCACATGGTCCTAAGTATTCAGACCCTTTGGTGCCGGTTCACACGGGCGACTTGTCAGGTGACCTAGCCGCCTGACAAGTCGCCTCCCGTTCTGTACTACGGAACCGTTCTAATAGGATCGACGCAAGTCGCTCCGACTTAGAAAAAGGTTCCTGTAGTATTTTGGGGGCGACTTACATTGACTTTTATACAGAAGTCGTTTTGCAAGTCGCCACTGAAGTTGTGTGCAGGTCGCCTCGGTGAGGCGACCTGCAAGTCGTGCCACCCCTGTGTGAACCGGCACTTGCTGTGACACTCATATATTTAACTCAGGTGCTGTCCATTTCTTCTGATCATCCTTGAGATGGTTCTACACCTTCATTTGAGTCCAGCTGTGTTTGATTATACTGATTGGACTTGATTAGGAAAGCCAC
Organism: Lithobates clamitans; assembly: GCA_037952925.1. Lineage (NCBI taxonomy): Eukaryota > Metazoa > Chordata > Amphibia > Anura > Ranidae > Lithobates > Lithobates clamitans. The sequence continues at coordinate 1,768,269 of JBBGZY010000695.1, read as the reverse complement.
ACACCTGTCTATATAAGTCCTTACAGCTCACAGTGCATGTCAGAGCAAATGAGAATCATGAGGTCAAAAGGAACTGCCTGAAGAGCTCAGAGACAGATTTGTGGCAAGGCACAGATCTGGCCAAGGTTAGAAAAAAATGTCTGCTGCACTTAAGGTTCCTAAGAGCATAGTGGCCTCCATAATCCTTAAATGGAAGACGTTTGGGATGACCAGAACCCTTCCTAGAGCTGGCCGTCCGGCCAAACTGAGCTATCGGGGGAGAAGAGCCTAGGTGAGAGAGGTAAAGAAGAACCCAAAGATCACTGTGGCTGAGCTCCAGAGATGCAGTTGGGAGAAAGTTGTAGAGAGTCAACCATCACTGCAGCCCTCCACCAGTCAGGGCTTTATGGCTGAGTGGCCCGACGGAAGCCTCTCCTCAGTGCAAGACACATGAAAGCTTGCATGGAGTTTGCTAAAAAATACCTGAAGGACTCTAAGATGTTGAGAAATAAGATTCTCTGGTCTGATGAGACCAAGATAGAACTTTGTGGACTTAATTCTAAGCGGTATGTGTGGAGAAAACCAGGCACTGCTCATCACCTGTCCAATACAGTCCCAACAGTGAAACATGGTGGTGGCAGCATCATGCTGTGGGGGTGTTTTTCAGCTGCAGGGACAGGATGACTGGTTGCAATCGAGGGAAAGATGAATGCGGCAAAGTACAAGGATATCCTGGATGAAAACCTTCTCCAGAGTGCTCAGGACCTCAGACTGGGCCGAAGGTTTACCTTCCAACAAGACAATGACCCTAAGCACACAGCTAAAATAACGAAGGAGTGGCTTCACAACAACTCCGTGACTGTTCTTGAATGGCCTTCAGAAGGCTTTGCTCAGCAATAGAGTGGACATTTTACAAACAGATTTTAGGATATGATAAGTACAGTGCCTTGCAAAAGTATTCACCCCCCTTGGCTTTTTACCTATTTTGTTACATTACAGCCTTTAGTTCAATGTTTTTTAATCTGAATTATTTGTGATGGATCAGAACACAATAGTCTAAGTTGGTAAAGTAAAATTAGAAAAATAAATACATAAAACAATTTTCATAAATTAAAAACTGATAATTGGCATGTGCGTATGTATTCACCCCCTTTGTTATGAAGCCCATAAAAAGCTCTGGTGCAAACAATTACTTTCAGAAGTCACATAATTAGTAAAATGATGTCCACCTGTGTGCAGTCACATGATCTGTCACTACATATACACACCTTTTTGAAAGACCCCAGAGGCTGCAACACCTAAGCACCACTAACCAAACACTGCCATGAAGACCAAGGAACTCTCCAAACAAGTAAGGGACAATGTTGTTGAGAAGTACAAGTCAGGGTTAGGTTGTAAAAAAATATCCAAATCTTTGATGATCCCTAGGAGCACCATCAAATCTATCATAACCAAATGGAAAGAACATGGCACAACAGCAAACCTGCCAAGAGACGGCCGCACACCAAAACTCAGGGACCGGGCAAGGAGGGCATTAATCAGAGAGGCAGCACAGAGACCTAAGGTAACCCTGGAGGAGCTGCAGAGTTCCACAGCAGAGACTGGAGTATCTGTACATACGACGACAATAAGCTGAACGCTCCATAGAGTTGGGCTTTATGGAAGAGTGGCCAGAAGAAAGCTATTACTTTCGCAAAAAACAAAGTGGCACGTTTTAAGTTTGCGAAAAGGCACGTGGGAGACTCCCAAAATGTATGGAGGAAGGTGCTCTAGTCTGATGAGACAAAAAATTTAACTTTTTAGTCATCAAAGAAGACACTATATCTGGCGCAAACCCAACACATCATGACCCAAAGAACACCATCCCCACAGTGAAACATGGTGGTGGCAGCATCATGCTGTGGGGATGTTTTTTAGCAGTCGGGACTGGGAAACTTGGCAGAGTTGAGGGAAAGATGGATAGTGCTAAATACAGGGATATTCTTGAGCAAAACCTGTACCACTCTGTGTGTGATTTGAGGCTAGGATGGAGGTTCACCTTCCAGCAGGACAATGACCCCAAACACACTGCTAAAGCAACACTTGAGTGGTTTAAGGGGAAACATGTAAATGTGTTGGAATGGCCTAGTCAAGGCCCAGACCTCAATCCAATAGAAAATCTGTGGTTAGACTTGAAGATTGCTATTCACAAGCGCAAACCATCCAACTTGAAGGAGCTGGAGCAGTTTTGCAAGGAGGAATGGGCAAAAATCCCAGTGGTAAGATGTGGCAAGCTCATAGAGACTTATCCAAAGATACTTGAAGCTATGATAGCTGCAAAAGGTGGCTCTACAAAGTATTGACTTTAGGGGGGTGAATAGTTATGCACATTGACTTTTTCTGTTATTGTGTCCTATTTTTTGTTTGTTTCACAATAATAAAAAAAAAAAAACATCTTCAAATTTGTGGGCATGTTCTGTAAATTAAATGATGCAAATTCTCAAAAAATTCATGTTAATTCCAGGTTGTGAGGCAACAGAACACAAAAAATGCCAAGGGGGGTAAATACTTTTGCAAGGCACTGTATGTATGACATGTCTTATTTTACAGGATCCCTATGTCTTTATTTTTTTTATTCAGCTAAATACTTGCTTTAAAGAGAATCAGTTATGGGATGCCCTTCAGCCAAATTTTAGCAATAACTTCCTGACAATATTGTGCTATAAATGAGAGGTCATGTATATCAACATGCTGCAATACCCCTGAGTATGGCCATCCACTTCCCAAAGACTTCTGATCTCCTCCATCAATCATCTTATCGGCCCCAGCTAAATCACAGGGTGGGGGTAAAAAAATTTCACTACGAAAATTCTCCCAAAAGTAAGCCCATCACCCTGCTTTCTGAAATTCACCCTTCCCTTTCCTTTTATGTGAGCATTTGAAAAACAACGAACCCTGATGAAATGTTTAGTGCAATGTGAACATTGAGGCTGGGTTCACACTTTTGCGAATGGGATGCGGGTTCCCCACATCCAGTTCGCAATAGCAGGAGATTTTGATCGGCTTTCTATGGAGCCGATTCACATATCTCCGCTGAGTCTCCGATGCGAATTTGCACAGGGGTCCTGTGCGTCTTTTGGTCCATTACAGGTCCGAATTGAGCCACAAATTGAAATCATACCAGAAACGGTGAACGGGGACTCACTGGACCCCTGCTGTGAGCTGCATGCAAAGATAATGTGAACCCAGTCTGACTGAATGGTCTTTACTTCGGACCTATAACAGTGACACCTGTGGAGGAAGGATGGATGGAAATTTGGTTCCATGGAGCCATGCAGAAATCTTTGCAATATACTTAAAGTGGTTGTAAACCTTCATATATACCCAGTGAAGTGGCTGGACTCAGGTAATAAACAGAGATGAAAAAATTCCTCCTGTATATCTGTAGCCCTCTCTTCTCCACAGCTGCTTAAAGTACAGAATTTACACGGGACCTCTCAGCTCTGAAAAGCAGGGGCGGGGAGCTGAAGTTAAACTCTGCAGAGCTCAGTGAGGAGAGCTCTGGGAGCTGATTGGACAGAAGAGACACGCCCCTTTTCACACAGGAACAGAGCTAAGGCTGTCAATCACAGGCTGTGTCCTGGAGGTCCTTCCCCTATCACCATTTTTCTCTTGGTGTCAGGAAAACTTGTCAAGTGATTAATGTCGACAGCAGAGGAATGACATGGCATCAGAAATGAAACACCATACACACCACACATACTATAGAGGGATATGCTTTGTTCATATTTCATGTCTGAGGTTTACAACCACTTTAACATCTTTCTTTTAAAATGAGAAAAAAAAATAAAGGTTTTTTAATTTGTCTAGAGACCTCGCCAATGAGACTATATAAATGACTTTCATTAGTACAAGACAGTTATTGTACAACATTCCTCATCTCTCTTCCATTAACCTCTATATTTTTTTAAGTCTAATCAGGATTTGAGAAGCTGTTTTCCTGTGAGAGGCTCCTGTGGTTATTTATTCCTGAGATTGCTGGTCATTAGCAGCTGATTACAGTAAGTGAGCTCATAAACTGTAACAAACACACCACTGACTGTTTACTGCATGTGGAGGGCATGATAGTCTCTGTACACCCAACCTTTAATTGCAATCTTCCTTTATAAATGATTGGGGATCATTTGTTACAGCAGCTGCAACTCTTTACTTGAATTAGAAGTCATCTAAAAATGTTATGCATATTGTCTTTCCTAATTTTCTCTGCTTTATTATGTTGTTCAGTCTTCTATTGTTTAAAACATAGGAACAAAAATGATTGCCCTGCCTGTAATGGGGATACAAAGCAGCAGTAATCTGCCTCAATCCCGCTATTGTATACTGAGCAGCCCATGACATATTAACCACCCCTCACTCTCCACCCTGAAGGATCCCCAGCAGCAGCTGGCGGGAGAGGGCAGGAGGAACCCGGCAGAGCTGAGAAAGGGTCAGACAAGTGCATGGTGGGGGGCGGCGGAGAGCACATGGAGGAAGTTGGAGAACATGGGGGAGCCAGAGAGCACTGGGGGGGCCGGAAAGCACATGAGAGGAGGTGGACAGCACGGGGGGGGGGGGGGGAGGTGGACAGCACAGGGGGGAAGTGGAGAACACGGGGGGGGAGGCAGAGAGCACAAGGGGACCATAGGGGGGAGCGGCAGAGAGCACAATGGGACCATAGGGGGGTGAGGCAGAGAGCACAATGGGACCATAGGGGGGAGAGGCAGAGAGCACAATGGGACCATAGGGGGGTGAGGCAGAGAGCACAATGGGACCATAGGGGGGAGAGGCAGAGAGCACAATGGGACCATAGGGAGGAGAGGCAGAGAGCACAAGGGGACCATAGGGGGAGAGGCAGAGAGCACAAGGGGACCATAGAGGGGAGAGGCAGAGAGCACAGGGGGTGCTCTTCCTTCTGAAGATGCTTAGCTCTCTGGTTGCAATGCTGATCCAATGGCTCCACTACCTTCTGAGTTGCTGACCTAGAACCAGTGTTCATAGATCAATGACTGTGTGCAGATTCTGCCTATGGGGCTTAGAAAACCTGAGCAAGTAGCAGTTTCAGAAGTAGGTTAGCAATGGCAGCTTACACATTACACTCAATATGTATTTTCCTTTACTCTGAACTCCAGGCAGATACAAGAGACACAGCTGCAAAAAAAGTAATTAAAGTGGTTGTAAAGTCATAGAGTAGGATTACAGCCAGCCCCTGTTCTAATAAGGTATACTACACAGTGTAAATGTTTATTTTTTAAATGATGCTGCTAAATACCTTATTTCAGGTCTCCTCTGTGCTGTTACGTGACCTCCTGCCATTCTCCTCCCCCTGATCTAAGGGCTACAGTGGGAGAGGCTGAGATTCCCCTCTGACGTCAACCGGGAGGTCACGTGACTGCTGTGCTGTCCGCTCAGTCCCTCCAGCTGTAGTCCTTATATTGGGGTGGGAGAGCGGTAAGAGGTCACGTGACCGCACAGAGGCAATCTGAAATAAAGTATTTAGCGGCATAATTAAAAAAAAACATTTACACTGTGTAGTATACCTTATTAGAAGAGAAGGGATGGCAGTAATCCTACTCTCTGACTTTGCTGCCAGCTACTAATACAGGCAGGAGGGGAGGGGGGACAAGGAGCAGATTGCTCACACACTAGGAGCTGACAGGGAGGGAGGGGGAAAGGGGGGAGAGAGGAGAGACTAACACAGCGGGATGATAGAGGCACATAAACTGACCACTATGCTGTTTAACCTGCTTTAAATAAACAGGATCTTTTTTTTTCCTTTTAGGGTTACAACTTCTTTAAATGTTTCTAGACTCTTAAAAATTCCCCAGGAAACTGCATGTGTTGTTACCAACCTGTGGTGAAAATTTCATGTCAATATTTTTTATTTTATTTCAGTTACTTACCGTATATACTCGAGTATAAGTCGAGGCCCTAATTTACCACAAAAAAATGGGAAAAACTCATTGACCCGAGTATAAGACGAGGGTGAGAAATGCACAGCTACTGTAAGTGGAAAAGAGGGTCAACAATGCCCATTTGCATGCTTCACTGTGCCCATTTGCAGCCATAGGTTCCCTTAACTTCAAACTCGGTAGTTAAGTGTTCCTAGATGCCCCCTAGCTGCAACCAAAATGTTGGGTCTCTGAACCCAAAGGGTCCCGAAATGACATTGCTGCAGATGGACACAGTTGACCGAATTTGGGGCCCCGTATCTCGGGGCCACTTAGTGCTAGGAATCCCAAATTTGGGGTGAAAACCCAGTGGAACTAGCACCATAAAATATCCAAAGCTGGAGTTTAAGGCACCAAGTGGTCCCGAGATACAGGGCCCCAAAATAGGTTCAAAAAATGTCAAGCACTTTTCTGCAGCAGAGAATGACATTTTCCGAACTGGCTTTGGGGCCCCGTATATTGGGGCCACTTGGTGCTAGGAACCCCAGCTTTGGATATGTTGTGGTACCAGTTCCACTGGGTTTGCACACCAGATTTGGGGTTCCTAGCACCAAGTGCCCCTGAGATACATGGCCCCAAATTCGGTTCAGGAAAATGAATTTTTTTGCTACAGAAAAGTGCTTGACTCGAGTATAAGTTGAGGGGGGCACTTTCAGCACAAAAAAAATGTGCTGAAAAACTTGACTTATACTCGAGTAAATACGGTATATAGCGCCGTCAATTTACGCAGCGCTTTACATATACATTGTACATTCACATCAGTCCCTAACCCTCAAGGAGCTTACAATCTAAGGTCCCTAACTCACATTCATACATACTAGGGACAATTTAGACAGGATCCAATTAACCTACCAGCATGTCTTTGGAGTGTGGGAGAAAACCGGAGTACCCGGAGGAAACCCACGCAGGCACAGGGAGAACATGCAAACTCCAGGCAGGTAGTGTCGTTATTGGGATTAGAACAAGCGACCCTTCTTACTGCTAGGCGAAAGTGCTATCCACTACACCACTGTGCCACCCATGTCAATAGCACCTTTAGAAATATATTTGGGGATAGGTAACACTGGGAGCCAAGCAGACTCTTCTGAAGTTCACACACTGACAGGACATACTAAAAGGTCAAGAGAACATAGTGATAAGCTCTCTTCTTTGCCCATTTGCAGGTTGGGACCTGTTCTTGACCAGTTTATGATGCTAAACTAGTTTAATCTAGAAATGGGTGTCCAAGGGCACAGTACCTGGCTATACTGCCTGGCAGGGGTGCCTGCACCACAAGACTGTTGAAATTTAGATACAAAACCTTTGGCAGGTGAAACACTTCACATAGATGTAGAGCAGTTGAATAGTTAGCTGTTTGCTGTCAGGTTTAAAGGAGAAGTATGGGAATGCAAAAATGGGTAGTACATGCTACCCTCATACCTGCATTTCTTTCTTTCCCCAGTACTTTAGGTTTTGTAGAATAGTCTTTTGAAGTGTCCAGAATCAGCCTCTAACGGTTCTTTCTCAGTTCAAAAGTTTCCAGGGGGTGGAAACATCTCCACAATCCAGCCCTTCCTTCACTCCCTCCCTCTGGTGGACATGTGGTTGTGCCTGGTGAAGAGGTACAAACCCAGGCTGCTATCTAGAGCGAGCACGTTCTTCCCATGCCTGTTTCCATGGCAACGTGTCCCCAGCTAAAACCCGGAAGCAGAGACCTGTGTTACAAGCAGTGAAATCCTCACCTTTCCCTGGCTGTTATCTGCAAGCTCTCCTCTCCCCTGGGCTTTAATGTCCCTTCCTGAGTCCTCTGAATCCCCCCCCCTTCCCCTCACTTATTCAAAGTCTGTATCAGCGTCTCCTTCAGCCGATAGGGGGGGGGGGGAGTCACTTCTCATGTCCAGAAATGAACACAGGTAATCTCTCTACACATAGCACTGTGTTATATCAGAAGAGAAGAATAGTGACCTGTGTCCGTTCTCTGAAATGTACACAGTGCTATGTGTATAGAACATACCTGTGTACAGTACATAGGAGAGGGAGACTGACAACACCCCCACATCTAAAATTATCCCGATATGTCTCCAGAGTCTCCTTTATTGTACATGCAAATCATCCCTCTGTCACTGTACTTCTATACAACATGTAATGACACTGTACGGCATGCAATGTCACTGTACGGCATGCAATGGCAATGTATGGCATGTGATGGCACTGTACGGCATGTGATGGCACTGTACGGCATGTGATGACTCTCTACGGCATGCAATGGCACTGTACAGCATATGATGGCACTATACGACATGTGGTGGCACTATACGGCATGTGATCCTTTAACACTCTATTTACAATGAAGGAAACATTACTGCTATAGGGGTACTAGGTGTAGCGCTGACAACTTTTGTTTCTAGCCATATGTGTGCTATACAGTACATAAGTTGTTATAGTGCCATCTTGTGGACAATTGAAAAGGCACAATACTTTTACGTTTCATGATTAAGTGAAGTGACATGGAAGTGATTGATTGTTTACTTCGGAACTTTAGCTGTGACCCACCCACAATGCTCCTGGTCAAGAGGAGAACTGAACTGCATTGTGGGAGGATATAAAAGGGCTAGCAGCGGCCATTTTAGCTCTCTTGTTCCTGGGAGGCGTGGCCTGTCAGCAGAACTCTGTGGGTGTGTGTGTCCCACAGGGTTGCGGCCTACTTTGTGAGGGAGCGGAGCAGCTGCAAGGATCCTGCCGTTGTATCACAGTGTGCTGGAGCAGCAGAAGTGATTGTTCCGGAGACCCGTGAGGAGGTAACCGAGGACTCCTGATCGTTAGTGAATGGAACAGTGTGATGGCGTGGTGGTGCCTCCATACGGACTGAGAACTGCTGAAACGGAGACATCCATTTGCCTGGATCCCGTGTGGTGAGAGGGTTAACACCCGGAAGTTTGTTTAATACTATACACACACTTAGAACTATTACAGAGTGTTGCTGTGACTGATAGTCCCACAGAACAAGTTAAGTTGGAAAACAGTACATCTGCATAGACTTCAGTGTTCAAGAGCGGATGCCAGATGTTTGTCTTCTTCATATAAGAACACTTAGTCAGTCTGCCGGATTATAACTGCCTTAGTGTATTCTTAGCTAGCGAAGACTGAAGACGCCAAAACTATCTCTTTCATTGCAGGGCCCTGCATTTAGTTGCAAAGAATAGTGACTTTAAGGTTTGGAGCAGGGGGAGATCCCTTGTAATTATATATATAGATAATTAAGCATATTTGTGTATATTACTAATTGTTATAACCATTTCCTATACTGTTGCACTACGTTGGTGTGATAGTATAGCCATTGTAATAACTCTTTATATAAAATATGTTATTTACTCAAAGAAAGAAGTTATTTTGGTTATTATTGAAGTTTGTGTGCAGTGTTGTTTCTCCTGCAGGTGGAGCTACCAGCACTCAGGTAGAGGTAAATATAACTATAAAAGAGTATATTGTGGATTAAAGTTGATACTCATATTATTACAACACTGCACTACAAGTGTGTCAAGGGTATTGAACAATTTAAGAAGGGTAAAGAGCATAGAGGACAGGCCCGTCTTAAACCAGCAGCTCCACCGAGAGTTATTGCTACATAGGTAATACACCAATTATGGGGGGAAGTAAAGCTCTGTCCATGTCTGAGGAGCTCTGGGCTTCAGTATGAAAATACAAGTAGATGTGAATGGAAGGTTTCATGGTCTCATATAAAAATCCAGATAGTCAATAAAAGGATTCAGTCACAATGTTAGCTCTGATTTTATTTCATTTTACTATATCAGTAATGCATGGAATGCCTGTGTGCTGTCACATCCATATGTGTATTCTGCTTTACAAATATATTGTTTTTACTCTGGTAGATAGTAATATGTAGAGGACATTTACATACACAGCACTATCAGTGACTTCTCCTACCTTAGTCACTAACTGAAGTGCTCTTATCTCTGCCGACTCTTCTACACATTGAAACATGCTGCGGGGGAGATGGGAGGGGGTAAGAGGGAGGAGGGAAGACGGAGCAGCTACACCCTAAAGTCTCAGGAGCGAGCAGAGAGAGGATATCAATCAAGCAAGATGACAGGAAGGTGGGTGGATCCAGACTCCAGAGCCAGACCATTGTAATTATTACACTGTATGAAAGTCTGTAGACCCTCCCACAGGTATTTAGCTTGATTTTAACAGAATGGGGGCACTTCTGAGAGGGCTGGAAGGATTTATAGATATCAGCAACTCACATAGAATAGATGTAAGCAAAAAAAAAAAAGGAAACCCATACTTCTCTTAACTCCACAGCAAAAATCTTTTGTAGTATCTTATGTGATCTCAATTGAAACAAGCAAAACTCCAATAACGGAATCAGTTTTCATATCTCTGTTTGCTCTGCTCCCTCTGGGTTTTTGTTGTCTGGTTAATGGTCTGAAAGTCATAAAACACGTATCAAACACCTGTCTGTGCGAATTATTCTTTCCAAGTCAATATTTGCTCTCTGTCATTTTCTGGTTGGGTGGCGGAGCGCAGATTTGTTATTGTACTCTTGTGCTAATATCGATACAGAGGATAAAAATAATACCAATCACGTGACAATATATAATAGCAGCAAAAAAAATTAAAGTGGACCAGTAATTTACATTGCCCATGAATCAATTGGGTATATACCATCATTACCAAGTCACCTTCTGAGTAGAAGAGTAACCAAAAGGAAAATGCTACTCAATCTCACAAAAGAAAGTACACACACACACACAGTATATATATATATATATACATACACACACATATACAGTATCTCACAAAAGTGAGTACACCCCTCACATATACAATATTTTATTATATCTTTTCATGTTACAACACTGAAGAAATGACACTTTGCTACAATGTAAAGTAGTGAGTGTACATTTACTGTCCCCTCAAAATAACACACAGCCATTTATGTCTAAACCGCTGGCAACAAAAGTGGGTACACCCCTAAGTGAAAATGTCTAAATTGGGCCCAAAGTGTCAATATTTTGTGTGGCCACCATTATTTTCCAGAACTGCCTTAGCCCTCTTTGGCATGGAGTTCACCAGAGCTTCACAGGTTGCCCCTGGAGTCCTCTTCCACTCCTCCATGACAACATCACGGAGCTGGTGGAAGTTAGAGACCTTGCCCTCCTCCACCTTCCATTTGAGGATGCCCCACAGATGCTCAATAGGGTTTAAGTCTGGAGACATGCTTGGCCAGTCCATCACCTTTACCCTGAGCTTCTTTAGCAATGCAGTGGTCGTCTTGGAGGTGTGTATAGAGTTCTTATGTTGGAATACTGCCCTGCGGCCCAGAATCCAAAGAGGGGGGATCATGCTCTGCTTCAGTATGACCATGACACTCCCACCACCATGCTTGACTGTAGACAAGACACACTTGTCTTTGTACTCCTCACCTGGTTGCCGCCAAACACGCTTGACACCATCTGAACCAAATAAGTTTATCTTGGTCTCAGACCACAAGACATGGTTCCAGTAATCAATGTCCTTGGTCTGCTTGTCTTCAGCAAACTGTTTGTGGGCTTGCGTGCGTCATCTTTAGAAAAGGCTTCCTTCTGGGACGACAGCCATGCAGAGCATTTGGTGCACTGTGCGGCGTATGGTCTGAGCACTGACAGGCTGACTCCCCACCCTGTCAACCTCTGCAGCAATGCTGGCAGCACTCATGTCTATTTCCCAATGACAACCTCTGGAAACGTGCACTCAACTTGTTTGGTCGACCATGGCGAGGCCTGTTCTGAGTGGAACCTGTTCTGTTAAGCTGATGTATGATCTTGGCCACCGTGCTGCAGCTCAGTTTCAGGGTCTTGGCAATCTTCTCATAGCCTAGGCCATCTTTATATAGAGCAACAATTATTTTTTTCAGATCCTCAGAGAGTTCTTTACCATGTTGAACTTCCAGTGACCAGTATGAGAGAATGAGAGTGATAACACCAAATTTAACACACCTGCTCCCCATTCACACCTGAGACCTTGTAACACTAACGAGTCACGTGACACCGGAAAGGGGAAAATTGCTAATTGGGCCCAGTTTGGACAATTTTCACTTAGGGGTGTACTCACTTTTGTTGGCAGCGGTTTAGACATTGTATGTTGAGTTATTTTGATGGGACAGCAAATTTACACTGTTATACAAGCTGTACACTCACTACTTTACATTGTAGCAAAGTGTCATTTCTTCAGTGTTGTCACACGAAAAGATATAAATAAATAAAATAAAATATTTACAAAAATGTGAGGGATGTACTCACTTTTGTGAGATGCTGTATATATATATATATATATATATATATATATATATATATATATATATATATATATATATATATATATATATAATGTTTTCTTTTTCTTTTCTTTTTTTTCCATACATATACACGTGCATTTTATGTACTGCATTATCCCTTTCTGCAGTTAGCTTTCCTCCCAAATTTCCATCAGTGGCCAAACAAAACCGGGTAAACATATTTTGGCGCTGTCCTCTCCTGCCCTTGGCCTCTGTGTCTATCTATGGCCTTCCCTAGTGGATATCCTGTTTAATACTGCAGCATCCTCCAAGCTAATTGATCGGTCTGGAGGATGTAGTGTGTATATCTATATGCGGAGGATGGTTTTGGTTTATGTAGGTAATCTCCAGAGGCATAATCTCCAGATTAATCAAATCAAACGTTAGATCTTGTTAGCGGGAGACTCTGAGTCAATAGGAATGTGTTCAAAAACCATGTAAGTCCCAAATGACTTTGAGCCAAAAAAACACATTACATCATATCACATTTCAGAGGCAATTAAAATTAAATGTGTCCTTTTAAGCACGAAAGCACAGTCACATCTTGCAGTAAACCCAATCTACTGTAATACACAAGGAGTGATATGGCTTCTATTACTGCATGGCGATGGAGAAAAAAAAAGCCGAGACCCCATCATAAACCCTCTGTATGTCACTTGACCATCTGTTCAAAATTGCAATTCGAGATGGTCAGTATCTCATATATTTCATAGCTTGCTTAAATGCCTAACGTAATTGTCAAACCCAAAATATTTAAAAAGTGAAGGGTTTAACCACTTAACCCCCATAAGGTTTACCACCCTTCATGACCAGGCCATTTTTTGCGATACGGCACTGCGTTACTTTAACTGACAATTGCACGGTTGCAATTGCAGCGCTGTACCCAAAAAAATTGAGGTCCTTTTTTTCCCACAAATAGAGCTTTCTTATGGTGGCATTTGATCACCACTGCGGTTTTTATTTTTTGCGCTAGAAAAAACAAAAAAACAAAAAAAAAACGAAAATTTTGAAAAAAAAAATACAATTTTTTTTTATTTTATGCTATAAAACATACCCAATAAAAAAAAATTGTAAAAAATCCAATTTCTTCATCAATTTAGGCCAATATGTATTTTGCTACATATTTTTGGTTAAAAAAATCCCAATAGGCGTATATTGATTGGTTTGTGGAAAAGTTATAGCGTCTACAAACTATGGGATATACTTAATTTTAATTTTATTACTAGTAATGGCGGCGATCAGCGATTTTTAGTGGGACTGCGACATTGCGGCGGACAAATCTGACACCAAGTGAGACTTTTTGGGGACCAGTGACACTAATACAGTGATCTAAAAAAAAAAAAAAAAAAAAAAATACACCGTTCCTGTACTAATGACACTGGCAGGGAAGGGGTTAACATCAGGGGCGATGTGCTCCTGCGGAGTGCTTTCTAAATGTGTGGGGGATGCTTTGACTGGGGGATGACAGAGATCTGTGTTCCTGCTTAGCAGGAACACAAGATCTCCATCTTCCCCTCTCACAGAATGGCAGTCTGCCTTGTTTACATAGGCAGACTGCCATTCTGCCTCTCCTGAGAAGGATCGGTGTGTTCTGGCGGACTTCACATCCACCAGTAGAAAGCAATGCCAAGCCAGACTCAAATGGAGGAATACTTAGACAACTCCCAAATGCCAAAGCTACCTGTAGAGGTAAGCAGGCTGCTGGATAAGCCCATTACACTGGAGGAGATACAGAGTGTGATAAGATCAGTCAAATTGGGGAAAGTTCCAGGCTCAGATGGCTTTACAATCGCATACTACACGACCATACTGCCATCTCTTGGTAAATTCATAAACAATTTTTTTAATGTCCTAGGAAGCAACAAGACGTTCCCTCGCGACGCGTTCTCAGCACACAAAGTGGTGATGCCCAAGGAGGGCAAAGACCCCACCTCATGTGGCAGCTACAGGCCGATTTCGCTGCTTAATACTGACCTAAAACTCTTCACAAAAATTCTGGCCACCAGAATTCAAGAACACCCCCCCCCACCCTGATCCATTTAGATCAGGTTGGATTCGTATCTACCTGTGAGGCCAGAGACAACATGATCAAAGTCCTAAACCTCTTACGCATAGTCAATAAAAACTGCACCCCCAGCGTATTCCTAGGGACGGATGTGGAGAAGGCCTTTGACAAGGTGAACTGTCAATTTATGTCTTCAGTGTTGAGATATGTGGGGTTTGGAGACAACATGTTCAATCGGAGACAATTGGAGACAACGTGTTCAACCACCGGAGTATTCCTAGGGACGGATGTGGAGAAGGCCTTTGACAAGGTGAACTGTCAATTTATGTCTTCAGTGTTGAGATATGTGGGGTTTGGAGACAACATGTTCAATCGGAGACAACGTGTTCAACCCCCGGAGTATTCCTAGGGATGGATGCGGAGAAGGCCTTTGACAGGGTGAATTGGCAATTTATGTCTTCGGTGTTAAGATATGTTGGGTTTGAAGACAACATGTTCAAAACGCTGGAGCCGTTTCTGTTTACGATCCGGCTAAACCCAAACATAGGGGGGGTGATGATCGGGGGCACCCAACAGAAAGTCTCTGCGTACGCGGATGACATGCTGTTCTCACTCAAAACCCCTTGGTCTCATTGCCGAATCTCCTTCACAAATTCCAAAAGTACGGCACTTTGTTGAACTTGAAGATTAACTTTAATAAATCTGAAGCGAAGGGATTGGGCGTAACACAGTCCCTGCTCACTCTCAAGGCAAGCTTCAAATTCAAATGGGCGACAACAGCCCTGAGATACCTAGGCACCTACATACCCCCCAAACTGTCTCAAATCTTTGCCCTGAACTTCCCGCCATTACTGAAAACTGTCCAAGAACTGCTCAACAAATAGCACACAGGACTATACTCTTGGTTCGGCAGGTGCAACATCGTTAAGTTGAACATTCTCTCAAAGTTCTTGTACCTCCTACATGCCCTGCCAATCCATATACCCTCTAACTACTTTGATCAGGTCGGGGCGATGTTCTCCGACTTTATCTGGGCACACAAACGACCAGGATTGAACAGATGACAGCTCTCACTACCATTTATGGTGGACTAGCGGTCCCAGACTTACGAAAATACCAACAGGCTACACACCTGACCGGACTAATTGACTGGAACCGCCATCAGACCACTAAATTGTGGCCTTGCTTGGAACAATCCCAATGCAACATCCCACTAAACAGAGCACCTTGGTGTTACCCATTACTACCAAGCGAAATAAAGAATCATCCATTGGTGGGTCTAACTATGCGAATCTGCTCGTCCCTCTTTATTAAATTTTCTCTATGTCAACCCATTCTCCACTATATCCGATACTGGGAAATCCTCAATTCACCTCAGGGTATCAAGATCCAGTCTTCCACTCCCTGAGGCACTCTGGCAGCTTCCGAGCCTCTCTGTTCCTAACCTATAGTAGTTGGCCATCCCTATCTGAACTCATGGATCCAGCGGGTCCTTTTCTGATAGGCTACTGGAGAGCCCTCCAAATAAATCACTTCTTCATGTCATTGCCCCTGTGGACAATTTCTGCCAAACCCTCACCACCTTGGAGAAATATTGCTCAGAGGAAGGTACCATGCCTCACACTCTATCGGCCACTTACCAGCTGTTGCTTACGCCCCCTGACAGCTACCACCTTGCCTTAGTGCATGGGAGACGTAAATCAAGAGCAAGCTCTTGCCCCGTCAAAGGCAAAATATCCTCCATTTCACCTATAAGTCCTCCATATGCACTAAGATACAAGAGACAAATTTTAAAATAGTCACCAGATGGTACAATACCCCCGCAAAATTGCAAAAGATCTTCCCCGCCTCCTCAGACCGCTGCTGGAGATGCCAGGAAGATAGGGGAACAATTCTCCACATCTTCTGGTCCTGCCCTAAATTGGAACAGTTCTGGAAGACAATCCAACAAGTTGCACAAAAATTTACAGAACGACCCGGCCTTCTTCCTGCTCCATGCTTCCAACATCTCGAGCAAAACTTACATAAAATGTATAATCCGCAATCTACTCAACGCAGCCAAGACGTGCATCCCTTTTTGCTGGAAATCCACACAACCTCCATCCATAGGCCTGTGGCTCAAAAAAGTGGAGGAAATTAACAAAATGGAAGAACTCATCCTCACAGCGATACACTAAGACATGGACACTGAGGAATTTGTTTGCCTTCTCTGATGAGGGACATGCCCTCGTTGATAGCGACACAGCAGACCAATCCACTTAATATAGCCACGCAGTGGCCTGCTGCAGTTATCCGCCGACTTTGTTCGGTTGGCACTGCAACCTTAGAGATGCACATTCATCACCCCCCGCCGGGCCTGGGATGGACCCCCCCCCCCGTCCCAGTCCACCTTCCCACTCCCCTCTCCCCACACCCCTCCCCTCTCCCCGCATCTCTGGGGGTACCTCAACTGTCTCTGCTACTCTCCTCCTTCCCCCTTCCTTCTTGCCCTCTATACCCATCTTGTATTTCCCCTACAGACTTATGTCTTACTGCAGTCTTAATATTTGTAAAGTATAAGATGGGGAACACGAGGACACCCACTACATCACGCTACCATCCGATGGAATAGTCATTTCATAACCTAGAGGTAGAGGCTTACAATTATATTTTCTCAGACCCTGTAAAGGGTTAAATTTACATGTTAAGATACGGACGGTATGTTCGCAATGTCACATCTAATTGTACCTCGACACAATATTTCTGTTATTCTGTGTTGCCATGCCTCACGGTATGCTATTGTTCCTCTTCCATGTAATTGAAGATGTTGTGTTTCGTGTTTCATGTTTCTTGAAATAAATAAAATATTTGAAAAAAGAAAGCAAAGCCAAGCCGCTGAAGGTGAGAGCAATCCCACGCTTCAACCTCATGGTGCAGGTCCAGTCTGCAATCTGGATAGGAGCCACTGGAACAGGAAAAGGTTTGACCGCACTCACAGGTTTGAAGCAAAAGTGAAGACTTTATTGAAGATAAAAATCATCAGACAACATCGTAGACATCATGAAATCAATGCAGACCTGGCACCTGGCTCCTGCTGTGTCCAATCACAGCACGAGCAGGTTGCCGGCGGTGCACGCCCCAGACCCAGTGCACTAAATCAGGTATAGGTACGTGATTTCACACAGGAGGGCCGCCCTACTGCGGTATATCTGCGTAGGGCGGTCTCTAACAGGATAAAGGGAATTTTTAGAGGTTTTATTAATATATTTTAATTTGTTATGGTCAAGACTAAGAAATACATTACATTTTTTTTATTTTTTTATTCAGGAATAAATACGAGGGGCGTTCAAGTCAAACCGGGACTTTTGAGTCTATACAATAAAAGAACAAATTTCAAGGAGTGGAAACTGCATTTATTTTTCGACATCCCTTGCCACATTTATACACTTATCCCAGCATTTAACTAAGGCCTGGAAAGCTTTGGCATGGGAAGATTTGTCAGTACGCCTGAACCATCCTAGGACAGCCTGCTTCACTTCGCCATCAGTCAGGGGCAGCCCGTCCATTAAGGGTGCACAGGCACCACCCCCTCTGTCACGCCACCCCCCTATATGAGTAATGGATAGATTCATGCATTGAATGAATCTATCCATGGCTGCCTCTGCCGTCTCCTATTCAGGGTCCTGCCCCCTTTTTGGAAGCCGGGCGCCTGAATTACAGCAGTGGGGGTGTTTTTCTGACGCACCTGATTAGAGCCATAGGCTCTAATAGGCTTCAAGAAAGGTCAAACCAGATGTGTTAGAAATGCAAATTAATATTTGCTTTTCTAACACTGAACCGCCTCTCAGCCAATCAGAAAGCGCAGGTTTTAAACCCGTCACCTGTTTGGCTGAAGGCACAGGTGCTCCGATTGGACGACTAAAAGAAAGGAAGAACAGATGAGGGGGAAGCATGGAGGACACTGGATCCGTCCCACAGATGATGGGGTAAGTGCCGGGCAGATAGTGGGCGGGGGTCACAGTGGTGGCATTTGATGGGCACAAGTGGCGGCATTCGATGGGCACAAGTGGCGGCATATGATTGGGCACAAGTGGCAGGATATGATGGGGCACAAGGAGCAGCATTCGATGGGCACAAGTGGCTGCATATGATGGGCACAAGTGGCTGCATATGATGGGCACAAGTGGCTGCATATGATGGGCACAATTGGCTGCATTTGATGGGCACAAGTGGCTGCATATGATGGGCACAAGTGGCTGCATATGATGGGCACACGTGGCTGCATTTGGTGGGTCATAAGTGGCGGCATATTATGGGCACAGTAGCTGCATTTGATGGGCACAAGTGGCTGCATATGAGGGCACAAGTGGCTGCATATGATGGGCACAAGTGGCTGCATATGATGGGCACAAGTGGCTGCATATGATGGGCACAATTGGCTGCATTTAATGTTTTTTTTTTTTTTAGTTTGTTTGTGCCCCCCCCAAAAAATTTTGAGCACCAGCCGCCACTGCGATCAGTGCTAAAATGCTGACCTCAGAGGAACTATTTTAGTGGCCCAAACAGGTGGAAATAACTCGGAGCGAGGTCCGGTGGACTGTAAGGGGGATGTGGCAATACCTCCCAGCCCAGCTGCTGTAATTTGCACATAGTGTGTGGTAAACAGTATGAGCTTGTGTATTGTCCTGGAGAAACAGGAAGCCCTTAGCAATCAAACCAGGCCGTATTTTCCCGCAGACGTGCATGTTAATCACTCAGAACATGACAGTAACATTCACTGTTAATAGTGGCCCCACGAGGTAGAAAATCCATATGAAAAACACCACGTTTGTCCCAAAAAACACTTGCCATCATTTAACCTGCAGACACAATTGTTAAAAATTTGGTGGTGGTGCTGTTCCATGCACGCACTAACACTGTTGTCTGCCATCTTGATTAACGGTCCCTAGTCTGGCCAGCGACATGTGTGCCACCTATCAGTAATAGGACACACTTGCCACTTACTACTGCATGTAGTACCACCACAATAACATCCCTTTTTATACCTGTAAAATGAAAAGTCCCAATTTTACTAGAACACCCCTCGTAAAATATTGTATATTAATAAGCTATTGTATCATTTTCAGCCATCAGATGGCACTTTAAGCTCCTTTCTCATGTTTTCCAGGCTCTCCTTAGCTCCTGTTGTAAAAAGTCTGTTTATAAAACTCAATAGCTCAAGCCAACATTTAGATACATAAGTGAATGCTTAAAAGCAGTGATTCCTCCCCCGCTCTGTACCTCCTGCCATACAGCTCGGCCCAAAAAGTAAATAACTTCTGGAGTACTGTCCAAAGAAAAAAAGGTTTTAGCTAAAGTTGGGCTTTATTTGTACCACTTGTCTGCAATAAGTACAATAAAGCCCAATTGCAGGGACAAAAAAATAAATAAAAATAAAAAATACCCCACACTGCAAGGGATAAAGATTATTCCAGGCGAAACCTAACTACTCTGAAAAATGCTCCCTTCCTACTCCAAACATCTATTCTGACTAACCTGTGTAGCAAAGATCGGACCATTTATGTATTTTCAGGTCACTCCAGTCCAGTCACATTATCTGGCTCCCCTCTCTCAGCCAGTGGCAGCTGCATGGTAGAGGAGGGAGCGCCGACAATGGATGAGCCATTGTTGCCTATGGATGATGTCACTGCTCCCAGGCATTACCAGCCGTTGTCGAGCAATCTCTCCTCTCCCCTGCAGCCAGTGCTGGCTGATACAGGGGAGACCATGTGACCTGACGGGTGCGGCCTAAAAATACGTACCGTAAATACAGTGAGGGAAAAAAAGTATTTGATCCCCTGCTGATTTTGTACGTTTGCCCACTGACAAAGAAATTATCGGTCTATAATTTTAATGGTAGGTTTATTTTAACAGTGAGAGACAAAAAAAAAGAACAAAAATATCCAGAAAAACATAATTCAAAAAAGTTATAAATTGATTTGCATTTTAATGAGTGAAAAAAGTACCGTATTTATCGGCGTATAACACGCACCGGCGTATAACACGCACCCCAATTTAGGAGGGAATTTTAAGGAAAAAAACTTTTAGGAGGGAAGTTGAAGGAAAAAAAACTTACATTTAAATGCCCATCATTGCAGCCTTCTCAGTGCAGCCTTGTCAGTGCAGCCTTCCCCAGTGCAGCCTTGTTAGTACAGCCATGTCAGTGCAGCCATGTCAGTGCAGCCTTCCCCAGTGCAGCCTTGTTAGTACAGCCATGTCAGTGCAGCCATGTCAGTGCAGCCTTCCCCAGTGCAGCCTTGTTAGTGCAGCCTTGTTAGTGCAGCCTTGTCAGTGCAGCCATGTCAGTGCAGCCATGTTAGTGCAGCCTTGTTAGTGCAGCCTTGTTAGTGCAGCCTTTCCCAGTGGAGCCATTCCCAGTGGAGCCATTCCCAGTGCAGCCATTCCCAGTGCAGCCATTCCCAGTGCAGCCATTCCCAGTGCAGCCATTCCCAGTGCAGCCATTCCCAGTGCAGCCATTCCCAGTGCAGCCTTTCCTAGTGCAGCCTTCCCCAGTGCAGCCTTCCCTTCGATCCCCTGTCCTGAGCTTTAAAATCGCCGACCACGATTTGAAAATGGCGCCGCCGGCACCGAAATACACCGAGCCGGTCCTCGGCTCTTTCCGGCGGCTCTCGTTCATTTTCGGCTCCACTCGTAGTCCCGAGCGGAGCTATCCGAACCTAGCCGAGTAGGTTCGGATAGCTCCGCTTGGGACTACGAGTGGAGCCGAAAGTAAACGAGAGCCGCCGGAAAGAGCCGAGGATCGGCTCGGTGTATTTCGGCGCCGGCGGCGCCATTTTCAAATCGCGGTCGGCGATTTTAAGATTGTGACAGCTCGGGATCGCAGGGTATCGGCGTATAACACGCACCTGCGACTTTCCCCTGATTTTAAGGGGAAAAAAGTGCGTGTTATACGCCGATAAATACGGTATTTGATCCCCTATCAATCAGCAAGATTTCTGTCTCCCAGCTGTCTTCTATACAAGGAACGAGCTGAGATTAGGAGCATTCTCTTAAAGGGAGTGCTCCTAATCTCAGCTTGTTACCTGTATAAAAGACACCTGTCCACAGAAGCAATCAGATTCCAATCTCTCCACCATGGCCAAGACCAAAAAGCTTTCCAAGGATGTCAGGGACAAGACTGTAGACCTACATAAGGCTGGAGTGGGCTACAAGACCATCGCCAAGCAGCTTGGTGAGAGGGTGACAACAGTTGGTGCGATTTCTCGCAAATGGAAGAAACACAAAATAACTGTCAATCTCCCTCGGTTTGGGGCTCCATGCTAGGTCTCACCTTGTGGAGTTTCCGTGATGATGATAACGGTGAGGAATCAGCCCAGAACTACATGGGAGAATCTTGTCAATGATCTCAAGGCAGCTGGGACCATAGTCATCAAGAAAACAATTGGTAACAAACTACGCCGTGAACAACTGAAATCCTGTAGCACCCACTGCTCTAGAAAGCACATGTACAGGCCCTTCTGAAGTTTGCTAATGAACATCTGAATGATTCAGAGGAGAACTGAGTGAAAGTGTTGTGGTCAGATGAGACCAAAATTGAGCTCTTTGGCATCAACTCAGCTCAACGTGTTTGGAGGAGGAGGAATGCTGCCTATGACCCCAAAAACACCATCCCCACCATCAAACATGGAGGTGGAAACATTATGCTTTGGGGTGTTGTTCTGCTAAGGGGACAGAACAACTTCACTGCATCAAAAGGGACGATGGACGGGGCCATGTACTGTAAAATCTTGGATGAGAACCTACTTCCATCAGCTTGGGCATTGAAAATGGGTTGTGGATGGGTATTCCAGCATGACAATGACCCAAAACACACGGCCAAGGCAACACAGGAGTGGCTCAAGAAGAAGCACATTAAGGTCCTGTAATGGCCTAGCTAGTCTCCAGACCTTAATCCCATAAAAAAAATATGTCGAGAGAGCTGAAGGTTCGAGTTACCAAACGTCAACCTCGAAACCTTAATGACTTGGAGAGGATCTGCAAAGTAGAGTGGGACAAAATCCCTCCTGAGATGTGTGCAAACCTGGTGGCCAACTACAAGAAACGTCTGACCTCTGCGATTGCCAAAAAGGGTTTTGCCACCAAGTACTAAGTCATGTTTTGTGAAGAGGTCAAATACTTATTTCACTCATTAAAATGCAAATCGATATACCGGTATAACTTTTTTTAAATGTATTTTTCTGGATTTTTTTGTTATTCTGTCTCTCACTGGTAAAATAAACCTACCAGTAATTTTATAGACTGATCATTTCTTTGTCAGTGGGCAAATGTACAAAATCATCAGATCAAATACTTTTTTCCCTCACTGCTTACAGATCTTTGTTACGCAAGTTAGTCAAAAATAGGTGTTAGGAGGGAGCATTTTTAAGAGCAGTTACGTTTTGCTTGGAATTCTACTTTAAATGCTTGTTAAGTCTTGGGATACATAGGCAGGCCATACATGGGTCGAATTTTGAAAGAATTTTCTTTCTAAAATCTTATCTAAGAATTTTCGTTCCTATTTTGCACCATTATTGGGCTTCAGCAACAGCCGATTTTCATGCAGCAATCAAATTTGAGTAATCGGACATGTTGGAAATTTTTTGAAAAACAAACGATTTTCTAATCAATGATGGGAGAATCATGCAAGAAATGTATATCGAAAAAGAAATGCACATGTGCAAGAAAAGAAAATTCCCGGAAAGAAAAGAAGATTCCCAGCCAAATTCTTTTCTGTAACAACAGGAGGTGAAATTGAAGGCTTGGTTGGCCGAATTTCAAAATCAATGGTGGCACCATCGGATCACAAAACGCAAACATTTTCTGATTTTCAAAAGAAAATTCTTTTGAAAATTCGACCATGTATGGCCAGCCTTACCTTGTTTCTCTCTCAATTCTTTCCTCCATGACCCATCTCCTTTCAAAAAGTTGGGAGGTATGCATCACAGTGCTCCTTGCAGTCATAGCCCCCCTTTCCTACCTTACATCAAAATGCCAATTTCATTTGCAATCTCCCCTGCACAGTCCCACCAGGGCAGAGGCGCTCATCAGCCTGGCTGTCCTCTCCCAGGTCTCCCACCCAGCTGCCACCATCATCCTCACAGCGGGCGGGGCTGGGGGCGGGAGGTGCTGCAGATCTGGATGGAGAGCTGGAGTTGCCCAACTTATTCTGTTAACAAGAGGGTGATTACCCATGTTGAAAGTGAACCCAACATCAAATAAAGTATTTTCAAAGCTAAGCTGCTAATTTATAACAGGGAGTGGAATTTGCTATCCACTCTGCAATAAACTTCTAGTTTTTCTCCACACTGCAATCTGTATTTTGCAGCCCATTCATAAAATGCAGGCCGTGGTGTAGAGCAGGGGGAGAAAAATCAGCGACTGGAGGAGAAGCCATTCATATGACTGGTAGCTAATGTGCATGCCCCCCTCCTTTTTCTTTTTTTTAAATATATACAGTATAAAGCGAAGCCCACAGAGTGTACTCTGTACTTATTAAGTGTGCAATGTGTATAGCATTCTTTTAAGCAGTGATAGAACCAAGGCAAGTCCATACACCTGCTTTTAACATGGAGTCCTAGTTCATTCTTGTGGTAGTAGATCGCATATCCCTAGCTGAGAAATTCTTTGTCAGTTGATCTGGTTACTGAACTTGGTCTCTACTGAGCAGAGGTTACATTTAAAAGAAAAATTAAGCACCCTAGGCTAAGGAATGAGCTATCGCCCATCATATCAATCTATTCTGCAACAGAGCCCCAATTACAGAGCCATTACAGCAGACAGCTGGATTTTTTTCAGGCTGAAAGCAACAACAGTGAAGCTGAAGAGGGATCTGCTCGGAGTCGATGCATCAGCTTCTGATACCAATTGGGAATCAATTCTGTTTGCTTGATTTGTTTGTGAAATGTATGTGCTTTTCAGTGTGAGTTTTTCAAATATTCCCCGGATTACATAGAGCTTAAAATAGATTAACAGAACATGTGCAGCACAATATTGCTGCCAGACATAATGCTCTGTAAAGTGTGTGGCACAATATTGCTACCTAACATAATTCTCTATAATTGGTGCAGCACAGTGCTACCATACAGTATTGCAAAACAACATCATTCTCTATAATTGGTGCAGCACAGTATTACTATACAGTACAGTATTGCTAAACAACACAATACTCTCTAATGGGTGCAGTACAGTATTGCTAAACACCATAATCCCGTGCAACAGGTGCAGCACAGTGTTACTATGCAACAGAACTCTCTGTAACAGGTACAGCCCCATAATGCAATATAATACTTGTAACAGGTACAGCATAGGATTGCTATACAACATAATGCATTGTAACAGGTGCAGCACAGTATTACTATGCAACTTAATGCTTTGTAACAGGTGCAACACAGCAATACTATGTGACAAACTACTTTGTAAAGGGTGCATCATAGGTTTGTTATACAGCATAGGATTGCTATACACCATAATGCTCTGTAACAGGTGCAGCACAGTATTGCTATGCAACCTAATGTTCTGTAACAGGTGCAGCACAGTATTCCTATGCAACATAATGCTGTGTAACAGGTGCAGCACAGTATTACTATCCAACATAATGCTCTGTAACAGGTGCAGCACAGTATTGCTATGCAACTTAATGCTCTGTAACAGGTGCAGCACAGTATTCCTATGCAACATAATGCTCTGTAACAAGTGCAGCACAGTATTCCTATGCAACATAATGTTCTGTAACAGGTGCAGCACAGTATTACTATGCAACATAATGCTGTGTAACAAGTGCAGCACAGTATTCCTATGCAACATAATGTTCTGTAACAGGTGCAGCACAGTATTACTATGCAACATAATGCTCTGTAACATGGGGAAGCATAGTATTCCTATACAACATAATGCTCTGTAACAGGTGCAGCACAGTATTCCTATGCAACATAATGTTCTGTAACAGGTGCAGCACAGTATTCCTATGCAACATAATGCTGTGTAACAGGTGCAGCACAGTATTACTATCCAACATAATGCTCTGTAACAGGTGCAGCACAGTATTAATATGCAACATAATGTTCTGTAACGAATGCAGCACAGTATTGCAATACAACCTAATGCTCTGTAACATGTCCAGCACAGTATTACTATATAACAATGTTCTGGAACGTGTGCAGCACAGTATTGCTTTACAACATAATACTCTGTAATGGGTGCAGCACAGTAATACTATACACCATAATACTCTGTAATGGGTGCAGCACAGTATTACTATACAACATAATACTCTGTAATGGGTGCAGCACAGTAATACTATACAACATAATACTCTGTAATGGGTGCAGCACAGTAATACTATACACCATAATACTCTGTAATGGGTGCAGCAAAGTAATACTATACACCATAATACTCTGTAATGGGTGCAGCACAGTAATACTATACAACATAATACTCTGTAATGGGTGCAGCACAGTAATACTATACAACATAATACTCTGTAATGGGTGCAGCACAGTAATACTATACAACATAATACTCTGTAATGGGTGCAGCACAGTAATACTATACACCATAATACTCTGTAATGGGTGCAGCACAGTAATACTATACAACATAATACTCTGTAATGGGTGCAGCACAGTAATACTATACAACATAATACTCTGTAATGGGTGCAGCACAGTAGTAATACTATACAACATAATACTCTGTAATGGGTGCAGCACAGTAATACTATACAACATAATACTCTGTAATGGGTGCAGCACAGTAGGGGGATTTGTCATTTAACAGAATTTCAGGAACTTCTTTGCTGTGCAGCCGAAGGAAGTAGACAATGATGTTGTATTTTTCAGAGTATCTGACTCTGGGCAGAACATATGTAGTAAATGTTTTTAAATGTTCATATTGCAGTATAATTGTACAAAACATCAATGTGTTAAGGTCTCCTATTTCTTTAAATAACACAAACATATGCTGAGCGATTTGCCTGCCGACAGCCACTTGTAGTATAGCTGGCAAGATCAGAAAACGCGGCTGTTTCTGCTCTGCTGTGTGGATACTGTGTAATTAAACACGATGGAATAGTTGGGGGCAAGTTCACAAAGTTAGTTAGGGCGTTAGGTGAAATACTGCATTTTAGGTTGTATTTAGTCATTTTTAAAACAGAATGAATATATTTAATTGTTATCAGAGAGGATTTGTTTATTATCTTCAGAAAGGTGTTGAGGGGTATACCTTACATTTAAAATATGTTTTCCTTTTAGTTTTGGGTGGACTGGAACAGGGATTGGACCTCTGTCAGGTTTTTATTGCCACCTGTCTCCATTCCATCTCACTTTTTATCACGGTCACCTCATATTGTGTCACAGAGACAGGAAATAAGGTAAAATCTCCTTAAGCCATTGGTTAAAAAAGTTTTAAATCTTAAATGTTGTAAGTTTACATTTTTAATGCCCGCTGCATGTATATCATTGGAGACACTGGTCCTTCAGGTCATTTCAACAGAGGCATATAGAAAAATGCAGCGCATGTACAAAGGAACATAGGTCTTTATAATGGTGAAACAGTAAAGAAATCACTAATTAACCACAGGTGCCTTGAAACACAAACGTCCATAGATGGATGTGAATGTCCAACTGCACAGGAGGTGTAAGTACTCCAAGGGGTGGTGATGGTCTGATGCCCCTGTTGAAGACCCCTAGGTCGAAACGCGTCGGGTACATACACCACTCTCTTTGTTGCCCATTTGCTTTTATCCACCGTGATCACGCTTTTATTTGTGTATGGTCGTTTTTGTCAATAAAAACACCCTTTTTTATCTGCACCATGTGGAGGCACATTCTTTTTGTTTCCACATTTACCACATGAGATCCAGTCCCTCCAACTGCTCCTTTCGGGGGACCGTTTGTGAAACTTCTGATGCACGCTGGGACGGTTCGGTGTGAGGACGGTTCGTTGTGAGGACCCATCTGGTTGCCGGCCGAGATCCATACAGACCACAATCCAAGGGATTGGCGATTCCTGAGCTCCCATTCCACGTCATTTGTGACAAACTGCGCATGCGATTCCCTGTCGCTGACATGGGAATCCACAGGATCTGGTAAGAGGCTTTTTTGCACTTTCTCTGAATGACCCATTGGGACCCAGTTTCTCGGTTGGGAAGTCGCTGTATGATGCCAGGTGTTTTCTGACAACCATCAGACCATCACCACCCCTTGGAGTACTTACACCTCCTGTGCGGTTGGACATTCACATCCATCTATGGACGTTTGTGTTTCAAGGCACCTGTGGTTAATTAGTGATTTCTTTACTGTTTCACCATTATAAAAGACCTATGTTCCTTTGTACATGCGCTGCATTTTTCTATATGCCCATTTTGTTGTTTTTGTCAAACTGTATGCAGCAGCTTTTTATATTTTTATTTTTTTTTATTTATTTCACTGGTTAGCGCGGTGTTTTCTATTTACCTCTGACATTTCAACAGAGACATTGACAATAGTGAGAAACCCAACAGGAGATCTAATTGTTTCGGTTATCCAAAGCTTTTAAAAAAATGGTTTGGGCTAGGCAGTGCCATCTTAAGCATCATGGGCCCCTAGGCAAAGTAATGCACCGGGGCCCCTACCAGCCTACATCAGGTGCCCCTTACACCTTACAATTAGATCTCCTGTTGGGTTTCTCACTATAGTCAATGTCTCTGTTGAAATGTCAGAGGTAAATAGAAAACACCGCGCTAACCAGTGAAATAAATAAAAAAATATAAAAATATAAAAAGCTACTGCATACAGTTTGACAAAAACAACAAAATGGGCATATAGAAAAATGCAGCGCATGTACAAAGGAACATAGGTCTTTATAATGGTGAAACAGTAAAGAAATCACTAATTAACCACAGGTGCCTTGAAACACAAACGTCCATAGATGGATGTGAATGTCCAACCGCACAGGAGGTGTAAGTACTCCAAGGGGTGGTGATGGTCTGATGGTTGTCAGAAAACACCTGGCATCATACAGCGACTTCCCAACCGAGAAACTGGGTCCCAATGGGTCATTCAGAGAAAGTGCAAAAAAGCCTCTTACCAGATCCTGTGGATTCCCATGTCAGCGACAGGGAATCACATGCGCAGTTTGTCACAAATGACGTGGAATGGGAGCTCAGGAATCGCCAATCCCTTGGATTGTGGTCTGTATGGATCTCGGCCGGCAACCGGATGGGTCCTCACAACGAACCGCCCTCACACCGAACCGTCCCAGCGTGCATCAGAAGTTTCACAAACGGTCCCCCGAAAGGAGCAGTTGGAGGGACTGGATCTCATGTGGTAAATGTGGAAACAAAAAGAATGTGCCTCCACATGGTGCAGATAAAAAAGGGTGTTTTTATTGACAAAAACGACCATACACAAATAAAAGCGTGATCACGGTGGATAAAAGCAAATGGGCAACAAAGAGAGTGGTGTATGTACCCGACGCGTTTCGACCTAGGGGTCTTCAACAGGGGCATCAGACCATCACCACCCCTTGGAGTACTTACACCTCCTGTGCAGTTGGACATTCACATCCATCTATGGACGTTTGTGTTTCAAGGCACCTGTGGTTAATTAGTGATTTCTTTACTGTTTCACCATTATAAAGATCTATGTTCCTTTGTACATGCGCTGCATTTTTCTATATGCCCATTTTGTTGTTTTTGTCAAACTGTATGCAGCAGCTTTTTATATTTTTATATTTTTTTATTTATTTCACTGGTTAGCGCGGTGTTTTCTATTTACCTCTGACATTTCAACAGAGACATTGACAATAGTGAGAAACCCAACAGGAGATCTAATTGTTTCTGTTATCCAAAGCTTTTAAAAAAATGGTTTGGGCTAGGCAGTGCCATCTTAAGCATCATGGGCCCCTAGGCAAAGTAATGCACCGGGGCCCCTACCAGCCTACATCAGGTGTGCCCATACATCAAGTGTCCCCATAACAGCGCCCCTTATATCAGAGTTGTGCCCCCTTGTACTAATCGATCTCAAATGCTGTTCCCACCTGCAATGAAGGTAGCTCCTCTTTCCTCTCCCATGCTGAGACAGAGGTGATTGCGCTCTTCCGCCCCCTGCAGGAGGGAAGATAAAGCTGAATCCTCTCTCCAGCAGAAGCCAGCTTCTGCTCCTTCTGACAGGGGAGACATTGCGGTTACTCCTGTCAAAAAAAGAGTGACCAAATCACCCATGGCACCCCCAACACAGAGTCTGGCCCTGATCATGGGGCCCCTGGGCATTGCCCAGGTGTGCCCATTTATTAAGACAGCCCTGAGGCTAGGCCATAGTTATAATAGTACAGTTTAACCTCTGTGGAGCTGCTTGGTTTTTTATTAGGTGTATTCTCTCCTTGTCAGAGCAGAAGTGTTGGTTTGAGGGTCGGACTATAAGTCCTCCACAGAAGCTATTCTGTCACTTGCCTGACCTCAGCGTGGATAACAGCCCTTCCAGTCATATCACAAATGTGCAGTCCAGTGTACATAAATACAAATCTTAAAGGTTTGTTATTTGAAAGCGTAGCCCTCCTCCAAGAGACATGAGAGTATGTCAGCCCTGAGCTCAGGCAGGAGAAAGGGTATCCCTCGTAGGGCCCTTGTAGCCTGACATGTCTGTTTTGACAAGGAGAGAATACAAGGGAATAACAGCACACACACACATTCCGGAGAGGTAAGGCTACACTATAATACCAAACTAAAGGTGAAGCTTCAGATTCTTACAAATGCTCTTTCCTGACTAGTTCTTTTATATTGCTGGAAAAGCTGGACATGAATCTAATCATATGGCTCAATCAACCAGAAGTCATTTCTGTATTGTTCACCTGATGCAAAAATTGTACATTATATTTTAGATGACCCTCATTTCTTTTTTACCCTGATGCATGAAATTGCTCATCTCTCTGTTATTTGAAAAACTTGAGAAATATACACAGTTGCTTTTGTAGTAAACCAAGCCAAATTTAGCGCTTATAAATGGTAACACTGCAAGCACGTGAAGACGTGCTTATAGTGTGTGCATTAGTAACCCTTAAGGCTGGCCATACATGGTCGAATTTTGAAAGAATTTTCTTTTAAAAATCAGAAAATTTGGGCATTTTGCGATCCGATGGTGCCACCATTGATTTCGAAATTTGGCCAACCAAGCCTTCAATTTTACCTCATGTTGCTACAGAAAAGAATTTTCGTGGCTGGGAATCTTCCTTTCTTTCCGGGAATTTCCTTTTCTTGCATATGCGCATTTCTTTTACGATTTACATTTCTCCCAGGATTCTCCCATCATTGATTAGAAAATCGTTCGTTTTTCAAAAAATTTCCAACATGTCCGATTACTTAAATTTGATTGCGGCATGAAAATCGGCTGTTGCTGCAGCCCACTAACGGTGCGAAATACGAACGAAAATTCTTAGATAAGATTTTCGAAGGAAAATTCTTTCAAAATTTGACCCATGTATGGCCTGTCTTAGGCTTAATATACATGGGACATTTTACAACCTCCCCTGAACGATTTAACAATTTTACAAACATCCATTTTGCCGCGTTTGCATTTAGAAGCTTTTGAAAAAAAAAAAAATTAAAATACATTTGAAATTTTTTTTGCTAATAGTCAAAAAAGAAAAACGCCTGTAAACGAAACGCGGCTGAACACACACAAGTTACCGCGTTTACATGCATTTACAAGCTGTTACAGGCATTTGGCATTTCAAATGCCTCTGAACATCCGTCCGTCCTGAACGCATTTTTTTTGCTTTCCAAAAAATGCTTCTATACTCAACTGCCTAGAAACGACTATAAACGACCCTGTGTACATGTACTGATAAGATAACAGAGGGGGGTTCAAGGGCAGCTGAAAAAAAAGCCCAACTGCTCCTAAATGTCTGTTTACCAGCAGCAGTGTACATGAGGCCTTACCCTGCAAAACACAGATCATTTACTGAATAGATGCATGGTTTCAGTTACAGAGATAGCTCACCTGAAACAGATATTTTACTTTTGTCTGAATTCTGCTAGGTTGGTTCCCTCTTTATCTTCTGTTATTCAAGTGGCAAGACCAGCCTGCAATATTCCAGTTAGGCCTCATGCACACAAGACGCCGTTGCAAACTCTGCTGAACACATGTTTTTAAAAGCTGAAACCGGCAGAAATGCCCGTTTTGCCGCGTTTAGCCACGTTTTACCGCTTTTGCGTCTAGAAGCGTCTGCAGAGCAGAGAATAACATTTTGGGACTCAACTTTGGGGCCCCGTATCTCAAGGCCACTTGGTGCTAGGAACTCCAAATTTGGGGTTCCTAGCACCAAGTGGCCCCGAGATATGGGGCCCCAAAGTCGGGTCGCAAAATGTCAAGCACTTTTCTGCAGCAGAGAATGGCATTTTGTGACCCGACTTTGGGGACCCATATCTCAAGGCCACTTGGTGCTAGGAACCCCAAATATGGGATATGGGGATATGAGATATGGGGCCCCAAAGTTGGATCGTAAAATGTTCCTTTAAAAACACTTATAAAACGCAAATGCGGCTAAACACTGTACCGGCGTTTAGCCGCGTTTGGCGTCTGAAACGTGGAAAACTTTTGCGTCTGAACCCATTTTTTTTCTTCTGGAAAAACGAGGTTAAACGCAACTGCCTAAAACGCCAAAAGACGAGACTGTGTATGTGGACACATAGGATAACATTGAATGGGTTCAGGTGCAGTTGAAAAAAGTGTCCAACTGCCTCCCTCTGAACGCGCGTTTAACAGTGTCTCGTGTGCATGAGGCCTAAGAGATGGCAAGACTCCAAATAAAAACTACAGCTGCTCTGTGGAGCTGGGTGCTCAAATGCAGAAATGATGGTTATGCATTCCCAATGCAATAAAAAAAAGAGCTTGAGTCAATTTTCTGGCTTCTACCTACAGGTAAAGTAGGTAGTCTAAGCCTTTAGAATGAAAGTACATCTTCGCCAGCACACCATGGATCAGCAAACAAGATTGTCCAAAAAGGTTTTTAATAGAAAACGGTCACATCACAAGGGATGTGATGTGATGTGACCGTTTTCGATTAAAAACCTTTTTGGACAATCTTGTTTGCTGATCCATGGTGTGCTGGCAAAGATGTACTTTTGTTTGATGCTTCCAGAACCCAACTGGTAATCGTTACAGCACCCGCTAATGCTCTATTGCCGTTTGTCCTTTAGAATGGGCACATAGCCGTTGAAAGTGCAAAATCTGGTGCAACTGTGCATGGTAGCCAATCGGCTTCTAACTTCAGCTTGTTCAATTAGGCTTTGACCAACAAACCTGCAAGCTGATTGGTTGCTCTGCACCAAATTGTGGACTTTCCAGTTTTAGTAAATCAACCCCATAGTATCCAGTTGCCCTGAAGTATCCAGTACTTGGATACAAGATAGAGAACAGAAAACTGAAATCTGCCAATTTAGAAACCATGCTGTAACAAAGTATAGCACTGTAGGGGAATTTAGGTTTGTACTGCTGAGCCATTCCCAAGCATGGTATACCCTACACAGACAATGTGTTTGTATTGTTATGCTCAGCCCTGGAACCATTCTTGGCTACACTAGTTAGATCTGTTTTATTGTGAGTACAGGTCATGGAAAAACCATAATCTGTAATCTGCTGGGCTTAAAGGGTGTTTTTAAGGATGGCTGTAGCCTCTTCAAGCCGATGTACCTATCCAATGTTGGAGGCTGCCAGAAACACTTCTAGTGCCCAGGTGGAGCACCCATGTGAAGAACTGCACATACTGATCTGCCAACCATGAACAAGGAATTTGGTGGTGGCAATCACTGGAGCTGGCTGGGAGCCTTAGTAGCAACAGGATAATAGCTTTTTTGACTTGTTCCCTCTTATCTGTTCATGCCAATCCTTAGAAGAAACTAGGGTTGCCACCTGTCCAGGATTCACCCGGACAGTTCGGGTTTTGAATCGTGTGTCCGGGTTTTGGACACATTATTCAAACCGGGCTGTGGCTCCTCACTAACTGAAATAGTCACACACAAATCTGTTGCTGTCTGGGAGCTTTGGGTGGCTGTCTGCAAGAGCAATTTGGCCACACCAACTGTTTGCCACAAACCACTATGCATACCACAATACTACTCTCCTTGGGGCACCCAAAAGAGTCCCAGGTCTTTTATAATCCTATAGTGTATACTACAAAAAAAATGCGTTGCTAAAGTGTTCGGGTTTGGCCTGAACAAAAAGGTGGCAACCCTAGAAGAGACACAAAGGCTCCCAGGGGACCTTGAATCAAAAATCAGGTACATAAAATGTATGTATAAATCTATTCAGTAAATCATTATTTCCTGTTATAGTTCTGTAGCTTCTTGGCCTGATTGCTCACTAGACTGTATGTACAGTATCTCACAAAAGTGAGTAAACCCCTCCCATTTTTTAAAATATTTTATTATATCTTTTCATGTGACAACACTGAAGAAATTACACTTTGCTACAATGTAAAGTAGTGAGTGTACAGCTTGTATAACAGTGTAAAT
Organism: Lithobates clamitans; assembly: GCA_037952925.1. NCBI lineage: Eukaryota > Metazoa > Chordata > Amphibia > Anura > Ranidae > Lithobates > Lithobates clamitans. The sequence continues at coordinate 1,734,496 of JBBGZY010000695.1, read as the reverse complement.
TTGCTGTCCCCTCAAAATAACTCACACAGCCATTAATGTCTAAACCGCTGGCAACAAAAGTGAGTACAGCCCTAAGTGAAAATGTCCAAATTGGGCCCAAAGTGTCAATATTTTGTGTGGCCACCATTATTTTCCAGCACTGCCTTAACCCTCTTGGGCATGGAGTTCACCAGAGCTTCACAGATTGTCATTGGAGTTCTCTTCCACTCCTCCATGACGACATCACGGAGCTGGTCGATGTTGGAAGCCTTGCACTCCTCCACCTTCCATTTGAGGATGCCCCACAGATGCTCAACAGGGTTTAGGTCATACTTACCTCCACTGTGCAGTTACTTTTGCAGAGAGTGGCCCCCGATTCCTCCCTTCTGGGGTCCATCAGCGGTGCTGGTGGCTCTTCCCCACATCGAGTGTCCATGTTGGAGAAGTGCTCTCCTTGGTGGACACCCATGCGGGTGTGCTCTCGAGTCCCGCATCTGTGTCCATTCACACAGAATGCATGACTCGGCCCCGCCCCCCCAGCGCCGTGTCATTGGATTTGTTTGACAGCAGCGGAATGCATTAAGGTGAAAATACATGAGGGTTTACAACCCCTTAAGGCTTGGCACTGAATGCAGAATGCGAGAACACATGTGCATAGCAAATTTGTACACACATACTAGGGCCAGTTTAGTCTTTGGTGTTGGAACCTGAGTACCTGGAGGAAACCCAAGCAACCACAGGGAGAGCATACAAACTCCATGCAGATAGTGTCCTGGCCGAGATTTGAACCAAGGGCCTTAGTGTTGCAAGGCATAAGTGCTAGCCATTAAGCCACTGCGGTGCCTCTGCTGGATGGTAAAGGGCCATTATTATGCAACAGAGGTCCTTTTTGTCCTTTGCTTTAACTGTAAGCTACCTAATCAACTCCCTTCCACACATTTAGTGCCTGAAACATGTTAGTTGAAATACATTCATGTAAACTACTGTACCTTGCAAAAGATTTGTAATTGTGTTCAGTTTTCTGATCCTAGCCCCCCACCCCTTGTGAAATAGGTCCTGGACCTTTACAGATTACCCTGCAGTAAGCGACACACTTGTGTCCAGAATCGAAAGCAGTGTCAACATGCTTTGAGATTGTGTCAATTAAATCAGTTTGAGACATTCCTGAGATCATCTATATTTCAATGACAGGTGTATTTGACCTCATTCTGACCATCATTGGACTTACTTTAACCATTTCAATACCGGGCACTTTCACCCCCTCCCTGCCCTGGCCAATTTTCAGCTTTTAGTGCTGTCGCACTTTGAATGACATGTCATGCAACACTCTACCCAAACAACATGTTTACAATTTTTTTGAGATAGATAGAGCTTTCTTTTGGTGGTATTTAATCACCACTGGGTTTTTTATTTTTTTCTAAAAAAATGAAAAAAGACCAAAAGCTTTTTTGTTTTGTTTTTGTTATAAATTTTTTGAAATAAGTATGGTTTTCTGCTTCACTGATGTGGAACACTGATGGGCACTGAGAGGCAGCACCAATGGCCACTGATAGGTGGCACTGATTGGCACATTTTATGGACACTGATAAATAGCACTGATGAGGAGGCATTGAAAGGCATCACTGATGGGCACTGAGAGGCAGCACCGATGGCCACTGATAGGTGGCGCTGATTGGCATATTTTATGGGCACTGATAGATAGCACTGATGAGGAGGCATTGACAGGCATCACTGATGGGCACTGAAATACATCACTGATGGCCACGGATTGCCATCACTAATGGGCACTGATTGCCATCACTGGTGGGCATTGCTGATGGGCCTACACTGATAAACACTGCACTGATTATCAGTGCAGATCCCCCCTGTCAGGAGAGCCACTTATCGACGCTCCTTTACTCATGCGCTGTCAGCATGAATAGAGGAATGGCGATAACCGACACTTCCTAGTTATGCCGTGATCAGCTTTTATTGGACACAGATGATCACATGGTAAAGAGCCTACATCATAGGCTCTTATCCTGATCAGAGATGTGGTGTGTCGGATCGATACACCGCACCATTGATCGCCACGCTGTGCACCACTAATGACTTCTAGTAAGAAAGTCCTACCCTTTGTTATTCTGAAAATATAACTGTTTGTTTGTCTGTATCCATATGTAGAGTGAATCTGTATGGGAGTGATTTTTTTAAATTATCAATCAGCTGCTGCACCTGTAGGGCTCTAATGAGGAAAATGGCAGAGTCTGCATCCCTGTAGACATGATTTCCCTTTGGGAGTATCTCACCAAAAATGACATTTTTGTTACAGAGGATGCCGAAAATCTGACTTGCATCTTAGTACAGACTTCTGAGAAAATCATTAAGCCAAGCAGGAAAGGATATATCCGAGCTGTGTACAGAACGCCTCCAGGTAGCCATATTGCATTGCGTTTTACAAAAAATTACAATGCTGCAGATTGAAAAAGAAAGGTCATTTTTATTACCATTCATGTACAATATGACTTGTGTTGCAATTGTGTACACTATATAATTTTTTTTTTGTTTGCTAATTTTTTCCCACAAAAGTAGAATTACCCTCTAAGCAGGTTTTACATTCCCATAGACTTGCATGGGAATGCAAAACCTGTTTGATGTAGACATAATCCCATCAGCACAGACCTTAAAAGAGCAGCAGCAGTAAGTGATCTCCCCTTCTGTAAGTATTTTCAGAGTTAGACTAACAGCTCTGTGCAAAGCAATAGAGCTCCGATTGCTGCCCCGGTCTGACGGCTGATTTACAGGAGGCAAATACGAAGAAAGAATTCAGACACTTATGCTTGCTCTATGCAAGTTACATTCCATTGTTTGCTTCAAATGAATACATAAATTAGCATTTTTTTTTATACCCACTAAAGTCCAACTTTAAGAAGTTTATGAAGGTTTGGACACATATACGTACAAGTCATTTGTAATAATATTCTCACAGTACATAGCACACACTGCCCTAAACACCAGACCAGCTGTATTCTGCATCCACCAGAATCAGGAAATGTCATTTCTCTACAGACCATCGTTTTTCTAAAACTTCATCTGGTTTCGGAGATCTGTTGTTTTGCATTATTAAGGTAATCAAAATGTTACTTACCCTGCTCAAACATTTGCAGTGCTGTTGGTAAACAAGACGCTAATTGCATAATGACTTGAAAACAGCTCATTATATAATTATATCAATGAAACATATTATAAAAGGTGAAGGATCTTGGATATTTTAGGTGGGAGTCTATTTTTATAGAGGCAGCAGACAAAAAAAATAAACCAAGCAAACCATCAGCAAATGATGTGCTTTAGTCATTGTTCAATCTATTTATCACTGAGAGGGATCAGATAATAGCCTCCATGAGTACAGATAATGCAAACACAGCTGGACAAACTCAGGAAAGGCTCACTAGACTCTTTATGAAAAGCAGTGCAAAGGATAAGGTTCAGGAACCCACACCAACCAGACCTTCAGCAAGATATTGGGGAGAAATGGAGACCAAATAGATTAGAGAACTAGGTCTAATCTTAGATGTCTGCATGGGTCTGCCTCCTTTTTCTATTTCAATATTTCTATTGAAGTGTTAAGAGTCATAACAAGCCATAGTTTGCCCACGCAGGGGCAAGATCGAACAGGTATGTAAAGAAACAGCGTGTGAGTAACCGAACAATAAAATGTTACCAGGACCATAGAGGACAAGGTTAAAAATTAGGCATATGACATAGACCAGTGATGGCAAACCTTGGCACCCCAGATGTTGTGGAATTACATTTCCTATGATGCTCATGCACTCTGCAGTGTAGTTGAGAATCATGGGAAATGTAGTTCCAAAACATCTGGGGTGCCGAGGTTCGCCATCACTAACATAGACTATATTACTCTGTACCCTGGAGTACAGCAGTCTACATTGCTAGCCTACATCTCAGGGAGGAAGAGAAGGAGAGAAAAAAAAAAGAGAACAGAAGAGGAAAGGGGCTCCAAGAGAGGGCGAGTACCATGGACGTGGGACCTGTACAAACAAGGTTTAAAGCTGATAACTAGTCGGGGTCAGGGACAGGAAGGAGGAAATTATTCACAGTTCCCAGATTTTCAAAAATTTTGCATGCAAATCCTTCAATATACTGGACATCTGCTCATCAATCATCAGAGCAGTCACTATGGGTTTCACCCCCTGGAAAGCAACAGATGTAGTCTTCCAGGCCTGGGCAATGGCTCTCTTGGCAGAGATAAAAAGGTATGTGGCCTATTTCTGCTGGGGTGCGAAGAGGCCTGGTATAGGACAATGTAAGAGAGACAGCCGGGCATCCTTTTAGATCGTCATATGAAATAACGTCCACAGTAGGCCAAAGACCCTGGACCAGAAGCTGATCAAGTGTGGGCAAGACCACCATACATGTAGGACATCCTCATGTTGACCTCAATTTCGAAAACTTCTGTCACTGCTGCCAGGATAAGCGTGAGCAACCCTAGCAGAAAACCATTACCGCAGCAGGGGTTTCCCTCCTTTTTGATCCACAGCATAAAATATGAATATTCAGGTTTGCCAATAGTTAAAGCGTTATTGACCTCAAAATCATAAAATCTAAAATATTGCAGCTTATCAAACTGCAAAGCAAGACTACACTGCATCTGAGCACCCCAAGCCAAAAATGCTAATTGAATGAATCCCCTATATTGAAAGCAAACTCACCCATCCACCCATATCTCCGTTCTTTATTTTGTTGATAAATCACGTTGAAAATCCCCCACTAGTAGGCGGGGTCTTCAGAAAGTTTACGCACATTTATATTTTTGTTGATAACAGTAAGGGCCGTAATTGGTCGTGTCTGGGAGTGTCATGTGACTAGTCTGTCTGGAAAGCCGGCAGTATAGTATGAGTGACTTAATGTGTTTTTGAAATTCTTTATAAAAAGAGTTAAAAAAGTGTGAAAACTTTTTGAAGACCCCTCGTATTTCTGGTCGTGGCCAACTTGAGTGAGGACAGATAATTCATGTATCATTTACACCCTGGAATCCATCTGCAGGCAAAAAGGTGTGCTTAGCAGAAAAAAAGCCTACTCCCCTCCTGAAGATCTTCCTGGCATATTTAACATCATTTGTTTAGGCCTGGAAGTAACTGAAGAAATGTAAAAAATCCATTTAAAATATGTAAATATAATATACTTTTCCATTTATTACTAATAGCACGGCATAAGGATTAAAAATAGGTAATGTTTATTAAAAGAAAGAACTTTCACTTTAAATGTGCTGCTTTCATTTTCTTTTTAATTTAGCCTTTTTTTCATTTATTTTAACCTGGTGATCCTGCCAGTACCACACTTCCTGTGAAAGGATGTCTCCACTCTGGATGTAGGAGTAATGGACCTTTGGAGAGCAGCATTGTCAGTCTGGGGAGAGGGGAGTGTTCGACTAGCAGATTTAGATGGACTTGACCAACAAATTGAAGCTGAACTCCAGCTAACACCTTTTAGGCAGCTACAGCATTATTTTTTCCCTTTGGAAAACAGAAATAAATGAATAAAAGCTGATCATTGTAAGCATCTCTAATGGTTTGTCTGAACCCTTCCTGTCACTTTTCCAAGAGAGCTTGGATTGTTAAGGAAAGTTGAAAAAAACAGACTTAACTCTGGATCAACAGGTGAAAACAGAGGTAGAAAAGAGAGAGAAAAGAAAGAAAACGAATGCAGTCACCAAATTTGAGAATTGGTAAGCGGCATTTTTATTTTGGGTTTAATACTATTTTAATGTTTATGCCTGAAGATGGACCACAAGACCTTTTCAGACAGTTGGATAGGGTGTTCACATCCAACCATCTTTCTATGTGATTACCAACCTAAAATGTAAAAATACTATTATTGCAGAACAGAAATGCAATGTTTCTTCTACAATAAACACACACCTGTCTGCTCACAATCTTCTATTGAATAGACACTGACATGCATATCTCAGCGTGCATTCCTGGTACACTCTGGCTGTGCCGGAATGATTAACTCATGTGCGCATGCGTGGAATGATGCCATCTCTTGCCAGCTAATCATGAGGAAAAAAAAAAAAACAGCACCCAAATGTAGCCCAGAGAGAAGATGATAACAGCTGGTCTGGCCCAGGATGTAACCATTACATTGCTGGAAGGCGGAGGTGAGTATTTTAACCACTTCAATACAGGGCACTTAGACACCTTCCTGCCCAGACCAATTTTCAGCTTTCAGCGCTGTCGCAGTTTGAATGACAATTGTGCGGCCATACAACACTGTACCCAAACTACATTTTTGTCATTTTGTTCCCACAAATAGAGATTTCTTTTGGTGGTATTTGATCACCACTGCGGTTTTTATTTTTTGCTAAACAAATAAAAAAAGACTGAAAATTTTGAAAAAAATAAAAGTGTTGCTTTTTTTTCTGTTAAAAAAATTTGTAAATAAGTAAGTTTTCTCTTTCACTGATGGGCACTGATAAGGCGGCACTGACAGGCACTGATACGGCAGCACCGATGAGCGGGCACTGACGATGGGCACTGATGGGCACTGGTAGGCGGCATTGATGGGTGGCACTGATATGCAGAACTGATGGGCACTTATGGGTAGCACTGGTTGGCACTGATGGGCACTGATAGGCGACACTGATGGGCACTGAAAGGCAGCACTGCTGGACACTGATAGGGTGGCACTGATAGGTGGCACTGCTACGTGGCACTGCTGGGCACTGATATGTGGCACTGATACGCGGCACTGATATGAGGCACTGATGGGCATCTCTGGTGGCACCGGCAGTGGTAGGCATTGGAGTGGGCACTGATTGGCAGCTGCCTGGGCACATAGTGGCATTTCCCTGGGGGTTTAGGGGCATACCTGGTGGTCCACTGTGGATGGCTTCCCTGGTGGTCCTGGGCGGCTTCCCTGGTGGTCCTGGGTAGGATCCGAGGGGGGGCTGTGCTGATAAACAATCAGCACAGACCCCCCCTGTCAGGAGAGCAGCCGATCGGCTCTCCTCTACTTGCGTCTGTCAGACGAGAGTGAGGAAAAGCCGATCACCGGCTCTTTCTATTTACATTGTGATCAGCCGTGATTGGACACGGCTGATCACGTGGTAAAGAGTCTCCGTCAGAGACTCTTTACCTAGATCGGTGTTGCAGGGTGTCAGACTGACACCCCGCAACAACGATCGCCGCGATGCACGCCCCCGGGGGCGCGCAGCGGCTCGATATTCCTGATCACATCATATGACGTCCGGTCAGGAATATCAAACCACTTTGCGCCGTCATTTTGTAATAGGGTGGGCGGCAAGTGGTTAAGGAGTTTTAAGGAGTGCAGCGCCTTGAGGCAATTCAGTTTGCATTTGCAGCGCTTTACAAATTATTCATTCATTCATTCATTCATTCATTCATTCATTCATTCATTTTAGTTCCACTTTAAGTCAGACCATAGAAAGGGGAGTTCTAAAAGGTTGCTATGGGTTACTACACACTTGGCTTTGTCCTATGTGTGCCTGTATAAATCCCTCAAGAGCAAAGCATCTGTAATATCATATAGCAATCAGAACACCTCTACAACATCCAAACACATCCAAACACAGTTGTAAAAACTTTACAAAGAAACAGTAAATGAACTGCAACATGGAGCACCTTTCCACAAACATTTAGAACTTTAAAAAACACTGCCGTCTACAATTTAAGGAAAATTCTGCAGTTCACAGAACAATGCATACCATAAAAAAAACAAGGAGATTATGCAAACTCAGCAAGATTCAACAAAGGGCAGCCGGAAAGCAATGTAAAATATGTTCCAAATGCATGCACCATCTGGTATAAGTTTGAGCAGAGAAAAAAAAAAAGAATTCTGCAAAAAATAATTAAATAAAAATAAACTCACAGTACAAATTCAACACCAAGAGAAAAAAAAAAGTAAATACCTATAAATGAAACAACCCACCACATTTACCAGCAAAAAGACTCTCTTTGGTATAAAAGAAAGAAATGAAAATTTAACAAATTTTCCAACAAGCTACTATATGTTTAAAGTCATAAAGAAAAGACATTTTCTTGTGCATGTGATAGGAAATACCATGTGAACATAGTACTATGGTATGGCGTTATGTTCTTTTGAAAAATATTTAGCAGTGATGTGTAGTGGATAGGAAAGTGAGAGAGTGAGCGGAGAAAAGTCTTGAAAAGTGACCAAATGTTGACCTTTTGAATGTTGACCATGAAAGACTAAAAATTGTTTAAAAAAATATACTAAAAATAAATGCTTTTATAATATATATCATTTTTATATACACTATACATAAATATATAGGTGTTTGTATATAGATACACACACACATATTTTATATACACTGAACTTTCTAACCCAGATGTGCAGACTGACGGGTTAAATTGTGTGTATACGGTTTGGTATAGGAGCTGATGGTGTGTATATTGTCTGGTATAGAAGCTGATGGTGCGTATACGGTCTGGTATAGAAGCTGATGGTGTGTATATTGTCTGGTATAGAAGCTGATGGTGTGTATATGGTCTGGTATAGAGGAGCCGATGGTGTGTACCGTATATTGTCTGGTATAGAAGCTGAGTATATCATGATACACAGGAATCATATACAGCACAGAAATGTTTACAGAGCTTGCTGGGTGCACAGCTTCAGGACCAAGGAGAGCTCCCTATCGCCTGCACACAGCAGCCTCTCTTACCTGTCATCGTTCTGGAAGCTCTGGTCCCCCAGGAGCAGATCTCTGAAGCGGTACCTGGGGGGCAAGGGGGGCACCTCTGTCTCCAGCTCATTCATTTTCAGGGTGCTGATGTCTAGGATGACTCCAGTCTTGTCAGGTGCCAGCCTGCAAGGAAATAGAAAGGATGTAACCAACTTTGCCTGTAAACACACATACCCCCAAGCAAGGAGGAGACAGAACCCCCCATTCTTGCTAGCCCTGGACACCCCCTTCTTACATTAGGGTGACAGGATGCAAGGGCAGGTTAACCAGGAGCCCATTTCCCCAGTCCAGACCCCCTTCTCCTCTGCCAGCAGTTCTCTTGCAGTTTCATGCAGCACAGCAATGACACAATGAGACTAGAGCCAGAGACAGCTATCCAACCTCTGGTGGGTGGGAGGATGAGCAGGACTTACACACAGCACAGGATCATCATGCCAGGAGTTAAACAGCACTGGGTGAATTTAAAGGGGGATTCCACTTTGAATACCTGTATTTGTTAAAATCTGTAAATACAACTGAATTACTGCACTTTGCTTCCTGAGAGCAGGTGGGTTAGCAGCTCCTTGACTCTTGACACCTTGATCAATTTGTCCTTGTGTCTGGATGATTGATAGCACCAGTGAAGTGATGCAAGGAGATCTATTTGGCATCCCTGGTATACATGCTACACGTAACCCATTTTTTATTATATTTAAAGAAATTTGAGGCGGCAGAAAATTTTTACATTCCTTCTAAATCAGACCTAAAAATAGCCAACCACTGTTATGAATGCAATTAAGGTAACTTCAGAAAGCATTTGCTATTTTTCTTCTATGGCTCACTCGTAAATGACTGCTGAGAAAAAAAATAACCAGAAGTCTGGAGTTGTTATAGTTCACAATGGGCAAGCTTTACTAAACCTGGTACACACAGAATCTGGTGCAGCTGTACATAGTAATAAATCAGCTTCTAACTTCAACTTGTTCAATTAAGCTTTGACAATAAAACCTGGAAGCTGATTGGTTACTATGCACAGCTGCACCAGATTCTGAGTGTATCAGTTTTAGTAAATCTCTCCAATGTATCAGGTGCACAGAGCAGTACATTCCTGTAGAGGAGGCTCAGATATTAGGATGTGTCCATGCCTGTTGAAGGAATGGGGTCCCCATTAAACTTATATATAAAAAATATATTTAAAAAAATGTAATGTTGGTTTATGTCTTATATCTCTGGACAATAAAGAATAGTACTCCAAGAGGCATTTAAAGGAGCATGTCATTTTTCTGACCTGACAATGATTATCTTTCCCTATTCCCGTTAAGTCACAGGCTTTTGGGCTATCATTATCACCCTTCCCTTTTCACTGAGCTATTACTGAACAAGCATGCAAGTCAGGTATCTTGACATTTTCAGCTGCATGCTTGTTTGGAGTCAATGAAGCCAAGGATAAGCATTATAGTCCCCCATTTTTTTCAGTAATTGGATCTAACCATTTGTCAAAACGCACAGAATGAAAGAAGATTTAAAAGAAATATTCTGAGATATCATTGTTTGTAATGGCACACCCCAATATAAAAATAAATAGACCAACTCATTTTTTAATGCATTATTTTATTTAATTCTACCCTGCCTTTACATACTTTACATTTTTGGACACTGACCATTCTGGTAAAAATGTAGCACCAAGAAGGAAATATTTACTTGCCAGCCTCATAAAGCATTTTTTCTTTTTTTTTTTCCCTCGATCTCTCATGCGGACCTTATGAAATTTCCCCTGCTGCCTTCTGACTAGCTATAACAAAGCCTTCTGCACTTTGCAGTTCAGTCTTGACCTTTATTAGTATGTTCCAATATCCCTATATGTTAAATATTGACCAGGAGCTTACCTGCCTGCAATTATTGACAAGCAAACTTCTGTAAAACTCATTCTCCAAAGAAGGTTATATTCCACCAAAGGCAGCATCCAGCACTACAAGTAATAGTTACTTATCTGCACAGGCTCTTGTAACATCCCCATCCCCTATATGAAATGCTTATAATCTTGAATCAATATTAACGCCTGGTGGCCTTTTAATGTACTCAGCAACTGTGCAGCCCAAGGGAAGCTTAAGAATATGGAATGTATTACCCAAGCAGAGAAATTAACAAAACTGAAACTTTCCCCAAAATGTTGCTAAAACTTTGCCATTTTGACATACAGTATTACATTTTGTAGTCAATGAAGAAGGCAAAGTCAAAGTTGCGTTTGGAGGTTTTTAAGTGTGCAGTGGAAGTTTATATATTGCATTTTTCTTAATATATAATATCTTGTTTTGTACCTAATAAAATGTTTGTAAACATAAATGGCTCCTAAGGGTTATGGAAGCTTTTTTCAATGATTTCAAACCTGTTCTTGTACCAAAATACAGCCTTTGGTTATTTAAAAAAGTAAAATAAAAACAGTTAATCAAAATACTCAAATAAGAGGCATGGCCAGGCAGTGGATGTAGCCTGACGCACCTTCGGTTCTCTCCGCCGAAACTCCGCCATATCATACTGGAAACTCATCTCATGGACCCGCAAACGAGACTGGCTGGCTGTCGGAAGGTACCCCAAATGCCAAATTGCTCCTAACGGCCTGATTATCGCCCGATGTCCGCCACAAGGAAGTAGAACACGGCCCGGACTGTGGACAGCATGGCCCAAAATGGCGCCCAGGCACAGCGCTCGGCTAAGGAGGATTCATCCGGAGGTGTATCTGAAGCAGATGACACAGTACCCTTGGAGGATGCCAATGGATCGGGGTTTGCCTGGGACACAGTGAGTACTCCAGTGGATGGCTCCACTAGGCCTCATATCTCAGCCAGCCCCTCTGCTGACAATGAACCCTCACCTAGAGACATGGAATACATGCAATGCTTCTCTGACAGCTCTTACAGTTGAGATAAAAAGGGTAAAAGCTGAAATCTCCTTTCTGATACAAGACACACAAAAGCTTAGGGAGAGAACCTCTGCACTAGAAGGGAGAGTCAGTTCCATGGAGGATGATATGGCACCCATGCAGAGGGATCTTAACTATAATAATCATCTTCTCATACAACACTCCTCCCGTTTGGAGGAATTAGAGAATAGAATGAGAAGAAACAATATCAGAGCGATTGGGCTGCCTGAAAGAATAGAAGGAAAGAATCCAGTGGAGTTTATTGAAAAATGGCTGGTGGCTGCTTTGGGCAAGGATGTGTTTACCCCCATGTTCTCTGTGGAGCAGGCACACAGAATTCCAGCTAGGCCTCTGCAACCGGGAGCCCCACCAAGACCCTTTCTATTCAAGCTTCTCCACTATAAAGACAGAGATGAAATACTACACAATGCCTGGATTAAACCAGAGGCCCTAAAAATTGACAATACCAAAAAAGTAAAAAAAAAAGAAAAAAAAAAGAGAAGTAACTGGCCAACATGGCCAAACTGAGTTGCCAAAAGGCAGTGGGAGGTCTGGACCAGACCATCTTGGGGGTAACAGTGGAAGCGCACTTCAAATATCCTTTTTTCCAGATTTTTTAGCTGACCTGCAAAATGCAGCATGCAAAGTTTATGGATGTCAAAAAACGCCTTAGATCTCTGGATTTGAAGTACGCTATGCTGTATCCTGCCCGCCTAAGGGTGGAGGCACTGGGCTCAGTGCACTTCTTTGATTTACCATCTGCGGCTGCACAATGGTTGGACTGGGAAGAACAATCGATTCGGGAAGCTCGCAACCAACGTCCTAACCCTCCTGACGGGTGAAGTATTACTTTGACAAGCATCCTATTGTTCTTACATTTACAAATGCCAAGGCGGAGAAAGCTGTTGATGTATGGACCTATATTTACCACCAGGGCTACTTGTTCTAGCTGTTCTAGCTGTTCTAGCTGTTGTTCTAGCTGTTGAGAAGACACTGAAGTGCGCTTCCACTGTTGGCCCAAGATGGTCTGGTCCAGACTTCCCACTGCCTTTTGGTGACTCAGTTTGGCCATGTTGGCCAGTTACTTCTTTTTTTTTTCTTTTTTTGGTTGCACCACCACGGAGTCTCCACCACTACCACCCCCTTTGCTTTGTACGGTTCCCAATATTTGGGTTACTAGCATGTGCTCCCTCTCATTGCTACATCGCCCATTGAGACTGCAGATACTTAGTCGCTGCTCTCCCTCAGGTCACTGGAGAAAGATTTTTTTTTTCATTTTACCCATACCTTTTGCTCTCTAGTCACACTGCATTATTATCTAATATTATCATTGTTATTAATGGTATATTAGTGCAATGTCAAAGATAACTAGAATTGTGTCCTGGAATGTCAGGGGTATGAATAATCCTGTTAAACGCTTGGCTGTGCTTCGCACAATTAAGCGCATTAACGCAGATGTGATTTGTTTACAGGAGAATCACTTCCCCCCCGACTTCCACTCCTCAATTTGCTGCACGAGAGTTTTGTCATACCATGCTACTTATCCTGTGTACTCTGGGGAGTTAGTATCCTGGTGAGACGTGACACGCAGTTCTCCGTTATGGAAGTTAAAATTGATCCTGATGGCAGCTACATTTTTCTGTTATGCTCTCTATATGGGACTAAATGCATATTGGCAGGAATGTACATTCCACCTCCATTCTCAACTAGTCTCCTCAAAAAATTGGCAGACTTTATGTCCCGCTTTCCGGGCATGCCAGTCTTGGCCCTAGGGGACTTTAACAATTACATTGACAATGAAAAGGACAAGCTACATCCCCGGACAGGGGACAGGTCACAGAGACGATATGGTCCTACACCATTTGCTCGTCTTATATTAGAGATGGGTCTTACTGATGTCTGGAGAATGCGTAATCAAGATGCCAAGGTATATTCTTGCCAATCTGCCTCGGTAGGGGGGTTATCTAGAATTGATTTAGGACTAGGGAATTACTCTCTTTTACCATTGGTTGAATCCTCGCAATATCACCCCAGACAGGTGTCAGATCACTCCCCACTCTCGATAGATTTACAGATGGGGGCGGTTAAAGGTAACACCCTCTGGAAACTCAACCTCTTCTGGTTATCACTTATTCCAGACCCTGATCTGATACCAGACCTTCTCACGCATTTTTTCAAACATAATATAGACTTTACAACTATAGGTATAGTGTGGGAAACAGTAAAGGCATATCTACGTGGACAGTTTATTAAAATGATATCTCAGATTAAAACTTCTACTAAAAAATGGGAGGTATCAGTCTTAGAGGAAGCACAGCGCCCAAAAGGTAAGATATGTAGCTGACCCCTCTGATGACACAAAAAGGACATGGTTGGCTGCTCAATCCATGCTTTATCTCTACAGCTGGCAGAAAACAAAAGATTCTTTTTACAGCAGAATCACTTTGAGGAAGGGGAAAATACAGGACATATGTTAGCAATGCTGGCCAAATGGCAACAATCATCCACACATTTAGGGGCAGTGACTGACGCACAGGGGGTACCATGTTATACCACTAAAGACATCATAGATGCCATCACAAGACGATATCTGCTCATTTATCCCATGCCTTGCCTGTCTGACTCAGACTCAGCCCTGCTTAACGCTCCTCTGACAGAAGACGACTTGTTAGAAGCACTAGCTCATGCACAAAATGGCTGGACTCCTGGGTCTGATGGCTTTCCGTTGGAAGTGTATAGGCGTTATACTGTGCAACTTATTCCAACCCTTCTAAAAGTGTATAATGAAGCTTTTGAGACAGGGACGCTACCTTCATCTACGAATTAAGCCCTTATAGTAGTACTGCTGAAGCCCGGTAAGGATGCCCCATCACCAGATTCGTACAGGCCTATCCCGCTGCTTACATTTGATGTCAAGCTGTTGGCCAGAGTCCTGGCGAACATACTGGCCAAATGTACAGGTGATCCAGAAAGATCAATCCGGCTTCATTCCGACAAGATCCACATCACAAAACCTACATAGATCATTTCTAAATCTACAGATCCCCGCTGACAACCCAGGTAATAGGGCCATCTCCTCTTTGGATGCAGCCAAAGCGTTCAATAGCGTCGAATGGCCCTATCTATGGGAAGTGTTGACCACTTTGGGGTAGGTGCATCATTTTTAAAATGGGTTAAGTTGCTATATAGTTCCCCATCAGCAAGAATGCGTATTAACGGAGATGTATCTGGCTCTTTCAGGCTTTATAGAATCACACGGCAGGGGTGCCCATTGTCACCCCTGTTGTTTGCCCTTGCCCTAGAACCTCTGGCCATACATATCAGAGCTGCAAAGAATATTACAGGATTTCAACGGGGGGTCTAAACAAGATGTTGTATCTTTATACACTGACGACACACTGATTTACTTAGGAGACACTGACAGCTCTTTGAGGAGACTGATGAACCCGATAGCTGACTTTGGTAAGCTGTTGGGTTTTAGCATTAATTGGAATAAGTCATTACTCATGCCCCTGGACCCATTGCCGAGACCCTTACCTGACTGCGCTGCGGACATAGTTGTAGTAGAGGAATTCCGTTACTTAGGCATACAAGTAACCCCAGACCCCACTCAATATCTCGAGCTGAACCTGGTCCCATTGCTTAGAAAATTCAGACTGAAAAGTGCTGCATGGAAAAAATTACCCCTCACAGTTACCGGGAGGGTCAATTTAATTAAAATGGTGTGGGCTCCTCAACTTCTTTACATATTTCACAACTCCCTTATATGGATAAAACTTAAATGGTTCTCCCAAATGGATGCTCAATTCAGAGATCTAATTTGGGGTAACAAACCTGCACAAATTAGTCTGAGCTCTTTACAATTAGCTAAAGATCAGGGTGGCATGGCTTTGCCACATGCCAGATTCTATTTTAGCCTCACAGTTACAACACCTAGGCAATTGGGGGGGAGTAGATACACTAAACCTAATCAGATCCTTGCTGATACCCAAGGAATCCAGTCTTACGGCTCTGGCCCATTTAGAAGCAGGACTCACACATTTGCCAAACACTCTCCCCACAATTGTGTTATTAAACACACTATGGACATATATTAGGTCTCTTCTTAAAATAAAGGGGATATGCCCCTTTAACCCCATATGGAGAAATAAATATTTCAAGGAACTTCTCAGGATTTTCGCCATTTTGAGGAAGCAGGTCATTCATTACATTACACAATTGTACACTGGATCTATACTTAAATCCTTTGCAGATATTAGAGAGGAGTTCTCCCTTCACAGGAATCAGTTCTATAAGTATCTCCAACTGAGGCATGTAATCCAATGTGAGAGTAGAATGTCTCCACTTGTACAGACGGTGCACCCCTTGATGAGTGATGTATTGTTGACAGATGAGAGGAAAGGTATGATATCCATGGTATACACTAGACTACTTGGCTTCACACATGAAGCTGGGACGCTTCCTTGCAGAAGGGGGTGGGAACGAGATTTGGGACCTATAGATGGAGATACTTGGGAGTTATGTCTGACGTCTGCGCCCTTGGTATCAGTATCTGCATCGCAGAGACTAACCATTTATATCTATTACACATGGTATACAGAATACCAGTTAAATTGCACAGGTGGGGAATTAGAGACACCCCGTTATGCCCAAAATGTGATAGCCATAATGGGGATCTATTACACATGATGTGGAAGTGCCCAAAGCTCTTCAGATATTGGCATTAAGTTCTCAATACCATTTTGCAAGCCTACCAATTCCCAGTTCTGCAGGATCCAATTGTGTGCCTGCTGGGTGCCTTGGAGATACCCTCACTCCAAACGGTCATATTGCAGTTCTGCGTCTATTATATATAGCTCGTAAGGCAATTGCGAGACTTTGGATAACTCCGAGGGTACCTACGGGAGGACAGTGGGTGGAACTGGTGAATAGGTTGCTAATACGGGAGAAACTTACCTACCAACACCGTAATGTCCTGAAGAAATGCTATTCAATATGGCAACCATGGTTAGATACTCCAGGATTGGGCCCGACTCAGTTAGTGATGGACAGACTTCTGCAAATGTGAATGTGAGGGTGGAGGGATTCGGGTATACTATATTCCTATATTCTAGGGTGGGTTGAGGGAGCTGCTGTGGTGGATGTATCATACATTTAAAAAGGTTTTGACCGTTTAGTTAATCTTATATCCTATAGAGACGTGATTGTTTTATTTTTCCTTTTTTCTTGGGTATAATAAACTTTACGTCTGTTACTTGCTCTTTCATACATTCAGAATGTACAAGTCAGTTATTGATATTTGGATCTAATCGAGGTCAAGCAGCACAATATAATAATTTGCTTACATGTTTATAGTAGTTTAAACTATCATATACTCGAAAATGTACAACATAACAGAATGCAATGGATGTTGCATCTGAAGAAATGTTATTTTTTAAGTATTTTATATCTGTTTTCATAAATCAACTGACACATTTTGACTTGACCTGGGCTTTAAAGGCATAGGGAAACCAGACAAGTCATAAACACCATTTGTGGGGGCATGCTCTGGCAGGGAGAGACCCATCCCGTTACAGATCCCACTCATATGCTGCAGAACTACACTATTCACCGCTTCTCTACTGACCTAAGGCCAGAGAAGGTTATGCTAGTATGAAAGCGCAGATGAAAGTGAGCTATAGAGGAACTGACTGGAACACCGCAGCCCTGTGGCACATCTAAGATGGTGGTTGAGGCCTTGATGGCTTGAGGTGCCTAGGTGCTGGTTCCCCCTTGGATAAGGTGACCAGATTTTTAAAATGAAATCCGGGGACATATTTTTTTTTTTACTGGTAATGGCAGCAATCGACGACTCTTTGCCCGTCTCCACCGCCACCGCCACCTCACAGCCTGTCAAGTCTAAAGCCCCATACACACTATCAGATTTTCTGCTGATTTTTTCCTTCAGAGTTACCAAAACCTTTACCAAAACCATATAATATGTGGTTAAACCTTAGGAGTTTCAATTTGTATGCAATCAGGCAGGTCCTTGCACTAAATGGTTTTGGTAAATCTGAAGACAAAAATCAGCAGAAAATCTGATACTGTGTATAGGGCTTTACTCTTCGGGCCCCGGCTACTACTGGGTGGGGAGCAGAGGAAGATCACTCCACCAGGGAAGGCAAGGAGATAAACAGGCAGGCGGCTGTCCGGGACTTGAGCCAAGGCAGAAGAACATGCGAGTGGAGCTGAACGGGCATGCCCCCGAAACTGAAGAAATAGTCCCTCTGCTCCGACCAGCACATGATTATCAGAAAGGGGCACAGGTAATGGAAAAAAAATAAACCCCCATAAGCTAGTAGGAGCGGCAGAGGAGGTGGGGGTGCAATTCAGATTTTTTTCTTTTTATTCTGCACGGGCTATCTTTGAATTTGCCCCAGCCCCTGTTCAAATCCAATCCGGGGACAAAACTGGGGACAGACTTGGTCCGGGGACAGTGTCCTTAATCCAGGGACTGTCCCCAGAAACCAGGGATGTCTGGTCACCCTACCCTTGGGCCACAGGGAGTTGTGTCCTCTCCCCCTACACTGCTAAGTTCAGAGACTGTCTTCCTCCTTTCCTGGGGATATCTCTGGCTCTCCTATTCATGCGGACACAGAACTACTGGCAGGAGTTGGAGATACAGCAGGTCTGCAACAATCTTCCCTATAAAGCAGACCTCCTTTACACATTTAGAGACAACCTTCCAACAAAGCATGACTGAACTGTAGCCTAAACGCTAAGGCTCCATGAACACTATAAGCTAAAAAAATAGCAGAAAAATGCTGAATGAAAAACACTCATATTAGCATGTTCGTGCCAGCTTATAGCAACAGTTAGGAGAGATCAGCGTTATTTCTGCTGACAAATCGCTCCCGGAAGCGCAAAAAAAAATAAATTTCTGCTCGCTGAAGCTTCAAAAACTAGACTAAAATAGTGTGCATGGGCACATAGGATAAGTCTTGTTTTCGTAGTCGTCTAGCTGCATTATCAGCTCTCTTATCTTACATTACAGTCTAGATCTTTGCTTCTAGAAGTAAAAAAAAAAAAAAAAAAAATGCACAAAAGCTGTTGTTTTTTTTGTGTTTTTTTTTTAAGCTAGTGTACACGGAGCCTAAATATTAAGGGAGATTTACTAAAACTGGTAGACTCAGAACCTGATGCAGTTGTGTACGGTAGCCAATGAGCTTCTAACTTCAGTTTGTTCAATTAAGCTTTGGCAATAAAACCTGGAAGCTGATTGATTTTAACGTGGAGCTGCACAAGATTTTGCACCATGCAGTTTTTGTAAATGAGTGTTTGTTCTTTCTATGCAGGCCTTAAAGCGGTGTTCCGCTTATCTTCTTCTTCTTCCTTTAACCTGATTTTGAAGGATAAGGTACACAGGGCTCTAGTTCCTAGGAGAGACACTGAGGAGTGTGTGTTAAGCCTCATAAAGAGAGAATTGGTTTATCAATCTTAAAGCTGCCCATCTACCCCTTCTACAAGGCTGGAGAGTGTCCTTGCTGGATTTCTCTTTCACTCTGTTGCAGGGGAGGGAATTGCCCCCGCAACAGAGACACATTGGGGGTTGTTTACTAAAACTGCATGGGGCAAAATCTGGTGCTGCTCTGCAAAGAAACCAATCAGCTTCCAGGTTTTTGTGTCAAAGCTTAATTGAACAAGCTTATTGGCTACCATGCACAGCTGCACCAGATTCTGAGTGCACCAGTTTTAGTAAATCTCTCTGTTGTATTTTAGGTTTTCTTTTACTTGTTATGGGCTGTATTCTTGCCTGCAATCCACTGGGTCTGTGAAATATGACTTGTAATGCAGCGTACACACAAGCGGACTTTTCGATCGGACTGGTCCGACAGAATTATTGTGATTGCGACATTATGGCGGACAGATTGGACGCTTTTGGCGCTATTTTGGGACCATTCACATTTATACAGCGATCAGTGCGATTAAAAATGCACAGATTACTGTGTAAATGTGACTGCCAGTGAAGGGGTTAACCAGTAGGGGGTGCTGCAGGGGTTAAGTGTGTCCTAGAGATGTGTTCTAACTGTGGGGGGGGGGGCTACGTGTGACACGACACTGATCACCATCCCCGATCACAGAGAGCTGTGATCAGTGTCCTGTCACTAGGAAGAATGGAGAAATGCTTGTTTACATCAACATTTCCCCGTTCTCCTTCTTCGTGAGATGATCGCGGGTATCCCCGCGGACATCAAGTCACATCACACTCACGGAGCTCATGGCGCGCACAAGCGCACAATGCCATGTCTCGAAGGGCAACGTACAGGTACGTTAATATGCCTGTACGTGCCATTCTGCCGACGTATATCGGCGTGAGCCGGTCGGCAAGGGGTTAAAGAGCAACTCCACTTGTGATGGAAAAAAGCATTCCCCTCTGGGTAATCTATGTACATTGCAAGGATTTTATCAAACTTTGTTGCAGATCTCTACCTTTTGTTATTCTGAAGGAATAGCTGTTTGTCTGTGTCCATGCGCACAGAGTGAATCTGTATGGGAGTGGTTTTATATCTATCAGCTGCTGCACCTGCAGGGCACTAATGAAGCAAGCTACAGGGTCTGCATCCCTTTAGATGTGATTTCCCTTTAAGCATATCTCACCAAAAATTACATTTTCGTTGCAGGGAATGCTCAAAATTCTGATATGTATCTTGGTGCAGACTTCTGGGAAAATCAGTAAGCCAATCACACAAGCAGGAAATGACATATCTGGGGGGTGTTCTGTACACATTCTGTGTACAGAACTCCTCCAGTTAGCCATATTACAGAAAATTTCAGAGCTGCGAATTTAAAAAGGAAAAGGTAATTTTTAATATCATTCAATTACAATATGCTACACCTTTTCTTAGGCTATTGAAAATGGCCTACATACTTGGGATAAAAATGACCTTCATATGGCTAGGTAGGCTACAAATTATCATAATTAATTTTTTGCTAGGAACCTTTCCTTCCTAACAATGTTTCTCATCGAGCTTCTGAAATATTTCTTTTGCCAGGTCGCAGGCTATGTTTAACTTAGGAGTCCTATGTAGAGAACCAGAATCAGTGACCGAGTCTGGCACCTCGGTTTATAGTTTTCCAATACTCCGGCCACTTTCTCCTGTCAGGTTGGCTCTCATATAATCAAATACACCTTCCAGTTGCAGGAGACAGTGAACCGCAGAGGGTACTTTTTTCCACCTCTGGTGGGAAGGCGTAAACTGTAAGAAATTCTGGTTAAAAATACAAGGGGTCAGGTCTGAAAAGCTACACCTTGAGGCCCTAGATGCTTTTTCATGCAGTGTATGTGAAAAATAGCCACCTGAGTTTTAGCTTCCACACAGCATGTCACTGCTGAGAAGCTCCAGAAACTGTTTTCATAGATATGATGACGCATAAATAGAGTATTATTCCCTACATGCTCTGTAGAAAAATCTATTTCCATTTACATGTCCACAACAGTCTTATCCGCAGGGACTGCAAGTGCTGTTTTCTGCTATCTGAGAATTTTAATCACAGTTCAGGCCTGAATATCAGCTTGTAGAGTGCTCCAAACATCACTCTCTGTTGTCATTGAACAATCAGTGGCATACAGAACACAATGAAAATGCAGTTTTCTGGAGAGGAGAGTATTAAAATATTAAGTATTTTCTACTGTCAAACATCTATTATTATCCTTAACAATAAGGATGATATGAAAAACTGTAAGAACTTTAAAAATGCATGTTACTTGGGCTTTGGGACTTAAGGAAACATATCACTAGTAGACACCGCAGCCATTCCAAAAATGCTGGTTGCCTGGCTATTATACTGACCCTTCTTCCTGACCCAGAAGAAATATACAGACCAAGTATTTATACTTGATGCCTGCTTATCCTAGGTCAGTGGTATAGAAAATATGAAACCAGAACATAGTCTGGCAAAGAGGTGAATAAAGCATTTTTTTTTCTAGCAAGGTTGCCTTTAAATTAAATTTTCATCTAGATCAGTGGTTCTCAACCTGGGGGTGGGGACCCCTTAGGGATTGAATGATTGAATGATGATATGCCAGGGGTCACCGAATCCTGGGCTGTTCCTGAAGCTCGCACCGCTCTCCCAGCCTTTTTGCCCAGCTGGGCTGTTCCTGGAGCCCGCGGCCGCCCACTTAGCCTATTCGCAGCCGCCCATTCAGTTCACGGTATGGCTGGGGGACAGAGACTAGAGGTCAGCTGACTGGTGAGAAATGTGAAGTGGGAGGGGCTGGAGGAGACCCTATCTCCCGATTTTGGCATAGGTGTCACTGTTACGAGACACCACAAAGTCAGAGACACAGTGAGTAACACTACCTGTGATTATGGTTGCCATTAAAAGTGCCCACTACAGTTCTCAGATCAGCAGATGACCTTGATCAAGAACACCTAAGTTGGCTGATCACAACTCCCCACCAGAACTGCCACTGATCCCAACTACCCGCCAGCACTGCCACTCATGCCATTCCCCCCACTCCCCACCAAGGAGTAAGAGAAGGAATAAAAATGGAGAATACAAGGAAGGTGGAGGAAAAGAGGGGGAGGAACAAAGAAAAAGGGAGAGAAAGAATAAGAGAAAAGACGGCTAGAGAGAGGAAAGGGGGAAAAACAAGAAACTAGGATGGAGAAAGAAAGGAAAACAAAGAGAAAGAGTGGCACATCCTAAAATGTACCATAAGGGGTTTCAATACTGTACGAGTGGAAGGAACTCAGGGAGCGCTGAATGTCCATTAAGGGTGCAAATTACTTGTCTTGCCTTGGGTGCTGACCACCCACGCTACGAAAATAATTTTACTGTTGGTGTTCCCACAACTTGGGAAATTTTATCAAGGGGTCACAGCACTAGCAAGGAGAACCACTGACCTACATGGATGTTCACTGCTTGAATCCATCATTGGCCTCATATGCTATATAAAGGAATCTAATGTTGAGATCTCTTGCTCCTGGCTTCGCTTTCTGCCATGTCCATTTGTCAGATACAGGAAAGCTGAGCGATCCTCTGGTCAACCACCAGTGACATATCAGCTCCACAGGCTACATTGAGCAACCAGTCTAGGTGAGGAGGTGGGACCAGCTTGGCATTTTTTGTGTTATGCTTGTCTACCTTAAAGTAAGCCTGTGTTTTTCCTCCCCCATTCCCCCATGCTCAGTTGCCAAGCTCTGTAATGTGGGACACCAGGGAGTAAACCACATACTCCCTATATCCAGGAGTATGGGTATTGCTCTTCATTAGTGGAAAACAAAGCATAATGAAGGGAAGGTGAAGATAAGATACTGCAGGGGCTGGCATTAAAGGGAACCTGTTGCATTGCTCTGCATTGGAAAAGCACGTCCCCTTTAAGGACTTTTGCAGTTCTTCATGCAGGAAATACAATAATATTAGTTTTCAACTTTTTGCACACCATATTTTAGTAACCGCACTTTAACTGAACGTCTGAAATTGCAAGATTTAGTAAACTGTAATTTGGTTGCAAACATTTTCTCTTATGCCGCGTACACATGAGCGGACTTTCCGGCATACTTGGTCCGGCGTACCGGACTCCGGACAATTCGATCGTGTGTGGGCTCCAGTGGATTTTTTTTTCTCAAAAGTTTGACGGACTTAGATTTGAAACATGTTTCAAATCTATCCGATGGACTCGAGTCCGGTCGAAAAGTCCGCTCGTCTGTATGCTAGTCCGATGGACAAAAAAATGACGCTAGGGCAGCTATTGGCTACTGGCTATGAACTTCCTTGTTTTAGTCCGGTCATACGTCATCACGTACGAATCTGTCGGACTTTGGTTGATTGTGTGTAGGCAAGTCCGTTCGTTCGGAAAGTCCGTCGTAAAGTCCGTCGAAAAGTCCGCTGGGCAAAGTATGCCGTAAAGTCCGGTCGTGTGTACGCGGCATTAGTCCTTGATTCTGTGAAGAATTCTGCCCTTAGTGAAGGTTTCTAAGTTCTTGCTAGAATGACTCTTCTCTATTAATATCAGCCATACCATTGCTGCCTAGACAAAGATACCAATTCATGCTGGCTTTCCTATGACAAATGGCTCTACCGCTAAAGAAGTGTCAAAACTCATGATTAAAGATGTAAAAAGGCCTCCCGAGTATAATTAACACCAGTACAGCCAAAATATTATGTGGATCACCTATTCTAAAGTGAACTGTGACATTTTCAGTTTGTGGTCTCTTAATTGGTTGATAAAAATACTCAATTGATTAAAATACATTGATTTTTTTTTCTCATGCTGCTGCTTCCAGAGCATTCATTTCCCTTGGCGTTACTTCCTATTAGGAGCTTTCAAACTCAAGGGCCAAGAATGACATAGGGAAGAAATCTTCATCATTGAACTGCACAATTCTGTCTTCAGTGCGGTTTACAGTGCTGCGACACAGGATCGGACTTGTGAGACCCCAAGTCGCATGACATGTCAAATTCAAGGTTTCCCTATGAGAGCTGTCTTAACTGATACTACACAAGTCGCTCCAATTTTAGAAAAGATTCCTACACTACTTTGTTCTGACTTGGGTGCGATTTCAGCCCTTGTACAGGCTCCTAAGTCTAATCCAGTCGGAAGGAAGTCGCAGGGCAAAGTCATACGACTTTGCCGTCGCAGCAGTGTGAACTGAGCCTAAAAGGCAGCTTGATTGCGTAATCCCAATAAAACCCTCCAAAATATTAGAGGTAAAAAAAGAAACAAAAAAATTCCCCTATTAAACTGGTCTTTTGTGGTTCAAAAATAAACAATTTAGTAAAAAAATTGTTCAAACTTTATTACGGTCACATAAAAATTGATATGATAAACACTATAGTATGTTAAAATTACACAAATAGAAATCCACAAGGGTACAGTATATTAATGCGTATTTGTCTATAATTTTACATAAGCATCGCCTTTAAGCAAACTTGCTTAGGTGAAGTTGACCTCACTCAACTTTTGGTGAGATGAGAACACATTGTCCTGAGTCTTCCCAGGATTCTACGAGAAGGTTGAGTCACCATCCCCTAGGGGAGCATGCTGGAAGCTGAGATCTAAGGTTAGCATTTTTTACTGCTAATATTTTATTACATGTTGGGTTTACATTTATTTAAAAGAGGGGGCTAAGAAGTTGTATGATTGTGTAGATGTTTGAAGCAGATATGAATCCAACTGCTAACATTTCTTTAACATGTTAAATTTTAAATATAATTTTAACATTTTTAAAGCTACACCATTAAATGAATGTGTATACTAATTAAGTGGTCAAAGTAATCTTTTAATAATTGCATATTTTGGTTTAAAGCCGTAACCCAAAAGCAAAAATGTATTATTTTACCACTTACCAATCGTTAGATACATTAGTTTACTTTTTTAGGCTTGTTTTTTTCTGTTTTCATCTGGTGATTTGGCATGTAGCTCATTTATTGTAGAGTGCCTACACTCTGGATGAAGGAGCAACAGAGACACCCTTGGACAGCAGCATTGCCAGTCGGGGGGAGGTGATCGTTAGCTGTACCAGCAGATTTATATACACGAACACATTGAAGCCAATATTTGGTATTTTTGGTATATTCTTTTTGGTATAATGGTTTTACAAAAACAAATAGAAGCTGACCATTGTAAGCACCCCAGTCAGTGTTAAATGGTTTGTCTCAACCCTCTAAGGCTATAGTCGTACCCGTGATCACCCCTATGCAAATTACGGTGGCAGAACTCTTCTGATTCCAGTACCTGCAGTGATCGCCACTGAACGCACACGTTATGAAGTATATACACAAGTGGCATGTGCATGGGCCACCACACCCAAAAGCCATATGGATTTTAGGGCCCCTTTCACAAGGGCTGTCTGATCAGGTCCACCTGTCAGTTTTTCAGGCGGACCTGATCGGACCCTCCAGGCTCTTCGATGGAGCAGCAGATGTCAGCAGACATGTCTGCTGACACCCGCCACCATCCGATCCGATCCTGTCAGCCAAAAAACAGATCGATGGTAGTCCTATTCCCCATCCATCCAGCGGATTGGATGGCATCGCATGGAAACAAACAGGCGGTCCGTTTCCATCTGATTGCCCCATAGAGGAGAGTGGCACTATGCAGAGCGTACACAGACCTGTCATTCACCTGCGTAAAGCAATTTCTGCTTAGCGGAGGCGCCTGTGTGAAAAGGGCCTAGGTGATCTTTAGTGGTGGTGAGGTCTTCTATATGGGTGGAAACTATTATTCAGCAATTGTGCCCTATGGACTTTATATTTGCTGTCCATTGTACTAGTACATTTTTTTTTTGGTGTTTTAGCTTTTACACAAACTTTATGTAAATGTAGCCGCCAAATCTCAAACTTTGACTTTGCCTTGTTCCAGTTATCATTCATTTTTATGTTTTGTTGTTAACTCCATCCATTCTACTATAGAACACCTTGATACAAAACCATTGTTTCCAACCTCTAAGCCTCATTCCAGGCTCTGTCTGTTTTTCTACCTCTTCAATATGTTCTTTGCAGGTCACACCACACCCCTCTATTACCTAATGTACTGTGCTCTGCATGGAATTTGTGATGCCTTAAATTCATAAAGGATTTTTGCGTAAAATTTTTTTTTTCCCTACTTCAATATAATTAGACAAATACATCAATTTCAGCGCCTTGGCACAGTTCACAAACATGGACTGAAATACAGAAGAATTATGATGTACTGGGCTGTTTTTTTTTCTGTTAGCAATAAATTATGATGTGATTTCATCTTTTTTCCAGTTGCTTGTCATCTTATTACTGTGCCAGAAGCCAGCCGTGTCACCAGAGCAGGGAGAATAGACTATCTGTACACTTTACACACCACATCGCCAAATTGCCTGAGATAGGACAAAGGAATACCTGTTGGCTCTATGGATGTATCAATTGGGGTTACAGAGGTTGCAGAATTGGTAAAGAGGCAGATACTCAGAAAAAAGAGAAATTATCATACATTTAATGACAACTTTAATAGTCGTTATGCATGCTTTTGTAGTGGAAGCGCAATGTAATAAAGACTGATTTTAAAGTGACCCGATTATTTTATTTAAAAATTCTGACACACCTGAAAAGGATCAATTATTAAAACCCAACTGGTGACACCTGTGTGCCAGCATGTGAGCGTGTCACTAGGACAGGAAGTGAGGGGTAATCATCCCCTCTCAATCTAAAGACTAGAAAGTGTTTGGTTGGAATTGACCTTTAACTCAAACCAAATAATGATGCATTTCTGACAGAGGAATGCATGACTGATGCCCAACGATCCTAGTAACGCTGGTAAAACTATGCATACCTAATTTTACAGCATTTTAGTACACATTGAGGCTGAGCTGTGTGTGCAGATGCACAGATTCCTCCAGAATTATTGACAGTGGCTTTAAAGCTAAACAGGCAGAAAGCTAACATACACAAACAGGGCCAGATTTACATTTCTGGAGCCTATAGAATTTAAAGACAGTAAGACCAACTTTTTTTTTTTTTTCTTTTTATAAATTACCGCAAGACTTAGAAAATGCAAAATTTCAGTAAACAAAAATACTAAAGTGAATTTTAGGACAAACAAATGCAATAAAATACCCACATTTTTGGTTAAATATAAAAGACGAGGTTGCACAGAGTAAATAGATACCCAACGTGTCAAACCTTAAATTTGTCTGGGCCCGTAAAATAATGGTGACATACTTCAGTACCCTATATTTTCTATAGACTATACTTCAAAATCCTCCTATAGGTCATCAGTTTAGTGTTACGGAGGAGCTCTTGCGCTAGAATTATTGCTCTCACTCTGGTGGGTGCGGCGATATGTATCGCAATTAACGTTTTCACGTGTAGGCGCCCCTATTCACGTCGTTTTGCAACACATCCATTTCTGCCTATGCTAGCCGGGGAAAGTGACAGGGTGATCCAGAAGTCAAGTCATACACATCGCTTTCCGGGTCAAGGCAAGAAGGGGAGGAGTGTCCACTCTTCTCCCTCCTCCCGCTTGCACCTGCCCCGGGCCGGTACTCAGGGTGTGCGGAACAAATGGGCGGCAGCGCAGCCGCTTGAATGTTTCCACCTGATAGGCAGGAGTCTGCCTGTCAGTTCTATTATTATATAGGATTTATATAGCGCTGACAGTTTACGCGGTGCTTTACAACATTAGGGCAGACAGTACAATTACAATACAATTCAATGCAGTGGGGAATCAGAGGGCCCTGCTCGTTAGAGCTTACAATCTAGGAGGGAGGGTCAAGTTATACA
Organism: Lithobates clamitans; assembly: GCA_037952925.1. Lineage (NCBI taxonomy): Eukaryota > Metazoa > Chordata > Amphibia > Anura > Ranidae > Lithobates > Lithobates clamitans. The sequence goes on along the minus strand of JBBGZY010000695.1, from coordinate 1,706,657 downwards.
AAATAGTAATAGCTGTGATGGATGAGCTAATGGAGAAAATAGTGCAGTTGTTAGATGGAGGCAGGATAGGCTTCTCTATAGAGGAAAGTTTTCAGGGATCGCCTAAAAGTGTTTGGACACAGTCTGACAGATTGGGGTAACGAATTTCAGAGGATGGGCGAGGCTCGGGAGAAGTCCTGGAGGCGGATATGGGAGGAGGTGATGAGAGAGCTAGAGAGCAGGAGGTCTTGGGAGGAACAAAGAGGGAGATTAGGTTGGTAATTTGAGACTAGGCTAGGGTTGTAGCTGGGGGCAGTTGTGGATGGCTTTGTAACTTGTTAGTATTTTGAATTTAATTCGTTGGGCAAGTGGCAGCCAATGGAGGGATTGGCATAGAGGGGTAGCAGACACTGTGCGGTTTGTGAGGTGGATGAGTCTGGCAGCAGCATTCATGATGGACTGAAGGGGGGATAGTCTATTTAAAGGTAAGCCAATGAGGAGGGAGTTGCAGTAGTCGAGGCGAGAGATAACCAGGGAGTGAATCGGGATCTTTGTGGTTTCATTGATTAGAAAGGGACGTAGTTTAGAGATGTTGCGGAGGTTGAGGCGGCAAGCTTTGGAAAGTGATTGGATGTGGGGCCGAAAGGAGAGTTCAGAGTCGAGGATAACACCTAGCACCCTGACATGTGGGGGTGGATGGTGGTGCCGTTGCTCTTGACAGATAAGTCAGGGGAAGAGGCACGTGGGGGAGGAAAGATTATAAGCTCGGTTTTGGACAAGTTGAGTTTGAGGAAGTGGTGTGACATTCATACAGATATGTCTGTTAGTAAGTTAGTGATGTGTGAGGAGACTGATGGAGTGAGTTGAGGAGTGGAGAGATAGATTTGTGTGTCGTCAGCGTAGAAATGATATTGAAAGCCGTGAGACGCTTTCAGCTGACCCAGAGAAGAGGTGTAGATTGAAAATAAAGAGGTCCAAGAACAGAACCTTGGGGGACCCCGACGGAGAAGGGAAGAGGAGTGGAGGAAGTACAACCCCTGGCAAAAATTATGGAATCACCAGTCCCTGAGGATGTTCCTTCAGTTGTTTATTGTTGTAGAAAAAAAGCAGATCACAGACATGGCCAAAAACTAAAGGCATTTCAAATGGCAACTTTCTGGCTTTAAAAAAAATTATGGAATCATGAAAAACAAACAAACAAAATAACACTCCAACACATCACTAGTACTTTGTTGCACCACCTCTGGCTTTTATAACTGCTTGCAGTCTCTGAGGCATTGACTTAATGAGTGATAAACAGTACTCTTCATCAATCTGGCTCCAGCCTTCTCTGATTGCTGTTGCCAAATCATCTTTGCAGGTTGGAGCCTTGTCATGGACCATTTTCTTTAACTTCCACCACAGATTTTCAATTGGATTGAGATCCGGACTGTTTGCAGGCCATGACATTGACCTTATGTGTCTTTCTTCAAGGAATTTTTTCACAGTTTTTGCTCTATGGCAAGATGCGTTATCATCTTGATAAATGATTTTATCATCCCCAAACATCCTTTCAATAGATGGGATAAGAAAAAAGTGTCCAAAATTTCAATGTAAACCTGTGTATTTATTGAAGATTTATGACAGCCATCTCCCCAGTGCCTTTACCTGACATGCAGCCCCATATCATAATTGACTGTGAAAATTTGCATGTTTTCTTCAGACAGTCATCTGCATAAATCTCATTGGAAGGGCACCAAACAAAAGTTCCAGCATCATCACCTTGGCCAATGCAGATTCGAGATTCATCACTGAATATGACTTTCACCCAATCATCCACAGTCCACGATTGCCTTTCCTTAGCCCATTGTAACCTTGTTTTTTTGAGTTTAGGTATTAGAGATGGCTTTCTTTTAGCTTTTCTGTATGTAAATCCCATTTCTTTTAGGCGGTTTCTTACAGTTCGGTCACAGATGTTGACTCCAGTTTCCTCCCATTTGTTCCTCATTTGTTTTGTTGTACATTTTCTGTTTTCAAGGCATATTGCTTTAAGTTTTCTGTCTTGATGCTTTGATGTCTTCCTTGGTCTACCAGTATGCTTGCCTTTAACCACCCTCCCATGTTGTTTGTATTTGGTCCATGTTTTAGACACACAAGACTGTGAACAACCAACATCTTGTGCAACACTGCGTGATGATTTACCCTCTTTACCTACATACTAACAAGCAGATTTAATCTGATGCAGGTGTTAGTGTTTGTAATGAAAATTTACAGGGTGATTTTTTCCTCAGAATTGAGTGATTCCATAATTTATTTCCTGTGCTTGTTCTATAAATCTAACTGTTACTGGCCACCACAATTATTGTTCTTGATTTCTTTTAGTGTTTCTTAAAGCCAGAAAGTTGCCATTTGAAATGCCTTTAGTTTTTGGCCATGTCTGTGATCTGCTTTTTTTTTCTACAACAATAAACAACTGAAGGAACATCCTCAGGGACTAGTGATTCCATAATTTTTGCCAGGGGTTGTAGAATTGTAAGTGTCCCTGAAGGTGCATTGGGATAGGTAGGTTGACAGCCACGGAAGAGCACAGTCACGGAGACCAAGGGAGTAAAGTTTTTTTTTTTTTGAGGAGAGGGTGGTCAACCATGTCAAAGGTAGCTGAAAGGTCCAGAAGTAGGAGTACAAAATAGTGTCCGTTGGTTTTTGCAGTTAGTAGGTCATTTGTGAGTTTTAAAAGAGCAGTTTCTGTGGAGTGTTGAGGGCGAAATCCGGATTGAAGGGGATCAAGAAGGTTATTCTTAATGAGGTGGTCACTCAGTTGGTTGTAAACCAGGCGTTCAAGGAGTTTAGAGGAAAAAGGGGAGCAAGGAGATAGGGCGTAGGTTGTTAAAATTGGTAGGGTCCAAGGACAGCTTTTCAAGTATGGGGGTGACCAGTGCATGTTTTAGAGCACTGGGGAAAATGCCAGAGGTGAGGGAGAGATTGAAGATGTGGGTTAGAGAGTGTAGGATAGAGTCAGAGGGCGACCCTATTTGAGAGGGAATAGGGTCCAGGGGACAGGTGGTTAGGTGGGCGTTAGGAAGGAGTTTAGCAACTTCGTCTGTAGTAGCAGATTTGAATAAGGGGAGTGTCAATTGTACCTGTTGATATGGGGCTTTAATTGGGGGAGATACCTGTAGAGTGGGGATTTCATCACGAATTGTATCAATCTGGTTTCTGAAGTGATTAGCAATCTCCTGGGCAGTGAGTGAGTCAGTGGGTGGAGGCTGTGAAGTAGAGAGTTGAACATACAGAAAAGTTTATGGGGACTGGATAAGAAGGTGTTAATAAGAGTTGTAAAATAGGTCTGCTTGGCAGTGTGGAGGAAAGAATAGTATTTTTGGAGGGCTGATTTGTATTGGTTGAATTCTTTGAGAGACTTAGTCTTGTGCCACAGACGCTCAAGAGCGCTACTACGTTTTTGGAGAATTTTAGTGTCATCTGTTTGCCAGGGTTGTAGGGGTTGAGGCCTGATTCTACGTGTAGTGAGGGGAGCGAGCTTGTCCAGGAGGGAGGAAAAGGGTTTATTGTAGATGGAAGTGGCTTGGTTGGGGCAGGACAGGGGAGAGATTTTGTCATAGAGGTGGTCAGTAGCAGAATAGAGGAGAGAAGAGTTGAAGTTGCAAAAGTTTCTACGGGTGATGGTTAGGCGATTGGAGGGAAAGGTGGTGGAAGACAGGGAGAGAGAGAGAAACTAATAAGGTGATGTTCGGAGAGAGGAAAAGGATTGTTTGAGAAGCTGCATGGAGTGCATAGGTAGGAGAATACAAGGTCAAGGGTGTTACCATCAGAGTGAGTAGAAGCCTGTACCCATTGCTTCAGGTCACATGAAGAGGTTAGACTAAGAACTTTAGAAGTAGCAGGAGTGTTTGTATTAGCAGGGATGTTGAAATCACCGAGAAGGATTGTGGGAATTTCCCGTGGCTGCAGCCACCTGGTTGTGTGTGAAACTCCCCGCTGGCTGTACGGACCTGGCAGCAAAAGGGTTAAAAAAAAAAAAGAAGAAAAGTCTGAGTCTGAGTTTACGCATCTCTCGGCTGCCGCCGACCTGTAATTGAAGTTCAAGTAAAGATTGGGTTCAGGTAAAAAAAAAAAGAAGGGGTGGGCTTTGGGGGCATCTGCAGCACAAAAGGTTTTTCACCTTAATGCATAGAGTGAATTAGCCATGGTTCACATTAGTGCGATTTGACATGTCAAATCGGTGGCATTTGCCGACAATGGCACTGTCCTAATCAGTGCGACGCCGCACCGATTTCAAAAAGTCGTTTCTGTACTACTTTTTGTGATTGGGGGGAGGGAATCAATTGACATCTGTGCAGAAACCCACACAGATGTCTGTGAAATCACAGCCGCTGAAATCGGGACCGACAAGCGGGAGCGAAATCTTGCGAGTCCAGCTGAAATCACACGGGTTCATTCCCGCAGCTCAGTGTGAACTTGGGCTAAAGGTGAAAAACTACATACAATCATTCTGTACAGCAAAGAAACAGTGGGAAAATACTACATACATAAAGTAACAAAGCTGTCCTGTGCATATAATATATCTGCTAGATTGATGCCTCCCCAGCACTCTGACCCCTCTACACCCCAGATATCCCTCCGGGCATTCCAAGACCTTCGTTGCAAACAGTGCTGGACAGCTGGGCTCACCATGACACCATCCACAATGCTACTTCCACAGGCGGGCTCTCAGTGCTGCCGACTCAGCAGCTCCCACTCCAGCTCCTACCCCACAGCCTTCGAGTGCCAAGCATTCAAGCTGCATGGGGCGGGGTCAGAGCATCACTGGCGCTCCGGCCCTGCCCCTCCCTGCTGGCTGTGAAATAATAGGTATCGTTCTGCACAGCACGGTGCACTGCTGCCACGCTGCCAGCCTGCCCCCCCTGTGTTTCCATCACTCTCAATGCCATCATGGGGCCCCACATTTGGGGGCAGCGTGGGCTCAAGGACCAGCTGCTTTGGGGAAAGTGCAGAGGCCCCCGGGCAGTGCCCAGGTGTGCCTACTCATTAAGACAGCCCTGCTTGATAGGCTGTCACAGTGGTCACATGATCGTAAGCCTCTCCTGCCAGTTCCTGATCATAACCAGAGACAAGCAGCAGTTTGTAAAAGGTCGGTCACTGTGCTGGAGGTATGCTCTTGGAACAGAAACCTTGGCAGCATATATGCAGCATTGGGGTTTTAGGGCCCACCCTCTCTACAACGTTACGTGGTCAGCAAAAGGTTAAATACTGTGGACCTTTTTGGCTATGTCAGATAAATTGTGGCATGCAAGAGTAGCACAATTATATACAAGCTGTGCACAAGATAATGTTATAGCATTATTCTTATTATTAGTGCTTGTACCACATGATCGTAGCATTCAGCGGAACCCAGATTTGTAAGCGGCAAACTGTTGGGGCGGGCACAACTTCTTGTTATGTTATCTTGATAAGTTTTGCTCCTTTAAAAGAAATCTATTTTAAAATACAAAGGTCCTCTTTTGAAAATGCTAGTAATCTGGCTGTCTCTGCCTTCTGTATTTCTTGGAAAGTCAACATGGAACAAACCGGCAGATCAGAGAAGTGAACTATAGAAGACATTTATCTTTCAGCTATATATTTGATACTCAGCCTGTTTTATACAAGGTGAGGGATTTATGTATGCACCATTAAAGGAACCCTGTCATGAGAGAAAGTTGTAGGCTACTATTGCTGTCTTGTTTCCAAAAATACCAGCAGATTGGCTGTCATGCTAAGGCCTGATTCACACCTATGCAGCTTGCAGTTTGCATATTGCAGGTGCATTTTGCGTCTTCCAATACATGCTTTTCATCCATTGAAGTCTATGGAACCAGAAAAAAGTCCCTGGCCCTTTCCATAAAATGTACAGATTTGAACTCCATCCATAGAAAACCAGGTTAAATGTAGTGTGTTTCTGTAAAACTGAAAATGCGCTAAAAAAAATGCAAAGGTGTGAACCAGGCCTAAGACACTATACAACTTTTGTTGTCTGATTTCCTTTAGATTTACCAAAACCATGTAGTGCAAGGGCCTGCCTGATTGCATACAAGTTGAAACTCTTAGACCCCTTTCACACTGGGGTGCTTTTGGGCTAAAAATAGCGCCTGAAAAACGCCTCCCCTGCAGCCCCAGTGCTTTCACACTGGAGCGGTGCGCTTACAGGACGTCAGAAAAAGTCCTGCAAGCAGCATCTCGGGAGCGGTGTATAGATTGCTCCTCCACCGCTCCTGCTTCAGCGCATTTAACCCTTTCTTTAGCTGCTAGCGGGGGGGGGTTAAAAGTGCCCCGCTAGCAGCCGAAAAGCGCAGGTAAAACAACAGTAAAGCACCGCTAACATCCAGTGCAGCTCAGTGTGAAAGGGCTCTAAGGTTCAGTTCACATATAAGCCGCATCCTTCGCACAGCAGGGATCCAGTGTGTGCTGGTTCACCATTTTAGGTCCGGTTTTGGTTTTGGGCTGAATTCGGACCTGAAACGTACCAAAAAAAGGCACGTTTTTCCTGCAAAAATACTGAAATCAGAGACAGCCAGGCATCATTGTCCAAGGGAGGTCAGCAATTGCAGGTCCTATGTTCCCTTTATTGCACTGGTCTAGGAAAGGCATAATTAAAATCCAGCCGCAAGGGTCAACCATCCTTCTCTTCTTGTCTAATCATTCTGTCTCGTTATATCATCACTCTGCAATCTATCTGCCCCAAACTACTGGGATCCTACAGGTAGTAAAAAAAAAAAAAAAAGCTTATATTTTACCTTGTCTTCATGGTCAGTGCTGTGCAGTCTGGAGCTTGTGTGTTGAGACTGAATGATTCCCAGGTGTGTCTGCCTGCTCACAGATTGCATTTGGCTGAATTTTGTCTAATATACTTTCAACGAAACCTATACTAAATTGCAAAAGCTGACATTGTTCATACCCTTCTAAAACACTAGCCGCCTGGCTCTCTGATCTCTGTACCTCCTAAGAAGGTGGCATGTGTAGCACCCTCCTAGTTAGGATGATCTATAAATGTATGTCTTTTTGGCTCCTCTGTAATCATTGGAGCAGCTATTGATTTCTCTGGGCTGTTCTAGATCTCACATGTTGCAGGTTTGATGGCTTCCAGATCATAGAGGGCTGGGAGAGTCAAATGGGCATCTCGAATAGTACGGCAGAGGTTGGTGTCAACCTCTTTTTTTACAATTTTATATTTTTATTATTTTTTACAAAATTATTATTATTTTTTTTTTTATTCTTTATTTTTTTTTTTTTACAATTTTATTATTTTTATTATTTTTACAACATTATTATTATTATTATTATTTTTACAACATTATTATTTTTCTTTCAATATTTATTTTTTTTTACTATTTTTTTTTTTGAAGCCCTGTTGGGGGACTTTGGTGAAATATCAGGGGTTTAAACAGACCCCTGATGTCTCACTTTTCAGACAGAGAAAGGGACCCTTTCTCATCAGCCTTAGCTGCACTGCACAGTGATTACATGGAAAATGCTATGTGCTGAGCGGCTAACTGTTCATTCGCAAACTTAACTACTTCAGATCCGCGCTATAGCAGAATGACGGCTACAGCGCGGACCTGCTTTGCCTCCTGTACCCGAGCGGCGCGCTCTGTGATCAGCGAGTCTATGAGACTTCCTGGATCACAGATTGGAGTAAGGGGTCAATCACCAGATCCTCAGTGCCCACCTGTGCCCCCTGCCAGTGCCACCTAGCAATAGGCAACAGTGCCACCTACCATTGCCCACAAGCGCCACCCATCAGTGCCCACAGTCCCACCCATCAGTGCCTCAACAGCAGTGCTGCATATCAGTGCCACCTATCAGTACCCATCAGTGCCACCTATCAGTGGTACCTATCAGTGCCCATCCGTGCCACCCATCCGTGCCCATCAGTGCCATCTTATCAGTGGCCATCAGTGCCTCCTTATCTGTACCCATCAGTGCCACCTTATCTTTGCTTATCAGTGCCGTCTTAACTGTGCCTATCAGTGCCCATCAGTGCAGCCCATCAATGCCCACCAGTGCAGCCTCATTAGCACATATCAATAAAAGAGAAAGATGACCTGTTTGCAAAATTTTATAACAAACTATTAAACGTGATTTTTTTTTTCAAAATTTTCCATCTTTTTTTGTTTGTTTAGCAAAAAATAAAAATCCCAGCTGTGATTAAATACCACCAAAAGAAAGCTCTATTTGTGGGGAAAAAATGATAAAAATTTCATTTGGGTACAGTGTTGTATGACCGTGCAATTGTCATTCAAAGTGCATCAGCACTGAAAGCTGAAAATTGGTCTGGGCAGGAGGGGGGTTTAAAGCGGGGGTCCACCTATCTATCGTTTTTTTTTTTGGAGTTCATTCACAAACTTTTCTTCTCATGATTATCTACTCACATGTTCTGTGTAATAAGTCCGCCTGTGTCCGATTTCGTTGTAAAGAATAACTTTCACTGAATTTCACTGAAGGCGGTTTCCATCTTCATTGTGGGCATTTGAAGCCCACAAGCATGTATTTCCTGGATGCGGTGAATGCTGTGCTCCCAGCATTCACCGAGATGTTGTGATGACACTGTTGCACAATGCATGCTGGGAAGCCTGAGACTAGCTCCCAGGGGACTATGGGAGGTCTGGGAGAGGCTAGAAACACACCTACTCCCATGGGAGGAAAACCAGGAAGTGCTAAGAAGATTAGAAAAAAAAAAGGTAATTACGGCGATTTAAATTTTTTTACACAGCATGTCAGCATCTAGGCAAGGAAGAGAATGCATATATATGATAATATATAGATAATGTTCAAAATTTGGGTGGAACCCCGCTTGAAGTGCCCAGTAAGCAAGTGGTTAAACATAGTAAACTGCTTCAGCTGCATTGTGTTCATTTAGAAAAGGAGGGGGCTGGTGAATGACAATTACTGGCCCTCTCCCTACTCTCCATCCTGAAACATCTACAGCAGCCGGCGGTAGAGGTATTAGGGGAGCCTGGCAAAGCTGCCAACACAAGAAAAAGGAACCTGGAGATAAGGGACAGCATTTATTGGGACCGATGGGCTGTATTTTCCTCCCTGCACTAGCTGAATGCCAGCGGGAGGGAGAGGAGAAGCAAGCATTGCTGGCATTCATCTGCTGCAGGGAGGAAATATAGTCCATCAGTTAAACTAAATGCCACCCCATCAACCATCCGATCCAGGTTCCAGAGTTCCAGCCTCCAAACAAGGGACACAATCTACCCATCATCTGCCCACAATCAATGGGTAGATTGCGATCAATGGGTTGTTGACCCTCCCGCCCTGTTTACTGAAGCCAGAGTTAATGGACTGTTGCTTGTGTGACTGGTGGCCACTGCACTGTCTGGGATAGTACCAGTTGGTGTAGCGCTACACATGGAACCAATAGGTAGGTAGGTCACAAGACATCTTTGTTTTAGTGCAGTTCAGCCTGAAGGTCAAGCAATTAGCATTTCCATAAAGAAACCAGCAATGACAGCCTACATATTTTCTGAGTACAGGATTTTTTGAGGATGTTAAAAAGTATGAAAAGATATCTGACAAAATGACAGGCATAAAATTACTGTCGGGATTGTGACAATGACCTGAGCCCCTATTCACACTTGAATGTAGTATATTCTTGAATTGCAATGTAGGAGTTTCTTTGGGGCAGTGTCACACATTTTTGGCCCAATAGCCTTTTATCATAGAAGCACCTGAAAAATTCATGTAACACACGTATTTGTGAGTTTATTCGCACACTCCCATTAAAGTCAATAGACACTGGACACTGTAGCAGCATTTAGAGTCCTGTGCGTTCAGAGACAAGGTTCTAGAATGCCAGGAAAGGGGCAGTCACAGAATTGAGCTGCACTGAAATGAACTCCACAAGTAAAAAAAATGTCATTGATGGATGTAAATAAAGGCACGCTACTCACCCATGTGCAGGGTCAAGTCCTAGGAAATGATTGGCAGGCTGCTCTAGATGTCTCCACGTATTTAACAGGCCTTCCTTTTCACAGAGTATTCGGCGTGTTTGTTCCCATTCTTCTAAACAATGCAGATCGTTGCGTACTACACCTCCTCATTTTCAGGGAGAAGGATTCTGGGTAATAGCTTATTACTAACATGAGACAAAACACGTATCAAATGCTTATAAAACACTCGCCAAAAATACTAAATTCTTGACAACTTGATTGCGGCTTTGATATCGTGCGACTTCATCTGAATTTGCACAATTTCAAAGCCGCATGTCAGTGCGACTTGGAAGACATCAGTGCGGCTTCATGCAGATGTCTATCCACCTCGCACCCAAAATCAGCAAAAGTAGTGCAGGAACTACTTTTTCAAATCAGTGCGGCACCACAAAGTTGGTATTGCACTGATTTGAGCAGCGCGATTACCGGCAATAGGCTGTGACTTGTCATGCGATTTAACCTGTCAAATCGCATGATAAATCGCTCCAATGTAAACGGGGGCTGAGGCTTCATTCACAAGGGCGTACCTATCCATACACCTGTGCAAAAGGCTGTCTTCGCCTGCTCAGGTGTTCTGTTCATCTGCGTGCAGGGAGATTATTTATGTCTATTGGGAACTATAGAGACTGTAGGTCCCAATTTACAACCGTCCGTGTCCACGAATGAAGGCAGTGTGCGTTTGAGGATGCGTACCCACCTTAACCTCCCTGGCGGTTTTCCCGAGTGTGGATCGGGGTTAAAATTCAGCACCATTAGCGGTAACCCCGAGCCACACTCGGGATTACATTGCAGGATCCTGGAGCGGTACACTTACCTTGTCCCCGGGATCCTGCGATGTCCCCCGCAGTGTCCGTGGGCTCCGTCCTCCTCCCAAAGCCTCTCTGTGCCAGGCTCCGTTCCCTGCGAGCGTCGCGACGCACGGGGGCGGAGCCTGGCGGCAAATTCAAAAAATGTAAAAATCATAACACATACAGTACTGTAATCTTGCAGATTACAGTACTGTATGAAATGATTTCACATCCCTTTTGTCCCCAGTGCTTTGGCCCATGACCTGCATGCAGTTTTTTATTACATATACTGTTCTTTCTGCCTGGAAACTGGAGATTGTCCATAGCAACCAAAAAGTGTCCCTTTACGTCAAAAGTGGCTTTAGACCAGCTAGAAAACAGCGATAGTAAATTAGAACACTTGCAGAATTGAGCGATAGTGAATCGTGGGGAAATTTATTTTATTATTATTTTTTATTTTTATTTTTTAATTATTTATTTTTATTTATTATATTAAAATTTATGTTTTTGTGTTTCAAACTTTATCATACCCGGGATATCTACTAGACTCTTGTTTGGACAGATTTAAGTGTGTTATTGTTAAGAATTACAGACCTACAATATAAAACGCCAAATTTCCATGCAAAATAATTGTACCACTTTTAGCACCTAAAATCCGAAATAATCATACCGCCAGGGAGGTTAAAGGTGAGTAAGATCTTAAAGCTAATTTCCATGTATGGCACTTTTTGTATAGTTACAGTGATCCAGCTTGAGACCTGCTGCACTTTCTTAATAGTCCCGCAGCCTCCTGAGACAGGGGAGGGCGACCTTCTGCTCTGCTCATCTAGGTGAGTGGGTATAGGTCATAAATATGTACCCGCTCCTGGAGAAAATAAAAAGTTCACAATGATAAGAGAATAGGGGGGAAGGAGGAGAATAGGCACAACTTCCATTTTCAGGTTCTGCTTTCAGTGTTGAGAAATTTTCAATAACCAATCCTATGTGGCACTCTCCCCCGTAGGAGCTGCTGATGTATGTTTAATCCTGTACTCTGTCTATCAACCCCAAGAACAGTCTCAACCCCTCTGGCACACCTGTATGATAATATTAGTGTGAGACCTAGTCGTAAAGAGAAACACAGTAATGGTACACTATATAGTATATTTACCGTAGCCTGGGTACTCGCCACTTCACCGGTTCAAATAATAGATAGAGTCTCACACCAAGTGTCAATTAACCATATAAGAAGTTTACTGAGAAAATGCTTAGCACAATAAACACTGTGGTAACTTAGATATAGAGAATGACAATAAATAAAAGTCAGTGTGTACTTGAAACTGTAAATTCAATGACCACCATAATATATGCAGACAGGCGCACAGTAAGACAGACGCTCAATATCTTCAATCACTTATATAAAGCGCCTTCCCACTGACCTCAAAGCATCCCCCCCGAATCTGCGATAACTGTTATGATGTCACTTCTGTGGGACTACAAGTCTCACCTGCAGTCTATAGCTGACACACTTAGTCAACAGTACACTATATTGATCTGGGCAAGTGCCCACTCACCACAACAGGCCCAGATGCTTGCAAGGCTCCTTTCCTGATATCTAAGTCCTGATCCAAGCTGGCACTGTCAAACCGCACCGCTCCTTCTGATAGCTGGTGACTATAATGCAGGAAACATCTAGAAATCTTGGGTTCTCCGGTCCATTTGCACGCTGGTCCAGCTGACTGTGCTCCAGAACTCCTCAGAGGCCAAACGATTCCACTCCGCGCCTAGGCCGCAGTCTGTCAGTCACCCACAGACCTCACTGCCGGCAGGTCTTGAATGGCGTCCCAAGAGACCGGACACATGCCACGCCTGTCCCTTTTATCTGCTTACCCAGCAGGCTGTTCTGTGACTTGGCATTGTGGGTAGGTGAACTGGGCATTGTGGGTCAGTAGTTCCCAGACTAAGTTAAACACATGAGTCATTCCCTCATTAAACTACTAATCCCACAATGCATAACTGTTTATTGCTAAATAGAGAAAAGTTCATGCCAAAGTTGTAGCGGCCACTAGAGGGAGCCATTCCATTACTTAAGGAATAACACACCACTCAGAGTTATTTGCAAGCTTAAAGCAACTGTTTTTAAATATATAACCAAAACTTTTAGTTTTGAATAGCGCATGGAAGGGATAAAATGCCTGTCACTTTATTTTTGCTGTCTCTTTCCCCTTGGGGAGATTTCCCTTCACTTCCCTTCCCATTACAGGAACATAATAGGAAGTGGGAGTAAAGAAGTCTCCTTCCCCTAGGAGAGATTTCCCTTCCAATACTAGGAACATAGCAGGAAGTGGGAAGAAATCACTACAAAGTGAGGGGAATTTACCTCTTAAACAGCTGCCAGAAGAACAGGCATCCCCAGTGGAAGTTTTAAAGTGGTTCTACAGGCTTAAGGTATTTTACCTTCATGTACTGTATGCATGAAGGTAAAAAACCTCCTCACCTGAGCTCCATCTCGATCCAGCGATGTACACGAGAGTCTCGGCTCTTCAGGGACTCTCACTCCTCATTGACTGAGACAGCAGTGGGAGCCATTGGCTCCTGCTAATATCAATCACAGCCAGTGAGCCAATGAGGAGAGAGGGGGCAAGACTGAGCCACAGCTCTGTGTGAGTGAATGGACAATCATGGCCGTGGCTCAGGAGCAAGCCTGCTTGGATGCCCCCATTGTAGGTTACTTTCTCTGGAGGCGCTTGGCAGGAGGGAGGGACCAAGAGCACCAGTGGGGGACCCAGGAAGAGGATCAGGACTGCTCTGTGCAAAACCATTACACAGAGCAGGTACGTATAACATGTTTGTAATTAAAAAAAAACTCTTGTTTTGGTGGCAACAGTGACATTTTTAATCCTCTATCATTTTTTGTCTGGGTGATAACAGTCACAGCGAAAAATACAGACAGTAAATCTACCAAGTGGCAACACCGCAAGCAATTAAACTCTGCACCAACGGAAGGGGCGCCAGACCAAAGGATAAAAGAGTCCAAATTATTTTATTGGCTTGCACTAAAAAACACCAAACGCATTTTGGGGGCAAGAAAAAATTCCCTCTTCATCAGGGCTACAACAAAATATAATATAATTGTAATATGGAAACTCAGGATCACCAGCCAGCAGGTTGTAAAAGTAAATAATTCTTAATTGGTCTCACAAAACAAGCAAACAAAAAACGCTTTCTTCAGCGAAAGTAGAACTGTTCATAGTCCAGGTATAAAGAAGACCACACGACCACACATGACAAGCCACAGCAGTCCAGCAACATAGTCCCAAGCTCTAGAGAGTCCATACTCCTTCACAGATGTGAACCACTCCAGTCTACCTTATATTTATGTGCTGCTTCCTTCCTGCTGCTTTTCAAGACTCCCTTCCATGTGGCTTAACCCCTTCATGACCAAAGTCTCTGTAATCAGGGTTTGAAGGTTCTTTCCCACGAAAGACATCAATAAGACATCATGACATCAGGCATGGAAGGGGGCGATCTCCAATAGCCTGAAAACATTTATACCATGTATGCCTGATGTCATGATGTCTTATTGATGTCTTTTTGATGAACTTTTTCTAATAAATACAGTTTGTGCAGCAATGCCATTTAAATTTTCTCTATATCAAAGCCTGTGGGAGAGCTTGATTGCTAAGCACAACCAACTGTGACCGACGTGCACCTCACCCCTTGGACACTTTCTTATATATATATATATATATATATATATATATATATATATATATATATATATATATATACGGTATACATATAGTTAGTAGCTATCTCACCCCCTTTAAAATAATCACATTTTGTTGCTTTTTAGCCCGAAATGAAGACAGACAGTGTTTTTGTTTTATCCAGCTGTATTTACTCAGTGTAACTTATAACATCCAAGTGTAAGATATAACACCAACATGTTAAAAAAATAAAACAAAAATTGAAAACATCACTGAGTTGGAAAAAGGATCTCCCCCTTGTGTCAGTATTTTGTTGAACCACCTTTTTGCTTTAATTACAGTTTAGTCTTTAGATAGGTCTCTACTAAGTTTGCACATCTAGACTTTGCAATATTTGCCCACTCTTCTTTGCAGAACTGCTCATGTTCAGTTAAATTTGATGGCATTGTTTGTGGACTGCAGTCTTCAAGTCATTTAGCAGATTTTCAATGGGGTTCAAGTCTGGGCTCTGACTAGGCCATGGAAGGACATTCACTTTTTTTCTTCTTCAACCACTGTGTGGTCATTTTTGCTGTGTGCTTTGGGTCATTGTCATGTTGGAAGGTAAACCTTCTTCCCATTGACAACCTCAGGGTTGAAGACAAATCAGCAACGATCTGCAGTCTTTAATGGTGACTCACAGATCTTCTTCAACCACTGTGTGGTCATTTTTGCTGTGTGCTTTGGGTCATTGTCATGTTGGAAGGTAAACCTTCTTCCCATTGACAACCTCAGGGTTGAAGACAAATCAGCAACGATCTGCAGTCTTTAATGGTGACTCACAGATCTCCCATGTATGTGAAACAAAGGGAAAACTCCAATAGTGCAATAACATTTAACACAGCTAGCTGGACGAAGTTGTAATGACGAAACGTGTCGGAATGTGGCAATAGGACAACCAGAAGTGGCACAACACGCAGTACTGGAAGTGACGTTGCGGCGGAGTAAACATCGGTCGGGTGAGACACTGCCTAATATATACTGGGTCCGCCGCGATTGTGATATACCAGCTTATTGCTGAGTTTTATATGCGATTACTAACTGTGCTAAATGTGAGTGCAATATTTGCAGATTTTTATTTATTTTAATAAATTTGTGTTAAATATTATTGCACTATTGGAGTTTTTCCTTTGTTTCACATACATGGGAGATCTGTGAGTCACCATTAAAGACTAGAGATCGTTGCTGATTTGTCTTCAACCCTGAGGGGCACATTGCTTGAATTGCCAAGCATGAGAATGTGAGGCAATTATTGTTGGTGAGTTTATACCCTATGGGTTAGTGGTGGCACGCTTTTCATGTGGTGTGAAGATCCCAAGCAACATCATTGATTCATCACGGACTCTTTAATTAAACTCATTTATGTGTTGTCATTTTTAGGATTTAATTTGAATTGGACTTTATTCACTTATCATTCACTGGGCGGTAATACATTAATTAATTTATTATCACTAAGGTTTATGCATGTTTTTCACTAGTTTGTTATAGCGCCACTATTTACTGTTTAAATAAATGTTGTGGTAGATTTGGTATTATACAGGATTTATGGAGAAGAGACGCTTGAGAGGGGATATGATTTCAATTTACAAATACTGTACTGGTGACCCCACAATAGGGATAAAACTTTTTTTGCGGAAGGGAGTTTAACAAGACACGTGGCCACTCATTAAAATTAGAGAGGTTTAACCTTAAACTACGTAGAGGGTTCTTTTCTGTAAGAGCAGCAAAGATGTGGAATTCCCTTCCACAGGCGGTGGTCTCAGTGGGGAGCATCAATAGTTTCAAAAAACTATTAGATAAGCACCTGAATGACCGCAACATACAGGGATATACAATGTAATATTGACATATAATCACACACATAGGTTGGACTTGATGCAATTTTTTTTGTCTTTTTTTTAACCTCACCTACTATGTAACTATGTATATAGCGCCAACAGTTTGCGCATCGCTTTACAACGATAGGGCAAACAGTACAGTTGCAATACAATTCAATACAAGAGGAATCAGAGGGCCCCGTTGGTTAGAGCTTACAATCTAAAATCACTAAAATCCATTGCTGGAGTTCAACTTTAACAAGTTCATATAATTTCAAATATCCTTCTGAAAACACAAGCTACCTGGCTGTCATGGTTAGTCTCTGGCTTCAATACTTTAAGTCAATAAACTGGAATAAGTATGCAGATAAGAACTGCTGACTTTGCTTATTTAAATATATACAGTGGGGACGGAAAGTATTCAGACCCCCTTACATTTTTCACTCTTTGTTATATTGCAGCCATTTGCTAAAATCATTTAAGTTCATTTTTTTTCCTCATTAATGTACACACAGCACCCCATATTGACAAAAAAACACAGAATTGTTGACATTTTTGCAGATTTATTAAAAAAGAAAAACTGAAATATCACATGGTCCTAAGTATTCAGACCCTTTGCTCAGCATTTAGTAGAAGCACCCTTTTGATCTAATACAGCCATGAGTCTTTTTGGGAAAGATGCAACAAGTTTTTCACACCTGGATTTGGGGATCCTCTGCCATTCCTCCTTGCAGATCCTCTCCAGTTCTGTCAGGTTGGATGGTAAACGTTGGTGGACAGCCATTTTTAGGTCTCTCCAGAGATGCTCAATTGGGTTTAAGTCAGGGCTCTGGCTGGGCCATTCAAGAACAGTCACGGAGTTGTTGTGAAGCCACTCCTTCGTTATTTTAGCTGTGTGCTTAGGGTCATTGTCTTGTTGGAAGGTAAACCTTTGGCCCAGTCAGAGGTCCTGAGCACTCTGGAGAAGGTTTTCGTCCAGGATAACCCTGTACTTGGCAGCATTCATCTTTCCCTCGATTGCAACCAGTCGTCCTGTCCCTGCAGTTTAAAAACACCCCCACAGCATAATGCTGCCACCACCATGCTTCACTGTTGGGACTGTATTGGACAGGTGATGAGCAGTGCCTGGTTTTCTCCACACATACTTCTTAGAATTAAGGCCAAAAAGTTCTATCTTGGTCTCATCAGACCAAATAATCTTATTTCTCACCATCTTGGAGTCCTTCAGGTGTTTTTTAGCAAACTCCAAGCGGGCTTTCATGTGTCTTGCACTGAGGAGAGGCTTCCGTCGGGCCACTCTGCCATAAAGCCCCAACTGGTGGAGGGCTGCAGTGATGGTTGACTTTCTACAACTTTCTCCCATCTCCCGACTGCATCTCTGGAACTCAGCAACAGTAATATTTGGGTTCTTCTTTACCTCTCTCACCAAGGCTCTTCTCCCCCGATAGCTCAGTTTGGCCAGACGGCCAGCTCTAGGAAGGGTTTTGGTCGTCCCAAACGTCTTCCATTTAAGGATTATGGAGGCCACTGTGCTCTTAGGAACCTTAAGTGCAGCAGAAATTTTTTTGTAACCTTGGCCAGATCTGTGCCTTGCCACAATTCTGTCTCTGAGCTCTTCGGGCAGTTCCTTTGACCTCATGATTCTCATTTGCTCTGACATGCACTGTGAGCTTTAAGGTCTTATATAGACAGGTGTGTGGCTTTCCTAATCAAGTCCAAGCAGTATAATCAAACACAGCTGGACTAAAATGAAGGTGTAGAACCATCTCAAGGATGATCAGAAGAAATGGACAGCACCTGAGTTAAATATATGAGTGTCACAGCAAAGGGTCTGAATACTTAGGACCATGTGATATTTCAGTTTTTCTTTTTTAATAAATCTGCAAAAATGTCAACAATTCTGTGTTTTTCTGTCAATATGAGGTGCTGTGTGTACATTAATGAGGAAAAAATGAACTTGATTTGATTTTAGCAAATGGCTGCAATATAACAAATAGTGAAAAATGTAAGGGGGTCTGAATTCTTTCCGTCCACACTGTATATTCAAGTTATTGATTGAGAAAATCCTTAATCCGAAGACAGCCAATCAACTAACATTTTTAGAGCAAGCTTAGCATTAGTATTCCACTATAACGGATCTTTCGGCAACATTTACAGATTCCATTTTTCCTTCTGTGCTTTTTAAGCCATGCCTTTCTATCTTGAAGTGGATATGTCCCTTTCCTTTGCTTTGAGACAGAGCATCTCTCCGGATACAATAAAACCCTGTGCATTGCGCTGAGCCTTATCCAAGGACACTGGAGATGAGGAACTGCTGGAGAAAGTCCTAGATAAAAGCACTAAGCCACAATAGAAAGGCAATGGATTAGTTGCAGAAGGATGCATAGAAGGAAATAGATAACAGCCAGAAGAAGGAAGAGAGGCCCTTTTATATTGGGAATAAATCTTTTCTGTTTTTTCCTTCTATTCCTTAGTGATTGTTTTCATTAAATGTAACATTTCAAAGAGAATAAATGATAAAGCAGCATTAATGCTTAGTGTTGGTGGGATGTTCTGCGGTGCTGGTTGTGGATGGGGAATAAAATGGGGCTCTATTTATAAGAAAGCAAATCCATTGCAGGATTCCTACATGGGAGAACCTAACAGTTTCACTTACTTATAAAGCGTATCAGGACTTTTCTCTGCTCAGTCCCATCCTATATGGATTTACACCAATTCTGCTTGTGTGGGATCCAGTAGGGCAAACTCTTTACTGTTTGTCCAAGAGTACAGGGGGTCATTCAGTAGTCCTCTCTTCTAGTGATGTAACATACCCAATAACAACAAGGAACTGCTATGATGCCTTGTTAAAGTAACATCAAAGTGGCTGTAACCCCTCTCATATACCAAGTGAAGTTAATAGCCTCAGAAGATACACAAAGATTAAACAAATCCTCCTACATAAGTTTTACTTGTTTATCTGCAGTCTTCTCTTGTTTACAACCTTTCAAAAGAGCGCGATTGTGATAAAATCCTTATGCATCTGTGGGGTGTACAGGGGAGGGGGTGGAGGTCTTATGTGTGAGAGCTGATTGGAGGGAAGGGACACCCCCCCCCCAGAGGAAACTAGCTGTATTCTGAATAGACAGGCTGTGTGCTTACTGTATCTCCCTCCCCATCACAAATGTTTCTCAAGTGTCAGGAAAACCTCTCAGAAGTGACCCATGCTGATAACAGAGGAACAAAGCACTGGAGAGAAAGGACACTTAAACCCCGGACACACTGGCTGAATGTCGGGAGTCAATGGCTGATTAAAAAAAAAATGGCTGACGTTTGACCCATGTGTATTTTGGTCTGTCCGACAGAAGACGATCATACAGGCTGGAAAACCATCATCCGACCGACTGCTGATCAGCACTCTCAGCCAATGGAGCTTTTTTTCTTTTAGTTTAAAGTGGTTGTAAATCTCAGACATGAAGTATACAGTATATGTGTCGATTTGTCTAAATTAGGAGCACATAGGGGTTGATTTAATAAAACTGGAGAGTACAAAATCTGGTACAGCAGCGCATGATAGCCAGCCAGCTTCTAACTTCAGCTTGTTTAGCTTTGAGAAAAAAAAACCTAAAAGCTAATTGGTTTCTATGCAGAGCTGCACCAGTTTTTGTGCTCTCCAGTGTTAGTAAATCAACCCCTAAATGTAATTTCTGTTTGCTGCTTTGTTCCTCTGCTTTCAACATAAATCACTTGTGACAAGTTTTCCTGACACCAGGAGAAAAATGGTGACAGTGGAGGAACTTACAGCACACAGCCTGTGACTGACAACCTAAGCTCTGTTCCTGTGTGCTGTTTGGAGGGTGTGTTCCTTCCCTCCAATCTGCTCTCAGATCTCTCCTCACTGAGCTCTGCAGAGTGAAACTTCAGCTCTCCGACCACTTTTTGAATCTTGGTGTGCTTTGTGTATTTCTTCCAGATCTGTGCTGTATTCCAGTGTAAAACATTGACTCTCTGCAGGAGTTTTGTGCAATAAGACCGGTCACTGCAGCTCTCTCTGCTTGTGTAGGGTGACTGGTCTTGTCTCTGCCCCTTCCTGTAGATTTTCTGCAGGTAGCGGTTAATGCTGCCCCAGCTGAGAAGAAAAGATTGAACTTATTTCCAGGGTCTCTGTTTTTGGTGGGCTGCTGCTGGGCTCTGCCTCCCCCTGCCCCTCCCTGTGCATATGAAATCAGGAGGGAGCTCTGCCCAGAGGAGACCAGCCACGTGGGAAGAAGAGAGGCTGACAGCTGCAATGTAATCTGATCCCCCAGCAATCACCCATCTGAGGCGGGGCCCTGCTCAGCTATCCTTCAACTATCTTCTTGTCCAGCAGTACAAAAAAAGCGTAGGGCTAGCATGGTATTGTGCACAGGGTAATCCGGGAAGCCAGGGGTTAACATGCACATGCATTTAGTGTGGTCATTGATTGGCCAGTATTGGGGGGGATGTCTGCAGAGGTCAGTCTGTGGATATACGGGGAGCCGGATATCCGTGGGGGGGGTCAGAGACGAGGAGGAGAAGATTTCACTGACATGTCAGATCTGAGGATTCTGTAGGAGCAGCTCCGCTCCATGGCAGAATCGATGAGGACGGACTGGCTACAGTCTCAGGTAGCTGCCATGCAGGGAGCCTCCTTTATGGCTCCAGTTGCTTCCCCATTGAGACGCGCTTCAGCCATTCACCCCCTCTCCTGTGCTGAGCCAGTCACGGGTCCCAGTCATGGACCCTCCAGCCCAGCCGGGTCTGGTTAGCTAGCTTTTCTGTATGTAAATCCCATTTCCTTTAGGCGGTTTCTTACAGTTCGGTCACAGATGTTGACTCCAGTTTCCTCCCATTTGTTCCTCATTTGTTTTGTTGTACATTTTCTGTTTTCAAGGCATATTGCTTTAAGTTTTTTGTCTTGATGCTTTGATGTCTTCCTTGGTTTACCAGTATGCTTGCCTTTAACCACCTTCCCATGTTGTTTGTATTTGGTCCATGTTTTAGACACAGCCGACTGTAAACAACCAACATCTTGTGCAACACTGCGTGATGATTTACCCTCTTTACCTACATACTAACAAGCAGATTTAATCTGATGCAGGTGTTAGT
Source organism: Lithobates clamitans (assembly GCA_037952925.1). Classification (NCBI taxonomy): domain Eukaryota; kingdom Metazoa; phylum Chordata; class Amphibia; order Anura; family Ranidae; genus Lithobates; species Lithobates clamitans. The sequence continues at coordinate 1,685,271 of JBBGZY010000695.1, read as the reverse complement.
GTTTGTAATGAAAATTTACAGGGTGATTCCATAATTTTTTCCTCAGAGTTGAGTGATTCCATAATTTATTCCCTGTGCTTGTTCTATAAATCTAACTGTTACTGGCCACCACAATTATTTTTCTTGATTTCTTTTAGTGTTTCTTAAAGCCAGAAAGTTGCCATTTGAAATGCCTTTAGTTTTTGGCCATGTCTGTGATCTGCTTTTTTTTCTACAACAATAAACAACTGAAGGAACATCCTCAGGGACTGGTGATTCCATAATTTTTGCCAGAGGTTGTATGTGTATCAGTGCCTTCCTATAGGCTGCTCCATATCTTGCACCTTTTTCAAGGCATTTAGCTCTTTCCTGGAATAGGTGGTTTGCGACGTGACGGGTGTCAATTCAGTTATCCATTACTTGGATGACTTTTTGTGCGTTGGCCCTCCCTCTTCGAATTTATGTGGGATTTTCTTTTCTACGGTTCGGCACCTCGCTGAGCGTTTTGGGATTCCCCTCGCAACGGAGGGCCCCACGTCACCTATAAAATTCCTGGGGATAGTAATTGATTCTTAGGCGATGGAGTGTCGTCTGCCTGATGACAAGTTGCTTTCTCTCAAAAAAGAGGTCCGTTTGGTGTGTGGCTATCATAAAATACAGTTCGGGGGTTAGTCTCTCCTCGGTAAGCTGAATTTTGCTTGCCGCATTATGCCGATGGGCAGAGTTTTTGTCGGCGGCTATCGGCAGCTATAGCTGGGGTACGTTCGCCTAGGCACTTTGTTTGGTTAAACAGGGAGCATAGGGCCGACCTGCGAGTGTGGCAAGTTTTTTTTGGAAACTTTCAATGGTTGGTCTCTATGGATGGAGGGGCCTGTCAGCAGTTATGATCTGGAGCTTTTCACTGATGCCGTTAGGTCTACTGGCTATGGAGCTTTTTTGGGGGGGAGGTAGAGTGCGGAGCGCTGGCCTGCCGAATAGTGGGAGGCAGGCTTCCTACAAAATTTGGTGCTTCTGGAACTTTTTCTGGTTGTGGTTGCCGTAGCAATCTGGGGGGAATCGTTTCGTAATAAAAAGGTTCCTCTCCACTGATACAACCTGGGGGTGGTTCAGGTTATCAACTCACTGTCTGGGTCCTCTGCTCCTGTAATCCGGCTTCTATGACATCTTGTTTTGTGTTGTCTTCAGCTAAATATGTTTCTTTACGCTGTTCATCTTCCGGGGGTGAAGAATACATTGGCTGACGCTCTCTCTCATTTCCAGTTGGACAGGTTCCGGGAGTTGGTGTTGGGCGCGGAGCAACATGGAACCTCTTGTCCTCCTGGGATGTGGCGGATTGCGTTGGAGTCACCTCCGTTTTGATTCGAGGCTCCTTGAGTGAGTCAATGTGGTCTTCATACAATAGGGTCTGGCGAGAATGGGGGGAGCTTCTTCAGCAGGCAAAGGTGGATATGGGCAGCCCCGAGGTGAGACATCTCGTGATATATTTTGTCTGTTTAAGTTTTGTTGACAGCGTGACTATCTCCGCCATGAACCACAAACTGGCCTTCCTATTTAAATTGCAGAGCATCCCGGATTTTTATCAAGAACTTTTTGGTAAAACAGGCCCTGCGAGGTTACCGAAAAGGAGCTCGTAGGCCGGACGGCCACCGCCAATCCCTTTTGACATACTGCAATCTTTGTTCCTGCTGACAAATGCAGTGTGTGTTCTTCTTCTGTTTTTGAAGCTCTGTTATTCCATGCGGCTTTCGTCTTAGCCTTTTATTGAGCTCTTAGGGTGGGTGAGTTGGTCAGTAAGTCCAAGGCTGCCCAGGGGGGCTTGTCAGTGGTGGATGTCCGCTGTGATGGCTCTTCAGTGGTCCTTTTTATCCGCCATCTAAGACGGATCAGGCGGGCGAGGGGGTACATTTGCGATTGAAGAAGGTTCATGGCTTTCCCATCTGCCCAGTTTCGCCCTGTTGGGACTGGTTCTTTTCTAATCCATTCTGATGGCTTCGCCCTGTCCACTTTCCAGTTCGTGTCAGTGCTTTGGCGTTGTTTAACGGCTGCGGGGTTGGAGGCACGCAGTTACTCTTCCCATTTGTTTGGCCACTGAGGGCGCTCGGTGGGGTTTAAACAACGCAGTGGTAAAACACATCGGCAGGTGGGAGTTGGACCGATTTAGACTTTATGTCCGTCCTCATTTGGTTTAAGCTAACTGGGTTTTTTGGGGCGTCTTATTGTTATTCATATTATGTGTGTTAATCTGTGTTTTTGGTTACAGTTTTCGTATTCTGCGTTATGTTTATGTATTTCCTTTCAGATCATGCTTGCCTCGTTTGGATTTTGGGCACTCCTTCGTTCATTGGGGAGACCAAGAGGGCTGACATCAGACCTAATGGCCTTCAGTTGGGTTTCCCTGGGTACAAGGCCAGCATCAAGTGGATAGGTGTTCCGGGAATGTTGTGGAGCTGGGTAGTCCTGGAGGTTTGATGTTGAGGCATAGGTGGCTGGAGGTGGATATGTGGCGGTATCTATGCAGTGATGGGGTGCATCTTAATGTGGTGGCCACGGATCTGTGGTCTCTAGGATTACAAGATGGGATTCAGAGGGCATTTTTTTTTGGCGGGGTGTGAAGCTTTACACTTTGAGCTGTGATGGTTAGGGTCTTTGGAGGCATTTTAAAATAACCGCTGTGATGATGTTATTAGAGACCTAACTAAGGTATGGAGTGTTATGGTGGATTAACTGGTAATTACAATGGTGGTATCTGCAGAATGTGGTTCATCCCCGAGCCAGTGTGATGTGGCTGTGGACCGTGGTAGTAGTAGGCAGATATGAAGTGATAATTTGATATTTGGTGCCTCCAGGGATCAACAACCTTAATTTAATGGTTATTTTGATTTCCTTTATTAAGGAATGTTTGTTATATTTGTTATTGTTTAATAAAGGGGCCGAAATGGACAATTTTACTCACCATTTGTGTCATGGTTTTTGGTAGCATTAGTTGGGGTAAGAGGGGAGGTGTGGGGTAATGGTTAGTAATGCAAAAGTATAGGATTATATCTGGGGTACTTCTATCATGTCATCACTGGGGATCACCTGCTGAGAGGAGACTGCCTGCCAACATGCCTGGGGCTGCTGAGCCCTGTAGTCCCACAACACACAGCTTGCTGCGAGGGAAGGAAAGACACAGACAGCCAGCAAGGTGTGGGAGAGTGCTTTTGTCCTGACTACAGATAAGCTGCTACAAACCTATGTCCTAGAGTCTTCCACATGTAGGGGGATTGCTGTGACTTGCAGTCCACCCTGAAGATACTAACCAGGGACTCTGCCAAGAGCAGATTCTTTCAGGTAGTGCATGTATCCTGGGGCAGCCACAAGCCTGTATTTAGGGAATTGGAAAATAGAAGATTGGAAAAATGTTAAAGAAAAAGAGATGGTACCAGATAGAGGATACAGTCCAAAGTACCACATATGTGAGCCTCAGGGATGTAGTAATCTAATAAATAGAAAAACAACTAAATATAAAATTGTTAAATTTATCAATTACAAGATATAACAAAAATACTTTCAAACCTCCACCTTCCACCATCTAAAATAGACAACGTTGACTGAACCTGAATTGCGTCTAGACACCACTCAAGCAACCACTCTGGCCCTGACGAAGCTGGTGTTTCTCAGCAAAACGCATTGACGTCATGACACCGCTCTACGCTTTCGGCGGCATCCACCAAAGTTTGGATACACTGGCGTGAAAACGACTATTATGACTGAAGTCTCGGTGTGATGGCACTTGATTGGAGGTTCACCTGAGCTGTCCAAAACAAGCCTTGGCATTGAGTCATTCAGCAGCGTGAGAGCTATGCACCTTCATATGGCATGCTATTGACTGATCTGCTTTAAGGAAAGTTCACAGGATCCTTCATACTGGCTGCCGTCACCCACCTTATTCAGAAAGTTTGCAAGACGACACATGGACATGTAACTATACATTGGAATATTACACCTGTGCTTTCTACTTTTCCTCTTACTACTGCATGATCGATGCTTGCTTGCCATTACTCTATGCTCATAGCTTGCTATTTATCTGATGCTCTGCCACATCTCTTTATCTGCTTCAATATATTGCGGCTCATGTGCTCATCAGTTGACAGACTCCATTTCACTATGACTCTATTCAGAGATTATCCTATGTATATTCATATATATACTCCTATCCATTCCATGATTTGAAATTTAATGGACACTTTATACCGTCTGATAGGCCTTCCCAGCTGACTATGCCACTACATTTGAAAGGTTTTAACCTGGCCATCTGTGGAATATACAGTGGGGACGGAAAGTATTCAGACCCCCTTAAATTTTTCACTCTTTGTTATATTGCAGCCACTTGCTAAAATCATTTAAGTTCATTTTTTTTCCTCATTAATGTACACACAGCACTCCATATTGACAGAAAAACACAGAATTGTTGACATTTTTGCAAATTTATTAAAAAAGAAAAACTGAAATATCACATGGTCCTAAGTATTCAGACCCTTTGCCCAGTATTTAGTAGAAGCACCCTTTTGATCTAATACAGCCATGAGTCTTTTTGGGAAAGATGCAAAAAGTTTTTCACACCTGAATTTGGGGATCCTCTGCCATTCCTCCTTGCAGATCCTCTCCAGTTTTGTCAGGTTGGATGGTAAACGTTGGTGGACAGCCATTTTTAGGTCTCTCCAGAGATGCTCAATTGGGTTTAAGTCAGGGCTCTGGCTGGGCCATTCGAGAACAGTCATGGAGTTGTTGTGAAGCCACTCCTTCGTTATTTTAGCTGTGTGCTTAGGGTCATTGTCTTGTTGGAAGGTAAACCTTCGGCCCAGTCTGAGGTCTTGAGCACTCTGGAGAAGGTTTTTATCCAGGATATCCCTGTACTTGGCCGCATTCATCTTTCCCTCGATTGCAACCAGTCGTCCTGTCCCTGCAGCTGAAAAACACCCCCACAGCATGATGCTGCCACCACCATGCTTCACTGTTGGGACTGTATTGGACAGGTGATGAGCAGTGCCTGGTTTTTTCCACACATACTGCTTAGAATTAAGGCCAAAAAGTTCTATCTTGGTCTCATCAGACCAAAGAATCTTATTTGTCACCATCATGGAGTCCTTCAGGTGTTTTTTTAGCAAACCCCATGCAGGCTTTCATGTGTCTAGCACTGAGGAGAGGCTTCCGTCGGGCCACTCTGCCATAAGGCCCCGACTGGTGGAGGGCTGCACTGATGGTTGACTTTCTACAACTTTCTCGCATCTCCCGACTGGATCTCTGGAGCTCAGCCACAGTGATCTTTGGGTTCTTCTTTACCTCTCTCACCAAGGCTCTTCTCCCCCGATAGCTCAGTTTGGACGAACGGCTGGCTCTAGGAAGGGTTCTGGTTGTCCCAAATGTCTTCCTTTTAAGGATTATGGAGGCCACTGTGTTTTTAGGAACCCTAAGTGCAGCAGAAATTTTTTTTGTAACCTTGGCCAGATCTGTGCCTTGCCACAATTCTGTCTCTGAGCTCTTCGGACAGTTCCTTTGACCTCATGATTCTCATTTGCTCTGACATGCACTGTGAGCTTTAAGGTCTTATATAGACAGGTGTGTGGCTTTCCTAATCAAGTCCAGTCAGTATAATCAAACACAGCTGGACTCAAATGAAGGTGTAGAACCATCTCAAGAATGATTAGAAGAAATGTACAGCACCTGAGTTAAATATATGAGTATCACAGCAAAGGGTCTGAATACTTAGGACCATGTGATATTTCAGTTTTTCTTTTTTAATAAATCTGCAAAAATGTCCACAATTTTGTATTTTCCGGCAATATGGGGTGCTGTGTGTACATTAATGAGGAAAAAAATGAACATAAATGATTTTAGCAAATGGTTGCAATGTAACAAAGAGCGAAAAATTTAAGGGGGTCTGAATACTTTCTGTCCCCACTGTAAATACAGTTCCTCAATTCCATATACTATATGGTTTATGTCTGATATATGGAACTGTTTGCATAAGTGGTGTCCACACGCAATTCTGGTTCAGACAAAGTTGTCTATTTTAGATAGTGGAAGGTGGAGGTTTAAAAGTATTTTTGTTATATAAATGTAGCATTTTTATATTTAGTTGTTTTTCTATGTATTTGGTTACTACATCCCTGAGGCTCACTTTTGTGGTACTTTGGACTGTATCCTCTATCTGGTACCATCTCTTTTTCTTTATATGCTGGTTTTTGCCACAGAGCCCCGCTTACATACTGTAGGTTAGTGAGTGGATGAGTAACAGGTGGTACTTTTTAAGTACCCATCATATCATTGTTCCCAGCATTTTTTATTAGTTTTCAGATTGGAAAAATGTTGCCTGGTCTGATAAGTCTTAATTTTAGCTGCAAATTTAAGATGAACAAATTAAAACAGCATGGATCCATCTTGCCTTGTATCAACGGTTCAGGCTGGTGGTGTAATGGTTTTGGGGATATTTTCTTGGCATACTTTGGGCCCCTTAGTACCGATTGAGCATTGTTTAAATGTCATGGCCTACCTGAGTATTGTTGCTGACCATGTCCATCCCTTTATGACTACATTGTACCCATCTTCTGATGGCTACTTCCAGCAGGATAATGCACCATGTCACTAAGCTCCAAATCATCTCACCACTGGTTTCTTGAACATGACAATGAGTTCACTGTACTCTGATGGCCTCCACAGTCATTAGACCTCAATCGAATAGAGCACCTTTTAGTATGTGGTGGAACTGGAGATTCGCATCATAGATGTGCAGACGACAAATCTGCAGGAACTGCGTGATGTTATGTCAATATGGACCAAAATCTCTGAGGAATGTTTCCAACACCTTGTTGAACCTATGTCACGAAGAATGAAGGAGGTCGAACCCGGTACTAGCAAGGAGTACCTAAAAAAGTGGCCAGTGAGTGTATATTTAAGTAAAAGTTTTTGTGCCCGGAGTTATCTAGGATTGGAGTCAGTCTGTTGATTTAGCCTTGCTTCATACTAGAACACAGTGCAGGAAATCCATGTGCGTTCCCTGCACTGCATTTAAAATGCACCATAGTTGCGATCTGCAGCGGGTGTCTATGCTAATTTACCAACACCCCAAATGCAGGTCGCAAATGCACTGGATTCGGTTTCAGTGTATTTCCAAAAGTAGTGTATCAAAATGAATGGGCTCTAATCGCACTGTACTGAATCACACTGTAATAGCACAGGAATGCGCTTCGCATTTATAGTGTGAACCAGGGCTTAGAGAAGGAGGAGAAGGCGGAGCAGGGGAGTATCTTGCCAAACTAGTTTATGGGGCTGTGGGTTTCTATGGATGCACACAGCGTAGGAAGACACAGTTCTAGAGCCTGCATGAGAAGGCATATCTCTTGATGACGTGCATGTGCACGAAACGCGTTGGGAGGGGCCTGATGTTATGACAATTTGATGTCATGCCGTCGTTCACAGTTTTCAAGATGGCGGCCATTTTAGTAAGTTCGGCCGAGTTTGCTTTGTTTTGTTGATTTTACAAAACTATATGCTGCAGCTTTTAATGTAATGTTATAATCCGTGCAATAAAATACTACATTATAGAGAGTATTGCTGGCTCCGGGGGGTGAGCTTTTTTCTAGCATTTTGAAGGTATTATGGCATTTGCATCACGAGCCTTGGAGGCATGGTAAACTTATACAAGTTCCACTGGGTCATGATATGCACATCCATCCTCCATTCCCAGACGTAGCCTGTTAAGGGGAAACATGTTGGAAGGAGATGGGAGCTGTGACATGATGACCACCCAGATTTGTTGGTGATCTCCATGCTGGATTATCCTCTCTCTACTGCCTAATATTACTATCTCTATTGTAAGTGCATATTTTAGTTTTAATAAACCCCGTTTTTACATACTATACGATGAGCTCTTTTTGTGTTTCCTTAGCCTGCACACACACTTGAGTGAAGCACAGTGATCATCCTGAGTGAGGCAAGCTGTGCTGGGATGCTGTGAAATATACTTTCCGTGTGGAGCCAGAGTCCAGATTGAAAGATGTTGGGACGCTGAGCCTGGAGCTGTCAGATCCATATTGGAGGTTGGGAGACATACAGAGGATGTGGCCAGGCATCGAGCATTTTCTTGCCTCATGGGTTAGATGATCCCTTATAATCTAGAGATCATCAGAAGTTGGTAAGAGGCCAATTACCTTTTCATTTGGAATATTATACTTTATTATACTGAGAACAGTGGATAGCACATGCAGTTGGTGGAATATTAATGGAATCATTTTTGATACACATGGACACTTATTTATTGAACTATTTATTTATCACAAATTGATACACTGTGTTTGCTATATTTTTTGATAAATTTTTTCTTTGTTTATGAAACAGCGCAACCTTTTAAATTTTCACATTTTTTCCATTATCTCCTTGTATCCAAGGAGTGATAAAAATGCAGCAGTCTACACTTATAATTAGCGTGAGATTTTCACACACATTTCTATGATATGCACATATGCTTTGTATCCTTGGTGAGTGCATATATAGTGGAGGAGTAATTACAGCAGGCTTTGTTCACATTGTGGATATCCAGTAAGTATTTATCATATGTGCATACACTTTAGTAATTTCTGGTACATGCATAAGGAGAGAGAAGTGGCAGCACGGTTTTTCACTGCACAGAGTGGATTCTTCTTCTTAATTTGGAGGATTTTTAATTCTATGGACTCTCTATGGACTTTTTTTGAATATTGCTGAATAATAGTTACTTTGAGCGCTGCACTTTTTGCCTTGTTATTTGTTTCTGTACAGAGTTTGTGAAGTCACCTTGAGTGCCAGCTGCTGGGACTTTGAGGAGCTCCTCTTTTTTTGTTTAGCTTGGGTAAATGCGGCATAAACCTAAAAGTCGATTCACAAAAAAAGTTACCAAAAACATTTGTTAAATAGTAGTCTAGCCACGCTGTATTTAATGAATACTAGCTGGTTGTTAAGGAGCTGGAAACCATCGGTGTCCTTAACAACCAGGGTTTTTCACTGCACAGAGTGGATTCTTCTTCTTAATTTGGAGGATTTTTAATTCTATGGACTCTCTATGGACTTTTTTTGAATATTGCTGAATAATAGTTACTTTGAGCGCTGCACTTTTTGCCTTGTTATTTGTTTCTGTACAGAGTTTGTGAAGTCACCTTGAGTGCCAGCTGCTGGGACTTTGAGGAGCTCCTCTTTTTTTGTTTAGCTTGGGTAAATGCCGCATAAACCTAAAAGTCGATTCACAAAAAAAGTTACCAAAAACATTTGTTAAATAGTAGTCTAGCCACGCTGTATTTAATGAATACTAGCTGGTTGTTAAGGAGCTGGAAACCATCGGTGTCCTTAACAACCAGGGAACAGCTGGTTGTTAAGGAGCTGGCACCCACCACATCGTTATTAACCAGTGACTCATCTGCTGTCTGTGGGGATTCCCTGCCAACAGCAGAATGTTAATAAAACAGCCAAACATTGCCAGGCCCTTCAGATCTAGTATCTATTTTGGGGGAACCTCACACAAAAAATAAACATTGGCTTTAGGTCCCCCAAATTCCATACAAGACTCTTATCTAAGCCCGGAAGGGTGGGGGCGGGGGTAGCATGCAGCCCCTCCCTACCCTGAACGATACAAGGCCACATGCCCTCAACATCAGGGGGGATGTTTTGGGGGGGACCTTTTTCCACGAAGAGCACCTTGTCCCCATGTTGATGAGGATGAGGGTCTCTTCCTCACAACCCTGGCCCAGTGGTTGTAGGTGCGGGGGGTAACTGGTACCTTATCGGAATCTGGAAGCCCCCTTTAACAAGGGCCCTCCAGACTCCCCCCCCCCCATATGAATGAGGTAAATAGTACCCCTAATTTTAAAAAAAGACTAGTGTAAATGAAAACAGCAGACAGTTTTTGACAAGCCCTTTAAAAAAATGTCCCCCCGATGTAGATCCCTCATCAATCACGATGAATGTTGCCAGCATGAAAAATAGGAAGATAACAGCTGAGCTGCTTCCAATACTTGGCTCTCACTGACTGCTTTTACCGCCTCTTAGGTCAAGCATATGGGCGGAGTCAGTGACGTCACGGAAGGTGGGACACCCAGTGACGTCAATGACTGGGGATGAGTCCTGGCGGGTGCCTGCTCCTTAACAACTAGCAGCTCTGATCTAAACTGTTACATTTACCACTGCTAAATGTTTCAGTTGCCGCTGCAGCCTCTTTGCAGTAAAATAATGTGCAAAAGCACTCGTTAAATACTGCAAAATAAAAAAAATATTATTTTAACTCCAATAATCATGTGTTATTTAACTATTATGCCCCGTACACACGGATTTTCCGACGGAAAATGTGTGATAGGACCTTGTTGTCGGAAATTCCGACCGTGTGTGGGCTCCATCACACATTTTCCATCGGAATTTCCGACACACAAAGTTTGAGAGCTTGCTATAAAATTTTCCGACAACAAAATCCGTTGTCAAAAATTCTGATCGTGTGTACACAAATCCGACGCACAAAGTGCCACGCATGCTCAGAATAAATAAAGAGAGGAAAGCTATTGGCTACTGCCCCGTTTATAGTCCCGACGTACGTGTTTTATGTCACTGCGTTCAGAACGATCAGCTTTTCCGTCAACTTTTTGTGACCATGTTTATGCAAGACAAGTTTGAGCCAACATCCATCGGAAAAAATCCACGGATTTTGTTGTCGGAATGTCCGATCAATGTCCGACCGTGTGTACGGGGCATGAGTCCTTAGTCTTTCATACAAATTGATAGAATAAAATTATACCAGTGCAAAATAATAATATAAATAAAATCCAACAACTGCTGAACACTCCAGGCAAATTTACAAAAAGATCCCAAGTAATTAAAGTACAAAGAAGAGTGCAGCGCTAAATATCACAAAGGGTTAATCTCCTCATCCGATAAAATCAATACATCAAGGATATATTCATTAGAAAAAAATTAGGTTCATAAGAAGTTCACAAAAAGATGAAATCAAGATTCCAAATAAAGTGACAATGTTTATCAATGAAGACTGAAATTCCATGCCAAAAGTGTATCCTCCACCATAAGACACTCTGGGGGTTATTTACTAAAACCAAAGAGTGCAAAATCTGGTGCAACTCCACATAGAAACCAATCAGCTTCCAGGTTTTATTGTCAAAGCTTAATTGAACAAGCTGACATTAGAAGCTGATTGGCTACCATCAGGGCCGGACTGGCTTATCGGGATACCGGGACATTTCCCGGTAGGCTTCCTGCCCTGGGGCCGCTTTGGGCTTGGCTGTGGCTGCAGTGCAGTGCTCCGCTCCCTCCTCCTCCACTATATGTCATACACAGTCTGTGGGCATCTCCTGCTGTGTGTCTCGGAGCTGAGTGTGAAAACTTTGGCAGCGCTGTGAGAAAAGTCCCGTCCTTCTCCTAGATCAGCTCGTGTGATAGACGCAGTGTTCTGTCTGTCACACGACCTGATCTAGGAGGAGGACGGGACTTTTCTCACAGCGCGGCCAAAGTTTTCACACTCAGCTCCAAACACACAGCGGAAGATTTCCGCAGACTGTGTAATCCAGGCACAGGCACTGACTACAGTGAGGCTGCGATTATGGGCATGGTGAGACTGCATTATGGGCAAGGGGGGACTGCATTATGGGAATGGTGAGGCTGAGATTATGGGCACGGTGAGTCTGCGATTATGGGCACGGTAACGCTGCCATTATGGGCATGGTAAGGCTGCCATTATGGGCACGGTGACACTGCATTATATGCACGGTAAGGCTGCGATTATGGGCATGGTAAAGCTGAGTTTATGGGGATAGTGAGGCTGCGATTATGGGCACGGTGAGGCTGTGATTATGGGCACGATGAGACTGCATTATGGGCACAGTGAGGCTGCAATTATGGGCACAGTAAGGCTGAGATTATGGGCATGGTGAGGCTGAGTTTATGGGGACGGTGAGGCTGCGATTATGGGCATGGTGAGACTGTGATTATGGGCACGGTGAGACTGCATTATGGGCACGGTGAGGCTGCGATTATGGGCGCGTTAAGGCTGCGATTATGGGCACGGTGAGGCTGTGATTATGGGCATGGTAAGGCTGCAATGATGGGCAGGGTAAGGCTGCAATGATGGGCACAGTCAGGCTGCATTGACGGGCACAGTGAGGCTGCATTGATGGGCACAATGAGGTTGCATTTGATGGGCACTGGTGAGGCTGCATTGATCTCTTGTATTATGTCTACATATCTTACCATCTTTAGTATCATGTCCTCAATCTCTAACCATCTCCTGTACCATGCCCGAAACCTCTGACATCTCCAGTACCATGCCCGCAGTCTCTGCCATATTGACAGCTCCTGTACCATGCCCGCAGCCTCTGACATCTCCTGTACTATGCCCACAGCCTCTGACATCTTGACATTTCCTGTACCATGCCCACAGCCTCTGACATCTCCTGTACCATGCCAGCAGCCTCTGACATCTCCTGTACCATGCCCACAGCCTCTGACAACTCCTTTACCATGCCCACAGCCTCTGACATCTCCTGTACCATGCCCACAGCCTCTGACATCTCCTGTATCATGTCTGCAACCTCTGACCATCTCCTGTTTTATATCATGTGTGCAGTCTGGAGAGGAGTCAACAGTGGGAACACCGCCAGAATGGGGGTCATGGGAGAATTCAGACTTGTGTGGACTGCGGAGAGGAGACTATGGGAAACCAGAGCCACCAAGCTGGAGCCAACTGACTGGGCCCTGCAAGGTGCACCTGTGAGGAGGCCAATGACAGCACGGCCAGGCCAGTCTGAGGGGGGTCATTGATGTAACGAGGGAGTGAATACAATAATGTAAGGGGTCACTGATATAAAGGTTTCCCCCTTATATCAGTACTCCACCCCTCTTACCTTAGTGTATTCTTTCTGCAGAAGGTCGTCTCTGGTCATCAGAGTCCCCCCACATTCCCAGAGTCCCAGGTGTCCCCCTTAATGATTGCTCCACTTTTACCACTCTTAACTGGAATTTGCTGATATATATATATATATATATATATATATATATATATATATATCCCCCTAGCCCTATGTGCTTTCATATCTGTCTTATCTTTATATACAGTAATACGCTCTTCAAATGTGCTTTAAAATGCATGGTTTTCCCTTTTATGAACAAGAAAATAATGACATTATGCTGTTGGGCTGGTATAATAATGCTATGGGGCTGGTATGAAATTTTTTCCAGGGCTGGTTTTTACTCCCAATCCGGTCCTGACTACTATGCACAGCTGTCCCAGATTCTGAGTGCACCAGCTTTAGTAAATGTAGCCATCTATGCAGCTCACCTCAACAGTAAGACCCTTGAGTCAACAAAGGGTTAAAAAGGCTTTCCCATAAGGGCAAAATCCTGGAGAGTAGCGATAAACCTCTTCAAATGATGACAATTTTGGATTGAAATACCGGAGCTTTACAAAAAAAGAAAAAATGATTCTATCTATCTTTCTATCGATCGATCGATAGATAGATAGATATATATATCATTCTGACCTTTCTCGTAGCCTTTTAAGCCAGCAGCGCCACCAGGTGGTCATAGACATAAAACACCTCTTCATGTCAGGGGTTCTTACATTGAACAATGCAATCGTTCTCTATGTGTATTTTGTCTCTGTCACAAACGATACATTTCTAACTGAATAAAGCAAGTTGTTTTTTATTATTATTATTATACAGGTTTTATATAGCGCCAACAGTTTGTGCAGCGCTTTACAACATGTTTTAGTGGTTAGAGGAGAAAAAGGCCTGACTAGGAAGATTCTGACAGAAGCATCCACTGTCCAGCTCCTGGGGTGAAGATTTGCCCTGCAATGCAGGCAGGTAGAGTGATTTTCCTGGCCACGCAAAGATGTGTACATCATAAGACTGTCTGAACAGAATTTATACATCTTCTGGCACATAAAAAGATTTTTATGTAAGCCACCTGTGTCATTGGCTGTTTGTCTAGAATTCCACTTGAACTGGTCTTTTGATAATGCTTACCTCAGTAAATATTAAACTTTATTCTTTCCATGGTAAACAGTAAAGATACTTTGTCCTACTTAGGGCAAAGTGACAGGGTTTCCGTAAATCCCATACCAACCCACACAGCATTCCGCTGCTGCAAAGTACCCTTTGCTTATGAATATGGGGGAACACAGAGCTTACACAAAATATTTTGCTGTAGCTGCCATGGAGAAAGGAGTAGAAGAGGACAGGAAGAGCTGGCAAGGAGAGCATAGGTGGGTCGGAGGTGGACCCTGAATGGGTCAAATGGAATACTTTCTAGCTCCCCATAAAAATCCTTAAAATGGAACTAAACCCTCCTATCCTTTACATTCAAGGAAGCTTGCATCTTAGCCTTTGTTTTAATCTGCAGTTGCCATGTTGCAGTCATTAGGACACAAGACATTTGACAGTTGAGAGCACAAGCAACAGTGACTGTTATCATTCATGGCATGCCCTAATGTATCTATTTTGGGAAGCATTTAAATGAATAGGTCTAGTTCTGCTTTACATTTGGTCCCTAAATTAGAACTTTAATAAAGGTCTAAAAAACTGCAATTAGGCAGACATAATTTAGGTTGAACTCACAAGGTTTGAACACAAGTATACGACTCTCTAGTTTAACCTTGCAGCTGTAAAATTCAAGAAAATGTAACTGTCACTTTTTAAAAATAAGAATACCCTATATACTCGATAAGCCGAGTTTTTCAGCACTTTTTTTCCAAAGCTGGGGTTCCTAGCACTAAGTGGCCCCGAGATACAGGGCCCCAAAGTCGGTTCGGAAAATGTTAAGCACTTTTCTGCAGCAAAGAATGACATTTTCCGAACCGACTTTGGGGCCCCATATCTCGGGGCCTCTTAGTGTTAGAAATTTGGCGTGAAAACCCAGTGGTACTAGCACTAAAACATATCCAAAGCTGGGGCTCCTAGCACCAAGTGGCCCCGAGATACGGGGCCCCAAAGTCGGTTCAGAAAATGTCATTCTCTGCTGCAGAAAAGTGCTTGACATTTTCCAAACCGACTTTGGGGCCCCGTATCTTGGGGCCACTTAGTGCTAGGAACCCCAGCTTTGGATATGTTGTAGTGCTAGTTCCACTGGGTTTGCAAATTTGGGGTTCCTAGCGCCAAGTGGCCCCGAGATACAGGACCCCAAAGTCGGTCAACTGTGTCCATCTGCAGCAATATCATTTCGGGACCCTTTGGGTCCAGAGACCCCAAATTTTCGCTGTAGCTAGGGGGCATCTAGGAATCCTTAACTACTGAGTTTGAAGTTTGGGGACCTATGGCTGCAAATGGGCACAGTGAGGCATGCAAATGGGCACAGTGAGGCTGCAAATGGGCACAGTGAGGCTGCAAATGGGCATTGTTGAACCTCTTTTCCACTTACAGTAGCTGTGCATTTCTCACCCTAGGCTTATACTCGAGTCAATAAGTTTTCCCAGTTTTTTGTGGTAAAATTAGGTGCATCGGCTTATATTCGGGTCGGCTTATACTCGAGTATATGCGGTACTTATCCTAGTGTGATAGAACTGTGATGTGAATTAGGCCTTGTCTCTTCTGCAATAAAAACCTTCTTACCCACCTGTGAGCAAACTTAGTGCTGAGTAGAGATGGGCCGAACACCCCCCCTGGACATGGCAAAAGTGTGGACCCGAACTCTGAAACCTATTGAAGTCTATGGGACCCGAACAGGAAAAATCAAAAGTCTCCATTTTGAAGGCTTATATGCAAGTTAAGGGCCATAAAAATTGTATGGGGGCCCGGGTATTGCCCTGGGGGACATGTACCAATGCAAAAAAAAAAACTTAAAAAAAGATTGTTTTTAAAGGAGCAGTGATTTTAATGATGCTTAACCATTTGACCCCTGCCATATAGCAGAATGACGGCGGCAAAGTGGTTGTGATATCCTAACCAGACTTCATATGACGTGCCCAAGATAACACAGCCGGCGCGCTACCGCGGAGGCTCGCAGTGTGGCGAACGAAGGTACTGTGTGTCAGTCTGACACACCGCTACTCAGATCGTGGTATGAAGCCTCTGACAGAGGCTTCTTACCACGTGATCAGCTGTGACCAGCCACAGCTGATCATCGCGTGCACCAGGAAGTGCCGGTAAACGGCTTTCCTCGGTTCAGGCTGACAGGGAGAGCCGATCGGCATCTCTCCCTGTTGGGGGGGGAGGTGTGTGCTGATAATCAACACATTGATTATCAGCACAGCCCCCATCAAAAGTTGCCCATTAGCTGCCAATCAGTGCCCAACACCTGCCTGTCAGTGCCCACAAAAATGCCGATCAGTGCCCACAACAGTGCCAATCAGTGCCCACAACAGTGCCAATCAGTGCCCAAAAAAGTGCCAATCAATGCCCCATCAGTAATGCCTGTCAGTGCCCCATCAAAGTGCCAATCAGTGCCACTCAGTAATGCTTGTCAGTAGCTCCTCATCAGTGCTGCCTATCCAGTGCCACCTATAAGTGCCCTTTCAGTGCCGTCTATCAGTGCCCATCAGTTTTTTTTTCTTTGTTTATAGCGCAAAAATTTAACACCGCAGAGGTGATTAAATACCACCAAAAGAAAGCTCTATTTGTGGGAAGAAAATGATAAAAATTTCATTTGGGTACAGTGTTGCATGACTGTGCAATTGTCATTCAAAATGCGACAGCGCTGAAAGCTAAAAATTCTCCTGGGCAGGAAGTAGGGAAAATGCCTGGTATGAAAGTGATTAAAGTAAAACAATAATAATCAAAAACTCCTTTAAATATGGTGCTTTGGGGTCCCCTTAGTCTGCCTGTAAAGTGGCGCACCTGTACCATGTATAGAACCTGCTGCAGCAAAACTGACATTTATAAAGCCCAAAAAAAAAAATTACATTTAAATTGCCGGAAATAGAAAAATGTGAAAAAAAACCCCCAGCATGGGGTCCTTAAGGGGGCCCCCAGATCCCCCCCCCCCCCCCCATGTGAATGAGTATGGGGTAGTTACACCTAAGATACACCCAAGCACATAAAATCCCCCCCCCCCCACTAAAAACTAAAAATTTTTTAGGCCCCTCACCCCCACATGTATGCACATATGGACATAAACGCACATGTCGGGGGCATCTACGCATGAAAACCTTGGTTGCGATACACATGTTACATATCGCCGCGCGCTGGCGTAAGAGCAATAATTATAGCACAAGACCTCATCTGTATCACTAAACTGATGACCTAAAGGGGGCTTTGGAAGTGTCGCCTATAGAAAATTTAGGGTACATAAGCAGGTCGCCATTTCGCAGGCGCACGCAAATTTAGGGTTTAGACATGTTGGGTATCTATTTAATCGGTGCAACCTTGTCTTTTTTATGTGGGTAGTTTAATGCATTTGTTTGCCCTAAAATTCCCTTTAGTGTGTTTTGTACTGACATTTCGCGTTTCCCAGACCTTTGCGGTAATTTGTCACGATAAAAAAGGTGGTCTTACTATCTTCAGAATTCTCTGCCTATAGGCTCCTGAGATGTAAATCCAGCCCATAATCCAACGGAAGCAGTAGCATGGACACTTCCTCTTTTTTTTTTTTTTTTATACAGAAAATTGATAAACTTTTTAATTACTTTAACAATGGTTTTTCTCAGAGCTGATCAGGTTTATGATATGTATAGGCACAGTAGTTCTGTGTGCTATCCTTGACTTCAACTTTAATTATTGTGCCAATACCCGCCTTATCCAGTATGAATAATACTGCTCCTTTGCCATTTCAAACAGAAATCACAGTGCTCAAAACTCTACCTCTGTGGCAGCCTGTAAGACTTGTCATGATTAGAGGTAAGCAGGCAATATGGTTTCTGAGAAAGTACTATAACCTTCT
The DNA here is from genome assembly GCA_037952925.1 of Lithobates clamitans. NCBI lineage: Eukaryota > Metazoa > Chordata > Amphibia > Anura > Ranidae > Lithobates > Lithobates clamitans. Next base: position 1,667,412 of record JBBGZY010000695.1, on the reverse strand, counting down.
TAAAACCATCCTTAATTTACTGCGAGAAGGTCTAAGAGGACAGATAACGAATAGGAACAGAGAAACAATGAAAGCCATAAACCGAGTCGGTTCTGGGGACAGTGACACTCACTGTAATATGGCTGCTTATCCTGAGAATCTCTAACAGGTCCAAAGATGTGACTGTGGCTATAAAAATGACAAAAGAGCAGTTGGCTCCCAGTCTATTTTCGAAACCACTGAAAACCAGGAACGTGTGATGTAAACAAATGCATAGCTCCCAACTGTCCCCGATTTCAGGGGACTTTCCCTGATTTGGAGCAATGTCCCTCTGTCCCTCATTCCTCCTCATGTGTCCCTTATTTTGGTCTGATCTATAGTTGTATATAAAATGCACTTTTTATCTTTCAAAAAGTGTTTCCCGGTGCAAAACCTTTCATCCAAATTCTAAATTGGTGCATTTGTAAATTTTAAAAGCCAATATAAAAGAATAGTAGTGGTAAAAGAAAAGCTTTTGTGGATTTAATTAACCTTTTGTGTTGGTTAATTCTCCTTTAAGAGGGTGTGGCAGGAGGCGTGTCCTATGCCTACATATGTTTGCTAGTAGGTGTCCCTCATTCCCATCTCAAAATGTTGGGAGGTATGCAAATGGATGATTTAGTTCTTAGAGCTTAAAGCTGAACTCTAATATAACATATAAACATTTGCAATTCTGTTCAGGCTTCTCTGCCAGACAGCACAACCACATTCTCAACCTCCGCTGCCAGTACAGGCTGCTCAAGAACACACCCATGCTTATTGGACAATTAAAGAGTAGAAGCACACTGATGAGACATCACTCTACTCCCATTTCCCATCAGCATGTTTACGAACTGTCTGCATATGTGTACAAAACAAAGATGGATTGGCTCTTAGAACTACACCTCCCTTTACCAGTCTGGGTGTTGCAGTGTAGGGGATTACAGAAGGCTGCTATCAAGACATATTCAGGTACTTATATTATAATAGATGCAATAAAAACACATTTACCATTTTAAACCCTCAGCTTTGGCCAAAACCTTTATTTGGTTTTGGATAGATTGGGGAAAAATTGGAGCTTCCCTAAAAGGACAGCTGCTTTAACTTACTAGATCTAAGTATCTCCATATTATCATTTTAGAAATAATGCATGTAGAAACAATTTTTGCGGATTTTTTTTTTGCACACGTTTAAAAAATAATTTCAAGCCTGAAGATTGCACAAACCCCCAAAACATTATATATTTTCTGAAAGATGCCCTAGAAAACAAAATAGAGCTAGCTCCATTTTTTTTATATTGCATGATATTACCACAAAAGTCTAGGAAATGCAAACTTTCTGTAAAAATTACGTTAAAGTTAACTTTTGGGCACACAAATGCCAATTTGTGGGTAAAGTATAAAAGACGAGGTTGCACTGAGTAAATAGATACCTAACGTGTCAAACCTTAAATTTGTGTGCGCCTGTTAAACGGCAACAAACTTCAATACCTTATATTTTCCATAAGTGACGCTTTAAAAGCCCCTTATAGGTCATCAGTTTAGCGTTGTGAAGGAAGTCTAGTGCTAGAAATATTGCTCTCACATTGGTGTGCACGACAACATGTAACATGTGTATCGCAATTGACATTTTCATGCATAGGCTCCCAAATGCTTACGTTTACGTTCTTACGTGTGTATATGTTGGGTTGGGAGGCCTCAAAAAAAAATGGGGGGGGGGGGGAGAGATAGTATGTGCTTGGGTGTAACTTTCATTTTTTACAATTTTTACAATTTTAAAAAGTTTAAAAAATTTTTATTAAACTTTTTTTTTTTCATCACATGAAAAATATAACATCACAAAATGTCCCCCATGTGATGATGTTTTGGTGACAGGTTCCTGAGACATTCAGTAAAAGACCCTGGATGTCTCCCCTGTGCTCCACTGAATCTAATGCAGATTAAACTGCATTCGAGTCTTTCCTGGCCATGCTGCCCAGGCACAATGATAGGCGGACGCTTCCGGGTCAGCAACAAGAAGAGGAGGAGAGCAAACGCATGTCTGCTCAGCTCCCTTCCCACTACCTATTGGTACCCTCTATGCCAGTAATACATGGCGGGGGGCACATGCTGGGGAAAGGGGACGGCCACTGCAGGTACCTGACTGCTTGCATATAACAGCCAGAAGTCGGCTTGTCAGATTTACACACAATCCCGGTGGCTGCAGTGAAATAAAGTAAACAAACCTGTGACCAGGCTGTTCAGATATTTACGTGTTCTTGAGAAAAACCCTGACTGGCCTCTGTAGCTGCAGGTAGTGTGGAGCAATTCATCAATAAATTTCACAGCACAAAAAACGTAAGTTAGTGACTTTGAAGGCCTCATGCACTCTGCTTTCTTGTAAGTGCTGTTTATCCTGACAGGAGAAAAACTCACCTAAGGTGCATTTTTTCAAAAACAGTTTAGGTGAGTTTAGCAGACTTGAACAGAGTTTGGCGTTTGGGAGTTTTGTTTATTTCATTGGCCAGAATTTTAGCGTTTAGGCGCATTTTTGCACATTCAGAAAACAGTCAATAAACTTCCCTGTTGATAAACTGCTAAAAACGTATGTGTGCATGGACACGGGGAACATAGAGGGGAGTTTAAGGGCAGAAAAAAAAAACGCATAAACTCACAAAAACATGAGTTTAACAGCAACAGTGTGCATGAGGCCTTATCACTATTGTAAAAACAGAGCAGATGCTCTGAGAGAGGGGAGTGGAGCTGCTGACAGAAGCAACTTGGAGGACTTTGTTGCGTCTGGTATCAATATTGAGAAAGAATTGCTCTACAACTACAGAGGACAGTGGGTTTTATAGCTCATTTTCTCTTTATTAGGAATATATAAACACTTGAACAACCTGACCAGAATTTCATTTTAAAGTGTCACTAAACCCAGGACCCTGCATTCGCGATATCTGATCTCTCACAGTACACAGAATATGGAAATGCAATTATTTCAGTAAATATAAACTGCTAAATACCTTTTCTCATCAGCAGTATATAGCAGTTTTGCGACTTCTATCAGTGTCTGATTAAAGTTTGTAGGAGGAGTTTCATTCTTCTCTGACTGTCCTATGAGGCTGCATGACCTCTGACCCTCTGTCTGGACAGTGCTGATTGGCTCTTTGCTAATAACATGCACTCTCCCAAGAAAAAGAAAAAAACCTTGCTATGCAATACACACCAAACTGAGCATGTGCAGCTTGTCCCCTAGCCTCTGTTCTATCAGGAGATGGATTGGGGACAGTGGGAGAAGGGGAGGATCAGAGAAGACAGGATCAAACAGCCTTTTTTTACACAATGTGGAGGATTAACCCCTTAGGTTCCACAGTAAGTATAACAAGCATGCTTTCTTGCATATACAGACTGATTTTACTGTTGTGGGTTTTGTAACACTTTAATGTCAGTATTTTTCTTATAGCTATTCATTACTAGGGCTTATTTCACATTTGCAAAATAAGTTACCCACCTTCTGAAAAGCAATATATGGCTGATTGTTTTATAGAAGTTGGTATAGCAGATTCCTGAATAACTGTTTTCTGTTTTTATATTACTTTTACTTTTGTAGCACTGTCCCCGTAGGGCTTGCTGAGTGTTGACTTCTTAGGCCTCTCTCTGGTTACCAGCAACTAATAGTTCCCACTTGGTTGCTGAGGGTTCCCACTTGGTTGCTAGGGGTTCCTGCTGGTCCCACCATTCTCAGACTTGCTTGTTACTCAATGATCAGCCCAGGATATTTGTGTTTTTGTATTTTAATTTGGAACTTGGATGGGAGAAGGGATTTGTGGGATATTCCAACTGAAACTATTCACAAAGGATAAGGACAACTCTCATTTGACCTCACCAGATTATTAGTAGAAGTAGTCACACCACAAGCGTAGCCAGGGGGTGTGGGGGGTGCGGGCCGCACCGGGTGACACCTGCCAGAGGGGTGACACCTGTGGGCAGCAGCACCACTCGCTAACACTGCATGCCACACAGTCCTCACCCCTACACAGCGCTGCGCACAGCGGAGTGGACCGAAGCCACCTCCCCCTCCTCTCTGTGTACGGAGGGGGAGGAGGAGGAGTCCGAGGGACACATGCCGCTGTGCCTATCCTGCGCTGTTCTGAGGTCTGTAAAGTTTTTATCCAAGTAGACATGTGCTGGGGGGAATGCTATGGGAGGGAGGTCTACATTGATGGAGGGACGGTGGTCTGCACTGAGGGGGGTCTGCATTGATGGGGTGGGGGTCTGCACTGAGGGGGGTCTGCATTGATGGAGGGAGGGGGGTCTGCACTGAGTGGGGTCTGCATTGATAGGGGGTCTGCACTGGGGGGGGTGCTGATGGAGGGGGGTGGTCTGCAATGAGGGAGGTCTGCACTGAGGGGGGTCTGCATTGTGGGGGGGCCTGCACTGATGGAGGGGGGGTCTGTACTGAGGGGGGGTGAACTGATGGAGGGGGGTCTGCAATGAGGGAGGGGAGGTCTGCACTGATGCAGGGAGGTCTACACTGGGGTCTATAGTGATAGAGGGGGGTCTATTCTGATAGAGGGGGTCTGCACTGATGGGGGTCTATACTGATTGAGGGGGGTCTATACTGATACTGATAGATAGGGGTCTGCACTAAGGGGGTCTACACTGATAGATGGGGGTCTATGCTGATAGAGGGGGGTCTATACTGATACTGATAGATGGGGGTCTGCACTAAGGGGGTCTACACTGATAGATGGGGGTCTATGCTGATAGAGGGGGGCTATACTGATAGATGGGGGGTCTGCAATGAGGGGGGCTATACTGATGGAGGCGGTCTGTACTTAGTGAGGGGGGTCTATACTGCGAGAGGGGGGTCTGTGCTTAGTGGGGGGTCTATACTGAGAGGGGGGTCTGCAGTTAGTGAAGGGGGGTCTGTACTAAGGGGGGGCTATAGTTGGTGGAGGGGGGGTGACACCAATTTTTTCCGCACCAGGTGACACCAACCCTAGTGACACCATTGAGTCACACTGCTTTAACCATACAGCCACCGGAGGAATTAAGTCTTCTTGCTCTCACTAGCAGCAGACTTAATGCACTACGTTATCTTCAGGACAATCTCTAGCTAAAGGGGGCAGCCCTCACTCGACAGGCCCCAAAGACACAGATCTGTACTCGCAGTAGGCAGAATCAGATCCTTCCTGGTGTCTCCCTTCCAATCAGCTCTGCAGGACCTCTGGGTTCAGCTTCTCTCTCTCTCTAGGCCCCTGGGTCGACCACCCAGGGCCGTACGACTGTTCCCCACTTTTCCTTTGCTAATTACCAGGGCTGTAACAAAGCCTGTGCACTCACTTGTCAGGTCCCCTCCCACTGTCCAATATGCCTCTCTATTGGACCAGTGAGGGACAGTCAAAACAAGCCAAGCTGCACCTGAGTACAATGAGCAGACCTAACCAATAGATCCTGCTCCCTGGTAGGCAGAGAGCACTCAAAGTTTTATCTGACTATCTTCCTGGTAAGCAGAAAGATCAAAAACTATACTCTCTTCTAGCACCTACCTAGGAGGATGCTACACTTTGATGAATGACCACGCTACAACTGCGAGCTGAGCATTTGCCTCGCTGTTGCTGTGCAGCCACTTGTTTAGCTCAATAACTGAGTTTGACAGCAGTGCCACCCTGAGTTAAAAATGCTGCGACTGTGAAGCAAAGCACTGACACTACGGCATGTTTACAACTCTGTCCGGCTGTATTGTTACAGTTCAGCTGGGTGGCTGAGGGATGGTAAAACAGGTGATATTTCAGTTCTCTTTGCAGGACCAGGATTAGTTGGCCCCCCATTAGATAAACTGGTCACAATTACCAAATGATGTCCTCCTCTGGACCAATAAAACGGTGGTTTATATGGTGGCTTAGCTTGCAGTTGTGTCATTTCTCCACCTAGTTAACATTCATGCTATAACTGGTATCATTTTGGACATTTCCTTTGAATGTTCTAATGATCTAACTGGCTGTTAATAATCTCACCGACTGCTAATCTAGTCTTAGAATTTAGATTTGGAGTTTCAGCAAACGTCTGTGTAAAGCAGAATGCTGGAACATTGCTCGGCACTGAAGGATCTATCCATTCGCTGTAGGTTATTTAAAAAGATTTTTTTCTCTCTAGATCAGAAGCTAAAAGGAAATCCCCCAAAATGAGGTTTTATTTTCAGGCCAAATCTTAGGTGACTTCGTGATTGGAACAGCACTGGAATAATTAAATAACTGCCTTATGTTCAGGTAGTCAAAACGGATGTTATCCAGGATTGTGGCGCAGGCAGCGTTTCCATGGTAACCCCCAGCAATGGCTACTGGGGAAAACAATTATGTTTTTTTTTTTTTTTTAACACTAAAAAGCACTATGGGGGTTTTAAAACGCTTTGTGCTGCTTGTATGAAACACTCAGCTGACACGCTAATGAGGAACACAGCGTACCGACATTCTAATTGGACCATTAAAAAAAACTGCCTTTTTATTGAATTGTGCCCATTTCCTATAACAAGTATGTTGCAGCTACCGGATGTCATAACACAAGACACTTTCCATTCTTCTTTATAAATGAATGGTGTGGACAGAGGATTGCTTGCAGATGGCACTTCACTGCTTTGTGAAAACTTTAATAAAGCGCTTTGTAAAGGAAAGACACACCAAAGAATGCAGAGATGGGAATTTCCTCTAAATGGATAGTTAGGCATATATTGTATAATGTGCACATTCATCTCCTGCTGGTCATGGACATTACAGGTGCTGTGAAAGTGTTGGTAACTTGGTGCTAGACAGTTTCCACCTTCATTGTTGCTGTTACTATAAAGCCGCGTACACACGAGCGGAATGTCCAACAGAAAAAGTCAGACGGAAGCTTTTCATCGTATATTCTGATCGTGTGTGGGCCTCATGGAAATTTTTTTTTGTGAAAATTCTGACGGACCTAGAAATAGAACATGTTCTAAATATTTCCAACGGAACCAATACCTATCGGTAAAACCGCTCATCTGTATGCTGTTCCGACGGACCAAAAACGACGCATGCTCTGAAGCAATATGAGACGGAAGCCATTGGCTACTGGCTATTGATCTTCCTTTTTCTAGTCCTGTCGTACGTGCTGTACGTCACCACGTTCTGGGCGGTCGGACTTTGGTTTGATTGTGTGTAGGCAAGACCGCTTGAATGGAATTACGTCGGAGATCCGTCGGAGAAACCTTCGGAGTTTATTGGGACAGAAAAATCGGTCGTGTGTACAGGGCATAAGTCATTTTGATGTGAAACTTACTACAGTGGGGAGAATAATTATTTGATCCCCTGCAGATTTTGTAAGTTTGCCAAAGAAATGAAGGGCCAATTACTGTATTGTTATCATAGGTGTATTTTAAATGATAGAGACAGAATATCAACCAAATATCCAGAAAAAACACATGATACAAATGTTATAAATTAAGTTGCCGTTCAGTGAGTAAAATAGGTATTTGATCCTCAAGAAAAACATGACTTGGTGGAGAAACCCTTGTTGGCAAGCACAGAGGTAAGACGTTTCTTGTAAATTGGTTACCAGGTTTGCACACATCTCAGGGGGGATTTTGGTCCACTCTTCTCTACAGATCTTATCCAAATCCTTAAAGTGCTTGTAAAGGTTGAAGTTTTTTTTTTATCTTATTGCATTCTATGCATTAGGATAAAAGATGCATCTGTACAAAACCATCTGTTATATGCATCTGTACAAAACCATTACACAGAGAAGGTAAGTATAACATGTTTGTTATTTTAAAAAAATTAAAAAAAAACAACGAGACTTTACCATAACTTTAACAACTTAAGTAGCAGGCCTATTTTTCAGACTTGGTGTTTACAAGTTAAAATATTTTTTTTTGCTAGAAAATGACTTCGAACACCCAAAATTATATATTTTTTTCAGACACCCTAGAGAATAAAATGACTTTATGTCACACCGCTGCGCAAATATGGTACGCAATTTTTTTTTTAAAAATACACTTTTTTGAATTAAAAAATAAGACAACAGTAAAGTTAGCCCAATTTTTTTTGTTGTGAAAGATAATGTTACGCCAAGTAAATTGATACCCAATGTGTCACGCGTCAAAATTTCGCCCGCTCGTGGAATGGCGACAAACTTTGACCCTTAAAAATCCCCATAGGCGACGTTTAAAAATTTCCAGTTTTAAGTTACAGAAGAGGTCTAGTGCTAGAATTATTGCTCTCGCTCTAACAATCGCGGCAATACCTCACATGTGGTTTGAACACCGTTTTCATATGCGGGCACGACTTACATATGCGCTCTCTTCTGCACGTGAGCTCGGCGGGACAGGGCGCTTTAAATTTTTTTTTTTTCTTCTTATTTATTTTACTTTTTATTTTTTATTTTGATACTTTCCTTTTTAAAAAAAAAAATGGGGGTCACTTTTATTCCTATTACAAGGAATGTAAATATCCCTTGTAATAGAAAAAAAGCATGAGAGGACCTCCTAAATGTGAGATCTCGGGTCAAAAAGACATGAGATCTAACATTTACACTAAAATGCAATTAAAAAAATAAAAATAAAATGTCATTTTGTTTTTGCAAAAAAGAAAAACTCTCCTTTATGACTAATGGTGTGGAGCCGAGTGGAGGCCATCTTTCCCTCATCAAGCCTGTAAGGGAGTGTGGCAGGAGGGGGCCCTCTCCCACCCCCAATAAAAGTGATCTTGCGGCCAATCTACTGTAGAGACCACTTTTATCTGAAAGCGGACTGCCCGCTGTTGAAGAGGATACCGCGGTTATGGCAGCTAGCTGCTGCCATAACAACGGTATTCCACTTCAAACAGCCGACGTACAACTGCGGCGGGCGGTCAGTAATTCTTGGCTTTTGCTTGGCAACTCGAAGTTTCACCTCCCTCCATACATTTTCTATAGGATTAAGGTCTGGAGACTGGCTAGGCCACTCCATGTCCTTGATGTGCTTCTTCTTGAGCCACTCCTTCGGTGTTCACTCATCTTCAGTGTTCTGGCTGAGGAAAGAAGGTTCTCATCCAAGATTTTACAATACATGGACCCATCCATTGGCCCCTCAATGCAGAAACTTCGGCCTGTATCTTTTGCAGAGAAATAGCCCCAAAGCATAATGTTTCCACCTCTATGCTTGACCGTAGGGATGGTGTTCTTAGGATCAGAGTCCACATTTTTCTTCCTCCAAACACAGAGAGTCAAGTTAATGCCCAAGAGATGAATTTTGGCCTCATCTGATCACAGCACTTTCTCCCAATCCTTCTTTGAATCATTTAGATGTTCACTGGCAAGCTTCAGACCGGCCTGTACCTGTGCCTTCTTGAGGAGGGGGACCTTGCAGGCGCTGCAGGAGTTCAATCCATGGTGGTGTATTATGTTACCAACGGTTTGTTTGGTGACTGTGGTCCCAACTGTCTTTAGATCATTAACCACTTCAATACCAGGCAGTCTCTTCTCCCCTGACAGGATGTGGATCTGTGTGTTTACACACGCAGATCCATGTTCCTGCTCTGTGACAAGCAATCACGGGTGCGCATCGGCTCCCGAGTGACGCCCCCCCTACAACGACGAGAAGCCGAGGACGTCATATGACGCCCGCCCGGAGGGATGGAGTGTTCCTGCGGCTGTCATGTTACAGTGGCTGGGATGGGAAGTGGTTAATAAGATCCTCCCATGTAGTTCTGAGCTGATCCCTCACTTTTCTCATGATCATCCTTACCTCATGAGGTGAAATCTTGCATGGAGCTCCAGACCAAGGGCAATGATTATTTTGTATTTCTTCCATTTGCGAATAATCGCTCCAACAGTTGTCTCATTCGCACCAAGATTCTTACTGATGGTCTTGTAGCCCATTCCAGCCTTGTGCAGGTCTACAATCTTGTCCTTGACGTCCTATTACAGCTGTTTGATCTTGCCCATGATGGTGAGGTTTAAATGGAAGAAAGAGATTCTGTGGACAGGTGTCTTTTATACACATAACAAGTTGTTGTTAGGAGCACCTTCTTAAATTGACAGGACTAATCTGTGTACCACATGAGCACATATGTAGCCAGTCTGTGGGAGCCAGAATTATTGTTGGTTGGTAGGGGATCAAATACCTAGTTTACTCACTGAACTGTAACTCAACTTATAACATTGGTATCATGTGTCTTTTCTGGATTTTTGGTTGACATTCTGTCTCTAGCATTTAAACTACACATATGATAACAATTATAAACCCTTAAATTCTTTGTAAGTGGGCAAACGTACAACATCTTTAGGGGATCAAATAATTATTTTCACCACTGTATATCTAAGTATCCTCATATTATCATTTTAGTGTAACCAGGACTGTAGCTGATAACTGCTGTGTAACTTCTTCCTTTGTTACTGCTGTATTATCCTTCTGCAGTGTGGACAGGGTTAAATGAATATTCATTAATGCAGAAGTACAGCAGCCATCTTGAAAAAGCCCACTTTGCTATGCTCGTCTAGAGTGTCTCCAGTGTAGGGGCAGCCAACATGGCTGGGTCTGATTCAGTCCTGAAGGACAGTGGTTGGCTGATGCAACAAAGCAAGGAGAGGTGTATCTGCAGGCTGCTGAAAGGGAGAGCACTGTCTTGAAGCAAGCAGGTGTGTGGGAAAAGGTCTGGGCTGCTGCTATGGTTGCCACCTCATCCCTTTAAACCCGAACACATATTAATTACACAGGTTCTATGGCTGATTAGGGTGGTAATTAAACTTACTTGTTGCCTTATCTGCATTTAAGTAGCCTCAGAACCTGTGTAATTCAAAGGTGTTCGGGTTTAAGCCCGGGTTCACACTATACCGGGCTGTGGATCGCACAGGAGCGCTATGCGTCCCTGTTCCCCATTTAAGGGACGAATCAGGGATGATTCTATGCCTGAATTTGTCCCTGAAACGGAGCCAAAGACGCACAGCATTTTTGTGCAGTGCGCTCTGCAGCCGCCCCAGAGATATGTGAACCGTCTCCATAGGGAGCCAGTCACATTCTCCTACTATGCGAATTAGATGCGGGGAAACGCACATCTAATTCGCATAGGTGTGAACCCGAGCTAAAGGGATGAGGTGGCAACTCTAGCTTCTGCTACTGGCTGAACAGAACCCTGCCACAGCTGACCACAATAATGAGAAGCAAAGAGACCACGTCCATTGCCTCAGAGATTAGGAGAGCACGTCTACTGCTTGTGGGGTGGGAAAGGAGGGACTGTCTCAGCAGGATTCAAAGAGAAATCACAATAAATCCTTTCCCTGACTGAGGACTTGAACTGAATCACAGCATGAGACCCAGAGAAGGGCGCCCTGGGTCTGGTAAGAGACTAACATCGCACAAGTTAATCTGTTGTCTGCTGGGAACTGTTGTGCTTTCTTCAAGGGCCCCAACTTTGCCAGTCAATGATTTATTTTTTTCATCAATCACTGGCCAGTGGGCTAAACCCGGGACAGTATAAGGAAGTGGATGGGGGATTGGTTGGGACTTTAAATGAGGCACATGGTGGGACAACATGTGCCTCCATTCCTGATTAATTGAGAAAAAGAAAAGGGTTGGGACTGTAAATGAGACGTGTGACACACAGATGGTAAATTGGTGCACGATGGCACAAAAGTTTATTCATGGAGGTTCACATAGAAAAACATGGTACATTACAGATAATAAAAAAGCTGATATGCATAAAATAGATAAGTTCATGATTGTGCATATTTCATAAAATTCATAAATACGATCTGAATACAAATGCATGATAATAGAAAAACTGCATCTTAAAAGCTTGATGCGTTTCGTGGATGAAGCTCCACTCCTTCAGGAGCATGAACTTATCTATTTTATGCATATCAGCTTTTTATTATCTGTAATGTACTTTGTTTTTCTATGTGAACCTCCATGAATAAACTTATGTGCAATCATGCACCAATTTACCATTTGTGTGTAACACGTCTCATTTAAAGTCCCAACGCCTTTTTTTAAAACAAGGACTGTTATAGCAAATTAGGACTGTCTTTATAAAAACACTATTAGTACCTACTGTTAGTAGATAAATGCAGTTCGCTTCTGTTAATTACTATTAGAAACCTGCAGGAGTACTGGAGAGTGATCGGGAGCGGTGATCAGTGTCGTGACACACGTAGCACATCCCCCCCCACAGTTAGAACACATCCCTAGGACCCACTTAACCCCTGCAGCGCCCTCTACTGGTTAACCCCTTCACTGCCAGTCACATTTACACAGTAATCAATGCATTTTTACTCGCACTAATAGCTGTATAAATGTGAATGGTCCCAAAAAAAGTGTCCGATCTGTCCGCCATAATGTTGCAGTCACGATAAAAATCGCAGATCGCCGCCATTACTAGTAAAAAAAAAAAATATGAATAAAAATGCCATAAAACTATCCCCTATTTTGTAGACGCTATAACTTTTGCGTAAACCAATCAATAAACCCTTATTGCGATTTTCTTTTTTTTTTTACCAAAAATATGTAGAAGAATACGTATCAGCCTAAACTGAGGGAAAAAAAATGTTTTTTTATATTTTTTGGGGGGGGTATTTATTATAGCAAAAAAGTTGAAAAAATAGCGTTTTTTTTTTTTTTCAAAATTGTCGCTCTTTTTTTGTTTATAGCACAAAAAATAACAACCACAGAGGTGATCAAATACCACCAAAAGAAAGCTGTATTTGTGGGGAAAAAAGGACGTCAATTTTGTTTGTGAGCCACGTCGCACGACCGCGCAATTGTCAGTTAAAGCGACGCAGTGCCGAATCGCAAAAAAGGCTCTGGTCTTTGGCCAGACAAATGGTCCGGGGCTAAAGTGGTTAAAGTGAACCCCTGGCAAGGCTGTTCACACATTTAAATGTTTCTAGCAACAACCTTTACTGACCTCGGTAGCTGCAGGCACTGTGGAGCAATGCATCAATAAATTTCACAGCAGAGAAGCTGAAGGGGTTTAACCCCGCACATCAGAATTCCTGGCATTCCGCTTTACATCAGAATCTGCAGGATTCCCCCTTACAGTGCAAGGGCAATGCTGCAGACCCTGATATAAGTGGGAACTCTGATGTAAAGGGACACAGTGGACTCTGATATAAGGTGGTCTCTGATGACCAGAGCCCCCCCCCCCCACTTACATCAGTGTTCCCCCTTAGATCATGATCTGCAGTGTTCCCCTTTACATAAGAGTTCCCTTTCACTGTAAGGGGGAATCCTGCAGACTCTGATGTAAGGGGGAACTCTGTGCTGGCTGGCTTAGATTTCCCTGACCTTAATGTAAATGGAGAAATATGGTTTTTGACTTTTGTTTAACTTAAACACATTTCTAATAGCGCTAGCTTTAGGTTTATAGTTTAAATATTGATATTTGCATTGTTTAGCACGGAAAACTGTCATTTTAGGTACTTTTTTGCAGTGTCAGTAAAAAAATGCAGCTCTGTCAGTAAATGTCATGATTTCTGACAGTAAAAAAATTGGCGCCGTTTGTAAATTTTGGCGTCCTGCAAGTAAATTTGGGGGGGTTGGCAACGCTGGCAGAGGTTGCCCCAGATCTGTATTTTTACCTTTGCAATACATTGATTTTAAATGAAATTCCTCCAGATATGTACGCCAATTAACGATATAACCTCCCGTTTTAGCTTCCACAATGGTGACATATAGCAGTCTCCACTCTTTCAGTGCTAATATTTGATATCACAGCAGCTTTTATATGCGCCACTGTCATTACTTTATGTCCTAGTGCCACCACACAGAATGCCCCAATGCCAAAATACAACACACTGCCAGTACTAGTATTGGGTATGGCCACTAGTCTTGGTTTCCCCATTTACAATACTGTCCAGTATAGAGTAAACATACCCATCAGCATCCCAGATGTTCATCAATGCCCATAAACTCTTCAGTTACAAACATACTCAGAACCCCTGGTGCCCCTGTGTACAAAGTGGAAGGACATGCAATATCCACAGTGCCAGTCATGCTATCATTCTTCTTGATATCAATGAAAAAGACAATAATTCACACTTATATAAGAAAGAAGTCCTTAATGCAAAAATGTATTGGCTGCATTTGAGCATTAAAAAGCAACACTGACGTGTTTTGGGGTGTGCCTTAGTCACACTTACCAGTTTCCACAAAGCCACCAATGTGCCAAACTATATAAACAATGACAGTGTATGTTATACTATGGCTTTAATCAAATTCACATTTTAAAATGGATTTTTACATACTGTACATCTCATACAAGCACCTGAAGCTGACGTAATATCAGACTCCTGTAATCTTGTGCACATCAGCACTTTTACTGGGAGATGAAGAGGCCACAATGGTAGGAAATAAGGCTGTGCTGCATGCACATGTGCTGACAGGGATCATCCTGACAGGAGAAGAGAGCAGAGAGAGCAGGAGGATGACTCATCAGTGTATTGCTGCTCCCTCACTGTCCAGTCAGAAAAATAGGGCTATATCCTGAACCAAATTGTGCTGCTTATAGTTTAACTTTATGCTGATATTAAAAAAGAATCTAGCTATAGATTCATTAAAATGTGTTTTTACAAAGAGCTGGCAAAAGTAGCTTTAATCCTCCTGTAATCTCTAGCACAGCGCAGCGAGGACAAGTAAAAGGAAAGGTAACACTAGGAACCAATCATGTTCTATTGCAGGGCATAGAGCTATATATCTTGAACTGAAAGCTTCCTCACAGGAGATGAGAGCAGAGTAATGACCTCTTTAGTATACTGTTGCTCCTTTGTTGTCCATTCATAATCTGGGAAGGTCCTAGCAGAACCAGATTTGGACCTTGGGAGGCCCAGGGCACTTCAGGTTCGGGGGTCCTTTATACACAGAGTTGGTTTACATTCTAAATGACAGTCACACATTTTTATTACACATTTTCTATACGAGGCCCTTTTGCACCTTCCTGCCCAGGCCAAATTTCAGCTTTCGGTGCTGTCACTTTTTAAATGACAATTGCGCGGTCATGCTACGATGTACCTAAACTACATTTTTATCATTTTGTTCCCACAAATAGAGCTTTCTTTTGGTGGTATTTGATCACCTCTGTGGTTTTTATTTTTTTGCTAAACGAATAAAAACAAAGACCGAAAATTTTGAAAAAAAAAGTTTTTCTTTGTTTATGTTATAACATTTTGTAAATAAGTAAGTTTTCTCCTTCACTGATGGGCACTGATAAGCTGCACTGATGGCATTGGGCACTGATAAGGCGGCAACGATGAGGTGGCACTGATGGGCATTGATGAAGGGCACTGATGCGCACTGATAGGCAGCACTTATAGGTGGCACTGATATGCGCCACTGATGGGCATTGATAGGCAGCACTGGTGGGCACTCATAGGTGGCACTCCTGGGCACTGATGGCCACTGATAGGCGACACTGGGCAATGAAAGGCTGCACTGATGGGTACTTATGGGTGGTACTGATAGACAGTACTGCTGGGCACTGATAGGCGGCACTGAAAGGCGGCACTGATGGGCATTGATGGGCACCGATGGTTGGCACTGGATTTCACTGATAAGCATCACTGGCAGGCATTTTTCAATTACACTGATTGACAGCTGCCTGGGCACTGATTGTAATTTCCCTTGTGGTCTAGGGGGGCATACCTGGTGGTCCAGTGTAGTGGCCATCCCTGGTGGTCCTGGTGGCATTCTGGTGGTCCTGGGCGGGCATCTGAGATGGGGGCTGCGCTGATAAACAATCAGCACAAACCTCCCCTGTCAGGAGAGCAGCCGATCGGCTCTCCTCTATTCGTGTCTGTAAGACGTGAGTGAGGAAAAGCCGATCACCGGCTTTTCCTGTTTACATCGTGATCAGCCGTGATTGGACATGGCTGATCACGTGGTAAAGAGTCTTTGTCAAAGACTCTTTACCTAGATCGGCGTTGCGGTGTGTGAGACTGACACACCGCAACAAATCGGCTTAATATCCTGTCGATGTCATATGACATCCGGTCAGGATATCGCAACCACTTTGCTGACGTCATATTGCTATATGGCGGGCGGCAAGTGGTTAAAATGCAAGACACAACATGATTCTGAGGTCACACATGCCCACACACACTCAGTACTCTACCTGTGGTTTCCTTGAGCCACCAAAATTCATTTTTGAAAAACGATACAACATACCAGTCCAGCGTTTTACAGATGGCTGGCAAAATATTACTTCCCAAGACACATTTAATTTAAACCCGTTTTTTATTATACATTTTATTATTGTTTATCTTTTAGGATTTTAAATATATATATATATTTTTATATTGTTTTTATACAATTTTTGTATAGAGGAGGGCCCCTTCTGTCAGGGGGTCCCAGGGCAATTTCCTCTTTTGCCCCCTTTTAAATCCAGTGCTGGGTCTTAGGCCAGGTTGTATTGGTAACCACATTATAGCCTACAAGTAGGTCAGGACAAGGTGAAGGGAAATCCTCTGGCTTCCTATATTGATTCCAGCGATGCACTCACTCCAATAAATTTGCAGCTCAATGAGTCTCACTCCTCCTGCTGCATGGGAAATTCATTAGATAGACTGGACATAACAGTCACAGCAGGTGGGTGGAGCTGAGAACTCGGATGCAGATATCTCACCGCTCCTCCTACGAGATGAAACCAGGTTGACTGACCTTTTAAATGGCATTTCTTTTTGCCTTACAACATGAAAGGGTCAGAGAATAGCCTCTCTTGCCATTTTGCTGTTGGCTG
The DNA here is from genome assembly GCA_037952925.1 of Lithobates clamitans. Lineage (NCBI taxonomy): Eukaryota > Metazoa > Chordata > Amphibia > Anura > Ranidae > Lithobates > Lithobates clamitans. The sequence goes on along the minus strand of JBBGZY010000695.1, from coordinate 1,650,710 downwards.
GCAGAAAGCATTTACCGGCTGCGGCCTGATAGGATAAACCCTTGAGTTTGTCCCTCTTCAGAAGCTGTAATCATTTGTACACGAGCATGGAGAATGTACAAAAACAGATGTCACACAAAGGCCAAGACTAATCGTGCTTGCCTGGCTCTGGTGAATCACCGTCACAGCTAAAAGGGTTGACATTTGAAAATTTACATTAAAGGTTAAAAAGTTCAGCGGTACAAACTGCGCTACAAAAGCAGAGATTTATACTCGCCTCTGGTGATCCAAATAGTAGAATTACATCTACAGAAAAGAGCAAACTAAAATAAACCTACACGTCTGTAGTGTATAATGCTCCATTGCCATGCCGTATTTCTACGCAACGTGAATTGTCACCTGCAATAATCAGATTGCGTTTGGCTGTAAACAATCTCATCACACTCCAATCTGATGCACGAGCAAGGATACCCCTTGTTCTATCCTGCTTTCATGTAATTTTTCTGTGTTTTATTGAACTGCATCAGGGTATGATTATTGTTTTGTAGTATGCTGACATCTAGTGGCGGTTTTGCATCACTACAATCTGTTTACTATGTAATTTTTGTATCTCCCTCTGTCCTCCCCTTCTGTTTAGTTCATTCCTATCTAGTCCCTATTTATTTCCATGTTCCCTCAGTCAGTGTTAGCACTTTGCAGAGACAGCGCTTGAGAAAGCCATTGCCTTCTTACACTTCAAAAGACTGGAAAAACATCCTCTGTACTGCAATTAGCTGAAGTAAAATAGAGTTGGATTCAACTTCTGTGTTATAGTGAAGAGTTAAAGTGGGAGTAATTGCCCATAGTTGACTTTCACCATATAGGTAAGCCTATAGTAAGGCTTACCTATAGGTACAGTAAATATTTCCTATATGTACACCGTTTAGGAGATATTTACTTGAAATGTCACCAGCGCATGCGCTCTGAAGGATTGTGTTTGGAGGTCAGGACTCCGTGCAGGTCAGTCAAGTTCCTCCACCAAAAACTCGCTCATCCATGTCTTTATGGGCCTTGCTTTGTGCACTGGTCCAAATCATTTGGTGGAGGGGAGATTATGGTGTGGGATTGTTTTTCAGGGGTTGGGCTTGACCCCTTAGTTTCAGTGAAGGGAACGCCTACGTCGTCAGCATACCATGACATTTTGGACAATTTTATGCTCCCAACTTTGTGGGAACAGTTTGGGGATGGCCCATTCCTGTTCCAACATGACTGCGCACCAGTGCACAAAGCAAGGTCCATTAAGACATGGATGAGCGGACCTCAACCCGATAGAACACCTTTAGGATGAATTAGAGCGGAGACTGAAAGCCAGGCCTTCTCGTCCAAAATCAGTGCCTGACCTCACAAATAAGCTTCTGGATGAATGGTCAAACATTCCCATAGACACACTCCTAAACCTTGTGGTCAGCCTTCCCAGAAGCGATGAAGCTGTTATAGCTGCAAAGGGTGGGCCAACTCAATATTTAACCCCACAGACTAAGACTGAGATGCCATTAAAGTTCATGTACGTGCAAAGGCAGACTAATGCCCCGTACACACGGTCGGATTTTCCGATGGAAAATGTCCGATCGGAGCGTGTTGTCGGAAATTCCGACCGTGTGTAGGCTCCATCACACATGTTCCATCGGATTTTCCGACACACAAAGTTTGAGAGCAGGATATAAAATTTTCCGACAACAAAATCCGTTGTCGGAAATTCCAATCGTGTGTACACAAATCCGACGGACAAAGTGCCACGCATGCTCAGAATAAATAAAGAGATGAAAGCTATTGGCCACTGCCCCGTTTATAGTCCCGACGTACGTGTTTTACGTCACCGCGTTTAGAACGATCAGATTTTCCGACAACTTTGTGTGACCGTGTGTATGCAAGACAAGTTTGAGCCAACATCCGTTGGAAAAAATCCTAGGATTTTGTTGTCGGAATGTCCGAACAAAGTCCGACCGTGTGTACGGGGCATAAGACTGAGATGCCATTAAAGTTCATGTACGTGCAAAGGCAGGTGTCCCAATACTTTTGGTAATATAGTGTATTTTTTTTTTTGCACAGTAGATACAAACAGCACAGTAGTAGGTGGGCAGAGGGTGGTCTTAAATTGGACAGCAGGCGGCGTTACTGACACAGCGAGCAGACAGATGGCCTTACATTATACACAGCAGAGAAGTAACTTCCCCTGTGGTCCAGAACCAGTTTGAGTTTTGAAAAGGATGGCTCCAGTGGAACCTCTCCACTGTGTGTATAATTAATTTAATTTGAGAGAAAGCAGGCGGGACTTTTAAAGGTACCAAAATAATATCCAATAGATTTGTTAAAAATGTTTATTAAACAAAGTTTCTTTTAAAATGACAATAAATGTTCAAGAAAATTGCAATTAATTTCAAATATCATGTACAACCACTTCTTACTCTACATGTTTCGCTCATAAGAGGCGAGCTTCATTTGGGAGCGAGATCAGACGACCGGACCCTACAACCAATTTATTCTTGATTTGTTGAGGTTTATATTATCTTATAATGTATTCCTCTTTGGTCACTCCCACTACCTTCAGGTGCAGGGGGTAGCGATGGGGACAAAATGTGCCCCATTGTATGCCAACCTGTACCTGGGGGGTGGGAGCGTGACCTATTTTATAGGAAGGACATGCAAGAGTCTTTTGCAAAGGTGCTTATATGGCGTCGCTTTATTGACGAAATTTTTCTGATATGGACAGGTACCCAAAATGAGTTGCTTAACTTTTTTGAAAGTCTACAAGTTAACAACTTTAATTTAAAGTTTACCATCAATTACCACGAACAAATGCTGAGCTTTTTGGATGTCCAGCTGTTTATCAATTCTGATGGCAGTCTGGGGTCCACATTATTCCAAAAACCTTCAGCAGGGAATTCTGATTTAGGTGCAGATAGTTCTCATCCCCTACCTCTCATTATGAGTATCCCGTATAGTCAGTATTTACGGTTAAAACAAAATTGTAGCAGAGAGGCAGATTTAGAAAAAGAGGCCAAGGCTCTACAATCTCGCTTGTTAGAAAGGGGCTACAGCAATAAATGCTGCAAAAGGGCCTATAATCGAGCAAAAAATCAAGGTAGGGAACAACTTATTCATGGGCAAAAAGTCACCAAACCCCAGAGTGGGGTGAGGTTAATCACCCGCTACTCGGGGCAACAAAAATAAATTAGAAGTATCATGCAAAAATATTGGTGCCTACTGCTTGCTGTATCAAAATATGTAAAAACTTACCCGGAAATAACCTTCCGAATGTTCTAAGTCTCTAAGAGACAATATGATTCACAGTCACCATCAACCTAGAAAGGTAAGCCTAAATGTACGCACGGGAACCTTCCCCTGCGGAAAATGCAATTTCTGCAGGTTCATTTATGGGGCCCATGAAATTGCATTGCCTGATGGACGTACAGTATCTTCAGACAACGATTCCTCGCCAATTGTCAATCGGTGGGGGTGGTCTATATTATGATGTGTGACTGTGGTGCATACTACGTGGGTAAAACAAAAAAACATTCTTTCATCGCATTCATGACCACGTCAGATTAGTCTCCAGATCCAAAATGGCAACTCCCATTAGCCGCCACATGGGCCTTTTCCATGCATTCAATCTGTCCAAAATGCGTTTTTTTGACAACGATAAGTTGTTACTACAGCGAGAGGCTTGATGGATTCATACTCTAGCAGCTCTCAAACCGCCTGGACTGAACGATGCATTCAGTTTCAAGCCAATTTTATGAATAGTGTCTTCTTCGCCCTTGTCCTATTCCCTGGTTTCAGCTTATCCAGGCAAACAAACTGAATTTGTGGGGGAAAACATTGTTGTATTTCTTCCTATGTTTTGCCCATCTTTCATCTGGCATAATATAAAGCTTTCTTTTCAATAAAATTTAAATCGATATCTAAATCAATATTGACTCTCTGTTTATGCGTAGTTTTTATTTGGAAAACACTGTGCTGTTTATCTGTTTCTCTGCTTCTATGTACATGTGAAGCTGGTTATACATGCCGCAGTTCTGGATGCCGACAAATTAATATAATATTACAATGCTTGATTGATTATTGGAGCAATTGGTGTTTAACCAACCACCCTTAGTTCTGCTCGGGCCCCTAGATTGGAAGCCTGTCCATCCTCCTTGTGACAGCGTTATGACTGGGAGCCAGTGGTCTGTTCTCCTTGTCATACTTGGAGATCTCCGTTCTTGTCTGTCATGCTGGGGGCGGAGTGGAGCCTTTGTCCACCCGTCCCCTTTGTTGATCTGCCAACTGTTGATTTTCCAAAATGGCGGAGAGTGACAACGCACGTCAGCGTGTGAGGTCACACCCGCCACTTGAGTATTGGACATGCAAAGTAGCGCCGTCAATACGTCCACGCTCTGCCGACTACGTCAGACACCGGCGGGACAGAGAGAGCTCAAATGGTGGCGGTTTGCCACCATACACTGACAGGGAACTTGTGCATGCAAGAGACTGCTTGGTCGTGTCTATCTCTTTTCTCCCCCTTCTCCTAGCAAGTCTCTTTGGGACTCCTCTTTTTTTGACATGTGTAAGTACATTTATTTCTCTTTATGCCTATGGATTGCGCTCATTGTGGAGGCTCTGGCTTCCTTGGTTTCCAGCTGCCTGCTTATGCAGGATAGGGTGGCACTTTTTGTCTTGCCACAGATGGTCAAAGAATGTCATCTAATCCTCTGTGGTTGCTATGCTTCCCTTTAAACTGGCCCTTGGATATTGGCCCCCATTTAAGAGGGGAATAAATCCATTTATTTCTAATTATATACAATAGAAACCTTTATAAATAGGAAATGTTTTTTCTTTTTTGTTGCAGGACTCTGGCTGATACCTCAGATAGACAGACTTGGCAGCAAGGAGTGCTGCAGGCCTATCTTTGGGCTCCGCCAAGGTGCAGCGAACACTATCTTCTGTGTATTTGCGTCGGGTATCCTAGCAATATATTCTATCCCCATATTTTTGGGGAGAGAAGGTCATATTGGTTCTATACCATCAACTAGGTTTGAGGTAAACCTTGCTTCGCCTTTTACAAATTGATACTATTTTTTGTTTAACTCTGGTCCAAGTAATCAGGACCAGTTCAGGTTGAAAACTTACATATGAATTTTACCTTTCAGAATATTTACCCTCTCTCTATGGCTGCAATTGGGTCTCCCTTTTAACCCAGGCTCCAATCTAGGAACTAGAAATCTATATTTTATGAATAAAAAGCATCTGGTAGTCATGCATCCTCAGTTCATCATCACGTTAAATGTATATATTTACGATTTATGACATGTTATGTGACTATGCAATATTTTCTCATGGCAATTTCTAAATACAATTTTTTATGATTGTTGTTTCTTTTGTAGTATTTAAACTTCATGCAACACTTTCAAAAGCTCCTGAGGAAGTTCTTATGAGGGAAACATGTAGAGTAAGAAGTGGTTGTACATGATATTTGAAATGATATGTGATTTTCTTGAACATTTATTGTCATTTTAAAAGAAACATTGTTTAATAAACATTTATCTTTTTAACAAACCTATTGGATATTATTTTGGTACCTTTTAAAAGTCCCACCTGCTTTCTCTCAAATGAAACAATTTACTTATTGGGATGTGGTTTCCTTCTTGACCTCTCATTGCCTAGTTCTAAAATTTATGTGTGTATAATTAAGCTCACCTCTTACTAAAATCCCCCCCCCCCCCCCTAAAGTTAAGAGTAACTGATGAGGCTGTGGCATCCAAATACAAAATTTTAAAAAAGTTAACTTTTTTAAATAGAAATAAAGGTGTATTGTGATATGTAACTCCATATCCTGTACTGTATTACAATAGTCTTTTGCAGTCTGTTCACAAATACTTTACATTTCAACAAAATTCCCTTCTTATCTTGCCAGCAGTACTGCTTAGGCAACATTTGCTTGATGAAAGCTATCTGTGTACGTTCCCTTTAAAATTGTATATTACTATAATTCATTTCATTCATAATGGATTTTCAACCACCCCTGCAGAGAGGAAAGGGTGGATTTTCTAAATGCCTGAGTTTTTAAATGCCACTTTATGCATTGACATACGGTACCTACTTTTTCTGCAACAGGTGTGACTGAGCTGCTACTTCCTGATAGAAGTCATCCACTTCAAATACAGGGAACTCAGCCTGGAAAGGTCTCCGTAGCCTTCATAAGCAATCAGAAACGGGGAAAAGGCGAGCGCCACTGTAATGCATTTATTTTTATAATGCATGTGAAAATTACCAAAAACTCCAATTCGTTTCAGTGCTTAGGCCTTAGTCATGGCTACAGGCCTAAGGCCTAACGGCTGAAAGCATTGGAGTTTTTAGCTATTTTTCATATGTGTTAAATCAAGATGCATGCATTTTTAAGCCGATACAGTGGCGCTCACCTTTTCCCTTTTTCTAGTACCTCCTTCATCTATCTGGACAGTATGCTCATCTACTGACTTCAAAAAGACACAACTTTTTAATCCACTGCAATTTTACTTCAAATAATCTCAGTACAGAGAATGTTTTTCTTTTGAAGTGTAAGAAGACAATGACTTTCCTGTCTGTGAAAAGTACTAATACTAACTGAGGGAGGGAGAGGGCAAAGTGAGGACATTAAATCACACCAGTTGTAGTGGTCCAAAGCTGCAACTCGATGTCAGAATACATTGAACAATAACAATAACAAAAAAATACAAATTGGTGGAACAGAACAGTGGTTTCTGATCCTCAAGATACGGTTTTGGGGGAACAGCTAGTAATAAGAGGAGGGTGACCCTCAGAGGTGGAAGAGGCAATATCCCTACATGCCATCATGGCAACAAAGGGAGCACTGGTGTCGAAGGTGTAGTTGTAGGGCAACAGTCCACACAATTTTTAAAGTGTTACTAAACCCAGTACCCTGCATTTACTATATCTGGTCTCCCACAGAACACAGAACATGGGAATGCAATAGTTTTAGTAAATATAAACTGCTAAATACCTAGTCTTGTGACTTCTGGGGTAAAGCTTGTAGAAGGAGTTTTCATTCTCCCATGATTTTCCTATGAGGCTGCAGGACCCCTATCCTCTGTCTGGACAGTGCTGATTGGCCCTATGCTGATCATATGAACTTTCCCAAGAAAAAAAAACTCTCTAGCAATACACACCAAACTGAGATGGTTTGGGAACTCTGGAAGAAGGGGAGGATCACACAGCCTTTTTACACAATGCAATGGATTAACCCCTTAGGTTCCACAGTGAGTATAATAAGCCTGCTTTACTGCATATAGAGACAGATTTTACTGTTGTGGGTTTAGTAACACTTTTTTTTTTTTATATTTATTTATTTAAATTTTCAAATACAAAAAATAAATAGCTCTCCTCCAACAGAGAGTTTACATTAACACTTCTTGCAAAATCATTCTATTATATACCCACTTACATTTCCGCCCCCCTCCTCCCCCCTCTATCCCTCCCAGCCCCCCGTCTGCAGATGGTCACCGTAGTGCTAAATAGGGTGCCCCTGTTATAACTGGACTATCCGAAATCCCCTCCCCATTATTCCCTCCTTGTAACCTCCTCCAGATAGCTCCAAGAACTTTTATAATTTCGCCATACTGCCCATTTATCCACCCGAACCTCCCCCTTCTTGATCAATTCCCTCACTATCCAAACCCTCCATGTTATATATTTCATTTATACAGAAGAGCCAATCTCGAGTGTTTGGGCTATCTGGATTCAACCAGTTCCTCGCAATCTGCCTCTTGGCCACGTCCAGCAAGATGGGTACTATAGATTTTTGATATTGCTTGATGGGCTCTTCCGTACCGTGAAACAAACAAACCCATGGATCTTCTACCAAGGTTTTACCTGCGATAACTTTGGTTATTTTTATAATTTTTTCCCAGAAAGTTTTGATGACAGCACACTCCCACCAGATATGTGCCATCGTTCACACAGCCCCACATCCCCTCCAACATTCCTCCGATATTGCCGGGTCAAACTTGCTTATTTTGTCTGGAGTGGCGTACCACCTTGCTAGGCATTTAAAATGTATCTCTGTCCTCTTACTGTCTACTGCTGATTTATGTAGCATCTTCAAAATCTTTCCTAATGTGAAATTACTACACCGTGACCCTAACTCCCTTTCCCATATCTTAATATACTGGGGCACCTCCAGCTCCTCCCTCTCGCTCAGAATCTTATAGATGTGAGAGACAAGGCCCCTCGGTTGCTCCTTCTCACAGAGCTGCTCAGGGGGTCTGTACTCTTCCTTACTTCTGAGTGGTTTCGGCAATTTCCTGATAAAGAAAGACAGCTGGAGGTACCTACACGGATCAATAGAGAAATTCTCAGACCTATCTTTTAACTAAATAGGTGCATATTTTCCCTTCTCTAATTACATCTTTTAGTTGTGTACTGTCCCTTCCACAGTGAGTATAACAAGCATGCTTTACTGCATATAGAGACAGATTTTACTGTTGTGGGTTTAGTAACACTTTAACCACTTCAATACCGGGCACTTAGACACCTTCCTGCCCAAGCCAATTTTCAGCTTTCAGCGCTCTTGCAATTTGAATGACAATTGCGTGGACATGCAACACTGTACCCAAACAAATTTTTTATCATTTTGTTCCCACAAATAGAGCTTTCTTTTGGTGGTATTTGATCCCCTCTGCGATTTTTATTTTTTTGCGCAACAAATAAAAAAATATCGAAAATTTTGAAAAAAAACACGTTTTTCTTTGTTTCTGTTAAAATTTTTTGTAAATAAGTATGTTTTCTTCTTTAATAATGGGCACTGATATGGCTGCACTGATGGGCACTGATATGGCTGCACTGATGGGCACTGATAAGGCTGCACTGATGGGCACTGATGGGCACTGATAAGGCGGCACTGATGGGCACTGATTGGTGGCACTGATGGGCGTTGATAGGTGGCACTGATAGGTGGCACTGATGGGCACTTATAGGCGGCACTGATGGACACTCGTAGACGGCACTGATGGGTACTTATGGGTGGCACTGATGGGTACTTATGGGTGGCACTGGTAGGTGGCATGGATGGGCACTGATGGGCACTGATAGGTGGCACTGATGACACTGATGGGTGGCATTGCTGGGCATTACTGATTTCATTTGTTACATAATGGTGTCAGTCAGTGCCCATTTGTGGGCACTGATTGGCACAGATTGGGCATTCATTTGCACATGTGGATGGCCATGGGGTACATACCTAGCCATCCACATGTTGCCCCCTTCCCTGGTGGTCCTGGCGGCTTCCCTGGTGGTCTAGTGTGGGCATCCGTGGGGGGGCTTCACTGATAAACAATCAGCGCAGACCCCCCCTGTCAGGAGAGCCACCGATCGGCTCTCCTCTACTCGCGTCTGTCAGACACGAGTGAGGAAAAGCCGATCAATGGCTTTTCCTGTTTACATCATGATCAGCCGTGATTGGACACAGCTGATCACGTGGTAAAGAGCCTCCGACGTAGGGTCTTTACCGAGATCGGTATAGCGGTGTGTCAGACTGACATACCGCACTACCGATCGCTGCGATGTGCACCCCCACGGGCGCGTGGTGGCTGTTATCCTGCAGGGTGTCATATGACGCCCAGTCAGGATAACTGAACCACCACCCGGACGTCATTTTGCTATAGGCTGGGCGGGAAGAGGTTAAAGTGGTTGTTAAGTCACTCTAACATTTATACACCATCAGCGCTGTCTCCTATTGCAGTGTCCCCCTCTGTGTGGGATTTATAAAAAAAATGCTGTAAATACCTTATTTTAGAGTGGCACTCCAGGATCACATGACCAGCCGGCTCTCTCCTTTCCTCCTCTGACAGATGCAGCGGGAGGGGCTGAGATTCCCCTGCTGACGTCAGTCGGAAGGGGAAGAGGAGAGCCAGCCGGTCATGTGATCGCGGATCGCCACTCTGAAATTAGGTATTTACAGCATCTTTTTTAATATATCGCAGATGGGGACACTACAATAGGAGACAGCGCTGATGGCGTATAAATGTTAGAGCTTTTGAAGCAGCAGGAAGGGGGGGGGGCGGGCACTCTCACTAGCCGACAGGCAGGGAGGGGGGAGGAGGACACAGGAGCACAGAGAAAACAAACCGCCTGATGGAGGCACGTAAACTGACCACGGTGTCAGGGTCAGCAGCCATGATACACCGTGGTCAGTTTACATGGGGAGGGTAGAAACTGGCAGGATCAGCTAGGTTTTTTAAGTGATAGATGGGGCCAAATGACACAGCACAAATATTATGCTTTATAACATGCTTTTAGTAAAACTACACATGCATACATCAATTTTGTTTTAATCAATTTTCTCTAACAGTTTTTGAATGTATAAAATCATGATCATTTTTAACCACTTCCCGCCCGCCCTATAGCGGATTGACGTCCGGGAAGTGGTTCTGTTATCCTGACTGGACGTCATATGACGTCCAGCAGGATAACATGCCGCAGCGCGCCCCTGGGGGCGCGCATCGCGGCGATCGGTGGAGCGGTGTGTTAGTCTGACACAACGCTACACTGATCTTGGTAAAAAGCCTCCGGCGGAGGCTCTTTACCACGTGATCAGCCGTGTCCAATCACGGCTGATCACGCTGTCAATAGAAAGAGCCGTTGATCGGCTCTTCCTCACTCGGGTCTGACAGACGCAAGTAGAGGAGAGCCAATCGGCGGCTCTCCTGGCAGGGGGGGTCTGCGCTCATTGTTTATCAGCACAGCCCCCCCTCAGATCACCCCACTGGACTACCAGGGATGCCACTAGGACCACCAGGGAAGGGGCAACGTGGATGGCCAGGTATGTACCCCATGGCCATCCACATGTGCCCAATCAGTGCCCACAAATGGGCACTGATTGGCACTATTATATCCATGATCTGCCCAGCAATGCCCAGATCTGCCCAGCAATGCTCTATCAGTGCCACCTGTCATTGCCCATCAGTGCCACCTGTCAGTGCCCATCTGTGCCCATCTGTGCCCATCAGTGCCCACCTATCAGTGCCCATTAGTGCCACACATCAGTGCCACACATGTGTACCCATCAGTGCCACCCATATATACCAATCAATGCCACCTACGAGTGCCCATCAGTGCCGCCTATGTGTGCCCATCGGTGCCACCTATGAGTGCCCATCAGTGCCGCATACCAGTGCCACCTATCAGTGCCCATCAGTGCCACCTATTAGTGCCACCTCATCAGTGCCACCTCATCGGTGCCCATCAGTGCCGCCGTATCAGTGCCCATCAGTGCAGCCATATCAGTGCCCATTATTGAAGGAGAAAGCGTACTTATTTACAAAAAAATTTAACAGAAACAAAGAAAAACTTGTTTTTTTTTTTTAAGTTTTCGGTCTTTTTTTATTTGTTGCGCAAAAAATAAAAACAGCAGAGGTGATCAAATACCACCAAAAGAAAGCTATATTTGTGGGAACAAAATGATAAAAAATTTGTTTGGGTACAGTGTAGCATGATTGCGCAATTGTCATTCAAATTGCAACAGCGCTGAAAGGTGAAAATTGGGCTGGGCGGGAAGGTGTCTAAGTGCCTGGTATTGAAGTGGTTAAAAAGTTGTATTGAAAACAATAAATGATTTGTTCGGTATACCATAAATATTATAAATTAATTGATCAAAAATTTCAGCCTGTCTGATCACTTTGTTTTTTGTTCAACCTCAAGCAAAATGATTAAAAATTGTGGACTTTTGTAGGCAAGACTGGAACAGCAAACACATTTATTGTTAATAATAAGTAAGAATAGCAAACAGCAACCTCTCAAATGACGAGACTGAAGTACATGCTGCTATTTTATTGATTATGATTTTTATCCCTATTTGCTCCATTCATTATTGCAATCTCCTCCCACATAAACATCCATCTTTAAGACTAGTATTAGAACTTTAAAACATAGTATCTATACCTGGATTTCTTCCATGGCCACAGTCGCTGGTATGTGTCAGAGCCAACGTCTACACCCCTCATCCTTCTTCACAAGTTTTCAGAGACAAAAGATCTGTGCAGATTCTCTTTCGTGTTCTGTTGTGCCTCCGTTATAACATCTGTCTTCTAGCAGCTAAATATAAGTTTATATATTTCATAACGGCTGCAGAGGGATGACTTCCAGGTTTTTATAAAACTTCCCAGCAACAGAGAAGGTTTGCGTCTCGGAAGCAGCGAGAGCAGGAAGAATATTGTAAACATTTGTATGGGGACCACCTAATGCCACATTCATGCCAGGAATCGTATCCTTACTTTCCCACGGGAAGATCCATACAGGGCACAGTTAGGTTCACAAAAATATTCCCATAATATACTATATAGGAAGCATGATGCTGAAAGAGGAATTCCGGGCAAACAAAAGTAAGTCCACATATGTGTTAATTGGAAAAAACTAAATATAGTTTAACATATTGTTAGTACAACTGCCTTAAATCTACCTTTGCATTACAATTCCACAGCCCCTTGCATGGCAGAAATCATGCTGTAAGGGAGAGGTTCTGAAAAGGAATTGGACTATATTGCACAGTGCTGTCTGTGTGACCTGTTCCAGGTACTGGCAGCTAAAGAGAGAAGCATTTAAAGGCATTATAATCCTTCCTACCTGCATCTTGTGTTTTTTACCTGCATAAGATGTGCATTGATCATGAAGTTTCATTGTGTTATTTGTTGCCCTGTCTGCACAGCCTATAATAAAGTAAATCATCACATTCCAATGCCAGAAATTTCTGTTTGTTTAAAACATGAGGCATGAGGCGTAACACTGCACAGCTTAATGCATGACCTCTGTCTGTAGTCTAAGAACTGACACTTCCTGTAAATAAACTGCATATCTCACAATCCCTTGGTCCCAGTCTAGTATTCTGCAAGTGAGAGCTAAACAGTAATTAGATCTGACACAGACATATATAGGAGGATCAATTAACAGAAAACGTTCCTTTCTGAAAGAGATGTGTTTTCATCACATCAGCATTTGTGATCTGTCATAGCCCCACCCTGTATTAAAGTGTATGTCCAGTCCATTTTTTTTTCATTTTGGATAGAGTGAGGAAGGATTGGAACCCCTGCAAGGTTTTTATTGATATCTGGAGCTCTGTTATTGATATTTTCCTCAAGGTGACAACAGTTTCATCAAAAAAGAAAGTGTGGGAAACAACTGGGGCACCTAAAGCAGTAAAAGGATGACTGGGGTCCTAGCATTTTCTATCTCTACTAAAAACATACTTGTTATTTCTGTGTATGTTGCATAGTAAAGGTGTTGTCAGTATGATAGGGTGCAGTGGCTATCGGTTAACATCATACAGGGGTACTGTATGTATCACCACTCTATCTAAAACTAAAGAAAAAAGTGACAAGGAAAGGGAAGACCCCCCACTATACCAACATTCAATAATTGTATAGAAAGTATTGATTGAGTTAGAAAAAAAATCCTTTTTAAAACAAGGCAGACTTTTGGGCATATTATGAGGCGGTAGTTAATAAAATAGAATATCTTTATTACAAAAATTATTAAAATTACATTGAATGGACAAAGACACCCTATTATCTGGCAAGGTCAAAAATACCCAATAGAATGGACATGGAAGTATGGATCCAAAAATCTAGTATATCTAATCCATAAGGGATACAAAAACACTGTGTAAAGGTATCAAAGAGTTGGATCCATGAGCTTCTCCATGCCTTCTTGTCAACGCGTTTCGCAATTTTAATAGCTTCCTCAGGACATACTGGGTAGGTGCTGATAAGCCTTGAGACCAGGTATAGAGAGACACCACACAAGACAGATTACGGATCAATATAAATCCTTCCCGCAGATAGAATTTGCAGAAGTGGAGAATAAACCAATTATTTTGTAAAGGGTTGAGGAGGAGAGGAAGTCTCACCCCCAATGTAACTGATGATTCTATTAATGGGAGATAGGATGATTCAATCAGAGTAAGGTACTGAATGGAAAGGGGAACCACATATTAGACACCACGATATGTCTGTCGATATCAAATACTTGTATAATAACCCCTGAACGGGGGACACGATTTTTGCTTTTATATATCCCAATCATCAGATTAGTGAGTACATGGAGCCTTGTTTTCATGTATCAAGAGTTCCTCATTTTGGAGGGCTTATTTATAGAGCCAGAACCAAAAAATCCCAAATGGGGTATGAGGTGCCTCTCCTGGGAAGGATTAATAGTGCGCATGTCCCTGCCGGTTCACCAGTGACCATTTGCTTACTATGCTCAAATACAGACACATGCCTCTTTAAGTACTTTTACCCGAGCTCTATGGGTTCTTGGACATGCCCAGGGAAGATCAATTTCTTTGCTCACTCCCTCAATAACTAGAGATCTGTAGAGAGGCCACACCTAATGAGGGAAAGGTAGCTGGACAAGTGGTCTGTAGCCTGGGGAGAGGCTCTCCACTGTCAGAACCAGGGTGCAGGCAGTCGGGTTGGAATCTAATGGCATGCTGCTTTTCTGACCCAGCTACTGTAAGGAGCCCCTCCCCCAATTATTACAAGTGTACTGCAGTTCCACTTTGATGGCCCTGCATTCTTGGTCCTTGGTTCCCTCCAGCTGTGTGCCTGTGTTACCAGAACTATCCCAGACTTCAATAAGTGGAATGCTGTTTATGAGGCTAAGCACAAGCTTTTTTGTACTGTTTTACTGAAGTAGTGATTCTCAGTTTGACTCTCTGGGACTCTTTAATACTTTGCAAAAGAGTTCTTGCGCCAAATTTATAAAAGGTGTGCGACAGTTCCATAATTTCTTCCGACGACTGCAACAAATTAATTAAATTGCAACACTTTTCTGATGTGTCTCTTTGGCTACAACAAATTCATTAAGAAATACTGCCATATCCGGGTTAGGAAAACTGTAGGTCATGTTGGAGTAATTTGTGTCGATTCTGATGCATCCACGTATAAAATCATGTACATGTTTCCAACATGAATTTGTCACACACACTGACATTTGAGAGATGAAACACACTTCTGAAAAACTCCTTATGAATCTGTTCAGAGACTGTTGTAACAAATTTGTAGGACCCCCCTGACCACCAGAGGCAAATTAAGGACTTCCAGAGACAAAGCGGGATAGCATTTAACCTTGGGCTCCCCGAGTCTATGGTGAATGGTGGGGGATGAAAGACATTGGGCGTCAGTCAACTAAGCTGAATTTATTTAGCAACATTTTATCAGAAAGAAGAAAGAGTTTAAAGCATTAAAAGCCCAGAGCACAAATTCTCAAACTCCAGTCTTCACAAGCACATCACAACATTCAACTGTATCACATAATGGTTACATTCAAGGCATCCCCATGAGTAAGCTCTGGTGGGTGGGGTGAAACACATTGGGGGTGTGGCCTGATGGAGGTCCAGGCTGAGACTGTCATTCACTATTACACAACAGGCTTTGACTTGATGTGCGGCTCCAGGGACTCCTGTCACTCTCTACATTCCAGGCATGCAGTGGATGATAACTGTCACAGTTGCTTGTGCTCTCAACCAAACTGTCAATCTATCAAATGGCTGGTGTCGTAACTGATCCCGTGTGTAGCACCATGAGGACTGCAGATCAAACGAAGGCTAAGATGGTAGCTTCCTTGGCTGTAAATTATAGGAGAGTTTATTTCCGCCTTGGGTAAACCAAGTTCTGCATTTCTGTAACTTAGCAGTACTTTGGCTGGTGAGTAGAGGGCTCTATCCATTCCATAAGCGAGTTACCATTCTCTGGCTCCAGCTGTTCAAAGCTATCCAGGGCACATCTTTTGGCAGAGATTCTTTTCCCTGGTACTCCAGCCTGAATAGAGTTTCGTCCTTTACAAGGACAGCTCCAGATCTGTAGGCAGAAGGAGGATATCCGCACTGACAGCACTCCTCTCTAGACCTAAGCCTAAGACCTAAGCCTAAGGAGGAAGACCTTCTACTCAAAGTTAACCCAAATATGTATATGCTTACCCAGCATGTACCACTGGTAACAAAACTCCTAGTTGTTGGCCGGAGAAGGACACAAATATTCATGCTTCAGTCCTATTGTCTTTCTCCTCTCTATGACCAGAGATACTCCATGATAGCAGGCAGGAGTAAGTGATCAGGCTGTAGTTATTGAAACTGATGGAAAGCAGCACCATCAGTTAAGCCAGTGTTTCTCAACTCCAGTCCTCAAGGCGCACCAACAGGTCATGTTTTCAGGCTAACCATTATTTTGCACAGGTGATTTGATCAGTTTCACTGCCTTAGTAATTACCACAGACATGTCAAATGAGGGAAATCCTGAAAACATGACCTGTTGGGGCGCCTTGAGGACTGGAGTTGAGAAACACTGAGTTAAGCACCAGCTGGTACAGCCAGGCAGTACAACATTTGATAAGACACTTCGCTTAAGGTAGGGTGGGTTCAAAATCTATAAAGGCCAGCCACATGACCGAGCCGCAGAGATATTGCTGTGAAGAACCCATGTTAGTGCAGCTTTCATTATTCTGCAGTGTATGCATGCGCTTTGCCAACATCAGTCTGTTTTACATTATTCTGCAGGGTATTCATGATTTTTGCCATCCGGAATATGTTTTGCATTATTGCTTCTAATTTTAGACCTGTTTAGTGAACGGAATATTACATTACTTGCTGCCTGATTATTAGGTCTATTCTGTTTAATGACTAAAGATTTTAAGCAAAAACTGATTTTAAATATAAATAGTTAATAAAGATATGAAACATCAGTTAAAACGGTATAAACATAGAAGGGAAAATAAAATTGACTTTAAAACGTTATCAGAATAATACATTTTGAATAAGGTCAATGATGTTGGCAAATGTGTTTAGAAGAAGTAATTGTGTCAGCAAGTGAGGGAAATGTGCTTTATAAATCAGGTGGATGAGAGTAAATGGTTAATCATGGGCAAGTCTTCTATTCGACTCTTTACATCTCCTTACATACAGTATATTCAGAAATAAAGGGTTACACTACATTTTACTTCTGTGCAGTCTAACGCTTTCAGGAATTTTCAGCTTGAAAAGCTTCTCCCTCAACTGCCCCCGACAGGCAGATTTGCAGCAGCGCACATTGAGCCGGCATATCTCTTTCCTAACCGTTCAGCAATAGTGGTTTCAATTATTCATCAATGCTACCGCCGAACAGTCCTTATCTGTTCGTTCATCGCTCCATCAGCCACATTTTCACACTTGAAGCTGTGTAATTAAATACTGCCTTTGTAACTGCTAGAGACTGACAGGTCCCATGGATATGGCCGTTAATTGCCAGGTGTTTCGAAGACTGAGAAATATTAGCATTTGCAGAAAATATCTGGTTGTTATAAGAGGAAACTTTTTGTAAAAGATTTACCCCGGTCATTGCCAAAAAAAACTGGTTTGGTTGTCACACTAATCCTTTGGCTTCTATAAATTTTGAGCTGGAACAAGTAAGCAAGTCAGGAGAGCTAACTTTATTGCTGAAGACTCTGAAGACAGAGAAAGCCAGGTGACTAGCATTTTACAGTGGTCAGGAATAGCAGCCTCTGCATTTTTCTCATGGCAGGTTTTTAGGTGAATATCCTAATTGAATGGTATGGTTTTTAACCGCTTGCCGACCAGCCGCCATCATTATACTGCGGCAGGTTGGCATGGCTGCACGAAACGCCATAGGTGCACGTCGGGCGCTTTAAGAGCTATAGGGGTGCACGTGCGCGCTGATGCGCGTGTCCGCGGCCGCGATGTCCGACGGCCACCCACGATCGCTCCACAGAGAGCCAGAACAGGGATCTGTCAATGTAAACAAACAGATCCCCTTTCTGACAGGGGAGTAGAGAAAGATCCGCTGTTCCTAGTGATCAGGAACAGCGATCTCTCTCCTCCTCTAGTCAGTACACTCCCCCCACAATTAGAAACACCTCCCTAGGGAACACTTAACCCCTCAAGCGTCCCTAGTGTTAACCCCTTCCCTGCTAGTGACATTTATACAGTAATCAGTGGCTATTTTTAGCTTTGATCGCTGTATAAATGTCACTGGTCCCAAAAAAGAGTCAAGTGTCCAATCGCAGTCCCGCTAAAAATTGCAGATCGCCGCCATTACTAGTAAAAAAAAATAAATAAATAAAAATGCCATAAATCTATACCCTATTTATATATTTTTTTTTAACTTTTGCACAAACCAATCAACATGCGCTTATTGCAAATTTTTTTTTTACCAAAAATATGTAGAAGAGTACATATTGGCCTAAACTGATGCAGAGATGTGTTGTTTTTTTTTTGGATATTTAGTATAGCAAAAAGAAAAACATTATTGGTTTTTTTTTCAAGATTGTTGATTTTTTTTGTTTATAGCGCAAAAAAATTAAAACCACAAAGGTGATCAAATACCACCAAAAGAAAGCTCTATTTGTGGGAAATTTTGTTTGAGTACAACGTCGTACGACTCTGCAATTGTCAGTTAAAGTGACGCAGTGCTGTATCGCAAAAAATGGCCTGGTCATTAAGGGGGCAAATCCTTTCTGGTCCTTAAGTGGTTAAAGGGACCCTGTCACCTATAAAATTAGCACTTATTAACTTACTTTCTGGCGGCCCGGGTACTGAGAAGCTGCCCCAACTCCATTCCCCAGCCACTGAAAGTATTCAATCATTGGATGCCAACCACCTGTTGTATTGTTAGTAACATGTCACAGAATCTGCCCTTGTGCATAACAGAGGCCAGAGTCCAGGAAGGATTAGAGAAGCTTAACATAAATAAATCTCCATGACCGGATGGCTTACACCCAAGAGTCCACAAAGAACTCAGGTCAGTCTTTATGGACAGCATACTGCATACTGACAGGAATGGTACCGGCTAATTGGTGAAGTCCACATGGTACCAATATTCAAAAAAGGGCAGAGATATAATCCTGGAAACTACGGGCCTGCAGTCTAGCATCAATAGTATGTAAACTATTTGAGGGGATGATAAGGGACCATATCCAAGAATCTGCTGATGAAAACAGTATCGTTAGCAGTAATCAGCATGGGTTTACGAAAGGTCGCTCTTGCCAAACCAGACTATTAACATTTTACGAGGAAGTGGGCATCTGAACAAAGGTAGGCCGGTAGATGTGGTGTATCTGGATTTTGCAAAGGCATTTGATACAGTTCCCCACAAACGCTTAATCTACAAACTGAGGTCTGTGGGTATACTATAGACCATAGAGTTTGTTCTTGGATAGAAACTGATTGTGGGGGCGTGCCCAAAGGGTGGTGATAAATAATGTGTACTCAGAATGGTCAAGAGTGATTAGTGGGGTACCACAAGGCTCTGTCCTGTGTTTTGCTTGCGTCTATCTAGAAAGGTTACTCTGTGGTATAAGCAAGGAAGCTGAGACTTCTGCAGTGTGTAAATATGCTTTTACTATACAAAGATGCTGTACATGCAAAACTATTACAATATTAGGAATACAATACAAAACTGACAGATATATATATACCAAGCAAAATGCCTAGCAAATGAACAGCATATGGTCTATACCAGTACAAATACACTTAAAGGTTACTTATCTTCTGGTACTGTATGCTCATTATCTCCATTGATAACGATTCTTCTGGAAATCAGGCACTGTTCTTGTATCATGAGTGGCTTCTGATCTTCAAAGCATGATGATGTGTGTGCCCAGCTTATGCCTGAATTCCCCTTTTATGTGTCAGGCTGTTTACCATCGTTACCAAACAACAGAAAACATACCTGTTTACTGTAGCTGTAGAAACAATGGACTGTTGAAAACTGTCAATTGAATACAAAATGGCATCTACGTACCCATTGTCTACTCAAGCCAACACCTGACAGTAATCTAACAGTCATTCTTTCAGTTTGAGAGCTGAAAGAACCTCAAACAAGTAAGTCTCTCACTTGTGTACTGTAGCTATAGAGACAATAGCCTGTTGAAAACTGTCAATTGAATACAACAATACAAAGAACCCATTGTCTACTCAAGCCAGAACCTGATAGTATCTCTATGACCAACCACTATTGTGTAATGTTATGTCCCATGTATCTTATGTCTGATTAATATAAAAAAAATCATATTGTAACAAACGCAACACATCCTGGGACACCCACATGCAGAATACCCACATCCAATTTGCAATGGTTTGAACCCAGCCTAAAAGAGAGAATCTAGACAAAAACATAGTAATGTAAATATGTTAAAGCAAATACTGAAAGCAGAACTGCAGACAATGAATAGAAATATAGAAAAGTAATAGCAGAAAAAAGAACAGGTGGTTCATGATTTTTTTTTTAATTTATATGTTTTCCTTTTTGTTGTTAACTTTTCTGTCTGAGTATAAATCCATGTTTGTCCCAAGCATATTTGAATCTACTTAGTCAGTCAACAGTAAGTCAGTAAGTGAATTCAAATATGCATGGGACAACTACAGATCTATACTCAAGACAAAAAAGTAAAAAAAAAAAAAATAAAATAATAATAATAATTAAATATTAAACAAATGATTCAGACTGTCATATGTTTCTATTTATTAAATGGAGTTTTGCTTAAAATACCGTATTTATCAGCTTATAACCCGCCCTGCCGTATAACACGAACCCTAAGTTTAGGACGGAATTTTAAGGAAAAAACCTTTTAGGAGGGAAGTTTAAGGAAAAAACTTACATTTAAATGCCCATCAATGCAGCCTCGTCAGTGTATATCTGCAGCCTTGTCCAGTGTCATTGCAGCCTTGTCCAGTAGGGATGAGCTTCGAGTTCGAGTCGAACTCATGTTCGACTCGAACATTGGCTGTTCGCAAGTTCCCCGAACAGCGAACAATTTGGGGTGTTCGCCTCAAATTCGAATGCCGCGGAACACACTTTAAAAGTCTATGGGAGAAATCAAAAGTGCTCATTTTAAAGGCTAATATGCAAGTTATTGTCATAAAAAGTGTTTGGGGACCTGGGTCCTGCCCCAGGGGACATGGATCAATGCAAAAAAAAGTTTTAAAAACGGCCGTTTTTTCAGGAGCAGTGATTTTAATAATGCTTAAAGTCAAACAATAAAAGTGTAATATCCCTTTAAATTTCGTACCTGGGGGTGTCTATAGTATGCCTGTAAAGGGGCGCATGTTTCCGGACAGGGGGGTGTTCGGCTCATCCCTATTGTCCAGTGTCATTTGCAGCCTTGTCAGTGTAGCCTTGTCAGTGTAGCCTTGTCAGTGCAGCCTTGTCATTGCAGCCTTGTCATTGCAGCCTTGTCATTGCAGTCTTCCAGTTTAAAAATGGCACCACTGAGATACAGAGCCGGATGTCCTGTGTATCTCGGCGGCTCTCGGGTCCTCTCGGCAGCTCTCGAGTCCTCTCGCAGTCCCTAGCGGAGCCGAGTGTACTCAGCTCGGCTCCACTCACAGTCACGCCCAGTCCCTGAGTTATGTCCATCGTAGGGCGGGACTGGGCGTGACTGTGAGCAGAGCCGAGCCGAGTACAGTCGGCTATGTATCTCGGCGGCTCGATCCTCCGCTCACAATCAGCGGGGGATCTGCGGGGGATCAGCGTATAACACGCACCCACAATTTTCCCCTGATTTTAAGGGGAAAAAAGTGCGTGTTATACGTCGATAAATACGGTACTTGCTTTAATATATTTTAACAAATTTCTGTTACTATGCTTTAATACAGAATTTCTAGATTCTCCCTTTTAATCACTATTTTTAATTTCACAGCAGTCACTAAGCCTCCCTGGACAACAACTTCTGAGATTATATTTTAGCCACACAGATATTGCCTCGCATTTCATCAAACATCAAAAGTTAATGTAAATAGATTGTGTATAAACCAGTGGATGTTGAGGCATTCTGATACTTGTTGCCCCTTAGTAAATTAAAGTAGATTCAATTGGATTCTTTATCCTGCATCCAACAGACCCTCACTCTCAGTATACGACTTCTCTTCATAATGTATGTAACTCTTGTCTAGTGCGCAGAGTACCATGAAATGATTTGATTTGCGAGAAGTATAATCCTTATTGGAGCTAAACCGCTAGAAAGTGGCAATTTATTAATCCATCTGGAAGTCTTTAATTCTTAATACGGGGGATCCATCTGTAGCCCCCACCATCATGACGGCCATCATTTGGCGGTCTGGCCATTAAACTCCTCGTTACACTTCTGCTCCGTCTGCTTAGATCTTCCCAATGCCCAGAAAAAAAATCTGAAATTATCATTTTATCATCCAGCATTTTCCTTTTATTAGAACACCAGAGTTAATTAAAGCAGGAAGGTGCTTAACCACTTCAATACAGGACACTTATACACCTTCCTGCCCAGACCAATTTTCAGCTTTCAGCGCTGTCGCAGTTTGAATGACAATTGCGCGGTCATGCTACACTGTACCCAAACTAAATTTTTATCATTTTGTTCCCACAAATAGAGCTTTCTTTTGGTGGTATTTGATCACCTCTGCGGTTTTTTTTTTTGCTAAACAAATAAAAAAGACCGAAAATGTTGATAAAAATATAAGTTTTGCTTTTGTTTCTGTTAAAAAAAATTTGTAAATAAGTAAGTTTTCTCTTTCACTGATGGGCAATGATAAGGCGGCACTGACAGGCACTGATACGGCGGCACCGATGAGGTGGCACCAATGAGCGGGCACTGACGATGGGCACTGGTAGGTGGCACTGATGGGCACTGGTAGGCGGCACTGATGGGTGGCACTGATATGCAGCACTGATGGGCATTGGTAGGCGGCACTGATGGGCACTCATGAGTCGCACTGGGTGGCACTGGTTGGCACTGATGGGCACTGATAGGCGACACTGATGGGCACTGAAAGGCAGCACTGATGGGCACTGATAGGGTGGCACTGATAGGCAGCACTGATAGGCGGCACTGCTGGGCACTGATGGGCACTGATAGGTGGCA
Organism: Lithobates clamitans; assembly: GCA_037952925.1. Lineage (NCBI taxonomy): Eukaryota > Metazoa > Chordata > Amphibia > Anura > Ranidae > Lithobates > Lithobates clamitans. The sequence goes on along the minus strand of JBBGZY010000695.1, from coordinate 1,627,841 downwards.
CTGATGGGCACTGATATGAGGCACTGATAGGCATCCCTGGTGGCACTGGCAGTGGTAGGCATTGGAGTGGGCACTGATTGGCAGCTGCCTGGGCACATATTCATGTTTCCCTGGAGGTCTAGGGGGCATACCTGGTGGTCCAGTGTGGTGGCCATCCTGGTGGTCCTGGGCTGCTTCCCTGGTGGTCCTGGGCGGGATCCAAGGAGGGGCTGTGCTGATAAACAATCAGCACAGACCCCCCTGTCAGGAGAGCAGCCGATCGGCTCTCCTCTACTCGCGTCTGTCAGACGCGAGTGAGGAAAAGCCAATCACCGGCTCTTCCTATTTACATCGTGATCAACCGTGATTGGACACGGCTGATCACGTGGTAAAGAGTCTCCGTCAGAGACTCTCTACCTAGATTGGAGTTGCGGTGTGTCGGACTGACACACCGCAACAATGATCGCCGTGATGTGCGCACCCGGGGGCGCGCAGCGGCTCAATATCCTGATCACGTCATATGACGTCGGTCAGGATATTGAGACCACTATGCCGCCGTCATTTTGCTATATGGCGGGCGGCAAGTGGTTAAAATAAACATATCTAAGCATCCATTTAAGTTTTCTAATTTATTACATTAGGTAATTAAATGTTTTTTATTTTATGTATTTATTTTATTTATTTCAGGTACTTATATAGCGCTGTCAATTTACATGTACATTGTACATTCACATCAGTCCCTACCCTCAAGGAGCTTACACTTTAAGGTCCCTAAAATAACCATGTGATCAGAGGAGGGACCCTCCCCCACTCATAGCAGAGACTGGAGGATCAATTACTGTGAAGGGACACATTCAGGATGTTGGTGATTGATTGCTAAACAGATGGAACACATGGCTTTCTATGGTATTAGCTACATATGTAGCACCAATTAGACTCCTTTTACATGGGCCAGGCTGCATTGGAGTCCGCCTGCTTTAGGGGGAAATCTGCAAATCTGCAGGCGGATGGCTAGTCCATGTCTGCTCAGCTTATACAGAGCGGACACAGACACAGCCCACTTTCCTCTATGGGCGGTCAGATGTAAACGGACCGCCTGTCCGTTTACACCCGGATGCCATCCGATAGATTGAGCCAGATGGCTGGGGAACAGATCCCCATCTGTCTGTTTTTAGTAGATAGGACTGGATCAGATGTCGGCAGGTGTCAGCAGACACATGTCCATTGACAACGGCTGCTCCATAGAGGGGGCTGGAGAGTCCAAACAAGTCTGCCTAAAAACTGAGAAGCAGACCCAATCGGTCCGCTAGTGTGAAGGTGGCCTTAGACTCACTAAACAAAGCGCCCAAGCAAATACAGTAGAATTACACTGTCCCAGCAATTTTCAGATGCTCAGAGATTACACTACACTCTGCATGTGTCACAGACGGTGTACAAAAAAAATTGCTAGCAGAAAAGTGAAAGAGACAGAAGAGAAACACAAGTCTAAAAAAAAACCTCTACATGCAAGCAATAAGGGGAACTTCAGTGTCAATGGGCTTTTGCTCACTTCAAGCAGGTTTTGCATTTCAGCACAAGTCTATGGGAATGCAAAGCCTGCTTGCAGCAGGTAAAATGCAGATCAGAAGGAGGTCCACTGCAGGCCAAGTGCACTTTTTAATAAATTATGATTGATCTCAGAAGTATTTCAATTTGAAGTCAGTTTTGCCTTCAAAACTTATTAGTTCAATCTTATTTTATTAAGAAAAGAGAGGTATACAATACACGAAGATATCGTAAATTAACACATAGATAGAAACATACATTTCAATTTTGCTACCATAACGTCACATTGTATAGAGAATTTGTTAGCTTCAACAGAATTAATTTAGTATATAAGCCTGTGTAGCCATAGCATCTATTATGACATATTGAGGGTCGATGAGCACCATATCCACTCAACGAGCGGTGTCAACCTATTGTAAACATGCTAGGGCTTTTGTTATTGTGCTAAATGCAATTTCTCGTAGGGGGGGAGCTCTATGTGGGTCACAGAGTTCCCATCTGTCGAGACTAGAGATTGCCATCAAAACTTATTGACACAGGCCTTAAAGCAAATTTCCTCAGAAGGAACACAGACAGCAATAAAAACCTGACAGAGGTTGTAAAGCTTCCATTGTGGCTTTAAATACACTTTGAATGAAGAATGAGGCTTCCTTTGATTGGCTGAGGTGGAGCTTGTGACATCACCCACCTTTCCACCTCAGCAAATTAGAGATAGCCTTGTATTAATTTATAAAATACAAAGTTTTGAATGAACAGCAAGTAGAGCACTCAGGGAAATGGACTGAAGTTTCCCTACCACTGCCAGAAAACACAGCGCTGTGTACTGTATATAGCTGATGCTGCATACAGTTTATATAGCACTCCATCTGGGTACATTTGTTAGTCAAGGAAATAGTTTGTTTGCATCAACCTGGAGCTCAGCTTTAATACCTGAAGTCCTGTTCAAGGAGGGAATTGTGAACCAGCTATAACAGAAGCTAAGTGATATGTACTGTACCTTACTGCATACAGTATATACTATTGTCAGTATTCATTTGCTATGAAAGGCTAGTTAGCATGTATATGTATATGCATGTCTTTGTCACTCCTTATGGCCTTTATTATTTTTCTACAATTGTAAGCAATTTGTACTGTATGTGCAACATTCTTGTTTGGTAAAAGCATGTTAAAATACAGTTTTTTTTATTTCATTGCCTTAATGCAAAAAAGATACAAGCCAAGCAAGAACTTGTGAAAATAATTTAATGATATAAACCCTTAATGTAAATGTAGCGGCACCCCTGCAGGAGCCGCTGGTTAGGATGGGTCATCTGTTCTTAGCCACGATCTCCTCAAGAGTGCCAGCCCCACTAATACCCCAGGTTGGGAGAATACAAGCAAACACAATGAAACACAGCAAATGATTACTGTTACCCAATGCTAGAGTTATTATGAAAATCAGGCATGAAAAAGTTGATGAAAGTAAACTTAATGTATTTTTCTTCAAGAAGTTGATAACTACGCTGCTACAAGCAAAGTAATAAAAGTGATAACCCAGTCCAGCACACAGAATGGCTAACAGTGAGAGCTAGGCATGAAAGACATAGGACATTCAGGTAAGTATAAACAGTAGCAAGGCCATCCCAGGATGCAAGAACAGGCAGCAATAGACTTTGAATTAACAATAAAAGGGTAATACTATGATATGTTGGTCTAGACCAGGGATATGCAATTAGCGGACCTCCAGCTGTTGCAAAACTACAAGTGCCATCATGCCTTTGCCTCTGGGTGTCATGCTTGTGGCTGTCAGAGTCTTGCTATGCCTCATGGGACTTGTAGTTCTGCAACAGCTGGAGGTCCGCTAATTGCATATCCCTGGTCTGGACCAACTGGGCAAACACAGTGAGCATTAAACAACATAAACAGTGTAGAGAATGAGGAAAACTTGGATGATAGGGGTAGTCTCCAAGGTTAGTCTTTTGATGGCCCTTTACATGAGTGTTTGTGCACTTAGGGTAGTTCTTAGATCTGCATGTAGTTAAGTGGCAAGGGTGCAAATTAGTATTGGTAAATGTGCAATGTATCTTTAAATAAGCAAAAGTGTCTTAGTGCTGAAAATCCATACACTAATAAAATACAGTGTCTTGAAAAAGTATTAACACCTCTTGAAATTTTCCACATTTGGTCATGTTACAACCAAAAACATAAATGTATTTTATTGGGATTTTATGTGATAGACCAACACAAAGTGGCAAATAATTGTGAAGTGGAAGGAAAATGATAAATGGTTTTCAAAAGTTTTTACAAATAAATATCTCTAAAGTGTGACATGCACTTGTATTCAGCCCCCCTGAGTCAATACTTTGTAGAATCACCTTTTGTTGTAATTACAGCTGCAAGTCTTTTTGGGTATGTCTCTACCAGCTTTGCACATCTAGACCGTGAGATTTTTGCCTATTCTTCTTTGCAAAATAGCCCAAGCTCTGTCTGTTTGGATGGAGAAAGCCTGTGAACAGAAATCTTCAAGTCTTGCCACACATTCCCAATTGGATTTAGGTCTGGACTTTGACTGGGCCATTCTAACACATGAATATACTTTGATCTAAATCATTTCATTGTAGCTCTGGCTGTATGTTTAGGGTCATTGTCCTGCTGGAAGGTGAACCTCTGCCCCAGTCTCATATCTTTTGCAGACTCTAACAGGTTTTCTTCTAATGCCGCGTACACACGGTCGGACTTTTCAGCTACAAAAGTCCGACAGCCTGTCCGACAGACTTTCGACGGACTTTTGGCGGACTTTCGACGGACTTGCGGCGGACTTTCTAACGAACAGACTTGCCTACACACGATCACACAAAAGTCCGTCGAATTCTTACGTGATGACGTACACCGGACTAAAATAAGGAAGTTCATAGCCAGTAGCCAATAGCTGCCCTAGCGTGGGTTTTTGTCCGTCGGACTAGCATACAGACGAGCGGATTTTTCGACCGGACTCGAGTCCGTCGGAAAGATTTGAAGCATGTTTCAAATCTAAAGTACGTCGGATTTGAGGCTAAAAAAGTCAGTTGAAAGTCCGGAGAAGCCCACACACGATCGGATTACCAGCCAGCTTTAGTCCGTCAGCGTCCGTTGGACTTTTGTAGACGAAAAGTCCGACCGTGTGTACGCGGCTTAAGATTTCCCTGTATTTGGATCCATCCATCTTCCCATCAACTCTGACCGGTTTCCCTGTCCCTGCTGAAGAAAAGCATCCCCACAACATGTTGCTGCCACCACCATGTTTCACAGTGGGCATAGTGTGGTGATGTGCAGTGTTAGTTTTTCGCCACACATAGCGTTTTGCTTTTTGTTAGAGAGTTTAGATTCTTATTTTATAATCATTTAATGAATGCTTGCATGAGATTGCTTGAATGTTGAACTTTAGATGACCTCTCTGCTTCATGCTGACATACTGGGTGAAAATTCATTAGAATAGATTTAAGTTACATAGAATTGTTTTGAGTCCTTGAAATGCATATAAATCACAGAGATAAGATAAGAACATCTTATACAGGTGGTTTAGAAATAATTATGTGGAATATGGGAAAGTTATGTACAGTACATTAATTAAGTTTGACAGGGTCAAACAAAGGTCTGCTTGTGCCCTCATTAAAACTGTTAAAATACATTGAATAGAGTAGTTAGCAGTGTATGTATGTATGTGTGTGTGTGTGTATATATATATATATATATATATATATATATATATATATATATATATATATATATATATATATACATTTCCATATGTGTGTATGTATATATATATATATATATATATATATATATATATATATATATATATATATATATATATATATATATATATATATATATATATATATATATATATATGTGTGTGTGTGTGTGTGTGTGTGTGTTTTATGTAGATAATACAGTTTGTGAAACTAATGTATGTATACATGCACATAGAATTGTATAGTGAGAGACAATAACACATATAACGCATTTGGTGGGGTTATTGAAAGTTCATTCTCCCAAAGTCGTAAATCTGTCTTATCAGGACAAGGAGGGTTTGATTTAACACAGCTGGGTACCATACTGTCTCTACACAGGTGTTTTTAATTGGACACAACCAGTTATAAATCACTTTAATGAACATACATAAATTCTGGGAATTAATAAGTTTGTCTAGTTGTAGAACAGGTGTCAGATTTATAGTTAGTTATATTGACGTAGATCTTAGCAACCAATCATATCTAGGAGAGATGGCTAAGATAAGGCTTGTATAAGGGTATATAAATGCAAGTCCTACAATTGTTAGACAGACAAGTCAGATAGGAGCTCATAAGGCTGAACTCTATGCATGCTGCCCTATTGCACGGGTCATAGAGGTCCTAACCAGTGGGCAATTATCTGTTCAGATAGGCGTCTATCAGGCTGACTGTTTGTCTATGCAGCCCTATTGCACGGGTGACAGGTAGTCAGAACCAATAGGCAAATATCTGTCCTTTTGTTGTAACTCATCTCCTCGTACGAGTCAAATAAAGAAAACTTCTTAACTTGATCCAGAGTGTGGTCTCAGGTGAATTTTGCTCACACTTTTAGGCCAAAAAGTTCAATTTTGGTCTCATCTGACCAGAGCACCTTCTTCCACATGTTTGCTGTGTCCCCCACATGGCTTCTCTGCAAACGGGACTTCTTATGGTTTTCTTTCAGCAACGGCTTTCTTCTTGCCACTCTTCTACAAAGGCTAGATATGTGGAGTGCACAACTAATAGTTGTCCTGTAGACAGATTCTCCCACCTGAGCTGTGGATCTCTGCAGCTCCTTCAGAGTTACCATGGACCTCTTGGCTGCTATTCTGATGAATGCTCTCCTTGCCCAGCCTGTCAGTTTAGGTGGACAGCCATATCTTGGTAGGTTTGCAGTTGTGCCATACTCTTTCCATTTTCGGATGATGGATTGAACGGTGCTTCGTGAGATGTTCAAAGCCTGGGATATTTTTTATAACCTAACCCTGCTTTAAACTTCTCCACAACTGTATCCCTGACCTGTCTGGTGTGTCCCTTGGCCTTCATGATGCTGATTGTTCACTTCTCTAACAAACCTGTGAGGGCTTTACAGAACAGTTGTATTTTTACTGAGATTAAATTACATACAGGTGGACTCTATTTACTAATTAGTTGACTTCCAAAGGCAATTGTTTCCACTAGATTTTAGTTAGGGGTATCAGAGTAAAGGGGGCTGAATACAAATGCATGCCACACTTGTCAGATATTTATTTGTAAAAAATGTTGTAAACCTTTTATAATTTTCCTTCCACTTCACAATTATGTGCCGCTTTGTGTTGGTCTATCACATAAAATCCCAATAAAGTACATTTACGTGTTTGGTTGTAACATGACAAAATGGGGAAAATTTCAAGGAGTATGAATACTTTTTAAAGGCATTGTACATGCAAATATTATAATAAATGCATAAACATATTCAAAATGCATTAATACATAAAGTATCATAAAGTGCTCCAGTGTAAATATAATCAGAAAAGTGTATATAAATAAACAAAGCTTACAATGTGCATCAATTCACAACCGTTATAGGCAGAGCTAGTTTCCGACGTCAGCACGTACGGCACCGACTGGGCAGCGATGCAGTTCATGCTGTTTTTACATTGAGGTTTGTGACTTATCTTATTTTTACAAATTAACCCTGCTGTTTTTTGAGATATTGGGTCATGTTTTTTTGTGGTTTATGTTCTTTGAGAAATGCCAGTTTCATAGTTACATAGTTATAGTCAGGTTGAAAAAAGACACAAGTCCATCTAGTTCAACCAAAAAAAATAAATAAATCATACCATCCCATATACACAATCCTTCACCCACAGTTGATCCAGAGGAAGGCAAAAAACCCCAGCAAAGCATGATCCAATTTGCTACAGCAAGGGAAAAAAATCCTTCCTGATCCCCCGAGAGGCAATCGGATTTTCCCTGGATCAACTTTACCTATAAATGTTAGTACCCACCCAGTTATATTATGTACATTTAGGAAAGAATCCAGGACTTTTTTTTAAAGCAATCTACTGAGCTTGCCAGAACCACCTCTGGAGGAAGTCTATACCACATTTTCATAGCTTTTACTGTGAAGAAACCTTTTCCTCTAGACGTAAAGCATGCCCCCTTGTCCTCTGTGATGACCTTAAACTGAATAACTCAACACCAAGTTCACTATATGGATCACTTATGTATTTGTACATGTTGAACATATCCCCCCTTAATCTCCTCTTCTTAAGAGAGAATAAATTCAGTTCCTCTAATCTTTCCTCAAAGCTGAGCTCCTCCATGCCTCTTAGTTTGGTTGCCCTTCTCTGCATTTTTTCCAGTTCCGATATCCGATGCTTGAGAGAAGTTTAAAAGAGAACCATGGCCAAATGTTTTTTAGCCCTATCTCTCCTATGGATAACAGGAGTGCAGTTTGTTCTACACTCCTGTGACCTGTTTTCAGTCAATTGCAGGCTCATCGACAAGTCCATTGTTGGCTGATGTCAGTCAGCTGGTTCAGGCGCTGGATAAATCCCAACATTACAGTCCGCCCAGAAGCCTAAACACGCAGCTGTCTTAGGGTCTCTTCGAGCCACTGGGAGACTGAGCCAGCTTCTCCTGCCCACTGCACAGCCCAGTGCTCCAGTGACAGTCACTGCTCTCTGCTCAGAGCGGAGGGGAGAACTCAGCGATCAGTGGTGTTTGATCGCTCAATTCTTAATGTAGAGGTGGCATGCAGCATCAAATTGATGCTGCATCCACCTATGTGAGTATAAAAAAAAAATTTAAGCCTAAACTTCTCTTTTAGCTGCTGCCTTAACCCCTTTTAATCTGGAGGTTAATATGATGCGGTAAGCAGCCATTTCTTGTGGTGGCGGTGATACACTGCGGTGACAATTTGAATTGATGGTCCACAGCATTGATCCATTCCACATCCTGAAGATTTGATGGACTTTTTCACATGCGCATATTGATATACTTCTCTGAATATATTTAAGCCAGTGGCCCTCTCGCAGACTACCCAACATAGAGATAGGCATTTGATGGTGGAAGGGACCCCTTCGGTACAGTTCTGATGCATCTGCAATCCACACGACAGAAGGAGGAGGCTGGTGAACTCTCTTTGGCAATCCCGTCATGTCAGTGAGGCTGATAAATGTGGCTAGTCCCTTGGTGACATCACTCCTTACCCGGGCTTTTTAGGGCTGGCTCTATCTCCTGCTCCCACAGACGGGTCTCATCTTCGGTCTCCCGCTGCAGCAAAAGAGCGGCCATTTTCCAAGCAAAAGAATATATCGTCCCCCAGGCTACTCCTGTGCTCCACAGTCTGATGGGACATGTAGTTCAGAAAGTCAGCTGTTCCATTACATGGCAGACATCTCGAACTACACCTTCCAAGATTCCAGATGTCTTGAAGTCCATGGGTCACATTCAATTGGCTCTCCCCCTGCTGGCCGAAGGAGAATTTTGCAGCTCTCCATTAACAACTCAGACGAGGGAAGTAAATACAGAGCAATGTCTTTGTCTGCAGTACCTGGCTACATAAACCTTGCATATACACAAAAAATAAGAAAATATAATTGACCAAAAGCCATTGTAGTTTCCCTTTCAAATTGAGAAATATTGAAATTGCTAAATTCAGTCAGCACACGCTTTTTTCTTTCTCTTCTTACATTTGAAGAGCACCCTACATCATGCACTCCTAGTGCCTAAAGCTGGATACACACTATACAATGTTCTATAGTTTTTTTCCTTCAGATTTACCAAAACCATATAATATGAGGTTAAACTTTAAGAGTTTTAATTTGTATGCAATCAGACAGGCCCTTGCACTACATGGTTTTGGTAAATCTAAAGGAAATCAGACAACAAAAGTTGTATAGTGTGTATGGGGTCTAACGCTCTCACAGACTATGTAGCTGTGTCCACCAGCTGCAAATACTGAAGGATGAAGCAGTTCCAACCAACCATCTAAACGGAAGATGTTAACTAATTAACTGGAATTTTAGGGTATGCCTGCATTTAGTGGGTAATGTGTGCGGTATGATGTGTGCAGTATGTCAGGATAACCCAACAGCTCTTACACTGATGAGAGCTGGAAAACAAAACTGAGCTGTGTAATCAATCATCACCTCCATTCAGAATGACATTCTTAAATGCTGACCCAGTTTCTCAAGATTTATAAAATAATATGATTTATGAGAGTCAGTTAGGAGACTGTGCTGTGCCTGTGTTGTATTTTGAACAGTTACATGGTACATGTAATTCTGTCTATAATATTTAAATGGGAACAGAAGTTTGTTTTTAGCATAAATACTCTAACTCTTCTTACTTACCGTTTTTCATTACATATGCATGTTATGCTTCCTGCTCCATAGTGCTGCATGCTAATTGTGTTTTACTGCACCTCTCTCAAGTCCAAGAGTTAAAGAGGAACTGCAATATGCTCACATAATTTGTAAAAACACATTTGCCATTCTGAAGCTTCCCTCCAAGCACTTTGCATATTATTTTATATATACTGTGATTCTATACTTGCCAAATAGGCTGCAGAAATCTCCCTCCACTAAGTCTGGCTGCATCCATTTTAACTGTGGACAGCTGAAGCTGCTGCCTGTTTACTTCCTGGATTTACACAGACACATAGAACACGCCTCCAGCTCTGCAGGCCTGCAGCTCTCATTGGCCCTCTTATGACTTATCCCCCCTCCCTTCCTGGCAAACTCTCACGAGAGTGAGAGAGAGAGCTGTGCATGATGTCATAAGCCTAGGCTGGTCGGTCCGTCAATCAAACCCTACACCCCACCCCACGTTCGGTCAATCATTCAGTCAAAATCCCCCACCCCCGTCGCTCGGTTGATCAGCATACCCCGCAATTACCCCATCTAGGTCACAAGCCTGCGTCTCCTCTTCGGTATCTCCACCTCTGTGTCTCCTCCTCGGCAGCTTCCCCCTGCATCTGGGTTTAAGATATCAGTGCAGGCAAATTTAGACAGGACTGTGCTGTAAGTTAGGCCTGTTTGTTTTGATTTGAGATTGGGAGTGTTTAGTGTACTGGTGGGTGAGACCACCTGTGCTCTGACTCAGAGGCACCTCCCCTGCTTTCAGGAAGATTGTTCTGGAACAGAGGTTGGACCTGAGGTATGAGTGGCAGGCAGCTCATGTGAGGAGCTCTGACCAATTACCATTCGGTATTGGCAGGGGGCAGGCCTCCCATATAAGCTGGGGTCACATGCGGCCCAAGAGTTCTGTTGGTGCAGGAGAAAAGGAGAATGGAGTATTAGGTAGCTGCCGCAGGGCGTCCCCATGTGGGGGGCGCGCTGAGCGCGGAGGAGGGATGGAGGAGCCACTAGGATGTATTCCTGGATAAAGATCTTCACCATGGAGTTGGTATCAAGCTGTTGTGACCGGGGAACACAGGACTTGCACACAGGAGAGGATCGGTGAAGGAAAAGTAACAGTAGGACTGAGAAGAGCAGATTTCTGTGACCGGGGAACACAGAGCTTGCCCTTTGGAGAAGGTCAGTGTACAAGAAACAAAGGATAAGTGTTGAGAGTAGTGCAGAATGCTGTGGCCGGGGAATGCAGCGTTTGCAGTTATGGACTGGCTTGGAACAGTAGTCCTCCTAATACCATGTGCTAGGCCGTCAGGGAGAGGTACCGAGTATCTCTGGCCTGGTAAAGCACTCTGGTAATACCTTCTAAGACACTGTGTAGCTACCAATTCACTGAGCCACCAGGAAGAGGTATTGCATGCCTCTGGCTTGTTGATTTGCTGAAGCAACACCATTTAAATACAGCCAGCAAACTGGGATTATTCAGAGTGATCCCTTTTTGTATTACTGGTAGTGAAGCAACAGGAATCTAACAGTTTTGCAGTAGAGGATTTGTACAAAAAGAGAGGAATCTAGAGGAGTGAGAATCTGCAGAGTGTAGAGGAAGAGGAGCAATAGTCTGCATTGGAGATATGCAGGGGAAACAGACTGTGAATGTTAGAAGTGCATCATTTTCAGGGCTAAAACTGCTAATCAATGTTCTACAAATGTGATGACAATTCAATAAGTGCTATGGGCATCCCATATCTTCCTTTACCCCAACCAAGTTGTATCCAGCATTAAATGCAACAAAACTACGCAAATGATTGCTCATTGTCTCAGAGGTGATAGATGGGGGTCTGGCAGCAGGGTGATTTGGTGGATGTTAGTAACTAGTAGTAACTAACCGCTATACATGAAACAACCATAATGCCCTGGTAACCAAAAATAATCATGCTGTTTAAAGACCTCCACCAAGTCCAATTTTTACATGAAACACAGTATATCCCTGCTATCACCTTGGAAAAGTTGCAGAAATGTGTGTCTCTGTTCCCTTCAACTGCCTGATACATGTGCAGCTTCAGCTTGTTATTGCTAAACAGGTCTGAACCAAGAAACAAAAGGCAGTTGGCTGACCATACACCTAATGATATTTGATAGGAAAGGATAATTGAACACAACGAAGAAAAGATTGCCTTGACTGAAATTGATTGGATTTTCTGCCAAGACTGATCCTCATTCCTTTTTGTTAAACGTAATCTTGTATTGCTGGAGACATATTTTTATTGTAGTCTGTGAGGACGTCAGTGGAGATGAGCGAATGATGGAAAAAATGCCTTAACAAGAAATAACTATACTTCTGTAGCACCCTCCTAGAGATTTAGTTTGGGCTCCTTCTGTAATTAACCACTTCAGCCCCGGAAGAATTTACCCCCTTCCTGATCAGTGCGTTTTTTGCGATTCGGCACTGCGTCGCTATAACTGACAATTGCGCGGTCGTGCGACGTGGTTCCCAAACAAAATTTACGTACTTTTTTTCCCACAAATAGAGCTTTCTTTTGGTGGTATTTGATCACCTCTGCGTTTTTTATTTTTTGCGCTATAAACAAAAAATAGCGACAATTTTGAAAAAAAATGCATTATTTTTTACTTTTTGCTATAATAAATATCCCCAAAAAATTTTTTAAAAATTTTTTTTCCTCGTTTTAGGCCGATACGTATTCTTCTACATATTTTTGGTAAAAAAAAATCGCAATAAGCGTTTATTGATTGGTTTGCGCAAAAGTTATAGCGTTTACAAAATAGGGGATAGTTTTATGGCATTTTTATTATTAATTTTTTTTTACTAGTAATAGCGGCAATCAGTGATTTTTATCGTGACTGCGACATTATGGCGGACACATCGGACATTTTTGACACATTTTTGGGACCATTGTCATTTATCAGTGCTATACAAATGCACTGATTCCTGTGTAAATGACACTGGCAGTGAAGGGGTTAACCACTAGGGGGCTAGGGAGGGGTTAAGTGTGTCCTTCCTAGGGATGTGTTACTAACTGTGGGGGGGCGTGGCTACATGTGACACGTCACTGATCTCTGCTCCCAATCACAGGGAGCAGAGATCAGTGACACTGTTACTAGGCAGAACGGGGAGATGCTTGTTTACATTAGCATCTCCTCGGTCGTCCTCTCCGTGAGGCGATCGCGGGTATCTCCGCGGCGATCGAGTCCACAGGACCTGCGACCTGACTCATGGAGCTCCCAGCCGGTGCGCACGCAATGGCATGGCAGCAAATACAAAGGGACGTACGGGTACGCCCATTTGCCCAGCCGTGCCATTCTGCCGACGTACATCGGGGTGCGCCGGTTAAGGAAGCAGCGACTGTTTGTCCTGGTCTGTTCAGGGTTTCACAGACTGGGAGTTCGATTGCTTTCCTCTGCCTCTGGAAGAACCTTCCAGAGCTTAGGGCAGGAGATAAAAAATGACCAGCCAGAATATTTAGCAGCCAATCGCTGGGGAGGAGTGTCCAGAAGCAGGCTGGAATGGTGATAAGTAGTTTGAAGCACTGGAGAGCTGGGTTCCTTCCCCCCAGGAGGGCTACAGAGTTGGAGGGGCTGCTGCCCTTAAGCAGCCTATGTCACTGTACAGCTGTTCTTGAGGCCTCAGTGTCAGGGCTGAGGGCCTGGATGGACTTTGCTAAAGCTTTTTGCAGAACCTCACCACATGGGATCTGGTCAGGAGCATAGGCGTGCGCACAGGGTGTGCTGGGTGTGCCTGGGCACACCCTAATCACCCCATGTGCATTAGCATTATCCAGGGGTGGCATCAGGTGGGTGGTTGGGGTGCCGCTGGCCAGTGTAAATGCCCCATTATATTAAAGGCTAGGTTCAACTAGGAACACATTACACCTATACTTAGGATGTAAGGTAATATGCTCCTAATCAACTGTCTCCCACCATCAGAGCCTCCTCCCTGTGACAGCAGGTGGTGTTCATGTGTGTTTGAGCTTTGGGGTGCACACCCTAATGTAATAGGCTGCGCACACCTATGGGCAGGAGAGGGACCATCTCACTCACTGGACCTTGTTGGAAGGAACCTGGAAGGAACCTGGAAGGTGGCAACTGTCCTGGGGACTTGTGAGTAAAGACCCTAAACTGATCTCTGTGACTGTAGTGTTCTGGAGATTGCACTGCGTTCCAGTAGTTGTGTATTGGCATAAGGTAACCAGATGCCAAAAAGATTTGCCCCATTGTGTTCAGCTGTGAGACACTAGACTGTCCAACACACACAAATACCTAAGGAGACGATTGTCCTCTCATTGCTAAATTCTAATCATTTTGGAGTATCCCATTGCTATGAGCTCTCTCCTGTTAAAGTTTCTGCCGGCAATAAATCTTAAAAAGACACTCCCTAGACTGTATTTTTTGGAGCCGGTGGCAATAAAGGCTGGATCCCCATTGGTTCTGTTGTTGAGGGTTAGGGGGTTTGCTTTGTGTATTCTGCAAACCACATGTGACCCTGAACAAATATGGCCAGCTGGTCTAACTGACAGGAATTGGAGTATTAGGATTGATTCTGCAGAGCAGCACACTTGGTAAGGTTTTATCTCCATCCTAGGGCTCTAATGCTATATAACACACAGCAGAAAGTCATAAGACAATGCGTGTGCAGGGATCCCTAAATCAGGCGAAAATTTATTTACATTTGTTTACTGCATTTAGCTGCTTGTCTGGAGTTTCCCTTTAAAGTGATCCAGTCAGGGAGTCAGGGAGCTAACATGTTTTTTATTTTTAAACAAAAAAAACAAGAATTTAATATCACTTTAAAGTGCACATTCATAGCAATCCAATACCACCTCGGCCACCAGTGATAATCTATTTATCATGCCATAGATTGTTTGTAAATGTGAGTCAGCCTTCTGGATTAGACTGTAATTGGCAGACGCTGAATGGAAAATATTTCTCTATTAATTATACCAGGGAGAGCAGGCTGATTTATACTGGATAATCCTGCAATGCCAAATATACTGGCGATTCATAAACACAAAATACAACAGGGTTTGACACCTTTTTAATTACAAAGAACAAGAAGAATGCAGAAATGCAGATATCCCCACATCCAAAGTGCACCCGTTGTGTAGCCTGCAACTTTAAAAGGTGTGTGATCACATGGATGCACTGACCAATAAGCTCTTGCCATTGCAGGCATTACGATTGATACTCCCTTCAGGGCTGTGTATTATAGTGTACGGTGTATGGACCGCTACAGCATGACCATTATGTGCTGCGGGATCCGGAGAAGTGCCCAGGATATTTGGAGTTAGTTCACCTTTTCAAAAGGCAAACTTCCCGGAGGGATTGTAAAGGCTGGATTTTATTAATTAAAATAACAAATATTTTTTGTCCGTTAAAAAATAAAATATATTTTATACTTACCTGCTCTGTGCAATGGTTTTGCACAAAGCAGCCCCAAAGCTCCTCTTCTGGGGTATCCCGCCGGCACTCCAGGCTCCTTCTCTTTTCCGTCTGCATCTGACAATCCACTTGCTATGGGGGCACTTATGAGGACTCGATCCTGAGCCAGGCTGTGACCATCTATTGACTCACACAGCGCAGCTAAGCCCCACCCCCTACTTCCTTCTTATGGGATTTGCTTGACTGCAGCAGGAGCCAACAACTCCCACTGCTACCTCAGTTCCTGTAGGGAAAAGTAGAGAGGGGAGGGAAGACCTGCAGCTGGGACAGTGCTGGACAGGCACAGGTAAGTGTTTTGGGGTGGGGGGGGAGAGAAATAGTAAGTGGGGTGTTTTTTTTTTTTACCTTAAGATATAACTAAAGGCATTTTTTTTTATTGAGGGGAGAAGGATTAGAACACCTGTCAGTCTTTATTTGATGTCTGTATCCCGGGTAATGAGATCCACCCTCTGTATTTGTCCTGTTTACCATTTCATTAAAAGTTAAAAAAAATCCCAAATTTTGAGTTGTCCCCAAAAATGTAATAGAAGGGAAACACTAGTTCTTGTGACCTGCGAGTCCCCCAGATATTCCCTTAATTTGCAAGGATTTCTTCTCACTTCCTGTTTGGCTATGGGACAGGAAGTGAAGGTAAATCTCTCCACTGGGACAAATAGGGCAAAAATAAACCTTACAGGGTACTCTATCCAAAATGAAAATTAAAAAAAACTGCCTATAATTCTACTTTAACAACTTGCCGACCAGCCGCCACGATGTCCGCCGGCCACACGCGATCGCGAGAAAGAGAGCCAGAACAGGGATCTATCAATGTGAACAGACAGATCCCCGTTCTGACAGGGGAGGAGAGAGAGATTGTCTGTTCCTAGTGATTAGGAACAGCGATCTCTCTCTCTCCTCCTCCAGTCAGTACACCGCCCCCCCCCCCAGTTAGAAACACCTCCCAGGGAACACACTGAACCCCTTGATCGCCCCCTAGTGTTAACCCCTTCGCTGTCAGTGACATTTACACAGTAATCAGTGCATTTTAATAGCACTGATCACTGTATAAATGTCAGTGGTCCCAAAAAAGTGTCAAAAGTGTCCGATCTGTCTGCAACAATGTCGCAGTTCTGCTAAAAATCGCTGATCACCACCATTACTACTAAAAAAAAAAAATTATAATAAAAATGCCATAAACATATCCCCTTTTTGTAGACCCTATAACTTTTGAGCAAACCAATCAATATTATGAATCAATAATATGCCTATTGCATTTTTTTTTAACCAAAAATATGTAGAAGAATACATATTGGCCTAAACTGATGAAGAATTTTTTTTTCATTTATTTTTTTTGGATATTTATTATAGCAAAAAAGTAATATTGTTTTTTTTTTTTTTTCAAAATTGTCGCTCCTTTTTTGTTTATAGCCCAAAAAATAAAAAACGCAGAGGTGATCAAATACCACCAAAAGAAGGCTCTATTTGTGGGGAAAAAAAAGACGTAAATTTTGTTTGGGTACAGCGTCGCACGACCGCGCAATTGTCAGTTAAAGCGAGGCAGTTAAAATGGCCTGGTCATTAAGGGGGAAAATCTTCCAGTCTGTAAGTGGTTAAATTGGGAATTTTGGTTTACATTGTCTTTAGAAAAGTCTCTCTGACCTGTATGTGTCCTGTAGCTTGTGAACCTACCTTGGTTGCTGCCAAAGGTGAGTTGGAGTCTGCTTGAGTCCCCCTTTAATGTCATTAACATTGATGTGTTGATTTGTATGCAGGGCCGATCCTACTTGCTCATTTTATATACATGCTGTGCTGGCCATCAGTGATTTTATTCTGTCTCAGTGCAAGCAAGCTCTGCTGAAATATTAAATATCCCTGGTCTAATTACAAGGACGCGATTATATTTTAAAAGTAAAGAATCGCCAAAATCATTAAATATGTCTGAGAAACATTGTCCATCTACTTTAGCAAATAAATGGATGGACTGTACAGCACTTAATCATGTGGTCAGAGGCTGTTATTCCCTGCAGAAGTAATGCCAAAGCCTGCAGACGCTGCTTGTATAATATCATACATTATTCAGATTAAAGGAAACCTGTCACAACACTTCAAAATGAGCATATCAGGATAAAAAGCAGAAGTTACCTTCTGTGACAACTCCATAGCAGTCCTTAAAGAAATAGGCAGCTGAAGTTACATGCAAATCCTTACATTACATTCACAGTTACATTTTGCTTTTTGCCTTCAGGACCGGTTCAAACCAAAACGCAGTGCTGGAAAGACACATTCTGGGCGTGTTTCCTGCACCACTTTTCAAAACGGCTTCATTACATTGTTAGGGACACTCCAAATGCAGATTACAAACGCGGTGCGTGTGCAGCACCATGTGATTTGGTGTGGTGCATTTTTTATAAGCAATGCTTACATTACTTTTTATGTGTCCTGGAGCAATTTTCAGCCCATTCAAATTAATAGACTGTCAGATTGCACTGCAGGGGACGGCAGAGGAATGCGGAGCGCGTTCCTGTGTGATTCTGGTGTGAACAGGTGCTTTGTCACTGGGTAAAATGTTACTTTACAAATCTGCGGGAATAAATTCCCGACCTCTCCCAATATACAGAAACAGCATCATTTTAAAAAAAAAAAGTTTTTTGTCTTTTTTCAAAAAAAAAAAACTGTAATTGAGCTCAATTCAGTGACTTTGCCTAGACTGTAAAGTACTCCCCACTCTGCTGCAGGCTGGAGAAAGCATTTTCCCAGTCTCCTCTCCCCCACTGATCGCTTAAACGTTATATTGTAACTTTGTAGCAAGTCTCTAAGTAATGCCGCGTACACACGGGAAGACTTTTCGACCGGACTGGTCCGACGGACCGAATCTGGTGGACAATCCGACCGTGTGTGGGCTTCATCGGACCTGCTGCAGACTTTTTCGGTCAAAAATCTGACGAACTTTAGATTTGAAACATGTTTCAAATCTTTCTGACGGACTCGAGTGCAGTCAAAAAATCCGCTCGTCTGTATGCTAGTCCGACGGACTAAAACCGAAGCTAGGGCAGCTATTGGCTACTGGCTATCAACTTCCTTATTTTAGTCCGGTGTACGTCATCACGTACGAATCCGTCGGACTTTGGTGTGATCGTGTGTAGGCAAGTCCGTTCGTTCAAAAGTCCGTCAGACCAGTCCAGTTGAAAAGTCCGCCCGTGTGTACGCGGCATTAGAGGCTGAAGCAAGCATACCTCCCAACATTTTGAGATGTTGGGAGGTACTAGCAAATGTATGTAGGCATAAGACACGCCCCTTGCCACACCCCCTTAAAGGAGAATTCACCAAAAAAAAGGTTAATCAAATCCACAAGGGACTTTTTTTTTACCACTACTATTCCTTTATATTGGCTTTTACAAATGCAGCAATTTATAATTTGGATGAAAGGTTTAGCACTGGGAAACACTTTTTGAAAGATAAAAAGTGCATTTTATATACAACTATATAGATCAGACCAAAACGAGGGACAAATGAGGGGGAAAGAGGGACAGAGGGACATTGCTCCAAATCAGGGACAGTCCCTCAAAATCAGGGACAGTTGGGAGCTATGAGCAAGGGCTGATCAGATATTTATAAAAAAACTGCCAAGAACTGCAGGGGCACCAGAATTCACATGAGTGTGTCATCTCTAAGCCGACATTCAAGGAAGTAGACACCGACCCTGGATAATGCCTGAACAATGATGGTGCTGTCCTTCAGGAGAGGAAAAGTGTGATAAGTGGAAGAGAGGGCATTGTCCGGTGGAGAGGTATTAATACATGGAAGTGTTAAACTGATCATCCACACATACAGGCCTTTGTGCAGCCAAAAGGTGGTGGAATAAAGTTCTGCCACCTCCGGCACTGAATCTGAGCTCACCACTATCTACTATCACCTGTCACTTGTGAACACAGAAGCCCAGCCTCTGTGTTTGAAGTGACAGCACATCCTTCCGAGCAGCTCCTACAGAACCCAGGACAAGGATTGCAGAGGTGAGCTGTGGATGAGTGTTGCAGACAGTGGCAGCTGGTAGTTTTTGGGGTTTTTTTGGGAAGGGGCAGTAAACAACCACCCCTGATCAGCCGGTCAGGTTACCCGCGCACACACCCGCTCCCCCGCAAGGGCAGGCAGTCGGTCGGTCATTCAGCCCTGCACTTATCCCACATAGGTCATGGGAAGGCAGCGCTCCTACAGGCAGCAGCTTCCATCGTGTCTCCTCCTCTGCATCACGGTGGCTTCCACTGTGCATCTCCTTCCTCCTCCTCCTAGCCGTCCAATAGGATCGCCTGTCCTTTCAGCTAATAAGGTGATGGGTCTCAAGACCTGCTTCCTGATTGGCCGGGAGGAGGATCAGTGTAGCAATAGAAAATATTTATTCGCTATTGTCACACAGCTGGGTGGGCTTGGGACGCAGTGCTCTGCGCCCCAAGCCCACCCTTTTTTAAAAGTCTATTAGAGCCTCTGGCTCTAATCACGTGCTTCAAAAAAAAAATTGTAATCCATGCGTCCACCGCCCTGCATGTAGATTAGGGGGCCGGATACATGGATGGGGGGGCCATGCCTGTGCGCCCCTAATATACAGGCTGCCACGGGTTGCAGAGGTGAATGCGTTTTGCTTTTTTTTGAGGGAAAAGTTTTCACTGGGGAAGATGTTTAGATTGATCAAGAGTATGTCATTCAGCAGGGGTATAATTTTGTACTGGGGGCACAGTAATTTCTCACTGTAAACAGCCCTGTGAGATCTGCACTCTGGAATCCCTGAACCCTCCACTCTGTGCGTAGCACACTCCTGAACCCTGCACTCTGTATGTAGCACACTCCTGAACCCTGCACTCTGTATGTAGCACACTCCTGAACCCCACACTCCTGAACCCTGCACTTTGTATGTAGCACACTCCTGAACCCTGCACTCTGTATGTAGCACACTCCTAAACCCTGCACTCTGTATGTAGCACACTCCTGAACCCTGCACTTTGTATGTAGCACACTACTGAACCCTACACTCTGTAAATAGCACAATCCTGAACCCTGCACTCTGTATGTAGCACACCCCTGAACCCTGCACTCTGTATGAAGCACACTCCTGAACCCTGCACTCTGTATGTATCACACTCCTGAACCCTGCACTCTGTATATAGCACACTGCTGAACCCTGCACTCTGTATGTAGCGCACTCCTGAACCCTGCACTCTGTATATAGCACACTCTTGAACCCTGCACTCTGTATGTAGTGCACTCCTGAACCCTTCATTCTGTGAATAGCACACTCCTGAATGCTGCATTGTGTATGTAGCATACTCCCGAAACCTGCCTTTGTCACTGTCAGGGCTGGGCTCAGCCCTTCCTTCTCAGAGCTGGCCGCTCAGCTGTTGGCTAACTGACAGCTCCTATCTCTCCACAGTTACTCAGCTGTTGATGATATCCTGCTCGTCAGTCCTGCCTACTTAAGCCGTTCAGCCCAGATGATCTCTGCCTTCGCCTTGGTCAACATCACAGAGACCTTCTCCTGCATTCCTGTTTAAAGACTTGCTTTGCTGACATCCCTTCTGGCTCCAGATTCTGCTTGCTGTTCCACTACATTGATCCCTGACTTCTGGCTTGGCTGACTATCCATTCCGGTTACTGAACTTTGGCTATGTTTTGACTACGTTTGTTTTTTTTACTTTTATTATTAAACAAGTGTGATTTAACTGTACTTCTGTCTCGGTCTGATTTCATGGTTTATGATAGTTACAGCCTCTTGGTTTTATTTAACAATTTTCCCAACTGTGCAATTTTGTCGCACCCATTTTTTGATGTGGCGCTCTCAACGCGCTACAATGCTACTCAGTCCCCATAGGTGGGGGGATGTGGCCGTTGTGTGTGTGTGTGTGTGGGGGGGGGGGGTTCAGGAGCATTCATTTTAATTTTTTTAGGCTTTTTTTCCTCTTATATTAGAGTGCCCCCACTCTGGATGAAGGAGTACAGAGGGCACATTTGGACAGCAACTTTGTCAGTCTGGGGGGAGAGGAGTGTTATATGTTCTAGTAGATTTAGATAAACTTACAAGTTGAAGCCAATCTCCAGCTAATACTTTATTATCAGTTACAGC
The DNA here is from genome assembly GCA_037952925.1 of Lithobates clamitans. Taxonomy (NCBI): domain Eukaryota; kingdom Metazoa; phylum Chordata; class Amphibia; order Anura; family Ranidae; genus Lithobates; species Lithobates clamitans. The sequence continues at coordinate 1,606,419 of JBBGZY010000695.1, read as the reverse complement.
AAACTGTTTTTTTCCTTTTGGGATAAAGGTTTTACATAAAGAAATAAAATTAATCATTGTCAGCACTCCTGTCAGTGTTAAATGGTTTGTTTCATTCCTGTATCTGATTAATCTGCAAGATTGTTTGTAGACAGGTGCAGTCTGCTTCCTCCACTGTAGGTGGCGCCTGATCAGAGCCCAATCAGCATCACAGCCTGGAGAGGAAGTCAGAGGAAACTCGGTTTCTCTATGGTTTCCTGGTTCTTGAAGTCAGCTTTCCGGTTGACCCTTGGCAGCCATCTTGGGTCAGCAGAGTCTTTTTGAGTCCCAGCTCCCCAGGTGTTGGCGAGCAATTGCGAGTGATTAGTGTAGGGACAGGTGCCCCATCTGTCAGGGACAGTACTAGTGGCAGGGAAATTTTCCAGATGAGGAGGGAAAGTGTAGGGTTTGCAACTTCTCCCCGCTTGGGCATGAGACAACCAGGCTGCATTCTGTCCCCCCTAACAGGAGCAATCAGCTTGGCTGAAAACTGCTTCTCTACAAGCTCTTGGAATTCGTTATTGTTCCCAGTTGGGCTGTCTTCCCATAGGATTTGCTGTAAACTGTTTTTGCTTTACTTTTCTTTCGATTGCATCCAGTCTGTGAGTGTTATTGCAGCCGCACCGCGCTACACCCTCTTACATGTTCTTTTGAAAAACAACAGACTTACTGGCCAGATCACAAGGTGAAAATAGAAGAAAGGAAACTTAAAAAAAACTGAATGCAGCCATCACATCAACACTTGATTGCAATGTAATAAATGTTTGATTTTGGGTTTGATACTGCTTTAAGTGACCTGGGGAAAAAAGCATGATGTAGCAAAAAGAAACAAAAAAGATCCCTGGAAATCTCCAAAGCAGTGCCTATTTTATGCTGTTGTTCTGTAACAATATTTTTGTAAACAATAGTCCTGTTTTGGTTTCCAAGAATTTGCAATTTAAAAAATACATATATATATATATATATATATATATATATATATATATATATACACATATATACAAGACACTCTTGCAAGAGACAATATTTTTTCAAGATCTGGAACGTGGGCTTGTCACGTGCTGTTTTGTTAAGGATCAAAGCTTGGTGCTGTGTTCGGGAATTGAAAAGTCCTCTGTTCTTGAACTGGTTTGTCCATCTGCGTTAAAAGCTCCAGCACAGCATGGTGACCAGCCAACGAGGGAGGTCTGTTTACTGAAGAGAACCTGCCAAGCTGCGAGAATGTGCAACTGTCAGGGATATCTTCCTGCCTCCTGCAAGGACAGTGAATTGGATTGAGTTCCTCGGTGCAGAGCTGGACGTTCGTAAACAAGTCACCAGCCAACGCTGGCATTGAATAACTAACGGGTCTTTGGCACAGACTGACTATCTAGTATACTGAAATTATGTCAAAAACAATACAGATTTTTATTTCTTGATACAGAATGTTGGATAGGCTCATGTGATTATCATAACCATCAGTAAAGGCAATTGGTCTATGTAGGGGCTAAAGTATTAATTATAGTAGGAAACGGTTAAAACTCCAGACAGTTTTCTTTTGCTGTCTTCGAGCCATTGGGAAGTTTTCCCTAATCTTTTTATTTGTCTGAAGACACAACAGGAAGCGAGAGAGAATTTCCCCAAAGGAAATTTCCCTGTTAGATGGTTGTCACTGGAACATGTGTCCCCATTAGAAGATTTCCTCTTTCGTTGATTACTGTAAAGTTTTGGATTTTCCATTATTTTCTACTCCAGTAACTGTGGTCACCACTCACCAGGGCTAATAGAGAGAGCAAATTTCCCGCAGTGGGAACATTAACAGTAATATAACCTTGACAGGGTTTCAGAATTTCCCATCTTCATCCATAACTAAAAAACTTTTGGCTTAAGATCTACTTTTAGGGAAGAGCATCAGACATTGATGTAGCACCCTCCTGGTTTGGAGTAGGCTGCTAGCAAATTTACGGTAGTTAGCGCCTCTATAATCAGTGGAGCAGGGTTTGATTGCTTTGGGCTGTTCAATGTCTCAAAGGCTGCTGTTCTGCTACTTTCCCCTGTCTTTTGGAGATGTCTAGAAGTATAGTGGGAGGGCAAGCAGAACAGGCATTGTGAATAATTATGGAACAGCCAATCCCTGGAGAGGTGTGTCCAGTAGGTGGCCAGAGAGCCTGTTTTGAGGCCTTGCAGCAGTGTGCAGAATTCTAGGATCCAGCCTTCTTGACCCTGTGCTGGGGGCTCTGCCCCTGGGGAAGAGGGACAGTGGAGAAGACTGAGGCATCCCCTTTGAAGACATCAAGGTCTCAGCTAGGCTTAGCCAGAGTAGCCTACCAAAGAGAGAGCCTGGATCATAGCCTGAATAGAGCCAACAGAACAGGGGTGGGGAAACTCCATTATTCTAGGACTGAGTGAGTACTTATTCCTGCTACACAGAAGTGACTGTGGGGTGCTTTCCCGTGAAAGCTGTGCAGTGCAGCCAGGAGCTGTGCAATACAACCAGGAGATGTGCATTACCACCTATGTGTCTCCAGTGCAGCCAGGAGCTGTGCAATACAGACAAAAATTGTGCAAGTCAGCAAAGAGACAGTACAGTGCAGCCTAAAGTTGTGCAATACAGCCAGCATTTTGTATCATGAAGCCAGAAGCCTAGTAGTTCTCAAGTTTTACAGTTCAGAGTATCCCATGCTCCCCATCTCTACCCAAGTTCCTGTTCAATAAAAACCCAACAAGAAACCTAGATTCTTGAGCCAGTGAAAGAATGCCAAAAAACGCCATGTGCCTGGCTGTGCATGCTGTGAGGGGAGAAATAGTTCCAATTACCAGTGGTTCCTGCGGGGAACACTACATAAAGATGGCACTGATTTGAAAATTTGAATTAAAAAAGTTGTCCAGAAGAGAAACCTGCCAGACACAAATAGTTCCAGACTTCTGTCTGTGAGTACTGGTATTTAGAAACGAAAAGGTACTCATAATCAGAGCTGACATCTTAAAATCTATCCGAAGCAAAAACTTTTTTGTTATTTTGGATCAAGTAGAGGAGGATGAAAACCTTTTTTTTTTCCCTCTGCTGAGATTTTCCATCACAGAGTGATTTCTGCCTGAGACTACACATGTATTTCAGTTATCTTGCAAACCTGGCCTGTTAGCGGCCCTGAGGACAGGGTTGATGACCACTGCTCTACACACCTTTGTGTCTAATGGGCTTAACGAGGAATTGGAAGTAAGCACTATTATATAACCCTTTTAATTATTAATCATGAATTTTTTGATTGTTAATCACTATTTTTATTATTATTACTTTAATTTTAATTGTAATGTTATTAATCTTTTACATATCTACATTCTTCTCTTATCCTTTATCCTTCCCCTATAGATACAGCGACTTTGTGCACGTGTGTGTATATACATTTACCACACTTGGAATCCCCCCCCCCATATTTCTTCATAATAATAATTTTTTACTATAATCTATTGATTGCTTTCTCTTCAAATACATTATTCATTTATTTAATTATCGATTGTCTACTAACGGTTATAATACGATAATACAGGGCTTTTTTTCTCAGAGAATAGGTGCAGGAACTCCCCCTTTCAGAGCCACCCCTTTTCTCCACCCCTACCCACCTCCGAGCACCGTTCCTTGGTTCCATCCCTTACCCACCTCCCAGTACTGCCCTTTTAGACAATACAGAACCAAGTTTTAATTTGTGGTTCTAAGTAATCCATAAGGAATTTGGTAATTATAACAAGAAAAGCAGTAAAATAGAACCTCTGCAGCCAGTAACAATAGAGCCTCCGCCAGCAAAAATAGACCACCCCACCACAAAAAATCCCCCCAGCAGCAACAGCAGATCTCCCCACAGCCAGCATCAATACATTCTCCGGCAGCCAGCAACAACAGACCCCTCCCTCAACAGTAGATCTTTCCCAGCAACTGACCCCCCAGCAATATAAGACCCACCCCCAGCAACAGTAGGTCTTCCAGCAGCAATAGACTTCCTCAGAAACAATAGACCCCCGTGCAAAAATAGAAACCCTCCAGCTAGAATAGATCCCCTAGCAGTGAGTATCAATAGACCCTGCAGCACACCCCGGCACTTGCTGTCAGTGGTGAAGGTGCCGGAACTGCGTTTCCCCGCGTCCAGCTGAAAAAAAGCCCTGCGATAATATAATAAAAAAAACGTCTTCTCTACCACTATCCAAGTTACCCCTCATTATATAATCTACTGTATAATATATTTTATATATTTTTTATATATTTTATTATATTATATTATTACTTATATTCATTTGGATCACTCTGATAAGATATATCAATTTATATATATATATATATATATATATATATATATATATATATATATATATACATATATATACATATATATATATATATATATATATATATATATATATATATATATACATACATTTTTTAACCATCATTGAGCATTGAGTTTATAGTAACGATATTTGATTCTGCTTAATTGTTATCTTCATTCTTACTGCACAGTTCAATTATACCATTGGCTGTTCAGTATATCTATCAAGCAATCAGCCAGCTGGCGTTCTCTCTGGGCAGAGCATTTATATCTCGCCCTTTCCTTTTCCCTGTACACTTGAGAAAGGAGCGCGCATGCTCTGTACAAGGCTCGCTCATGCTCTGAAACGCGTTGTGGTTTCCCTAATCCCGCTGACGTCACACGCTCAGAAGCGTTGCTCCACGAGCTGACTATCATCATCTCCTCCAAGGGATTAGCCGGCTTTCTCTCTGGCTCCTTGTGGCTCTCGCAACCTGGACTCAATGATCGCTCAGGACACGCTTTAGACGCTGGAAATAACCCAAGGAGATTTCAACCTCCCACGAGCATACCAGTCCTTACCTAGATGTAAGTGTTGGATACTTTTATTATATTGCACATTAAATATTGCCTTTGGAGGCGCTTTTCTGTGTTTTTTTCTATATTGATATCCTTAGTTGACTTCACTCTTGAGAAAAGGTGGCCCTTGGTGCTTGTTACCCAAGACTCCATCCTACATTATCATAATCATCATCCTTCAAGATGCACTATCTCCAAATTATTGGACATTTAACCCTTATCCCTGGATTTTTTATATTTTATATCCATTTTTATATCCTGTTTTTATCACTCCTATTGCTGCTATCCGTTATACCTGCTTCCTGAGCGCTAGCATCTGTTGTTTTATGTGTATGATTAGAGCCATAGGCTCTAATAGGCATCAAAAAAGATAAACAGTGAGTGCCATGCTTGGTGCTCGCAGTTCACCCAGCTGTGTTAGAAAAGCGAATGAATATGTGCTTTTCTAACACTGAACCACCTCTCTGCCAATCAGGTGCTCGTGTGTGTTACCCGTCACCTGATTGGCTGAAACGACAGGCACTGTGATTGGACACCTATCAGGCATCCAATCATAGGAGAGGACGGGAGGAGAAAATGGGAGAAGACATCAAGGACATGGGGGAGCATGGAGGACACCGCAGACGGCGGGTGGGGGCCCAGTGGCAGCATCCGATGGGCACAATGGGAGCATTTGATGGGCACAGTGGCAGCATTTGATGGGCACAGTGGGAGCATTTGATGGGCACAGTGGCAGCATTTGATGGGCACAGTGGGAGAATTTGATGGGTCCAGTGGCAGCATTTGATGGCACAGTGGGAGCATTTGATGGGCCCAGTGGCAGCATTTGATGGCACAGTGGGAGCATTTAATGGGCACAGTAGAAGCATTTGATGGGCACAGTGGCAGCATTTGATGGCACAGTGGGAGCATTTAATGGGCACAGTGTCAGCGTTTGATGGCACAGTGGCAGTGTTTGATGGGCACAGTGGCAGCGTTTGATGGCACAGTGGCAGCGCTTGGGCATAGTGGCTGCGTTTGATGGGCACAGTGGCAGTGTTTGATGGCACAGTGGCTGCGTTTTATGGGCACAGTGAGGCTGCAATTGATGGGGTTTTTTTTCAGAATTTTTCAGTTTGTTTGCGCCCCCCCCAAAAAATTTTGAGCACCAGCAGCAACTGGTGCAGCAGCTGATTGTTCTTTATAAATTCCCTCTCATTCACATTCACTGTGCGCATGGACACAAGCAAACAGCTTTTTCTTCAGAATAGCAAATCTGCAACAAAGTTTGTTAACCACCTGACCACTGGGCACTTAACCCCCTTCCTAATGAGACCAATTTTCAGCTTTCGGTGCTCTCACATTTTGAATGACAATTACTCAGTCATACAACACTGTACACATATGAAACTTTTGTGCTTTTTTTTACACAAATAGAGCTTTCTTTTGGTGGTATTTAATCACTGTTGGTTTTTTTATTTTTTGCGCTATAAAAGAAAAAAGACTGAAAATTCTGTAAAAAAAATGAATTTTTCTTTGTTTCTGTTATAAAATTTAGCAAATTAGTATTTTTCTTCATAAATTTTGGCCAAAATTTATACTGCTACATATCTTTGGTAAAAACAAGTACAAATTGGTGTATATTATTTGGTCTTTATGAAAGTTATAGAGTCCACAAGCTATGGTGCCAATATCTGAAAAAAGATAACACCTGAAGTACTGATGGCCTATCTAATTTCTTGAGACCCTAACATGCCAGAAAAGTACTAATACCCCCCAAATGACATAACAAGGTATTTAGAAAGATGCATGGTGAGTTTTTTGAAGTTGTCATTTTTTCCCACAATTCTTTGCAAAATCAAGATTTTTTTTCTTTTTTTTTTCACAAAATTGTCTTATTAGCAGGTTATTTCTCACACACAGCATATGTATACCACAAATTAGACCCCAAAACACATTCTGCTATTACTTCTGAGTATGGCGATACCACATGTGGGAGACTTTTACACAGCATGGCCACATACAGAGGCCCAACATGCAGGGAGCACCTTCAGGCGTTCTGGAGCACCCAGGCCAATTCTGACATTTCTCTCCTACATGTAAAAATCCTCATTTATTTGCTAGAAAATTACATAGAACCCCAAAACATTATATATGTTTTTTTAGCAAAGACCATCGAGAATACAATGGCGGTTGTTGCAACTTTTTATCTCGCACGGTATTTGCGCAGCAATTTTTCGAACGTGCTTTTTTCGGAAAGAAAACAGTTTTGTGCTTTAAAAAATACAAAACAGTAAAGTTAGCCCAATGTTTTTGCATAATGTGAAAGATGAAGTTATGCCGAGTAAATAGATACCTAACATGTCACCCTTCAAAATTGCACACGCTCATGGAATGGCGCCAAACTTCGCCACTTAAAAATCCCCAAAGGCGACGCTATAAAAAAATTTTACTGGTTACATGTTTTAAGTTACAGAGAAGGTTTAGGGCCAAAATTATTGCTCTCGCTCTAACATTCGCAGCAATTACTCACATGGTTTGAACACTGTTTTCATATGTGGGCGGGACTTAGGTATGCGTTCGCTTTTGCATGCAAGCACACGGGGACATTCGCGCTTTAAAATTTTTTTTTTTTTTATTGTTCATTTTACTTTATTTTAGTTTGACACTTTTTTCCAAAAAATACATTTTTTGATCACTTTTATTCCTATTACAAGGAATGTAAACATCCCTTGTAATAGGAATATGGCATGACAGGTCCTCTTTACAGTGAGATATGGGGTCAATAACACCCCATATCTCACCTCTAGGCTGGGAAGCCTGAAATTAAAAAAAAGAAAAACAATCCTGGCTTAGATCGTAGCGGTAAGTCGGTAGAAACACCGGAGGGCAGCGGGGGGACGTCCCCTCTCGCCTCCTGTAAGAACGATCAAGCAGTGGAACAGCCGCTATGATCGTTCTTATGGTGTAGGGAATCACTGGCTGAAAAAGCTGATATCTGAATGATGCCTGTAGCTGCACACATACCACATGTGTGAGACTTCCACAGCCTGGCGACATACAGAGGCCGAGTACAGCCGAGTACAGCCGAGTATGTCTAAGCATGGCAGAGTATGGCGGAGCATGGCCGAGTATGGCTGAGCATGGCTGGGTATGCCTGAGTATGGCAGGGTATTGCAGGGTATCGCCGAGTATGACTGGGTATGGCAGAGTATGGCTGGGTATCACGAGTATTGCAGAGTATGGCTGGGTATTGCAGAGTATGGCTGGGTATTGCAGAGTATGACGGGCTATTGCATGGTATTGCAGGGTATTGCAGGGTATGGCAGGGTATTGCAGGGTATGGCAGGGTATTGCAGGGTATGGCAGGGTATTGCTGAGTATGCAGAGTATTGCAGAGTATGTCAGGGTATTGCAGAGTATTGCAGAGTATTGCAGAGTATCGCAGGGTATTGCGGAGTATTGCAGGGTATTGCAGAGTATTGTAGGGTATTGCGGGGTATTGCAGGGTATTGCAGAGTATTGCTGGATATTGTAGGGTATTGCGGGGTATTGCAGGGTATTGCAGGGTATTGCAGACTATTGCAGGGTATTACAGGGTGTGGCAGGGTATGGCAGAGTATTGCAGGGTATTGCAGGGTATGGCAGAGTATTGCAGGGTGTGGCAGCATATTGCAGAGCATTGCAGAGTATGGCAGGGTATTGCAGGGTATTGCAGGGTATTGCAGGGTATGGCAGAGTATTGCAGGGTATGGCAGAGTATGGCAGGGTATTGCAGGGTATGGCAGAGTATGGCAGAGTATGACAGAGTATGGCAGGGTATGGCAGGGTATTGCAGAGTATGGCAGGGTATTGCAGAGTATGGCAGAGTATGGCAGAGTATGGCAGTGTATGGCAGAGTAGGGCAGGGTATTGCAGGGTATTACAGAGTATGGCTGAGCATGGAGGGATGGCTGGATGTGACTGAAATTGTCACTGAGCAGCGCTGTGGGCACTACAGATCCAGTCCACATCGCTGCTGCCATCCGATCTCTCCCCCTCTCCTCTCACACTGTACCAATCTGTACATAGAGGGGAGAGAGGAACCGGCGTCATGAAATGACGCCGGTTTGTTTACAAGTGATCGCTCCATCACTTGATGGAGCAATCACGTGGTAAACGGCCGCTATCAGCGGCCATTTACCGTGATCTGTGATGCGCCGGGTCCAGGTCACGGATGTTCTCAGGTGCGCGCCCCAGGGGGCGCGTGAGAGCAGGATTCTGGGAGGACGTCACTGTACACCCTCCCAGAGTTATGCAACCACCCTGTAGCCGTCATTCGGCTACATTAAAATCCCTGCAATGTACATAGATCACCCAGAGGGAATTATTTTTTCTCAAAAGAAGCGGAGTTATTCTTTAACCACTTGTCTCCCATGGCGTTTATAAATGTACCTTGGTAGACAAGTGCTAAATGTAATGAGTGTGACTTTAGTACTCCTTTAACTGTAAGTAAAATGGACCCATTTTTGCTAAGCAAATTGTAGGATTCAGGGGGATTTTCTCAGACATTTATATATCGAATTAACAAGTACAGATCAAGGTTCTAAAAACAACTCTGCTGTCGGTGCAATGTTTAGTACTAGCCGGCCATGCAGACATCACTACAACCTTGTCCCCCCCACTCAGCTGCCAGCTCATTATTTTCAATCCTCTTTGAGGACCTGGCAAAGTGTCACTAGAGAGATCATTTTTTATTGTGCTGACGATATGATTTTTATCAACACACTAATTCCCTTCCCTCCAGGAGTAGAGCAGCTACTTTCTGCTTATCATTAACTGTTTTTGTTTTCTATGTATTTTGTGATCCCCTCGAGGGCACGTTGAAATGTGTCCTGCTGGGCCTCCTTACACTGCATTATGCATCCCAATAGGGGGCAACGAGAATGTTGTTTATGCGCTTGACAGTGGCCACATGACCTGCGACAGAATTACTGCTGATTTTACAGCTGTTGAGAGTCTAAATTGCCAGGCTGAAGGAGCAGAGGAGTTTGTTGCTATAAAGCATGGGTATTGAATTAAAATTCACGGAGGTCCGGTCACAAAAATTTCCTTCCACCAGAGGTCTGAATTGCATGTTCTAAAATTCTCAGCTCCCCTGCATATCACAATCTCCCTTCCACAGCAATTTCCTCTGTCACCTCCTTTACATCATAACCCCCATAGCAGTGTCCTCTCCCTCCCTTTACAGCACCCTCCACAGTAGTGTTCTCTGCTCCCCCTCATATCACCCCCCCCCCCCCCGTGATGTTCACTGCCCCCAGGGCCGGTCCTACCATGGGACCCAGGCGGCACTTTATTTTTTATTTTTTCCAAATAATAAGGCAGCACTTTAAGAGGGGTGACAACACGGATGGACTGCCCAAGGCTTCCTCCCTCTAGCGTGCAGTGTCATGCTGCTTGCGCTGCCTGCACATTGGGGGCTGTCCTGTGCTGCACGATGCCACTAGCATTGATGCAGCTGTAGTAGTCCACAGGAAGCAGGGGAGGCGATGGAGCCGGGAGCGCTGCTGACTCTCCGACCCCACCCAGATGTATGGTTAGGAGAAGGTCGAGGCTGCAGGTGCAGCTAAGTAAGGGGTTTGGAGTGGGAGTGGCCGCGCTGAGCTCCCCAGAGCACTTTGCCCCCCTTCACATCACCCCCCCTGCAGTAGTGTCCTCTGCCCCTCTTCAATCCCCCCCCCCACTGCGGTGCCCTCTACACCTTCAGGGCTATGCCACCACAGTGGTTTCCTCTGCTCCCCCTTCACAGCCCCCCACAGCTCTGCCCTCCACTTCACATCACAGCACCCTGCAGCTCTGCCCTCCGCTTCACATCACAGCCCCCCCGCAGCTCTGCCCCCCCCATTCACATTGCAGCCCCTGAAGCTCTGCCTCCCAACTTCAAATCACAGACTCCAAAGCCCTGCCCCTTCACTCTCCTATCTTTACACACGTGTAAAGCAGAGCAGAGAGCTGGAGGCAGAACAGTTTAGACGGAGGGTGGGAGCAGGGACTTTTCCAATTAACAAATTGATGATTGGTTGCTAGGACTGCCCTGTATCCTAGCGAACAATTACAGGCTGGTTAACTTGAAAAGTTGATTGCACTTTTTCCGTCTGAAAATCCGACCGTGTGTACAGGGCAACCCCCAGGGGGCACTGCTACATATAGCTTGTGTCTATTTGTCCCATGTAAGCACTATATCCACTGGAGCATATTTATTTTTCAAAGCAGAGTAGGGATCGGCCAGAGAGGGATTAATTTGATACAGTTGGCCAGCTTAAACATGTATTACAATGTATGTGAAGAAAAAAAATCCCTGTTTTATGTGCAAAGTTTGCTAGAAAGGGTGTATAGCAGTATGCAGATTGTGGGCAGAACCTTTTGTTAATTGGGAGCAGCGTTTGCTCAATTTTTTTATGTTAAGAGTAGTGCAAGCCTATGCTTGCACAACTCTTGGTTAACCCCACCCCCTTTAATGTTAACCCCTAAAATTAACCTAACAACCTCCAGATTCATAACTTTAACCTTGAACATTGAACCTTAACCCCAACCTTAACCTCATCCTTATTCCCAGCCCGAGTTATTACCATACCTTTTAAAATGAAATACTTACCTTATCATTTCCATACTGAATATATTACCACTGAAACTATTACAGTCAGGGAACTGGCTTTTTAAAAAGGAGATCATCAATGACAGGGCAGCTACCCCAATAATGGTACATAGTTACATACCCTGTTTCCCCGAAAATAAGACCTAGCGTGATTGTCAGTGATGGCTGCAATATAAGCCCTACCCCCCAAATAAGCCCTACCCTGTTTCCCCGAAAATAAGCCCTACCCTGAAAATAAGACCTACAAGGACTTTAACTAGGGCTTATTTGGGGGGTAGGGCCTATATTGCAGCCATCACCGACCATCATGCTAGGTCTTATTTTCGGGGAAACAGGGTAGTAAGTAAGGTTGAATAAAGACAATAGTCCATCCAGTTCAACCTGTATCGGTGTCAGTGTCAATAATCATTTCCCATATTCCTGTATGTTGTGTTCACGTCCAGGAGTCTTTTAAAAATATCAATACTACCTTGCGGACACCAACAATTGTGGAAGAGAGTTCCAAATCCTTATCGTCCTGACAGTGAAAAACCCCCTGCGCAGCTGTAGGTTAAACCTCTTCTCCAATCTCATTGTGTGGCCCCATGTCCTTTTACACTCCCTGAGACTGAATAGCCTTTCTCCTATGCTGGGATCACCATTAAGGTATTTGTAAATCAGGCCCCCTACTTTATGTGGTCGACCTCAATGCCATCTTAGACCCGACTAGGGACCGCCTGGGGGGTGGTGGTAGACCCTCCCCCTCCTTTGTACTGGTTTATGGTCTCACGGAGGTATAGCGCTGGAAACATCCGGATGTTTGTCAATACTCCTGCCACTCTGACTCTTTCAGCACCATGTCTCGGATTGACCTGGCATTTGCCATGAGAGACACCCTTCCCATTGTGTCTGCAGTGTCCTACCTGCCCAGAGGGGTCTCAGATCAGGCCCCTATCTCTGTAGACCTCCTCCTCCTAGACTCGGGCCCTACTGTTTGGCACTTAAATTCTTACTGGCTGGAGGATGAGGTGGTGCAGGGATAATGTAGAAAGGGCATTGCTGACTACTGGAAAGATAACCTGGGTACAGTGGATTCATCCACAGAGTGGGAGGCCTTTAAAACCACGCTGAGGGGTACCTTTATGTCTATCACTGGTGTTATACACAAAAATAATAGACAACGCACTGAGAAATTAGAAACAGCCATGTTAACAGCAGAATCTGCCTATGCAATTAACCCTGATTCTGACACAAGAAATACATGGCTGCAGAGCCACAGGGAGTACAAACTCCTTTTGTTAGATCTTACACAAAAACGCATGTTGCACACCACCCAGAAAGTATTTGAGCATGGTAACAAAGCTGATCGCCTCCTTTTTTCTTTTTGAAAGCCTATGGCGTGCAAAACACACCCAAAAACTTCACCCGGTGCATAAAAAATGTGCACACACATAAAGAGTGCTCACAAAAAAGTGCCACGGGTACACAAGACGTGCCAATTCCCTGATCCCCCGGGGCTCCAGACGGGGACAAAGGTACTTAGAATGGTCTATCTGGCCGGAACCAGACAGACCCCGTTCTCTGGAGGGCCTGCCGAGACAGGACCCACCCAAGTACTAGGTGGGGCTCCCCCCGAAGGGAGACCCCATGAGAGAGGGCGAACTAAGCCAAAAGGCCATGTCCACCCCTTCCCAAGACGTTTAGGGCTGGCCCGAGGACCCGCATCCTTACTAATCGTGCAAAACGTGGAAAAACAAGACGTGACAAACAAACATAGGATTCAAATAAATAAAAAAGTGGGGGAAGGGATAGTGGAGAGGAGAGTGAAGAAGTGGCCATTGTGTAAAACAATGACCAGGTCGCCTCCTGGCATACCTGACCAGACCCGACCGCCCTCCTATTTCTATTCCACGTATCCTAACTACACAGGGCCAGACTAACGATACCCCAGAGGATATCATGGAGACTTTCCTAAACTTTTCCAAAAACCTTTACACATCTACAGTTGATTACACCAAAGCTCAACTAAAAGATTACCTGGCCGACATATCTCTCCCCTCCCTATCGCCTGAGGGGAGAGATGAGTTGGAGGCACCTATCTCGGTTGACGAGATCGCTGCTGCCATCTCGCAATTACCAACACCAGGCCTGGATGGTCTTCCGGCCGAATGGTATGCCCAGTTCAAGGAACTAATATGCCCATTTCTCTTACATACATATAACAAGGCCCTGGATTTTGGAACTTTCCCCCCCCTCCTCTATGCGGGAAGCTCTGATCATACTGCTATTAAAACCTTGCAAAGACCCTCTTAAGTGTGATTCATATCGCCCCATATCCCTTATTGATGTGGATGTTAAAATACCCACATGACTGTTCCCCTACCCATGCTATCGTATCCCTAGACACCTGCAAAGCCTTTGATAGTGTGGCCTTATCTCTTTCAGGTATTACAGCTGTATGGCCTTGGGCCCCAGATGATAGCTTGGATAAAAGTCCTCTATACCTCTCCAGTCGCTCGTATCCGAGTCAACTCGCATGTAACCAATTCTTTCCCGATTACCAGGGGCACAAGGCAGAGGTGTCCATTGTCACCTCTCCTCTTTGCCCTGGCTATGGAGTCACTTGCAGTATGAATTTGTTCCTCCCCCTTAATTAAGGGTCTTCCCATTGCCACTATAGAGGAACGAGTTTCGCTATGCGTGGATGATAACCCGGGTATACCTGGCTGACACTCACGAGTCCCGCCACACATTTCTCTCCAAAATTAACACCTTTGGCGACTACTCTGGATTCCGGGTGAATTGGGATAAGTCAAATCTTTTTCCCTTGGACACTGCTGTGGCCTCCCAGATTCACCCGGACTCACGATTACAGGTTGTGTTCTCCTTTAGGTATCTTGGAGTCATGGTGCAGACACCTTTGTCTACCTACATAGTCAATAACCTTGAACCCCTAACCACCTTTGAACTGCGGAAATGGAACAAGACATTCCATAAAATCTGGGGCAGATGGATAGCTAGTCCTCTGACCCTTGCCCCAGAGTGAATGCATTTCCCAAAACTCTTGGTGGTGTGATGTGCCTTAATGTAATGATTCCCACAGTTGCTCTATGCAACTCACAATGCAAACATGATCTGCTTTTATACCTCTACAATTTCTAATCATATCTGTTAGTGCATTGCCCTTTTGTTATTGATTGAAAGAATGTAATACTTGTAGATGCATATCAATGAACAACCAAAGTTTTCTTTGTTTTTGTATGTTGGTTTGTCCTTAAATCAAATAAAAAATCTTTTAAAAAAAGAAAAAGGTATTTGTAAATCGCTATCATATGCCCTCTCAAGTGTCTCTTCTCCAGTGAGAATAAATTTAGTGCTTGTAGTCGTTCCTCCTAATTGAGGTCCCCCAATCCCCATATTAATTTTGTTGCCCTTTCTTGGACTCTCTCCATCTCCAGCACATCCCTTCTGAGGACTGGTGACCAGAACTGGATGGAATACTCCAGATGTGGCCTAACCAGAGTTTTATAAAATGGCGGGATTATAGTTTTATCTCTGGAGCATATCCCCTTTTTTATGCATGCTAATATTCTCCCGGCCAATGTGCACTTGCTGCAGCAGGACCTGAGATGAAGGTAGTTTTCAGCTAAATTTTTATTCCTCTTTACAGCAGTTTGGGGATGGAGGTATTGGGGTAGCTGCCCCCTAATTGGTAATGTTGCACTTTGCATACCTTCCAACTTTTTTAACTAGGAAAAGACATCTTTTAGGACCAAAATTGTTTGGCACAAGATACACCTCCATCACACCCCCATTTTGTAAGATTTTGACTGGCAAATGTCAGGTGTGTTTCAAGTATGTTTAAAATTACTGAAAAAAATTTTTTAATTTTTAATTTTTTTTAATGCCCCTTTCACACAAGCCAGTTATCTGCTCTCCTCATGCTGTTAGCGCAAGGAAAGGAATGGAATGCCGACAGCCGACTGATTGGACACAGCTGACCCTGTAGTAAAGGGATGCTGTGATTGGCCCTTTACCTCGATCTGTAATCAGCTGTCCTAAGGAAAACATTTTATAGTAAAAAATCTTTTAAGGATATTATAACAGTTATAGATTAAAATGTTGTTGCTTTTACCATTATCACTATTTTTTTTACAAGTAGAAAATGTTTATTGAGGGAAAGATCAATCAGATACAAGCAATGCAGCATACAATACACAACATAGAAGATACAGGTATAGACCATCTTTGCACTTAAACAAAACCTTTTTAGAGAGACCCAAGAAGTTCAGCGTGTATTTCAAACATATGATTAGATATAAAATTATAGAAAGGCAAATTTGAAAGGTTATATTTAGCTTTGAGGTTGGAAAATCCCATTAGTCTCCCATCTGACATAATGTACTTCAGGCAAACTACTCCTTGGGCCGCCCACAGACTCGGATCAGAGATACTACGTAGATGAGATAGGGTGGGATTAACCCACAAGGGTGTATGTGGAGAAATGGTCAGAGGAGAATGGTATTTAGCCCTGACATTATGCCACACCACAAGAGTACTGTAGTCCTCATTGGGCCGGTCTGACAAGTTCGATCTAGGTCCCCTAAAGAATAGGTTACAATAGGGCAGCCTCCAGAGTGACTGCAGGGTTATCTCTGCCATTATTATTATTTATATAATATTTATAAGACCTCTGCATTAGAGCTGATTGAAAATCTAATCTCCTCTCTACCACAGTCAAACATTTTCATGAATATTCATTTATAAAGCTCTGAATATTGCAAAGAACTGTACAGAAAACACTAAACAAATTACATCAGTCGCTGCACCTGAGGAGCTTACATTCTGATCAGATGCATTGCTAGAGTTAAAAAATAAAAAAAACCCAGGGCACAATGAAGCATACCTAACCTGAGTGCCCCAGTGAACAGGACTCATACATATTTTTTATTTCACCCTATCTCTTCTACTTTCTTTCTCTTTACTCTTTCTTCCTTTTTTCTACAGTATCCCATCTTCTTCATTCTCTACTGTTTGGCCTTTAGTGTCAAACCGGAAGTTACTAATACACTTTCTACCCATTACTAGAGGTTGAACAATACAAGGATGCCTATGACTTTTAGACAAAATTTCTCCCTTTTCAGCTAATGTATGCTCACCTAGACAAGAGCCGTAAGTGCACTTATCCACCTTAGGAAGTAGTGGCTGCACATCTGAGACTCGGGACAATTGACTAGAGACCTAGTGCCCAAAATGCCAGGGTCTAGCAATGCCTCTGATTCTAATGTCCCCCCACAGTCACACACTAATATTATTATACCTTTATATAGCTCTGACATATTCCACAGTGCTGTACAGAGAACACTGACTCATTCACATAATTCTCTGCACCAGAGGAGCTTACGCTCTAATATCACCACCATAGACACACATTGTATACATTATTTAGCTCTGATATATTTTGCAGTACTGTATAGAGAACACTCATCCATTTACATTTGTTTCTGCACCAGGGAGCTTACATTCATATTCCACAGTGCTGCTGGCCAACAACAGTAAAGCAAATGTAACATGCTAGTATTTTGTACCTGACAAGGAACATTGTGTTCATTGAACGTTTTTATTTCTTACAGTGCACAGAAATGACAATCTGGACTGATGTAGATGGCTGTTATGGCACACACCGCACATCGGTATCTGCTTTTTGGATGGAACAAGGACACACCTTCGAAGTGACATCATGGTGTCAAAGGACTCATCATTCCCATTAAATGGGTGGGTTGTCTAAATTTCCAAATTAATTTACTCTAAGAAACATGATTTTATGTCAGTGAAGAACAGCTTGCAGGTCAAAAATGTTGAAAACAGATTGTACTGTTGTAGACTCCATCTGCTGCAGATTATTCATCTTTAGCACTAGGATATCAGCACTTTTAGCTTTTGGCTTGAGCTGTTATCTTTTGGCACTACTACTCCTGTCTTAGAAACGGGTATTCTACATGGTCATTTATCTGCACCCCCATAACAAATCAATTGTCAAAAAACTATTTTTTACAATGTTCCATTCATGGTGGTTTCAATGTTCATTTAATATATACTGTACGGCTTCATATGTAGCACTAAAGTTGCATACTTGTTTTTTTGGGAAACCCAGTGCCAATATAGTGTTAACTATGCTTTTTCCCTTGAGTAGAGCTCATTGACTAATAAGATTTCACTGTAGTGAAGGCTTAAAACATCTACCTTGTCTAGTTGTCTAGTGATAAAATACAGTAACATGTTTTTTACTTTTTATTTTTTTTTTACAAATGTCACAATTAATAATTTGTGTGAGAAAGTAGGGAAAATCCATTACATATAAAGGAAGAGGTTATTTGAGCAAGAACAGGAAGTGCTAATGGAAAAGTGCTAATGGACGATAAAGGGCTGGAATATTTGCTTATGACGATTGATATCATTGAGTATAATTACTGATAAATAACAAAACAATATTTTGATCCAGGTAATAGCATTTTACAGTCTAGATCTATGCTTTTTTCCTTGTGGGGTAAAAGTGCCCACAATTACTCAAGTGACGAATGTTTCGTCTCCCCTGGACCAGCAATGTTATTGGCTGGACCTGATGAACCTGAAACTTTATACAACCTAATTACCTGCATGACATATGGAGGTTCCATCTTCAGAGGAAAACAAATATACATTCTATAAGGACAGGGAATACTTTCAATGTTTCAGTGCACAAAGTTTGAAATTACATTTCACCATTTTATTTTTACAATATACCATAAGCCTGCTTTACTTCCAGAATCTTTAAAGAGTCCTGAGATTTCAGGTAAACCTGTCATGAAAAACATATTGAGGTTGCCAATGTCAGCTCAATGGCCTCTCAGGTCAATGATCAATGTCAGGTCAGCTTCCTGAATATTCTAGTTGACTGCCTGTTATTCTCAGCTTTTCCTGAGTTTTTTTAGGGGAGGTCAACAATGGCAGATTTTTATACTTATTTTGTAACAGTTTTCTGTTTAACCTAAAAAAAAAAATGTAATCTATTTTTTAATCCACTTGATGGATCAACCCAAACTTTGTGCTGGTATCATTTTGCCTTCAGACAAGACAACCATCTGGAATTAAATTTGGAATTAAAGCAACACTATTTATAGGCAAACCAAACACCTTAAAAACGCATGCTTTCCAAACAGGTTTGTTTGTCTTTTGTCACAAATGACTTGAAAACAGCACATTTCAAAAGCTTGTCTTTTTGGTCTATTTTGTAAGCAGATAAAAATAAATGTGAAAACCCAACCTTTAACCTCTTTCCCGCTGAGGGCAAATACAGAGACAATTTACCTGGAAGTATATTTCTGGGTGCTGCCATCATCGTAGACAAAGGTCTGGTTGGTATAGCACTCGCTGCACATCCTCTTGTCCCCTGGGTGATGCTGGTGCTGATGGTGGACCGTAGACTTGTAAATCCCCTGAAGGCTTCTTTCTTTATCCGCAAATGGCATTCCAGCAGAGACTTCCAGCTGGTGGATAAGGACAAAGCATCAAGTTTGCTATTGCAAAATTAGAAAATGTTTGAGTCTGGGCTCTAACTTGTCCCCCCTGATTCTGCTGATGAGAGCAGTAGTGAAGCCAGTAGAGTGTCCCCTCCTCTCATGTCCTGCAAATGGACTGAGGCGGTCTGCTTCACTTTAATAATTCCAGGCTCCAGGAAATGGAAGAGAAGCCCACATCAGCCTTCCAGCATCACCTGCCTGACATGTACAGCTGATATGTCTACATATATCAAGCAAGGAGGTCTGGGGACTTAATGTACCATTGAGTGGAAGACCCTTCAAAAGACATCAAGGCTCTCCCTTCCTTCTTCAATGTTTCATTTATCCATTGACGATGCTTTCTGAATTACACTTTTTCTTCTTTTGTTACGTTCTGTGCTATTTCTTGCTTTCTCCTTTTTTTTTTCTCTCTCGCTGAGAATTGATTGCCCACTTCTCACCGGGGTCTTAATATTTTCACCAGTCCTGTTGCACCACCTCCTGGCCAGTCCAGAATTGCATATACTGGTTTCTGCCTGGTGGGATAGTTTATTTCTTTAATTGTATTCATTTATATAGTACTGATATATTCTGCAGCACTGTACAAAAAAACACTAAGCCATTCACTTTAGTCTCTACATCATAGGAGCTTACACGCTAGCATTGCCACACAGTCACACAGTTTTGTTATATTGCATTTATATATCTCTGACATAGTCCGCAGTACTGTACAGAGAGTAGAGACATTCACATCAGTCTCTGCACAAAAGGAGCTCACACTCTTATATCCCCACCACAGTCACACACTATTATTATACATTTATACATTTCTTACATTTTCCACAATGCTGTACAGAGAACAGAGTTATAGTATTCACAACATTCTCTGCAGCAGTGGGTCTCACACTTAATGTCCATATCACAGTCACACAAGATCAGTATCAGACCTTTCTATAGGTCTGACACTTTCTGCAGCGCTGTACATAGAACAATGAGCCATCAGTGGCTGCACCAAAGGAGCCTTCACGTTAATGTTCCGCCACAGTCACAAGCTATATATTTTTTATTTTTATTATTTATATGTGTAGTGAACGCTAAGCCATTCACATGAATTTCCGCACCAAAGAAACTTACACTCTAATGTCCCCACCACGGTCACATAGTATTATACAGTGCCTTGAAAAAGTATTCATACCCCTTGAAATTTTCCACATTTTGTCATGTTACAACCAAAAACGTAAATGTATTTTATTGAAACTTTTATGTGATAGACCAGCACAAAGTGGCACATAATTGTGAAGCGGAAGGAAAATGATAAATGGTTTTCAATTTTTTTTTGCGTATTGAGTCAATACTTTGTAGAACCAGCTTTTCACTGCAATTACAGCTACAAGTCTTTTTGGGGATGTCTCTACCAGCTTTGCACATCTAGAGAGTGACATTTTTGCCTATTCTTCTTTGCAAAATAGCTCAATCTCTGTCAGATTGGATGCAGCCTCACTGTGCACATCAAATGCTGCCTCACTGTGACCATCAAATGCAGCCTTACTGTGCCCATCAAATGCAGCCCCACTGTGCCAATCAAATTCAGCCTCACTGTGCCCATGAATTGCAGCCTCACTGTACCCACCAATTGCATCCTCGCTGTGCCCGTCAATTGCAACCTCACTGTGCCCATCAAATGCAGCTTCACTGGGCCCATTAATTGCAGCCTCACTGTTCCCATCAAATGCAGCCTCACTTTGGCCATCAATTGCAGCCTCACTGTGCCCATCAAATGCAGCCTCACTGTGCCTATCAAATGCAGCCTCACTGTGCCTATCAAATGCAGCCTCACTGTGCCCATCAATTGCAGCCTCACTGTGCCCATCAATTGCAGCCTCACTGTGCCCATCAATTGCAGCCTCACTGTGCCCGTCAAATGCAGCCTCACTGTGCCTGTCAATTGCAGCCTCACTGTGCCCATCAAATGCAGCCTTACTGTGCCCATTAATTGCAGTCTCACTGTTCCCATCAAATGCAGCCTCACTGTGCCCGTCAAATGCAGCCTCACTGTGCCCATCAAATGCAGCCTCACTGTGCCCATCAATTTCAGCCTCAGTGTGCCCGTCAATTGTGGCCTTGCTGTTCCTGTCAATTGCAGCCTCACTGTGCCCATCAAATGCAGCCTCACTGTGCCCATCAATTGCAGCCTCATTGTGCCCATCAAATGCAGCCTCACCATGCCCATCAATTGGTTCCGTACTCTGCCTCTCAACCCAAGAACAGTCTCAGCGCCTCTGGCACACCTGGCAATAATGTTAGTGCAAACACCACCAATGGAAGACACACATTAAAGTAAAACACAGAAATAGTCTTTACTGTGACTTTATATGAGATGGTAACAAACAATAACAATATATCTGAACAGTAGACATATATCTCTCAAATAGGTCAACGGTATAATAATGACTGAGAATCAAAAGCAATAGAACTCTATGGTACTGGCTGCTTTCAGGGGACTTTCAAGATGAGTATCCCCAAGAGCAGAGGCAAACACCCTTATGCCCCGTACACACGATCGGACATTGATTGGACATTCCGACATCAAAATCCATGGATTTTTTCTGACAGATGTTGTCTCAAACTTGTCTTGCATACACACGGTCAAACAAAGTTGGTCGGAAATTGCGAACGTCAAGAACGCGTTGATGTACAACACGTACGACGAGCCAAGAAAAATGAAGTTCAATAGCCAGTGCGGCTCTTCTGCTTGATTTCGAGCATGCGTGGAACATTGTGTGTCGGAATTGTGTACACACGGTCGGAACTTTCGACAACGGATTTTGTTGTTGGAAAATTTGAGATCCAGATCTCAAATTTTGTGTGACGGAAAATGTCCGATGGAGCCTACACACGGTCGGAATTTCCGACAAAAAGCTCCCATCGAACTTTTTCCATCCGACCGTGTACTGGGCATAACAATCAACAGATTACAAAATAGCAGACACTGTAATGGATTTTCCACCCCTCTTTGAATTGGGCTCTATGAGTCCAGGCAGGAGGAGAGCAGAGGAATGACCCTCTCTTATGGCAGACCTCTCCCATCTGTCCCCTAATACCACAGGCCCACAAAACCATAAATACTTCACCTAGTTCAGTGGTCTATAACGTAACTCCCAAGCCAGACTACCCCGCTCATGCACTACATATACTGAGGCCTGGGTGTGTGTTTGTGTCCGTATGACACTAGTAACTTCAGTCCCTTGGAAGAAGAAGGCCTTGAATCTTCTGCTAGCCACTTTAGTTGGTGCACTTAGATATCCCGTTTGGTAGGAGTGATGCAAAGTGTACCATGTAACTCTTGGAGCAGAAAATACTTTTACTGCCTGGCAGCGGATGAGTGCAGCACAGTGTTTTTTTAGTGTGGGTAACCACAGGCAACGTTGTCTGCATGCAGTGTCTCTGTATCTCTGTAAAATGGGCAAGTGCTCTCTCACCAATCCTGTGATCAAGGCCCAAACTGAAATGTCCTGGATCAGGCAGACTCTTCAGGTAGTGAGACTGGCTACCTTACAACTGGAACACTTCACGCCATTTAAACAGGTGCACCTAGAGAATGCACCTAGGATGGCCAGTGCCACTGGATGTCCCCGACCGACCGTGGATGCTTAAAAGGAACAGTACACTGACCCGGGAGGCAACACCTCTCTCCTGGGTCTGGTCTTTTCTTTGCCTCATGGTGTCTGCCCAACTCCCAGTCAGCCTCTGGGTGTCTTCTCCTTTTTGGCCAGAGCATGCTGGGATCTGCAGTCCTGCCCCCACTAAAGGCTATGGGGCCGCAGATGATGGGCACTACATGTCCCACAATACTTTGCTGTTTTTACAGCTCTGTTCCATTGGCTCCCTCCCCCTGCCAATAGGAAAGCAGGGGATATAACAGAACGGGCGGCCGGTGAAACTATGTGTACTTCAAACATTTAATTACGGTTATGAAAATTTTTCTTTTCTAATTACTCTGAGTGAACACAGATTCAAATCCCAACTATGGGCAAATAAAAAGCTATCCCTTGCAGTGGGGCTATGCCCACATTTCAAGATTTAGTTGCATTTTGGCCTAGGGGAACAGTAAAAAGAGATATACTTACCCGATCCTTCGATACTTCCTGCCTCCCTGCCGCTAGATAGGTCCCTGGAGCTTCAACACTCACACACTATAGGGCTGCTTTGGACATGGGATGCCTAGGGACAGTCCACTTCCAGATTGTTGGGAAGCGCGTCTTCCAGGAGATTGGAGGATCAGACAAGTTAATCTGTTTCTCCTCTCTCCTGGACAAGACGAGCCAATAAGTCGGTATGACGAAACGCGTCGGACAATGGTTGTACGGCACCCGGAAGTGCCGATCACGTACCACTGGAAGTGACGTTCCGAGTGTTTTTGGATGAGGTAGTCGGGTGAAATTTGAAGTTTCTTATGCCCACCGTGACGTGATATTCCTGGAATCAAACACAATACCTATGCGAGATTTTCATGGCCTTCTGGTAAGTGCACTACCATTAGGCTGGAGATGTAATGCTATGTTTAAATAAACTCTTTTTACGGTATCACACTATCTGGAGTTTATTTTCTCCACATATTACGTTTTTCCTTGGACCTCTATCTGATGGGATGTCGTTTTAACCCAGAGAGGTGATTGCTCACATGGTGTAGTGACAGTTGGATGTTCAGCAACAAGGCGTGTGATTATGAAGCTACTCATGGACTATTAATCTCTGTTACGCCCTATCACTGAGGTTTTTTTTTTTTCTAAGTGAAATTACTATCTGTTAGCACTACTATTTACCTCTGCTATATGTTTATATGTAATTTATTGTCATTTGTATATTCATATTGTGTTAGATCTCTACAGTTTTAAAAACTTTAAAAACTTTCCTTTGCTGAAATAGAAGACAGTATATGCTCACCTCTCTGTTGGCCCATTTGTCGAGCCTCTCCTCTGCTCCATTGCTGCTGCTTCAGGAAGCGTTTTGGCATTCGGCACTTCCTGGAGTGTTGGATGCCTGTGTCCCCCAACCAAATCTTGGTTCCTTCCTCTGAACCCCTTCCTCTGACGCAGGACTCAGTAGTGATGTTGGGGTTCAGAGAAGAAACCAGCCTATGGCAGGAGACACAGGTATCCAACACTCCAGTAAGTTCCTAATGTTGCTAAGGTTTTCTAAAGCTGCTGTGCCAGAACAAAAGGGAGGCTAGGGAAATGAAATGAAAATGGAAAACTGGCTGTGCTTTTTTTAACAAGCAGCAAAAGAGCTCTAAAACAATCCCTCAATTACCTGTGTAGATGCAGAGAAAATTCACGCTCAAAGATCACAACAAAGACTCTGAAGTTATGTTTAGATTGGCTTTTGTGACATATTCATCATAATGCAATGCGTTAATGTGCTCATTACTATGCATAATAACTCAACACACATCAACACGCAATAAATGCATTGGTGTGATGCGGTACTATCCAATCAAAGCACCTTTCAGTTGACACATGAACCATTTTTGGCAGCACACCCCATGTCCATCGGATGGTACATTGGGGTGTCATTCAAAATGAGTGGCACTAGACTGTACCAGCGTATTTACCATGTACTGTAGCGTTCTGTGATAAACTGCATAATAACACTTGTGTGACCATAACACCATAGTGTAAACAGCTGACAGCACCAGTTGTTTGTTTACATGAAAAGGCTGGCAGGCTTGCAAGTCCCTGCTGCCAGTGGAAATAAGGGGAAAGGAGCTATTATTTCAGAAACGGTTTTAACTAGTTCAATACCAGGCACTTTCACCCCCTTCCTGTCCAGGCCAATTTTCAGCTTTCAGCACTGTCTCATTTTGAATGACAATTTCATGGTCATGCAATGCTCGTTAGAGCTTACAATCTCAAATAAAAAAATACCAAAAATGTTGAAAAAAAAAAAAGGTTTTTCTTTGTTTCTGTTATAAAATGTGTAAATACATTTTCTCCCTCACTGACAGGTACTGATGAGGCTGCACTGATGAGGTGGCACTGATGGGCACTGATGATGAGGCACTTATATGCAGCACTCATCGGCGGCACTGATATGCAGCACTGATGGTAACTGATAGGCAGCACTGATGGGCACTGATAGGTGGCACTGATTGGTGGCACTTATGGGCACTGATAGACGGCAATGATGGGCACTAATGGGTGGCAATGATGGGCACTGATAGGCAGCACTGATGAGGAGGCACTGACAGGCATTATTGATGGGTTACTGATTGGCATCCCTCATAAGCACTTATTGGCATGCCTGGTGGGCACTGTTTGGCATCCCTGGTGGGCACTGATTGGAATCTGTGGTGGGCACCGGTTGGCATCCCTGGTATGCATGGGTTGGCACTCTAGGTGGGCACTTGTGGGCATCCTTGATGGGTCTGCGCTGATGATCAATGCTCTGATTATCAGTGCAGACTCCCCCTGGGGTCTATTCGCACTTTGTCAGCGCGAATAGAGGAAAAGCCGATAGCCGCACTGCCTGGTTACGATGTGATCAGCTGTAATTGGACACAGCTGATCACATGGTAAAGAACCTACATCATAGGCTATTTACCGAGATCGGAAATTCTATGTGTCAGAGCGACACACCGCACTACCAATGGCGAGCAGCTTATCCTGCTGGATGTCATATGCATAGTTGCCAACAGTCCAGATTTTTCTGGGACAATCCCGATTTTGGGACCCTCGTCCCGATTCGGGATTTTGCCTTTTTTGCCCAGGGAAATCGGGAATATTTACTCTTGCAGCAGCTGGTTTCAACAAAATGGCCGCTGGCGCTGCCGCTAGTTCGTTTCCCTTGTGTTCAGTGGAGAGAGGAAGGGGGCTTGATCCGTGCAGCCAATGAATCGGCTTCTCTCTTCACACTGAAGCTAGGGTTAGCTGCACGGATCGGCCCCTCCCCTCTCCACTGAACACACGGCGGCGGCCGCTCGTGGAGTTCCTTCTGCTCTTGCCCCTGTCTCTCAGTGAAAAACCCCAGGCAGCAATTTAACTTTAATGTACAGGAGGAGGGTTAACTATATACAGGGGGTTAACTATATACAGGAGGGGGGTTAACTATATACAGGAGGGGGGTTAACTATTTAAAGGGGGGGTTAACTATATATAGAAAGGGGTTAACTATATACATGAGGGGGAGTTAACTATTTGCAGGAGGGGGGGTTAACTATATACAGGAGGGGGGCTAACTATATACAGGAGGGGGGTTAACTATTTACAGGAGGGGGTTAACTATATACAGGAGGGGGGGTTATCTATATACAGGCGGGGGGTTAACTATATACAGGAGGGGGGGTTAACTAAATACAGGAGGGGGAGTTAACTAAATACAGGAGGGGGTTAACTATATAAATGAGGGGGTTATCTATTTACAGGAGGGGGGTTAACGAT
The DNA here is from genome assembly GCA_037952925.1 of Lithobates clamitans. Classification (NCBI taxonomy): domain Eukaryota; kingdom Metazoa; phylum Chordata; class Amphibia; order Anura; family Ranidae; genus Lithobates; species Lithobates clamitans. The sequence continues at coordinate 1,579,976 of JBBGZY010000695.1, read as the reverse complement.
GTACAGGAGGGGGTTAACTATGTACAGGAGGCGGGGTTAACTATGTACAGGGGGGTTACTATGTACAGGGGGGAACTATGTACAGGGGGGGTAACAATGCACGGGGGGTTACTCTGTACAGGGGGGGGGTAACTATGCCCAGGGGGGTAACCAGGGGGAGTTATGGTGAGTTGAATGATTTTGTTTTAAATTACAATGTAATAATAGAAATAACGCACTTCAATCATCCTGACACCATAACAACCATGGTGCCGGGATGATTCAAGCGCTAACACCAGGTGTTTGGAGTATCTTTATCTTCAGATTGTTAAACTTTCTAGAATACACATATTTCTATTGTTGTGTAGGATCTGGGGCTGCTGTCCCTCCATCCCCCTCTCCCCCTTTCCCCCTTTCCCTCTCCATCCCTCATTCATCTCAGACTCTAACCACACCCACTTTGAGCAGCGCCCATTTAAGCCATGCCCACTATTTTGCGTAAACCACGCCCACTTTTCGCAAAGCGTGCCGCATTTTTGTTTTCCCAATGCCACGCCTGCAAGCGCATGCCCCGCCCCCTAATTATAATACGACAAAAAAGTGTCCCGGAATTTTTTTTTACAATGTTGGCAACTATGCATATGATGCCCAGTCAGGATAATGAACTCACCGCCCGGCTGTCATTTTGCTATAGGCCAGGCAGAATATGGAAGGATGTACAAAATAATTCTGCGCTGCCCTAAAAACATAGACTAGCAGCTAACACGGCCAACAGGATATATGCCAATACAAAATAAAAAAAAATTAGTGTAGTGCTAAAAAAATTAAATGTCCAATGTCAAAACAAAAGGATGAACCAACAGTTCTAGATGTAGAATATGAGAGGATATCCTCCATATATATATATAGATCCTAATAATAGAGAGTCCTCGGAAATTGTATAACTTCAGACACGGAGCACATCAATAGGTGTATAACATCTGGAGTGAAGACAGACACACCACCACCAACAATGAAGAGGCTTACCGGATATAATGGACCCAAAGGGGCATACGTCGAGTTGGGTCAGACAAAGCTTAGGTGGTGAGTGGCTGTAGATGATCCAGAGAGATGGTGTTCTTGAGATGAACCATAAGCTGGTATGTCCCTCAGAATGGTATTAGGAACCAAGTGGTGGTGGTGACAAATAGGAAGGAAGGAGGGAAGGCCACATAGTGTAAATACATAAACAATTGTAAAATTTATTAAAAGTTAAGAAATACACTCACATGTAAATCCTTTTAAAAACAGCGCTGTGAAAATATGGCGGCAGCGGGGTCCTATCCAACGCGTTTCGTCCTCTTAGACATCGTCTGGGGGGTTCCCCCACCGCAGCCAGCAAAGTATATATAGGGGAAACAGCAATACCAATGAGAAACAGCTCCACGGGTGCATAACTACCTCTTCCGGTATTCGGGCAAGATGGCCGCCCGGCGTGCGTTCCACGCCTCACATTGATTCAATGTGGATACCGGAAGTGTGGCTAATGGGGTCAAATGATGTATAGATATTCCATCAAAAAGTTTTGTACTTGTACCACCAGCTATATTGTGTACCTGATTACATGTCACTGTGGAAAACAGTATGTGGGCCGCACTATACGCTCTTTTGCTGTTAGAGTAGCCGAACACATCGCTCTCATTAAGAGCGGGGACACTAAACATACTGTCCCCCGACACCACAAGCTACACCACAATTGCGTTATAGAGGGGACACAATTTGTGGCGATAGACAGATATGTTCCCCCTTGGAGGGGCGGTGCTATGACCAGGGGTGTGTCTCGTTTAGAGACCTTCTGGATCCATGAGCTCCGTACATTCTTTCCACTGGGTATCAATGTAGAACTGGACGTCAATGCTTTTATCAATAGAGCTTGACGCCTGGTTTCATTTTGTTTATTCTTTGTTTCTCTCTCCTTTTTACATTTTATAAATCATTTTTTACCCAATCACGTGTTTTTGACATGTATGTAATAGATGATTATTTATTTGTGTATACTATGGGAACCCACTCCACAATTGTGTATTTATACACAATCTCAGATAATTACTACTATATCATTTTTCCTCTATGGATTTCCAAATGGGGAATTTCATGTAATATTAAAAAAAAAAATTATTTTCCTCACAATTTCCACACTAAGCCACAGCACGTTTTTGGCATCATACATATTGTCCTAGAATGCCTTTGATGCATTAGTATTATTTATAAAAATTTTTTATACATAATTTTTCCTTTCAATGAACGATAACGGAATATATCAACTGCTATTCGATTCAAAGTTCATCCTTAAACTTTTTTCCACATAGCACACACACATGCCTCTTAATACAATGGCATGTGATTTAAACACACGTATTACTTCACAGCTTCACACCAGTTTTGTTTAACATATATACACAATTTTAGCCCCTATTATTTTGTTTATTTGGGGCCACTACACGCACTTCCGGGTTATTTGTATGACCCCAAGCTAATCTACATATGAATCACGTCACTTGGGAAAGACGCTACCGTCTTCTTAATAGTAATAGATTACCGCCCCCTATGCGGAGAAGGAGGGACGATATACTTTTCGTCCTTCCATCCACTACGCACGCGTGTGACCGCCCCCTATGCAGAGAAGGCTAGGACGATATACTCCTCGTCCTTCCAGCCACTGCGCACGCGCGCGAAGCGCAGGCGCATTACTACCTGTGCATCTTGGGAAAGAAGTTACCGTCGTCTTAATAATAGATACCGCCCCTTGTACAGAGAAGGAGGGACGATATACTCTACGTCCTTCCATCTACTGCGCATGCGTACGAGGCGTAGACGCAGTATTACCCGTTCAACTATGATGCGCACGCACATCACTGCTTATTAACGAGCCATACATCTACAACTAAACCTAGAGACGGCGCGCGTCTTTTATTTTATTTTATTATTTTTTATTTGTGTTCACACAATTCTTACACTGGAGACCGGACATTATTTATGTTTAATTTCCAAATACGATCATTTTGACAAATTTGATCTATACATCATTTGACCCCATTAGCCACACTTCCGGTATCCACATTGAATCAATGTGAGGCGTGGAACGCACGTCGGGCGGCCATCTTGCCCGAATACCGGAAGTGGTAATTATGCACCCGTGGAGCTGTTTCTCATTGGTATTGCTGTATCCCCTATATATACTTTGCTGGCTGCAGTGGGGGAAACCCCCAGACGACGTCTAAGAGGACGAAACGCGTCGGATAGGACCCCACTGCCGCCATATTTTCACAGCGCTGTTTTTAAAAGGATTTACATGTGAGTGTATTTCTTAACTTTTAATAAATTTTACAATTGTTTATGGATTTACACTATGTGGCCTTCCCTCCTTCCTTCCTATTTGTCACCACCACCACTTGGTTCCTAATACCATTCTGAGGGACATACCAGCTTATGGTTCATCTCAAGAACACCATCTCTCTGGATCATCCACAGCCACTCACCACCTAAGCTTTGTCTGACCCAACTCGGCGTATGCCCCTTTGGGTCCATTATATCCGGTAAGCCTCTTCATTGTTGGTGGTGGTGTGTCTGTCTTAACTCCAGATGTTATACACCTATTGATGTGCTCCGTGTCTGAAGTTATACAATTTCCGAGGACTCTCTATTATTAGGATCTATATATATATATATATGGAGGATATCCTCTCATATTCTACATCTAGAACTGTTGGTTCATCCTTTGTTTTGACATTGGACATTTCATTTTTTCAGGCAGAATATGGTTAAGTTTGAAGAATAATTTTTCCACAATGCCTACAGCTAAAGAGGCTTGTGAGGGTTTGTTTCAAAGTTCTTTTACTGCTTGTGAAGAATCTGTAAACACTTTTATGTTTATAGTCTGGGCCCAAATTTACCCTAAGGCTGGATTCACACTAGAGCATGGAGCGGCTAACAGCAGGGGGTGCTATATAGTGCTGATGAGAAAGGTATTTAGCAGTTTAGATTTACTAAAATAATTGCATTTCCATTTTCTGTGTATTGTGGAAGACCAGATAAAGTGAATGCAGGGGTCATGGGTTTTAAAAAATTTAACAGCACAGATTGGTCAAGAAAAAACCCCCAGTCTGCTGAATGGACAATGAAGGTGAAGCAGGACAATTAGGTCTTATCATCGTCAGTCTGTTCCTTGTCAGCACATATGCATCCAGCAGACCCTGATTGGCTTCTAGAGTTGCTCCTCCCTCTCCCAATCTTAGTGCGGCTGTGTAGGATATGCCAGGAGGCTGATATAAAGACATTTTAGGTACTCACACTAGCTTTATATAAAACTCAATGTAATAATTTTTAATAGATGTATAGTTTTGTTAAACTGTGTATAATGTAATACCTTACTATCACATTGCTGTGTATTACACATTACATTTTTATGTGTGCTCCTTTAATATGGTGAGTCATTTCAGGACCCCAGTGTTGTAAGGCAACAGTGGTAATTACTGAGCTGCCATGCTAACCCATGAGCTAGCCATTTAAAAAACAAATTAGACAGAGGTAGTCAGATGTTCAGGTAAGATCAATAGGCCTTCAAGGAAGCTGCCTGGGCTAAATTGCTGTCATTGTGTTACCAAAGGAACCTCTGTGCTCCAAATGCTGAATGCATAGAAAAAGCAGGAACAAACGTCCTTGTGGATAATGAGCAGACAGAGGACCTGCTAAGTAAAACCAATTAACCTTCTTTTATCCTCACCCAGCCTGCAGCAGGAATCTGACACCTCACCCTATACCAGTATATAAATCTCCCTCACATAATGCTTCTATAACCCAATTTTCACCAATGTAACCCCACCGAGATGTCAAGGAACTACGAGACACAGAACGCCCTTCTGCTAGTAGATAGTGAAGACATCAGGAGCAACAAGAGGAGGCAAATGTCACTTAACATATCACTATAAGATAACACATGGTCATTTCACCACCACAGACCTATTAAACATTTTTTTTATATTAATGATGTCCTCAATTCTCTGATGTTTTTATAGTTGAATCAGGTAAAGCCCCATACACACTATTATATTTTCTGCAGATGTTTGTCTTCAGATTTACCAAAACCATATAATATGAGTTTCAGTTTGTTTGCAATCAGGCAGGCCCTTGCACTACATGGTTTTGGTAAATCTGAAGACAAAAATCTGCAGTAAATCTAATAGTGTGTATGGGGTCTTATACACCACAAATGCGATTACGTCTCGTTATACCACGATTTTTGCAGCCCATTCTATATGTAAAGGTTCATTCCAAAAAGGTATGAAAGAGAGGAAAAGAAGAAGCAACTACGGAAGTGGTGGAGGAGTTAGAAAAGAGGGAAAGAGAAAGGAAGAGAAGAAACAAGGTTGGGTGGAAGAATGGGAGAGAGGGATGATGGAAGTGGAGGAGGAAGGAAGAATGGGAGAGAGGGATGAAGGATGAAAGTGGAGAAAGAAGAGAAGGAGGAAGGATGTAAGTGGAGGAGGAAGGAAGGATGGGAGAGATGGAGGAAGAATGAAAGTGGAGGAGGAAGAGAAGAATGGGAGAGAGAGAGGATGCGACTTTTACTTCAGGAGGAAAGAGTTTAGACAGGATTAAAAAAAAGATGTATTTGACGTCTCAATTATTTTAATTGCGGTACTTAAATGTAAGTGAATATGATTCTACACTTAGAAAAACACAAGTCTGAAAGTGGAGGAGGAAGGAAGAATGGGAGAGAGGGAGGAAGGATGAAAGTGGAGGAGGAAGAGAGGGAGGAGGTGTGTAAGTGGAGGAGGAAGAGAAGGAGGAAGGGTGTAAGCAGAGGAGGATGGAAGAATGAGAGAGAGGAAGGAAGGATGAAAGTGGATGAGGAAGAGAAGGAGGAAGGGTGTAAGCGGAGGAGGATGGAAGAATGGGAGAGAGGAAGGAAGGATGAAAGTGGATGAGGAAGAGAAGGAGGAAGAATGTAAGTGGAGGAGGAAGGAAGGAATGGAGAGAGGGAGGAAGGATGAAAGTGGAGGAGGAGGAGAAGGAGGAAGGGTGTAAGTGGAGCAGGAAGGAAGGATAGGAGAGAAGGAGGAAGGATGAAAGTGAAGGAGGAAGAGAAGGATCCACAAGAGGGAGGAAGGATGAAAGTAGAGGGAGAAAACCGGATGGGAGAGGGGGATGATGAAAGTGGAGGAGGAAGGAAGAATGAAAGAGAGAAAGGAAGGATGAAAGCGGAGGAGGAAAAGGAGGAGGAAGGAAGAATGGGAGAGAGGGAGGAAGGATGATAGTGGAGGGAGAAGAAAGGATGGCAGAGGGGGAGGATGAAAGTGGAGGAGGAAGGAAGGATGAAAGTGGGGGAGGGGTGTAAGTGGAGGAGGAAGGAAGAATAGGAGAGAGGGAGGAAGGATGAAAGTGGAGGAGGAAGAGAAGGAGGAGGGATGTAAGTGGGGGTGGAAGGAAGGATTGAAGAGAGGGAGGAAGGATGAAAGTGGAGGAGGACGAGAAGGAGGAAGGGTGTAAGTGGAGCAGGAAGGAAGGATAGGAGAAAATGAAGAAGGATGAAAGTGGAGGAGGAAGAGAAGGATGAGAGAGAGGGAGGAAGAATGAAAGTGGAGGGAGAAGAAAGGATGGGAGAGGTGAAGGATTAAAGTGGAGGAGGAAGGAAGAATGAAAGAGAGAAAGGAAGGAAGAAAGTGGAGGAGGAAAAGGAGGAAGAATGGGAGAGGGGAAGAATGAAAGTGGAGGGAGAAGAGAGGATGGGACTGGGGAGGATGAAAGTGGAGGAGGAAGGAAGAATGAAAGAGAAAGGAAGGATGATAGTGGAGGAGGAAGAGAATGAGGAAGGAAGAATGGGAGAGAGGGAGGAAGGATGAAAGTAGAGGAGAAAGAGAAGGAGGGAGGATGAAAGGGGAGGAGGAAGGAAGGATGGGAGAGAGGGAGGAAGGGTGAAAGTAATGAGGAAAGTTGGGAGAGAGTGAGAGGAAGAGAGGCAAGAATGAAAATGGAGGAGGAAGGAAGGATGGGAGAGAGAGGAAGGATGAAAATAGAGGAGGAATGAAGGGTGGGAGAGAGGGAGGAAGGATGAAAATAGAGGAGGAATGAAGGGTGGGAGAGAGGGAGGAAGGATGAAAGTGGAAAATATAAGATGGGAGAGAGTAGGGAAGGATTGAAATGAAGGAGCAAGGAATAAAAAGAAAGTGAGAAAAAAAAAGGGCATGGAAGTGAAGAAGTGAAAAAATGAAGAGAGGAAGGATCTGAAAAAGAGAAAGGGAGGAAGGGCAAGAAGTAACAATAGGAAAATAGAAAGGATGGAAGAAAAGGAAGTTAAAGAAATATAGTTTGTACTTGTGACTAAGCTTTAATTTGGAACTGTGAATGACCTGAGGACAGTAAACTCTTGTATTTTATCACCACCTAGTGGCTGCCATACTATTCAGCGATTTTTTTTTTTCATTACACAGTAGATGCAAACTATTTAAATAAATAATAAACAATAAAAACTGAAATATTTACAAAGCTAGGAATTTTCCTGTACCCTAATGCATGTGGTGAGACATCGCTTTGCAAAGATTTCCTAATTAAAGTATTATAAAAATAATAAAATAAAGTATTTTTGCTTGTACAAAGTGATGGAAGTCAACGGAGCTTCACCTAATTCACCTAATCCATTAAACTATGGGAAAATTACCTTGAAAAATGAAAATTTCCTTGCAAAGTAAACATTTTATTTTGTGCTGCATTTATAAAGTGTGGGAACAGGGATTTAGCCCAAAAAAAGGCAAACAGTTCTCCAAATTACTGTAGGGAGTGGTGCTTTGTACGCCAGGTCTTTTCCATGTCCTCTGTAAAATATAAATTAATTTACTCTACATTTCCAATTGGGGGCATTTGCCTTTACATGACTGCCGTTCTCCAGTTCTGCCAATTAATATCACAATTTTCTCGAATCCACACCTGTTTTTTAAATTAGCCAGCTCGCTATTTTGGGGGTTTCTTTTCTTTTTTTTTTTTTTTTATTTAAGCCAGTTAAGTAAAGAGTTCAAATACTGTTAGCAAAGCGAAAATGTTAAACAGCCCAGCAGATGGGTGAGACATATATTAATATCTAGCCACTCAGTGACAGGAAACAACACAAAGCATCAGTTATGGAAGACACAGAATATTAGCATTCATAACATACTTGTAATAAATGAAGATTAAAATGATCCCCGCTGTGATTTATATACATTTTGATGATATATGATGCAGCATAGTCTTTTATCAACAATGTATGATCATAAAACAGCAGTCAGCTCTATGACAAAATCAAATGAAGGAGGGGTAAATCACAATGAAGCAGCTTTATATTACATGCTATAAAATAAACATGTAAAACACAATTAGATGAATAATATAGTTAAAAAAGCAAAAAATAAAATAAAATAGATGGTAAACTCGAGCCAAAACTGAATATTACATTTTAAAATAAATACTTCTACTTGTGGTCTGGGTTTTTCATCCAGATGCCTCTGTCTATCCTGCAATCATTTTTCGGTAATCTGGTGATCCTGAAACGCACTTGGATGTGGTGTTGGAACATACTGGAACATGCTCCCTGCTGCCTCCCACACATAAAAGGCCTGACAAAAAATGCCTGTAGTGAGGTGCTTCACTTAGCCACCAATTAGATTCACTCCTAACTTGGAAATGAAAATGCAAGTCATGATGTAGGAAGCAGAGAGGAAGGATATTCAAGTGTATCTGAGCCGAAAACCAAAAATGTAAAAATATAACAGCCCCCCAGTCCTTGGATATGGTGACTGCATTTGTTTTTTAGGCTTTTTTCGTTTATTTCTACCTGTTTATCCTGCCAGCAGAATAATTCCTATCCCAGGATGGCAATGATACCTCACTGTAATTGTATCTATGGAGGATCAAAGTTGTCACCCTAGGACAAGACAGCAGAACACCTCTACCTCTGCTCCCCTCTATAAAGATAGTGGAAAGGTGTTCTATAGCCCACAGAGAGATTTGGGAACAATAATTGGAAAAGTCAGTGACATAATAGACATTGTACAGAATGCAGTATGAGGAAACACTGGCTCTTACACTACCCAATCTCGTTGAATAAAAAAGTATTTTTTAACTGGTGCAAAGGGATTGGCAACATTCAGTGCAATTCACACTCAAAAATACAACAATTAGTACACATGACCTGATATTATGTAAGTTTGTATATTTTTATCAAGATAATGAAAACTGATAGGACTCTGTCCTGTTATTGATGCTGTCCACATTTTAGAGCTTGCCTGGTTGTACTCCACCGGAAGTATTGTTTACTTTTAGAATTAATTGCAACATACTGAACATTTCGAACATATCTTCCAGCTATTGCAACATTTCAGAATGACCCCAGTAAAGAAGAAATTCCACTAATATATAAAAGAAAGAGTAAAAATCCAACTGCTACCTAAATTGTACTATATATATATATATATATATATATATATATATATATATATATATATATATATATATATATATATATATATATATATGTGTGTGTGTGTATATATATATATATATATATATATATATATATATATATATATATATATATAAAATGTTAATATCTGAAGTTATTAAAATTATATTAGGGTGCCTATTTATAACAAGATTAATTTTTAAATTTTACTTTTTTTTGTTAGAAATTTAATTATAAAGTATACTGTGTAATTGGTTCACATTTTCAATCCCCTTTGATAACATTAAAATTATTCTAGACAAGTCAGTTTATTAAGATTTTTTCATATTGTTGATCTTTCTTTTTTTTCTTTCTCTTATGTTTTGCATTATTTGTTTTTGTTTATTTGTTTATTTTTTTGTTTATTTCTACTTGAATAGACTTTTCAGTTGTTCAAAAAATTAAGTGTGGAAAAGATAAACCAGTTGCTAACTTTTTATGTTATTTGGTTTATTTGCAGTTATATGCTACACATTCTACAATGATCTTCATAGTACATAGATGATATGTAGCAGTCTTTCAGAGGTGATTCAAATGTCCCCATTGAATTTTTGGGTTAATTAGCACACAATTATGTTTGTGAGAGCACCAAAACACAGCTATTGCAATGTGAAAAGAAACACACCTTCATACAGTGCCTTGGAAAAGTATTCATACCCCTTGAAATTTCCATGCTACAACCAAAAACGTAAATGTATTTTATTGGGATTTTATGAGATAGACCAACACAAAGTGGCACATAATTGTGCAGTGGAAAGAAAAAGGATAAATGGTAGATATTTTATTTATAAATAAATATCTGTGAATGGCATTTATCTTGCTTTATTTATACCGCTCGTTCTTACTCTATTTTAGGAGCGTGGGTCCTCACTGTATTCTGTTTGCAGTCTTTTGCTAACTCTACCATCAACAACAAAGTCCCTTGAGGCGGGGAAACAGTGTTAATTTTGGCAGAAAATTTCAATTTAGTTTTAGTCTTAGGACTAAAATGGCATTTTAGTTTTAGTCTCATTTTAGTCTTCTGCAATTGTTTTAGTTTTAGTCATATTTAGTCGACTAAATCTCCAGTACATTTTAGTCAACTAAAATGTCCTACCTTTTAGTCGACTAAACTCTCCAGTACATTTTAGTCGACTAAAACTCATTTCAGTCATCTGAAATCGAATGAGTGTAATTAAATTGTAATGCATTAGTTAACATTTTTCTCCAATTTCCAAACTCATTATATACTGCTGGAGTGAAAAATCTCATATGTTATTATCTAAGGTATTTAGGACATGCACCAAAGGCCAGTGTTAATTTTGAAGTCAAATTTCAATTTAATTTTAGTTTTAGTCTTTTGACTAAAATGCCATTTTAATTTTAGTCATATTTTAGTCATCTCAATTGTTTTAGTCGTATTTAAGTTGACTAAAATAGTATTCATTTAGTGGACTAAAATGTTTTAGTCATTTTAGTAGACGAAATTAACACTGTCGGGGAATTGCAGTTACCACAACTTCCCCCGGTTGGCACACACTGGCTCCTAGACTGATCGGAGCAGTGGCAGGTCTTTTACAGTAATCGTCAAATCATCTGGGTGCCAGGGGGACACCATAATTGAGGTGATTTATTGTAGGAGACCCACCAGACCTGGACAAAAGACATTGACTGGGTTTGAGCGCAAACGACCCTTTGTAATGAGGGGCCCTAGGAGCTAGTAAGTGTGTATTTCAGCTATTGGTGGTGGTATTGATGCATGAGATCACTTAGGCCCCTTTCACACTGGGGCGGTGGGGGCTTCGGCGGTAAAACAGCGCTATTTTTAGAGCTGCTTTACCGTCGTTTTTGCTGCAGTATTCGGCCACTAGCGGTGCGGTTTTAACCCCCCGCTGGCGGACGAAAGAGGGTTAAAACCGCTCGCATAGCCCCTCAGGCTTTCACACAGAACAAACAGTAGCGACAGTTTGAGGTCGGTTTGCAGGTGCTATTTTTAGCGCAATAACGCCTGCAAACCGCCCCAGTGTGAAAGGGCTCTTAAAGGTAGCGGATGGTGGAGATCAACACCAGGAGCATTTGAAATGTATCACAACACTTGTGGACTTTTTGTTAATATAATTTATTTGGATTGGTTATTTATATTTTTATGTTTTATGTACTGTGGTTTATGTCTCACAGGAGATTTGGTGCTTAAATTTGTTTATGAGGTTATTTAATAGCGCAGTTTTTAATATTTTCTTAATTGGTAGAGACATCCCCAAAAAGACTTGCAGCTGTAATTGCAGTGAAAGGAGGTTCTACAAAGTATTGACTCAGGGGGACTGAATACAAATGCATGTCACACTTTTCACATATTTATTTGTAAACAATTTTGAAAAATGATAATCATTTTCCTTCCACTTCACAATTATCTGCCACTTTGTGTTGCTCTATCACATAAAATTCCAATAAAATACATTTACGTTTTTAGTTGTAACATGACAAAATGTGGAAAATTTCAAGGAGTATGAATACTTTTTCCAAGGCACTGTAAATAGGTACTTTTGTTTAATTGTTTTTTAAACATGTTTTCTCTGAAAGAAGTGTTGGACGTTTGGTATCTAAAGCCTCGTACACACGATCATATTTTCCGCAAACAAAACCTCACACTTTTGTCCGAAGGCGTGTGCCTGGATTTTGTCTTGCATACAAATGGCAAGGAATTGTCGGCCAACAAACACGAATGTAGTGACGTACTACGTGGTTTTTCAGCTTTTTAGCGCCATCCTTTGGGCTCCTGCTAATTTTGTGTTAGTAGAAGTTTGGTGAGTGTTGATTCGCACTTTTCACTTTGCGCTTTTCATTTCGTGCTTTTCAGTTCGTGCTTTTCAGATTGTTTCTAAATGGCACTCGTCAACCAGCCATGTTGCGTAATCGGAGGAGATAACAAGTTATTTATTATTGGCCTTGGAGTTATTGCTTTTAGTCCAGTCCAGGAACAGGAGGAGGAGATTTTCTTGGACCAAAAATTGGTTGCTTTATTAATCGTGACCAATTATGTCATATGCCTGCGGGAGCTCCAGGAGAATAATCCAGATGATTTTTGGAATTATCTCCGGATGACGGACCCCTGCTTTCACCAACTCTTGGTATTGTTTTTCCCCTATTTTAAGAAGCAGGACACATGCATGAGGCTTTTAATTTATTTTTTGGTTGAATAATAATGATTTGATTTGTTATATTTTCTATATTTTTGGTTGCATAGAATGCACTTTTTGGTTAAGTTCTATTGGCAGATAGCATGTCTAATTTTATTTGTTTTCTTTTTTAATGCACAATTAAAAAAATTGTGGAGAATAATACTTGGCTATGTGTTTTACTTCGAATGACAGTTTGGGAGTAGGCAGTTACCTTTAAAAAAAATACAATGTAAAATTGACAAGGGACACCAACATAGTTGTATCTTTGATCTTAAAAACGACGGGATAATGGTGTTGTGGTAACTTGCCCAAAAAAAAAAAAAAAAGCATAATAATATTATTCTTGATATCACTAGAAAAAAAAAGTCTTTGAAAATTAGTTTGCAATAACTCCATCAGTATCACCAGCAAAGCAGTTTCATTATTATCCCATTAAAGAAGAAGAGAATTCTGCGCTGCATTTCGAAATTTCATAATTTGCCACATCACGAATGTTAATTCTCCATTACGAGCGCTAGTTTACAAGACCGACGCTTTTGGCTCGTCCTTTCTTCCGGGCATGCGTGTTTGTACTTTGGACTTTTGTCTGATGGACTTGTGTACACATGCTCAGAAAATCTGACAACAGACATTTGTCTGCAGGAAATTTAAAAACCTGCCATCCAACATTTGTCCACAGAAAATCCGACAACAATTGTCCGATGGAGCGTACAAACGGTCAGATTTTCCGCCAACAGCCTGTCATCACACATTTCCCGTTGGAAAATCCGATCGCTTAAGAGTATTTTTGGGTGCCCTTTTCGTGCTTTCAAATGACAAATTTTCATTTTTTTTTAAATAAGGATTTCCCTTACTTGCAATGCTGGAGCCTACACCCTAGCCTAGGACAATGGACGGATTGGCTTGGGGTGCCGACATTGCGTGCTCCCTGGACAGGTAAGTTTCCTCATAATAAAAGTCAGCAGCTGCAGTATTTATAGCTACTGATTTTTATTTTTTTTTCCCAGGCAGGAAATATATATATATATATATATATATATATATATACTGTATTTATTAATTTTTTTCTACTCTTATTACATGTTCCTTTGGTTCCTTTGTTCTGCAAAGTTCCAGACTGTTGTGCAAGCTGCTTTTCTATGGTATTGATAGCTGTGTCCAGCCCTCTGTCCACATGTTGCTTACTCTATGTATCCCCTCCCTCTAGCTCTGTCATTAATCAACTACCGAACATGCACATTATTTTACTGGGCCTCTGTATTATCCATCGCTTGGAAACTTCACATCAACAATCCACGAACCATCATCCCTCCTGGAAATAATGATCCCATCTGTACTGGTACTGCTAGGATTTACCTTGCTCTCCCCGGGGGGCTGCGCACCGTGGGACACCACCGAGGTACAACTTTGAATTATTTAAATAAGTGTATTTGCTGGCGTAGGTTTACATTCCACGCTGTACAGCAGGGTATTGGAATATGACCCCTGCTTTCAAATTTGTCTTTTAAACTTTGGCCTTAAGAGGGTTACAATTTGAGAAAGGAATCACAAGCTGAAATTAAGAATTGAGCTTAAGAACAGTTACTTTAAAAATATACATAATTTAAATGCCAATTACATGTCAAACATACATACTATTTCAAAATACATTTTTGTTATAGCACATAGATGATATACCAGTTAGTTTTAAATATGATTTTAGTTTACCTTAAATAGCATTTTAGTGCTTTTAGGTGCTTTTGAAACCTTTACCTTAATTATTCTGGATTATTTAATGTAAAGCAGTTTATTACATTTTAAAGGTGCCCGGAAAGTGAATGTATTACATTCAACAGTAAAGTGGTGTTTAATTTTGATGCAGTTCATCTGTGTAATATTTTCATTTTTATTTATTTTTTATTTGTACAGATTGAAGTTGTAGCTATTTGATCAGGATAGATGCTTACTTTTGTTATGCCTTTTTTAATGCAACCTTACTTAGATTTCTTGAAAACAATCGTTTCTTATCTCAGCTGTCCTTTAGCACGTCATTCTAAATTGATAATGAAATTTTGGGATGCATACAAGGAGCATTGTAATAGTTCAGTTTTTTTGTTATCCAGGCATTGCTGTAGTACAAGGGTAGGCAACTTTAAAGAGGTGGAGATCTACCTGAACAACATGGGAGAAGTCAAAGATCACCGGGCACAGTGTCACCTCCTCACACCTGATTTAAACCTCTAATTGCCATACTGCCGTGTTGCAATTGCATACATTGCATGGCAATCATGGGTCAATCAGGTGGTGAGGAGGCAACATATAGCCTCTTCACCACCTCTCAAACTCACTGGGATCGCTTTTCAGTAGAGCAGAGGTGCCTGCTGTACTTGTGAATGAGCCCTTAGTTGCACTCAGCAGAAGCACCCTTAGGACTCGTTCACACGTAAAGTTGAGGGGTGGTAAAACCCTGCGGTTGAGTCGTGGTTTTACAACCCCGATTTCTGCCTTCTTTAGCTGCTGAGGCAGCAGCCGAAGGTATATACATGCCGAAGCAGGAATTAATCCCCCTGTGGCTTTTGGTGGGTGATGCCGCCTGTCAACCGGGACCCATTCAAGTAAATGGGGCCATTCTGCAGGCACCCCACTGCATGCTACTGCAGGGTCCAGGGTTGGTGAGAAAGCAACATAATGCTGCCTGCTTTAACCCCTTGTTTGCCATACTGCACAGGGTTGCAGGTCACTTTCATAGCGTCCTCATTCACTTGAAGGGGTCATGCTTGGCAGGTGCTACACCCACCAACCATGACAGGACGTATAACTCCTGCTGCGACATGAGTACACCCCTGGCCACTGCAGCTAAAGGGGGTGAGGTTGTGCAGGGGTGATAAGAACACCTGTTAACTATGGGGTTTTACCACCCCCAAACTCCATATATAAATGAACCCTTACTGTTCTGTGCCCCCTATAAGGCTGCTTTCGCACCGATGTGCTGCAGTTTACCAGCCTCGAGGATGCAGTGCAGTGCATCTGCAACTTTCCTGGGTTAGCTGCTCTTTGCCATCCATGGACTTCTATTATATCCTGCAGATGTGGTGCACATTCTGGGGGTGCATCAAAACTCCTGCATTCAGAAAGTGCACCAAATTTGCAGGATATAATAGAACTATTCATTGAAGTGTATTTTTTCCAAAAAAATTGCATCTGAAAGACCGCTGGGCTATTACAGTGTGACATAAAATATTGCAGCAATTGACATTTTATTCCCTAGGGTCTCTGTTAAAATATATATATAATGTTTGGGAGTTCCAAGTAATTTTCTAGCAAAAAATATTGATTTTAACTTAAGAAACAAGTGTCAGAAAAGATTTAGACTTTAAGTGGTTAAACTTATTGCATTTACAGGTTGTTAAAAACATGGCAGACTGCCTGGATATTTTCTTTACACACAGAAGTTTATCCCTTTGATCTAAGAAGGAAGAGTTAGTTACAATGTTTCATGTTAAAAACTTGGCAGACTGCCCGGTTGTTTTCTTTTGACAGCTGAGTGAACAGATAAGTCTCTCCACTTGTCTCTCCACGTGCGCCACAATTTTTTAACGATTAATCGTGCGTGCAGCTCTACTGAGGAGACATCGGCTTATGCCGCTCTTGCTCCATCTTTACAGGTAGTCCCTCTGCATTGCACTCTGTTTGATGGCCTGGCATGGCCCACACTGCAATCTACCAGTCAGCTGTCCGCGATCTACTGGTAGATCATGATTTACAGGTTGTTGAACCCTACTGTAGTGCATCAGTACACCCACTCTCTTCTGTCCTATCTGGTGATCCTGAATCAAACCTGCTGGTGATGCAGCCAGCCCATTAAACATAAAAAGCCTGGTGTAAAAAAATGTTTAAATGTAACTAATTTAGTTATTAGAGGCATTTACATGGTGCCAAAAATTTACACATCGCTTTCCATGCTATGCATTCACATTAGTCCCTGCCCTCAAGGAGCTTACAATCTAATGTCCCTATCTCACACCCACATGAGATAATTACCTGCCTGTTTATGGAGCAGGCCCGGACTGGCCATAGGGCAGACCGGGCATTTGCCCGTTGGGGGCGCCCATTCCATGGGCTGTTGATGTTCAGGCCACACAGCGGGAGGTAAGCGGCGACCGCGGCCTGGACAGGGTTAACACAGGCCACAGCCGCTGCTCGCCTACCTCTATGCGGCCGTGCCTGTGCCTTCTCCGGCGGAACTAGCAGCTGCATGGGCTGAGCTGTGTGTCTCTCACACACAGCTCAGCCTCAGAGCCGCGCTGAGAGTTCCGCTCTCGGCCCCTCGTTCCTCCTCCTCTGGGCCGCTTCCAGGATGTCCCCCCCTCTCCCCCTTTCTCATGTCAGGCTTTTGGCAGCACGGGACAGGAGAGAAGAAAGCTTCCTGCTTGTTCTTCTCTCCCAATTGGCCACAGCGGAGGGCCAATCAGAAATAACTAGGGTTATACTTGGGTATCATGGGAAAGAGATAGGATGCCCAATTAATCTCAGCAGGGAGACGGCTACACTCCCCAGCATGCACTCTGATGGGGGGAAAAAGAGAAAACCCGGAAACAAGCGGGTACTACAGGAGACATGGAAAAAGAAAGAGGACTGTGCTGGGGGAATTAATAGCCCCAGCACCACCAGATAGAGCCACGCTGTACCCACACCACCAGAGAGAGAGAGAGAGAGAGCGCCACGCTGTACCTGCACCACCAGAGTGCCACGCTGTACCTGCACCACCAGAGTGCCACGCGTTACCTGCACCACCAGAGTGCCACGCTGTACCCGCACCAACAGAGAACCATGAGAGCCATGCTGTACCCACACCACCAGAACGCGACACAGTACCTGCACCACCAGAACGCCACGCTGCACCCGCACCACCAGAGCGCCGCACAGTACCCGCACCACCAGAGCGCCACACTGTACCCGCACCACCAAGGAGCCACGCTGTACCTGCACCACCAGAGCGCCGCACAGTACCCGCACCACCAGAGCGCCACGCTGTACCCGCACCACCAGAGCGCCACGCTGTACCCGCACCACCAAGGAGCCACGCTGTACCTGCACCACCAGAGAGCCACGCTTTACTCGCACCACCATGGAGCCATGAGCGCCACGCTGTACCTGCACCACCAGAGAGAGCCACGCTGTACCTGCACCACCAGAGAGAGAGAGCCACGCTGAACCACACCACCAGAGAGAGAGAGAGCCATGCTGAACCACATCACCAGAGAGCCATGAGTGCCACGCTGTACCATACCACCAGAGAGAGCCACGCTGTACCATACCACCAGAGAGAGCCACACTGTACCGCACCACCAGAAAGAGAGCGCCATGCTGTCCAGGACCACTAGAGAGAGCAGGTCAGTGTCACAGGGCAGTGTGGGCACAATAGGAGACAGGCAGTACTAGCACTGTATGGCCACAATAGGACTGGGACACTGTAATATAAAGTGGACTGCACTGTAATCATTACAGTGCCCCTATACAGTGCAGTCCACTTTATATCACAGTGTCTCTGCACATTACAGTGTGGAGAACTGACACCAGCCACCCCCGCGAATGTCTACCGACATCTCCCCCCCCCCCCGTCCCAGGAAAAGTTGGCTGCTCAGTCTAAAATGCCCAGGCCTATTTTTTGTCCCAGTCCGGGCCTGTTATGCCCCTGTTAAGCCCCACCGACTGCAAGTTGTTCCTAAGAGCAGCGCTGGGACAAAGGGCAGACAGTTTCCCTGGAGGCAAAGCTTACATAGGAGAAGGAGGGGGGGCATGACATGGTAGCGCCCCCCTCTCCACCATGAAGACTAGAGCACATCGGGCTCTGCTTCCTATAGCACCCCCAGTCCCATCGGCATCGGCGGCACAAGTGATAGCACTTCAGGGTCCTGTGGAGCTACCCTATGATTTCACTAACCAAACTCTCCTCCTCCTGGCTGTATTCACTAAAAGAAAGAGGGATCCGCCCCCTAAGTCTTGGCCCAGCCACGCCCCCTCCCCCTGTGTAGCAGAGAATGGCAGGAGTCTACACTGAAGTTCAGCAGGTCAGTTTTCATATACTGTAATGCAGATGTGTGATGTGAAATGGGGGGGGGAGGAGGGGTGGCTGCATAGAATGGCGGGGGGAGGGGGTCTGTAGTGCTATCTGCTATGGTGGCTGTATGGAATAGTTGGGGGGGGGGAGGGTCTGTAGTGCTATGGTGGCTGCATGGGGGAAGAACTTTGTGGCATTATTGCATTGCTACAGTTCCCCCTTCTGCATGCAGACTCCATAGTGTTACAGCCCCATCATTCTAGTCAGTTTGGCAATAGAAGACTGCAGGGAGAGGAGGGAATCTGACTCCAACAATAAGGCTTACTTTAGTCAAAGCAGTGATGATTATTTTAGGCAAAGGTGGGACTTATTTCACTCAGACAGAAGCCACTGGGCTTACTTTAGATGCAAACAGACTGCAATATCCATCAAGCTTCAATGCAAGTATTTAATCTCACAGGTCATGATTTAAGGTGACCATACACTACACAATCTGATTGTACAATCCGCTTTAGATCTGCCAAGAACTATATAGTGTAAGGATCTGTTTATTTTATATAAATGCTATGTTTAGTAGTGTTCTCTTATTACATTGTTTTGAGAAGTCTAAAGAAGATTGTACAATGATATTGTGTGTAGTGTATGGTCACCATAAGCCGATGTTGAGGAGAAGCACATTGAAGGAGTAGGAGAGGGTCTGTTCCTACAGTCTGGCTTTGTGAGTTTGCACTACTTGCAATAAAGCTTCTTGGATATTGAGCCTAGGTTCTTGTTGGGCCGATTTGGCATGCAATTTAACATGTCAAATCGCATGCCAAGTCGAATCCTATTGCCAGCAATAGCACCATCTGAATCGGTGCGACGCTGTCACCGATTCCCAAAAGTAGTTTCTGCACTACTTTTGACAACTTCTGGAGCAATTGGAATAGTCATCTGTGCATAAACAGATAAATGTCAAATTGCCCCTGAAGTCAGACTGATATGCCGGTTTGAAATCATGCGAGTGCAAGATTTCAAACTTATTTTATTATCATTTCTGATTCACGTATTGCTTTTTTACAATTTAGGTTTGTGTTTAGCGCAGCTCTATTTACATTTGTGGTTTTTATGACAGTGTGTATCTCACAGCAGAGTGGCTGCTTCAAGGGAATGTGGATTATTTAGCGCACTTTCTTCTTCTTCTTTATTCCCATATTTAACAGCCTTGCATGTTTTTAGATGTTCTTGAAGACGCTTGATTCTGAGGCGCTCCTTTCGTATTTTGGCACAGAAAATGTCTCAGGTAAGCTCAAGTAACGACATGACAATGGATCCATTTGCACTTAGCTATTCTACTGTGAAATTTGATGATTTCTAATTGCTTGTACTGTACTGTATATACAGCGGCACTGCTGACTGTGGAGACATTAATAATATGATATGTTTGTTCTCGGCTCCAGGCGCGTCTGGTGCTGGTAGTTTTCTACATGAGGATTCTGTCTTCAAGAACCTTTTGTGGGCCTGGTGCTCAGCCAAGCCAATTTACCTACACTAACAACTAAACTTTGTACACTAGCTAGAGGGTGCTACATTGGAAAAAGAACTGCATACATAATAATGATAGGTACAATCATCACAAAACAAAATAGGGTGTTAAGGCCCATACACACGATAGGACTTTTTGACAACAAACATGCAAATTAGCCGTTTTAAGGCAACATCCTACCGTGTGTATGCTCCATCGGACAAATTTTTTCGGTTTTCATCGGACAAATGTTGGCTGTGCAAACAGACAAACTTTCCGGCTACAAAAGTCCACTGGTGCGAAATCCTATCGGGTGTACACAAGTCCATAGGACTTTACTCCAAAGTACAAACACGCATGCTCAGAACCAATGCAAAAGATCAGACAACAATACAGAAGTTGACCAAAGGGTGGCGGTAAAGAGCTGAAAAACCACATGAGTTGGTGAAAGTTGGCTGAAAAAGTCCTGCCGTGTGTATGCTTAATTAGTTTACGGCCAACGCCCTTTGTACAAAAATCCACGGGAAAGTTTGTACAAAGTCCGATCGTGTGTATGAGGCTTTACAGACATATCCTATCAATGTAGTCCCCTTTTGAGTATTGGCAAAATAACAAAGTGCAAAACAAAGTCAACTCTTCCAAGGAGACTGTATACTCAGATCTAATATACCAATATTTAAAAAAAAAAGCACTTTGTGGAAAAAAGTGAACAAAGTTTCAATTTTAGGCACATTTTAATACCAATTTGGTTTGTGAAGGGCAAAGAGCTATTCACAAATACCAACAACTGGGTGGGGGAGTCAGCTCCAGAAAAAACATGTGTGTTTTAAATTTGTTTAAAATTTTTACAGAATCATAACACTATTTTCCTTCTTCCACAGCCTCCGACATGGCATTGACAAACCTGACATGTACCTGCGAGGACACAGCGAGGACCCCTCTGTGTTCTGCCACCCTCTGCATCCTTCACTCACACCTGGGGGAATTTATATTTACATTCCAGGATGGGTATTGGCCCATCAATGTGCAGCGAGTTTTAAATGCTTCTCTGCACCACCTCATGCAATTTCCAAAGTCCTGCAGATCAATAGGCACCACTCTGCACCCCTCTGGGGTGAAATCTCTGGTCACTTTCTGTGATGAACAGCTGGTGAGTCTTAATGATAGAAGAGTGTAGAGGTGCCTGTCAATACTAGCTGGTTGGCTTTGTACAATTCTGGTCTCCAGTCATACTAAGCCACAACTGGATTTACTACAACTAGAGAGTGAAAAATCTATTGCATTTCTGCAAAAAAAAAAAACAATCAGCTTCTAGGTTGTTTTTTTTTTTGTCAAAGCTTAATTGAACAAGCTGAAGTTAGAAGCTGATTGGCTACCATGCACGGTTGCGCCAGAATTAGCTCTCTCCAGTTTTAGTAAATCAACCCCACTCTGCCTTCTTTCTTTGCAATAGAAGAGGAGATAATAATTACCTGAGATTCTAGTAAACTATTGGGTGGTAGCTGAACTTTTTTTCTTGGAATGTCTGCTCAGAGAGGGGGATAAGTGGCCACTAAAGGGAACTAAAATACAAATTTGTGTACATAGACCTGGCAGCCTAAGGGACATGGGGATATCAAAACTGAAAATTGTATCAAATATTTACCGTATTTTCTTTTCCTGACGCCAATCCATGGCAGCATATATGTGATATAGCTCCGCCCCTATATTTACCCACAGAACCTGTTAAAATCTATAGAAGGAAAGCTAGAGCAACCTCCCCTATTCGCTGAAAAAAAAAAAAAAAGATCAAAAAATGGAGGGTTCGTATGCTGCCATGGATTGGCATCAGGAAAGGAAAATAACAGTAAGTATTTAATACAATTTTCCATTTTCCTGACGCCAACATGGCAGCATACATGTGATCTATAACGAGCTAAACAGAGAGGGCTAAAATCTATAATCAAACTTTATTACAATAGACATGGAAACGTGGACCGTCATTCCGTTGAAGTCCATTGATGTACGAGCCCCTGGATCTTCCCCATAGCGTTTGAGGCAGGTGCACTGCACCAACCAGCCTGCTGATTTGCAGATGTCTCCATAGGCATTTTGCATGCACTGCCCAAACTTAAAGATGTAAAAATTGAACCTACCTGAACAAGCCTCTATCTCTTCTGGAGGCTTTTGCCTGGACGCACTGTAAGTTTTCTGGATGACCTTGGTGTAATCAGAGAATGGGGGAGGTCCTGTGGGTGGATATAGGGGCGGAGCTATATCACATGTATGCTGCCATGTTGGCGTCAATGAAATCGTTTTTTAGGTATACTAAAATAAGCTATTGACTGAGAAACCACTCTAGCATGCTTACATCCATTTAATAGTGACTAAAGTGACCTTGCATTTTATTTAGTTGGGGTCAATGGGACAGTTTTTCATAAATCTTAGTAGCATTCTTTTTACATGAAAAAAAATGATAGTGTTTTTTCTGGCTAATAATAATTATATCTTTTTTTAATCTATCTATTTTCCCAGCGTGGGTTTATCACAACGGATGTTTACAATTTCTTTATCCAGCCACTGAAGAAGAGGCATTCTTTGCAGAGACATGGACTTGGGGGCCTTCATATAATTTCCAGAACAAAAATTGCACACACAGGTACAGAGACTGGATACACAGCAGTAGCATCTGCTATACAATTTTTTGGCGTGAAAAGTGTCTTGGTGTACCTACACCGCATAGTATGGCTTAGAGAGACTTAAAGCACACATGGAATTGCAGTTATGTCTTGTACACAAATTATATAAAGTGACTTGACCTTTGCCGGCCTTTTAGATTCACTGAAGCACCATGAAGCTCATCAACTGACAAAAAGAGCAGCTGTCGGGGTCAGACACCTGGAACTTCTGGTAGTCGTTGGCCATGATGTATATCAGTTTCATCAGGAGGACACAGAGAGATATATCCTTACCAACCTAAACATTGTATGTACATAGAGCAACTCACCCCTTACCAACCTCAACAGCCAATGAGCTCTGGGCATGTATTTATTTAACCAGTTCTGCAGAAATGACAACTGGAATTTGATAGGGTTCCCATAAAGCCTCTGAATGTTTTCAATAACTTAAAGCAAAGAAGCTTTATTGAAAGAAACACATAGTGGTTTAGTATAATGTTTTCCCTGCTATATCCAAAGTAAAAGCAATAAAACATTTTTTGGATAGGGCTATGCTTTAATTGCTTTCTTAAAACAATGGCAGTTGTTTATAGAGCACAATAGCTCAAGCTGAATGACTCAATATATATATTGATAGGGATATTATTTGTTAATTAAATGAATTCTTAATGAAACCCAGTTATTCAATAAACTAATATTAAACTTGGCCATTTTCTATTGTAGGGGGCAGAGCTGCTGAGAGACATCTCACTCGGAGCTGTGATTCGTGTGCACCTAGTCAAGATGATCATTCTCACTGAGCCAGAGGTGATGGTTTCATCATAGAGGGACACTGTAGCTGGCATGGGGAAATCTATGTAACATATCTGTCAGTCACCACCAGTGACATTACCACTTTGCCTCCTTACTTCTTTCAATCAAAGAATAGCTTGTACTCATACAAAAAGTGAAAAGGCATTCTGTAAATACTGGCTGTGCCATGCAAACAACCCACTGTACTGTACTGTTACTATGCAGAAGGATAGCTGCCCAGCACAGTACCCTGAATACCGCTGCAATCACTGTGGTAGTGGATGAGAAGTAGAAGTCAGAATCTAGCTTTTATGATGCAACTATCCATTAACTGGAGTATCACAAAGATTTTCTGAAATAGTCTAAGGAACATTGGAAGAATGAGAGTACCATAAAGGTTTGAACAAGTACAGGCTGAATCTTACTTGTCAGGACATGTAAACAGAAAAATAGCACCAGGTACTAGTATTTATATACTATAATAGTTATTCAGTACAAACTCAAATTTAGTGCTTGCATACAAGCCTTTATGAAGTAGGAGTTCTGAAGCCCCAAAACGCGATTGGATTACTGTTTACCTATCTTGATGGAGAAAACTTTTACTGGACTTGTTCAAACTTCCAATATCCAGTATCTTTGTTATCCTTCCAATATTTTACATGATTTAGCATTGGCAACTCACATTCAATCACGTATTAGGGGATGTGTTATGTTCACAGGGATCCTAGGGATGCCAGATTTACCCAAACCCAGCACCCTTGGCAACTTCTGTCCTAAATCTTTCTGGCCCATGGAAGGAGTAAAAAAGACACTACATTTGTCAAAGTGCAAGATTGCTGTTAATCTGCAAATCAGAAAAAGAAATATGTTATTAAGGATGAATAAACAAGCAAGTGAGAAAGAGGAATAGAAAAAGAGGGAGGGGGTGAGTAAGGGCTCATTTACACTTGCTTTGGCTTCAACGCACATTACAGCGCCTACTGCTTCAACATGCTTTTATGATGTGTTTTTGATGCTTCAGTAGTGCTTCAATGAAGCTTCGGTGATGCTTCCGTAATGCTCTCTTGAAGCTTTGTTGAAGCTTGACTGATGCCCTGTGTGTGTGTGGATATCTCATACCTGCAATTTCTCCAAAACAAAGTGAAGCTAAAGCTGAATTAAAGCCTCTCAAAAGCCACAGGTGCTTCAAGCGAGCTTTGTCATAGAGTTTTATGGAGGCTTTTAAGATGCTTTGAAGCACCACTAAGGGCTCATTTACACTTGCTTCAGCTTCAACAAGGCTTCAACAAGGCTTCGAACAGGCTTTGTTAAAGCTCTCTGAACGCTGGTCAAAGCTCCTGTCAGTAAATAAAATGGTTAGCTTACAGTCCTGTTTACACCTGCTTTGCTTCAAAAATTATACCCCATGTAGCTTCAGCGGTGCTTCAAAGCGTCTTCAAAGCCTTTATAGAGGTCTACGGCAAAGCCTCGCTTGAAGCTCCGCTGAAGCCTCACTGAAGCCCCACCGAAGCCTCATGGAAGCCCCAAAAAAGCCTCATGAAAGCCCCACCGAAGCCTCACCGAAGCCTCATCGAAGCCCCACCGAAGCCCCACAAAGCCCCACTGAAGCCTCATTGAAGCCTCGTCGAAGCACCAAGCAAAAGCAGGTTTAAACTGGACTGTAAGCTAACCATTTTATTTAGTGACAGGAGCTTTGACTGGCGTTCAGAGAGCTTTAACAAAGTGTGTCCGAAGCCTTGTTTTGAAGCAAGTGTAAACTAGCCCTAAAGCTACATGGGGTTTAATTTTTAAAGTGAAGCTGAAGCAAAGCAAATGCAGGTGTAAACAGAACTGTAAGCTAACCATTTTATTTAGTGATGGGCTTTGACTGTCATTCAGAGAGCTTTAACAAAGCCTGTCCGAAGCCTTGTTTTGAAGCAAGTGTAAACTAGCCCTAGAGGGTAATATGCCAAAGAAAGGGAAAGAAAGGCAGTAAAAGAGAGAGAGAAATATGATAAATTATGAAATATGATTAAATGACCTCCTACAGCCAGTAATAAAAATAATTGGCACTTATTTAAATTGAGATATTTTAGCAGGATTTTCAATCCTGTGTGTAAACAGATTATCACTAAGTACAGAGGGTGGAATTAAAGCAGAGCAAGCACATCATGGTACATCATCGAATTTGTCTTTACCATTATGCCAGCAGGTCGGGATCCAGATCAGCAACAACCTCACGTCCTCTCTGATGAGTGTGTGTGAATGGAGCGGGACAATCAATCCTCAGAGTGACTCTGACCCCCAGCATGCTGATCTCGTGCTCTACGTCACCAGGTATAAGATGAGGATAATGTAATATCAAGATATTTAAATCACAAGCTGCAGTAACCCATAGCAACTGCTTATAACTCATCAAAACCCCTGCATGCATTTCATTTGGGAATCAAGGTCCCAGAGTATGGAGGAACAATGGAGGGGCACAGAATCAAAGTTGCATGAGGTCCAGTGTGAAGTTTCCACAGTCAGTGATGACTGTGATATTCTAATTTTATTAGATACACCTGTATATATACATGATATCAGTGTTTCTCAACTCCAGTCCTCAAGGCGCCCCAACAAGTCATGTTTTCAGGCTTTCCATTATTTTGCACAGGTGATTTAATCAGTTTCACTGTCTTAGTAATTATCACAGCCGTTTCATCTGAGGGAATTCCTGAAAATATGACCTGTTGGGGCGCCTTGAGGACTGGAGTTGAGAAACACTGCACTATATTACCAAAGGTATTGGGACGCCTGCCTTTACACGCACATGAACTTTGATGGCATCCCAGTCTTATAGAGCGTACACACGGTCGGACTTTGTTCGGACATTCCGACAACAAAATCCTAGGATTTTTTTTAGACGGATGTTGGCTCAAACTTGTTTTGCCTACACACGGTCGCACAAAGTTGTCGGAATTTCCGATCGACAACCATGCGGTCACGTACACCACGTACGACGAGACTAGAAAAGGCCGGTTCAGAACCAAGCGCGGCACCCTTTGGGCTCCTTTTGCTAATCTCGTGTTAGTAAAAGTTTGATGAGAGATGATTCGCGCTTTTTCAGACTCGTGGCTTTCAGATCGTTTTCTGCCGTTCAGTTTGTGCTTGTGGGTTTGTATCTGCTCTTCAGTGCGTGCAAGCAAGTTCCGCGTGACTTTAAGGAGTCATTGTATTCTTGTTAATTCGTTACTGTTTTTCAGGTCGCTCTTCACAGGCCTTGCTGTTCTTCAGTGCGTTCTGTTACTTCGTTCTGAGCAGCCGACCGTTTTCTAGCCATGTTTCGTATGCGTACTCCTCGTACAGTTCGTGCTGTGCGGGGGCTTGGTGTTGGGGTCCTGACCTTGACACAAGTCCAGTCCATGAACAGGGTGGGGAGGAGTTCATGGACCAAGAATTGGTTGCTTCAGCGTGACCAGTTCTGTCATATGCCTTTGTTCCGTGAGATCCGTGAGAATAATCCTGATGATTTCAGGAACTTTCTCAGGATGACGGACCCCGTATTTCACCGTTTGTTGGCTTCGCTGACCCCCTATATCAGCAGGCAGGATACCTGCATGAGGCAAGCCATCACTCCGGAGCAGAGGTTGGTCGCTACCTTGCGGTATTTGGCCACAGGGAGAAGCCTGCAGGACCTCAAGTTCTCGACAGGCATCTCCCCCCAGGCTCTTCTTTGTGGACATTTACTGCTTGTGTTTGTTTGAGCTGACCCTGACAGAAATGTGTGGAGTCCAGAAAATGTCGTGATTGTGTAACCTTATACAAAGCACTGTTGGCTGTTATTTACTAAATGCAAAGACACTTTGCACTACCAGTGCACTTGCAACTGCACTGAAACTGCACTTGTAGTGCAAAGAGGATTTGCCCTTAGGAAATTACCCCCATTTTCTCATAAAACAACAATTACATCACCCCAAAAGTGTTGTAGTGTTGAGACAATAATCCACACATTCTCGATGAGCAATCTTTTTAATACCTGCACAATCACATGTGCATTTACCCAAGGTTTTTCTGACAAACCAACATGTTTGTTGTATAACAATTTTTGTGGTGTCATTATCCAAAATCAAAATGTGCATTTTATAGAAAACAGGCCTGTGTAAAACCAACAAGAAAGACACAAATCTTGATCTTACAAAGTTCACATTTGGTAGAACTGGAAGGCAATATCAGACATGAGTATTTAGGAACTGTGTTTGATATTGCGTTCAGATGGGGTGAAATCACCCCAGGAAAAGCCAAATTTGGAAGATGCACACAAATTTCACAATGTCAACATGTGCTATCTGCCATCACGGGGGATGAAGGGACGTGTTTTGGGGAGAAAGCTACTTTATAATTGAGGAAGGGGTTGCACCCCCAAAACGCGTCCATTGATCTCCCGTGATGGCAGATAGCACATGTTGACACACTGTGTGCATCCTCCAAATTTGGCTTTGGGAAAAATCACAAAAACATTTAGCACATTATAGCACACAAAAGAAGAAAGTGATTTGGAGGGGCTTTAAACTCGCCCCAAAACATCAATGATGTTTTTATATTTTGGAAAAACATTATTGATGTTTTGCTTGATGTTTTCCAATTGTAAATTACACCCCATGATCTCCCCGATCAGGATCTGGGCACTTTCGGATGTGAAAGGATCTTCATCCACAACATCACGATCACCTAAAAAGAGAGGAACCCCAAAATAAATTAGGTCTAAAAAAAATGTCGCCATCCATCTCTTATCTGAGCCTGTGGTCGCAGACACTCACCTGTTGTGGTGACTAGTTCCACCACGTCTTCTTCCTCCTGCTCATCTTGTGTTGGGGGGATTTCCCCTTCTTCCAGAGGGGGGGGGGCTCTGGTCTCCTCGGATGAGGGGTGTCCTCCGAGTCTTTTCTCCCCTATGTAAAACAAAAATGGTATAATTAGCACACAGATATTTAATGTCAGAACTATAAATAGGAAACATTGCTTGGAAGTGAGGTACAATTGTCAATTTTAGCAGAGTTCCAAGATGTTGCTTTTTTAGTGTCCTTTGTCAACCTGCAATACTTTACCTGTTTGGTACAAGCTTCACAGATGTAGCCCCCCCTATAGTATACACTGGAGCACCTGTGTGGCCCCCTAATAAAAAATGGTGTTCTTGTGTCCCACACTAGTGCTCCAGTGTCCAGATGTGAAAACAGCTGCTGAGTGTCCTCTCCTTACACACAATCTAGTTTGCATTTCATTCTAGTAACAAAGCCATCTACACAACCCAATTCTTTGAAGCCAAGTATAGGGCGTCAAAATGGTGGCCAAATGCATATGGCCTAAACAATGGTATTTTAGAGTCCGAAATAAAAATGTGTGATCCGAACGAATAATGTGCCCATGAACATGAAAGTTGCCATTTTAAACTGTACAACAGTTCCTAAAAGCACATGGAGCAGCACGAACGTAATAAACCCAAAAAGAATAGGAACACAGCAAAAATACTTACTTTTTTGCAGCACTCTCCGGATCTTTCTGTACTGCTCATGTTCTCGTAATTTCAGGTCCGACCACCGCTTCCTGAGCTGATCTTTCGATCGTCGTACCCCGAATTTCCGGTGCAGACTCCTGACCACTTTCGCCATGATCTTGGCCTTTCGGACATTGGGGTTGGGGTAAGGCCCATACTTTCCATCATAGTCGGCCTTCTTCAGGATGTCCACCATCTCCAACATCTCCCCAAAGGACATATTTGAGTCCTTTAATCTCCTTCTGGATCGGGACGTTTAAGGCTCTGGCCTTTCCTCCTCCTCCTCCTCGTTGCTACAATTAGCACGATCCTGCTGTCTATCCGCCATGTGCTCTTCCCCCACTGCGCCGAACGAAAAGGGGTGGGGAATAGACTAGAAAGAACGTCAGGGGCGGGCGGAGTTATACGCATGCGCAGTGTGTATAAATCGTAACGCGCGCATCTTACGTACCATCTGTGAGCGGAGGAAGGAGCATCGGAGACGCCGATCGTGCTAACGAAGGTAGGATCTAAACTTGGGCCTATACTGCTTCGAAATGGAAGCCTATATTGTAACAAGATTAGGGGAGTTTGGCCTGACATTAGGGTTTGTCTTGTGTTGTGTCTTGCAGAGAAAATGGATGGGTTCAACGACCACAATTTCTTGCCCCTGTTTATTGACAAGTACAGGGAGCTGCCCTGTCTGTGGCAGGGGAGACACCCCACTATAACCACAAACAGAAGAGGCAGGCAGCGCTGGAGAAACTGCTGGAGTTGGTGAAGCCGGTGGTCCCCACAGCAACCATCCCTTATTTAAAAGCTAAAATTGGTGGCCTGAGGAGCACTTATCTTAGGGAGCGCAAGAAGGTCACAGATTCCCAGAGATCCGGAGCTGCAGCAGATGACGTTTATGTCCCCAGGCTGTGGTACTACGAGAGACTGCGATTTCTGTCAGACCACACTGAAGTCAGGGAATCCCTCTCCACTCTTCCTTCCATGCTTCCTTCCATACCAGCTGAGGCTTCCGATGTCCAACCTGGGCCTTCCAGCCAGGAAGAAGTGGAGGAGCCCAGCTGGAGTCAGGTATAGCATTCTTCTACAGATTTCTGGGCAATAAATAAATGATGTTTACTAGATGTTATTATTGATCACTAATTGCTGATTAAAAAAAATGTTTTACATATCAATAGACAGTAGTGGGCACCCAAAATTGGGACAAGAATGCAAAATGCTGGGCTCAGAAGGATAGTCTGTTATATTTGTTAACATTCAATTTGCAGCAGTCAGGAGGTGAAAATTGTGTGTGATTGATGAAAACAATACTAAAACTATGTCCCTTTTTCATACACAGGAAGACCTCAGCCAGGAGGAGGTTGTGGAATGTGGCAGCCAGGAGGAGGCGGGGATTAGTGGCAGCCAGGAGGAGGCGGGGATTAGTGTCAGCCAGGAGGAGGCGGGGCTAAGTGTCAGCCAAGAGAAGCCTGGGACAAGTCGCAGCCTGACTGAGTCTCAGGTTCCTCCCCTCCGCCTGCCATACAAAAGAGCCAGGAAGGCCACTCCCAGTCCTGTGCAGGATTCAGCATACAGGCTGATCCAGGAGGCTTCTGCGTCCCTCAGAGCCTTCCCCAGTCCTGCAGAGGCCTTTGCCTGCATGGCTGCCACCAAATTGCAGGGCATGCAGGAGGGCCAACGCAGGATCTCTGAGGACCTGATTTATAAAGTCCTACGTAAGGGGGAGAGTGGGGAACTGACACCCAAGACGGATGTCATTGAGATGGACGATCCTCCTCCTCCTCCTGTTGCCACAACTCCACCACCACAGCCAAAGCTTGGAAGGAAGCGTGGAAGGAAGACCAAAGAGTGATGACCCTGGGTTCAGTCTGGTCTGACAGAAGATGCAGTCACTCATATGACCTCAGCCTGGGGACAAAGATGTCATCTGCTGCTTTCCGGATCTCTGGGACTTCTGGACCAGACTGCCCTCCCTTAGATAAGGACTCCTCAGGCCACCAATTTTGCTTTTAAATAATTGATGTCTGCCCTGGGGGTCCAAGGCTTCGCCCACTTCTGCAGTTTCTCCAGCGTTGCCTCCCTCTTTGTTTTTTTATAGTTGTGACCCCTTAATAAAATTTTTTTAGGTAAATTCTACTCTCCTGTGTGTGTTTTCATCCAAAAAGGACAGTTTGTTGGTGACGATTCAGGTACATTTCTAACATAAAATGTGAAATTAACAAGGGACAACAACACCAAACAATCTCCTACAGATTAAATAGAACAACATATTAGTGGTGTTGTGGGAACTTGTCACAAAAAACACACAAACATTTTCGGGAGTACAAATCAAAATCACCAAAAAAAAAAAAGAGAAACACTAAAAAAGATTCTACATTAAAGGCAAAAAAAAAAAAAATATATACAAAAATATGTTGTCAGATGTGAGAAATCAAAATATATTGAGGGAATCCTGATAAATAGTAACGAAAGAAGTTTGTGAGAAGTGTGTGTGAATATGAGCAGCAAAACTACTTAATTCTTGTCACATTATAAAGAAGAAGAGAGTGCGCTGTATGAAACAATTTTGAACATTGCAGCGTGACGAAAGTGCTGTATCCATTGCGAACGCTAAGTTTACCAGAACGAGCTGTCCCGTCTCGGAATTTCTTCTGAGCATGCGTGGCACTTTGTGCGTCGGAACAGGCCACACACGGTCGGAATTGACGCGATCGGATTTTGTTGTCGGAAAATTTTATCTCCTGCTCTCCAACTTTGTGTGTTGGAAAATCCGATGGAAAATGTCCAATGGCGCCCACACACGGTCGGAATTTCCGACAACACGCTCCGATCGGACATTTTCCATCTGAAAATCAGAACATGTGTACGGGGCATTAGTCCGTAGGGTCAATATTGAGTTGGCCCACCCTTTGCAGCTATAACAGCTTCAACTCTTCTAGGATGGCTGGCCACAAGGTTTAGGAGTGTATCTATGGGAATGTTTGGCCATTCTTCCAGAAGCACATTTGTGAGGTCAGGCACCGATGTTGAACGAGAAGGCCTAGCTTGCAGTCTCCACTCTAAGGCCCCTTACACACAATACTCCTGTTTGAGCATCTATTTCTTAAGCTGGTTTTTTTTTGTATATATTTGCGCGTATTTTCGCGCATATGCATTCTTACCGGAACGCAGTTCCGCCACCTCAGGCAGCCCTCTCTGCAGTCTGTCACATAAAACAGAAGGCGGTAGAGGAAGTTTTCTATACCATTCACTTCCTCCACCAGCTTCTGTATGCTAGGCATCCAGGGAATGTGCTCCACAGCTGACTGATCGGATTTCAGAGGCAGCTTATCCCCGCCTGCTGTCTGTCAGATCAGTGTAGCATAGAGCCAAGCTGAAACTCCTCCTCGGTTCTTTGCGACACGGATCTGACAGGCGGAGCTGCACTGAGGAGACTGCACAGTAAGCTGAGGGGGGAGCCTGATTTGACAGAACGGAAGTGTGCTCAGCACGGTGTTCTGCCGAGAAAGTTCCGCTCGGCGGATAAGTTCCCCCCTCTACTGCGCCTGCGCAGTAGCATCCGGCGGAAATAGCCGAAGCGGAACAGCTGAAAATCAGCTGTACACGGAGCTTGTAAGAGGGCCCCTCGCGGGCTCGCTTCGCTCGCCATGCTTCGGGCACGGCCTCGCTGCGCTCGGCACTTTTAGATTCCCCCTCTAGGTCCACTTGGATGGTGGGGAAGGAACCTGGACCCAGAGCGCAGGCACCGTGTACAGCTGATTGAAGCGTTTGAGCTTCGGCTATCTCCGGTGGCTGACAGTAGTACGTACTGCGCAGGCACTGCGCCTGCGCAGTACAGGGGGGGAACTTATCCGTCGAGGGAACTTTCTCGGCAAGACACGGCTCTAATGAAGGTGAGATAGCTGTAGAGGTAAAGGGGGAGGAAGGGGGGCTGGTTGTGCAGAGAGACTGAAGTTGTGGATGTTCTGCAGAGGTCAGAGCTGGGGGGGTTAGATTGTGCAAAGTGAGAGTTGTGAGCAGGGGAAATGTGTACAGGGTCAAGAGTGCTGGGGGGGGGGCTTGGGGTGCAGAGGTGGAAGATGGGGGGTTGTAGAGAGTTAGAGCTGTAGATGGGGGCGCAGAGGTGAAATGTGGAGGGGGGGAGATAGGCTGTGGATGGGAGTGCAGAAGTGATTGTTGACTGGGGGTGTAAGCTGTGGATGGGGGTGTGCAGAGGTGATATGTTGACAGAGGTTAAAAGGGGAATTGTGGATGGGGGGAGGGGACTGTGCATGGTAATGTGAATTGTGAAATGTGGGGGCGGAGGGGGTTAGCTGGCTGTGGATGGACGGGGGTGAACTGTGGAGAGGGGGGATAGAGTGAAATGTGGGGGGAGGTGAACTGTGGAGAGGAAGGGGGAGAGGGTGAGCTGTGGGGGGAGGTGAACTGTGGAGAGGAAGGGGGAGAGGGTGAGCTATGGAGAGGGTGAGATTTGTGGGGGGGGTGAACTGTGGAGAGGAAGGGGGAGAGGGTGAGTTGCGGGGGGAAGGTGAACTGTGGAGAGGGTGAGCTGTGAGGGGGAGGTAAACTGTGGAGAGGGTGAGCTGTGGGGGGGGGGGGTGAACTGTGGAGAGGGTGAGCTGTGGGGGGGGTAAACTGTGGAGAGGGTGAGCTGTGGGGGGTGAACTGTGGAGAGGGTGAGCTGTGGGGGGGGTAAGTGTGGAGAAGGGGGAGAACTGTGGAGAGGGGGGAGAGGGTGAGATGTGGGGGGAGGTGAACTGTGGAGAGGAAGGGGGAGAGGGTGAGCTGTGGGGGGAGGTGAACTGTGGAGAGGAAGGGGGAGAGGGTGAGATGTAGAGTGGGTGAGATGTGGGAGGGGGTGAACTTTGGAGAGAAAGGGGGAGAGGGTGAGTTGTGGGGGGGAGGTGAACTGTGGAGAGGGTGAGCTGTGGGGGGGAGGTGAACTGTGGAGAGGGTGAGCTGTGGGGGGAGGTGAACTGTGGAGAGGGTGAGATGTGGGGGGGGTGAACTGTGGAGAGGGTGAGATGTGGGGGGGTGAACTGTGGAGAGGAAGGGGGAAAGGGTGAGCTATGGGGGGAGGTGAACTGTGGAGAGGGTGACATGTGGGGGGGGGGTGAACTGTGGAGAGGGTGACATGTGGGGGGAGGTGAACTGTGGAGAGGGTGAGATGTGGGGGGAAGTGAACTGTGGAGAGGGTGAGATGTGGGGGGAGGTGAACTGTGGAGAGAGAGGGTGAGCTGTGGGGGGGGAGGTGAACTCTGGAGAGGGTAAGCTGTAGGGGGGTGAACTGTGGAGAGGGTGAGCTGTGGGGGGGGGGGTAAGTGTGGAGAAGGGGGAGAACTGTGGAGAGGGGGGAGAGGGTGAGATGTGGGGGGAGGTGAACTGTGGAGAGGAAGGGGGAGAGGGTGAGCTGTGGGGGGAGGTGAACTGTGGAGAGGAAGGGGGAGAGGGTGAGCTGTAGAGTGGGTGAGATGTGGGAGGGGGTGAACTTTGGAGAGAAAGGGGGAGAGGGTGAGTTGTGGGGGGGAGGTGAACTGTGGAGAGGGTGAGCTGTGGGGGGAGGTGAACTGTGGAGAGGGTGAGCTGTGGGGGGAGGTAAACTGTGGAGAGGGTGAGATGTGGGGGGGGTGAACTGTGGAGAGGGTGAGATGTGGGGGGGGGGGTAAACTATGGAGAGGAAGGGGGAAAGGGTGAGCTGTGGGGGGAGGTGAACTGTGGAGAGGGTGACATGTGGGGGGGGGGGGTGAACTGTGGAGAGGGTGACATGTGGGGGGAGGTGAACTGTGGAGAGAGTGAGATGTGGGGGGAGGTGAACTGTGGAGAGGGTGAAATGTGGGGGGAGGTGAACTGTGGAGAGGGTGAGCTGTGGGGGGAGGTGAACTCTGGAGAGGGTGAGCTTTAGGGGGGTGAACTGTGGAGAGGGTGAGATGTGGGGGGTGAACTGTGGAGAGGGTGAGCTGTAGGGAGGGTGAACTGTGGAGAGGGTGAGATGTGGTGGGGAGGTGAACTGTGGAGAGGGTGAGCTGTGGGGCGGAGGTGAACTGTGGTTCAGAGATTAAAAGGGGAATTGTGGATGGGGGGAGGGGACTGTGGACTGTGGAGAGGGTGAGATGTGGGGGGAGGTGAACTGTGGAGAGGGTGAGATGTGGGGGGGAGGTGAACTGTGGAGAGGGTGAGCTGTAGGGGGGAGGTGAACTCTAGAGAGGGTGAGCTGTAGGGGGGGTGAACTCTGTAGAGGGTGAGATGTGGGGGGTGAACTGTGGGGGGGAGGTGAACTGTGGAGAGGGTGAGCTGTGGGGGGGAGGTGAACTCTGGAGAGGGTGAGCTGTAGGGGGGGGTGAACTGTGGAGAGGGTGAGCTGTGGGGGGGAGAGGGTGAGCTGTGGGGCGGAAGTGAACTGTGGAGAGTGTGAGCTGTGGAGGAGGTGAACTGTGGAGAGGAAGGGGGCTGTGGGGGGGAGGGAGGTCAGAGGGCGGAAAGTTGACTGGGGAGGGTGGGTTCCTGCACCTATTCTCTGAGAAAAAAAGCCCTGATAGTAACATATTGTGAACACGAGAATAAGGTTGCAAGCAAAAATGCACAAAAATATGTGCAATTAAATACAAAAAAAAAGATTGAAAAAATAGATGCTCAAACAGGAGTATCACGTGCAAGAGGCCAAAGGGGTTCTATTGGGTAGAGGTCAGGACTCTTTGCAGGCCAGTTTTTCTTAGAGGGCTTTCCAAGCTATCTTCTCACACTCTTCTGGGTGACGCTTCCATCTATAGAAGGACTGTGAAACTAACTGGAACTACAATTTCATTCTTTACCTTAAGGGCTGTCATATGAGCCCAATTTTTGGGGGATTTAGTTGTTATTTTTACTTTAAATTAGTTTTACTATACTGCCACGATTTATGCACTTTGCACTTTTTTTGGGAATGTTATATTATATATTATATGTGGAATGTTGATGATCGTATATTTCACACTGGATATGTTGTGCTAAACAATACTGTATTTTTATGTACCTTTAGTTTCAATATAGTGCTACACATTTTCATAACAACTGAATATTGAAGCCTATGGACTAAGACAGGGATGGCATTAAAGTTCATGTGTGTGTAAAGGCAGGCGTTCCAATACTAGTGTGTGCGTGTATATATATATATATATATATATATATATATATATATAATTATGTGTGTATATTGCTGTAAAATTAGTAGGTTTTGAGACCACTAAGTACAAATAAATACCACTACAGTAGAACCTTGGATTGAGAGTAACTTGGTTTTCAAAGACAAGCAATCTAGGTCCACTTGGATGGTGGGGAAGGAACCTGGACCCAGAGCGCAGGCACCGTGTACAGCTGATTGAAGCGTTTGAGCTTCGGCTATCTCCGGTGGCTGACAGTAGTACGTACTGCGCAGGCACTGCGCCTGCGCAGTACAGGGGGGGAACTTATCCGCCGAGGGAACTTTCTCGGCAAGACAACGGCTCTAATGAAGGTGAGATAGCTGTAGAGGTAAAGGGGGAGGAAGGGGGGCTGGTTGTGCAGAGAGACTGAAGTTGTGGATGTTCTGCAGAGGTCAGAGCTGGGGGGTTAGATTGTGCAAAGTGAGAGTTGTGAGCAGGGGAAATGTGTACAGGGTCAAGAGTGCTGGGGGGGGCTTGGGGTGCAGAGGTGGAAGATGGGGGGTTGTAGAGAGTTAGAGCTGTAGATGGGGGCGCAGAGGTGAAATGTGGAGGGGGGGAGATAGGCTGTGGATGGGAGTGCAGAAGTGATTGTTGACTGGGGGTGTAAGCTGTGGATGGGGGTGTGCAGAGGTGATATGTTGACAGAGGTTAAAAGGGGAATTGTGGATGGGGGGAGGGGACTGTGCATGGTAATGTGAATTGTGAAATGTGGGGGCGGAGGGGGTTAGCTGGCTGTGGATGGACGGGGGTGAACTGTGGAGAGGGGGGATAGAGTGAAATGTGGGGGGAGGTGAACTGTGGAGAGGAAGGGGGAGAGGGTGAGCTGTGGGGGGAGGTGAACTGTGGAGAGGAAGGGGGAGAGGGTGAGCTATGGAGAGGGTGAGATTTGTGGGGGGGGGTGAACTGTGGAGAGGAAGGGGGAGAGGGTGAGTTGCGGGGGAAAGGTGAACTGTGGAGAGGAAGGGGGAGAGGGTGAGCTATGGAGAGGGTGAGATTTGTGGGGGGGGTGAACTGTGGAGAGGAAGGGGGAGAGGGTGAGTTGCGGGGGGAAGGTGAACTGTGGAGAGGGTGAGCTGTGAGGGGGAGGTAAACTGTGGAGAGGGTGAGCTGTGGGGGGGGTGAACTGTGGAGAGGGTGAGCTGTGGGGGGGGTAAACTGTGGAGAGGGTGAGCTGTGGGGGGGTGAACTGTGGAGAGGGTGAGCTGTGGGGGGGTAAGTGTGGAGAAGGGGGAGAACTGTGGAGAGGGGGGAGAGGGTGAGATGTGGGGGGAGGTGAACTGTGGAGAGGAAGGGGGAGAGGGTGAGCTGTGGGGGGAGGTGAACTGTGGAGAGGAAGGGGGAGAGGGTGAGCTGTAGAGTGGGTGACATGTGGGAGGGGGTGAACTTTGGAGAGAAAGGGGGAGAGGGTGAGTTGTGGGGGGGAGGTGAACTGTGGAGAGGGTGAGCTGTGGGGGGGAGGTGAACTGTGGAGAGGGTGAGCTGTGGGGGGAGGTGAACTGTGGAGAGGGTGAGATGTGGGGGGGGTGAACTGTGGAGAGGGTGAGATGTGGGGGGGTGAACTGTGGAGAGGAAGGGGGAAAGGGTGAGCTGTGGGGGAAGGTGAACTGTGGAGAGGGTGACATGTGGGGGGGGTGAACTGTGGAGAGGGTGACATGTGGGGGGAGGTGAACTGTGGAGAGGGTGAGATGTGGGGGGAAGTGAACTGTGGAGAGGGTGAGATGTGGGGGGAGGTGAACTGTGGAGAGGGTGAGCTGTGGGGGGGAGGTGAACTCTGGAGAGGGTGAGCTGTAGGGGGGTGAACTGTGGAGAGGGTGAGCTGTGGGGGGGGGTAAGTGTGGAGAAGGGGGAGAACTGTGGAGAGGGGGGAGAGGGTGAGATGTGGGGGGAGGTGAACTGTGGAGAGGAAGGGGGAGAGGGTGAGCTGTGGGGGGAGGTGAACTGTGGAGAGGAAGGGGGAGAGGGTGAGCTGTAGAGTGGGTGAGATGTGGGAGGGGGTGAACTTTGGAGAGAAAGGGGGAGAGGGTGAGTTGTGGGGGGGAGGTGAACTGTGGAGAGGGTGAGCTGTGGGGGGAGGTGAACTGTGGAGAGGGTGAGCTGTGGGGGGAGGTGAACTGTGGAGAAGGTGAGATGTGGGGGGGGGGTGAACTGTGGAGAGGGTGAGATGTGGGGGGGGGGGTAAACTATGGAGAGGAAGGGGGAAAGGGTGAGCTGTGGGGGGAGGTGAACTGTGGAGAGGGTGACATGTGGGGGGGGGTGAACTGTGGAGAGGGTGACATGTGGGGGGAGGTGAACTGTGGAGAGAGTGAGATGTGGGGGGAGGTGAACTGTGGAGAGGGTGAGATGTGGGGGGAGGTGAACTGTGGAGAGGGTGAGCTGTGGGGGGGAGGTGAACTCTGGAGAGGGTGAGCTGTAGGGGGGTGAACTGTGGAGAGGGTGAGATGTGGGGGGTGAACTGTGGAGAGGGTGAGCTGTAGGGAGGGTGAACTGTGGAGAGGGTGAGATGTGGTGGGGAGGTGAACTGTGGAGAGGGTGAGCTGTGGGGCGGAGGTGAACTGTGGTTCAGAGATTAAAAGGGGAATTGTGGATGGGGGGAGGGGACTGTGGACTGTGGAGAGGGTGAGATGTGGGGGGAGGTGAACTGTGGAGAGGGTGAGATGTGGGGGGAGGTGAACTGTGGAGAGGGTGAGCTGTAGGGGGGAGGTGAACTCTAGAGAGGGTGAGCTGTAGGGGGGAGGTGAACTCTAGAGAGGGTGAGCTGTAGGGGGGGTGAACTCTGTAGAGGGTGAGATGTGGGGGGTGAACTGTGGGGGGGAGGTGAACTGTGGAGAGGGTGAGCTGTGGGGGGGAGGTGAACTCTGGAGAGGGTGAGCTGTAGGGGGGGGTGAACTGTGGAGAGGGTGAGCTGTGGGGGGGAGAGGGTGAGCTGTGGGGCGGAAGTGAACTGTGGAGAGGGTGAGCTGTGGAGGAGGTGAACTGTGGAGAGGAAGGGGGCTGTGGGGGGGAGGGAGGTGAGAGGGCGGAAAGTTGATTGGGGAGGGTGGGTTCCTGCACCTATTCTCTGAGAAAAAAAGCCCTGATAGTAACATATTGTGAACACGAGAATAAGATTGCAAGCAAAAATGCACAAAAATATGTGCAATTAAATACAAAAAAAAAGATTGAAAAAATAGATGCTCAAACAGGAATATCACGTGCAAGAGGCCAAAGGGGTTCTATTGGGTAGAGGTCAGGACTCTTTGCAGGCCAGTTTTTCTTAGAGGGCTTTCCAAGCTATCTTCTCACACTCTTCTGGGTGACGCTTCCATCTATAGAAGGACTGTGAAACTAACTGGAACTACAATTTCATTCTTTACCTTAAGGGCTGTCATATGAGCCCAATTTTTGGGGGATTTAGTTGTTATTTTTACTTTAAATTAGTTTTACTACACTGCCACGATTTATGCACTTTGCACTTTTTTTGGGAATGTTATATTATATATTATATGTGGAATGTTGATGATCGTATATTTCACACTGGATATGTTGTGCTAAACAATACTGTATTTTTATGTACCTTTAGTTTCAATATAGTGCTACACATTTTCATAACAACTGAATATTGAAGCCTATGGACTAAGACAGGGATGGCATTAAAGTTCATGTGTGTGTAAAGGCAGGCGTTCCAATACTAGTGTGTGCGTGTATATATATATATATATATATATATATATATATATATATATATATAATTATGTGTGTGTATATTGCTGTAAAATTAGTAGGTTTTGAGACCACTAAGTACAAATAAATACCACTACAGTAGAACCTTGGATTGAGAGTAACTTGGTTTTCAAAGACAAGCAATTTTTTTTTAGAAATCTTGACTTGATAAACAAGCTCTTGATATAAGAGTAGCACCATGTCACAACCGAGTATAAAAGAGAGGCATCTCTAAGTGTAGCAATATGGTTACATTTATTAAAGGTACAACATTTAGCAACTCACATGGTTGATGATTAAAACAGGCACATCTAAGTATGCAGGATTCCGGGGTAAAGTTGTCCACATCCCTCGCACTGTCATTAACGTCATCCCTTTCATGCTGCACTTCATGAGCGATTCAAGCCTCGCTTTCAGATCACTCTACTGCAGGGTAGTCTTCCCGGTCATGATTGCAGGCTGACAGCGGTGAGAGCCGGCGGTGCGGAGGACGGTCTATGTGGACAGCTTTACCCCCTGCATACTTAGATGTGCCTCTTTTAATCATCAACCTTGTGAGTTGCTAAATGTTGTACCTTCATTTATTGTAACCATATTGCTACACTTAGAGGCGCCTCTCTTCTCTTTTATACTCTGTAGCTCCTGCTGGATTTAGCTTCTAATCCCCTTGTGTAGGCTTCCATCTGTGGATAAACACATTGCTATAATCTTTTTATATAGATGATAAACTGAAGGACTTATGAACAAATGGTTGTAGAGCGAATCATCTGAGTTTCCATTATTTCTTAGGCTCCTTTCACACTGGGGCGGTTTGCAGGTGCTATTGCGCTAATAATAGCGCCTGCAAACCGACCCGAAAGTGCCGCTGCTTTGATTCCAGTGTGAAAACACAGAGGGCTTTCACACTGGAGCGATGTGCTAGCAGGACGGGAAAAAAGTCCTGCTAGCAGCATCTTTGGAGCGGTGAAGGAGTGGAGTGTATACTACTCCTTCACCGCTCCTGCCCATTGAAATCAATGGGACAGCGTGGCTATACCGCCAGCAAAGCGCCTCTGCAGAGGCGCTTTGCGGTGGTTTTTAACCCTTTCTCGGCAGCTAGCGGGGGGTAAAACCGCCCCCGCTAGCGGCCGAATACCGACGGTAAAGCGCCGCTTACAATAGCGGCGCTTTACCGCCGACGCCGCCCCAGTGTGAAAGGGCCCTTATGGGGAATTTCACTTTGATATAAGAGTGCTTTGGATTACAAGCATGTTTTCGGGACCAATTATGCTTGCAATCCAAGGTTTTACTATACTTTCTCCTTTCTTTGTAAGCTCAGACAGCCAAAATGAGACTTTAAACCCTAAGAATCAGTATAACAGGCAGACAATACATACAGTATCTCACAAAAGTGAGTACACCCCTCATATTTTTGTAAATATTTTATTATATCTTTTCATGTGACAACACTGAAGAAATGACACTTTGCTACAATATAAAGTAGTGAGTGTACCGCTTGTATAGCAGTGTCAATTTGCTATCCCCTCAAAATAACTTTAACACACAGCCATTAATGTCTAAGCCACTGGCAAGAAACGTACATCCCTAAGTGAAAATGTCCAATTTGGGCTCAAAGTGTCAATATTTTGTGTGGCCACCATTATTTTCCAGCACTGCCTTAACCCTCTTGGGCATGGAGTTCACCAGAGCTTCACAGGTTGCCACTGAAGTCCTGTTCCATTCCCCCATGATGACATCACAGAGCTGGTGGATGTTAGAGGCCTTGAACTCCTCCACCTTCTGTTTGAGGATGCCCCACAGATGCTCAATAGGGTTTAGGTCTGAAGACATGCTTGGCCAGTCCATCACCTTTACCCTCAGCTTCTTTAGCGAGGCAGTGGTTGTTTTGGAGGTGTGTTTGGGGTCGTTATCATATTGGAATAATGCCCTGCGGCCCAGTCTCTGCTTCAGTATGTCACAGTACATGTTGGCATTCATGGTTTCCTCAATGAACTGTTGCTCCCCAGTGCCGGCAGCACTCATGCAGCCCCAGACCACCACCATGCTTGACTGTAGGTAAGACACACTTGTCTTTGTACTCCTCACCTGGGTGCCGCCACACACGCTTGACACCATCTGAACCAAATAAGTTTATCTTGGTCTCATCAGACCACAGGACCTGGTTCCAATAATCCATGTCCTTTGTATGCTTGTCTTCAGCAAACTGTTTGTGGGCTTTCGTGTTAATCATCTTTAGAAGAGGCTTCCTTCTGGGACGACAGCCATGAAGACCAATTTGATGTAGTGTGCAGTGTATGGTCTGAGCACTGACAGGCTGACCCCCCACCCCTTCAACCTCTGCAGCAATGCTGGAAGCACTCTTACATCTATTTCTCAAAGACAACCTCTGGATATGAAGCTGAGCATGTTCACTCAACTTCTTTGGTCGACCATGGTGAGGCATGTTCTGAGTGGAACCTGTCCTGTTAAATGGCTGTATGTTCTTGGCCATACAGCTCAGTTTCAGGGTCTTGGCAATCTTCTTATAGCCTAGGCCATCTTTATGTAGAGCAACAATTCTTTTTTTCAGATCCTCAGAGAATTCTTTGCCATTAGGTGCAATGTTGAGCTTCCAGTGACCAATATGAGAGATTGAGAGCGATAACACCAAATTTAACACTGCTCCCCATTCACACCTGAGACCTTGTAACACTAATGAGTCACATGACATTGGGGCGGGAAAATGGCTAATTGGGCCCAATTCGAACATTTTTACTTAGGAGTGTACTCACTTTTGTTGCCAGCGGTTTAGACATTAATGGCTGTGTGTTGAGTTATTTTGAGGGGACAGCAAATTTACACCTTTATACAAGCTGTACGCTCACTACTTTACATTGTAGCAAAGTGTAATTTCTTCAGTGTTGTCACATGAAAGGGATGTACTCATTTTTGTGAGATACTGCATGTATAGAAAAAGAGGTCAAATACAACCCCTTTTATAATTCTTTCTGGACAGGTTTCTATTCAGTACACAGGATAGATGGATTTTACTCACTATTAGGACCCATTCAATGCGTTTTCTGCATGAACACAGGTTCTTGCTGGCAGAATATCCTGCAGAAAACACGCATCAAAAGTACTTGCGTTTAGATGCGTACATCGTTTAGATGTGTACAATTCTTCTTTCATTAAAATACATGGCTACACATTTACACATGTATGCGTTTAATGTTTAGGCGTGTTTAGGAGCACGCGTGTAGATCTGTGTGGCTCTGAATGCAGAGGTGTCCTACTTTTTTTCTCTGCAGCTAAATGCAGCACACATTTTTGCATGCACTTACAGCTGTGAGTATGGATGCATTGATTACTATAGTGCTGCTTTTAGATAAGGACAAAACTATGTG
The DNA here is from genome assembly GCA_037952925.1 of Lithobates clamitans. Taxonomy (NCBI): domain Eukaryota; kingdom Metazoa; phylum Chordata; class Amphibia; order Anura; family Ranidae; genus Lithobates; species Lithobates clamitans. Next base: position 1,536,572 of record JBBGZY010000695.1, on the reverse strand, counting down.
CAGTGCGCATCTAAACGCAGCTTTTTTTCTACCTATGTGAATGAGTCTATAATCAACCATTCTGTTGTATTTCTTTACTGAAGGTTTGACCTAGAGTTACCGGATGGGAATAAGCAAGTTCGAGGGGTGACCCAGCTGGGTGGGGCCTGTTCATCCTCCTGGAGCTGTGTTATCACTGAAGACACTGGCTTTGACCTGGGGATCACTGTGGCCCATGAGATCGGGCACAGGTAACAATTCATTGTTATATTATCAAGATCAATGTCTCTTACAGGAAACCTGTAGAGAGAAAATAGGAAGCCTGTAATGGCTGACATCTTTTTAAAATGCTAGTTGCCTGGCTGTCATGTTCATCTAATGCAGTGGTTCTCAACCCTTCTAATGCCGTGACCCCTTGATAAAATTTCCCAAGTTGTGGGGACCCCTAACAGTAAAATTATTTTATTAGCGTGGGTTGTCAGCACCCAAGGCAAGGCAAGTAATTTGCGCCCCTAACCCGCGGACATTTAGCGCTCCCTGAGTCTCTTCCACTCGTACAGTATTAAAACCCCTTATGGTACTTTTTTAGGATGTACAACTCCTTCTCTGTTCTTCTTTCTTTCCCTTTTATCTCTCCCTATCCTAATTTCTTGTTTTTTTCCCCATCCCTCTCTCTAGCCATCTTTCTTGTTCTTTCTCTTAATCTTTCTCTCCCCTTTTCTTTGTTCCTCCCCCTCTTTTTTCCTCTCCCTTCCATGTATTCTCTATTTTTATTCCTTCTCTTACTCCTTGGTGGTGGGGTGGGGGGAATAGGATCAGTGGCAGTGCTGGTGGGGGATGGGATCAGTGGCATTGCTGGTGGGGGATGGGATCAGTGGCAGTGCTGGGTGGAGTTGTGATCAGCCAACTTAGGTGCTCTTGATCAAGGTCATCTGCTGGTCTGAGAACTGTAGTAGGGACTTTCAACTCCCCTGGCAGTTTTCCCGAGTGGGGTTAAATTTCAGTACCATTAGTGGTAACCCCGAGTCACACTCAGGATTGCATTGTAGGATCCTAGTGCAATATACTTACCTTGTCCCCAGGATCCTGCAATGTCCCCCCCGCTGTGTCTGCAGGCTGTGTCCTCCGCCCCGATGTCCTGTGTGCCAGGCTCCGTCCCCTGCGAGTGTCGCGACGCTCGGGGGCAGAGCCCAGCAGCAAATTAAAAAAATAAAAAATTCATAACACATACAGTACACTGTAATCTTGCAAATTACATTACTGTATGAAATCATTTCACATCCCTTTTGTCCCCATTGCTTTGTCCAATGCCCTGCATGCGGTTTTATATTCTATATACTGTTCTTTCTGCCTGGAAACTGGAGATTGTCCATAGCAACTAAAAAGTGTCCCTTTAAGTGAAAAGTGGTTTTAGACCAGCTAGAAAACAGTGATAGTAAATTAGAACACTTGCAGAATTGAGCGATAGTGAATCGTGGGGAAATTAATTGTATTATTATTATATTATTATTTTTGATAATTATTTATAGTTATTTACTCTATTATAATTTATGATTTTGTGTTTCAAACTCTATCATACCCGGGATATCTACTAGACTCTTGTTTGGACAGATGTAAGTGTGTTATTGCTAAGAATTACATGCCTACAATATAAAATTCCCCTTGCCGACCAGCGCACGCCGATGTATGTCAGTAGAATGGCACTGGCAGGCAAAAGGATGTCCAGGTACGTCCTATTTAAGAAGCGGTGTCGCGAGCGCGTGACCGCGGATCCCGCGGACTCGATGTCGGCCAGGTGCCAGTGATCGTGTCACGGAGAGGAAGAACGGGGAGCTCTGCTTTTCAGCCCTTTACAATGTTTGTGCTTTACTGCTCCTTCTCACAGTGCTGTGAGTCAGCGGACACACTGAAAACAATGCTCTCCCTGTGTGGCTGATATTGTATATCACCAGTTGTTAAAGGAGAAGTATGGCCAAAGCTTTCTTGGATCACAGGAGTACACTTAGTTCTGCAAAAGCCCGCTGTCGGCTGATGTCACTCAGCTGGCACCTGGCTCAGCCTCTTAGCGATCCGCTGAGAGCCTGAACCAGCCCCTCCAACCCCCTCCACAGCGAGCGCTAGAGGGACAGAGCAGAGAGCTGGAGACTGACACTTGCAGCTGTCTGCTCAGATTGGAGGGGAGAACTGAGTGCTTTGTGGCGTTTGATGGACCAGCTCTGACTGCAGAGCCGGCAGGGGACAGACTTCTCTTTTAACCATTTTCTGCAGGCGCTATAGCCAAATGACGGCTTCAGCGTGGGTTTACTTTGCCGGCAGGGCGTCTATTGATGTCAATCCTGTGATCATGCCTCCTGTGCGCCCCCTGCAGTGTGCGGGCGACTTGCTCTGTGATCACTGAGTCTTTCGGACTCAGCTAATCACAGATCGGGGTAAAGAGCCAATCACAGTGATCAGCTGTTTCCAATGACAGCTGATCACGGAGGAAAACACAAGCCAGTTATCGGCTTTTCTTTCCTCACGCAATCAGCTTGAGGAGAGCCGAAGAAAGCCGATAACTGGCTTGTGTTAAAGAGACATCAACACTGATAATCAGGGCACAGTATCCTGATTATCAGTGCAGTCCCAACAGTGCTACCAATCAGCGACCATCAGTGCTTCCTCATCAGTGTCACCTATTAGTGCTGCCCATCAGTGCTGCCTATCAGTGCCCATTAGTTCGGCCTATCAGTGCCCATCAGTGCCACCTATCTGTGCTGCCTATCAGTGCCCTTCAGTGATGGCTGTCAGTGCACATCAGTGCCACCTCATCAGTGCCATCTATCAGGGGCCATCAGTGCAACCTTATGAGCACACATCAGTGAAGGAAAAAAATGACCTATTTGCAAAATTTGATACCAAACTATGAAAAATGTTGTTTTTTTGTTTAGCAAAAAATAAATAACCCAGTGGTGATTAAATACCACCAAAAGAAAGCTCTATTTGTGTGAAAAAAATGATAAAAGTTTCCTTTCGGTACAGTATTGCATGACCGCACAATTGTCATTCGAAGTGCAACAGCGCTGGAAGCTAAAAATTGGCCTGGGCAGGTAGGGGGTGAAAGTGACTAGTAGGCAAGTGGTTAGGCAAAGTAGTTAGGCAGAATCATTGCAGTAGCTAGTCTACCCTTCCTCTAGTGGCTAATCTCAAAATCACTACATTTATTAATTAAAAAAAAGAGCAGACATCTAAAAATGTGAAAGAAATATCACATACAATAATAACTCAAAATATGCACTCATAGAGAGTGCGTTATGATTTCCTTCTAAATTCTGCCTTCTTAAAATTTTTCTTCTTTAGTTTAAAGGTAAGTATTCTCCAGTGGTTTTGTGAGTGCTACAGACTAGACTGGAACTCTTTGTCCATTGGCAATGAACTAGAATTTGGACGGGGCCAGGAATTGGGTACCCAAAGAGAAGGAACAACACACAGAGTCCAAAGCAGAGTTCAGCGGTTCTTTTATTGTAGGGTTGTAGGTGAACTTTCAACAGAACATCAGTAATCTGCCATCACTAACACTTGTTTAATGGCTATTGCAACTATGGCACACAATTGAGATAACATTTCCAAACAATATGGTAGCCACAAATACAGCAACACCGGCAAGGAAGCAGGCAGTGGCCCCTAATCTATCCCTCCTTGAGCAGGAACCTTTCACTAGGGCTAACTCTTTGTCCCTCACCAGCGTGACTCTAGCGTGCACGCCAACCTCAGCAGTGTACTACTGTTTATTAGCACTGCCCATGCTAAAGATGGGGCTAAGATCACTCAGGGCTGCTGTGTCCAATTGTATCACAGCTCCCCTGATGACTCCTCCAGAGGCCAGAGAACAATGTTTCACTTAGTCTCCACTTCCTACTGCACAGTGGCACAGCATCAGTGCCATCTACAACACAGAGCATATACTACACCCACCTACAGGCCTGTCTAATACCAGTCTTGGGTTTGACTGTGTGATAGGACAGATGAAACCTCCTCTACGATCACAACTGGTCACAGTGGAGCTATACTACAATAACATTTCAGGGTTGGTTCTTGTAACCATCTCCATTCTATGATGTTATCACATGATTATCTCCATGTGGGATAAGGCAAGGGATGTCAGTGGTCTGAATTCAGAACTTTTATCATTTCATCAACATTGTCGCATATTTTTTTTCATTGATTCACCAAAGGCTTCACTTTTTGGGGGCATAGCTGATTTTATTCCCTTTTTCCTGCAGTTTTGGAATAAATCACGATGGGACAGAAAACAGTTGCAGAGGAAGTGGTTACATCATGGCAGGCGAAGGGAATCAAAACAACATCCATCTGACATGGTCAGAGTGCAGTCGTGAGCAGCTCCTTTACTTTCTCAGGTAATTGAAAGAGAAGGACATGAAGCTGAAGCATGTAGCTTATGGTTGTCACTGGGACAGGAAGGGAAGTGAAATTTCTCCATTGGGAACCAACAATAGAGACCAAGCAGTTTCTTACCCTTCCCTATTCTGGCTGGAGTTCCAATGTAACTTTGATGTACTTACTTTAAAGGGAAAATACTTGTAGGAGGGCACATTTCAGTTATTATTGCAAAGTTTACTTGACAGGGATTTCAAAACAGGGTACATGTTTTTAACCCTTGTTGTTCCATATTTTTATGATATTTTTATATCCTAAAATGAAGTACACCCTTATCTTGGTCACTTGCATATCAGACAATCAAATATTACCTTTGCATTGTGAACTTAAACAAGGAGGAAGCCTCAGCGTGTCCTTCACAAAATGCTGGTTTCCTGGCCTGGCTTGGTTACTTAACAAGAACAAGTATGCAAATTAGAAAAAAATCTAACTAAAGTTAGACCATCCTATCTGTGTACATATCCCAAACTGCCATCACTCACTGCAGCCAAATAATCACTGACTGTAGTAAATTGAGGTCTGCTTGGTATACGTTGCTGCATTTTGCATACCGTCCTTTATAAGCCTGTACATGTGAGTAAATAATGTACAGTGACATGAAAGATTTCTCTCTACTCCCTCTACAGCAGTAGCGCTGCAAGCTGCCTCAATGACTTACCAGCACTAGAGGATAATATACCGAACCTGAAGCCTGGTCTGTATTATGGAGTCAATGAGCAGTGCCAAATCGCGTTTGGAAACTCAGCACTGGCCTGTACCTTCTCCAGGAATGATTTGGTAGGAGTTTGTTCCATTTCCATACTTATCCAACACTCTACATACTATTTACAACCCACTAAGCCACAAGCAATCAGCTTAGACTGGTCTAAAGATCAGCAACTGTAAATAAATGTATGATTGAATACTAAGAATGGGGTTTGTTTCTTAATGCCAGATCTGGGTGTTAAAGAAAATGGGGAGTTTTACTTTGTCTCCTCTTGGCCATTTTTATACAGGAATAGGCAATAATATGTACCAGGATTTAATGGGCTACTTTGCCTAAATGTTATATTTTAGATATAATTGAGCCTGGTTAGCAGAATCATTTAATCATCATTAATGGCTTCTGATATTTCTTTGGTGCTCCAGCAGCAAAAACCAAATGCCATATCCCATGACTCTGCTTATGTCCACCTGGAAGATTTGGGTGTTCCCATCCACCTTTGTGTGTTTCAGCCCTACCTATTATATTTTTCATAATATAAAATAAATAAAATATCCAGCAGTGATGGTGGTAGTCCATTTTTTATTAGCCAAGAGATAAAGGAAACTGTTAAGAGGTGTATCACTCAAAAGTCTACAAAGAAAGTCTTATTTAGGCTTCATGTACACTAGCAGCTCCTAAACTTGGCGTTTTTTTTGTTTGCCAAAGCTTCTAAACTCAACTCCAAAAAAAGCCTATGTGTCAATGTATACTAGCAGAATTTTAGGAGCTGCTGCAGTTAGGTGAGGTTCAACCTCCCTCTCCTGAACACGGAAGAATTGTTCAGGATAAGAACGTTTTGATCGAGGGAAAATGCAAAATGTGGCGAAACCGGCCCAGGTAACTGAAGGCATTGTGTACATAAAGCTTTACTCTCGTTTTTGGATAGACATATACATTTTAAGAATTGGATAGTGTGCTAGCCTGCCAACATTCTAGATAACATTGTAGGGAAAAAATGCAAAGAAATGCATTGGGTGGACGCCCCCTTGGACTTTAAAGGGCAGGAAAAAATGGATAGAAGGTAGATGAGTATACAAGGCAGAAAATGCCAACTTTATTAATCTACAAAAATGCAAAGATAGGAAAAGTTCAAAATCGTATATAATACAAAAATGCACCAATGATAAAACATCAAGATTTGTTACACAATATATACCACCCAAGTCTGGTAATCCAAAGTGTTACTCATGATGAGTTGAACTCAATGTTTCAGAAAACCGCACTGGAGTGTACTTTTCCTTCTTCAGGGAAAATCTATAAATGGGTATATTATTGTTGTATCTGTAACACAAATGTATATATGTATAATACAAACGTAATATTTGTAGTGTAGGCATCAACAATATGATTTGGAGCCTAATTATATCATGTTACAAAGGTGGTATATAAAAAAAATACTTACATACATATCATTGACTCATTGAGCGGGAAGAGGATAAAAACAAAAGAGAAAATACAGGCTGGCTGCATGAATCCATAAGCACGGCATTAAGGTTATCCGTGTGTCCATGGGCTGGAGAGCGAGATACATTCACAAGGGACGCCTGGTTTCACAGCGGAAAACAAGTGTAACCACTGTGGAGACAGTTATGACAAAGAAGGGGTGATTAAATCCACCTGATAATGTTACAGAGTAATAAGGGTAAAGAAAATGCTGATCAAGCAGAGTAAACACATAGACAGAGACCATGTCCATGTGTTAGCAAGTATGAAAGTAGCGTTTACCTTTAGGATATACCATATAGCTGCGATCCAGGCTACAGCCCAAGGACTGACACGGAATGTCAAAGTGTCAGTCTTATTATACCCACTAGGATTAGTGTGGGCCAATCAGGTGGTTAGCTCTGCCTGATCAGCTGTGTGCTTCACAGCTGATTGTGGAGATCAGAGCGTCCCTCTGACGGAGGGGCGCGCAGCGTAGCCACGCCCCTAGGGACCTGATGACGTCTCCACGTCACCGGCGCTAATCAAACAGGTGGCGGCAGAGGCGCAGATAGGCTCCTATTGGTGCAGTGAAGCAAGGTCACTGACAAAACATATGTCCAATGCCCGCCCTGTTCCAATGGTGCCCACCCGCCGGGTCTCTGCATAACGACACCGCCGAGGACGGGGCTAAAAAGCCACCTAGCGGTGAAAAAGGATATGAGCAGCCAGCAAGTTTACAATGAAAAGAGGATTGCAAAGACATGACAAATACATATACATACATATATACAATTTAGATGGTGACAATGAGCATCTCAAATATAGAACAAGGGTACCAAAAATTAGCAAAAATAAGTAAAAAGTTTTTTAGAAACGGAGTTATATTAGAAAATAATAATATAAATTGAAAATCTTTAACAGGGTGGAAATAGATGGAAAGTTAGAACGCACATGCACTTTAACATTAAAAATATCTATTTACAAGCATAAATCCCGGAGAATATTTATGGAGCCTCCTGGTTAACGCTGTATTTTTAACTGTGTTTGTAAAGTAAGTAAGGTGTTGCCATAAACAACCCTACATAACTGGCTATGTGTATGGATAAGAGAGACTATTACTCAGCCCTACATTACTGGGTGTATTTGTGGATACGGGAGACTATTACTCAAACAGTCCTTATAGGTAAAAAGCAGAGACAGTGTCTTGAAATGTAATAAAAATAACAGTGTATACAAAAAGATAAGATTTTTAGAGATTTAATTCACAGACCCCAGAGGTAAACCCTGGAAGAAATGAGTGAAAATTAAACGTCTCATTCAACCCGGGTAAAGCAGTGGCCTGTAGATTAAATATCCACCGTAGCTTGGAGGAGGCGCTTGTTAAAGTCGCCTCCCCTGGAGTGGAGGTGAATACGATCTAGTCCCAGGAAGAGAATCTTGGGAATGGAGTCTGGATGTACCAAGGCCATATGACGGCCAATAGGTACCTCAGGGTCCCGTTTACGGATTGTGGATATGTGCTGATATATTCTCTTCCAAAACTCATTAACCACACTCACATGTCAGTAAATATACTACGGAGGGAGTCTTACAGTTAATGTAGTGCTTGGGACGAAAGTGATGTCCATTTGGTAGAGCTATATTGAGGGCCTATCCATGTATTGACAGTATGGGCACCCTCCACATGAGAATGTGGCCAACGTTTTGCAGGGATCCCCTCTATGAAATCTGTATTCACATGTGACTAGCTTGTCACCCACGGAGGGAGCTCTCCTGTATGTGACAGCAGGTGTATCTGGTACAAATGGAGACAGTAGAGGGTCCGTGGTAAGTAGGTGCCAGTATTTGTTCAAAATTCGCTTTAGTTGTTTATGTTGTGTTGTATAGGTGGTGATAATCCTGGTAGTGTTGTCAGTGGAGGGTAATTTCTGTGTATTGAGTAAATCACGGCGTGACTGCCCAATAGTTTTTCTATATGCCTTTTTGAGGCTAGAGTTAGAAAACCCTCTTTCGTGAAGTCTCACTCTGAGCTTGTTGCCTTCATCTTTGAAAGTGGCATCATCTGAACAATTTCTACGTACCCTGAGGTACTGACTATAGGGTATGGATGCTAAAAGTGGTTTGGGGTGAAAGCTAGTCGCATGTAACAGCGAGTTCCCTGCTGTAGACTTGTGGTAAAGCTGGCTTGAAAGACTACCGTTAACTTGCTTTTTGACAAGCACATCCAGAAATGTAATCTCTGTTGTACTGTAAGACATGGTGAAAGTGAGAATAAATTATTTTGATTGATGGAGGCTAAAAACTCCTGTAGGAGCTCAGCCGAACCATCCCAAATTAGAAACACGTCGTCTATGTAACATTGCCATGAAAGTATATGGCCGACATAGACAGACAGCAAATGTTTCCACTCCCCCAGGTACAGATTGGCGTACGATGGGGCACAACAAGTCCTCTTCGCCACGCCCTGTACCTGGAGGTAGTGGGAACCATCAAAGCAAAAGACATTGTGATACAATATAAATTCTAAAGAATTCAAAATGAATTCAGTATATTCAGGTTTACATTCACTGAATTGTGACAATACATGGCGTATTGTGGCAAGACCCTTAGTGTGTGGTATGGTGCAATACAAAGACTCAACATCGATGGTTACTAATAAGACACCATCCGTAATGTGCAGATCTTGAAGGGTCTGTAAGAAATGTAGAGTGGCCCGTACATAGGATGACAGGCAAGTAACAAGTGATTTGAGGTGGTTATCTACAACTCGACTGAGGTTTTCAGTGAGATGGCCACAGCCGGAAATAATAGGTCTACCGGGTGGCTTTTTTAATTGTTTGTGTAACTTTGGAAACGCATAGAACGTAGCTTCTCTAGCATGGCTAGTTTTAACGTACTCCCATATTTGTTTCGTTATAACGTTTTGGTGGAAAGCTGAATCCACCAATAAATAAAAATCGTGAGTACATTTATCAAGTACCGATCGCTGAATTGGTCGATACCAATCGAGATTGCCAAGTATATTTTTGCACATCTCAATGTATTGGGCATTGTCCATGACCACGACATTGCCACCTTGTCGGATGGTTTGATTACAATGTCGTGATCATGGGCCAAGGCATCGAGAGCAACAATCTCATCGTGGTCAAGATTACCATGTGATTTAGAAAAGTTTTTAATATTTCTAATATCTGCTGTCACAAGTTTAATGAAAAGTGATGCATTGCGATTTGAGCTTGGTGAAGGGTACAGGGTTGATTTCTTTTTTAATGGAGGATCGAGAACATGTGGTTGTGCTTGCGTAGTAGAGGTCTCATCGACTACATCGAGAAGGGCCTCTAGATCAATTGAATCAATGAGATCCACAGGTTGACTTTCCTCCAGCAATGTGAAAGGGGTATCGTCGACTATGGCTGAAAGGTTCAGATTTTCTCTTTTTCTATTTTCTCTTTTGTTTTTATCCTCTTCCGGCTCAATGAGTCAATGATATGTATGTAAGTATTTTTTATATAACACCTTTGTAACATGATATAATTAGGATCCAAATCATATTGTTGATGCCTACACTACAAATATTACGTGTGTATTATACATATATACATTTGTGTTACAGATACAACAATAATATATCCATTTATAAATTTCCCTGAAGAAGGAAAAGTACACACCAATGCGATTTTCCGAAACATGTGTGGATATATGCTGTGAAATTCAAACTGAGTTCAACTCATCATGAGTAACACTTTGGATTACCAGCCTTGGGTGATATATATTGTGTAACAAATCTTGATGTTTTATCATTGGTGCATTTTTGTATTATGTACGATTTTGAACTTTTCCTATCTTTGCATTTTTGTAGATTAATAAAGTTGGCATTTTCTGCCTTGTATACTCATCTACCTCCTATCCATTTTTTCCTGCCCTTTAAAGTCCAAGGGGGCGTCTATCCAATGCATTTCTTTGCATTTTTTCCTTACCTAGTTTTTGGATAGGCTGAGGCTTGAAATAGGGGCAATCTTCTCTTGATTCTTTCTTCCATGACCAATTTGTTTGTACCAGATAACTTTAAAATCATTAAAAAAATCACTTTTAATTGACATTTTTGATGGTGAGGTTGTAAAAAAACCTCCTGTTAGTCAACCTTTGTAAAGTCCAGTCTAAAATTCACTTGTACAGAAGAAACTGTTTTTTTTTTTTTTTTTGGACATTTGCAGGGATATTTGGGTATGGACTTTAATCCACAGAGCCCCATCTAAATTCACATTGTATCATTTGTGGTGGAGTTACATCATTCCTTTTGTTGAATAATTATGGTGCTCCATACAGGATATGTGCAGCGTCCTCTCCTGTCACGTCAGTCGTGAAGATATGACTAGTTGCAACCGACTCCTCATCCCAATTCTAGACGGCACTGAGTGCGGCCAGAACAAGGTGAAGTATAATGGGTCTTGTTGAATTAATTTGATCATGTAAGACTCAACACCAAAGTAGTTGCTGGAATTTAACAGGCTCGCCCAACTTTACTAATAGTGACCCACTCTGTAGCTCTGCCTGGAAACACTAACATTCCAATCGCAACAATTAGGCTTCAGTCACTAGTGTTTTTTGTACTTTATTTGCTCAATAGGTGATGGAGAGAGGATCCTTTTAAGTATCACTATTGGTGGCCAAGATGCTGCTACTACTTTAGGAGAGTACCGTGTTTCCCCAAAAATAAGACCTACCTTGAAAATAAGACCTAGCGCTATTTTCCATGAGGGCTTCAATATAAGCCCTACTCTGAAAATAAGCCCTAGTTTGAAGTGCTTGTGTGCTTTTCGGGGAAAGACAGTATAATCCTCTGTGTGCACGGCGGTTTGCAGTGTGCTGTGTGTGTGTCTCTGATCTCCTGGCTGTCGGCGGGGGGATCTCGGCCCCCCTCCCTGCAGTGTTAAGAGCGGAGAACACAGATTGGGGCAGGTGATGGAAGCGCCGGGTGTTGGCGGGGGATCTTGGCCCCCCTCCCTGCAGTGTTCAGAGCAGAGACGAGCTCGAGTCAGGCGATGAAAGCGCCGAGCGGCGATATACGGTAAGGATGTATACACAGTTGTATTGCAGCAGCACCTTTTGCATTATATGATCCTTTTACTGGTATGTTCATACTGGGGATTCGTGCATAGCAAGCCCTACCCTGAAAATAAGCCCTAGTGTGTTTTTGGTGGCCAAAATTAATATAAGACCCAGGCTTATTTTGGGGGAAACACAGTAGTTGCAGGTTTCTCAACAGGTGAGTAATGAAGTCTCTTTGCCTTGTTCATCTGGCAGCAGCTTCCTCTAAGTGCTTATGGACATAAGTTCACAAATGGAGACTCATCTGAAGATATTCCAGAAGACACTCAACTTTCTGATTCTCCAGGCCTTAACACAGGCCAGTTTTGGGCCTTGGCTCAGACTGTCAGCTGGGCCAGGCGGTAACAAACAAAATCTCAGTCTTCAGGGAATTAGGGAGCATATTACTGACAATCCAATTCAATTGGCACTGACTACATATACATTCATCTTATTCTATATATTTATATGATATATAGAATATTAGATACTTGTATACATTGCTTTTAACATGAGGTTCCTGTCTGGACAAAACATAATACAGTTTATTTACCAGCCCAGCATATCCTAGTACTTTCCCAGGGTCCTATACCACACAAAGAAATTACTACGAATTCATTAAAATAGGTTACAAAATATTCATTAAAAATTAATAATTCATTATGCCAATGCAAGGGCAAACCCTCAAGGTAGGCTAACGCGTTTCGAGATTTTCCCTCTTCAACAGAGCCTTGGAGAGAAGAAGAAGAAAAAGAAAGTCTGTAGGGTGTGGTAGATACATATGAAGAGGAATGGCTGATCCAGAGATGTATTCTCCTTTTCTCTAAACTTATCCACATCAAAATGTTCTAGATGAGATAAATACCAATTGTATGTGTGTATAATTAGGTTCTAGTAGAAGGCACATGTGTACAAAGTGTTGAAATTATACATTATACATTGTAATTACAGACAAAAGACGTATGAAAGATGTTAAAACATTAGAACATAGAGTCATTAAGGTATTGAACCTTTTAAATTTTTAAAAATTAGGGCATTGAAAGCCATTGGAAACCATTGGAAACATTCATGCCGTAGAATGTCATCCAGACTCCCCTCTATTTCCCTACTAATCTGTCAACTGGCTTCATTTGTAGTAGGCACTCTCACAGGTTCAATCCCTTATGCACACCTTTGCACGCATGCGTTTATGCGTTTTAATACACACAGGTGCGTCTACACGAGTACTTTTCCAATCTTGTCACCACTGAATATACACTAGTGACTTCCATTCTGTGGAATATATGCATTTTTCTTTGTGTATGTGTATATATGTATATATGCACATGTGTATGTGAATATGTGCGTTTATGCGTGTACATATTTATTTGTGTGTATATATATCTGCACCTGTGTTTAACCACTTGACAACTGGGCACTTAAACCCCCCTCCTGACCAGACCAATTTTCAGCTTTCAGCACTCTCACAATTTGAATGACAATTACTCAGTCATGTTATACTGTACCCAAATGATTTTTTTGTCCTTTTTTTTCATACAAATAGAGCTTTCTTTTGGTGGTATTTGATCACCTCTGGGTTTTTTATTTTTTGCGCTATAAATGAAAAAAGACCGAAAATTTGGGAAAAAAACAAATTTTTCTTATTTTCTGTGGTAAAATTTTGCAAATTATTAATTTTTCTTCATAAATTTTGGCCACAATTTATACTGCTACATATCTTTGGTAAAAATAAACCCAAATTACTGGATATTATTTGGTCTGTGTGAAAGTTAGAGAGTCTACAAGTTATGGTGCAAATCATAAAAAATTGATCACATCTGATGTACTGGTGGCCTATCTCATTTCTTGTGAACCGAACAAGTCAGGAAAGTACAAATGCCCCCCAAATGACCCCTTTTTTGAAAGTAGACATTCCAAGATATTTAGTAAGATGCATGGTGAGGTTTTTGATGTTGTAATTTTTTCCCACAATTCTTTGCAAAATGAAGATTTTTTTTTTCCAACAAAATTGTCATTGTAATAGGTTATTTCTCTCACATGGCAAGTGTATACCACAAATGACACCCCAAAATACATTCTGCTACTCCTCCTGAGTTTCGGGATACCACATGTGTGGGACTTTTTCAAAGCCTAGCCACATAGAGAGGCCCAACATGCAGGGAGCACCATCAGGTGTTCGAGGAGCATAAATTACACATCTAACTTGTTGACTACCTATTACACTTTTGAATGCCCTGGAGCACCAGGACAATGACATGTGACACTGATGTGGCACTGATACGTGACACTGATGACACGTGACACTGATGTGGCACTGATGACAGATGGCACTAATACGTGGCACTGATGACACGTGACACTGATGACAGATGGCACTAATATGTGGCACTGATGACACGTGCACTGATGACAGATGGCACTAATACGTGGCATTGATGACACGTGGCACTGATGACAGATGGCACTGATGACAGATGGCACTAATATGTAGCACTGATGACACGTGGCACCGATGACAGATGGCACTAATACGTGGCATTGATGACACGTGGCACTGATGACAGATGGCACTAATACGTGGCACTGATGACAGATGACACTAATACATGGCACTGAATACAGATGACACTAATATGTGGCACTGATGACACGTGGCACTGATGACAAATGGCACTAATACATGGCACTGATGACAGATGACACTAATACATGGCACTGAATACAGATGACACTAATATGTGGCACTGATGACATGTGACACTGATAACAGATGGCACTGATGACACGTGACACTGATAACAGATGGCATGTGACACTGATACGTGGCACTGATGACAGATGGCACTGATACCTGGCACTGATGACAGATGGCACTAATAAGTGGCACTGGTGACATATGCACTTATACGTGGCACTGGGGACAGATGGCACTGGGGACAGGTGGAACTGGGGACAGATGGCACTGGGGACAGATGGCACTGACAGATGGCAGTGGGGACAGATGGCAGTGGGGACAGATGGCACTGACAGATGGCAGTGGGGACAGATGGCAGTGGGGACAGATGGCACTGACAGATGGCAGTGGGGACAGATGGCACTGACAGATGGCAGTGGGGACAGATGGCAGTGGGGACAGATGGCACTGACAGGTACTGTGATCACTTTATTTTCCTTTTTTTTTTTTTCTGACACTCTTTGCTGCAGCCGTTAGCTCTCCCTTCTCACACGCTGTCTCTGTGTGAGCAGGGAGAGCTGGCAATGAGAGATGATCTCATATGTTTACATATGGGATCATCTCTCATTGGAAACTCCGATTGCGCTGTAAACGGCCGCTGTGATTGGCCATTTACAGCGATCTGTGGCTGGCTGTGTCCAAGGGAAGTAAACAGGAGGTCGTCCAGGGACGCCCTCCTGGCAATTGGCATCCGCACTGTAGCCGTCTTTCAGCTATAGCTCGGGCGCGAAGTGGTTAAACTCTAAACTATAACTGTGTTTTAGTGAACCCACTATAGCAGGTAGAGCTAATGGCTTATGGTTTTAATAGTTCACTGCTCTAATACCTTTTGAGTATGTTTTAGTAACACTTTTAAAAGAATAATAATAATTTTCAGCTCCTAATGGTTTTTTAATAATAATTTTTTAATGGTTTCCAATAGCTTTCAATGCCCTAATGTTTTAAAGCTTCAATACCTTAATGACACCATGTTCTAATGTTTTAACATTTATCATACGTCTTTTGTCTGTAATTACAATGTATAATGTATAATTTCAAAGCTTTGTACACATGTGCCTTCTACTAGAACCTTAATTATACACACATACATTTGGTATTCATCTCATCTAGATCATTGTGATGTGGATACTTCTAGAGTAAAGGAGAATACATCACCTACTATGTGATACATCTCTGAATTAGCCATTCCTCTTCATATGTATCTACCACACACTACAGACTTTCTTTTTCTTCTTCTTCTCTCCAAGGTTTTGATGAAGAGGGAAAACCTCAAAAACGCGTTAGCCTACCTTGAGCATTTGCCCTTGCATGGGCATAATAAATTATTCATTTTTAATGAATATCTTGTAACCCATTTTAATGAATTCATAGTAATTATTTGTATTTATCTACTTTGTCTATGAATAAATCATATCACTTTGATTCATGCGTTATATCACGTGCCTTTCACCCCCTTTTTTTCACTTAGCTTCCTTCGGACCACCCGTGGTCAGTTTAGGCAGCGGGACACGCATGATCGTTCTATACTACTTACCATTTGGAATTACTACTATTTTACACTAATATTTAAAATATGTGGCGCTACCTCAGCCTAAGTGCAACAACTGATAAACCAATAACTAAAAAAGGTATAAAAAATGTAATAATAAAATATAATAAAGGATGGTCAATTACATAAATAATGATCAATGGGTATGAAACCACTAACAGTGATAAGTGCAATAGACAATATAATAAGCTGATTCACGAAAGTGCAATGTGCACAAAAATGAGAAATATACAGTACATGCAAAAACAAAATAATATATGCAAAAAAATGTGAACTAATGCCACGTAATGACCTGTAATAAGTGTCCAAACAGAATAATGATAAAGTGCAAAAGATGTGAACTAGTGACACGTAATGACATGTAATGACTGTCCAAACAGAATAATGATGAATAAAAGGTAAAAAGTATATAAGGTGCAGTCCAAAGAAGCATGCAATGCGACTCCCAATGCGACTCCTAATGTCAGCAAGATATAATCTTCTACGGGTAAAAAAAGTGCAAGTGCAGTGGACAAAACACTGTGGCAACAAGTGTCTGATAAAGGTGTTCATCCAATCCTGTTCCGGAGTGAGGCATCTGTTTCCTCCCAGCCTCTCACCTGAAGTAGCGGCCCCCAATGGGCCGAATCGAGCGTGGACCAACAAGTGCAAAGGATCGACTTCTGGTAGTAGTCACAGCTCCCGTGGGACACACGTTGACAAGGCCAAAATAGCACTCTCCCACACTCAACCGATATCCTCAGATGGATGGTGAAAAGAGAAGAAGTAGCTCCATAGTGTAGTATTTTAAAATAGTTTATTCCAAAAAAATGTAGTAACTTACATAAAAGATCGATACGATCAGCAGTAAAAGCAGAAGCTTCCGGGTTCGGCCGTACCCGGAAGCAGCGGCACCTGGCTCCTGTCTGATGCGTTGCGTCACAACACACGTGACTTTTTCAAAGGGTCAAACCCGGAAGATTCTGCTTTTACTGCTGATCGTATCGATCTATTATGTAAGTTACTACATTTTTTTGGAATAAACTATTTTAAAATACTACACTATAAAGCTACTTCTTCTTATTTCACCATCCATCTGAGGATATCGGTTGAGTGTGGGAGAGTGCTATTTTGGCCTTGTCAACGTGTGTCCCCCGGGAGCTGTGACTACTACCGGAAGTCGATCCTTTGCACACAGTTTTGTCCACTTGTTGGTCCACGCTCGATACGGCCCATTGGGGGCCACTACTACAGGTGAGAGGCTGGAGGAAACAGTTGCCGCACTCCGGAACAGGATTGGATGAACACCTTTATCAGACACTTGTTGCCACAGTGTTTTGTCCACTGCACTTGCACTTTTTTTACCCATAGAAGATTATATCTGGCTGACATTAGGAGTTGCATTGGGAGTCGCATTGCATGCTTCTTTAGACTGTACCTTATATACTTTTTACTCTTTATTTATTATTATTCCGTTTGGACACTCATTACATGTCATTACATGTCACTAGTTCCCATCTTTTGCACTTTATCATTATTCTGTTTGGACACGTATTACATGTCTTTACGTGGCATTAGTTCACATTTTTTTGCATATATGATTTTGTTTTTGCATGTATATTTCTCATTTTTGTGCACATTGCACTTTCCTGAATCAGCTTATTATATTGTCTATTGCACTTATCACTGTTAGTGGTTTCATACCCATTGATCATTATTTATGTCATTGACCATCCATTATTATATTTTATTACATTTTTTATACCTTTTTTAATTATTGGTTTATCAGTTGTTGCACTTAGGCTGAGGTAGCCCCACATATTTTAAATATTTTTTTTCATCTGAGTTATGTGAGTACACTGTTTTATGTTGGCGTCTCCTTGTTTAGCTTATTAATTAGTGTGGTCTTTGCGCATTAGTTTCTATTTTTTTCTTTTACTTTACACTAATACCGCCTGCACAAGCTCAGGAGAAATATTTTTTCTGTTTATATTCTCCTATACCACACTAGCCTGCCCAGCCCAGTCTTCTTCTGTCCCCCTCCCCTCCTCCCAAATATTTTATTCTTATTACTTTAAAAACATTGCAGCAGCCTGAATCTATTATTATAAAGACAGGCCTTTAAGACATGTATGTGGGGACTAGTAGGTCCTCCTGTCAATGTTGTAGCTAAATTATAACCTTTCACATGAAAAGTTTTGCAGATTTGCAATAAGTTATGAAATAGTCTGAATGAACGGCATTTTCCTTAGTTCTAATAACAATAAGTATTTAAGAGGACTGTATCTTTTTCACAGTGGTGTCACAAAGGTCACTGCAGATCCCTTGAAGAGCTCAATCCAGTTGCGGCAGTGCATGGCGTCTGGTCCAGCTGGAGCACCTTCTCACCCTGTTCTCGGAGCTGCGGAGGTGGAGTGATTGTGCGGAAAAGGCAATGCAACAATCCCAGGTAAAACATATGCTTGAAGGCTGTGACTCAAGCATTATATCCTGACACCTAGTATTGCCAGTAAAGCCAGGAAGCTAGCATTTTCAGAAGGAGAAATTCTCATAACTGATAGTTTTTTTCAGTTTATAAAGCTCCACAGTGCACCTTCTCCACTGCAAATTTGACATTCTTCAATTTAAAGAATCTTGCAAATGCTTTGCAGATAGGAGGCTTATTGGAAGACTTTTAATCTCTGTATGCAAAAAGGGTTCTTTACTGTAAAAGCTGTGAAAATGTGGAATAGTTATCCAAAGGAACCGCTGAAAGTTGATACCTGTCTGCTAATAAACATCACTGCGGTATGAAAAAAGCCCAGTATATTTAGCCTTCTTTCCTCCACAGGCCAGCATTTGGTGGTCAGGACTGCAAAGGATCCAGTCTTCAGGCTACAATGTGTAATTTGGAGGTAGGTCTCTGCTTCTGATTTTTATGCTAGCTAATGGCCCATTCATTGTTGATGCATTTGCTGAGGCAGCTGGTTCAAGCTTAAATGGCTTTCCTTCCAATGGCTGTTTGACCGAAAAGTATCACACAAAGTCTTTTCAACATGTTGGGATGTCTCTACAAAAGGGATTGATTTATAAAGAATTCACATAGCCATTCACCCAGTAAAAATGCATGTACATTCGTTCTGTGCGAATAGGGCAAAATAATGAATGTAAAGAGTAGCTATAGCCTGTGTTGTTCAAATGTAAATCATTGATTTATAACGCAAAATGCAGCATTTTGCCACTAGATGGAACTAAGTAATACAGAAAATTCCTATGGTGCTTAGCTTTATCTAGTGGCCAAATGTAGTATGTTCATTTTAAATCAATGTTTGCATTCAAACAGCACAGGATACAGCCTATTTACAATAGTTTAGGATATAGCCTATTTACCATTCACACGGAATGAATGTACATGCAGTTTCACTGGGCACATGGCTATGCTAATTCTTAACCCGTTCCCGATGACACCCGGAGTGGCCTCTCGTCGATCCAGGTGGATGTCACATGACGCCCTCCCAGATTGCGCCCATACAGGGTCACACAGAATTGCGATCTATCACCGGCTGTGTCCACAGGGCAAGGCCAATGACTGATCAGTGTACTGGCTTGCTGCCAGTACCATGTGACCGCCGTGATGAATCACACCAGGTCACATGACAGTTGTACACAATGGATGTCTTTCTTTTATGCCATCCAATATGTACAACTGTGTTGCTAGCTGTGATTGGTTAATTTGATTACATGGTACAGACAGGAAGTATCACAGCCCATCTGTACCCTGTGATTAGCTTTGACCAATCACAGCTAATCACAACAAAACAGACTGAATGAATGAATCAATTTCATTCAGTAACATGCATGCTTATAGCAATGTAATGAACTGCTATAAGCAAACATAATGTGTAAAACAAAAACCTGATCACTTTCCCCAGAGCAGTACCATGTTACTATGGTAACATTATATTGCTCTGATCTAAGTGTGTTAAAAAAATCATTAAAAAAAAAGAAAAAAAATGTAATAAAAAAGAAAAAAAAATGTTTTAAAAATGATAAAAAAAAAAAATGTCTTACTGTCACCAGTCAGTGTCCCTGATCACTGACACACCAATTGTATTATGATGCTGTACTGCAGTGGTGACATTATATTAAAAGAAAAATACTTCTATGTCAAAAAAAACCTTTTGATGTTTTTGTCTTTTAAGGATTGTGGAAAGACACAACTAGATTTTATGACAGAACAATGTGCGACTACAGACCACAAACCCCTCGTCTTGTCCCCTGGGGTCATTTCAAAATACAACTGGACATCGGCTGCTGCCTTTGCCTATGGTAAGTGCGTCCATCTAACAAAAAAATATTTGCAAGAAATGGCAATATGACCATAACACATTGGGGTTGATTTGCTAAAGGCAAATAGGCTGTGTACTTTGCAAGGTGATTTTCTGTTAGCTTAGTGAATGGGGTAAAGTTTCACTTTGTAAAGAATACCCAATCACTTGCAGGGAAAAAAAAAAGCTGCAGTTTTGCTTGCACATGAATTAAAGATGGAAGTCAGCAGAGCTTCACCTCGTTCACTAAGCTCTGGGGAAAATTCCCTTGCAGAGTGAACAGCCTATTTGACTTTAGTAAATCAACCCCCTTGGGTTAAAATGTAGTAACTTTATATGAGATCCTGCATTGCAAAAACACTGCTAATGCATTTCAACATGACCAAGGAATTCTGATGCATTCATGGGATAGTTCCAAGGTGTAAGCTTGTCAAGATAGAACTACCCCATTTTATGCCACAACCTAAATTAGGGAAAATCCCCTTTTAATTATCACTGGAACAGGTGTCCCCATTGGAGGATTTCCTCTCCATTACTGTTTTGGTAAAAACTGTAAAATTTGGGGTTTTCCTTCACTTTCACACAAAAGTCAGGCCTGGAGGAAAATTCCAGAAGGAATAGATAGGACAGAGGAACAGGATGACTGGGTTAAAAGGGGAGTGGAGGACAGGGGTGGAGAGTTTTGAAAGTTTGAAGGAGGCAAAAAAGGAGGGGTGTTGACGCGATTGGTGAATTGGACGAGACGAGAGGGGTCAATAGGGGTTGTAGGTAGGACGGTCCCAAGAAAGTTTCAGTAGGAAGACAGCAAACATCAAGGAATCTTCCTGCCCTCCCTCCCCTTTAATGTTGGAGTTTTCGATTCTGTCATGGGTGAGTTGCTGGTAGATTGGGGATCTTTCACGGCGGCTGGTGGAGTTCAAGGCCTGTCTTGGGTACGGCTTCCCCTAAGTTAGTACCTTTATGGCAGTAAATGGTGTACCTGACCCTGTCTCCGAGTCGGTAGCGTGCGGCTGGAGGTCTACTTTATGGGCCATAGGTATTACTTGCTTGCCTATAAGGGGCCTTGAGACTCCAGTATACATTCAGTCTTTTGCTTGTTATTTGGTATGTATATTTGGTATTTATATGGTAATTTAATTTGTTGTTTATATTGATAGTATTTATATTGATAGTTTTGATAATTAAAGTGGCTACTATGGCCATTAAATCCCACTTGGTGTCAGTGTGTTGTTATTCTTCTGTTTGAAAACCAGGTGATGAGCTTTGTCAGCATATGTGTCGGGCACAGGGGATGAGTTTCATGGTGCGACGAGGGGAGAGCTTCATAGATGGCACCCGATGTCAACAAAGCACGGAGGCGAATGGCATGTTTAATATCTGCGTTGCCGGCCGATGCAAGGTGAGACCAGTAAAAATGTATTAAAATTTAGTTTCTTTTTCTTAATATAGTACCACTGAATGTTATCCAATAAGGACAATGATATCATCGGAAATAAATTGTAATTGGAAATCAGTAGCATCACTAATGTAAAGTAAAACTTATCACTGGACAGCAGCAATGTGAGTCCAGAATTTATACATTTTATTTGCAGCGATGTCACTTCTGTCAAATATATTTGAAGGGTGATGTCACTGCTATAAAAATCTAACATCATTTTCAAAAGTGATACAGTATTTCTGCAAAGTGTAATATATTTAGAGGTTTGTGATTGAAAACTTTATTTGATGATCATACTATGTAATATTTGATATATAGCTTCTATTTGTACAGTACAGCTAAAATATAGAGGGGGATGGTTTTGGTCCTATAAAATATGCTGATCTCACCTTTACAGTATAGGAAAGATTTGTAAATGCAGGAGAGTCTAGACATTTCTAAAATTACATAGGTAAAGGTGGGAATTTCTCTTGAAAGAGTATAAGGGAAGAAGGTGCAGAATGAGTTTCCATAAAAGCCCTACTCTAAACTTATTTTAAGTTTTTTTAGTTTTGGCCAAACTTGGGGAAAAGCAAAAACACTTATATTTTTTTTGTTGTTTGGTCCCTAACCCTATTGGGAAGATTTTCCCTCATGTCCTGTCAATACAGGAAGTGATGGTAAATATCTCCAGCAGGAACATAGAAACAAAACACATTTTTCAGTAAATTAGGGAAGGGTTGGAACCTCTGTCAGGGTAAAATTATTGTTCTAGTCTTTCTGCCCCAGTGACAACTGTACCCTTCAATTCTTGACCCGCTGCCACATGTATTTCAAAAAACAGGAAGTGAGGTGAAATCTCCGCAATACAGTAATACAATTTTGGCAGATATTTACTTTTTCCAAGCCTATCCAAAAGGAAAAAAGGTTGGGCTTTAAATCTGCCTGTGTCTAATGCAGGTGTCTCGCTCAGGTCTTTGGATGCGATGGAGTGATGGATTCTGCAATGGTGGCGGATCACTGTGGAGTCTGTGGCGGGGACAACAGTACATGTAACAAAGTTAGTGGCTCTTTTACAGAAGGAATAGCTGGGGGTAAGTTACAATCCTTTTGGATAGTGAAATCTAAATCCAAACTTGCTAAAAATAAAATCTAAAATGCTAAATTTGCCTATCTATCTATCTATCTATCTATCTATCTATCTATCTATCTATCTATCTATCTATCTATCTATCTATCTATCTATCTATCTATCTATCTATCTATCTATCTATCTATCTATCTATCTGTATATCTATCTATCTACGGTATATAGCTATACATCTATCTATCTGTACTTTTTTTATTTTCTTATGCTGCAGAGTATTTCACATTCCTGACTGTCCCGGTTGGAGCCATGACACTTAGAGTGACCAATAAAAAGCCGCTCTTTACTCATTTAGGTAAGAAATAACAAGCTATCCCACAATCCCTTGTAACTATGGTCATATCATGGGAGTAGGAAGGGCGGTAGACCCTAATTTTAGAAATTTTGTTGCATTTATGTATTTTTACATTTGTATCATGCCACAAAAAAGAAGCTTTGATGGCCAAGTTAGAAACTTTCACAGATATCTGCATTTTTCTGTTGTGATCCAGCTATTAAAGAAAACTCTGACTACATTGTAGCTGGAAAGCAGAGTATCTCCTTAAACATCACTCACCCCTCTGTTGTGGAGGACAAGCAGATGGAGTACAGATTGATGCTAACTGCTAACAAGCTACCAGGTCTGGAAGAAGTCCTTGTCAGTGGACCCACCTCCGATATTGAGGTCCAGGTACAAAATGATGTGAAGCATGTTCATTTTTAACTTTTGTTTTGTTGTTCAATGTTGGAATTATTAAGGCTACTGTCTTGAAAGGTCTACAGAAGATTTGGGCCAGAATATGGAGAGGTCACCAATCCAGACATCACCTACAGCTATTATGTTGCCAAAAAGGATCATTCGTACGCCTGGTTACAGGTCCTTGCACCCTGTTCAGCCAGCTGTGGAGGAGGTGAAACCAATAAAACCTTTCTCTTCATACTTTAAAACAAATTGTATATTTTATTTTTCCTGATAGGAAGTAGAATGTGTAGGGTTTAGCTTGTGATACCACCATATAATAAGAACATGGAAAACTGGAAGAACACAACGGGGGTTATTTACGAAAGGCAAATCCACTTTGCACTGCAAGTGCACTTGAAAGTGCAGTCGCTCTAAATCTAAGGGGTAGATCTGAAATTAGTGGAAGCTCTGCTTATTTCAATCATGTGCAAGCTAAAATGCTGTTTTTTATTTTCCTTGTATGTCCCCCTCAGATCTACAGCGACTTCACTTCCAAGTGCACTTTCAGTACACTTTCAAGTGCACTTGCAGTGCAAAGTGGATTTGCCTTTCGTAAATAACCCCCAATGAAATTTACCAGCAAAGGCTTCAGTTCTTAATGAGACTACATGGCGGTATGGTGGCATATAGTATGTATATGTGTGTATAATAATTTTTTATTTTTTTTTTAGTATTAACTTTTGGGTGCATACTTATGTAAAAACACATGTAAACATGAATTTAGCTCTATTTAGCAGCCTCCCTATTTAGCTTTGCATACTTTGTCTAAGCCTGACACTTCAGCTTGAGAGCCAGAAGTTAGTGGTCATCTAAGTTTTGACAATTGCTGTTTTGTCAGCTGCCTAACCTTTAAGAGCTCCTGTACACTACAGCTTCTAAACTTGAGTTGAGGAGCTTTTTGCATTTTCTTTGCCAAAGCTCCTAAACACGACTCCATAAAAGCCTATGTGTCCATGTACACATAGGCTTTTACAAGAGTTTATAAGCTGCTGAAGTTAGGGGAGGTTCCCTCTCCTGAATGTGGAAGAATCGCGTTCAGGATAGGAACGTTTTGGTCACAAAACGCCACAAAATTGAGGTTTCCCGTGGCTGATGGTTAACATAGTCTGTGTGTACATGAGCCCTTACACTGTCCTGGATTTGCACAACCGGGTAGGTAGTAGGAAGTAGGTAAGAATGTAAAAAACTACATGGCTCTGATATTTGAGACTGTTAGGCATTCTTAGAAGTCAGGAGACAGGAAATGCGGTCAGGAAGTTGACAGGGCAGCAGCTGTCAAGCTGTAATTGACCATTGACCCTTGACCCACAAAATAAGCAAAGGCATTTTAAGAGGCAGCTATATAAGGCTAAATTTTGCATTTGTTCTTAAAGATCCAACATAGGTTACAGTCATGCATTGTACCTTAGCATAAATATCATCATCATTAATATTCTGTGCTTGTAATGTCATCCTCTAGGATTTCGAAATGTTGTCTATGAATGCTTTGACCATATTCTTCAAATGCCAGCTGAATCCAAGTTTTGTAATTATTCTGAGATCCTTGACCCAGCACAGGAACCTTGTGGAGATGACCCCTGCCCTCCGAGGTGAGTTGTTTTTATTTGGTCAATATTCTGATGGAGTATTATAGAGGACATTGCATTATAATCATATTAGAAACAAAATGATTAAAGTGGTTGTTAACTCTTAAGCCTCATACACCGGGGTCTTCTTCCGACTTCGGGGGTCTTCTTCTGACTTCGGGGGTCTCTCCGGGTCTTCTCCCGGTGTCCGGTTCTTCTCCGCTCTCTCCGGCGTCTTCTCGCGGCGTCCGTTGTCAACATCACCCAGTGACCATGCCCCCTTATGACGTCACAGTCCCAGCATGCCCAGGGACTGATAGCGGAGGAGTCAGCAGAAGAACCGGACACTGGGAGAAGAGGCCAGAGAGAGCGGAGAAGAACCGGACACTGGGAGAAGACGCCGGAGAGAGCGGAGAAGAACTGGACACCGGGAGAAGACGCCAGAGAGAGCGGAGAAGAACCGGACACCGGGAGAAGACTCCGGAGAGACCCCCGAAGTTGGAAGAAGACCCCTGAAGTCGGGAGTAGACCCCGGAGCTGCCTAATAAATTACTTTAAAAACCTGTGTAGTGTGTTTTTTTTTATTGACACTTTTTTCCCTAGGTGAATGGGTAGGGGTACGATGTACCCCATACTCATTCATATAGGGTGGGAGGGCTGGGATAAGGGGACTCCTTATTAAAGGGGGCTCCCAGATTCCGATAAGCCCCTCGCCCACAGACCCCGACAACCATCGGCCAGGGTTGTCGGGAAGAGGCCCTTGTTCTCATCAACATGGGGACAAGGTGCTTTGGGGAGGGGGGGGCCGCAGGGCCCCCCCCTCCCCAAAGCACCCACCCCCCTATGTTGAGGGCATGCGGTCTGGTACTGTTCAGGAGGGGGGGGGCTCGCTCGTCCCCACCTCCTTTCCTGACTGGTCGGGCTGCGTGCTCGGATAAGGGTCTGGTATGGATTTTGGGGGGGACCCCATGCCTTTTTTCGGCGTAGGGGATTCCCCTTAAAATCCATACCAGACCGAGGGGCCTGGTATTCCCCCAGAGGGGAATTCCCTCTTGCGCCTGCCGCAGTAGGAAAATGTGTTTTTCCTATTGCAGCCAGCGTGAGATGTACAGTACCCTGTCGTCGAGAACCAGCGTGATGGGATCGCGCTGGAAACATTCTCGCGGCTGCGTACTGTAGTTTGTACAAAAGTCCGATGGTTTTGTGTACACACAATCGGATTTTTGTTGCCGAAAAGTTTGTGCATTCGCACAGCCAACAAAAGTCCGATGGAAACAGAAAAAGTTTGTCCGATGGAGCGTACACACGGTCGGATGTTGCTCCAAAACAGCTAATTTGCATGTTTGTTGTCAAAAAGTCAGATCGTGTGTACGGGCCTTTACATATACCCAGTGAAGTGACTGGCCTTACATGATACACAGAGATGAAACAAATGCTACATCAATTGTTCCTGTTTATCTTATCTGGGTTCCTGGATATGCCCAGAGAAAATCCATTTATTTTATTTTCTCCATCAACGGCTCGAAAAAGACCACACCTGATGAGGTGGAGGTAGCTGGTCAGTGATTTGCTGGTAGGTAAAAAAACTTGGGGAACATATGATTAAACAATTCCCACTGTTTGAAAAAAAGCAAACAGTTTTAAAACATTCAATTAAAGCGGCGCTACAGTCAACAAATACTATATTGACTTCACTAGTATATAAAAATACACACAATAATAATAATGGCAGAAAGGCAGTCAATATTAAAGTGAATCTGAAGAAAACAGCTATAGTCTGTGATGAGTCTAATCAGTGGATCTAAGAAAAACATCCAGCGAGTGCACCTATCACCATAATCCTCCATACCGTGTTCCACACGTCCTCTTTGGGGTAAAGTCAATATAGTATTTGTTGACTGTAGCGCCGCTTTGATTGAATGTTTTAAAACTGTTTGCTTTTTTTCAAACAGTGGGAATTGTCTAATCATATGTTTCATTTGTTTTGGTTATTTTAAGTGGCTGCTGAATTTTATACATTGTATATACATATTTTCATATATGTTATATGCCGAATTACCATTCTATTATTGTCCCTATTGCTATAAACTTTAAACCCATAGCGCTGAGGTGGGAGGAAGTAGGGAGCGCTGTATAGATTTTCTCTTCCCTTGTTGGTAGGTAAAAAAACTTCCACTGTCAGAACCAGCGCTTGAGCAGCTGAAATGGAGGCTAATAGTATGCAGCTTCTTTAAAAAGCCCAACTATTGTGGGGAGCCCCTCTCTTTATTGCTAGCAGTGTAGTGCAGTTCCAGTGGTGTGGCGCTTCGTTCTTGGGCCTTGGATCCTTCCAGCTGTTCATCTGTGTTACCAGAGCTACTGTGGACTTCATTGAGAGGGATTCTGTTTATGAAAATATTTACAAGTAGTTGGGTTTTTTTTTATTTTTTATAAAATGATAATGCTTAGCTTGACCGTCTGTTATAGAAATATATAGACTACGCAATGCAGGCAAATATTATCCTGCTCGAGTCAAAGAGACATTGCTGTGAGGAATCCATGTTTGTGCAGCTTTCCTTATTCTGCAGTGTATGCATGTTGTTTGCCATCCTGATCCTGTTAAGAATTATTACTGTACTTCTAAAGTTTGCACCTGTTTAGTAAACTGCAAGTTACAGTTTACCAAACAGGTGAGAATTAAATGTCTCCATCTGATCATTCAGCAATGACCTATTCTGCCTGTTCCACACAAGTCTTGCCTTCTTCCAGTGTAGTTTTCTGTATAGAAAGATGTGTGCGGTGTGGCGTGCTGCTGCATCTTTTTTAATTCTCTGTCATAACTGTCAGCTTTAGGGTGCACCTGTCACCAGAGAAAATATGGTAGTTGACCTTGTTGGCCTACTTTTGAAATTGTAATTTTTTGTATCTGTTTTCAATATTTCAAAGGCACAGACCTGGAATACATATTTAGCAAATTAAAGTTTGTCTATGACTTGTGAGAGCTCTGGAAGTCCAAAGGTTTTCTTTTTACAATTCTCTCAGTTCTACATTACTGCCTCTATTACATCTATCTCCTTCAGTATGTCTTTTTTTTTTCTTCAGGTGGGATGTAATGGAGTCATCTGCATGTACCGCCTCCTGTGGAGGGGGCCTAATGAGCAGGACAATCCAGTGTGTCCAAAAGCTGCGTGACACTGAGGCCATTGTGCCGGAATGGCAATGTGCCCACACCTCTAGGCCAGGGGCCTTTGTTTCCTGTAATACAGAGCCATGCCCAGCAAGGTATCCCCATGATGTGGAAAGCAGTGGTAGATATTCAAACACATTCTAATATGTAACTTCCCTCTTATCCTTCATAGATGGGAAAGAGGGAAAAATAGTAATACCAGTATATTTAGCCACCAATGTGAAAGAGGCCATAAAATGATTGAACTGTTTGCCATACTGTGTAGCATTTGGCCAACTTGTTTCTGAAGGCTGACTTAAATGTTTTCCTTCTGTGCAGGTGGGAGGTGTCAGAACCCGGTCCTTGCTTAACAATCTGTGGCTCAGGGACAGCAAGGCGCCAAGTGTCCTGTGTACAATCTCAGTCTGGCTTGGACGCTGTGGTGGATGCCTCTAAATGCTCAGGGCAGGAGAAGCCATCAGAACATGTTCCATGTGTGATCAGTGTGTGCCCAGTTGGCTGGGAAGGGGTGAGTATGCTTTGTCTTCATATACAATCTAGAAAAAAAGAGAGACTCACAGGGAAGTTTAAAATGGCTTACCTTCGAGATTGGAATAAAATAAAGTTGTTGCACCTTAGACACTAAACAAACTGAGCTCCAGGATAACAGATCTAATAGACCTGTTGTGTATTGCCAATGGATTTGTATTTACTGTATATCTAATAAGTCCTGAGAATTACAAAGCTGTACCAGTCTGCTCAGCCAGCCTGGTAATCCTACTTTTCTCTGCTGCAGTCAAGCAACACAGGTAGGTCTCTTCTGCACCCCTAGACTGTGGTTGGACAGTGAAGGAGCAACAATTGCCTATTGAGATCCTCTCATTGCCTGTGCTGTCAGAATACTGCTCCGTTCAGGTGAAATTCTCTAAAGTCCCCAGGGAAACCAACATCTTCAGGAGTGTCCATTTATTGCATTTGCTAAAGTGTTCACCGATTCCTCCTGCCGACCTCAGCATCTCTATGGGACACAGTATTGATGTGAAATTTGGTGGTAGGAACCAGTGAGTTGTGAAGAAGATCAACATTCTTGGAAGTGAACTGTTTTGCAGCTGACTCCAGCAGAGATTTTCTCCTGAACAGTGTTCTGTTAACATGAGCAGGTATGCCTATTTGACATTTTAATGACAGGATCACTTTAAGGCTGGGTTTCCACTTATGTGAATTGGATGTGCATTTCCCCCGCATCCAATTCGCATGACAGGAGACTGTGACAGGCTTTCAATGGAGCCGGTTCACACATATCCGAGGTGCCCGCGGTCCGCACTGGAAAAGGGTCCTTGTGTGTCTTTGGCTCAGTTTTAGGTCCGAATTCAGGCACAAATTTGGACCTGATTCGCACCTGCAATGGAGAACAGGAGCGCACCGGACTCCCCGCTGCGAGCCGCGGCCGCAGCTAGTGTGAACCCGGCCTTAAGGACAACTTCATCTTTAGTGAAGTCTTCCTTTATTAACACCCCATTTTTGCCAAGTCACTAAACTTCATAGCTTTTCTGTTATCTCCTTTTCCAGATAAAAGTCTGGACCTACGGTATATTTTTATATTATTATTCATTCTGATTCATTTTCTTTGTCATCAGATCATTTCTTCAGTAAAAGGAAATTTTCATCACAGCGTCTTCCCCTTCTGGAATGATACGCAGGTTTTTGTGTGGAGCCCAATACAGGGTGAATGTTCTGTGACCTGTGGCACTGGTGAGTCTGGATTATCCACTAACAAATGAAGTTTCTCTGCTGTCATCCATGCAAACTTCATATGCATTCAATCTGAGAGCAATGACTATACTTCAAATTCAACTCCAGGCAAACAGCTAAATTCACAGATGAAATGCAAAGGGATTTGTATTTCTGTTCATCCAGTTCTGAGATTACACAGCCCTGTCACACAGCACAATGTTTTCTTTATTTATTTATTATAGGTACTTAACTAGTGCCGTCAATTGACTCGGTGCTTAACAAAAATACTGTATATATTGTACATTTACATCAGTCCCTGCCCTCAAGGGGCTTATAATCTAAGGTCCCTAACTCACATTCATACATGGAACATCTAGACAGAAGCCAACTAACCTACCAGCATGTCTTTGGAGTGTGGAAGGAAACTGGAGTGCCCAGAGGAAACGCACGCAGGCACAGGGAGAACATGAAAACTCTGTGCAGGTAATACTGTGGTTGGGATTTGAACAGACAACCCTAGTGCTGCTAGGTGGAAGTGCTAACCACTTAGCTACTGTGCTGCCCTTTCACATTAGATTGTTTTCTACTATAGTTTAATAACACTTACAGGTCTCCTTCTCTCCCTGTGACTGGACAACGAAGGGAGAAGTAGCAGGCTGATGAGCTAATTTCTCAGTCTCTCTACTTATCCCTCCCATCAGCATGTTCCTTGCACTGCAGCACAACTGACTGGTGCCTTGTGCTGCTTCTCCCGCCTTTAGTCTGAACTTCGTTGTACAGTAAGTTCAAGAGGCTGATACCAGATCAAATTCAGGTACTTGCATTGCTTGCATTTAAAAAAATGCATTAGGGTTCATTCAAATAGGCCGAGTACTGATGCGAATACAGTAACTATTTACGCATCTGTGCACAGCGGTATTAAAGGCTATGGGCCCATTCACACAGGTGCGTTTGGCAGGATTATGTTACGCTGCATTCAGGAGCCAAAAAAAAAACAAAAAAGAAAGGGCTGTTTCCTGGGCCATAGTTGGGACTATATTTTACACTGTACACATGTAAACAATCGTGCTAGCATTTACATGCGTACACTATACAGCACGCATTGGCTGCAGCTGCTGCTTAGGGCTGACATGTAAATATTAACAACTTGTAGCTAGCAGCTCTAACAGCACTGATTGAAGAATATTGATGTTTGCATGTTGACCCTGAAAAAGTCATTCATCATTTTGTAGTAGCACATGTGCAGAATTGACCTCGGCCAACAATTACTCATAATTGGCTGAGATTATTGTGTGCATGCGCCATAGCTTCATAAATGACATACTCAAGGCCGACATATAAACATCAATAGCGCGTAAAGTTGGTAAAGTTGATCCAGGGAAAATCCGATTGCCTCTCTGGGATCAAGAAGGAATTTTTTCCCCTGCTGTAGCAAATTGGATCATGCTTTTCTCGGGGGTTTTTCACCTTCCTCTGGATTAACTGTGGGTATAGGGTTGGGTATATGGGATTGTATGATATTTTTTATTTTATATTTTATTATTTTTTTATGATTGAAGTAGATGGACTTGTGTCTTTTTTCAACCTGACTAACTATGTAACTTTGTAACTGGCAGTGGTGGTGCTGGTGTCTCCACTTTGGTAATAATTATACAGTCAGGTCCTGAGTAGCAGTGGCAGCCTATAGGGTCCATTTAAACTGTACATTGTAGGCTTGTAAACATTAGCCCAAACATTACATGAGTATAGCCTACAGACAGATTTTAACGCAGGATCTTGCTGCCAGCTAAATCCTGTCTAAATAAATATGAACTTGTGAATGACGCCTAAGGATGCATTCATGAATACAGATATGCATTCATTTTTGTTTTTCTATCTGCCTGGAGTTGCTTTTTTGTAAAGAGAGGTCCATTGGTATTATGGTGTAATTGGTTCTCAGAGCTTAGGTTTTCAAGTACCAAGTACAAATTGTACAAAGTGTGAGAAAGAACATTCATAATATGTAACCCAGCTTACAACCCATTGGGGGTGATTTCACCCCATTTTCTTTTCTGCCTGACAGCTGCGAATAAACAGGAAATGAAGAGAAATTTCCTTAGACAGAAATAAAATTTCGATAGGAGTAGCCTTTCCATACTCTTATCTACAACTAATGCCGTGTACACACGGGCGGACTTTTCGTCATCAAAGGTCTGACGGTCTTTCTGACGGTCTTTCTGACGGACTTTTGACGGACTTTTGACGGACTTCCAACGGACTTTCGAACGAACGGACTTGCCTACACACGGTCTCACACAAAAGTCCGACGAATTTGTACGTGATGACATATGACCAGACTAAAATAAGAAAGTTGATAGCCAGTAGCCAATAGCTGCCCTAGCGTTGGTTTTCGTCCGTCGGACTAGCATACAGACGAGCATATTTTTTAACCGGACTGGAGTCCGTCGGAAAGATTTGAAACATGTTCCAAATCTAAATTCCGTCTGATTTTGGACCGAAAAGGTCCGCTGCAGGTCCGATGAAGCCCACACACGGTCGGATTGTCCGACGGATTTGCCCCGTCGGACCAGTCCGGTCGAAAATTCCGCCCGTGTGTACACGGCCTAAGATTGAAAAAAAAAAAAAAAAGCTTAGTTGATGTTTGCCATCACCCTGTAACACTCAGCTTATAATGCTTTACAATTAAAAAATTAAAAAAAATTAAATTAAATTAAAATTTACAATTAAAAAGCTCATAAAATTAAATGTCCCTAGCCCTTAAACATCCAGTGCCTCTTGTCTGCGTAGCACAGCTGGCTGCAGTGTGCAGGTGTGGCTAGCATGGCATGTGCAGGGATTGGTGAGCAATCTGGTCGACTGGCAACTCTCACGTTGGACCATTGTATGCATTTATCACATGCCTGATGAACCGGCCTTTCATGGCCCTGAAACATTGCACTCTTCTGTTGTGATGCAATCAGTTTGAATAAAAACTTCTGGACTTTATTTGAAGATCCATGGTATGCTGGAGCATATAAAGTCCATGGAAAAAAGCCTTCGCAACTGTAAAGTTAGCACAAATGTTTATTCTTTATTGAACACGGTGAGATACAGCTAAATAATAAGCCAACATTTTTCAGTCATTCAGGCCTCAACCATGGCCATACCAGTTTCCAGTAGGCTGTTTATTTTTCAGCACATTCCAGGAAAGTGTGCAATGGGAATATTGATGATTGATTGGCAGCCCTTTACCTGGACCCAAAAAATTTGCCTTTAACCACTTCAGCCCCGGAAGGATTCACCCCCTTAATGACCAGGCCATTTTTAGCTATACAACACTGCGTCGCTTTAATTGACAGGTCATGCGACGCTGTACCCAAACAAAATTGAGGTGCTTTTTTCCCCACAAATAGGGCTTTTGGTGGTATTTGATCACCTCTGCGGTTTTTATTTTTTGCGCTAAAAAACAAAAAAAACGACAATTTTGAAAAAAAAAAAAACAATATTTTTTACTTTTTAAATATCTTTAAATATATGTAAATACTTTTTAAATATCCCAAAAACAAAAAAAACTAATTTCTTCAGCAGTTTAGGCCAAAAAAAAAAATCGCAATAAGTATTTTTTTTTTTTTTTACTAGTAATGCCGGTGATCAGCGATTTTTAGCAGGACTGCGACATTACGGCAAACAGATCGGACTCTTTTGACACTTTTTTGGGACCAGTGACAGTATTTCAGTGATCAGAGCTAAAAATAGCCACTGATTACTGTATAAATGACACTGGCAGGGAAGGGGTTAACACTAGGGGGCGATCAAGGGGTTAAGTGCTGCCTAGGAAGGTGTTTCTAACTGTGGGGGGGAGTGGACTGACTGGGAGTAGAGAGAGATCACTGTTCCTAATCACTAGGAAAAGACAGACAATCTCTCTCGACTCCCCTGACAGAACAGGGATCTGTTTGTTTACATTGACAGATCTCCGTTTTGGCTCTCTGTGGAGTGATCGCGGGTGGCTGGCGGACAAATCCTAAACCTAGCCATCAAATCTCATAAGTGACAAATATAATAATAAACTGCGCTTGTGATATAAATCATCAAATAAACAGCTGCACCACTAACGTGAGATATTATCACAGTATGTAAATCTATGCAAAAATGTGTTGCGCTAAAACAAAAAATGATAGAGCGCTGACCACCTTTTACGGGGGGGGGGGTCAAAGAAGGCTCATGGATGTCAGAAACTCCATCACCATAAGATATTCAGCATACAGGACACGAAGGAGATCACTCCAAATAGCCAATGGGTCAATCGACAATCCTCTTGTCCCAAACCATGGCATAATCCAACAAAGAGATGGGACCCTTGACAGCAGGATATTAAAAACCTAAAACAAAAAAGCAAGCGAGAAAGAAGACACTCAATAGTTTCAACAGGACCCACGGGCAAAATGATCAACTACAAATTGACTCTTCTTACTGAAATCTTCATAAGTCAGCAAGTCTGGATAAAAGTAACCTGCCTCTCCCTCCCTAACCTGCTCTCTAGCTTTGCTTGGTCAAAGGAAAAAATGTCATTTAAAACTGCTCTCGGCTGTAATGTGTTGTCAGATCCTGGCAATATACATAAAAATCATTGAAAAAAACAATGCGAGTCCCCCCCCCCCATCCAGTCCATTACCAGGCCCTTCAGGTCTGGTATGGATATTAAAGGGAACCCCGCGCCAAAATATTAAAAAAAAAAATGGCGTGGGGGTCCCTCCAAAAGTCCCTCCAAAACTGTAACTGTCCCCTCGAAAACACCTTGTCCCCATGTTGATAGAGACAAGGGCCTCATCCCCACAACCCTTGCCCAGTGGTTGTGGGGGTCTGTGGGCAAGGGGCTTATCGGAATCTGGAAGCCCCCTTTAACAGGGGGGCCCCCAGATCCCGCCCCTCCTATGTGAATGGGTATCGGTACATTGTACCCCTACTCATTCACCAAAAAACTGTCAAAAAAGTAAAAATGACAGGATACAGTTTTGGACAATTCCTTTATTTAAAAAAAAAAAAAGTGTCCCGCGATGTAAATCCATCTTCAATCACGGCGTCTGATGGTCCAGAGAGAAAAAAAAAAAAGGAAAAAAAACTCTGCCTCCATAGGAGGCGTCCCCACGACTGCCATGTTTTTGCTTTGACAGCTATTATATAGGCAAGGGTGGGCCACCCAGGGCGGAGCCACCCAGTGATATAAATGGGTGACCCCCCCCTCTGATGTCACATGACTTCAGAAGGGGGCGGATTCACCTGGTTATGTCATCGGGTGGCCCCGTCCTTGGTTATATAAGAGCTGTCATCACGAAAAGGCTGCAGTCGGCGGGACGCCTCCCATTGAAGGCGGAGTTTTTCCATTTTTTTTTCTCTGGACCGTCTGCGCTTTGATTGAAGATGGATGGACATCGCAGGACACTTTTTATTTTTTAATAAAAGAAGTGTCCAAAACTGTCTCCTGTCATTTTTACTTTTTTGACACTTTTTTTGGTGAATGGTACAATGTATCTGATACTCATTCACATAGGAGGGGGGCTGGGATCTGGGGGCTCGCTTGTTATAGTGGGCTTCCAGATTCCGATAAGCCCCCCACCCGCAGACCCCCACAATCACCAGGCAAGGGTTGTGGGGATGAGGTCCTTGTCCCCATCAACATGTTATAAGCATGTTATAAGAATCCACCTACTAACAAGGATACTTCTGGGACATCCACCGCAGACATCAGGGAGCAGTGACCTCCATTATAAGCACTACATGCCTATTACCCCTGTAGGGGTGTTTGGATTCGGTGAGTAGGAATTCTGAAGGGGGAGCACAGAAGTCACCTGGAAAAATATTTAAGCATTAAAGTCACCTTGATGCTGTCTAGATCTGATGCAGACACCACTATGTGTATGGAACTTTCATATATCATCTTGTCCTGCATACTATAGACTTTTCATTCTCTCTGCTAACAACCACAATATCTAGGGACAACTGTACCGATCACTGTACTTCTGGTGCAGGATCCTATCTGGCTGATTTGTAATTCTTATATAGATGTGACAGTGCTATATGTGGATTGGAGTTGATTTGCATGTATATTTTTTGGTTTATCTCCTATACATAGCTTCTTTCTCTATATCAGGTTTTACTCTCACCGCACACCCATCCATCACCTGGCGCCACGGGCTGGGTACTTACGCCTATATGACACATCTCCTCCATTTTGCCTATTGTGGCAGGAAGCATTTATATATATATTACATAGCCTTATTTAGACACTATGGGTATAGCTGTGTAAAAATCTATATATAACAAAAATCTTCATTGGATTTTTTCCCTATGATACAGCAGCAACTAGGGTTTTTTTTAGGTGGCGCCAACCACCCCATTTCCCTTATCTACGTTATACATCGGGGCATCCCTTGTGAGTGCTCTGTTTAGGGGAGGCAGCAACCTTTCCTTTTACCGTGTAGGCCTATCCTAAGCACAGTTTTTTTTCCTATCTGTATCTTAAAGTGGGGTTCCACCCAAAAAAAAAAAAAAAACAAAACAAAAATTCTAAAAAAAACAAAAAACAAAAAAAATTTGGATATTTTTTTTTTTTACTTACCTCTAAATGCCTGTTGCTAGGTGGTCCCTCGTAGTCTGCCTCTTCCTTTGCCTGGGCTGGTGACATCACTTCCCCCTCGGCACAGGAAGGGCTCGGTTCTGCTCCCTCCCTCCTGTCAATCATCTGGGACCCATTACAGGTCCCAGGTGACTGAGCGGCCAATCACGGCGCTCGGCGCCGCTCGCGCATGCGCAGTGGGTGCCAGGCTGTGAAGCCACAGCCCGGCGCCCACAATTGAAATGCCGGCGCCGACGAGCGGAGGGGGGGGGACGAGCGGGGCTTCGATCCCCCGCATCGCTGGACCCAGGGACAGGTAAGTGTCCAATTAAAAGTCAGCAGCTGCAGTATTTGTAGCTGCTGACTTTTAATTTTTTTTTTTTTTTTAATGGACTCCCTGGGTGGAACTCCTCTTTAAGTCAAAAGTTATTTAAAGTGATCTGTTGACATGTTAAAGCAGAGTTCCACACAAAAATGCACCCTCTGGTGTCACATTTGGCACCTTTCGGGGGGGGGGGGAGAAAATACCTGTCTAATACAGGTATTTTGCTCCCACTTCTGGGCATAGATACCTGCACCACCCGCAGGTATCTGTGCCACTTTCCGTCCCCCCACGCTGTCTTCTGGGAGACACACGGGTCCCAGGAGACAGCAGAGACAAGTGGGAATGCGCAGTGCGAGTTGCACATGCTCAGTAGAGAACCAGGAAGTGAAGCCGCAAGGCGGCGGCAGCACCCGAGAGCCAAGGGACAGATCAGCTTCGGGTGCTGACATCTCGGGCACCCTGGACAGGTAAGTGTCCATATTTTAAGAGTCAGCAGCTGCAGTATTTTTAGCTGCTGACTTTTAAAAAAATAAAAAAAACGGCGGAACTCCGCTTTAAGTAACATTCCAAAATCAATTTTTAATACAACACTGCCCCCTTTTTGTAACTATGTCAAAAGTCCAATATGGCCCCCTAGACAGTGGTGCCGTGGTTCCATAGTAAATAACCCATAATTTAACGTAATTAATTAAGTGAAAAGCAAATACACAACCACTTTCTGGGGGGGATAAACGTTGTATACACATGGCAGTAGGAGGACGGGAGGAAAGGAGAACGATGGGTGAACGGAAAGATCAAAGAAGGGAAAGGTGTCCATTGGACACCTGACATCCTATGCATTAAGGTGAAAAAACACCTGTCAGAGCCCCCCCCCCCTTTTACCTACCTGAACCCTCGAACTTGTCCCACGGGGATGTGCCATCTCTCTGCCTGGGGTTCTCGGCTGTTGATTGGATAGATTGATAGCAGCGCAGCCATTGGCTCGGGGGGGGGGTGAGTCCTGCATTCGGCATCCATAGATGGATGGACTCGGGAGCGTGCCCGCAAGGTAACCCCCCCGGGAGTGCGCTTCTCCCAAGGGGTTATCTGAAGCGGAGGGAAGCCAAGAGAGGGACCCCAGAAGACCAGGAACGGGGCCACTGTGCAAAACAAGCTGCACAGTGCAGGTAAGTATGTTATGTTTGTTATTTAAAAAAAAACAAAAAAAAAACTTTAGTGTCACTTTAACGGTGTTTACACACATTTTTTGCCGGTTCGCATGTTCTGCTGCAAACCGAGCTGGGAGGTGTTCGGCTCATCCCTAGTCATTGGAGTAATCTCCTTCGTCTCCTGTATGCTGAATATCTTATGGTGATGGAGTTTCTGAGATACATGAGCCTTCTTTGACCTCCCATAACAGGTGGTCAATGCTCTCTGGTAAGAGCACATCCATTGAGTG
Organism: Lithobates clamitans; assembly: GCA_037952925.1. Lineage (NCBI taxonomy): Eukaryota > Metazoa > Chordata > Amphibia > Anura > Ranidae > Lithobates > Lithobates clamitans. Next base: position 1,498,245 of record JBBGZY010000695.1, on the reverse strand, counting down.
GTGGTGGTATTCACAAGGTGGAGGACTTTATTGGTGGCTGCATTGCTCAAGACACCTAGTCACGTTTATATTGTTAGACTGTCACGCTAGTGGCGCTTGGACTCACTAAACTTTTCCTAATATATAATTTTTTGTTTTAGCACAACACATTTTTGCATGTATCTAATCTCATAAAGCAACTCTGTTGAAGGGTTATATATAATGTTTCAATGTATTACAGTAACTGTACTTTTGTTTCACCTTATTCTTGCTCTTATGTTCTTTGCCCATTCACAATAGAGTGCAAGGTTAAAGAGAATGAAGGTTTGGGTTGCCCAGACAATATTTTAGGGACCATATGCCTACACTGCTATGCACTGTATAAACTCGAGGAGTTCTTGATTTTGCTAATCATACTCTTTCTTTAGGAACTTTGGAACTACATTACGTTTGTGTCCAGTTTTACTCCAAAGAAGAAGTGCCTGAAAATAATTGCAACCAAACACTGAAACCAGACGCACAGCACCGACCATGCCAACCGCAGAGCTGTCCACCTCTGTAATGAGCTTCATTCAACTAAATGTCTCAATGTGTGTCTTAATTTATTGTGTGCCTGCAACTGAGTGCAAATATATAGCACTGCCTTTTTTTGTACCTGTTTAGGCACTACAGGTCTAAGTTTACCTTGCCTCTGACACTTGTAATAATATTATACATTTTGACATACTGCACTGATATTTGTATATTTATGCTGTAGCAGAGGCAGCACGTCCATTAAGGGCGCACGGGTGCCACCTCCTTTCTCCAGCCTCCCCCCCCCCCCCCCAATCTATGAATAATGGATAGCCATTTTTATTTAATGCAAGGTCCCACAGCTCGCTGCCGTCACCTGCTGCCGGACCCGCCACCAGGATGGGGTAAGCCCTGGTCAGACAGCGGGCGCAACACATTTTTGCATATATCTAATCTCATAAAGCAACTCTATTGAAGGGTTTCATATAATGTTTCATATATTCAGTGGCAACTTTTTATGGGCACAGTGGTGGCATTTGATGGGGCACAGTGGCAGCATTTGATGGACACAGTGGCAGCATTTGATGGACACAGTGGCAGCATTTGATGGACACAGTGGCAGCATTTGATGGACACAGTGGCAGCATTTGATGGACACAGTGGCAGCATTTGATAGACACAGTGGCAGCATTTGATGGACACAGTGGCAGCATTTGATGGACACAATGGCAGCATTTGATGGACACAGTTTCTGCAATTGATGGCGCAGTGGCTGCAATTGATGGGCACAATGGCTGCATTTGAGGGCACAGTGGCTTCAATTGATGGCACAGTGAGGCTGCAATTTATGGGTTTTTTTTTAGTATTTCTCAGAATTTTTCAGTTTGTTTGCGCTCCCCCCAAAATTTTGAGCACCAGCTGCCACTGTGCTGCAGTACTAGTTTTCACCAGGAGGGAGCTCTGCAAAAAATCCCATAACTGTAGCTTCTACCTTCTGTAAAACCAGTTGGACTGGGAAGACCCCTCTGTGAGATTTCCATGAATCCACTTTTGTAAAAGTGCATTAACCCATCACAACCAATCAGCAAGTTTTTTTATTGATCTAAATGCTGCTACCTGCTAAAGGGCAAAATATGATGGCTATATATTTACATATCACCATTGCACAGTGATTTTGTTAAATAATAACTGCAGGTTTATTCACCTTAGCTCCTTGCCTATAAGGGCAGATTATACAAGTTTGCAAATATAAGCTTATGCTAATTTGCTTGTTTGTGCTGTCCTCTTGGATTTCTCCCAAAATACTCAACAGTTCTGACAGTGGTCAGCGGATAAAGCCATCTGCCAATGTTTTTAAAACTTAGGACTTTGCATATTGAGTTTTATTAAAGACCTGGCATCCTTCTAGACATGGGCGTGCGCATGGGGGGGAGCAAGATGTGTGCACACGCGGCCCAGAAGGGGGGCTCCCCGGGCCACTCTGATGTCCTGTACAAAAGGCTACACCGCTTCTGCCTGAAGCGATCAGCCAGGAAACTGTCAGAAGAATCGGGCAGCTGAGTGACACAGAGTCGGGATCTCCCGCTGAGATGCGGCTTGTATATGAATAGCCAGCCACTGTAAAACGAAGTTCCACCTCCTGGACCGGCATTCGACCAGTGTGCTGTCTATTAGAGTATCCAGTCCAGGAGGCGGGATTTTGACAGCGTCGGCTATTCCTATACAAGCCACATCTCAGCGGAAGATCCCCGCTCTGTGTCATCCGGCCGGAAGATCCTTCTGATTCCTCCCTGATGCATTGCTGGGCACTGATGAGGCTGCACGTATGTGCAATGATAGGCTGCATTGATGGATACTGATATGCTGCACTGATTGGCAATAATACGCTGTACTGATGGGCAATGGTATGGTGCACTGATGGGCAATGATACACTGCCCTGATGGTCAATGATACGCTGCACTGATGGGCAATGATACGCTGCACTGATGGGCAATGATACGCTGCACTGATGGGCAATGATACGCTGCACTGATGGGCAATGGTAGGCTGCACTAATAGGCTGAACAGATGGGTAACGATAGGCTGCACTAATGGGTTGAACTGATGAGCACTGTTATGCTGCACTGATATGCTGCACTGATGGGCAATGATAGGCTGCCCGGATGGCCATCGATATGCTGCACTGATGGCCATTGATGAGGTGGAACTGATAGGCTGCACTGATGGCCACTGATGAGGCGGAACTGATATGCTGCACTGATGGGCAGCGGGCGCTGATGAGACTGCACTGATAGGACTCTACTGATGGGCACTGATTGGCTGCACTGATGGGCATTGATGAGGCTGCACTGATATGCTTTAGGTTAATATTGTTAAAGTTGTTAATATTTATTCTTGGAACTTAATTCTGCATAAAACATTTAACAGTGTAATTTCATGAGATAATTTATGAGGGCCTGTTTAGGGGGCATGGTAGGGGTTAAAAACAGGTTAGAAATTGCTAATCAGACAATGGCAGCTTGATCCTTCTATTAAGCTTTTGTATCAGGTTTCTCATACCTCTGCATGCCTGCACTTTATATGATGAATAAGCCCCTCCCTTTCATGACATTGTCAAAAAGGGGTGGAGCATCGATGACCTTAAAATTATGCCCACCCTGAAAAAAGTTCTGAGGACACCCATGCTTCTAGATACTCATAACGTTAATTTTCTTCAGGGATGAGCAAGCATCACTTTGCAAAGAATTCCCAATCACATGCAAGGAAAATGAAAAAAAAAAAAAACAGAATTTTTGCATGCACATGACTGGATGATGGAAGTCGTCAGAGCTTCCCCTCATTTACTAAGCTCTTCCCTTGCAGAGTAGAACTGCATTTGCAAAGAGCACAGTCTATTTGCCTTGTTTTCATCGATTCAAATTATTTTTCAGATAACTCTGCACATATTTGATTACATGTCATTACACTGTTAAATATATTGTGGACTTGTCTGTACAGCTGGGAAGTTCAGGAGTTGTCACCGTGTCTGTTAACCTGTGGAGGAGGAATAATCCCGCTTTCGGTCACGTGTGTCCGAAAAGAAAATGATATTTCACACCGACTAGCCCCCTCCAGGTGCAGCCACTTACCTCATCCAGGCTTCATGAAACCATGCGCCACTGAGCCCTGCCCAGTCCGGTAAGATTGATAACATATTAATAACTTATTTATCATCAAAGAACTTTATCTCCTAAATAGAAATATCAGTTACCTATAGAGTGCTGTGAGCAAACAGTAAACACATTGCTTTGCTTTTTAGGTGGCGCTACAAGACTGGATCTTGTAGTGTGACCTGTGGAGGAGGAATTTTACAACGTATTCTCTATTGTACTCGGGATACTCAGCAAGGCAGTACTGAGGAACAAATTGTGGCAGATATGGAATGCCAGCACCTGCCTCATCCTCAAGAACAGGAGCATTGCAACCAACAGCCTTGCCCACCAAGGTAAACTCATCCAATTTTTATCCTTGCTAACATTGCATTATATGGTTAGTAGAGAGGAGACAAACATTCCTGGGTTTGGTTCAAAGTGGGTTCATCAAACTTTATTTAAAGTGGTTCTAAAGGAAAAAGATTTTTTTACCTTAATGCATTCTCTGCATTAATGTAAAAAAAAAAACTTCCAATACTAGTAAGTCACCATTAAACACTTACCTGAGTCCTCTCTCAGTCCAGCATTGTCCCGCCTGCAGCAGCACTGCTCCTCTCTTCCTGAATTCACAGTAGTCTCTGAGAGCAGCAGGAGCTATTGGCTTCTACTGCTGTCAGTCAAATCCTGTGAGGGTGGAGTGGGGCGTGACCGAGCCACGTTGTCTGTTTCTATGGACGCACGCAGCCCAGATTGGAAGCACATGGCTTGCTACGAAGGGGAACTCAGAGAAGAGAAGGTTCACTCCAGAAGAGGAGCTTCAGGGCCGCTATGTGCAATGCCATAACATTAGAGCTGCATGTGGACTTTTAATCAGTGTTATCTTTGACATCAAATTTCGATTTAGTTTTAGTTAGTCTTTTGACTAAAATGCCATTTTAGTTTTAATCGTATTTTAGTCATCTCAATTGTTTTCACTTTAGTCGACTAAAATCTCCAGTACATTTTAGTCGTCTAAAGTCTAATGCCACGTACACACGAGCGGACTTTACGGCAGACTTTGTCCTGCGGACTTTGACGGACTTTCCGAATGAACGGACTTGCCTACACACGATCAACCAAAGTCCGACGGATTCGTACGTGATGACGTACGAACGGACTAAAACAAGGAAGTTCATAGCTAGTAGCCAATAGCTGCCCTAGCGTCGGTTTTTGTCCGTCGGACTAGCATACAGACGAGCGGACTTTTCGACCGGACTCGAGTCCGTCAAAGATTTGAAACGTGTTTTATTTCTAGGTCCGTCAAACTTTTGGGGAAAAAAAGTCCGCTGGAGCCCACACACGATCGAATTGTCCGACGGACTCCGGTCCGCCGAACCAAGTATGCCGTAAAGTCCGGTCGTGTGTACGCTACATAATGGGTATAATTAAATTGTAATGCATTATTTAAGCATTTCTTCAGAATTGCCAAGCTCATTAAATACTCCTGGAGTAAAAATCTAATAACATGTTATAATTGATGATATGAAAGTTTGAACATGCACTACAGACACAGATTTAGCCGTTGTGATAGATAACGTCTTTATAAATAAAACCAAATTTCATAAACAAAGAAATATATTGCTTTTTGATAAGCAGAAGTACAACTTGAAAATATAAAAAAAAACAAAAAAAATGTAAACTCTATTGGCAGTAATGCCATTGCCCATATTATCTGAATATATTACCAACATTAAATAATATAAAAAAAAAGAAGAAAAGCCTTTTTCCTAGTTTTTTCTTCTTTTAGCAGCTTAGTATATGCCCCTGTCGTGTACCTCAGGGTCATTGAACCGGAATGCTCCTGGTTCCACAGCTGCAGCCTTACCTGTTGTGCCACGGGGGAGCTCTACAGTTGTTGCAATGTTCTCCCAGTTTGATGCATTGCCTTGGACTCACTAGCCCCACCTGCTGCCAGCTGCGGACAATGTACAATCAAGCAGCTCATAAATAGCAGCACTTCCTGTTACTCAGTGCCAGTTTGTGTGGACTAGCTCCCTGGGTGTAGTGATAGCTCTGTGATTCTGATTACTGTGTATGGACTTCTGCCTGAATTCTTGACCACTCTCTGCCTGCTGATTTTGTACTTCCCCGCCAGCTTGTATATGACCTTTGCCTGCCTGACCACTCTCTGGATTTCGATTGTGTACCGCATTGCCTGATCTGTTGCCGACCTGACCTGCCTAATTACTTTTCGCCTGAATCCTCAGCACAAAAGCTACACTTCGGACACTACCTACCACAGGTACATTACATTACAAAAGGGCCACAATGGCAGTGGACCCTGCTGAAGATTGTTAGGGCGATTTTGCATCAGGGACAATTGATTGGAACTTATGAACAGCATCTTTCTTTTCTGGACCCTAATCTAGATGAAATTTGTGCTATGCTTAAGTCTTGTTTGCCTGGCTCCTCTGCACCTGTCCAGACTCCAGATCCTACTCCTGCTGCAATCCAACCCGCCTCTTCTGTGCCACCCAAACTTCCTTTGCCTGAAAAATTTGGTTGTGATACTGAGGACTGCAGAGGTTTTTTAAACGTTTGCCGTTTGCATTTCTGCAACAACCCTGGCACTTTCAGCACTTCTTCTGCCAAAGTGACTTTTGTCATTTTATTGTTAAAGGGGAAAACCCTGGTATGGGTCTCTCTTTACCTGGAATGCAATGATCCTGTGCTGCAAGACACTCATAGATTTCTGGCTTCTCTCCAGACTGTATTTGGCAAGCCAGATAGAGCTTCTGCAGCTGAGTGCTCACTTTTGGACATACAGCAAGGTACCAGGACTGTGGCACAGTATGCTATTGAGTTCCGTACTCTGGCTGCTGAGACTAATTGGGACTCAAGGGCATTAGTGCAGCTTTCTGTAAAGGTCTTAAAAATTGCATTAAGGACAAATTGGTGTATAAGCATTCCCCAGAAGACCTTGAAAAATTCATAGAGCAATGTGTTCGTCTGGATTTCTGGTATGATGAAAGGTGCCAGGAGAGACTTAGAACTCGCAAGCTTCCTAGGCCAGTCTACCGTTTGGCCCCTAACTTCCAAGCACCACCTCAGCCTGAACCTGAAATTTCAGTTGAGTCCAATACACCTGTGGAACCCATGGAAGTCAGCCGTCTCCACCTAACAGAATCAGAGAAACAAAGGAGGCAGGCATTAGGCCTATGCTTGTATTGTGGACTTAAAGGACATTTGTTATCTGTCTGCCCTTCCCGTCCAGTAAAAAGCAGGGTCTAACCAGTGTTGTAGGAGCTGGGGTAGACCTTACAAGTACTTCCTTCAAGACCAAGATTACTGTACCCGCAATCTTCCATTTAGCCTCTAAACGTGTCTCCTGTGAGGCTTTTGTGGATTCTAGAGCTGCTGGCATATTCCTAGATTACACTTTTGCTAAGGAAAACAACATCCCATTTGTTTCCAAGCCTAGACCCCTAAGCATCACCACCCTGAATGGACAACCGTTGGGAGATAGCCTTGTAAAGTTTTAGACTACAACAATCACCCTTCAGGTAGGCGTATTCCACAAAAAGGAAAATGTCCTGTCTTTTATCGATTCTCCACTTCTGCCTGTTATCCTTGCTTACCCATAGTTACAACACAACCCTTCTTTTGATTGGGTAATTGGATAACTAACCTCTTGGGGGCCTTCCTGTTATCTGAACTGTTTGTCTCGACCCACAAGACTTTCTGGTTGTCTGTTGGCTTCCGTGGCCATCCCTCCTACCTTACCTCATGATTACCATGGATTTGCAGATGTATTTTGCAAAAAAAGGCAGAGGTTTTTCTGCCACATCATTCCCTTTGACTGCGCAATTAATCTGATTCCTGAAGCACTTCTTCCCAAAGGAAGGACCTATCCCTCGTCACTTCTGAACAAAAGTCCATGGAGGAATACGTCAAGGACAATTTGGAGAGGCTTTATCCAACTCTCTTCTTCTCCAGTAAGGGCAGGTTTTTTCTTTGTTGAAAAGAAAGATGGAGGTCTTCGACCTTGCATTGACTATCGAGGGTTAAATCAGATCACCATAAAAGACTCCTATCCTTTGTTTGATGTGCTTAAGGGAGCCGTTATCTTCACTAAGCTGGACCTCTGAGGGGCTTAAAATCTGATTCGAATTAGAGAGGGTGACGAGTGGAAGACAGCATTCAACACCCGCAATGGACATTCTGAGTATCTGGTTATGCCATTTGGACTCTAATGCCCCTGCTGTCTTCCAACTTTTTATGAATGACATTTTTCATGATTTCAGCAACAGTTTTGTGATTATCTACTTGGACAACATTTTAATCTTTTCCAAGATTCACCTAGAGTAATGGCACCCAACCTTTTTGGCACTTGGTTCCAGCTGCGTGGAAAAAAATTGTGCCAAGGCTCAGGGCGGGCACGTGCATGCGTGGGGGGTAAGCGATTTTTCGCTGGCAATTTATTGCGGGCAATAGCTGGTGTTCTGGTGTTGGCGATTCAATCATCACGGCACCATGGTTGTTATGGCGTCAGAATGATTGAACCGCATTATTTCTTATATTATATAAATAGTTTAACTCACCATAATGCAGAATCAGTGAGAGCCCTGAGCTTGTCACTTGCCACGTCGCCTGCCACCAGATGCAACTTGTCACTTTCCACTCTGCCTGCCACCAGATGAGGAATGTCACTTGCCACGCTGCCTGCCACAGATGAGGAATGCCACTTGCCACGCTGCCTGCCACTAGATTAGAAATTCCACTTGCCACGCTGCCTGCCACTTGCCATGCTGCCTGCCAGTGCCACCAGATGTGGATTGTCACTGCATTGGTGGCACTGGTTCATTTAGCACAGAGGCCTGCCTTTTAGTACAGTGGTCGTTCTTGAGTGAGGGCAGGGGAGCAGTGATGCAGACCGGGGGCTGAGAGATAATATCATCTCTCTGCTCCCCACCGACCTCCGACATTCCGCACGCTGTGAGGGCGGAAGAGCAGTAATGCTAGGTGGGCGGAGAGATATGATGTCATCTGTGCTCGCCAGGCCGCTTCTTTCATCCGCCCACTCGCCTGCCTCTCTGGTCCACCGGGCATAAAACCACTTTTATGCAAAGATTGAGAAATACATCAAAACGGCATACCTTTCCTTGGATACATCATAAGTTCTGTCGGTTTCCAAATGGACCAACAAAAACTTTCTGCTGTCTTGCTACGGCCCCAACTGACCACTTTGAGGGGGCTCCAAAGCTTTCTAGGGTTCGCAAATTACTACAAGCGCTTCATCAAAGGTTTTGCCTTCATTGCTGCCCCACTTACTGCTATGAATAGGAAAGGTACAAATTGCAAAGTGTGCCCCCCAGAACCAGAATCAGCTTTCCAGCAATTAAAAGGCATTTTAAGCAAGGCTCCAGTTCTTCAGCATACAAACCCCGATCTCCAGTACATAGTGGAGATTGATGCCTCTGAAGTAGGAGCAGGTGCCGTGCTGTCCCAGAGACAACCTAAGTCCGGTAGAATCCATCCAGTGGCATTTTTCTCTAGAAAGTTTTCTCCAGCAGAGATGAATTATGATGTTGGGAATTGAGAACTACTGGCTATCAAATTGGCATTGTCTGAATGGCGACATTTTCTGGAAGGGGCTCCCGAGCCTTTTTCTATCTTGACTGACCATAAAAACCTGCTGTATCTTCAGACTGCTAAACGTTTGAATTCACGTCAAACTTAATAGGCTCAGTTCTTCTCCCATTTTAATTTTGTTCTTTCGTATGTCTCTGAGCATAAGAACAAGAAGGCCGATGCTCTTTCCAGACAGTTCGCTACTTCTGAAGAAGATTGACCTACCAAGCAGTATATAATCCCACCTCACAAAATTGGCGCACAGATCTTTACGGCTCTTTCCCAACAGTTTCAAGAAACCCAGAATCATGCTCCTCAAGGCTTGAAGATACCACCAGGTCGCCTGTTCGTAGCCCCCAGCCTCAGAAAACCTGTACTCCTCTGGGCACATGATGGACTTTTATCCGGTCATCCTGGTGTCACCATCATTCTTAAGACCTTGCAGCGTCATGTTTGGTGGCCTCACATGAAAAAAGATTATGTGGCTGCCTGTCCAACTTGTGCTGCTAATAAAGTACCTCGCGCATTGCCTACTGGGCTGTTACAACCACATCCTGCACCTAGTCAGCCTTGGACCCATTTGACTATGGACTTCATTACAGAGTTACCCAAATCCGATAGCATGACTGCTATATGGGTCATAGTGGATCACTTTTCCAAAAATGTCTCATTTTGTACCACTCCCTGGATTACCTACAAAAGAAGCACTGTCTACCCTCTTCCTTTCCCATATTGTGAAACATCATGGCATACCTACCAATATTGTCTCAGACCGTGGATCCCAGTTTGTTTCCCAATTCTGGAGAGCGTTTTGTAAGAAACTGGAAGTAACGCTCTCACTCTCTACCTCACAATCACCCACAAACAGATGGTCAAACCGAACGCATGAATGTCAAACCTATCTTTGACATTATGTCAACTCGTTACACTCCAATTGGTCTGAGTATTTGCCTTTGGCTGAATTCACCATTAACTCCCGTTGGCACAGTGCTCTTCACACCACACCACTCTACGCAGCCCTAGGCTATCACCCTCAGACTACTTCAGTACTTCAGTTTCCACTACTTCAACCTTCTTCCAGTGTACCAGCAGCAGATCAGCGGGTAAAAAATATTATGCTACACTGGAAAAAGATTTGCTTATCGCTATGGAAGTCAGCAGGCAAATATACACTTTTTCTCCAACAGAAGAAGATGCCATATACCTCCATATGTGGTGGGGGACAGAGTTTGGCTGTCTACCAAATACGTGAGACTGAAACAATCCTCTACCAAATTGGGTCCTTGATTTCATTGGTCCTTACAAAATAATTGCTCAAGTCGGGCCAGTCTCTTATCGGTTGAAATTGCCCTCCTGTCTATCCGGATACATCCCGTGTTCCATGTTTCTCTCCTCAAAAAAGCTATTTTTAATCGTTACTCCAGAACTCAGCAGCTACCTCCTCCTCTTATTGTTGATGGAGAACATGAGTTTGAAGTTCTAAGATTCAGTATCTGGTTCATTGGAAAGGATATTCCGTCACAGACTGTTCCTGGGTTCCAGCCAAAGATTTTCATGCCCCTGCTCTTATTCGAGACTTCCATGCCTCCTTTCCTGCTAAGCCCCGTTGGGGTCCACTGGGGAGAGGGCCCTGTCATGTTCAAACTTCCCGTCCTCCGCTGTGTGGATGATTGTGAGAGCCCCAGGTGCCGGCAATTGCTGTTCCAAAGGTATGTGTGTGGTGGAAAAATCTGGACAGCCGCACTCCGGATTGGAAAAGTGAAAAATAAAATCCTCTTTATTGAAAAAGTAATAACATGATTAAAATCCGTACATGGCTTTGTTGGGATAATGCAGCATAACCGCTAACGCGTTTCACGCTCCCATAGAGCGCTTACTCATAGCTGGTTTGTACGAAGGTGATCACCACTTATATACACATAATTTGTCTACCACATGACTACATATTGATTATCTGATTCTGAACAGCTGATCATTAGTCTGTGTGGGATCTTTTTGGCATAGATGTGATTGGATGTGCGTCCTATAGTGGAATCACTAATGAAGACATGAATGCATAAATGAAATGTGTTCATATTAACAAATGTCAACATATATAAATGATAAAAAATTCCTTTCAAGGTTTTCGAAAAAAACATATTTGTTGTTCTCCAAAACCACAAGAATGAGATGGGTGCTGGAATTCGACGTTCAAACGTATACAATTTCATACGGATAGGCGCAAGAATGGGCAAACTATGTGAGCTACCATATATATATATACACACCCACACACACACACACACACACACACACACACAAAAAAAAATATACAAAAAATAAAAATATATAAACAAAAATAGCTTACATCAGCATAGCAAAAACAAAAGAAAACTAAATATACTAACCCAGGGCTCAAAATGTTAAGTCCTGAGCTACTAGCCAGGCCTCAAGGGTTACTCGCCACCAGTTGCCCCGCCCAACCCCTACCTTGCCCCACCCCTAATTCTGCCCCTAATCACGCCCTCATAAATTATCTCCTGAAATGACACTTAAAGCTGGAGTCCCGCGAAAAAATTTTTTTTAGATGTCATCAGCTGCAAATACTGCAGCTGCTGACTTTTAAAATAAGGTCACTCACCTGTCCTGGGGTCCAGCGATGTCGGCACCCGAGACCGAACCGTCCCTCGATCCTCGGGTGCTGCCGCCGCCATTCTCAGTGAGGGTATCAAGAAGTGAAGCGTTGCGGCTTCACTTCCCGATTCCCTACTGCGCATGCGCGAGTCGCGCTGCGCTTTTTTCAATGGTCCCCGCTATCTCCTGGGACCTGTGTCTTTCCCAGGAGACAGCGGGGGACTGCGGGAGGGGGCGTGACTCCCATGGGAGTCTATTCCCGGAAGTGGGTGCAGATACCTGTCTTAGACAGGTATCTGCACCCCCCTCCCCCCTGAAAGGTGCCAACTGTGACACCGGAGGGGGGGAGGAATCGGATGAGCGGAAGTTCCACTTTTGGGTGGAACTCCGCTTTAAATGTTTTATGCAGAATTAAGTTACAAAAATAAATATTAACAACAACTTTATCAGTTTCCCCGGCACAGCCTCACCACTGCCCATCAATGCAGGCTCACCTGTGCCCATCAATGCAGCGTGACCTGTGCCCATCATTGCAGCCTCACTGTGCCCCCATTACAGCCTCACTGTGCCCCCATTGCAGCCTCACCGTGCCCAACATTGCGGCCTTACTGTGCCCAACATTGGGGCCTCACTGTGCCCCCATTGCAGCCTCATCGTGCCCCCATTGCAGACTTACTGTGCCCAACATTACAGCCTCGCCAGGGCGGCGGAAGAGAGGGGGTGGCCGGATCATGACTGGAGGAAGAGAAGAGCCACAGGATCACAGAATGTAAATAGCACGCTGTTGCAGCTTACATTGAATTGCCTCCGCTCTGCTTGCCGTCACACACAGCCCCACCTCCTCCTGACCCCACGCCTGTGATAGACAGAACACGTCCCAGCATTGGACCCGCGTTCTGTCTATCACAGGCGCTGGGTTAGGAGGCGGGGCTGTGTGTGACGGCGAGCAGAGGGGAGGCAATTTCAATGTAAGCTGTAACAGCGTGCTAGACCGCTCGCTGACCCCGTGACTATCCTCTCACTCCATGCTCTGTTCCACTGGGGTGATCACTGGGAGAACGGCTCCCGATCAACCCCACCCACCGGCGTTGCTCGCCCCCCCCACTCCCAGGCAGCCCAGCTCGCAAGCCCTCATTTTCCACTCGCAAAATGCGAGTAGACGAGTGGAAAATTTGAGGGCTCTACTAACCTAAACAAAGCCATAACCTTCACCTAAACACCCCCTCAGGCTAAGAAACCATTACACATTTAACCCTTGCATACAGGCTTTCAAAAATACAATCTTATATAAAAATCTAGGGGACGTGAAAGGACAGAAAGAAAGCCGCACACCCAGGGACTGACAAACAGCAGCTACAGAGACCTGACATTCCTCCACGCCTTTGTCCAGGCCCCCGGCCGCCACCTGTCCTTCTCAAGACCCCGAATCTTCCCAACCCCACCCAGAATGTCGTGCACCACCACCTCGACAGGAATTATTTTTTTTCTGAATGGAAACTTGACACCATGCATTCCATGTGAAGAAACTGACTACTAAGCCAACTAGAAAAAGAAAAATACCGATGTGTCTCAAAGGCCCCATATGACCACTCTGCATAAATCAAATCAATCGGGAAAGGAAAGGGATACCCAGAGCCCCACCCACCCGCTTATAGACTTCAACATTGAAGGGGCACCGAAGCAAGAAATGGTCCATTGTCTCCTCCACCCCACCAAACTCCACTCTTGGATAACCACAGTTCTCCACAGAGCGATGCTTCAGAATGTAATCTCCTCTGGTGCAGAGACTGATGACAGTGTTCTCTGCACAGGACTGTGGAATATGCCAGAGCTATATGAAGAGTCTCTAACAGAACAAATCACTTTGTCTAATTAGTACACTTCCAAATAGAAGAATGATTTCCTGGGAAAAATATCACTACAGGAGTTCTATATGTGACATGATCAACATGCATGAACTTTAGGTGTTCTGCAGGATGTTTATCACATCTTTAACCACTTCAGCCCCGGAAGAATTTACCCCCTTCATGACCAGGCCATTTTTTGCGATACAGCACTGCATTGCTTTAACTTACAATTGCGCGGTCATGTGACGTTGTACCCAAACAAAATTGATGTCCTTTTTTCCCCACAAATAGAGCTTTCTTTTGGTGGTATTTGATCACCTCTGCGGTTTTTATTTTTTGCGCTATAAACAACAATTTAAAAAAAAAAAAAACACAATATTTTGTACTTTTTGCTATAATATCAAATGTGCTAAAGCGTCTTAAAGAGCCGATGTATAATTCGCGCAGGGGAGCCAACCTGCCGCAGTATAACATCTTTCTACCCCCACTCCCCTTTTAATTCTCCTTCCACATACTGTATCTTCATCTTCTACCTTGCCCCTTTCTCTCTTACCTGTAATAACTTCTCTTCTGTGATCCTATAACAATCATAAATGATCAAATTTCTCTACCCATATACCATATTCTGAGACCAAGAATATGACTAATGATATCCTAGTGCTAACCTGTCTTGAAAGTGTTGATAACAGTTTATATACAACCACTAACAATAATAAGAATGTCACAGTTGTCTTGCATTTTTGTTATGGGTATAAGATAATACAGAAGTTAACTGCACAAAGTAATATAGGGATAACCCTGCAAAGTTGTTCTTGACAGATATCTTTGCTTTAGTGAATCTACCTATGGTTTTTGACATTGTGGAATATTATATACTGTTAATTTTTTTTGTACACTGATATTGTACAAAATACAATACATTCTACAGACTAATAAAAAATAAATTAAAGCGGTATTAAATCCAAAAGCACACATTATATTGCAGCTTACCAATTCTTAGATAGGAAGGCTGCACTCGTTTTCTTTTTTAGGCCTTTTTTCTTTTATTTGCACCTGGCGATCTGGCCAGTAAATCATTTTGGTTTTAACAGAGCAAACTGTCCTGCAGATGTAGCAGCTAGAGGGTTGAGCTTTTTTTATGTAAAACCTTTATTCCAAAAAAGGACAAAACTGTTATGCCCCGTACACACGGTCGGATTTTCTGATGGAAAATGTCCGATCGGAGCATGTTGTCGGAAATTCCGACCGTGTTTGGGCTCCATCGGACATTTTCCATCGGATTTTCCGACACACAAAGTTGGAGAGCAGGAGATAAAATTTTCCGACAACAAAATCCGTTGTCGGAAATTCCGATCGTGTGTACACAAATCCGACAGACAAAGTGCCACGCATGCTCAGAATAAATAAAGAGATGAAAGCTATTGGCCACTGCCCTGTTTATAGTCCCGACGTACGTGTTTTACGTCACCGTGTTTAGAACGATCGGATTTTCCGACAACTTTTGTGCGGCCGTGTGTAGACAAAACAAGTTTGAGCCAACATCCGTCGGAAAAAATCCTAGGATTTTGTTGTTGGAATGTCCGAACAAAGTCTGACCGTGTGTACGCCCTATTACTGTAACTGCTGTCAAAGTGTTAGCTGGGGTTTGGCTTCAATTTGTTAGTATATTTACATCTGCTAGTACATCTAATTCCCCCCCCCCCCCCCAGGATAGACAATGCTGCTGTCCAAAGGCACTCTAATACAGGAGGTGTGTTACTGGCCAGATCACCAGGTGAAAAGAAGGGGAACAAACCTTACAAAAGGAAAACTAATGCAGCCATCACATCTAAAGATTGGTAAGCTGCAATATGTTACATATTTGGTTATGGGTTTAATACTGCTTTAAATGTAAATAGTACACCACTGATGCATGTTCATACATTATTCTTGGTGTCCTGAAAAGAGTTTAAATGAGAAAAGTAGTGTCATGTAGCATTTAGTTTCACATCTTAGCATTGCTGGTAAAAGCGTTCAAGTTGAAGTTGAAACAAATATTACTAATAAGCGGCCTTCTTCTTTTTGTCCTCTAGGTGGCGAGTGGTGGAGAGAGGTCCATGCTCTGCTGCTTGTGGCTATGGCATATCCAGGCAGAAGGTGGTGTGTATGCAGACAGTGTCAGGGACAGATACAGAGGTGGAATCCGAATTGTGTCCATCCCATGAGAAACCCTTGTCTGCTGTTCCCTGCTTTATCACCCAGTGCTTCTACACTTGGGACCTGGGGCCCTGGACAAAGGTAAAGTACACAGGCCATATACAGCAATTTGTTCCTTTATTCAATTCATTGAAATGTTTTAAACCTATTTTTTCAAGTCAACTGACCTAATTTGTACTTCCAACTGCAAAGCTGTGTTGACCTTTTTTTAAGGGAAACCTTTCATGTGTGAATTATGCGGCTGTTCCTTTCTTCTGAAAATGCCAGTTGCCTGGCCGTCTCTTATTTGCACTCAGAAATACTACAAATGCAGCTTGAAGCAGACAAGGCTCAGATGGTCTTTTAGGGTGAACTCTGGGCAAATATAAATGACACAAACTAATGCAACATTATTAGATCAATATATGCATTTTTAAAAGCAAGGAGAATAAGTACCTGGAAGAAGGACAGAGAGTTGAGCTCATCACTCCCTGTGCTGCCTCTGCTTTCACTGTCCAGTTAGGGCTCTTGGAGACAAGCGATGGTTCATTTTTTAAAGCATGGAAAAGCAGCTGGCAGGTGTTCATGAGGTGCTAATGCTGTTTTCTGACACCTGCTTATTTTTTTTTTTAATTGCCGAACAGCAATTTCACATCGCAGGACCACACAGCAACTGCAAGCCAAGCAATTGGCTCATGGTTGCGGTGTAACCTCATTGATCTCAATGTGTGAGTTTTACAGGTGGTGCTGCCCATCTGTCATGAACAGGTGTGACCAGATTGTGTGGACTGCAAAGAGGAAACCAAAACGCATGTAAAGGGAAATAAGAATAATGTTTATTTAAGATAAGTGATATAAATAAACAAACACCCCAAATACAAATAGTGCTCAACCAACCAACAGAAACCCACAGACAACAGCATACACAGGGGATCAGCAACTGAACAAGGGCAGGATAGGAGAGGGAGATAATGGATGGGATATGGATACAAGGGAATAGGAACACAGGAGGGACAGGATCAGGATGGGATCGGATACAGGCTCAGATACAGGCTCAGGAGCAGGCTCAGGTTCAGGTTCAGGTTCAGGTTCAGATACAGGTCAGGGCGCAAGGAAGAAAGATACCAAGGCAAGCCTGTGAGGGCTTGCCGGGTATTTATAAGGCTGTAGTAATTGGCCTCATGTTACAGCTGAGCGCAGAGGGTGCTGTTTGCTCCACACTGCCGGAGTGCACCCGCTGGTGGACACCGGTACTACGGTCCAAGGATGCAACAGTGCCACCAGCAGGAGAGTCCTCTTACTACAGGTCCTAGGTGTTGGAAGACACCCGCTGGTGGACACTGGTACTGTGATCCAAGAGACCGATAGCGCCACCAACGGGTAAACCCTCTCATGACACTATCAAACTCTGCAACCCGAGTCAAAATTGCTGCGGGAAAGCACTGCGGCCACAACATCTGTTACGCAATTTCAGGCTGTGATGTTAGAAATATGGAAGGGGGGGGGGTAAAGCTACAACTCAGACACCTGGTTGTCGGTGTGAAAGAGCCCTTATAGACTAGGGAGGATCCAGGATGACCTAGACTCAGGATAAATGGGTTGAATGATGCTAGCCATCAGACGGAGGACATGTAGTGGCAGAAAAAAGTATTGCGGAGGAAATATGCACTGAAAACATAGGCGTGCGCATGAGGTGTACCAGGTATGCCTGGGCACACCCTAATCTGGGAATCAGCAACCCGTTGATTGTAATCTACTCATCGATTCGAGCAGGTGATGGGTAGACTTCAATCCTTTCTTGCTGACCCCCGGAACCTAGACAAGAGGGGTGGCATTGGTGGCATTTACTGGAACCGATTTGTAGTTTACTCCTGAAGTAGCTGAAAGTAGGCTTCTCCTCCTCTCCCTCCTGCCAGAATTCAGCTTCCACAGAAGGAAAATACAGGGGATTTGTGCCAGCATATGCTCCCTCCCCCCTGCTGCCCCTCCTGTTCCTGTTCCTCTTCTTTTTGCTGCCTGGGCCCCCTCGTGTGCTCCCCTGGTCCCCCCTTTTCCTCCCAGCACTGCCAGCTTACCCTCCTCTCCTGCTGGCTGCAAGGAGGGATTGAATCAGGATGGAGAGCAGGGTAGGGGCTGGAAAATATGTAATTTACCTGCTCCTTCCTTTTCTGAATGAACACAATAGGTCATCGGTACCGATCACTCAACGTATTCATTGATAACTGTAGTATAGTAAACCTTGTTTACTATACTTCAGTTTTTGAATGAACAGGAAGCCGCTCAGCACAGAGCACTTCCCATTCATTCACTGTTCTGTGCAGCTGAGGCTACAGAGAAATAGGGCTTGGGAATCTCTGTCCTCTGTCCCAAAAAAGTGAGGCAACAGGGGTCTGTTTTAGACCCCTGATATTTCACCAAAGCCCCCAATGGGGCTCCTAAAAAAAAAATTGTAAAAATAAATAAAAATTAATATTGTAAACAAAAATTTAACAAAATTAAAATGGAAAAAAATAATAAAAATAAAAAACCTAGTGACACCAATCTCTGCCCTACTGACACCTTTCACTGCTCTACTGACATCGTCCACTGCTCTACTGACTGACACCATCCACTGTCTTACTGACATGCCCACTGTCCATACTATCTTCTGCCCTACCCATCCATGCACCATCCACTACCCTACTGACACCGTCCATGTTTGAATACATTTTAAAATGTTTGTTTACATTTATAAGTGTGTGTGTATGTATGTATACTGTGTGTGATGTGCTGGAAAAAGAAGTCTGATCCATGGAGGCCCCACCTTGCAACTTACAGCACTAATGCCCCCGTACACACGATCCGAAAATCGGATGACAGATCGTCCATTTTTTTTTGCATGCTAGTCATATATATTGAAGCTGAAGAGTTTACTAAAGTTACAAAAATTCTCGTATGACAGGATAAAAAAAATCGGAAGTGATGTCATGTGTTGTAGTGTATTTCTATTGTATTTTCGTATGACAACTGTACTGATTAAACGAAAATCGGCTCTCGAAAGCTTTGTACTAACGATCCGATTATCATACAATCGCGACGAAAGCGTAATTTTCCATCCGATTTTCGGATCGTGTGTACAGGCCATAAGGCTCGATTCACATCTAAGCATAGCGGGAACTACCTTTTTTTTTTTTTACATGTTTTTCGAGCATGTCCGCATGTGTGCTTGAGCTTTGGGGTGCACACCCTAATGCAATAGGCTGCACACACCTATACACCTGTCCTAATTCTTTCCAGCCTCCATGTATCAAGGGTGTGTACTTTGCATGAGTATTTTTATTGTTAAGGTTTCCCTCTTTCGCATCTCAAAAAGCAGATAGTGACATGTCAGCTGGCAAGGCAGAAGTAATATGTATGTGACTGAAATCTCTCTCTCTATAGTGTTCAGCTACCTGTGGTAATGGAATTCAGCAGCGAGAAGAATTCTGCATCAACTCGAAGACCCACCAGCATGTCACCCCCACGTTATGTGGTCACACGCCAAAACCCATCACACTACGTGGCTGCTCTGAAAGGCCATGCGTGCAGGACACACAGACCGCCCGACCGGATACAGCCCATACGTTGATGAGAACACCACAGACCTCTGTTGCCCCGGATCACCAAAGACCTCAATATAGAGACTCACCCCCTGGCAGTAATATCGCACCAGAGAGGCCCGACGGAGCAGGAGATGACAAAGGTAGATCTAGAAACTTCACCCTCATCACCACCCGGTTAGCATGGATCTAAGCAGAAACACTCAATGCCAAATGGGAGCTGCAAAACAGAAGAAAATCTTGTATAAAAAAGGAGATAAAAGCATCTGATACTAATATAGTATTACCTCTGTATAAATTACTTCTAAGGCCACAAGTACAATATGGCATCCAGATTCAAGTGCCATGTTGTAAAAGAGGTTTTGGAGATGCTTCAGAGGCCAACAACTAAATTATTGAAAGAGGAAAATATGATTTGGGGTAAAGAATTAGAAAAGTTGGGAACTTTGGAAAGTCTACCTTAATGTTAACCAGTGGTTTCCAAACTGCAGCCCACAGGCTGGATGCAGCCCTTTGCGTGCATTTATCTGGCCACTGGGGTGCTATTCCTCCCCTTGATATGGGGCACTATTTCTCCTACTGACACCAACAATGGGGCACTATTCCTTACACTGGCACTCAGGGGCGTTGCTAGGTCTACAAAAGATCTGGGGCTAGAGCCCATAGCAGCGTAGTAAAGAAAGTCGTACGCTTTGGTGGGCATACACATGTATATACAGTAATATACATGTGTGTATATCCCCAGAGGGCCCCCCACTTACATCAGGGTCCCCAGAGAGCCCCCCACCTACATCAGGGTCCCCAGAGAGCCCCCCTTACATCAGGGTCCCCAGAGAGCCTCCTCCTTACATCAGAGTCCCCAGAGAGCCTCCCCCTTGCATCGGGGTCCCCAGAGAGCCCCCCCACTTACATCAGGGTCCCCAGAGAGCCTCCTCCTTACATCAGAGTCTCCAGAGAGCCTCCCCCTTGCATCAGGGTCCCCAGAGAGCCCTCCACTTACATCAGGGTCCCCAGAGAGCCTCCCCTCCCTTTGGGGACCCCTGCAGAGACCCGGGGCTATGGGCCCCAGATTCAGGGCTATAGCCCCAAAAGCCACCCCCTAGCAACGCCACTGCTGGCACTAATGATGCAGCACTATTCCTTTCACTGACGCCAATGAGGGGGCACTATTTTTTCCACAGATGCCAACGAGGGGGCACTATTTTTTCCACTGATGCCAACAATGAGACACTATAGCTCCCACCGCCACCAAGATGGGGCACTATTCTTTCCACTGACACCAATGATGGAGTACTATTCATTCCACTGACACCAATTATGCAGCACTATGCCTTCCACTGACACTAATGAGTGGGCACTATTTCTTCTACGGACACCAACGAATGGGCACTATTCCTTCCACTGACACCTGCATTGGATCACTATTTCATTCATTGACACCAACGAGTGGGCACTATTTTTTTCACTGACACCAATGATGGAGCACTATTCCTTTCCCTGACACCAATGATGCAGCACTATGCCTTCCACTGACACCAACGATAGGGCACTATAGCTCCCACTGACACCAAGATGGGGCACTATTCTTTCCACTGACACCAATGATGGAGCACCATTTCTTCCATGGACACTAGTGATGGGGCACTATTCCTCCAACTGACACCAACGATGGGGCACTATTCCTCCCATTGACACCAAAAAGTGGGCACTATTCCCTTTCAAGGACACTGAGTGGGTACTATTCCTTCCACTGACACCTGCAATGGATCACTATTGCTTCCATTGACACTAATGATGGGGCACTAATCCTTCCACTGACAACAGCAATAGATCACTATTACTTCCACTAACACTAACAATGGGGCACTATTCCTTCCATTGATACCAATGATGGGGTACCATTCCTCTCACTGACACCAATGGTGAGGCACTATTCCTCCCACTGACACCAACAATGGAGCATAATTCCTTCCTTTGTCACCAACGATGTGGCACTAATCCTTCCACTTACACCAGTGATGGAATACTATTGCTTCCACCAACACCAACAGTGGGTCACTATTCCTTTCACTGACACCAACAATGCGGCCCTGTTACTTCCACTGACACCAACAATGGGGCACTATTCCTCCCCTTACTGACCAAAGGCTCTATAAAAATTTTTTACTGGGACATTTTCTACTCCCACTGGCCACAGTCCGGCCCGCCTCAAGTCTGAAATATAGTAAAAACTGGCCCTTTGTTTAGAAAGTTGAAGGACCCCTGATCTAAACCGCAGCTGCAGGAAATGTGAAAGGCTAAAACTTGATAAATTTCAGTCAGAGACCTGGGGGGTTCCACATATAGCTGTGCAAATTTTCATGTGTTCCTTTCAGTAAAGCTGGCCATACATCTAGCTGTGGTTAGCCTTGCCAACACCACATGGTCTGCCACACTAAGATTGAGAAATTGAAGGAGTTGGGTGAAAAAAAGTTGGCCAAACAGCAACTGTAGCCAATCGGTTGTAGTGACTGTTCAGGTATTCTGACAGTTGTGAGTGCCGGCTGTCAGGATATAATAGCCAGCAGCAGACGATTTTTCCATGTTGTTTAGTGTGGATGGGGGAATCTAAAGATTTCTCTCTCAGTCCCTTTACATTTATGGCCAGCTTTAAACTAGTGGAATCGAGTTAGAATTTTTTTGTTTTAAGAACGTTCAATTTTCTAATTGTTAGTTCAAATCTCTATTCGTTTTTGACTGCATTGATGAGGAAATTAGAAGAAATGAAGCAAAGAAGCAAGAGGGAACATTTTTCTGGAATGTAGTTTTCCAATGGTAGTTGTTTTATTCCTATATCGAATGTTAAAAGCAAAACAGGATTTTTGACTTATCATAAAATCTGTTTCCCTGAGTTAATTGACAGACACAGCTCTCCATTATTCAGAACCATAGGGTTATATCGCCCTCTACAGGAGTAGGACACTAGGCAGAAAAAAGACTTGGCTACACCTATGGGCAGTCCTAGGTGATATACACCCCCCTCTCTGCTATAGGCCTTCAGTTTAGAATAGGGACATCCCAAAAGCAGTGGCAAACATGAGAGGTGGGACAACGAAAAATCCCAAGGCTAACACAAGAGCCAACCAGGTAACAGGAGCTCAACACAAACAAACTGGAGCCCAACATGAACAATACCCCTCCAAGAGTGTATAGACCCTCTAAACAGCAGAATGCTACACCTTGCTGCCCAAAGAAGCATCCTCAGATGCCAGCACATCCACGTTGTAGAATTTTGTGAAAATGTACACTGTCGACCAAGTGGCAGCCTTGCAAACAAGCGCATCTGACGACTGATGATGGGAGGCCCAGGCGGCAACAAGCAGCCAACTAGAATAGAGAAAGAAGGAACCCAACCCCTAATAGAATAGACCAGAGTCATTGTCCGTCTGATCTGTCTAGAGAGGTCGCAGAAGAAGCAGCCCCTTTTTTGACCCATCCGTGATCACAAACAGTGAAACTGATCTCCGAAAAGTCCCTGTGACTGCCAAATACACCCGAATCGCCCGAACACATCCAGGGCATGTAAGGTAAATCCCTTAGGACATTTTGACCTGGGACACAGGGAAGGCAATACAACGTCCTTAGTCAAAAAGGAATCAGAGGAGGGAACCACGGACAAGGGCGAAGAACCACTTCATCTTTGTGGATCACCAGGTAAGAAGTATGACATAATAATACCTACAGTTCTGACAGATGTGATGGCAACCAAAAAAGCCACCTTCTGGGACAGAGCAAGTAGAGGAATCTTCCGAATAATTCCAACAGGAGGCTCCTGTAGAACCGAATGCACCAAGAGTAAATCCCATGGCAGTAGAAGCGACCGCCCCAGTGGAGGTAGATGTTAAACCCCTTGATTAAGTGTACCAGGAAAGTGCGAGACCAGGGGACGCCGAAGAAACCCGCCAAGACCGACACCTGGCCCTTGATGGTACTCAAGGCCAAGTTCTGCCCAACCCCCCGTGAAGGAAGGTTGAAAATCCAAGCCACCAAGAACGAGGGTAAATGGCAAGTGCCTCACACCAGAATATGTATGCTATCCATGTCCGGTGGTGAATCTTCCCAGAGGAAGGCTTCCTAGCCTTCAGCAGCATCATAACTTCAACACCTGGCTCATAACAGCTAGACCTTCAAAAACCAGCAACTGAAGCAGGATGGAAAATTGGCCCTTGGGACAGTAGAACCTCCTAGAGGCAGTCGCCAAGGGACGTCAGCGACCAAGTGCACCAGGTCGGCATACCAAGACCGACAAGACTATCTGGGACCACTAGAATGACCGGAATCCCTTCGGCCTCGATCCTGCACAAAAGTCGTGGCAGACTCTTGAGAGGAGGAGGAGGCATAGATCCGACTATACGGGCCCCATGGGGCCACCAGAGCATCTGCAGTGTCCACCAGAGGAGCCTGTGACCTTGCCTGAAACCTCAGTACCGCCTGCCATTTTTTCTATTTTTCCACTCCTAGAATGCATATGGTGGAGAGGGCCCAAACAAGGCGTTCTGCCCACTGGAGTATGCTGGCTACTGTCAGGGCTGCCAACACACTTTTTGATCCACTCTGGTGATTGATATAGACCACCATCATGGCATTGTCCGACTGGACGCCCCCAAAGTCGACCTCCATGATCCATACATAGTCTGATCGCTCGAGTCCCAGGATATCGATCGGCAGTCCAGATCAACAACCCTGAGCAGAACCCAGTCCCAGGACACCTCCCCACCCAGACAGACTAGCATTGGCGGTGACCACTGTCCAATACGAGGGGAGAAAGGATGTGCCCTGACGAAATCCCAGAGGGTGAAGCCACCAGACCAAGGACTCCGGTTTTCTGGCTCAGCCGAATCTGATAGCCTAACAGCAAAGTCACACACCTTAAGGTGAGCCTTCATTACATGGGGGGGGAGCACCTGAGTGAGAACACAGCGTCTGATTATCGCATTACTTTCACAGCATACTGAATCACATGGAGTGTGGAGCACCTGTAAATTGGATCAATTTGAACTTTGCACAGTGCACTTAAGCACTTTTATAATTCCAGTATTTGGATCTATTTAAATTTCCACTGATTTATTTGCTTTAAAAAAAAATGTTATCGCTATATTAATGCACATTGTCACTTTATTAATTGGCTATTAAACACGTGTCATTTTATATATTTTTCATTATATATTTTATACATTATTATTACCCAGGTGTATAGGATGTATTTTTACCAGTTCAGAGGCTTTTTGCTTATACCTTTGATGCGTTTTTAATGCGCTTTTAGTACTTTTACATGGTTTATGAGACATGTTTACCGCTTGCAGCTGATTCAAAGAGGATTTATTGGTTTATTATTGTTAGTGGAGGCTCACAGGATGTTCTATATAATTTGAATGGCGTTCGTCAAGTCATTGAATGTACTGAGACTTTCCGTACGAATGTTAATGCAGGAATTTACTAGTGTATGGCCAGTGTTAGTTAGAATACTGGTAGAGGGACATAAAGTTAACTGCCGCTTATGATCTTCTAAACTTCTCCAGGTGTATGCGGGCAGCTTTTCCTGAGCGCCTCTGGAATAATCAACACCACCGGGATTCTGGAAAACGATTGTATATTCTCGATCGGACGGCCACTGGGAGAGATTATTGTCATCAAGGTTCTGTCCAGCTCTCTGAACTGCTCAGCTGGTGGGTGTTTTTGGTCCTGAATCTTCTGTACATATAATTGTCTTCGTTTAATCAAAGGTCTATTAGCGCCAACCAATGACATAAACTGTGTACTACACCAATGCTATCCTCAGTGAGCATAGTTTGATGCCACTGTCCTCAACTTTTTAGTGTTTTAGTATCAACTATACCAGTAATGCTATGTACACAGGCCACAATGTTATGCCAAGTACACAATGAGAAAATGGGCCGCTGTCAAAGCAATCATACGATAATCTGGTCATTAGTACACAGCTTTTGGGAGACGATCACAACAGATCATACAAAATTATCCGAAGGGACAAACATGAAAAAAAAATCTCTCGTACAATACCAGAATGAGCGATTTTTATTTAATCAGTACAGACCAAGACCACGCATGCTCAGAAATGATAGAATACATTACAATACAACACATTACATCACTTCCAAAGATTTAGTCCGGCGTATGTGAATATTTGTAACTTAATTACCTCCCGCCCACCGTATTGTAAAATGACGGGTGCAAGGTGGCCCCCTCTCATTCTGGGATGACGTCATATGACATCATCCCACTCTCGCTGCTCCTGCAGCGATCGGTGGTCCACTCTGTCCCTGGGACATGACGCGCCACCGTTCCTGGTGAAGAGCCAATGACGAGGCTCTTTACCCATGTGATCAGCTGTATCCAATCACAGCTGATCACATGTAAAGCAGGAAATCATGGTTATCGGCATTTCTATCCTCACACTGACAGCGTGTGAGGAGAGGAGAGCTTATCAGCGGAACTTCCTCACAAGGGAGATCTGCACAGATAATCAGGGCACTGATCTTCAGTGCAGCCCGAACAGGGCCTAGCAGTGATGCCAATTAGTACTCGTCAGTTCTGCCTTAGAATGCCCATCAGTGCCACCTATAAGTGCTGCATATCAGCGCTCAGTGAAGGGCTGCAATTCTTTGAATCAGTAAAATTTTAATTGCCCAAAAAAGAAAATCACGTGCAGAAAATGCAGTCCTGCCTAGAAATACTATGAAAAGCAGGACTATTATTAAAGTAAATGGACTATGATTAAAGTAAATGTGTACCCTTTCATTAAGGATACAAAACGTAAAATTACATTAAGCTCCCTTTGCATAGCATGCACCATAATATAATATGACGGATAATATTATTATCAGACCTTCTGGCAAAGTGTCAACTTCCCAGGGTGTAGGAAGAATACGGAAAGGCTCCCCTACCCCTTAGCCAGGTCCAAGCACTATGATATGAGGGGAGGGGATGGGGCGGGGCCCAAGTCAATAAAAATAGTGACTTTCAGAAAATCATTGTCTAGGGACTTGTGTAAACTCTGGGATTCATTTTTCACTATTGATTTACTTCCTATGTAGGGGAGCTTGTATTGTTCTATGGCAGAGCTACGTGGAGAAGCGCTTGTACCCGTATCTCAGGGATCCCAGTGCAAACGAGATCGAATACAGTGACTGTGAGACAGCGCCAAGTTCAGCCCGGTAATGGAATAGTCCTGGAGTACTCAACTAGACCAGCCTCTAAAACCTATCACCAAGGTACGGCAATATCATTTACTGGAACAAAATGCAATTTAAATGTGCCTGGCTGTCACACTGGTCCTCACACTTCTGTAAGGTTTCTAATGGCATGAAAGACAGGCAACAAGTATTTGCTGAATTAAAAGTCAGCTATGATGGCTTAAAGTGGGGTTCCACCCAAATTTTGAACAATATCTGTATGTATTCTCTTCCTTGCCTAGATGCCGACATGCCGTTTAAAAAAATTTAAATCGCCGTAATTACCTTTTATTTTTCTATTCTTCTTTGCACTTCCTGGTTCTCCTCCCGTGGGTGTAGGCGTGTTTCTAGCCTCTCCCAGACTCCTGGGAGCTAGTCTCAGGCTTCCCAGGATGCCACTGAGCATGTGCGGGAACAAGCTGTGAATGCTGGGAGCACAGCATTCACCACATCCAGGAAATAAATGCTTGTGGGCTTCAAATGCCCACAATGAAGATGGAAACCACCTGCAGTGAATAATATAAGTTATTCTTTCCGACGAAATCTGACACAGGCGGACATATTACACACAATATGTGAGTATGTAATGCTGAGAAGAAAAGTTTGTGAATGAACTAAAAAAAAAAAAAAAAAACAATAGATAGGTGGACCCCCGCTTTAAGTGCTGCTTCCATGAAAGATTTCCTTTACTCACATTTATTGCTTCATAAGTAGAAGCCAATATACACTGCTTTGATGGCTTGTTCCACAAAATAACACAACAACTTGTGTCTAGAAATCACTCTGCAGTGTTGGACTGAACTGTAATTCTCTGCAATCAGCATGTAATCATTGTGACTACCCAGGTCAGAGAGGTTGTAGAGTATTATATAACAGGAAGTCATACCTCCCAACTTTTTGAAATGGGAATGAGGGACACCCATCGGCAAAAGCATGCAGGCATAGGACACACCCCTTGCCACGCCCCCTTTAGGGAGAATTGTACAAAAAAACAAGATTGGTTAAACTCACAAGTGCTTTTTTTACCACTATTCTTCCTTTATATTTGCTTTTGGAATTTACAAATGCAGCAATTTAGAAATCAGATGAAAGGTTTAGCGCTGGAAAACACTTTTTGGTAGATAAAAAGTGCATTTTATATACATCTATAAAGATCAGACCAAAGAGGAGGATCGAGGGACATTACTACAAATCAGGGATAGTCTCTCAAAATCAGGGACAGTTGGGAGCTTTGGGAAGTTACAGTCTTATTAGGAAGCACTGTGTAAAGTTTACTTAATCTGACTGCAATGGGTTAGATGAAACTAGGTGGAGAGCTTGGCTTTGCCACAGTTGCAGCGATCACTGAGCGATTTCAGCTGCATATAATGAGAGGAATTTACAAAAACGGGAGCAGCTGTGAATAGAAACCAATCAGTGTCTAGCTTAAAGGCGAACTCAACCCTAAGGCCGGTTCACACTGGTGCGACAAACGATCCGACATTGGGAGCTCATGTCGCATGACGTGTGAAAAATCAATGTTTCCCTATGGGAGCCGTCTTAACTGGTCCAACACATGTTGGTCTGACTTTGAAAATGCTCCCTGCACTACTTTGGTCCGACTTTGATCCTATTTCAGCCCATTGATCATTGAAGTCGGATCAAAGTCGGATCGCCGTCTTGCATGATCCGACTTTGGCATGTGATCTGCTCTGATGATCTTGAGGGGGAATTCCACGCAAAATTTTAAATGAAAAACCGGCATGGGTTCCCCCTTCAAGAGCATACCAGGCCCTTGGGTCTGGTATGGATTTTAGGGGGGCGTGGTGGGTCCCCCCAAAATCCATACCAGGCCCTTATCCAAGCACGCAGCCCGGCCGGTCAGGAAAGAGGGTGGGGACGAGCGAGCGCCCCCCCCCGAACCGTGCCAGGCCACATGCCCTCAACATGGGGGGGTGGGTGCTTTGGGGCAGGGGGGTGCCCTGCAGCCCCCCCACCCCAAAGCACCTAGTCCCCATGTTGATGAGGACAAGGGCCTCTTCCCAACAACCCTGGCCTCTTGGGTGTCGGGGTCTGCAGGCGGGGGGCTTATCGGAATCCGGGAGCCTCTTTAATAAGAGGCGTCACCGCCCAATCATGCCCCGGGTGGTGACATCATAAGGGGCGGGGTCACCAGGTGACATCACCCGGTGACCCCACCCCATGCCTATACAAGTCGTTGCACACCGTGCACACGGCATTACAGTGGGAGACAGCATTGTGTCAACATTGGAATAAGAGAAGAGGGAAGAAGACGAAGTAGAAGACCGGGTAACCGCTAACAAAAGAGCAAAAGAACAGAAGATAGCAGAGGAGACCATCAGAAGATACCAGAGAGCGGGAAAAGAGGCCAGAGAGAGCAGAGAAGGCAGAAGAGACCCCCGAAGTCGGAAGAGACCCCCGGAGCTGCCTAATAAATTACTTTAAAAACCTTAAAAAGCAAAAATTGCGCTTACACTGATTGGTATGAGCTGCGACTAAAAAGTAGTAAACCATAAACCATATAAAAATCAAAAAGTCGCGCTAGGAAAAAACGTGACACCAGGCTAATGCCCAAACAACACTCATAAAGATGAGGGAGTGACAAGTGAACAATAAGTGAATAAAATGTGAATAAAATATAAAGAAGTGCCAAGTAATGAAAAAATGCACTATACAAACACAACAAAGCTAAAAGTAAAAAAACTATGTCTGTATGAAAAATAGATAAATATTGAATGACACAATTATCAAAACAATATCACAAATAATAATAAAATGATAAGATAGCAGATTATTGGTTGTGACGACTAAACCAAAATAAACATACGGAAAAAATAAACCCAAAAAAGGTCCATAGCTAAAAAATTAATAGTAATTAAAGTCCATCCGTGTGAATAAACATGCATAAATTGTGGCTTGTCTCCGGGTGCTCTGTGGATAATTATCTTGCTGTGATGAAACCAAAGTGTGTAAAAAGACCTCCACCTCTTAGGAAATAGCTGCCGCTTACCAGATAAAATTGGTCTCTTAATTACAGGAGACCTAAGGGGGCGGATGGCTGCAACCCCAGCCAGGGGTCTTTGAACAGGACACTCAGCGTTCAACTCAAGGGACTCTCTCCAACCAGCATCAGCAGATAAGGGAATGAGACCATGCAAAAAACAAAATGCTCCACATAGTATAAAATCCAGCGATTTATTGTATATAAAATGAGAGTTGCACTTACAAACAGATTGCAGTTTAAAGCGTGTAGAAAAAAGCCGGCCGGCTCCAAAGTATCTCGTGTCTTCCGGGTATGAGAATCGCGGTGTCGTCGGGACGTAGCTCCTCCTCCCTACGACGTTTCGTCACAAGCGGACGTGGTCACGGGATGTCCACGGGATGTGACCACGTCCGCTTGTGACGAAACGTCGTAGGGAGGAGGAGCTACGTCCCGACGACACCGCGATTCTCATACCCGGAAGACACGGGATACTTTGGAGCCGGCCGGCTTTTTTCTACACGCTTTAAACTGCAATCTGTTTGTAAGTGCAACTCTCATTTTATATACAATAAATCGCTGGATTTTATACTATGTGGAGCATTTTGTTTTTTGCATGGTCTCATTCCCTTATCTGCTGATGCTGGTTGGAGAGAGTCCCTTGAGTTGAACGCTGAGTGTCCTGTTCAAAGACCCCTGGCTGGGGTTGCAGCCATCCGCCCCCTTAGGTCTCCTGTAATTAAGAGACCAATTTTATCTGGTAAGAGGCAGCTATTTCCTAAGAGGTGGAGGTCTTTTTACACACTTTGGTTTCATCACAGCAAGATAATTATCCACAGAGCACCCGGAGACAAGCCACAATTTATGCATGTTTATTCACACGGATGGACTTTAATTACTATTAATTTTTTAGCTATGGACCTTTTTTGGGTTTATTTTTTCCGTATGTTTATTTTGGTTTAGTCGTCACAACCAATAATCTGCTATCTTATCATTTTATTATTATTTGTGATATTGTTTTGATAATTGTGTCATTCAATATTTATTTATTTTTCATACAGACATAGTTTTTTTACTTTTAGCTTTGTTGTGTTTGTATAGTGCATTTTTTCATTACTTGGCACTTCTTTATATTTTATTCACATTTTATTCACTTATTGTTCACTTGTCACTCCCTCATCTTTATGAGTGTTGTTTGGGCATTAGCCTGGTGTCACGTTTTTTCCTAGCGTGACTTTTTGATTTTTATATACTTTAAAAACCTGTCTAGTGTGTTTTTTTTATTGACACTTTTTTCCCCCCAGGTGAATGGGTTATTAAAGAAGGCTCCCATCTTCCGATAAGCCCCCCCCCGCCCACAGACCCCGACAACCAACGGCCAGGGTTGTCGGGAAGAGGCCCTTGTCCTCATCAACATGGGGATAAGGTGCTTTGGGGTGGGGGGCTGCAGGGCGCCCCCCTGCCCCAAAGCACCCACCCCCCATGTTGAGGGCATGTGGCCTGGTACGGTTCATGGGGGGTGCTTGCTTGTCCCCACCCCCTTTCCTGACCAGCTGGGCTGCGTGCTCGGATAAGGGTCTGGTATGGACTTTAGGGGGACCCCCTTGCCGTTTTCTCAGCGTAGGGGGTTCCCCTTAAAATCCATACCAGACCAAAGGGCCTGGTATGCTCCTAAAGGGGGAACCCATGCCGTTTTTTTATTTAAAATTTGCAGTGGAGTTCCCCCTCAAGATTCATACCAGACAGTGCCTGGTAAAGTCGGATCTCCGTTTATTGAAGTCGGACGTGTCTCTGACTTCAAGTCGCAGGGGAAAATCGGATCCAAAGTAGGACGAGTGTCGTCGCACCAGGGTGAAGCCGGCCTAATACTAAAATCTCTAAATCTACAGGCATCCACAATCTAGCCCTGTAAAGAGGAAATCACTATACATACCTTTTCTAAAACCGCTCCAGTCCAGTCCCACGCTGAGCTGTCAGCAGAAACTTCTCTTTAGAGGCGAGTAGGACGAGTGTCGTCGCACCAGGGTGAAGCCGGCCTAATACTAAAATCTCTAAATCTACAGGCATCCACAATCTAGCCCTGTAAAGAGGAAATCACTATACATACCTTTTCTAAAACCGCTCCAGTCCAGTCCCACGCTGAGCTGTCAGCAGAAACTTCTCTTTAGAGGCGGGTGTAGGAGGCAGCTGACAATGTAAGTCTATGGGTGACATCACTTCCCAAGCATTTCACAGCCGTTGTCAGCTGTCTCCTCTGCAGAGCTTCTGCCACTGGAGACCGGATTGCATTCAAAAATGGTATATATATATATTTCTTCTTTACAGGGCTAGATAGGCTAGTATTAGATCGTGGATGTAGCAATTTTAGTGTTAGGGTGTTAGGATGGACTTTCCCTTTAAGGCCTGGTTCACACTTATGCATTTTTTTAGTATATTTTCAGTTTTGCAGAAATACACCATAGTCCATTTAACATGGTTTCCTATGGGTCACGTTCACATCTGTACATTTTATGGAAAGGTCCAGGGACTTTTTTCTGGTTTTTGGTTCCACAGACTTCAATGGATCAAAAACGTGTATTGAAAAAATGCAAAATGCACCCGGAATATGCAAACTGCAACCTGCATAGGTGTGAATCAGGCCTAAAGCAGTATTAAACCTAACAGAAAAAATGTAATATATTCCAGTTTACCAATCCTTAGATGTGGTGGCTGCATTTGTTTTCTTTTTTGGTCTTTTTTCCCCCTTTGTTTTTACCTGGTGATCTGGCCCGTAACACACCTCCTGTATTTGAACACCCCCACTCTGGATGAAGAAATACAGGGGGTACCTTTGAACAGCAGCATTGTCAGTCTGTATGGGAGTATTAGATGTACTAGCAGATTTAAATACACTAACAAATTAAAGCCAAACTCCAGCTCACACTTTATAAGCAGTTATCGTAACAGTTGTTTCCCTTTTTGGGATAAAGGTTTTACATAAATAAAAGAAAACTAATCATTTTAAGCACCCCTGTCAGTAGTAAATGGTTTGTCTCATCCCTGTAACTGCTACATTAGTAGAACTTGTTCTTTTGAAAAACACCAGACTTACTGGCTAGATGACTAGGCAAAGGTAAAGGAACCAACGCCTAAAATAGAAAAACAATGCAGCCATCTTATCTAAGAATTGGTAAGGTGCAATACATTAAATGTTTGCTGCTGGGTTTAATACAGCTTTAACTGAACCAGATGAAGTTGGAAGCTGATTGGATGCCATGCACAGCATCTGCCACAGATTTAGTAAATTCCCCTGACTATTGTATGTACACATTGGATGATGTATAGACAACGTTAGGAGTCTGATGTAGCAGCAACATGACGGCCCTCTCCTTACTTCCCATAGACTGTGATGTGCAGCTGTTTGGGTTGCGAGGGGACATACGAAATCCTGTACAACCGCGGTTTGAGCTGGACTCCCCTGCTTGCCGTATCTTTATTGATGTGCCTCCTAAGTATACCATTGCAGTCCATGCTTTGTATATGGACCTTGAGAATGGGACCAATAAGACACAGTCAGATTATATCCTGGTAAGTAGTCACACTGCCTATGCAGGGCTGAATGGACAGACTCCACCAAAAAAGATATGTAACCTTTCCATGGTTGTTTGAATGTGGAATCACATGACATACACACTATTAACAAAAGTATTGGGACGCCTGCCTTTACACGCACATGAACTTTAATGGCATCCCAGTCTTAGTCTGTAGGGTTCAATATTGAGTTGGCCCACCCTTTGCAGCACAGCTTCAACTCTTCTGGGAAGGCTGTCCACAAGGTTTAGGAGTGTGTCTATGGGAATGTTT
Organism: Lithobates clamitans; assembly: GCA_037952925.1. Classification (NCBI taxonomy): domain Eukaryota; kingdom Metazoa; phylum Chordata; class Amphibia; order Anura; family Ranidae; genus Lithobates; species Lithobates clamitans. The sequence goes on along the minus strand of JBBGZY010000695.1, from coordinate 1,464,746 downwards.
AACCATTCTTACAGAAGCTCATTTGTGAGGTCAGGCACTGGTGTTGGATGAGAAGGCCTGGCTCCCAGTCTCCATTCTAATTCATCCCACAGGTGTTTTATCGGGTTGAGGACAGGCCAGTCAAGTTCCTCCACCCCAAACTCGCTCATCCATGTCTTTATGGACCTTGCTTTGTGCACTGGTCCAAATCATTTGGTGGAGGGGGATTATGGTGTGGGGTTGTTTTCAGGGGTTGGACTTGCCCCCTTATATCCAGTGAAGGGAGCTCTTAAGGCATCAGCATACCAAGACATTTTTGACAATTTCATGCTCCCAATTTTGTGGGAACAGTTTGGGGATGGCCCCTTCCTGTTCCAACATGACTGCATACAGCAAGGTCCATAAAGACATGGATGAGCGAGTTTGGGGTGGAGGAACTTGACTGGCCTGCACAGAGTCCTGACCTCAACCCGATAGAACACCTTTGGGATGAATTAGAGCAGAGACTGCGAGTCAGGCCTTCTCATCCAACATCAGAGCCTGACCTCACAAATGCACTTCTGGAAGAATGGTCAAACATTCCCATAGACACACTCCTAAACCTTGTGGACAGTCTTCCCAGAATAGTTGAAGCTGTTATAGCTGCAAAGGGTGGACCAATTCAATATTGAACCCTACAGACTAAGACTGGGATGCCATTAAATTTATTTTTCGTGTAAATGCGGCGTCCCAATACTTTTGGTAATTTAGTAGATTGACCTTTTTTAGCATTTTAGCTCTCATAATACCTGAAGAACAGGCTTTATAGCCTGACAACTTAATTTTTTTTTTACTTAGCCACTAAAAAGTATCACTTTCACAATGTTGTTCCTTCTCTACCTCTGTGTTTAGGTCAGTGGTGGCTGGTGCTCAATTGGGGGGGGGGGCGCGCAGCAGCAAACAATGCTCCCGCCACTTTGTTCCCTGAGCCCATACTTTTTGAAGCCAATCAGAGCCTCACGATCTAATCACATGCTTTGAGAAAAAGAAACCCATTGGAATCCATGTGTCCCTGCGTGTAGATCAGGGGCCGGACGCATGGATTGGGGGGGTGCCCCTGGGCCCCGTATGGACGGGCCACCACTGAGGTGTTGATCTGTGTGTGTTCTCATCTCCAGATTCGGGACATGAAGTCGATGAAATCCACCGCTTTCCATGGAAACAACTTGTTCTACTGGGAGTCCAAAGGGAGTCGGGCAGAGGTTGAATTTAATGGCGACTTCTCACAGGACAGAGTCAGTTTCCGAGCGCAGTTCTGGGCGAAGGAGAAGGGGAAGCCGATTCAGAATGGAGATTCTGTTGTCTGAGCAGGCCGTGGTTGAGATGGTGGAGCGTGTTCATGATTACCTTCAAAACAGGAGCAGATCTTCTGCCCTCTCATACCTCGGTTACTCACCTGTAGTGCATACTGTACATGTAAAGCTGTGACTGATACAATTTTTTCACTCATTCAATGCAATTTTTTCAGGTTCCTGCTGTGATATAATTCCTTCAATTCATAAAAAAGAATCTCTGTTCCCCTGATCCAGAAACATTTACTGACATTCCCCAACACCCAGATTTTCTTGCCGTTTACCAGAAAATCCACAACATGGTAACATTCACAACACTTACCGTACATCACAGCCGATGTTATATTCTCCTTCGGTGATTGTTGGCCAATCAGCTATTGCCTAGAGAGATGTGGCCTGATTGTCTGAGTCTGACCCATATATACCACCCTGCAGATTGTAGGCTGAAATATCTATTCCCATCTGTTTGTATGCATATCCATCATTAATTTGGAGGGTTATTGTAGTCAGATCCAGGCCGTTGTGTCAGGAATCCAGCAAATTGTATGAAGATGCCCCTATGAAGAGCTTTGTTGGAGGTATGGACACAGTTATGGGTCACGTTGCGCTAGAGTTGCCACCTCATCCCTTTAACCCCGAACACCTTTGAATTACACAGGTTCTGAGGCTAATTAAATGCAGATAAGGCACCAAGTGAGTTTAATTAGCACCTTAATCAGCCACAGAACCCATGTAATTAAAGTGTTCGGGTTTAAAGGGATGAGGTGGCAACTATACGTTACGCACATGTACACGGCAGTTTTAAGAAATAAAAGATTTTTTTAAAGTGAGATATCCACTTCAAACTGTATCTTCATGGTAGGCTGAAGTACTGAGGGCAGTCTCTGTGTAACATTACAACCATGGACTTAGTTATAAATGGTTGTATGAAGCAGTGTTAATTTTAGTCTTAGGACTAAAATGACATTTTAGTTTTAGTCCCATTTTAGTCTTCTGCAATTGTTTTAGTTGACTAAATCTCCAGTACATTTCAGTAATTGCAATTTAGTTTTAGTCATAGTCTTTTGACTAAAATGGCATTTTAGTTTTAGTCTCATTTTAGTCTTTTGACGAAAATGGCTTTTAGTTTTAGTTGTATTTTAGTCATCTCAATTGTTTTAGTTTTAGTCGTATTTTAGTCGACTAAAATGGTATTCATTTAGTCGACTAAAATGTTTTAGTCGTTTTAGTCGACTAAATTAACACTGGTATGAACATTCACTAGGAAATCACCATACTTGATGCACTATTAACATGAGATTTAAAGCACTCAACCATACCAGCAACACGAAAGCCACACCTAACATTCTTCTTCTATCAAACTATCCAGCAGGAACAGGTTCTATTCTAAATTTTTGCACCATGCACAGCGCTTGCTCTGACCATTATGAAGGAGGAGGTACTTTGTTTTACATTTTGGTGTACAGGTTCCGTTTGCTGGTATGGTTGGTTACTGTGGTGGAAATGAGTTGAGTCAGCACCTTGAATGTGATTGTGGAACCTGATCTGATCTGGAGACATGAAGGTATAAAGTACCATCATTATTTGAAGGCATTCAATCCAATAAAAGAAATTGTTGGATGTCTGGATTTTGTTTATATTCTAAATAAAACCTGTACTGAGACAACGTTTTCTATTACCATTGACCTCCTTCTGGAAAATGCTAAGTGCCTGATTATTACTACACTGAGAACAAGCATGCAGACTGTTAAGTAGAACCCTGCACATTTATTCCAAGTCAATGACTCAACGTACAAAAATCACAGGATCAGGGTGACAGCCAAACATTAGCATTTTCAGCAGAAGCATACTTAAAGGATTAGTTAGCCTCTACCTAAAAACTGCCTGTGCAGGTAAGGGGCACCTTTAGACAAAAAATAAACTGTGCAGCTTTGACTAAAGTAGAATAATGCCCTTGCTATAGATGTAGGTCATTTATATACCTCCTGAAGACTGATTGAAAAACTCCCAGAGACTGCATCATCCTGTCCTGCCTTGTTACTAGGACATTGCTAAGACCCTCCCTGTCATTACTGCTCACGCCCATCATCACAGAAGTGAGCGCTCCATCCCCTACACATGTGGTCCACTGTTTCCTCTGTCACAGCATCGCTGAGCTCAAAACTACAGTGAAAGGAGAGAGAGTGCATGCAAGTGGGTTTGAATCAGCTGGGAGTATCTTAGCAACATCCTAGCAACAAGGCAGGATGCAAGTTTTTCAGACAGGGTTAAGGCCAGGTTCGCACTGTACCCCGCTGCAGATCACACAGGAGCGCTGTGCGTCCCGGTTTCCCGTTTCAGGGACAAACCAGGGCCGATTCTATGCCTGAATTCGACCCGGAAACGAAGCCAAAGACACACAGCGTTTCTGTGCATTGCGCTCCACAGCCGCAACGGAGATATGTGAACCGGCTCCATAGAGAGCCAGTCACATTCTCCTGCTATGCGAATTGGATGTGGAGAAACCTGTATCTAATTCGCATAGGTGTGAACCCGGCCTCAAGGTATGTAAATGACCTACACCTATAGCAAGGGCATTATTTAACTCTAGTCAAACCTGCACAGTTTGTTCACATCTACAGTCACCCTTTATCATAGTTTTTTGGTAAAAGTGAGCTAATCCTTTAACCACTATAGGAATTCTTTAAATGCTGCCATCTAAAACAATCTATATATTTATATAGAGCAAATGTTACCATTGCTACAAGGAGTTTTCTTACCCGCACTTAGATCTGACAATTTTGTCATTTGTTACATAAACAATAATATATTGGCCAAGATACTTTTTTTTTATTTGTACTAACATCCAAATTTTCAGGACATGCTTTGGGGGCGTAATCCCTTCTTCAAGGTCCAGGCAGTACTAATACACAGTTTTTAGTGAAATATTAAGAAGACAACCTCTGAGGGGAAATAAAACACATGCACACACAGCAATGGTAATTCAACTTGGTAGCTAATGAGATAAGACAGGGAGGTAGCTACAGTATGTACTGGGAGGAGTCACAGAGGTGATACTGGTTATAAAATTGTTGGATAGTGATCTAGAAAACTATTAGAATTATCATCCTTAGTTTATATTGTTGTCAATGATATTCTCTGTGATAGGGGGATAGCCTAAACGGTTTATAACATTTGAATTTCTTCTATTGCTCAGTTCATGGTGTTGTGGTGTATACTGTATGACCAGTTCTTGTTTTGTACTTAGAGTTGTACAATCTAAAACTTAAATAAACACCAAATTATCATTCTTACTTCAAAAGTTTTCCTTTCCTGAGTGGCTTTGAAGTTTTCCTTAAGAACTAAAACATTCATATCATTTGTTAAAAACTCTCCTGGGATCTCCGTTTCATTTATCTACATTACCCTCTGCAACATTGGCTGGAAAGTCATGTTTAAGAACATCATGGGCCTGGTGCTGAGGATTTTGGTGGGGCTTGTTACAAAATAAATAAATAAAAATAAAAATGCAAAAAATTTTTTGTTATAAAAAATTAAATAAAATGGAGAGAGGGAAGATGAGAGAGAGAAAGGGGATGAGAGAGAGGTGAGGGGTAAGGGAGGGAGGATGAGAGAGAGAGGGGGAATGAGAGAGAGGATGTGCATGAGCATGCGTGGGAGTGACAGCAGCGCAGCGTGGCCAAGACAAGGCACAGAACCCGGAAGGAAGACCAGGTGATGATGGGACCTGCCGGATTGATCACAGCGCAGCGCTGGAGGGCTCCATCTGACAGGTAAGTGTACCCTAATGTGCTAATATGCTGTGCATACTAGTACATTATGGCATAACCTACCTCAGGGCCTCTAAAAAGTAATAATGTTAGCAAAGTTTACTACCACTTTAATATCGCAGGATTCCAGGAGCCTCTCACGGGGCACCCTACTGACCCGGCGGCCCTTAAGCAGTGCCCATGTGTGTAGTTGCCAACATTTCAAAAATATTTTCAGGGACCCTTTTTTTTTACCAGTGGTATATTTAGAGTAGCTGACACCCCCCCCCCCCCCACCCCCATGTTCCTCTATACATCAACTAATCACAAAATGAAATGAGTACTAATAATGGGCAGAACAAATAGGAGGACTGAGAAGATTTCCTTTAGTTGAACTAACAAAAGTGTGCCCATTCTAGAGCTGGTAACATTGAGGATATTCAATATAATTTTAAAGAACTGTTTTTGTGAGTAAGAGGCATAGGGGAGGAGTATGGAAGGTGTAAAAGTGGGAAGTATGTGCAGGTGAAGGAGAGGAATGTAAAGGATATAACAGTGGGCGCTACATACAGAAAAGAAGTGTGGAGGGTATGGCAGTGGGCACTATGTACAGAAGAGGCGTGTGGAGGGTATGATGGAGGGGGTATTACAGGAGAGGAGTGTGGAGGGTATGATAGGGGCAGTATGTACAGGAGAGGAGTGGGGAGGGTATGATAGGGCATTATGTACAGGAGGGGAGTGTGGAGGGTATGACAGTGGGCGGTATGTACAGGAGAGGAGTGTGGATGGAATGATAGTGGGCAGTATGCACAGGAGAGGAGTGTGTAGGGTATGACAGCCGACACTATGTACAGTAGAGGAGTTTATGAAAGTGGGCAGTATGTACAGGAGAGGAGTGTGGAGGGTATGATAGGGGCAGTATGTACAGGAGACGAGTGTGGAGGGTAAGACAGTGAGCAGTATGTACAAGAGACGAGTGTGGAGGGTAAGACAATGGGTAATGTGTACAGGAGAGGAGTGTGGAGGGTATGACAGTGGGCAGTATGTACAGGAGAAGAGTGTGAAGGATATGACAGTGGGCAGTATGTACAGGAGAGGAGTGTGGAGGGTATGACTTTGAGCAGTATGTGCAGGAGAGGAGTGTGGAGGGTAAGACTTTGAGCAGTATGTGCGGGAGAGGAGTGTGGAGGTTATGACTTTGAGTAGTGTGGAGGGTATGACAGTGGAAAGTATGTACAGGAGTGGAATGTGGAGGGTATGACAGTGGAAAGTATGTACAGGAGTGGAATGTGGAGGGTATGACAGTGGGCACTATGTACAGGAGAGGCTTGTGGGGGTATGACAGGGGGCACTATGTATAGGAGAGAAGTGTGGAGGGTATGACAGTGAGCAGTATGTACAGGAGAGGAGTGTGGATGGTTTGACAGCAGGCACTATGTACAGAGGAGAAGGATGAAGGAATCTGGGAAGGAAAAATGCAAAGGTTTGTGGAAGGATGTTTAGGGACTGCATAGTGGTTAAGGGGGCCATACTTGGATTGAAATTAAGCAGAGACCAGCCATAGTCGATCTATGTATGGGCTAGCTGGTTGTACACAAGTCAATCTGTTCATCGACTTAAGTACAACCAGGCTGTCAGGTTTTTTCCTTAAACAATCAGTGCTGCCAGCTATAGTTAGCAAAACTGATGATTATATTCTGTGGGTAGGGAAGGCTCCCCACTGGAAGAACACAATAACACTGCAGGAGTGATTCCCCCATCCACAGGTCAGCAGGTGAGAGGTTGTGTGGGGACAGGCTGGGGAGAGAGGTCTGTCAGCAGGGGGGTGTGAGGTGGTCATAGGGATATCAATCAGCGGGTGGGTGGGAGTAAGTGGGAGTGATATCTTTTGGAGTAGGGTCTGTCATCTGCAGGTTTGGAAATAAATGGTCACCTGTGATATAAGTTGAAGGGAGGTGGCTAACATGGGAAGTGGCTGGGGAGTTGTCATGGTTATGCAATAGAGTTTTGTCTGTCAGCTTACCTGTCTCCATGTGTTCATTTCTAGAGACCAGCTGACTCTCACCTGACTGCTTTTATAATCTCTCCTCTAGCATGGCTCCACCCCAGCTTCTATCAGAGAACTCTATATTAACCTCTGCACTGCAGGCCAGCCCTACTGATCAACCTATGTGTGTTTTGGCTTCCTGTTTCCTGCCTGCCGTGTGCTCTACATTTGTTTCTGTTACCGACCTTGGCGTGTTCTCAACTATTCCTGTCTGCTCGTGACCCTGACCTTTGGCGTGTCCCAGACTATCCCTCTTTGCCTGTGACCCTGAACCTTGGCGTGAACTCTGTTGTCCTTGTCTGCTTGTGGCCCCGACCTTGGCTTTTTCAATTACTATCCCTATCCTCCTGTTGCCTACTGTGGGTGTGAGCTGGGGGATCCTGGGGGTCGCGACCTGGAGCCAGTTGCAGCCCAGTCCATCCTCACCACTAGAGGCTCTGGTGAACACCTGCTTGCTCTTAGACTCTGCGCCCTCAGGAAATCTTACGCTTTAACCCCGGTGGGATCCATGTTGGTGTTCCAACGGCCCTGCCTTCCTTACCACCCTGACTCCCATCCGCAGCAGTCAGCCGTAGGGTCCACTACCTTGCGGTGCACTCCTGATCCCAACAGTGTGCATCTGTCACCTAGCCTCAAGGTGACCTGACAGGAGTGACCTAGTTGGTGGTAAGTGTGAACTGGATGATGTGTTTTAAGTTTCTTTCACATTTGCCTTAATGCTTACTGCCCTCTGTGGTGGATTGCTTTTTAACAAGTGGTATAGCAGCAGCTGACAGGCGGTCATGAGGTGATACTGCCGCCTCCTTCTTTTTACATTGTTGGACTATGCTGCTACTCCGAGCGAGTTTGGCTTGCAGTTGCAGAGTGGCCCCATTGAAATCAAAAGGCGAGTTTGACAGGCGGTGCTGCCTGTCAAACTCCGCAGGCTCCAAGCTATGCATTGAACTCAGTGCCTCTGGCTGCTCTGTATGTAGCTTCTGACAGGCTGCGCAAGGAGTCCAGTATCCCTGGAACCATAGATGATAGAAGCCCCAAATTTTGACCAGTGATGGGGTAGGTCTTCAGCCTATCTTAAGGTAAGGGGCCTGGAGCAGCAGCTCCAATAGCCCCTATGTTAATCTGGCCCTGGCCCTTTGGTATATGATGTGTGGCCCTTGGAGACCAGCAAGTTGTAGTGGGAACACTGATTAGGGTAATTACATTGATCACTACTAGTCTCATGTATCATGTACCCAGTTTCATATTGTCTTCTGCAGTATATCCTCAGACAAAAATGTAGCTTTTCCACACTCTCTGACTCTCATTTCCTCTATTAGGTCTGCAGTTTCAGATAGTACTCCCGAATATTACATATATTGAACATTATGTATGGCCCTTTGGTGATGTCAGGGGCTGCGTTTGAGGCCCCCTTTAGTTGATGAGTTGACAACCACTGTTCTAAATAGTATGTTACAAATTTTATCTGAAAATGTATCAGTCAGATCCAGTGGCGGTCCATCCATAGGGGAAGTCACAAAAAAACAAAAAACAGTGCACTATGGGAAGCGCTACGTCTATGCAATCACGAGATTGCAGACGCGGTGCTTCATTGGCGGGGTTTGGAGCAGCTTTGTGGTGCAATCGATCACAGCTTCCGCCCGAATGCCCGTAGTAAATCACTAAGGCTGGGTGCTTTGTTCTCAGTGTGAAAACAAAGTCACTTCCGGCGGGCTACAAAAAGGGGTCCGCCGCCATGAGGCCTAATCCCCTCCCCTCTCCACTGAACACACGGAGAAAGCCAGGAACTAGCTGCCACTGAAGGGGAGAGACAGATGCAGCATGAAGGAGGGCTGTGCTGCCGGGACACATATGTGAGGAGGACCCTGCTGCTCTGCTGATTGGGACACAGATGTGAGGAGGACTGTGCTCTGCTGATGGGGACACGGATGTGAGGAGTACTCTCTTCTGCTGACGGGGACACAGATGTAAAGAGGGACTCTGCTGACTGGGACACAGATGTAAGAAGGGACTCTGCTGATGGGGACACAGATGTGAGGAGGACTCTGCTCTGCTGATGGGGACAGAGATGTAAGGAGGACTCTGCTCAGCTGACGGGGACACAGATGTAAGGAGGGACTCTGCTGACAAGAACAGAAATGTAAGGAGGGACTCTGCTGATGGGGACACAGATGTAAGGAGGGGCTCCGCTGACAGGGTAACCGATGTACGGAGGGGCTCCGCTGACGAGGACACAGATGTAAGGAGGGACTCCGCTGATGGGGACACAGATGTAAGGAGGGACTCCGCTGCTGGGGGCACCTGATGTAAGGAGGGACTCCACTGGGGGCACCTGATGTAAGGAGGGATTCCGCTGGGGGCACCTGATGTAAGGAGGGACTCTGCTGGGGGCACATGATGTAAGAAAGGGACTCCGCTAGGGGCACCTGATGTAAGGAGGGACTCTGCTGGGGGCACCTGATGTAAGAAGGGACTCTGCTGAGGGCACCTGATGTAAGGGCAGACTCTGCTGGGGGCACCTGTTATAAGGACGAACTCTGCTGGGGCACCTGATGTAAGGACGGACTCTGCTGGGGGCACCTGATGTAAGGACGGACTCTGCTGAGGGCACCTGATGTAAGGGCAGACACTGCTGGGGGCACCTGTTATAAGGACAAACTCTGCTGGGGGCACCTGATGTAAGGACGGACTCTGCTGGGGGCACCTGATGTAAGGACGGACTCTGCTGGGCACACCTGATGGCATCTGGTGGCAGGTGACACGCTCAGGGCTCCCACTGATTCTGCATTATGGTGAGTTGAATGATTTCATTTTATATTACAATGTAATGATGGAAGTAATGCGCTTCAATCATCCTGAGAACCATGGTGCTGGTTTTGGAGTATCTTTATCTGCTGATTGTTTAACTTTCTAGAATACACATATTTCTATTGTTGTGTAGGATCTGGGCCTGCTGTCCCTCCCTCTCTCCCGCCTTCTCCCTTCATCCCTCGTTCATCTCAGGCGCTAACCACACCCCCTTAGAGCCACACCCTTATAAGCCATTCCCACTATCCCGCTAAAACCACGCCCATTTTCACCAAGTGGGAGGGGTCAAAAGTGAAGGGCGGGGTCTGGCTCCCCCCCATCCTAAAACTTCACCAGCCTCCACTGGTCAGATCTGTGTGCCAATAGATAAGCAAATCCAAAATGTGTTCCTCCTCCTCTATACTGCTACCTACCTGGGTGTTGAAGGTCCCTTGTTTGTAGTCAGATAATCTGAATGCAATGGTCCTTTTGAATGGAAATGATGAAGTTCTTATCAATATCTTCCTGGTCATGTCATACATGCATATCTCTCACAATAAATTTTGTGAAGCTTATCTTTTACATTGTTTGTAGTTTTCTTTGTACGATATTTTTACTGTATTTTACTGTAGAATGAATAAGTATTGTGCATTTAGCAGAAATTTCATATTTGTAGCTGAGATTGCTGGGAACAAAGATTGCACAGAACAGGGAGAATTTTTTTTCTTTTGTTTAGTTTTCTTGTTAGAACAGTGAACCAAGACTTGTACCGAGTGAGCCTGAGTCATCTATGAGCTGTCTCTCTAGGCACATGACCTATGATGTCATCTCTACATAACATCATGCTTCCCTAACTGTACCGGTTTCCAAATCAGCTGACTGATCACCATTGTCATGTTACAGTGTTTGCATGGTTTAATAAATATACCACAAATGTAGAGAACACAATTCTATGTAATAAATCCGGAGAGTGGATTTGATACTCCTGTACTATACAAGAGATGAAAGGGTAGCTGTGTCCTCCCTGTACATTATATCCCCTGAAATTCATAAAGACTGTCACAGACAGATTTTGTGAAAGCATCTCACATGCGTTCTAAAAGTGGTGCAGCGTGCGCCAAATTCACATTCCTGTCTAGAACTTGTACTTGAATTTGAGTCATGCTGCGGCACTTTTAGAACACAGGAGAGACACTTTCGTAAAATCCGTCTCTCTACACCAAAAGGAGAGTTGGTCCTAATTAGCTCCACTTTCATAAGATACAAACTCTCTGTATTTTATTTTGCATTTGGGGCAGGTGTCACGCCACAATGTAGAAGTGTGGCAAATTTGAACTACTTGAATTTGGAGCACGAGATGCTGTCAGAACCAAAACTGTCACAGATGTTTTTTTCTTAATTAGGCACAACACAATACCAAGAGCAATTAACGCCACGAAAGTGGTGCAGTCATTTTATTGAATTCTCCCCATTATGTTTCGAGACCAACCATAAAATGATGACCACTGACAAGTAAAGTAATCAACATTGATTATCTCTCATTACAATGGAATCTGAAAGTCAGTGGGATATATGAGGCAGCAAGTGAACCTGTTGTCCTTGAAGTTGATGCGCTGAAAGCAGAAAAAATAAGGAAGCGTAAGGATTTGAGTGACTTGGACAAGGATCATATTGTAATGGCTGGACGACTAGGTCAAAGCAACTCCAAAACTGCAACTCTTGTGAGATGTTTCACTTGCAGGAGGGCTAGAAATTAGAATGGGCGCACACACTGTGACAATTACAGGGTCACATGACCCGAATGCCCACCTCTGCCTCCCAGCCCTTTTGTCTCGGTAAACACCGGTGTGATGTGGGAACCAGCGAGATTCCTGTGCAGGTTCCCGCATCGCATCTGACTTGCAGGCAGTTCACACTGACATCTGTGAACCGCTGCGGGTGTCAATAGAAAGATAATGACACCCCCAAATTGCTAAATGCAGTGCGAACTGTGGAATTGGTTCGTCTGAACACCCATGTGATCCAATTCCAGTGCAGACCAAAAAAAGGGTCCTGCACCATTCTGGTGCGAATGCGATGTGATTTCAGCCATACAAACTGTATGGCACAGACATCACATAAGTGTGAACCCAGCCTGAAGAGTTCTAAAAGCCGGGTCGGTGCAAAGGGGTTAAAGTGGTTGTTAAGCCACTCTAACCTGTTTGCGCCATCAGCACTGCCTCCTATTGTAGTGTCCCCCTCTGTGTATGATTTTTTAAAAAAATAAATGCTGCAAATACTTAATTTCAGAGCCGAGATCGCGATCACATGACTGGCCGGATCTCTCCTTTCCTCCTCTGAGAGATGCAGCGGGCGGGGCCAAGATTCCCCTGCTGACATCAGTCGGAGGGGAGGAGGAGGAGAAAGTCAGCCAGTCATGTGATCGCGATCTCCGCTCTGAAATGAGGTATTTGCAGCATTTATTTTTATAAATCACACATAGAGGGGGACACTACAATAGGAGGCAGCGTGGATGGTGCATACATGTTAGTGTTATTCAAGCAGCAGGAGGGGAGGGGGGCACTGTCACAAGCTGACAGGCAGGGAGGGGACAAAGGAGAGGAGGAGGACAGGGGACCTGCGAATGACGGAGGCACCTAAACTGACCACGGTGTCAGGGCTCAGCCAGGGCTGGTGCAAGGATTTTTGACACCCTAGGCGATACCTCATTTTGCTGCCCCCCCTTGGCTCCACCCCTGACTCCACCTCCCCTGGGCATGGATACCCCACCTTTTTAATGAAGCGCCCATCAAATGCAGCCTCACCAGTGCCCATCAATGCAGCCTCACCAGTGCCCATCAATGCAGCCTCACCAGCGCCCATCAATGCAGCCTCACCAGTGCCCATTAATACAGCCTGCCAGCGCCTTTTAATGCAGCCTCACCAGTGCCCATCAATGAATGTTTGCTTGCTTCCATTCATTCGGGAGTCAGGACACAGACACAGTCCTCCACCGCCGCTGTGCCTTTGACACTATGTGTGAACGGAGCGGCGGCTGCCTGCTGAGACTTAGTGGCTTGCTGCAGAGAGAAGAGGCTAGGAACACCAGTGGCCGGGCGCCCTAGGCAGCAGTGCACCCTAGGCGGCTGCCTAGTTTGCCTAGTGGTAGCACCGACCCTGGGCTCAGAAGCCATGATATACCGTGGTTAGTTTACGGGGGGGGGGGGTATAGCCAGGCAGGATCAGCCAGGTTTTTTAGGTTCTACAGGGGGCCAAATGACACAGCACAAGCACTGTGTCATATAACATGCTTTAAAGGAGCAGGATCCATTTTTTTTTGGGGGGGGGGGGTAACGAACGCTTTAAGGTGGGTGGTCATAATGTCATGGCTGATCAGTCTATATTTAGAGAGTAGATATAACACTCCATTATAATATAATATCATTCTATATATTTTATATAAGGACACTCCTGTACAATATATTTGGAGAGTTGTCATGCTATATAAGACATTGGAGTGACTTCACACACCTACAATCCTGGGATAACAATCCTTATTTTCATACAGAAAATGACAATTATTTTGAGTTCAGCCCAACAAGATCTGAACATTAGAGGAGCTGGAAAATACTTTTCTGGATAGTAACTCTGACATTGGGTGTGAAGGGGTTAATATGTGGGCGGAAGTCAGCTGGTTACATAGTATCAGCCGTGTCTGGCCTGACGTCACTCGGTGTCCCCGCCCCCAGACACAGGGATCCCTTCCAGCATGCAGTGCGGCGGATAGTGACGTGTTCTGGGGGGACTATTGTCATCCCGATCCGAGGAGGAGAGAGAAGGAAGGAGCGGTATGTGTCCTCCTGTGTCATCCCCGTCCTCTCCCTCTACATCCTTCTATATAGTACTGTCCGGAGTGCTCTCCTTTATTATAATCTCCGTCTACAGATCATTGCTGGCCTCCTATCTAATCACAATAGATGGAGGACACCCGGCTACTGCTAGAGATTACTTCTATATACTTTGTGTGTCTTTTATTATGTACATTATATACCTTCTACACTATCATTGTCAGTGTATATCTATATTATGGGTTCATATGTATATACAGCTCTTCCAATCTGATTCTCATATATATATATATATATATATATATAATTAGTGTGCGCTATAGGTCTCCTGTATACTGTGTATATATGTATGTACATTTTTTTTTTTTAATATATGTGTGTGTGTGTGTGTATATATATATATATATATATATATATATATATATATATATATATATATATATATATATATATAATATTATTATTATTATTTTTTTTACATACATATACAGGAGACCTATAGTGCACATACTGTGTATTTATGTAAAATAAATATAACTATTTATTTTTTTTGCATACATACACAGTATGTGCACTATAGGTCTCCTGTATATGTATGTATAAAGAGAAAAAAATGATATATAATGATAATAATGCATTTTTTTTTTTTTTTACATAAATACACAGTATGTGCACTATAGGTCTCCTTGTATACTGTGTATGTATGTACAAAAAATGTTATATATATTTTTTTTACAGGGTATAAAAGAGAAGAGAGGCACCTCCTAAGTGTAGCAATACATTGATAAATGTTGTACCTTCATTAAATGTAACCATATTGCTACACTTAGAGGCTCTTCTCTTCTTTTTTATACTCCTGTTGTGACATGACACTACTCTTATATCAAGACATCGCTTGTATATCAAGGCAAAATTTATTAAAACATTTTGCTTGTCCTGCAAAACGCTCTCAAACCAAGTTTTTACTGTGTGTATATATATATATATATATATATATATTACAATTTTTATATATTTTTTTTTTTACACACACACTATAGAGGAGACTTATAGCACACACTTATATGTGTATATATAATATAATATACACAGTGAACTCATTGTGATGTTCAGGAAACCAGTGGTGAGATGATCTGATCTTTGTGACATGGTGCATTATCCTTGTGGAAGGAGCCATCAGAAGATGGTACACTGTAGTCATAAAGGGATGGACATGGTCAGTGACAATTCTCAGGTAGGCCGTGGTGTTTAAAGGAGAAGTCAAGCCTGAGCTTGCTTGGCTGTACTTTTTCTCCTATGGGTCACAGGAGTGCAATTCGTTTTGCACTCCTGTGACCCATTTTCAGCAGAGAGCGGTCTGAAGTCTGCTCTCGCTGACATCACGGATATCAGTCCAGGCACCGCGTCATCCCGACAATGAAGTCTGGATCCGCCAGGGGCCTGGACTGATGGCAGTCTCAGCCCCCCAGCGAGCCGATGAGACGGCCTCCACAGCTCAGCACTCCAATGAGTGTAGAGGAGCAGAGAGGAGAGATTCTGATTGACAGTCAGCAGCTCTCTGCTCGGGGATCTGTGAGAACCATGCCTTCGGGGATGTTCGATCGCTCGGTTCTCCGTGCAGAAGTGGCGGGGGACAGATGCAGCATCGGACCAATGCTGCATCCACCTAGGTAAGTATAAATGGGCAAAAAAAACAAAAACCATACTTCTCTTTTAAACGATGCTCAATTTGTACTAAGGGGCCCAAAGTGTGCCAAGAAAATATCCTCCACACATTACACCACAACCCTGAACCATTGATACAAGGCAGGATGGATCCATGCTTTCATGTTGTTAGAGCCAAATTCTGGAAATCCCAGTAGATCAGCAGTTTCTGAAATACTCAGTCCAGCCCATCTGGTACCAACAATCGTGCTACGTTCAAAGTCACTTAAATCCCCTTTTTTCCCCATTCTGATGCTCGGTTTGAATTTCAGTAAGTCGTCTTCACCACGTTTAGATGCCTAAGGGACAGTTTGCACCATGTGCAGCCCAGTGCATTTTTTATTTTATTTTTTTTCCATCAAAAACACATGGATAGTAGGTTATAGGGTTTCCAATGGCATAGTTCACAGCAGTGCAGCCAGTTTCAGGACTTTCCAGTTCCAAAAAAAAAGTTAGACATTTGGGTACTATAAGGATAAGCTTCCAAAATCCCATTCCAAGCCATAAATTAGCAGGGAAAGAGGCTTCAACCTTAAGGAAGAAGTTCCTTTCATCTATGCAGACGGAAATGCTGGCAACAGTCAAATCTTTCCATGAATCCGCCAGGCAATCAACTGCCCAGGGCCCTGACCCAGAGGAGTTTGCCCCTAGAGAAGGCCCGTCTTCCCAGGAAAGTCTCTCCGGAGTGGGACCTAGTGCTCTCCTCCCGCCCTCACAGTCACTACCTCTAGCTCAGGTAGTGAAGGAAGAGGAGTATAGGGGAGAAATGGAAAGCCAGGTCAAATCAGACCACAACTCAGATGGGGAGGTGGATCCAGACCAGCTAAGCGGAGGGACACCTCTTCACCCTGGAGGATCTGGATGGGCTCCTACAGGCGATATATGCCACAGAGGAGATTCCAGAGACCCCCAGAGTGACCTCCGCACAGGACAAGTTATACAGGGGGCTGAGCAAGGCTCAATCCAAGGTGTTCCCACTCCATCAGTCCCTAAAGGATCTGATCCTACAGGAATGGAGGGAACCTAAAAGGAGAATTGTCAGACAAAAAACCTGGAAAAGGAGGTTTCCTTTTAAAGAGGTTGACGAGGAGAACTTTTTTAAGCTCCAAAAACTGGACGCCACTCTGTCTCAAGTCAACAAGCAGTCTAAACTCTCCTTTGAGGATGCAGGCAGTATTAAGGATCTGATGGACCATAGATCAGAATCCCTCCTTAGGCTTGGGATGCAAATACATCAACCATAGGTCTAGCCTTAGCGGCAGCCTGTGTAGTTAGGAATGCAGACTTCTGGGTGGAGAAGCTGACCAAACCCCTGTCACAGGATTTGGATAACATCCTTGACTCCCTATCAGTGATAGGAAAAGCTGTCTCATACCTTGCAGATGCCGCAGTTGAGTCTGCAAGAGCCTCATCTAAGAGGGCTGTCTGGATTAAGGCCTGGGATGGAGATGTCACATCAAAGGGTAAACTATGCAGCCTTCCATTTCAGGGCTCATTGCTGTTTGGCCAGGGCATAGACAAGGTCCTGTCTAGGTCATCAGAAAAGGGTAAGAAGTTCCCAGTAAAGCCCAAGAAGGAAAAATGTAAAAAAAAAAAATGTTGTGGCCCCCCCAGGGCAACTGCAGCATAGAGCCAAAATAGAGCCCAACAGGAGGTGGGGCAATGGTAGGGGAAGGCAAAAGAGTAATTTACTGTTTTCCTCCCCCCAGAGTTGGCACCAAAGAAACTAAGTGACCCCAAGATCAGGGTGGGGGGGGGGGGGGGCGACTGTCTCATTTTGTCCCATGTCGGGAAAAGATTTCAGATAGCGCCTACATCTGCCAGATCCTGCGAGAAGGTTATCGCCTAGAATTTTTGGCAAAACCCCCTCTATGATCAACCTCACATTACCTACTGGTCTCTGGACCATCAGTTGCCCAAGCCAGATCGGACACCACCAAGGTAATGTCGGTCCTGGAAACCCTGGGCTGGATAATCACCACGGAAGAATCTTCCCTTGGACCAGAACAGGTCAAGACCTTCTATGCCGCGTACACACGGCTGGATTTTCCGACAGAAAAAGTCAGATGAGAGCTTTTGGTCGGACATTCCGACCGTGTGTTTCGGCATTTCCGACGGACTCAGATATAGAACATGTTCTAAATCTTTCCGTCGGAAATGCCGATGGAGTTTAGCTCGTTCGCAAGTCCGCTCCTGTGTACGTGGCATTAGGCTACCTAGTGGACATCAAACTACAGTAGATCAAAAACAGATGACCTCCACCACTGTTTCAGTTACCTTGGATTTTCTCCAGGATGGAGTAGAGAAGGGCCTAGCGGTCAACACCCTTCGGGTACAGATCGCAGCTCTCTTGGTCTACCTTGATACAAAACTAGCAAAGGAAGACCTCATTAAAAGATACCTGGTGGCCAGGGAAAGGGTTTCCCGGGTCTCAAAAAGGCAGTTTGCGGGTCCTGACAAGGTTATTAGAGGCGTTATCTAAACACCCATTTGAACCTATAGAGAAGGTTCTTTTTAAGTTTCTAACCTGTAAATGTATCATTTTTGTTAGCAATTACCACGGCCAGGAGAGTTGGGGAGCTACAAGGAACCCTTCCTATTGATACAGCCAGATAGTCACCCTCAGGCCAGACCCTTTGTATCTACCAGAGGTAACATCCTTATTTCATAGGAGGCAAGATAAAACATTGCCGTCCTTCTGTGATAAAATAAAAAACGAGAAAGAAAAGAAATGGCATTGCCTGGATGTAAGAAGGTGTCTCCTTACCTATTTACAAAGAACAAGAGAGTTTAGGAAATCCAATCACCTACTAGTTTTATACGCTGGGCCAAGGAAGGGACTTCAGGCTTCAAAGCCTCCGTCTCCAGGTGGATCAGGGGAGCTATCTCCCTGGCTTATGAGAATTCTGGGGTCCCAGCACCAGCAAATGTTAAAGCCCATTCAACCAGGTCACTAGCAACTTCTTGGGCTGAGAAAGCAAGGGCCTCCTGGGAACAAATCCGCAGTGC
Source organism: Lithobates clamitans (assembly GCA_037952925.1). NCBI lineage: Eukaryota > Metazoa > Chordata > Amphibia > Anura > Ranidae > Lithobates > Lithobates clamitans. The sequence continues at coordinate 1,446,316 of JBBGZY010000695.1, read as the reverse complement.
GGCCACCCGGTCTAGTCAGGATACATTCCTGAGCACTACTGTATGGAAGTGTTGTCACAGCAAGACTTGGTCTTTGGCCAGAAGGTTCTACAAGCTGTGGTCCCACCCGGAAGGTAGGCCTGTCTTTACTTGATTATCCTCTCAGATGTGCCATCCTGGAAGGTGATCAGAGAAAACCTACATTTGGCTTACCATGTATGAACTTTCCAGTATGGCAGGCCTACCTCCCACCCTATGGTGGAGGGAAAATTAGTTAAACACTAGGTGATGAGTACCTAATGTGGAGTGATTCTTCTTGTAAACCGGTTTGGGATTACTTTATTACAAACTGGGGATCAAGGGGAAGGGTGGAGACTTATAACAAGCTGTCAATAGATTGTGTTTCCTGTACGGAGGAGCCCTCATCTCTTGGGTGTGCCGCCCTGGAAGTTTCGTAGAAATACCATTACCGGTAAGTCTAACGTAGGTTTTCCATATTCTGTGTACCGTGGGAGACCAGATATAGTGAATGCAGGGTGCTGGGTTTAGTAACACTTTAAAACTAAATTGTGTTGTAATGTGCACCTATAGTTTAAAGAAGACCTCCTCAATAACTTAAAGAGGAACCTCACCCCCCGCCTCATTTTTCTTTTTTCATCCCTTCTTACCTTTTTTATATTGGATTATCTTTAAGATACATGCTCACCCACTCAGTGAATCCCTAAATTCTGTAGGGATCCACTGCTGGTCCTACTCCACCATCTTTCTCTCCTATGTCATCTGGGGCTGGCTGGCTTTTCCGGGTTGCGTTTTCTGTTCCTCTGACCCCTTCTGTGATATGACGCAGATATCCCAGGAAGCTGCGGGAACAGGATGTTGCCATTCTCTCCCAGGTGGCATAGGGCAGGTCTGACCATAGAACCGAAAATTAGTGGTGCACCGAAATAAAAATTCAGGTGCCAAAGGTGAAAATTCAGGATGTACTTGGTCGAAACCCATTTTTTTTTTACAAAAACATACATTTAATACTTTTATATATTGTATTATATTTGATTTTTTTAATTAACATCATGAATTTAAATGAATATGAGTTTGTCTGCCATTATCGGCATCTTTCCGACCGATAGGCTGCTTTAACACTGAGCAGTTTTTGTAACGACTTTTGTGTTTTAAAAAAGTGCAAGTAGGCTGCATTCACACCTGGGTGTTTTGAATTGTGGACAGATTTTCCCCGATTCTGCCCACGATTTAAAAAGCCCAGATGTGCATGAAAACTCGCACAACGCACATTTTAGATGCCATTCATTTGAATAGCACATAAAAGCGCTGTGTGTTTCTGCCGCACGATAAATCGTGCTGCAATTGCGACAAACCGCATCACGTGAAGCATGTCGCCCAAAAGAAGCTCCTGAACTTTTTTTCAGGCAACAGGTGATGCAGTTTGCCGCGATTGCAGCATGAATAATTGCGGGACAGTCGTGGCAGAACCGCACAACGTTTTCATGTGCCATTCAAATAGTTGGCATCTGAAATGTACGTTGTGAGTATTGTCATTCACACCTGGGCGTTTTTAAATCGTGGGCAGAATCACAGCAAATCTGCTGGCAATGCAGCTGTGCATATTTGGTCAGTTTAAAAAAACCGGACCAAAACTGCACCTCCCCATTGAAATGCATAATCCTGGTAAAATCGCAGCAAAATGCATTTTCAGTAACCTTTTTTTTTTTTTTTTTTCTTTTCCATCGGCAAAGCGGCAAAAACCCTATTTGTGGCCAATGATTTTCGGTGACCGAAATTTCAGTGGATCACTACCAAAAATAAATAAACAAACAAATTCTGTCAGTTATTTTAGGTTGGGGAAGGATAATGGAAAGGGGCCATTTAAGACCCCTTTTACACTGGGGCACTTTTCAAGTATTTTAGAGCTAAAAATAGCGCCTGTAAAGTACCTGAAAAGCGCCTCTCAAGCCACCCCAGTGTGAAAGCCTGAGTGTTTTCAGATGCGACAAATGTCCTGCAAGCAGCATCTTTGGGGCAGCCCCACCGCCCCTGCCCGTTGAAATGAATGGGCAGCGCTGCAGAAGCGCCGCAACACGGGCGCTATTAACCCTTTCCCTTAGCCACTAGTGGAGGTTAAAAGCGCCCTGCTAGCGGCACTTTACCACTAACGACCCCCGCCCCAGTGTAAAAGGGGTCTAAAATGTCACAACATGTCTCTATAGTATTCTTTTTCCAAATATCTCTAGACTTTTTTAGACTATTTTTTAGACTATTTAAACTTTCAACCTTCAGTTAGGTCCAACTTAATAACAGAACAATTCTTTTTATACACAGACAGTATGTGGACATTCCCATAAAAGAAGAATAAGCGATTCGCACACAAGGACAGGTGAAGCTGTGGGGCACTGAGCACCAAGGTGCACAAAATATACCAAGCGTTTCCTGTGAATCCACTCTGGGACTTGAAGACATCAATATGAGCGTGGTGGAACCAGACCCTGCGGCACAGGCGAACACCACAACCACTCAGGATGATGGCATGACTTGGTGGTACCGTTTGCTATGCCGGCTCGCTGGTGTCCTGGGCGGTATATGTAAGTATACAATTCTACACATCAACTCAAATGCTTTACAGGTGTCTGTATAAGGTACATCACTAAGTCACCGTGATCCTCCTGGGTTGCAGTACTGGCTGTATTACTCACCTGTTTCCCACTCCAGCCAAATACAATGCTCTTGTCTTCTGCCTGAAGCTTGTGGACAGAGCCTTGGCGGTGTCCCATACAATGCAAGGACATTAATCCTGTATTGTACATTGAGGAGAATGGAGTGTGACTGTGGCCGGCCTCAGCTTACAGAATCCGCTACGTGGAACCAGTCGCAGCACTGGAGGGCCCTGCTGAAGGAAAAAGAATAGGACAAAATAACAGAAAAAGTCCAATGTGCATAACTTTTCACCCCCCTAAAGTCAATACTTTGTAGAGCCACCTTTTGTGGCTATCACAGCTCCATGTCGCTTTGGATAAGTCTCCATGAGCTTGCCACATCTTACCACTGGGATTTTTGCAAAACTGCTCCAGCTCCTTCAACTTGGATGGTGTGCGCTTGTGAAGAGCATGCAATCTTTAACTCTGACCACAGATTTTCTATTGGATTGAGGTCTGGGCTTTGAATAGGCCATTCTAACACATTTACATGTTTCCCCTTAAACCACTCAAGTGTTGCTTTAGCAGTGTGTTTGGGGTCATTGTCCTGTTGGAAGGTGAACCTCTGTCCTAGCTTCAAATCACACACAGAGTGGTACAGGTTTTGCTTAAGAATATCCCTGTATTTAGCACCATCCATCTTTCCCTCAACTCTGACCAGTTTCCCAGTCCCGACTACTGAAAAACATCCCCACAGCATGATGCTGCCACCACCATGTTTCACTGTGGGGATGGTGTTTTTTGGGTGATGTGATGTGTTGGGTTTACGCCAGACAGCATTTTCTTTGGTGGCCAAAAAGTTCAATTTTAGTCTCATCAGACCAGAGCACCTTCCTCCATACATTTTGGGAGTCTCCCACATGCCTTTTCCCAAACTCCAAATGTGACATTTTGTTTTTTGCTGAAAATAATGGCTTTCTTCTGGCCACTCTGCCATAAAGCCTAACTCTATGGAGCGTACGGTTATTGTCGTCTTATGTACAGATAGTCCAATCTCTGCTGTGGAACTCTGCAGCTCCTCCAGGGTTACCTTAGGTCTCTATGCTGCCTCTCAGATTAATGCCCTCCTTGCCCGGTCCATGAGTTTTGGTGTGCGGCCGTCTCTTGGCAGGTTTGCTGTTGTGCCATGTTCTTTCCATTTGGTTATGATAGATTTGATGGTGATCCTCAAAGATTTGGATATTTTTTTTTTTTATAACCTAACCCTGACTTGTACTTCTCAACAACATTGTCCCTTACTTGTTTGGAGAGTTCCTTGGTCTTCATGGCAGTGTTTGGTTAGTGGTGCCTCTTGCTTAGGTGTTGCAGCCTCTGGGGCCTTTCAAAAAGGTGTCTGTATGTAATCACAGATCATGTGACACTTAGATTGCACACAGGTGGACATCATTTCACCAATTATGTGACTTCTGAAGGTAATTGGTTGCACCAGAGCTTTTTATGGGCTTCATAATAAAGGGGTGAATACATACGCACATGCTAATTATCAGTCTTTTATTTCTGAAAAATAGTTTTATGTATATATTTTTCTAATTTTACTTCATCAACTTAGACTATTGTGTTCTGATCATCACATATAATTCAGATTATTATAACATTGAACTAAAGGCTGTAATGTAACAAAATAGGTAAAAAGCCAAGGGGGGTGGATACTTTTGCAAGGCACTGTATGTGGTGTGCAGGGATTCATAGGGTCAGTAGTAAAAAGAAAGTGGAATGGGCAAGGTCACAAGACCACTTCAAAAAAAATATTTTTTAAAGGGTTTATGCAACCATGGGAAGCAGAATTTTCAGCCAGCACTGCTGGACACTGACTCTTGCGGGATGTGCTGGAATTTGTAGTTCCTCAGCTGCTCGGTAGCAATAGATATGATATGTTTTTGGTTTCCAGTAATGATCCTTCAGCCCTCTCCCCACCCCCTCATCTAGACCCGTATCCATCCAAAAATAGTTTTGTCAAGTCATTTGGGTGACATTTATTGCACAGTTGCGCAATGTCGGCACACCTGATCTCTCCCATCTCTCCATGTAAGTGTGGCTGCAGTTTAAAGTGGAACTATGGTCAAAATCAAAGAATAATGGAGTCATCGACTGATTCAGGAGGTAAAGAAACTATATTACAAATTATATACAATGAAAACCACAGTGTCGATGCTATTGTCAAACTCCAGCATAAATAAAATATCTTAAAGATATAACATTTTAAAAAAAACTGTATTGGGGGGGGGTGTGTATATGTATATGTGTGTGTGTGTGTGTATGTGTATATATATATATATATATATATATATATATATATATATATATATATATATATATATATATATATATATATATATATATATATATATATATAATATACACATACACACATATATATATATATATATATATTAATATATACATTTTTTGTTTTTGTTTTTTTTTTCTCTGAACTGCCTGTGCGGTGGGTCTCCTGGGTGCTTGTTGTTTTTGTCTAGGCTACCATTTAAAAAGCAAATTTTTTTTCTTGCCATATCACTTGCTGCTGCAGTCTCCTCCTCTCCTCCGAAGTCTGACACTGGACATCATTAGCACTCTGACGTCATCACGTACAATGCAGGAGCAGCAGTCCTACATTGTAGGTGAGGAAGTCAAGAGCTTGACCCCACATCCTAAAGCATTAAAGGGAGAAGGAGATAGCTGGCTGCTGGGGGAGCAAGAAATAAGGTAAGTAAAAGTTGTATGCTTTTTAATGGTACCTTAGACAAAAACAAGCATGGGGGAAGCCCAACTGCAAGTGTAGAGTGTTTGTTTTTTGTTTTTTCTTTTTTCTTTTTAATTGTAGGTATCTATTATTTATTTTTATAATGTTTTCCCGAGATCAGCTTTAAAGTAATATGCTGATTTTTAATTGGGTTGTTCTTACTATTTTTTTTTTTTTTCTGCCTGCATCACAGTTGGATGGAAGTTTTTTTTTCTTTATTTAACCTAACCTGGTTGCATAAGACATACATGTTTGCACGCTCTCAGCTGACACTCTGCAATAATTATACGCTCCTGAGCCTCTCTGTTCCCACGCCGTGCTGTGTCCCTGTTTGTCACCCGTGTGCGGCTGATGTTCCACCAGCAGAGAGGACTTGGAGCTGTGTCCCCTGCTGTGCCCTGTCAGCTGAGAAGAGTGGGTGTATCGTATGTGCCATGCAGAATTAATGAGCACTCGCCATCACACAATGCTGGTTTTCAGTTCCGAAAGACTCTCCGCTCCCAGCTCAAGCCTTTGTTTTCTGCTGCACTCTTCCATTAAAGGGACACACATACCGAGCAATCAAAAGCAGCAAAATTGTTAAGTTCTGTAGTTAGGGACTGGTAAACATGAAGGAATGTGTACCGAAAACAAAAATAAAAGCTTTCGAGGAGCTGGATAATTTTACCAGCTAGGATGCTAGATCAGGCCAGTCTGCTGCCATAGGACAATACACTCAGGATAGACCGGTTGTATCAGTTACATCATGGCGACACAACCATTATAACAACTATAAGGATGTGTGCTGTGTTATATCTGCCTGTTCCTTATAGCTAGGGTGCACCAATACCGAGCATTTGCACGAGTACTTGAGAAAATGCTTTGATGTTTGACCCGATATCTGGACAGACAGGGATGATCGGTGTGGTGGTGGGGAAGTTACAATCACAGATCTCCATGTGTGGCTTTCAACAAAGCATCTGACAGCCCCTCCTCCTCCTCGCTCCTCTTCCGTGCTCCTCTGCCCCCATCCCAGATCTTTCAGGGTGGAGAGCGGAGGAAGGAGCCAGTAAATATGTAATTTACCGTCTCTTTCCTTTTCTGAATAGACTCTCTATCCTTTTCATAAGTGAGTATAGTAAACTGTGTTGACTCCGACTTCCGTTTTATGAATGGGGAAGAGCCTCTGTCTCCTGTCCATTCATCTTCAGTGCAGCTGAGGCTACAGATAAAGGGACTGGGGAATCTGTGTCCTCAGTCCCTTTCCCTGTCTCAAAGGGGAGATGTCAATGGTCTGTTTAGACCCCTGATATCTCACCAAAGCCCCCACCCCCCTCCCCCAACAGGGTTGATTTAAAAAAAAAAAAAAAAAAGAAACCTTGTAATTTTAATATTTAAAAGTAAGATTGTAAAAATAATAAAACACTGACACCGTCCACTCCCCCCATATAAAAAAATAAATAGTAAAAAATAAAATTGAAAAAAACTACTGACACAGTCCACACCTCATCAGTGCCACTGTCACATGACATTTTTAAAAAAAGGTATCGGTGACTAAATGAAAAAAGTATCGGTGCTTGTACTCGGTCTTAAAGTGGTATTGGTGCAACCCTACTTATAGCTATAGGCCAAGTGTGGGGACTTTTGTTTTACTGTGCAGATGGCAAGTATATAAATAGTTGAAGTGTATTTAAACACTAGCGCAAATATGTAATATACTGCAGCTTTCCAGACTTTTATTTCTTTTAACTTGGTGATCCTGCCAGTAACACACTTCCTGCCCAAGAGCAACAACACTATGGAATAGCATTGTTGTCAATCTAGCCTGCCCACGCACTGATTTGGGCTACAGAACACTGCCCCCTCTCCTTATCTCTAGAACATTATAGTAATCTGTTCGGAAGTCCAGCAGGGAAGAATGTGGACAGGGCTAATAACTGTGTTTGAATTCATACAGTGAAAATAAAGTGCACAGGAAGCTGGTTGCTCATTGGATTTCAGGCAGGATCAATAGATATATTCATTCACTTGTAGACTTTTCTCCCTTTTTGATATTTTTTTCTCCAAAAAAAACTCCAACAGAATCCTGTATGTAAGTAGATGTGGGACATCACCAATAACCATAGAGTTGGTTCAAATCTATTCAGTTAGGTCATGATGAGGGGAATTTTTTTTTTTTTTTGGTCCACATATTCCTGACTGATTAAAGGCACAGGTGGTTGACCCAATATTGAGGGTTTATCACGTATTACATGGATTTCGTTTAAATTCTTAACACTAAAGTCTGGTAGGCAGGCTCTTGATCATTAGCCGTCACAGCGATCACATGGTTGGGAGCCCATCCTACCCGCTCATGATTCAAAGCATTAACCAGCTTGGGCACAATGCTGCCTGAGTCGGGGGTGCTGATTGAGTGCGCTCCCTGCACAAGACAGCGGCACCATCTATACTCATATATATGGAACCCTGGTGTTAAAGCCCACTGCCGTGAGGTGGTCCATGAGTATCCATAAGTCCCGGGGTAGTAATGAAATTCTGCTTGTTGCGTTGGGTAGGGATAGGCACAAAGGATGTTATGTCTATGGGGGTGTTCTGAAGTTAACCAAAAGTTGACATGCTGCTTAGAATTACAATTATAAGGATTTGTGACTGGCAGTTTGGGTAACAACTGTGTTTTGTCTGTCTTCTTTTTTTGCAGCCTGTGCTGTAGCGGGCCTATGGAACTGCATCACTATCAGTCCATTGAATATTGCAGCTGGCGTCTTTATGATGTGAGTATGTGCAGGAACTGACCTATAGGTCTTATACTTTTGCATCTGCCTGTAATCTGCACCCCAACTTGTGCTGTATGGGTGTATAGTATAAGGAAGGGTGTAACGCTATCCAAAATCTGAAGTTCTGCAGACATCTTGCCATTCAGAGTTGAAAAACTTTTAACACTCATTGAGACTGTGCTGTTGTTGGGCTGATGAAGAGGATAGGCATCACCAAAACGCATTTCACACAATGGTGTCCTGAATTTTCACAGAGATAAGAGATGCAACCACTGGGGGGAGGAAGCAGGAGGCTAGAGCACTAGAATTCCAGCTGAGTAGTCATCATGTGGGTGGTCTTAGTGGCCATTCATGGTTACAGATAGCCTCAGTCTACACGCTAACTGTGGATATTTCTTCTGAGTGCATTCCTTTTTATTACTATATGCCAGTACACTCTATCTCGGCTTAATATTGGCTCCTTGCCACTGCCCACCCCTCATCTGCCCTAAGGATAACCAGCACCATCACCAAACTGGTAACACCCACCCTGAGCATTCTTCTTTCTGTCCACCTAAGAACTTCCCACCCATCTGCCAACAGAGCAGCCATTCAACTATAACCCACATTTCATGGTTTTTGGAGGAATTTGTTGGTTTATTGCTGTCTGTATCCCTGCTGGGAAGATTCACCCTTTCTATTTGTCCGAGTGACCACTATTTGCAGAACAAAAAGCGACAGGAGATCCAAAATGTTATAGTTGTCACCAGAACAGGAGGTAAGGGGAGATCTACCACTTGGGGTACTTGTTCAGGTGATAACTAAAAGGGCATTTCATTTCAGGGACATTTCCTCTTACTTCCTGTTGTGTCCCAAGGACAGGAAGTGAAGGCTAATCTCCCACTGGGAGCACATATATGAAATAATGTGCAGACTAAAAAAAAAGTTTCACATCTGTTGCTCATGAAATGCCCCGGAGCTCAAAATAATGTCACTCCACCTGAGCAAAAACAATCTGTGAACCACTTTGCTCTGGTGCAAAGTCTTCTGTCACTTGTCGTTTTTCAATAGCGTCAAGGAGACCCCTTGACTGTAAGTACAAGTAGTCCAAATAGTTACAAATTACTTTAAAGGATAAGTTCATCTTTTGTGACACGTTACATCTGTATTCAGGGTGTAACATGTTACTGTTTCAGCACCCCCTTCCCCGCACCCACTGTCACAATTAAGAAAAAAAAAAAACCTGCCCATGGAGAGAATAGCCCACCCGGCCACATTATTTATTCATTGAGTTCTGTCAATGGATGAACTACAAGTACCAACACCCTTTGCGGCTGTCGACGCGTAGTTCTCAACGAACCACCAGAGCGCTGTTGAGCACTCTGGTAGTTCATTGACGCTTCCTGTCAGTGTGTAACTGCCTGCCCGTATGAGGTATGAGCAGAAAGCTTACACTAAAATTAAATGTCAATCGCCACCATTACAGTGTAAATTGTCCAGCGGCACCACAAAAGTGAGAGATAATCACAATAAACATGTAGAAAAAAAAATGATGCGCTAAACAAAAATCTCATACCGGGTTTTTAAATCCAACTGTAGAAAACACAAATCCGAGATAAGTAGTTGAATCCAAAAAAAAACCTCCACCTCGTGTGTGCACCGTCACCACAGGCAATATAGACTCTTACCAGAGAGCCTGGACCCTTTATTATGAAGGGTCAAACAGGCTTGAGGGTCCAGGCTCTCTGGTAAGAGTCTATATTGCCTGCGGTGACAGTGCACACACGAGGTGGAGGTTTTTTTGGGTGTGTTTTTTTTTGGATTCAGCTACTGATCTCGGATTTGTGTTTTCTACAGTTGGATTTAATAACCCAATATGAGATTTTTGTTTAGCTTACATGACCAATCTGCAAGAGCCCTGCAATGCACCTATTATCTGCTGCTCATGGGAGCAATACTTTACAGGCTCCTAGAAAAATAAAATGCACTTTTTTTTCTTTACCTGCAAAAAGATGTGTTTTATAATTTTACAAAGGTGAACTTATCCTTTAAGTGGAAGTATAGGGTTCACATCTGTGCGGGTCAGGAATGCAGGCATAATCACTTTTTTTTTTTTTTTTTTTTTTTTTTTTTTTTTTTTTGCAGACACGCAGGAGTGCCATGAATTCTTAATGGCACACCTACGCACTGGAAAACGCAGCTTGTTTTCAGATGCACAAAATCACAAGGTGCCACAGCACAATGTGGTTCTGTGCAGCCGCGTTTAAAAAAAAAAGGGAGGGGTAAGGAACGTTGTTTTCCAGCAAATATAGCAGCCCATTCAAATGAATGCGCCCGCACAGACCTGCGCAAGTGTAAACCTAGACTAAAGCCTAGTACACACAGGCCGAATGTTGGATGGCATCGGCCAGTTCAGTAGAAACCTCCCAACATTTGGCCCGTTTGTACTGCAGCCGGTCCCACAGAAGCCGGCTTTTGTTGAAGGGGCATATATGAAAAAAGTCTGCCGATCAGCGTCAACTGGAGTGTCCTGGTGGGGGGGGGGGGCAGTTTCCTCTGTCAGAACACACTAGCACAGCAAGGGAGATTGATGTACTAACATCGGATAGTTAAACAGCAGGTCTCCCTGAGCTGTCAGATTTTTTTTTTTTTTTTTTTTTCAGCCTAGTTTGGTTGAATGAAAAAAAACTAGTAGTGTGTACCAGTGATTGTAAATTCTTGTTTGTTATTTTTATAAAAAAAAAATGTTATACTTACCTGCTCTGTTGCAGTGGACTTGCACAGAGCAGCCCAGATCCTCCTCTTCTCGGGTCCCTCTTCTGTACTCCTGGCCCCTCCCTCCTGTCGAGTGTACCCACACCAAGCAGCTTACTATGGGGGCACCTGAGCTGAGTCACAGCTCCCTGTGTCCATTCACACAATGAACTGTGGCCTGGCCCCGCCCCTATCTCTCCTGATTGGCTAATTGACTTTGACAGCAGTGGGCGCCAAATGCTGTGCCTTAGCCAATCAGGAGGGAGACTCCGAGACACTCGTGGACATCGCTGGACATAGAGGGGTCTCAGGTAAGTATTAGGGGGGCTGGGGGCGGCTGCTGCACACAGAAGGCTTTTTATCTTAACCACTTCAGCCTCGGAAGGATGTACCCCCTTCCTGACCAGGCCCTTTTTTGCGATACGGCACTGCATCGCTTTAACTGAAAATTGTGCAGTCGTGTGATGTTGTGCCCTAACAAAATAGTTTTGGTGGTATTTGATCACCTCTGCGGTTTTTATTTTTGCGCTATAAACAAAAAAAGAGCAAACATTTAAAAAAATAAACTATTTTTTATTTTTTTATTTTTGCTATAATAAATATCCCCCCAAAAATATAAAAAAAACGTATTTCTTCCTCAGTTTAGGCCGATATGTATTCTTATACATATTTTTGGTAAAAAAATCGCGATAAGCATATATTGATTGGTTTGCGCAAAAGTTATCGCGTCTACAAAATAGGGGATAGATTTATGGCATTTTTATTATAATTTTTTATTTTTTTTTATTAGTAATGGCGGCGATCTGCGATTTATTTTAATTATCGTGACTGCGACAGACAGATTGGACACTTTTGACATTATTTTGGGACCGTTGGCATTTATACAGCCATCAGTGCTATAAAAATGCACTGATTACTGTGTAAATGTCACGGGCAGGAAAGGGGTTTAAACGCTAGGGGGCGATCAGGGGGTCAAGTGTGTTCCCTGGGTGTGTTCTAACTGTAGGAGGGATGGGCTCACTAGAACATGTCCGAGATCACTGCTCCCGATCACTGGGAGCAGTAGATCCCTGTCATGTTGCTAGGCAGAACAGGGAAATACCTTGTTTACATTGCATCTCCCCGTTCTGCCGTTCCGTGTCACGACCGCGGGCCACCGGCGGACATTAAGTCCAGCGCGCACGTGCCCGCTAGTCGCCGATGACGCAGCGATGTACGGATACGGTGTTTTGCACACCCGTGACACTTTGCCGACGTATGTCGGCGTTAGCTGGTTGGCAAGTGGTTAATGAATAGAATGCACTAAGATACAAAACCTTCTGACTTTACAACCCTTTTAAGAGAATCCCTGATAACATTTACACGCACGTGGAAACCCCACCTCTGAGATTTCACATTTTAAAGTAGAACTATGGGAAAAACTTTTTTTTTTTTTTTTTGTATAGAGTTAAAGGTTATAACCCCTGTCAGATTTTTTTTTTTTTTTCCTCCATCTGTGTCCCATTGCAGAGATTTCACTTCCTATCCCATAGCCAAACAGGAAGTGAAATGAAATCCCTGCAAAATAAGGGAATTCATTGGGGACCCCCACCACCCTGGTCACCAGAACTGGTGTCTCCATTTGAAGATTTCCCCACTAATTTCTGTTTACAACCCAAAATTTGTGATTTTCTTTTACTTTCAGGTTTAATGATAATGGTAAACAGGACAAATAGGGAGGGGGAATTCTACTCAATGAGGGTACAGACAGCAATGCAAACTGCGTTCTAATCCCTCTCCACTATTCATAACTATAACTATACTAAACTTTAACTAAAAAGAAAAGTTTTGCCTTTTTAGTTATACTTGAAAGCCCTTTACTGTGCTGGCTTTGTCCGCCTTCATTGTAGACCAAAGGGAGCCTACCTGGTAGCAGTTTGCAGAATACTGGACAGGAAGTGGGCTGTGTGTGGAGAATATCTTCCCCAAATATACACCTATACATATGTTTGTGAAATTTTTTACGTTCTTGTGAATTTTAAAATCTGTACTATAATCACAATTTATATTCATCTGACTGTCATTTATTTTATTGACCCCTGCAGGGTGAATGCACTTGTTCTTTTTCTCTGCGAGGCTCCATTTTGCTGCCAGTTCATCGAATTTGCAAATACTGTCTCCAATAAAGCCGACCGATTGCGGCCTTGGCAGAAGGCCCTGTTTTACTGCGGGTACGAAACCAGAGATAAGGAAATGTGTTATGCGTACAATATTACCTAGTTTTACTAAAAACTGTGTAGTTCCAGAGCCTGGTCAAACATTCTGTTCAGTAGGCAAGCAGGATCCTCTTTGCAGGCACTGATTTTTTTCCCCCAGAAACGTTAGGGGGAGAAAGTAGAAATAATGCAAATTTTTTACCAGTTTGACCAGCGATCATTTTTAAATATGGTGGAATCGAGATGTGTGTTGTTGGGTTGTTTTTTTGTTTTTTTTTTATTCTTTATGTAAGATTTTAGTTTATTAAAAAAAAAAAAGGGAAGAAAAAAAAATGCTCTGTCAATAGAAAGAACATTCAGCATAAGTACCGTATTTATCGGCGTAAAACACACACTTTCCCCCCCTGAAAATAGGTGGCAAATCATGTGTGCGTGTTATACGCTGATACCTGGCTGTGGGAGGGGGCATGCGCCACCGGATTACACAGAGCCGGGATCTCCTGTGTACCCAGCGCTCGCAATCACACACAGTCCCGCCTCCTGGCATAGACGTCACATGTCCCGGCATTGGACCAGTGTTCTGTCTATCATAGGAGGTGGGACTGTGTGTGACTGTGAGCGCCGAGTACACAGGAGATCCCGGCTCTGTGTAATCCGGCACTGGTGAGGCTGAATTGATGGGCACTGATCAGGCTGCAATGATGGGCAATGGCGAGGCTGCAGATATGTACTGATCAGGCTGCATTGATGGGCACTGGTGAGGCTGCAGATGGGCACTGACCCTTATTTTGCTTCAAAGTTCTTTTATTTCAAATTTTTTTCCTGAAACTTTCCTCTTAAAATTAAGGTGTGTGTTATACACCGATTAAATATGGTACATTGTTGCAACAAAATTGCCAGTTTCACAAAAAAGGTATTTTAACTCAAATTTGTAACAATTTTGCTACAAACCTTTTTTTCAAACGAACAGAAACAGCATTTTCCTATTCTAGTTATAAGGTCTGACCTATCCATGTACATCCCTGAGTTGCAGTGGTTATACCAGGATGATGCCTGCAGCTACAGACATCATCCCATTTGTCAGCCAACAATTCTCTTTTTTTTTTAAAAAGTTATCCTAGCGGCTAATTAGCCGCTAGATTGCTTTTACATGCAGGGGGAGGGTGTCCCGCCTTCTGCTGCCTTCCTGGGCTCTCCCTTCCTATAGGAGAACACGGGATCGCAGCTGGCATTTTCGCCGGCTGACCATAGAGATTGTTGAGGACCAGAAGGTCTCCAATAATTTCTAGGATATATAAAACGGAAACGACAAGCATTTTGTCACTTCCAGTTTCCTAGATATAAATCGCACCATTTGTGAATAGGCAAAGCATCTGAACATGCCGATCGTGGTGTGATCAGATGCCTGTAGGGGCAGAGGAGACATCTGGGGTCTAACAGACCACAGATCTCTCCATTAAAAAGTACCTGTCACTGCCTATTGCTGTCACAAGGGATGTTTACATTCCTTGTAACAGCAATGATAGTGATCAAAAAAAAGTTTAAGAAACGGTGTACAAAAAAAAAAAAAAAAATTATAATAAGAAAAAAAACTTTAAAGTGACCCCATGATTGCCTATGGACAATTCTAGGCGCCGTAGTTTGGCGCTATTCCACAGGAATACAGAATTTTAAACAGTAACATGTTTGGTATCTATTTAATTGGCGTAACATCATATTTTATATTTTACAAAACAATTAGGTATTTTTTAAATTTTTTTTTTTGCGTTAAAACTCATTAACCACTTCCCACCTGTAGGATGTCCTGGACTTTGAGTGGAGATATCTGAATGATGCCTGCAGCTACATGCATTTTTTTTCCAGCTGGCGATTCCCTGACATGTAAAAGCCACCTGAGCGGCTGTTTAGTCATTTGATTGCTTTTAAAGGTGGTGGCGGGAGGAGGGGGTAGGGAGAGACGTCCTCCGGGGGTTTCTCCAGTCTCTCCCGTATGATCGGGGAGCCAGAGAATGAATCCGCTGGCAGTGGTTTACCATAGAGCTGGCCGTGGAGCTAATCTAATCTCAGGCTTTCCAGCATAGAGGATTGATATGGGGACTTGTAGACCCCAGATCTCTCTGTAAAGGGGTCTACAAAAATGCAGTCATGCATTTTTTTTCCAGCTGGCGATTCCCTGACATGTAAAAGCCACCTGAGCGGCTGTTTAGTCATTTGATTGCTTTTAAAGGCGGTGGCGGGAGGAGGGGGTAGGGAGAGACGTCCTCCGGGGGTTTCTCCAGTCTCTCCCGTATGATCGGGGAGCCAGAGAATGAATCCGCTGGCAGTGGTTTACCATAGAGCTGGCCGTGGAGCTAATCTAATCTCAGGCTTTCCAGCATAGAGGATTGATATGGGGACTTGTAGACCCCAGATCTCTCTGTAAAGAGGACCTGTCATGCCCTACTCCTGTTACAAGGGATGTTTACATTCCTTGTAGTAATAATAAACATGATCAATAAATTGGAAGGGAAAGTGTAAAAATAAAAGATAAAAAGAAAAATGTAAAGCGTCCCCATCCCATCGCGCCCACATATGTAGATGGCATTCAAACCACATGTGAGGTATTGCTGTGAACGTTAGAGCGAGAGCAATAATTCTAGCACAAGTCCTCTGTAACTCTAAACTGGTAACCTGTAAGAATTTTAAAGCGTAGCTTATGGAGATTTTTAAGTACTGAAGTTTGGCTCCATTCCACAAGTGTGTCCAATTTTAAAGTGTGATATGTTGGGTATCTATTTACTTAAAAAAAAAAAAAAAAAAATTACGTTTGGAAAAAATGCTGCAAAAATATTGTGACATAAAAATATGCAATAGCCACCATTTTTATTCTCCAGGTTCTCGGCTTTAGAGGTTAAATGGTAACTGGTTGCTTCTGAGAGGCTCAGCTAATACAATGTATCAATGGTTGTGTTACATTTTACAAAGCACTGATGTTGAAACAAGTGTTTCTGGTGATCTATTCTCAAACTGCAATTTATGGCAGCTCTGTCACACAGATTGGTACCACGACTGTCCTCAGTAGAGATTGATTCTGTGGCATGCAAATTATGCCCCAGAGCCCCCTAACTGGTTATAGTTTAACTCCTTGGTGACAGCATAAGACTTGTATGCAGCAGCCTATTGCTGTTGGCCCCTATCTGCTACATGTCACTGTATTGTTCTGAGGAGGATGCCTCCAGAACGGTCATCAACAGCTTACTGTCAACTACTAGTAATCGGTAGTACAGGCTTCTGCTTATGTCATCACTGTGCAGCCATTCACATACATTTATTCACCTTTTGTACTTGTTTACCACAGGATGGCGCTGTTTCCCATTTTCCTCAGCTTCACAATTACTACCCTCTTTGGTAACGCTATCGCCTTTGCAACTGGAGTCTTATATGGACTGTCTGCTCTGGGGAAGAAGTAAGTTGTTATGGATAAAAGTCATATATTTTTCTTTAGATGCATATTTCAGCTTTATGTGGCTGCTTTTAAGTTCAGTCACTTGCCACCTTCTTGTATCTCTGGAGGCTCCAATGGTGAGAGATCTCTAACAGAATTCCTCATTTTTCCAACTGTCACAGCTGTTACAAATCCAAATAATGATTGCACACTTCCCCATTGGGTACTGCTTACGTAAGTGGTATTTTTATGCCCACCAGCCCCATAACACCTTTTTGTAAACATAAAATAACACAATTTAGTTAACCTCATACTACTGTTATTGTATTGTCTATCTATCAAAAGGGATTGAACTTCGCTCTCATGATGTAATGATCTCTTTTCCCTGGTATGTTAGCTTTCACTACTGGAAGATCAATGCTGGTAGTTATTGGCACAGAGGTCTTGGTGCAGAAAGATGCTCCACCCTATGAACCCCATAACACTAACCCTCCCTGTAACCCTCTCACTAACATCCTCCTCCCCCCTCAACTCTGATACAAACCTGCCCCATCACCCATGCACAAACCACTGTATATACAGTGGAGAAAATAATTATTTGATCACCTGCAGATTTTGTAAGTTTGCCCACTTACAAAGAAATGAAGGGTCTATAATTGTCATAGATGTATTTTGAATGCTAGACACAGAATATCAACCAAAAATCCAGAAAAAACACATGATACAAATGCTATTAATTGAGTAAAATAAGTATTTGAACCCCTTACCAACCAACAATAATTCTGGCTTCCACAGATTGGCTACACTATGTGCTCATGTGGTACACAGATTAGTCCTGTCCATTTAAGAAGTTGCTCCTAACGGCAACGTGTTGTGTATAAAAGACACCAGTCCATAGAATTTTTCTTCTATTTCATACTCCCCATCATGGCAAGACCAAAGAGCTGTCAAAGGAAATCTGGGACAAGATTGTAGACCTGCACAAGGCTGGAATGGGCTACAAGACCATCAGCAAGAAGCTTGGTGAGAAGGACACAACTGTTGGAGCCATTATTTGCAAATGGAAGAAATACAAAATACCCATCAATCGCCCTCTGTCTGGAGCTCCATGCAAGATTTCGCCTCATGGGGTAAGGATGATCATAAGAAAAGTGAGGGATCAGCTCAGAACTACACAGGAGGAGCTTGTGAATAATCTCAAGGCAGTTGGGACCATAGTCACCAAACAAACCATTGGTAACACAATATGCCACCATGGATTGAAATCCTGCAGCACCTGCAAGGTCCCCCTTCTCAAGAAGGCACATGTACAGGCCCGTCTGAAGTTTGCCACTGAACATCTAAATGATTCAGAGAAGGATTGGGAGAAAGTGCTGTGGTCAGATGAGACCAAAATTGAGCTCTTTGGCATTAATTCAACTCGTCCTGTTTGGAGGAAGAAAAATGCTTACTATGAACCTAAGTACACAATCCCAACAATAAAAGCCTTGTTCTTTGGGGCTGTTTCTCTATTAAAGGTACAGGCCGACTTTGCCGCATTGAGGGGTCAAAAGACGGGGCCATGTATTGTAAAATCTTGAATGAGAACCTTGTTTCCTCAGCCAGAAGACTGAAGATGGGTCATGAATGGGTCTTCCAGCATGACAATGATCCAAAACATACCACCAATGATTGATGTAAGTGGATATTTGCACCTGTAGTTTATTAAAATGCCACAAGTTCTAACCTAGGGGCACCTGTTCTCTTCTTTTGTATATCTTGGAATCTGAACCCAACTTCCCTCTGAAAGCTTGCTCTGGTATATGGACTGTTGCAAACTATATACAGGTCTCGGCCCCTTTTTAATTCGTACTAAGAACTTCATAACAAGGACTAATCTGGTGGACTTTTTGTTATCACACATACTATGTGACAGCACTACTACCCTCAATGTTTTCCAAAACATACCGCCAAGACAACAAAGGAGTGGCTCAAAAAGAAGCACATTAGGGCCATGGAGTGGCCTAGTCAGTCTCCAGACCTTAATTCTATACAGTGCATCCGGAAAGTATTCACTTCGCTTCACTTTTTTCCACATTTTGTTATGTTACAGCCTCATTTCAAAATGGATTAATTTCATTATTTTCCTCAAACTTCTACAAACCATACTCCATAATGACAACGTGAAATAAGTACAATATACCCCCTGGGCACAGTCAGTATACAGACAGCTGTGTAGGGAGGTCGGTGTCCCCCTGGAAGTAGGTCCTCTCACACACACAAGGCAGTCGTGGAGAGGTGACTCGCTGTCAGGCAGATGACGAGCAGTGTGATGAGTACAGAGCCCCATTCCGGCTCCTCACATCACCGGACACTGACTTCAATGTCCTCCATTCCAAACCATACACTCCGCCCTCTTCCTCACCCCCACCTCCTCAGCGACATCCTACAGCTCCACCCTTCAGAGGTCACCTTCCCTCCTAATCCAGACGGAACAGGACTCCGCCCCCCGCAGATCGCCTTCTGAGTTCCTGAGTGATATGTGGGAGCCGCGGCACGAACGAGGTGGAGAGGGGGGTGCCTCTGACTGAAAGAGGGGGACGGGAAGATGCCAGGAGAGGCAGGGTATGCCATCGTGATTCAGCTGCTGTGCCGCTGATTATTTCAACACCCCTAGCGGCCGCCTAGTTTGCCTAGTGGTAGCGCCGGCCCTGTACTTATGTACATGTGATATTTTTTAAAACATTTTTTTTCCTATTCTAATAAATTTGCAAAGTTTTCAAACAAACCATTTTCCCACATTGTCATTATGGTTTTGTTTTTTTCTAGAATTTTGAGGACATTTTTAAAAATTTTATCCATTTTGGAATAAGGCTGTAACATAGCAATGTGGAAAAAGTGAAGCGCTGTGAATACTTTCCAGATGCACTGTAGAAAATGTATGGAGGGAGTTGAAACATCGAGTTGCCAAGCAAAACACCAAGAAACCTTAAGGATTTAGAGAAGATCTGTAAAGAAGAGGACCAAAATCCCTCCTGAGATGTGTGCAAAACCTGGTAACCAACTACAAGAAACGTCTTACCTCTGTGCTTGCCAACAAGTGTTTTTCCATCAACTACGTCCTGTTTGGTTTGGGGATCAAATACTTATTTTACTCACTGTACTGCAACTCCATTTATAGCATTTGTATCGTGTTTTTTTTTTTTTTTTTTTTTTCTGCATTTTTGGTTGATATTCTGCCTCTATCATTTAAAATACACCTATGATAAAAATTATAGACCCTTCATTTCTTTAAGTGGGCAAACTTACAAAATCTGCAGGAGATCAAATAATATTTTTCCCCACTATATGGTTCCTGGGATCTTTTGTGTTGAAGACCAACCCTTCCTATGCTGAAGGATCCTAGCACTGAAGAACCAGAACCTCCACCACCCCCCCCAGCTATCCCAGCTCTGCTCCTGCATTATTTGTGCTGTCAATCACATTGGTGTGGCGATAAGGTGACGCAACACCGTGACTAATTGTCTTTCTTCTCTATAGGGGTGATGCAGTTGCTTATGCCCAGCTTCAGCAACAGAAGAAGCAGACAGATGAAGAGAAACAGGCTGGGACATAAATAATGTAGAGCCTCACACCTAGCCGCTTAGCTTTTAACCAATTCCATTATTTTTTTTCTGATGTGATCTTAAAGACTTTTGGCCCATTTTGTATCTAAGAATGAGAATTCTTCCTCCTTTTTTTTTTTCTTTTTTTTTTTTTTTAACTGACGATCTAATTTTATAATAAACTTCAGATATTGGAAGTCCACATTTAAACAAGGAATCACAGACGTTCCAGTGGTTGCAGACCCAGTATTTTTGTCTTTTTTTTTTTTTTTTTTTTTTTAACTTGATAACTGAGCTGAATTTCACGTTTTGGATTTGGCGTTTAGTGGAATGCCAGTAGGGTGATCTGAATTTAGTTTCACTATCTTCACTCATTGACCATCTGAAAACTTTTAGCAGATGATATCAGAGTCTGGGAGTTTTGTGAATCTGCGCATCATGGTCCTCGGGGTGGCTTTGCTATCGGTAATGATCTGTTTAGTAATCTAAAGGTTCATGCATGATATTGTTTGGAAACCGTTTTGAGTGCAGTGAAGGACAAGAGTATCAAACATCATCCGATGTGGAAGACAATGTGATTGATTGGATTGTGTCCATGTTCCTGGAACCAGAAAAAACTTTAACATAAAGTCATTTGGGAAGATTGTTCTGAGAACCATTGCTACTAAGATGGAAGGTTTTTGAGCACAGTTTTTATTGGAAATATCACCCTTGACTGTTTAGAAGCCACTCTGGGATCATCTTTATTGTTTTTAGAGACTTTCTGCTGGTAGTAGGGTGAGGATGTCGCTGATGATTTGCTCTGCCCTAAAGTAGACTAAACCCGGTATTTTTCATAGAAATGAGCAGCTCCATTTTGTATCTTGCTGCTCCCAACTTTTATTAATAGTAGAAAAATGAAGAGCTGAAGTAGGGTGATATTCAGCAAAATAAAATGCAATTATTTGAGTGTTTTTTAGTAGGCCCGTAAGTCTGTGCTGACTTGGATTTTGTAGGCGGTTGTGACTGTCCAGCACTGCCAGGACTCCTCTTGACTCAGGAAAATCTACATGCAGGGATACCATCATCCTTTACTCTGAGATAAAATAAATATTTCAATACGGAGTTCATCCAGCAGGCTGGAAACTCTTCAGTTGGCAGAAAGTGCTCAGTGCTTGATCTTGGACTGACACCTCACAAAGCTCTTTGTCCAAATATTGCTCCAACATTCAGCGCAAGCCCCCAAACCTTGAATATCTGCATGGAGGAAATGTCGATTTTGCGGGTATGAGGTCAAAAAACAACAAACAAAAATTTCCAGCTCCCTTACCAGCCAGCCTGCATCAAACTGAATTGTCCTGTCAAACAGTTAATGTTTAAAACCAAGGGGGTTTAGTTAGCACACATTTGCAAATACATGCGTAAACCGCAGCGGCCTTGTCATGGCACCCCAGTGTACTGCAGTCCTAACTCCTATATATATGAGAGTCTCCTGAGTTGGAGCACATATATAATAATAGAAAGATTAAGGGCAAGTATGGACTGAACACCAAGCAATAACAGAATGGCGGCAAAGGTATCCAGTGCATATCCTCACCATTTCCCAAACTAGACAAAAAAATGGCAGCCACCCCAACCTATAACTGGCCTTTGCAGCAAGGAGAACATGGAAGGGTGACGCATGTCAAAAAACAAACACAAATTCCCAGCTCACTTTTCAGCCTGCAACTAACCGAATTGACCCCTGTCTAACGGTTTCTATTAAAAAACAAGGTGTCTAGTTTGCACACATTTGCAAATGCATGCGTAAGCCGCAGTGGCCACATCATGGCACCCCAGTGTACTGCAGTCCTAACTCCTATAAATATGAAAGTCTCCAGCGTTGGAGCCCACTCCTCCTTAAAGGTATAGGGACGCACCACTAAACGCCCAGCAATAGCACAATGGCCGCAAAGGTATCCAGCGTGTCCCCTCACTAATTCACCAACAGTACAAACAAATGGCAACCACCCCAACCTATAACTGGCCTTTGCAGCAAGGAGCACATGGAAGGGCGACACGTGTCAAAAATCAAACCTATGCCTATGAGGTCAGTGTGTCGTCACCAATTTTATGAGGAAGGTGTGTGAGCAAAATTTTTTTTTTTTCTATGAAAGTGTAGGTGTCCTTTAACTGCTTCTGGACCGCCTTCCGCACATTTACTGTGGCAAGGCGGCCTGGCTGCACGAAAGGCCGTACCTGTATGTCGCTTCATGCAGTAGCCTCTGGCGACGCGCGTGCGCTGATTAGACAGAGGGGGAGCCAATCAGCGTGTCCAGCGGACACAGTGTGCGCTGGCCACCCGCGATCATTCCCTATGTAAACAAGGCAGATCGTTGTTCTGACAGGGGAGAACATGGAGATCTTGTGTTCCTGCTAAGCAGGAACACGAATCTCTGTGTTTCCCCAGTCAGAGCATTCCCCACATAGTCAGGAAACACCTGCTAGGGGACACACTTAACCCTTTTGCTCCTGGTGTTAACCCCCACCCCGCCAGTGTTCTTAGTACAGTGTCCATGCATACTTTTAGCACTGATCACTGTATTCGTTTCACTGGTCCCCAAAAGACTGTCAGTTAGGTGTCCGATCTGTCCGCCGCAATGTTGCAGTCCTGATAAAAATCACCGCCATTACTAGTAGAAAAAAAAAAAAAAATTCCATAAAAATATCCCATTGTTTGTCGATGCTATAACTTTTACGCAAACCAATCAATATACACTTATAGGGAATTTTTTTACCAAAAATTTGTAGCAGAATACATATTGGCCTAAATTGATGAAGATTTATTTTTTTTATTGGATGTGTATTCTAGCTGAAAGTAAAAAACATTGTGGTTTTTCTTTTTTTTTTTTGTTTTTTTTTTTTTTTTTTTTTTTTTTTTGTTTATAGCGCAAAAAATATAAACCGCAGAGGTGATCAAATATCACCCAAAGAAAGCTCTATTTGTGGGGAAAAAAGGACATCAATTTTACTTGGGTTCAGTCACGCAATTGTCAGTTAAAGTAACGCAGTGCCGTATCGCAAAAAATAGCCTGGTCATGAAGGGGGGGGGTAAACCTTCCAGGGCTGAAGTGGTTAACATGTCCCTTCTCTCTTGCTAGTGAGAGTGAATGAAGGATGGGTCCTTTCACACATGGATTTTCTGGCAATTTGAAAATTCTTTATGATGGCTGGGCCATTAAAAGGGCTAATTTTTTTGCTTTTTAGGGTAGTCCTGTTTAGGCCGGTAACTCCAACTGTGGATTGGGACAGGATCTGGCTGTTTATGGCTATTTTAGGGGCAGTTCCCTACAAGCAGGGTCTCTATAGGAGCTTGGCATAGGAGCAGTCCCCATCTCTCAGCCTCTTTGAACAACTGCAGGGCAGAGGAGGGCAGTAACCTGGATGGAGGAAGAATATATATATATATATATATATATATATATATATATATATATATATATATATATATATATATATATATATATATATATATATATATATATATATATATATATAATATAATATAATTTCTGTCCTCAGAGTCGCATAAACAGACATGAGATGTAGCAGGGCAAACGCAGAAAATGCCATCTCTCTCATCACCTGTGGCAGACACGGAGATCATTGACATGCCTTTTTCTTCACTTCTGCTCCACGCTCTGTCTCTTTTTATAGTTTTAATTTTGAAAGAAAACATGACAGAGCAGAGGAAGAGCTTTTTTTTATCAAGTTCCAAGCAGAGTTTGAAGGGCTGGTCCACTTAGAACTGGAAATTCATTTTTTTAAATGGATGCTGGAGGGTTCAACCACCTTTTTTATATCCCTGAAGGACTTGGTGATCCCTGGGTGGGTCCTCGGTTCTACATCGCTGCTGCTCTTCCTGCAGCTTTTACATCTTGCTTCTACTCCTCTTTGGATTTTATGCTACAAAATGGTGGAAGAAATTTGAGCTACTTTCTGTAAAACCGCACAGTCATCATCAAACGCTTTAAAAGTAGAGACTACTGGGATATCAACAGCAGAATGGACTCTTGTGCATAGATAGAATGTTAACAAATACTGAAAAACTCATTTTATTGTAAGTCACTTATATTGTTTACATAGTTTAAATTACTAGGATATGATAAGGGACATTATTTAGGACACAATGGGGGAGATTTATCATCTTTGTTGTTTATCAAGACAGTGCGAAGTAGGAGCAGAATTGTGTTTTATTATCCAGATTCGCTATAGACTCGCACCTTGTCTCCAAAATCGCCTCTCAGAAGCTCAGGAATAACAGTGGTCAAATATAAAACATGGCCAGACTAATTCTTACAGCTCTGTCTGTTTTCAAGGATAACTGTGTTTTTAACTTTTAAAAGAAATGGTTTAAAGATCCCCCCCCCCCCCCCTTTCTTACCTGAGCCCGATCTGATCCAGTGATGTGCACAAGTGCAGCCGCTGTCTGTCTCCTCACTGGACGGTACGTATGGAAAATAAGTGTTACAGATGTTTTCATATTTATTGTGGCTGTTTATCCAGGAGCACACAGGATCACAGACCGGCATAAAGCACATGTAAATCCTCCTTGAATAAGAGGCAGCAACCAGTCTCCCCAGTGCATTTTATTTATTTTTTCCTAGGAGTAATAGTGAGATATGTTTTAGGAGAACTTTCTTAAATTGTGTCTGTTTTTTTCTGAGCGAACTTAATTTGTTTTGTGTAATTATAACTTATTAGAACAGGATGTACTAAACTAATATTTACTAGGAACTTCAAACCTTGCAGCTGAGCGATGCCATAGGTTCATCAGTGATCACATCTCAAATTTTGGTTTTGGAAAATAAGGCAGAGCAAAGGGTGACATCCAAATTTAGTAGCCCATCCATCCATCCAACCAGACAGCTGTTTCCTGGACATCTATGTAATATGTCTGGTTGCCACATTTGTCACATCCTAGTTGCTCTCTCCATTCCTAATTAAACTTGGAAAAGTCCGTCATTTCATTCATGGATGTTTTGTTGCATGATGTTGCAGAACTAGTTTAAGTTATACACAAAGGAACATATGGCTTAAAGTGAATGTAAACCCAATTTTTTTTTTTTTTAATGTCATAATATAGAGTATAAGATTTCCTATCATTTGAGCCCAGTCTTGCCACAAAGAGTTAATCCAGCTCTGAGCAATCCCCTTTTTTATAGTTCAATTAGATAAATCTTGACAAACAGAGAAAAACTTTGTCAAATCCTCCCCCTTGCTGTGAGTGACAGGTGATTTACATCTCGTGCACTAGCCTAAGACATGCATTATTTTTTAATTCCCTCCCCCTCCTTTCTTCAGCAGCTCTGCAAGGATTGGATGTTCCACACCTCACCATGATTTGGCATGCTGAAGTCATGTGGTTACTTTCCTGTCTTTTCACTGGATGTTAGAGATCATAGCAGAAGTTCAATGTTAGAAATACACAGGAGAAAATGCATATTGACAAGGGGAGTGTAGAGGTGGGCGGGGAGTCTACTGACATCACGACTCCACCCACCGAGCTCCAGACAACAGACCCACCCACAGAATATGCAGTTTTTCGGCTATAAGAACAAACAGAGGGGAGACATTTGACAGGTAAGGATACATGCAGGAGGCATGTATATCCTTATAGATAACCCCTATGGCAGTAGTTTAGAAAGGATGACATTGGGTTTGCATCCACTTTAATGAATTCTGTACAAATCAAAGCTGAAGTCTAAAACTGGCCACCCTGTGGAACTCCAAGTTGTCTTATGATTTTCACAAATGGTACCAAAGAACTGAGCTTCCCTTGTAGTAATCTGGTCATAAAATACGTGATTAGGAGTGTTTTGGAAATGAGCAACGTCAACCTTGCAATTCTTTTTAAAAAATAATGTTTTAGGCTCGGTTTCCACTAGTGCGACTTTTCATGCGCTTTGGGACTGAAAAGTCGCATGATAAGTCGTACCCCATGATTTCCAATGAGTACCGTTCATATCTGTGCGATTTCAAAGTAGTCCCTGCACCACTTTGGTCCCACTTTGATGTGACTTGAGGTCCATAGACCTCAAGAATACACAGGCATTGCTTCAAGTCGCGGCCAAAATTGCAGCAAAATCGCGCGACTTTGGGGTTGCAATAGTGGAAACCGAGCCTTATAGAGCAATTTTTGGCTGTTACAGGAATAGACAATGGCACCCAATTCAGTTCTTGGACAAATGTATTTTTTTTTTTTTCACTTTAGCCCTGGCAAAAATATTTTCTTGTTAATGGGAATCCCTAAGGGCAACTTCAACCAAAATTATAACTGTCTCTCTGAGTGGAACTTCGCATGGTGCTAACCTTTGTCAAATCTTCATTTCTCTGTGGCGCTGCTACTCCTGGCACAGTGGGGAACCAATAGGGAGGTCCTTTTTATCCTGCCAGCAGAGCTAGTTGTTAAAGCGGTAGTAAAGGAAAAAAGTCCCTGCAAGGCATTGTCATAATGTGCTAGTATACATTGCATACTAGCGCATTACGATAGACTTAACCTTGAACGAAGCCCTCCAGCACTGTGATGTCACCGCTGAGAGGGTTGACACCCTTCCCCTGGTCTTCCTTCTGGGTTGGCGGCCTTACATGAGTTTTCGTGGGTGCAAAGACGTCACTCCTGCTCTTGTGCGCAGGAGCCGCCGTTTACGGCATGGGCTCTGAAGGCCTGAAACTGTAAGCCGCACCTTCAGAGTGCATTCGCCAGTGATATCATCGGCTGCATTGTTCTCTGAATAACTCCAAAACTGTGCAAGTTTAGAAGATATTCGCAGATCCTACAGGTAAGCCTTATTATAGTGGTGTAACAGAGTTTACTACCACTTTAAAGTGGAACTTTAGTCAGAAAATAAAGCTCTGCTAGATCACCTCAGGCTGGCCCTTTTTTTGGGCCTGAATGTAAAAATAAGTGCCTAAACTGTTTAAAATCCGGTAATACGCTGTCTCACCCTGCTCTGCACATGCTCAGTTGCTCTCTATTTTTAGGCTCTGGGCTATAGCAAAATGGCAGACTCAAGCAAGCAAAAACAGTAACCACGCTGGAGACCATTTACAGCACACACTGATTTTTGTAGCATAACTATTAATGTGGAATGTTTGTTCCTTGATGAAAATGTTTTATTTTTATCAAGTTCTTGTGGGTAAAGTTCCACTTGAACCAGTCAGAACTTTCTCCGCATTACCATGTTAAATCCACTAGAGGGTGCTGGGCACAAGAATACCATGTACTGTTCCTTCTGGTGGATTTATCATAGAAATTCTCAGAGGCAAGACAAAAATAGGCAAAGAAATATTGTGAGTGTTCAGTGTGTCGCTAAATAAAAAAAATATATACTTATTTATCGATTTGGTGAGATTCCTCTTTTGTCATTTTTGCAGGACAGGAAATAAAAAAAAAAAAAAATAACAAATTGCACTGCAAAGGACACTGGCACCAGTCAAAACCATTACCACTAGCTGCCATCTTTTCCAGACAGTATTTTAATCCCTAAAGAGGGGGGGCATTGTGCAAGCCCCTCATAACACATTGGCTGTTTTATCCTGTTTATGATCTAATATACATGTTTGGGCTCTTGATTGTTTCCAAACTTCATGAAATCCAAACCTGACCAGTTGTACCCCTCTATCCCTCATAGTGGGTGGAAGCATCCAGTCTTGCCATTGACAATAGGCGTTCTCAATACTGTTCTGCACCTTTAGTATCTGTGGCCTTCATTTTTTGTATGACTATAGATCTGCACAATGATAGGATTGTTTCATTCTTTGCGCTTTTTTTTTTTTCCAGTCATTTTACAAAAGCAACAGAAATTTTTGAGCAAGGTGCAGGAATTCCGAGGCTCCTATCGCAGTCTATCACCCCGCTAGGAACGCTTGTAATCAGCCATTTGTTACGTCTTACCAGATTACTGCAAACAGCTCCAGTCTTTGTTGTACCAGGCAAAAAATGTGTATAAATAGCTTATGTATCAGTCAAGATGGCTGCAGCTCTCTAACCTTTTATTGGCTGGTGGACCATATGACTGCACTCATAGGTGTGCGGAGCCTATTGCATTAGGGCAGGGGTCTCAAACTGGCGGCCCTCCAGCTGTTGCAAAACTACAACTCCCATGAGGCAATGCAAGGCAGACCGTTACAAGCATTACACCCTCAGGCAGATGCATGATGGGACTTGTAGTTCTGCAACAGCTGGAGGGCCGCCAGTTTGAGACCCCTGCATTAGGGTGTACACCTCAAAGCTCATGCCTTTCTTTGCAGCCTCAGCCCCATGGGATAGTGAATGAATGGTTTGTGCTGAGTGGCTTCCTGTTCATTCACAAACTGAAGCATAGTAAATGCAGTTTACTATGCTTCAGTTATGAATGGATACAGTGAGTGAGCGAGTTTATTAGAAAAGTAATGTGCTGGTAAATTACATATTGACTAGCCCTTTCCCCCGCTCCCCATCCTGAAACAATCTCTGCAGCAGCCAGGGGGAAAGGAGGTCAGCCAGCAGCACTGCAGGGAAGCTGGGGCAGTAGGGGAAATCGGCACCACACAGAGTGATTAGGATGTGCCCAGACACACCTGGCACACCCCCTATGCACACTTATGATCATGCTACATGGTAGCCTCCATTGTGGCTGTTTGTAGACAAGCAACTCTCGATCCTGCTAGTACAGGCTTGTTATTTTCTGTTAAAATATTTGCAGCAATGGTTGATACTCATCCCAATTTGTTTAATAAGGCAATGCAGGGTGCAGGGAATGTGTGCAATTGGAAGTAACCCACAGCAACCAAAACCATCTCTGAATCCTCATTGGTTTCTCTGGCTTGCAACACTTTGCATTGCCCTCTCTAAACCAGCCTGATGTATTGTCTTTTATGATTATTTGATGCAAATTGTAACAATTTTGTGAACACTAATGTGTTATACTGTGAACTAGAATTGTATATTTATTTATGTAGCATCTTACCAGCACAATTTTTTCTCTTGGTAATTTCTAGCAGATATAACAATTTACTAATCGCATTAATAAATACACTACGTTAATACTTTTTAAAAGTGCTGTAATTTTAATAATTTCAGGTACTGAAGTAGTCCTCTTAATAGTTACTTAATTTTGAGATTTATTGACTTCCTGTCTATGCAGTGAATAAAGATGATACCTTTCTACCTCCAAATGTCACAATCTATTGTTTGTCTGTTAGAGGGGCAGCATCCCCAAGAAAAATAACTGATATTTTTGTGATTGATGGATGCTGAGGTTTTATTTAGAAAAAGGGAAAACAAGGGGGCGCCAGCTTAGTGCAGCATCAATGGGTTTATTACGATTAAAAAGCAAACAGCGTCTAGTCAGTAAGGGAAACCAAGCCCAATGTTCCAGGAGGTGACGAGAGCCACTGTGGGACACAAGGCAGGATTCAATGTCACACCTAGGGAGGGCTGGTTGCTATGGTGATGCGTTTCGGAACTCCTATTGGTTCCTTTCTCAAACCAATGGCTCACCGCACCTAGGAACATTTGGACTTGATTTCCTTACTAACTACACGCTGCTTGCTGTCACAAGCAGCTCTCCTGGTGGACAGCTTCCATCCAATGTGGCATGGTTGCAGATAAGCTCTTTGATTTTATATTTCTGTGAGTTTGCATTTGGCTTTTTAATCATAATAAACCCATTGATGCTGCACTTAGCTGGTGCCCCTTGTGTTCCCTTTTTTTTTTTTTTTTTTGTAATATCAGAGATTTGGTTCTGTCTAAGGTGGGTGGAGCTACCTACTGAAGTACCTTCCTATGCGATTTTTATGAACATTATATGAACTACCTATGCTACACAAGCATGGGTAGAGGCTAACTCGTGCACGGTGCATTGTGCAGAGGTTATATTTAGGCTGATTTCCAATATCCCTGTAAATAGTTCAATTGGGCCAAGCTGGCCCAAACAAACTAATTGCTGCACTTGCTGGGCACACTGTATAAACTGTGTGTAGCCTCAGCTACATAGAGTATACAATGCTGTGTTCCTACAGTGAGGTAGGGGCTTCCTGTCTCACGCCTGAAACAAAATGGAGTCGGTCCACGCTCCTCTCAGCCATATACAGGAATCTTTGTATTTTAAGAATAAATACAGTTCTTTCCCCGATTGGCTGAAGCAGAAAGATGGACAGATGACATCATTTATTCTGACTCAGCCAATCAGAGGAAGCTTTGTATTCCTTCATAGAATACAAAGCTTCCTGTGAATGACTGAACAGTGCTCGGACTGACTCCGGGAGCGGGATGGGTAGTCCTTGTCTCACTGCCAGAACACAGCACTGTGTACCATATGTAGCTGAGGCTGCATACAGTTAATACATTGCTCCCAGTAAGCACACCTGTTAGTGCAGTAAATAGTTTGGACAAACATTTGCAGGCTTTAGGCTTGGTTCACACATAATACAGTCGTTGATTGCACAGGAAGCTGCGTGTCCCTGTTCTCCGTTTCTGGGCCGAATCTTTGCCTGAATTTGGCCCTGAGACGGAGCCAAAGACGCACAGCGTTTCTGTTCAAGCCGCTCCGCAGCCGCCCTGAAGATATGTGAACCGGCTCCATAGGGAGCCGGTCACAATCTCCTACCATGTGAAGTGGATGCGGAAAATTCGCATAGGTGTGAACCCAGCCTTAAAAGAGACATTGACCATGAAGATCAACTTTAAACCACTTTACCATTTCATCTACAGTGCCTTGAAAACGTATTCACACCCCTTGAAATTTTCCACATTTTGTCATGTTACATCCAAACATAAATGTATTTTATGTGATAGACCAACACAAATTGGCACATAATTGTGAAGTGGAAGGAAAATGATAAATGGTTTCAAATATTTATTTGTAAAAAAATAATTGAAAAAGTGTAGAGTGCATTTGTATTCAGCCCCTTTTACTCTGACGCCCCTAACTAAAATCTAGTGGAACCAATTGCCTTCATAGGTCACCTAATTAGTAAATAGAGTCCACCTGTGTGTAATTTAATCTCAGGATAAATACAGCTGTTCTGTGAAGCCCTCAGAGCTTTGTTAGAGATGAGACCAAAATTGAACTTTTTGACCTGAAAGCAAAACGTATGTGTGGAGGAAAACTAACACTGCACATCACCCTGATCACCCTGAACACACCATCCCCACCGTGAAACATGGTGGTGGCAGCATCATGTTGTGGGGATGCTTTTCTTCAGCAGGGACAGGGAAGCTGGTCAGAGTTGATGGGAAGATGGATGGAGCCAAATACAGGGTAATCTTAGAAGAAAACCTGTTAGTCTGTAAAAGACTTGAGACTGGGGCAGAGGTTCACCTTACAGCAGGGCAACGACCCTAAACATACAGCCAGAGCTACAATGGAATGGTTTATATCAAAGCATATTCATGTGTTTAGAATGGCCCAGTCAAAGTCCAGACCTAAATACAATTGAGAATAAGTGGCAAGACTTGAAAATTTCTGTTCAGACGCTCTCCATACAATCTGACAGAGCTTGAGCTATTTTGCAAAAAATAATGAGCAAAAATGTCACTCTCTACATGTACAAAGCTGGTAGAGACATCTCCAAAAACACTTGCAGCTGTAATTGCAGTGAAAGGAGGTTCTACAAAGTATTGACTCCGGGGGTCTGAATACAAATGTACCCCACACTTTTCACATATTTATTTGTAAAAAATTTTGAAAACCATTTATCATTTTCCCTCGACTTCACAATTATGTGCCACTTTGTGTTGGTCTATCACATAAAATCCTGATAAAATACATTTATGTTTTTAGTTGTAACATGACAAAATGTGGAAAATTTCAAGGGTTATGAATACTTTTTTAAGACACCGTGGGGTTGATTTACTAAAACTGGTGCACTCAGAATCTGGTGCAGCTGTGCATGGTGGCCAATCAGCTTCTAACTTCAGCTTGTTCAATTAGGCTTTGGCAATAAAACCTGGAAGCTGATTGGTTTCTCTGCAGAAGTGAGCCTGATTTTGCACTCTCCAGCTTTAATAAATAAACCCCTGTATATTGGGAGCTCAGTTTGTGAGATCTCTGCACTGAGTTTCTGAGGCTATATCCTGACTGTGACCATTGTGTGGGATTTTTTGTTTTCTTTTTTTTTTATTATGTGGAATGAACATAAGGATGGGGGACACCCAAAATTCCAAGCTGGACAGAGTTTAAGATTTAGGCATCATGTTGGAATATTCAAGACCTACCGAATATGAAACTGGGGCTGAGTCAGACCCCCCAGGTTTAACCTAACTAAAATATCACGTTTTCGATGGATGGACTGTTTAAGTTATGGGAGCTCAACCTGTGTCCCATGAGGCATTGCAAGGTGCAGACAATAACAAGCATGACTCCCAAAGGCAGAGGCATGATGGGAGTTGTAGTTCTCCAACAGCTGGAGGGCCACAGGTTGAGCACCCATGGTTTAAGTGGTTTTAAGAAGAGCCAGCGTACAGCTGCCATATATCTGCTGCTGTTAAGAGAATAAAGGCAACCCTACGATTGCTGTGGCCGAGCCTATTTTCCATTTATATGGAAATGAGCCCTAGGTCTGCAGGATTGTAAAAACAACTACAAATGCAATTATCATGGATCCCGTCCGACTTCATACCATTTTGGCCTCCTGCTTCTCTTGTAGGTATTAAATAAATGTAATGTACTTTGCACCATACCGTTAATCTTTAAATGGCTAATTAAACTGGACTTCAGACAAATGGCTACGTGCATATAATGGAAATGTTTCACTTGCCATATGATTTCTAATTTTTTTCAGCCAGTCTTGTGCAGAAGGCTTCTCTGCCAGGCAGCACAGCCAGGTCCCTTGACACAACAGGACATGAAAGCAAATCTCCCCGGTGGGAACAGTCATCTAATCCTTCCCCCATTCCATCCAAAACTAAAAAAAAAACCCTTGGAGTGCTGGTTTAATCATTGTTCCACAGAGAAGGCATTTGCTGGGGAATGGAATTACATTTCTCAATTATTATTGCTTTTTACCTATTTCTTTGACTATAACAAGTAAAAGCAGAACAAGTCTGGAGGGAGAGCCAAGGAAATGTGTGTTTGCTAATGTCCGGTACACGTCAGTGCCAGCTTCCCACAAACAAATGGCGTAAGAGGTGAGCACACAAACACTTCCAGTAATAGCCACACTGTCCTGAAGTTTTACTTTGAGTTAAAGTGAACCTGTCAACTTCTGACTTGACTAAAAATGACCCAGCGCTTAATGCACTCTTTAGTCTGTGTATGTGACGTGATCTCTGCTAATAGGAAGAGAGTTCAGGGCAGATGCAGACCTGGCCATTCAGTGGCAACTTTCCTCCCCTTTGGCAGAAGCCACACGCAGTGTTGGTCATGCAACTTTTACTGCAGGAGGAAAGAGTTTAGACAGGATTAAAAAAAAGATGTATTTGACATCTCAATTATTTTAATTACGGTAGTGAATATGATTCTACACTTAGAAAAACACAAGTCTTGTAACTAATTTACAATGTATACATTTACTTACAGTAAATGGCTATTTATCCATGTGTGTTTTGCTTTTTGAATGCACTTTTGGGTGTCAGAAATTCATTTCCAGAATCTTACGCTTAATCCAGGGCCTGTGTACCACAAACACATCAGACTGTCCCACATACTATGACCGCAAAGCAACACAGTGGTGAAATCTGAATTTAATCTCCAGTGCACTGACCATTGCACCTTAAATATAGTCCACAGTGGTGGATCAACGTTTTAGTCTCAGAGGTGCCTTTAGTGTACGTTCAGACTCATTGAAGACCTAGAATTGTTTTTTTGAACCTGTCTCTTTGGCACACATCCAGTTTTGGTAGCTCCAAGCTACTGGTTAAATTTCACAACAGTCTTTCCGCCTCAGCATTAGAAGGCCTTCCTTGACTATCTCATGAAAGAACGTCGACCTGATTGGAAGTAGCATTCGATCTGCTCCAGTGTCCGCCCTTTGGTTTCCGGCACAGCAAAGTAGGTGAAGATGAGGCAGCACATACAGATGAAGGTGAAGAAGAAGAAAGGGGTCTCCAGCTGGAAGGCGCTCTGAAAAGATAAAGAAATTTGTTCAACTTTTATATGTCAGATGAGAGGAAATCCACCAGCTTTTAAATTGGGGTCTCTCAACTTATTAAACAAAGAGCCAGTTTATTGTCCTTCAGGCTTTAGGGGTGCTGGACTGTAGCCAGTGTGAGTAAAAAATGTCCTGGCTTCAGTGGTCATCATTGGTTTTAATAGGAGGAATAGTGCCTCTTTGTTGGATTTAGCAGGAGGACTAGTGCCCCATGGTTGGTATTAATAGGAGGAATAGTGCCCCCATTGATGGTGTCAGTGGGAGGAATAGTGCCCCATCATTGGTCTTGGAGGAATAGTGCTCCATCGATGATGTCAGTGGGAGAAGAGTGCCCCATTAATGGTGTCAGTGGGAGGAATGGTCACCTATCATTGGTCTTAGTAGGAGGCATAGTGCCCAACCAATGATGTCCGTGGGAGAAGAGTGCTCCATTAATGGTGTCAGTGGGAGGAATGGTGCCTCATCATTGATGTCAGTTGGAGGAATAGTGTCCCAAGGGCTGGATAGAAGCAAGCAAAGGGCTGCATCTGGCCCCCGGGCTGCAGTTTGGACCCCACTGGTTTAGAAGAATGGTAACAATTACAATATGTATGCAAATTATAGCACCTTTATCATATAACAATATAAAAAGACAATGTTCAAGTGCTTACCACGACAGGGAGGAAAGCCTCAGTAAGAACAAAGCCGGTCATCCAGCTGACCACCACACATAGACCAGATGCCACTCCGCGAGCTTTTAGTGGCAGAATCTCAGACATCAGGAGCCAGGTGACTGGACCCCAGCCAAAGGCATAACCTGAAGAGGAGACAGAGTGCACTCAGTTCTTTACTATAACAGAACCAGCACAGATACTAAGAATTATGTCTGGCATACTGAACAAGAGAAGTGCGACTGTGCTGCGTCCACACGTTCAAATAAGAACCGATACAGAAAACTATACCTTGCCTACAGAACAAGACAAATAGTACCTAGCAGAATTCATACATACAGAATAATAATAAAAAAATTCAAACCTGCATACAAAACATGAAAAGTGCTGTTGTTCCCCGGCATACAGAACAAGAGAAGTGGTACTGTGCAGCAGTAAACGGATTCATATCACAGTATGGTGAATATTAAATCGTCACAAACACAGACTATGAATGCTTTCTATGCAACGCACATGACATAATGAGTTATACTGTATTTACACCTACCTAAAACATACAACATGATGCATATAAGGGGGATAACAGTCAGATAGTTTGGTTCTACGTGAGGCCCAGGCCCAATCAGTGTCATATTGAAGGTTGTGGAATTGTGTTTTGCGTCGACTGTGAAATGAACATAGAGGCCCATTGCCAGGGAGGAGACCATCATCAAAGAGCCTAAATGATATAAAAGGAGAGAGATGAAGGTCATCTATTATGAGGAAAACATTTGTAGCTGTATTACCTTTACATGGCTATGTTTATTTCTGTGGTTACAACTGTTGTTTGAGCGCATTCAGCTGTTACATATGGTGACAATCTCTTTTTATTTTTCTCTAAGAAGTGAAAGTTTTTTTTGCTTTTGGTCGTATTTATTGGATAAATTCTCTGTAGGAGAATTGGCACTTTTGGTGCTTATCACTGACAATGGCACCCACTGGTAAACCTGAACCTGCAATTTGCTCTGCATGACAGATTATCTGCTATGGATTTTTAGCATTATGTGAACCAATAAAATTTGTAGCTATTACCAATCCACTTCCAGATAACATTGCTCCATAATGCACACTGGCTTAAAAATCGCTGCTTCTACAGGAGTTCTGTGTTCTGCCTGTAGAAGCAGCTAATGTTATCCTATGTGTCCATGCACATTAGGACGATTAGAGGCATATTTTAGGCTTAATGTTTAGAGGCAGGCAAAAAATCCCTTCTGCTTTGCGTTTCTGACTGGAGCTTTCTGGCAGAAAAAAAACACAAAAAAACTTCTAAACTCGCCTAAACTCTGTACAAAAAACACTCTATATGAGCCTTTTTTCTGCCAAGGGAACTGGAGTTTTTTTAAGCCCAGTTTGCATGGAGCCTAAATAAGCATGGTTTCAATGAGTGAATTGGAAATTTGTAGCAAACATTCACTATATATTTGGTGAGCCAGTTCACTTATCTATAGTGCCTGTCCAGCACAATCTGTCACATCGCGTGCAAATGATTGTGCCAGACATGAGAAACATTAGATTGAGGTCAGAAGATCAGAATCGCACATGCTGTGGAATGATATTGATATTGCTCCAGCCAAGAATACACGTTGATTGCCTGTGCTTCAATATTATCACTGATGAATAAAAGCTGCAGAGCAAATGTGCTTCTTCCAACTGAATATTCAGCTGACAAATGAAAAAAACAAGATGCTACACACCAACCTGAGTTAACTACAAATTTATTGAGCAATAATTCTCCTGAAAAAATACAAGCATATAGAACCCCTAATAACCCTGTGACCTCCTAAAATTCCCACCTAAAAACCCCTTATGACCCAGCCCTGACTGGGTACAAATGTACTGTATCCTGTATACACAGGATGACTATGCAATGTCCTCTGGCCAGCTGAATACTGAATATACAAAAATAGGGAAAAATGTGAATCCCACTAGTAGAAAAATGTAGTATTCACCCTATAGATAAGGGGGTGTTGTCTAAATATAATATCTACAAACACCAACCTGCACTAACTACAAATTTAATGCTCCTGAAAAAATACAAGCATATAGAACCCCTAATAACCCCGTGACCTCCTAAAATTCTCACCTAAAAACCCCATATGACCCCGCCCTGACTGGGACCAAAAGACCACCCTCGTAATAAAAAATGGAAGAATGAGGGATGTGGAATGCAGTCCCCATAGGGAGCTGAGCCCCCCCTTCCCTAAGCAGCGCCTCCCCCCAAAACACAGATGTAAGGGCCCTAAACCACTCAACCAAGGATCAGTTTAGCAGCCAAATCGGCTGGGATTATCCCTTGCAGTGCTTCATTCGCCCATTGTGGCTTTAAGGTGGAGTACCGCACCCAGTAGGAACAAGGGCAACTCATGATACTTGGTTGGGTGGTTTAGGGCCCTTACATCTGTGTTTTTGGGGGAGGCGCTGCTTAGGGGAGGGTGGGCTCAGCCCCCTATGGGGACTGCATTCTACATCCCTCATTCTTAGATTTTTATTGCGAGGGTGGTCTTTTGGTCCCAGTCAGGGCGAGGTTTGGGGGGAGTTTTGGGAGGAGGCGCTGCTTAGGGGATGGTGGGCCCAGCTCCCTACAATGGACTGCATTCCACATCCCTTGTTCTTCCATTCTTTTTGCGAGGGTGGTCTTTTGGTCTCAGTCAGGGCTGGGTCTTGTGGGGTTTTTAGGTGAGAATTTTAGGAGGTCACAGGGTTATTAGGGGTTTTATATGCTTGTATGTTTTCAGGAGCATTAGTGATAAACTTGTAGTTAACTCAGGTTGGTGTTTGTAGATATTATATTTAGACAACACCCCCTTATTTATAGGGTGAATACTACATTTTTCTACTAGTGGGATTCACATTTTTCTCTATTTTTGTATATTCAATATTCAGCTGGCCAGAGGACACTGCATAATTATCCTGTGTATACAGGATACAGTACATTTGTACCCTGAACTGACGGTATTGTCAAAATAGACAATTATTATCTCTTAAGTCTGTAGTCTGATGTTAATTTAGGCTAGCCATAGATGAGTCTGTTTTTTTGTTTTCTTTCAACCAGCGGGCTGAATGAAAAAACTGACCAGATTCCCCCATCCACACATTTGAGCTGGATGGGAAAATCCTCCCTGCTGTGCCATTGTATTCTAACAGGGAGACTTGACTTCCCCACCATCTGAATACACAGATTAGTGCTGTGGGCTATAACCTGCAGTGCTGATCAAGAGGAATTTTCCAGCAGGACAGTTGTACAGAAGTCAATCAGTAGATGGACTTTTGTAAAGCCACAGTGCCCATACATGGATTAAAATTTGGCCAGTCCCTACTGAACTGGCTGAATTTCAATTGATCTATGAACAGCTTTACTGTGCTCCAAGTCTTTTTTTCTTTATCAGTATGTATTAGGGTTCTTTCACATGGGGCGGACTCTGCCTGCGATCCGCCTGCCCAGCAGGTAATCTGATCCCCGCTGAGCAGGCAGGTGACAAGTCAATGCCCGCTTTGCTTATGCAGTGTGGACACATCCCGCTCTCCTGTAAGGGTGGTCGGATGTAAACGGACCACCTGTCCATTTACAACCAGCTGCCATCGGATCCGCTGGAAGGAAGGGGACTGGATCCCCATCCATCCATCTGTTTTTAGCAAATCTGATTGGATGTAGGCAGTTGTAAACAGACACATGTCCATGTACACCTGCCGCTCCATAGAAGAGAATGGAGGTTCCGATCATACCCGATTGGAACATTCATGTGAATGGGGCCTAAGTTTTGGTGATAATGACTGAGGTAACCTGCAGTGAATTAATACAGAAAGTGAATTGCACATTGAAATACCCCCCCCCCCTTTTCAGGATTGTTTTCTAATACAATACACCTAGTTCTGATTTGCTACACCTTCTGTATACCCAATTAAACACTTACCAGAGATAAAGAGCAGAATTTTCCTTCCAGCTTTATCCATAACAATGGCAGAAACCAGGACTGACACCAGTCTTACCAGTCCAACAAGTGCAGCATCATAATTTCCTTTCTAAAGAGGAGGAAAAGAGAAACGTATCAGTCAAGCCACCCCAAATACTACGTGACAAGATATCTGGGTAATATAAGGATCACAGAATAGCTGAACTGGAAAATATACAAGATCTTGAAAAAGTTTTTTAGTATATAAATTAGATTCTTGAATACTCCTCATTGACAATACTGTAAGTGTAAAATAAATGAACAACTAATACTGTAACTATAGTAAGGGAGGAGTAGAAAGGAACAAAAAGGAGATTATTAGAATTTTTGTTTGGGAAAATATAAAATGTATGTTAGCTGGGTGACGTATTGAAAAAAATAAAAATTAAAAAATAAATACATTTATTGAAATTCCTGATGACAAAGGTTTGATGCAGTGGGTAAAACAGAAACTTGGCTTGAATAAAGTCATGACTAAATAATGATTTTGGAATGGATAAAGAAGTAAAAAATGTTGACTTGGTTTGTTTGTAAAATGTTTAATAACACTTAATTACCTTCTTTCTTGCACTGCAGGAAAACTTTATTTTTTTTATAATACTGAATTATTCTAAGATTTTAATCCAGGGAATGAAACCTACTTTTTAGAGTCAGAAATTGCCCCCCTCATAACTACCTGATAATATTGTCCAAAGTTTTGTTGTGCTTTCCTTTGCAATAAAACTACTGGAGGCTATACAAGGTTGAAGTTCATAGTCAAGATTGTTTATTTCGAATTTGTAACTACATAACTATGGCGCTGACAGCATTATCTCTGTAGATATGGTTTATTATTGTGCTGTCACACAGTAGGTGACAGTGTTATCACTAATTTACTGATAATGCACAATGTTTAGGGGCTGGAGATAATAACCCGGTAACTCTGGGTCAATATAGGGTAGGTGAAAAGGTTCCCAATCCTTTCTGCAAAAAGAGCTTTTTCTTTCATGTTTCACCCCTCTAATTGCCAGGTAAATATGGAGAAAAGTTAATTTATCTCCTGTGTATGAACATCTTCATCCACAAGTTGTACATTAGCAGGTCTGAGCCTGAAATAAAAACTTTGAGGATTAGTTCACCTTTACCAAAAAACTGCCTATGCAGATGAGGGGCATCTGTAGATAGAAATAAACCGTGCATCTTTGACCAAAGTTGAATAATGCTCTTGCTATAGGTGTAGGCAATTTGCATACCTCATAAAGCCTACTGGAAAACTCCCAGAGATTGCATATGCCCGCCTCGTTGCTAGGACGTTGCTATGACATGCCCACCTGTTACTGTTCTCCACCATCACAGGAGCGATTTAAACCTCCTCATATGCACTTTCTATCTGAGTTCTGAGCTCAGCATTTGAGAGATGACTGCTGTGATGGTGAATGATGCGGAGTCCTGTATTTACTCTTGACTTTCCTGGTCTGCATAATTGTTCTGGGGTGGTGTCTCAAAAATTATGAGACAACTCCACAACTAGCATTCTCCAAAAGAGGCCAGCAATTGTGGCCAGTTTATCTCTCAGTACAAACTTACTTAAAGCGGAGTTCCGCCAATTTTTTTTTCTTTTAAAGTCAGCAGCTACAAATACTGCAGCTGCTGACTTGTAAAATAAGGACACTTACCTGTCCAGGGCACCCGCGATGTTGGCACCGAAGCCGATCTATTCCTTTGGCTGTCGGGTACTGCCGCCGCCATCCTCGGTAAGGGAATCAGGAAGTGAAGCCTTGCGATTTCACTTCCTGGTTCCTTACTGCGCATGTGCGACTCATGCTGCGCTATCCCACTGGTTCCTGCTGTTTTCTGGGACCCGTGTGTCTCCCAGAAGACAGCGGGGGGGGGAGGGAAGTGGCGTAGATACCCGCTGGTGGCTCGGGTATCTATGCCCGGAAGTGGGAGCAAAATACCTGTATTAGACAGGTATCTGCTCCCCCCCCCGAAAGGTGTCAAATGTGACACTGGAGGGGAAGGAAATGAAAAAGTGGAAGTTCCATTTTTGGGTGGGCTCCAGTTCCAATGCACTGTACAATACATTCTCTCTGTGAAGATACCACAGCCCTATCGTTCCTCACCAGAATGACTTTGGTCTTGTTGAAGATGGGCTCCAGGTATGTCAATATTGGGTTGATTCCAGACA
The DNA here is from genome assembly GCA_037952925.1 of Lithobates clamitans. Taxonomy (NCBI): domain Eukaryota; kingdom Metazoa; phylum Chordata; class Amphibia; order Anura; family Ranidae; genus Lithobates; species Lithobates clamitans. The sequence goes on along the minus strand of JBBGZY010000695.1, from coordinate 1,405,300 downwards.
TCTGTTGTAAGAACCTCATGAGGACAGCAATAAGGATGGGTTTGTAGTAGTGCCGCTCGGACAGCTCGCTGCACGTTAATGAACTGTTCTGAAAGAAGATGTGACACCATTAACACTGATTAATCTTCTGCCAAAAAATCAGTTTGTAATTTTCTGGAACCCCTCCCAAACCTGTTGTGTCATTGTTCTGGGTCCGTAGTGGCAGTGTGTTGTTGTTTATCACCCTCAAGTGTCAATGTCTAACTGTTCTGAGAGTCCCTAAATGTCAGTGTGTCATTGTTCCAGGACCCCCAAGTGTCAGTGTAACACTGTTTTGAGACCCTAAGTGGCACTGCTCTGAAGATCCCAAGTGTTAATGTGTCATTGTCCTGGGGACCCCTCAAAGGGTTACTGTGTTATTTTTCCGGGAACCCCATGTGCCACTGTTATAGTTCCGGGATCCTAAATTGTTAGCGTGTTGTTGATTTGGCATACCCAGTGTCAGATTATCATTATTCTGGAGACACTGATTTGTCAGTATGTCAATGTAGTCATGTTGGTCCCCAAGAATCAGTTTGGCATAGTTCTGGGATACCCCTTCCCTATTGTGTCATTGTTCTGGATCCCTTTCACCAGTGTATTATTGTTCTGGACATCTACATGTCAGTGTGCCATTGTTCTAGGCTCCCAAATGTCAGTATAACATGGTTTTGGAACTCCCATGTGTCAGTGTATCATTGTTTTTGGATGCGTAAGTGTCAGTGAGTCATTGGTTTGGGCCTCCTAAGTGTCAGTATGTCACTGTTCTTGGATCTCAGTTGTCAGAGTATCACTGTTGCGGGGCCATCAAGTGTCAGGATGATTTTGCTTTGGGTTCCCCAAGTGTCAGTGTGTTGCCTTTTGACCTGCAATACCTTATTCATGAGGCTGTCCTCAATTCTCTTGAACTCATCTCTGTATGCTGTATTTGGCCCTCGGAGCCACTCTAGAGCTTTAAGGGCTCTATCTGTTTTCCTTTTAGCAATGAGGAATCGTGGGGAGTCTGGCATGAAGCACATGAGGATGAGCATGGTAATTGCAGGTATTTCACCCACTATCGCCAGCCAGCGCCATGGCACAACAATACCTGAGAAGACAAAAGTAAATATTCATCTGAGCTGGAAAATTTGTATATTTTAGTTAGATAAGAAGAAAAATAATTACAGATGGTGGGAAAGCTTACGTAAAAGAAATGTGAATAACATTTATGGATAAATATGTTAATATTTTCAAATGTATTCAAAAACAGATATTTGTGTAACAAAGTATATTCTGCATATTCCGACTTCTGTTTACAGCTAACTTTTACCCTCTTAATCAGTGACTACTGTCACAGGAACATAAAGTAGCAGGAAATCCAAAATGGTATGATTGTCACTAGTGGTGGCTGGTGCTATAAATTTTTGGGGTGGCGCAAACAAACCCCTCCAGGTCCGCACTCACCACGGTCACAGCTCCCCTGATACTGCTCTCCTCCACGGCTTCCATGTTAACCTGATCTTCTTTCCGGGTTACAAATCTTCAGCCTCCTGATTGGCCAGTACGAGAATCTGAAAACTGGAAGTGACGTAATGGCAAATATTGATTTGCTAAAATCATAAGTGGAAGGGTTCGGGGCGCAGTGCTCTGCACCCCAAGGACATCCTAAAACAAGCCAATTAGAGCCTCAGGCTCTAATCACCATGTTTGTACAAAAATGATGGACCTAATAGAACCCCATTAGGCGCAGCTGCATGAGTGCATGATTGATTTAAAAAAAAAATTATAGTATGACTAACATTTTTTAATTTTAAGATGTTAAAAAATGTTAGTCATATTATCAGTTATTTAAAAATAAATCATTCTATGATTATACAAACTAACTTTTGTAACTTGGGGGGGGGGGGCCCTGCGTCTCTGCGCCACTTGTGGACCAGCCACCACTGACTGCCACCATAACAAGAAGTGAGGGGAAAAGAAAAGACACGTTGTTCCTTGCAAAAATGCCGTAAGTTATAAACCATATCCAAACCCCAAATTAAAAATGTAATATATTGCAGCTTAACTGCCTTTAGATGTGGTGGCTGACTTTGTTTTCTTTATTTTCACTTGGTAATCCTGTAAGTAACACGCTTCACGTCCCTTCATGTCTACACTAATTTCTGCAATGCATGAATGGAGGGAGCCATAGTCACACAGCTAGGACCTCAAACACCTCTACCTTTGTTCATCTCCATTACAAGGGGATTTTGGGAGATTAGTAGTCTACACCAGTGGTTCAACAGGGGTGTCGTTTGGGTTCCCCTGGGCACCATGAGAATGGCACCCAGTTTTCCCTGTACCAGAGTCATGAGTTTCCATGGTGTGAATGGGCTGACCCCAGCACCATAACAGCCAATGACGTTCTAGGGCAGTAAGCATAGCATCTATTATTATTATGGAATTGTGGGCTAGCCTGCCATGCTCCTACACCACAGCAACACCTAACACTGATCCAGGGCAGGAGGCATGCAGGACCACCCCTAGCATTCCGTAAAGGACAGAAGTCTGACTCCTCCAGTCCTCCTGCCCTCTGTGGTCGCTGCTGGAGCTTAGAGATAGGTCTCTGTTGTGAAGAAGGTAACATGTGACTGGGTGGCTCTTTGATAAGGGAGGGGAGGGGGGCTCTGATGTGATGGGAACATTTTGCGATGGGGACTCTGATGTAAAGGTGGTTCTTTGACATATAGGGAGGACGCTGATGGAAAGGGGGCCTCCGATGTGATGGGGGGGACTCTGATATTATGGGAGGACTCAGGTTTTCTGGCATCCTCCTGCTTACTGAAATTGTTTAATAGCATCTCTTAGAAGTGTACACTGAGGTCAAGTCACATTCAACCTGTTGCATATGTAGATATCTATTGTCCTCTACTGTCTGAATTTGTAAATACAATATATCATGTATGCACTTCCTGCCCCTGGTTCGTTGGCTTTGAAAGCCTAGAAAAGTGATGGTGAACCTTGGCACCCTAGATGTTTTGGAACTACAATTCCCATGATGCTTAACTACACTGTAGAGTGTCAGTGGAATCAATTGGTATTCCAGAAGCGCTGTTTGACCTTCCTGTAAAAAGGGGTCATAATTCTCTGGTGAGGGGCCACCCATCTCTTGCACACTTGTGGTGAAGAACTAGGAATCAGATTTTGAGCATCACAATTTGGTGTTGGGATTTATCATATATGGACTTTTAGCTTGCTATTTGTTTGTATTTGCATTTTTGATTCACTGAACATCACTAACGCCTCATCCTTTAATATAATTTTCCCACTACACTGTAGAGTGCATGAGCATCATGGGAAATGTAGTTCAAAAACATCTGGGGTGCCAAGGTTCGCCATCACTGCCCTAGAAGGAGGAAGTGGGGAGAGAGAAGGGACACAGCCACATTTCCTGTGCATGCTACTAAATCTTGTACCAGTAGAAACTATTATACACTTCTAAGGGGAGACTAAAATGCAGAGTAGATAGGCTGATTCTGAGTTTCAGAGCCGCACCAAAGTTCCTGCCAGTGAGATGTCCCATTCCAGGCTAGTTGGACAACATTTGGAGGATACCTCCGTGAACGCTGATCTTGTCTTCAGGTCTCCGAAACAAAGACAGACACCACATTATCCTCAAGAGGCCCCTGCAACTGGACTTTGCTACAAAATTAATCCGGAGGTATCTTTATATAAAAACTATATATACCCAGGTATATATACACAAATCCTTTTATCAGGCCCTTTGTGATAATATCTGCTTGTACATGGTATGTGTGTACTGTTATCAATCTCTTCTTATATTCAGCTTGTATTATTTCTATGTACCGGTGGGCATCAATATGCTTATAGCTAATGTTATATGCTGGTTGCAGTAGTTTTTCTGCTTCCAATTACTTTGATAAAAATTATTAGTTAATTTCCCAGGAAGGGAATAGGCCCTGTCCAGGGTGGAGGCAATGCCAACTGTATTAGCAAACCCACTCTTCCACTTAGAAAACGTTCTGGTTCTAATATTTACCTACAGGGTTAACGTAATATCCTGTTTGGGAGGGGTAATTTTCTCATACCACCCCTAAAAGAGGGCTACATGGGGGGAATATGGGATCCTTGGCAATGAGTTTAGGTTGAAAGTGTTACTAAACCCACAACAGTAAAATCAGTGTGTATATTCAGCATAGCATGCTTGTTATACTCACCGTGGAACTTAAGGGGTTAATCCTCTGCATTGTGTAAAAAGACTGTTTTATCCTTTATGAACAGATCCTTCCCCTCCTGAACTGTCTATCTGGGGAAGACCAGCTAACACAGGCAGGGTAGCTGTCCTGCACATGCTCAGTTGTGTCTTTTATGCTGGAGAGAACATTTACTTGTTTTGAGCAGCCAGGTCACATGATATTGACACCACAAATGTGGGCGTGTATACAGTCTGTAGTGGAAATCTCCTCCTACCTGAACTCTCAGCACTGGACAAACTGTGCAGTTTATCACTGACCGTGTTATACATATCATCCAAAAAGGTATAGAGTGGCAGTAATTTAGTGTAAAAAGATTTATAAGCTGTGGGCACTGTGGGGGGGGGGGGGGGGGGTTGGGGGGGCTGTATTGCATCTGATGGGTTTTTTATGTATATAATATACATGGAGTATATAATATGTATATTTATATATATATATATACTTGTGACTATTCCAGTCTCACACCAAAACATTTGCTGTGTTTCTTTAGGTTTTCTGGTAGTGGGACATTTGTTCAACAGATGTCCTGGAGTGCTTACACAAGATACCCTCTCTGCTACCATTGTTTATACCGGTGTTCGGGTCAACTATAGCTCTAGCTTGAGTTTTTTTCTATTTTTGACATCAGTGTAATGGGGCAGAGAAGGATATGCCCAAATGGGATTGGCTTCTTAAAACTTTCCAAATAAAAGACAAGAACACAAACTGAGATTAGGACTTTGTAATGACGTGACACCAAGGAAGGTCTCTGCCAGAATCTGAAGACGCTTTTTGCCCGATCTCCTGCAATCGTCAAAGAGTACTCATTGCCAAGGAGATCGTAAAGTTTCTTTTTCTTTTCAAATATAAATGTTTTTATTGAATTTTCAAAGAAAGGGGGTACAGAAAGGGTACAGTACAACTGTGGCCATAATAAGCAATCAAACATACATATTGGTCTTCAAGAGAAGGCCTAATTTCCTTCTACAATGTGGACCGCATAAAATGTCATAACAGACGTGCACAACTGTATTATATTCATATAATTTGACATTAACCATTCCTGATCTTATATACTTATGTGTATGATGTTGCCTTAGTTACTGAACTGCATATTTAGTCGGGTTATCTGTGTCCCGACCACAATAGCAAAACTAGAGAGGAAGGAAGGTATCCAAATATCTGGAGATAGAACCCGCAGTTCAGGGAGTGAAAGGTAGAGAAAGCAGAGGGAAAGAGAAGGGGGTGGGGGGAGGGGGGGTATTGTTCAACACGGGGGTGATGGGTTTAGTAATGGTGTCACTTTTCAGTTGGTCAGTTTCGGTGTGTCCTTTAAGAGTTTAGTAAGGTCTGCCCTTCATCAGAGAATATGAACATGTTCCATAACTCCATAACTTCCAGGCTTTAGTGTTTTTCCTGTTTGTGTTGTGCTGTGAGCACTAGATCCTCTAGTTTTTTAATGTCTTCTACTTTACGCAGCCACAATCCAATGGATGGGGGTGTGTTTTGTTTCCATTTAGCTGGAATACAAGATTTTGTGGCATTGAGTAAGTGTCGCACAATAGATTTCTTGTACGACTGTGCCGGGATTGTGGTGGCTTACAGCAGGAAGAACGCTGGGTCTTTTGAATTGTGTGATCTGTAAATTTTTGTACGACTGTCTCTATTGTTGTCCAAAAGTGTTGTAGTAGTGGGCAGGACCAGAAGATATGGAGGAGTATTTATCTGTTGTGGTAGGGAAGAATCTGTGTAGTAACTGAGGTGTATAATACCATCTTGATGTGTTGTCATGTCTGAAGGTAGTCGGTCATAGCACCTGATCGCTCCCTTTAGTGGGACACTCACCTGGGTGCGTTCTACTTGCGTCCATAATCTGGTTTGTGCATGTCTGTTCCAGTCAATAATTCTCCCTAGGTGTACCGCTTGGTAAGAGTTTTTTATGTCAGGAAGGGCCAGTCCTCCATAATGTAGCATCAGGTATCGTATGCGTAGTCATGGTTTTCGAATGTGACCATAAAAATCGGGTAAACATTGAGTGTACTTGTTTAAAGTATAGAGGTGGGATCTTGATTGGCAGTGCTTGGAACAGGTAAAGAAATTTCGGGAGAATGCACATTTTGGTAAGGTTGCATCTGCTGAACCAAGAGTGGAGTCCCTTGTTCCACTCCTCGAGCAGCCCCCTTGCTTTTGTTAACAGTGGGGGGAAATTGAGTTTAAATGTGCGTGTCAGGTCGCTGGGGATACTTGTTCCTAGGTAGATAAGATGGCTGTCTGACCATTTGAATTTAAATTTAGTTTTCAGGGGAGTCAGGTTGACAGATGTCATGTTAATGCCCATAGCTGTGGATTTGTCAAAGTTAATTTTTAGATTAGATATGTTCCCATATCTCTTAAATTCTTTAATTAGGTTTGGAAGGGACACAACGGGGATAGTAAGTGAAAATAAAAGATCATCTGCATACGCAGAGATCTTGTATTGTGCCTGATCTATATTGATTCCCGATATATCCGGGTTGCGGCGTATCGCACATAGGAAGGGTTCTAGTATTGTGGCGAAGAGAAGGGGTGACAAGGGACAGCCCTGTCTGGTACCATTGGAGATGGTGAAGGGGTCAGAGAGGACTTCGTTAGCTTTGACCTGGGGCGTCGGTATAGAGTAAATATTGGAGATCCAATGTAGCATATTCTTACCGAGTCTGATGTGTTTAAGAACAAAGGACATAAATTCCCAACTCACCCGGTCAAAAGCTTTTTCAGCATCTGTGCTGAGAAAAACGCATGGTGTTTTGGTCACTGAGGCCCTGTGTATTAAATTCAGTACCTTGGTGGTGTTATCCCTAGCTTCTCTTGAGGGAACGAAACCTACTTGGTCCAAGTGAATCAGGTCTGTCATATGCTGGGATAGTCTGTTGGCCAGTATTTTAGTAAAAAGTTTAAGATCTATATTCAGGAGAGATATAGGCCTGTAGCTGCTGCATGCGGCTGGATCTTTTCCCTCTTTAGGTATGAGGGAGATGTGGGCTCGTAAGATTGTTGAATAGTTTGATCATGTAGGGGCTTAGTACTGGTAAGAGGGTTTGGTAGTATTGAAGGGTAAACCCGTCTGGGCCTGGTGCTTTACCTGGTTTCATTCCTTTGATGGAGCATTGTAGTTCCATCAACGTGATGGGTTCCTCCAATGCTGCCCCTGTTTCCTCTGAGAGTTTAGGAATGTCTGATAAGGTGAGATAGTCTCTTATTTCAGTGTCACTAGTACGCTGCTTCGGGAGGTTGTATAGGGAGGAATAGTAGGCCTGAAATTCACTGGCAATTTAGGTGGGCATGACTTTCCTATGTCCCGAGGGTGAAATGATTTGGGGTATGTATGTGTGTAGTCTCTGTTGTCTAACTGCTTTTGGCCAGTAGTTTCCCGCACTTGTTACCTGATTCGTAGGAAAGTTTCCTACAGAATTGTAATGCCGCTTTAGCTTTGTATTGTAATATATCTACTGTTTGTCTGCGGAGAGTCAACAATTCTGTTTCTAGTGAGGGTATTGGGTTGCTCTTGTGTTTAGTTTCTAAGTCATGTATCTTATGTAGAAGTAGCAATAGTTGTTTTTCCTGTTCTCATTTGATACGTGCCCTATGCTTGATCAGGACCCCCCTAATTACGGACTTGTGTGCTTCCCATAGTATCCCTTGGTCACAATTGGCAATGTCGTTGGTTTGGAAATATTGTTTCAGTTCTTTTGTAATGTCTGTCAGCAGTGCACTATAGGGGTCTGTAGTAGCCTTTTTTTTAGTCTCCAGAACTTTGCTCTAGTCGTCGAGGTCTGTGAGAGGGTGTAGCACATGGTAATGGGTGCATGGTCTGACCAAGTGATATTACCTATCACTGGGTCTTGTGCTGCCTCCAATTGGCCATGTGGTATCAGGAAATAATCGATACGTAAGTATATTTTGTGGGTGGACGAAAAAAATGTGTAGTCCCTTTCCCCTGGGTGGTGAAGTCTCCATATGTCTATCAGCTGGGCTTCATGGAGATCTCGAGTGGTGCGTTTGTGTACACTGGTTCGTAGGGATGAGGTACCGGAGGATGTGTCCACTGTTGGGCTTAGGGGCACATTAAAATCACCTCCTAGAATCAGATGACTTTTGGTGAAGTCTATCAGGAGGGATAGTGTACTGTGTATAAACGTATCCTGTCTATCATTTGGTGCATAGACAGTGGCTAGGGTCACTAGCACTTCCCCTATTAGACCCTTAATGAACACATACCATCCCTCGGGGTTTACTTTAGTGTCACGGAATGTCCAGGGTACTTTTCCTGCAAGGAGTTATAAGATACTCCTTTAGATTTGGCCATTGGATTTGTGGCATGATAAGTTATGGGAAAATACTGATTTTTCAGGCATGGCGGTGCGCCTGTTTTGAAGTGAGTTTCCTGTATGAACGCTATAACTGCTCTAGCTCTTTTAAGACCATTCAAGAGCATGCAGCGTTTCACGGGTACATTTAACCCTTTGGTGTTCAGCGATAAAATATTAACGTGATCCATCACGCCCATGTTAAGGATGGGAGTTTGGTGTGAAGTAGGGGGGGTTGGTGTGAGTGAGTAAAAAGGTGGGGGGGGGATTATAGAGGGGAGAGAGGGTAGAAATGAAAGTGCAAGGATAGCTCAAGAGAGAGTAAGGCGGACAATAAGTGCTCTAGATTGTCCTGTCTAGTACTAATTGTTAAGGAACTATTTTATGCAAAATTCTGCAATGAAACACACTCCGGTTACCACCGGGAAGGAGCTTCGGCCTAGTGGGGAGGAGGTTAGACTAAGACTGGGGGGAGTCTACCCGGACTCGTCCAGCCCCCCCAGCCCTAGGGTATAACTTTGGCATGTGTTGTGAGAAAACCAAAAAACAAGAAATAAGTAAGCAAGCAAACAAATAACGACATATATACATTCACATGTGTAACCGTATATGACCCCAGTGCTAAATCATTAATTGTGTATCCATTAGCAAATACCTTCAAATGGTAAATGGCAAAACTTGTGCCCAACTTGGGTAGTGCCCTTTTTCCTCTGTTCAAACTACACGACCTGGTCGGTATTTCTTAAATTCCCCCGTCGATGCCCTCGGGCAGATTGTTGTGAGGTGGGCAGGCCCGATATATGTATATAGCCAGTGCGGCCGTGCTCCCCCGCAAAGGGGGACTATGCCTGCCCTCGCAAGGACACCTCCACGCCCCCCAATTCAGGAGTTCCATTGTGGGTCATTTGGAGTTCATGTGGGGGGGGGTTTCTTTGTGTCAACCACAGGGGCCAGTTTCAGGTGTCCGTTGCACCTGGCAAGAATACAGAGAGGGGGGTGGTTTCAGGATCAATTACCCAGTCTTGCCTCCATCTCTATTCCCCGATGTCCAACCACCTCCCATAGACCACCATCTACCCCAAGTGCCAAATCAGTGGCTCGAGAGTAAACTAAGGAGCAAGGATTATGATGAGTTTTTATCCGGGTTAAGTTTCCACCCGGTATAGGTGGCCTCAAATTGGGGGAGGGTTTCAGGGGGCTCTTATAGGGGGGGTATAACAAGATGAGCACTGGGGATGAGGCACTAGTGGCTGTATTTAAATGTGTACAATCTCACCGGTGCGGCAGCCGCCACTAGGTTTCCCTGGCTTCCTCTGGCGATGTGATGCAGGATCTACGTTTGCTTCTCTGTGGTCTCGGCGAGCGGCTTCTCTTCTGACTTGACCCGCCCGAGCGGGGGGTGAAGCGTGGGATCACCTGGAGCCAATCTGGAACTTCTATTTGGTCTGTTTCCAGAAAATTGAACAGTGCAGGGAGTTCTGATGGTGAGCGTAGGGTGAAAGACTGACATTGCTTCTTGAATGTCACCGCTATGGGGAAGCCCCATCTAGATGTAATGCCGGAGTGCTGGGCAATTTCAAGAACAAGCTTCAGCATTGCCCTTTGTTGCAAGGTGGCTCTTGAGAGATCTGGCAGGATCTGGATGACAGCCCCATCAAACTCAGTGCATATTGATGGACTCAGCAGATCACATCCCTTTGGCGCTTCGGGGCTGCGGATCGTGGCCCCAGAGCTCTGTGGATCCGATCGAAAGACATAGTAGCTGGGAAGTTGTCTCCTGCTATGTTTCTAAATATGGCTAGCATGGTTGCTGGCAGGTCTTCTGTCCCAGTGGCTTCGGGTAAGCCCCAGAGTCGCAGGTTGTTCCTCCTGCTGCGATCTTCAATTTCTTCCAGGTGCAGTTGCTGAGTGAGCACAGACGCTGCTTGTGTGGCTTGGGTGTCTGCTACTTGCTATAATCTCCTCTCCAGTGCTGTCACTGTGGCTTCTACTGCTCCCATTCGCTTTGTCAGAGAGGTGATGTCTGTGCATACCATCGCGATGTCTTTGCGTTGAGAAGCTTCTAGCCTACTGACCAGGGACTCTATGTCGGCTCTCATAGGCAGGGCCTGCAGCAGCGCCCTCAGCTCCGCATCCGCCTGTAGGGTGAGAGGCGTAAGGTGCGGATGGACGAGTCCTGGGAGTCAGTGTATCAGGCTCTCCTTCCTGGGTGTGAGAAGCCATGGGTGATGTCTGTGAGTCGCGCGGCATTGAACTCACATGTCCGCCATGCCTCGTGTTGTCCGCCATCTTAGGGGCCGGGAGACTCTTCCCAGTAGAGTACATGCCATTTTTTCTGAGATAAATAACTGAAATTAGGGACGGAAAGGCCAGGACGGCTTGGGAGCTCCGCAGAGACACGTCCTTACTCGGCCATGTCCAGACCACGCCCCCCCCCCCCCCCCCCCCGAAGTTTCTGTAAGCGGAACTAAGTAACCTTTTTGTGTATTCTTATTGTATACAGACCATAGTTTTGCTAGGAAGTAGGTATATCTGTCGGCTTTGTATTATATTGCTAATATTATAATAGTTGTAATAGTTTTGTATGTAAAGTATTTTTTGTTTAGCAAAAGCACATTAATATACAGTCAGGTCCATAAATATTGGGACATCGACACAATTCTAATCTTTTTGGCTCTATACACCACCACAATGGATTTGAAATGAAACAAACAAGATGTGCTTTAACTGCAGACTTTCAGCTTTAATTTGAGGGTATTTACCTCCAAATCAGGTGAACGGTGTAGGAATTACAACAGTTTGTATATGTGCCTCCCACTTTTTAGGGGCCAAAAGTATTTGGCTGCTCAGCTGTTCCATGGCCAGGTGTGTGTTATTCCCTCATGATCCCATTTACAATGAGCAGATAAAAGGTCCAGAGTTCATTTCAAGTGTGCTATTTGCATATGGAATCTGTTGCTGTCAACTCTCAATATGAGATCCAAAGAGCTGTCACTGTCAGTGAAGCAAGCCATCATTAGGCTGAAAAAACAAAACAAACCCATCAGAGAAATAGCAAATCCATTAGGTGTGGCCAAATCAACTGTTTCCAACATCCTTAAAAAGAAGGAACGCCCCGGTGAGTTCAGCAACACCAAAAGACCCGGAAGACCACGGAAAACAACTGTGGTGGATGACCAAAGAATTCTTTCCCTAGTGAAGAAAACACCCTTCACGACAGTTGGTCAGATCAAGAACACTCTCCAGGAGGTAGGTGTATCTGTGTCAAAGTCAACAATCAGGAGAAGACTTCACCAGAGTGAATACAGAGGGTTCACCACAAGATGTAAACCATTGGTGAGCCTCAAACACAGGAAGGCCAGATTAGAGTTTGCCAAACAACATCTAAAAAAGCCTTCACAGTTCTGGAACAACATCCTATGGACAGATGAGACCAAGATCAACTTGTACCAGAGTGATGGGAAGAGAAGAGTATGGAGAAGGAAAGGAACTGCTCATGATCCAAAGCATACTACCTCATCAGTGAAGCATGGTGGTGGTAGTGTCATGGCGTGGGCATGTATGGCTGCCAATGGAACTGGGTCTCTTGTATTAATTGATGATGTGACTGCTGACAAAAGCAGCAGGATGAATTCTGAAGTGTTTCGGGCAATATTATCTGCTCATATTCAGCAAAATGCTTCAGAATTCATTGGACGGCGCTTCACAGTGCAGATGGACAATGACCCAAAGCATACTGCGAAAGCAATCAAAGAGTTTTTTAAGGGAAAGAAGTGGAATGTTATGCAATGGCAAAGTCAATCACCTGACCTGAATCTGATTGAGCATGCATTTCACTTTCTGAAGACAAAACTGAAGGGAAAATGCCCCAAAAACAAGCAGGAACTGAAGACAGTTGCAGTAGAGTCCTGGCAGAGCATCACCAGGGATGAAACCCAGCGTCTCTTGATGTCTTTGCGTTCCAGAATTCAGGCTGTAATTGACTGCAAAGGATTTGCAACCAAGTATTAAAAAGTGAAAGTTTGATGGATGATTGTTAATCTGTCCCATTACTTTTGGTCCCTTAAAAAGTGGGAGGTACATATACAAACTGTTGTAATTCCTCCACCGTTCACCTGATTTGGATGTACTGTAAATACCCTCAAATTAAAGCTGAAAGTCTGCAGTTAAATCACATCTTGTTCGTTTCATTTCAAATCCATTGTGGTGGTGTATAGAGCCAAAAAGATTACAATTGTGTCGATGTCACAATATTTATGGACCTGACTGTACCACAGAGGTCTAAGTTTCCTTAGTTTTACTGCAAGAACCTTTTAATAGATAGACGCAAGCATTACAGGGGCGGATGAACTATTTTCATATCACTGGGCTAAGTAACACTTTAAGTTGAAATATTAAACTTTTGTGCCTATTTGGCTGAAAGAGAATGTTTTCTCAACAAAACTGGAGTTATGCATTAAATAAAGGTGCAAGTTGGGACTAAGTTATCTGACTTTTATTTATTTGGGACTCCATAACATAAACTAAAACACAGTTCATTAGCATGGTTCTGCACCTTGGTATTTTAAACTACAGTATCGCCACCTTAAAAAACACGGTATATATTTTTAGGTTAAAGTAAAACTGCAACCAAAACTTTGTTGTTATTATAAAAAGTAATCTTTATCAGGGTTATACATACTGAGCGCGTACAGGACCAAGGCACCACATACTGCCATAAGCTGAGGACAAGCCCCCAGTGCACCCCTCACTCCCGCATGAGAGATTTCTGAGATATAAACCTGCAATATAAACAGATATGATATATTGTTCAGTATATAAGGCAAAGTAAATGACAAAATAAGTACAGGATATGTTTTTTGAATTAATGAGCTAAAATGTATTACATGAGTGAATCAGTAAAATAAGAAGTAGTTTGTTAAAGGAGAAGTATGGCCAAAGCTCTTTTGGCCCTACTTCTCCTGCGGGTCACAGGAATGCACTTAGCTCTGCAGTCCTGTGATCCAGATTCAGCCGACAGCAGGCTAAGGTCTGCTGTCAGTCGATGTCACAGGGCCAGTCCAGGCTCTGCAGGGATCTCGAAAAAAATGTTGGGATCTGCCCAGATGCCTGACTGCTAAGTCCCTGAGCCAGCCGCTCCTGCCCCCTCCACAGCCTGGCTCTCCAGTGAGCACTGGAGGGGCAGAGATGAAAGCGGTGATTGACAGTGACAGCTCTGTGTTCAGAGTGGACTCCAGAACTGAGTGATCAGCAGTGTTTGATCGCTCAGTTCTCAATGTAGAACTGGCGCGGGACAGATGCAGCATCAGATCAATGCTTCAGCCATCTTAAGTGACTATAGATGTTTATTTATTTTAAAACCCACGCTTCTCTTTTAAGACCAGTAGGTGTCCTATTCTAACACCCCGTTAACAAGCCATCCCTGCCAGACAAGGCAAAATTTGGGAGATAACAGAACAGCAAATGAAAGTCTTAATAGCAGTGTACTATGTGGGTGAAATATGTGTAATAGTTCTCTGGTTTAAAGAGACAGTAGGGGAGAAATTCTTACAGTTATTGTAAAATGGTCTTCTAAACAGACTGCACTGACTTGAAAATTCATAGGCATAAAAATAGCAAACCTGACAATACACACACTACAGATGGGTAATTACGATAATATTTGGCAATGAATAAAAAATAATGACAATGCGCAAGCAACTAACAGGCATTTTTTACAATACATAGAAAAACAAGTGCTTTCAATTGGCTAAAACAAAAACACTTGAAGCTTGAATACACATGTAAATTTGCTTCTAAAATGCTTGTATAAGTGTGCAAAAACGCTGAAATAAAAATGCCTGAAAATCACTCACTCAGGTATGAATGCAGCTATACAAACCACAGTAAAAGGAAAGCTGGTGTGAACACCTGTTTGTAATTAATTGAAAAAGCATTAAACAGTTCCCCAGCTGACAGTAAGCAATTTTCATCAACAAAAAGGGAGCACATGGGGCAGTTTATCAAAGATAGAAGAGAAGAGATGAAAATAAAATACATTTTATAAGTAGCAATTTTAGTGTATTTTTATAGTTTTATCACTAATAATTAAATAGAACACAGTCAATGAACAATGTATGTCTCTTATAGGGCTTTTAGCAGGAATTTCTGCAGATCCTGGCATCCCAAATTTCAGCAAATCTAGATTTCCTGCCAGTCACACATCAATGTAAATTTTATGGCAAGTGATTGAGAATTTACCCATGTCACCGCAAAGTACAAAAGCCGCACTGTCCCCAATCATACAGAGATGACAGTGACAGCATTCCGCACATTTCTCTATGTATGAGCCACATGTCTCTATTCCAAGAATATTATTCTTATCGAAACCTTCTGACTGCGCTGAACTTCCCTTCCTCACAACACTGTATGCAGGTTGATGTTTAATCAAATTAAAAAAAAGAATTGAAATATTTGCTTTCATATCCTGTTCTGTATAATGAAAAGCTAATCTTTTACTAAGAAACACTTTGGCTCTTTTCACACTTGTATGATGTGGGAAAGCACTCAAAAATGCGCATGTCCCCATAGTGCACAAAAAAGCGCCTCTTTTTGTAGGCGTGATACTGTGCTATTGTTGTTGGCACCTCAACCCACCTAGCTAAAGTGCACAAGAAATCACGTGAGAAAAAGCATAGTAACAATTACCATATGTTTTGGTATGGCGCAATTTAACAAAAAAAGGATCATGTGCTCCTTTGGTGTGATTTAGAGACGCAGAAGGCAAAACATTCAAATGAATGTGCTGCCCTACCACAACGCATGAGTAAACATGCAGCAACGAATGTTTGCTGCTGCATTGCACATATGTGATCCAACACTTACAGCCAAAGGATTGTTTATCAGCCTAGGCGACAACTTGAGAAAGTCTATCTTGAGAGGAATCTGAAGGAACCAACGCACGGCTTCATCCACCCATTGCATTGCCTTCTCTGAGATCTCCTTTTCCAGATGAGGGGGAATGTAGGGGTATAAGTACCCGTAGTCTTCTGCCACTTTCTTGATTATTATCCTCAGTATTTTCGACAGCTGAGGCAGGGTCTTGGGGTCTCCATTCCCCGGTAGGATCCGGACATCTGGAGTACGCTAAACTGAGCACCCAGCGACCACATCAGGCTTATGGTCTAGTATTAGTGTTGGGCATGGGCGTGATAGGGCAGACTTTGGGAACCCATTGAGCCCAGCGATCTTCCTTAAAAGACCTTGAGATGCTGATTAGTGGTACTGTATTGGCAGATAATGTAATCTCTACATTGGTAGCAACGGTAGGGGGAACTTCACTTTCCTGCACATCACTCATTTGCTCCTCCTCACTGTCACTACATTTCCCAGTACAGGACTACGTGTCAGAGAAAAGTTCAGATAGACCGTCAGATGGAATGTCTGAATCTGAAATGGTAGGGAACTCTTCGGCCGGGATGTAGTTGTGCGTGGCACATGCCTTGACTGGCACAACTATAGCATCCCCTTTGACGGCCACTGGCATCATTTCCCCCACAGGCACACCACTCTCACTCCTTGCTGGCTTTCCCGGCTCCGGTATTTTCGTTCCGGGTGGCTCAGACATTAGGGCGAGCAGCTGGTCCCAACCGTGGCCTTGAGGAGCGATCGGTGCGCTGGGTCCTGGGGTAATCACTGCGGCAGGGGCAGCAGCTTCCTGCACAACTACGGTGATGGCCGGTGGACTCTGAATATCACTCCCAGCCGGGATAGCGACGTTCCTGTCCCAATCCACTTGTAGGATCCGCGGAGGTAGAGTTGGGGAGATAACCTCAAACAATTGCTCTCCGCAGCGTCCACAGACAATCCAAGGCCTCAACTGTGTTGTCAGGCCGGAACATTTCCCACAGATCAGTCCCAGAGCCTTGAAGCCTCCAGCGGTATATAGGGCAAGCTTACCCTTCACTCCGGTGTAAGTCAGGACAGGTTTCGTATCTCTCGGACCCAAACAAACCCCCAGAGCGTACTTTTTCCAATCCGCCATGTCTCCTACGAACTGCTCCATCTTCCCCACAATCCGACACACATGGCAGCACTTCCTTATCCTCCTCTGCAGAGCGGGGACTCCTCCCCCTGCCAACAGATTGGTGCAAATGTTCTCTGGGAACTGTGGCGCCCGCCTTCTTCATGCTGCAGTGTGCCAAAACTGTAATGGAGTCCATTTTGGAGTCTGTATTAACCCTCACAGCGCTGGCAGGAAGTGTCAAAAGACCAGGCTGATCCTCTACCCCAAGCAATGAGACTTGTTGGTTCTTCCCCACATTGGTAGTACACACGACAACACAGTCCATTAGAAGTGTAAAGGTTACTTGCCATCCTCCCACTGAGCCAGACGAAATCCCGATGAAGCTGAGGCCAGTTGTTAAGGGCACCTGCTGTAAAGATAACGCCTTAGCCCCGCTTTGGGCACTAAATGTAGCATGCTCCCAGGCCTCCTCTGGTCTAATGAGAACCTCCAGGGCCAGAGATAGCTGACATCCTTCTGTATATGGTGGGTTGTGAGGCATAGTAGGTGCAAGGTAGATAAAGTTATTGGGCGCCAGATATTTCTTGAATGCAAAAGAGATTTTTATTTCTATTAACAAACTTTTGGGGGAAAGAGGGTTAGTTGCAAATGCAATTGGCAGACTCTGGGACTTCAATAGGAGGACAGCCACGCAGGGAAAGGCATCCAGCAAGATGCCACATCTGCATGTGCAGGAATGCTCTCTCCTATGGCAGAGGTTAACAGTTCCTAATTCGAAATGTAACAGTTTCTTTCACTTCTATTACAATCTCTCCTTGTAGTTCTTCAGCCCACTGAGCTCCCGGTCTCTCACTAGACGTGCTGATTCACTGCCACTGAATCCCTTGAGCTCCTCCAATTTTCATTGTGGTCCTTGGTAATAGGGTCTCTGGCCACGACAGGTTTTCTGGCCGGCAGAACCGTCACTTTTGGTTGGACTGCAAGCCGCAGTTCCAGCCCTGCACTGCTCTCCTGCTTCTGGATAGGCCCTCAGACAGCCTAGCAGCCAGATGTGCGTGGGATAGGCCCAATCTCTGGCCTAGCAGCCCAGGCACTACAACACACGTCCACCAAGACAGCCGTCCAGGTGGCACAGAACATAGATCACCTGACTCCACCCGAATATATAGGCTCTCCCAATAGGCCAAGGGATCCTAGAAAAACCCCGCCCATTGGCTGAGACACCCCACATACCCATAACCTGACCTTGGGTTGCCCTTCTTATATCTAGTACTACCAAGTACCCGGCCACCTAATGGGAGAAGAGAATTGTGCAACAAGGCCAAACTTAGGGAGAAATCAATAGATCTCTAACAATCAACCAGGATGGCTACTCCTGGCATGTAAATTTGCGAGGAGCAACCCTGCCTAACCTCCAGGGTACTACATTTATATATATATATATATATATATATATATATATACACACACACACACACACACACACACACACACACACACACAGTATCTCACAAAATTTGTACACCCCTCACATTTTTGTAAATATTTTATCTCTTTTCATGTGACAACACTGAAGAAATGACACTTTGCTACAATGTAAAGTAGTGAGTGTACAACTTGTATAATAGTGTACATTTGCTGTCCCCTCAAAATAACTCAACACACAGCCATTAATGTCTAAACCACTGGCAACAAAAGTGAGTACACTAAGTGAAAATGTCCAAATTGGGCCCAAAGTGTCAATATTTTGTGTGGCCACCATTATTTTCCAGCACTGCCTTTATCCTCTTGGGCATGGAGTTCACCAGAGCTTCACAGGTTGCCACTGCAGTCCTCTTCCACTCCTCCATGATGACATCACGTAGCTGGTGAATGTAAGAGACCTTGCGCTCCTCCAACTTCCGTGGAGGCCCCACGATGCTCAATAGGGTTTAAGTTTGAAGACATGCTTGGCCAGTCCATCCCCTTTACCCTTAGCTTCTTTAGCAAGGCAGTGGTCATCTTGGAGGTGTGTTTGGGGTTGTCATCATGTTGAAATACTGCCCTGCGGCCCCTCTCTGAAGGAAGGGGGACATGCTCTGCTTCAGTATGTCACAATACATGTTGGCATTCATGGTTCCCTCATTGAACTGTAGCTCCCCAGTGGCGGCAGCACTCATGCAGCCCCAGACCATGATACTCCTAACACCATGCTTGACTGTAGGCAAGACACACTTGTCTTGGTACTCCTCACCTGGTTGCCGCCACACATGCTTGACACCATCTGAACCAAATAAGTTTATCTTCGTCACATCAGACCACAGGACATGGTTCCAGTAATCCATGTATTTAGTCTGCTTGTCTTCAGCAAACTGTTTGCGGTCTTTCTTGTGCATCATCTTTAGAAGAGGCTTCCTTCTGAGACGACAGCCATGCAGACCAATTTGATGCAGTGTGCGGCGTATGGTCTGAGCACTGACAGGCTGACCCCCCACCCCTTTAACCTCTGCAGCAATGCTGGCAGGACTCATACGTCTATTTTCCAAAGACAACCTCTGGATAGGATGCTGAGCATGTGCACTCGACTTCTTTAGTCAACCATGGCAAGGCCTGTTCTGAGTGGAACCTGTCCTGTTAAACCGCTGTATGGTCTTGGCCACCATGCTGCAGCTCAGTTTCAGGGTCTTGGCAATATTCTTATAGCCTAGGCCATCTTTATGTAGAGCAGTAATTCTTTTTTTCTTGTCCTCAGAGAGTTCTTTGCCATGAGGTGCCATATTGAATTTCCAGTGACCAGTATGAGAGTGAGAGTGTTAACACCAAATTTAACACACCTGCTCCCCATTCACACCTGAGACTTTGTAAGACTAACAAGTCACGTGACACCGGGGAGGGAAAATGGCTAATTGGACCCAATTTGGACATTTTCACTTAGGGGTGTACTCACTTTTGTTTCCAGCTGTTTAGACAATAATGGCTGTGTGTTGCGTTATTTTGAGAAGACAGCAAATTTACACTGTTATACAAGCTGTACACTCACTACTTTACATTGTAGCAAAGTGTCATTTCTTCAGTGTTGTCACATGAAAAGATACAATAAATTTTTTTTAAAATGTGAGGGGTGTACTCACTTTTGTGAGATGCTGTATATATTTTCTTTTTTTGTTTTTAACTATGTTCAGCTACTTACTTGGTGATCTTTTCCTACAGGAGATGCATAGCCATGACCAAAAACATGAATTTTATTACAGTATCTAAAGAGCTTTTGATGACGGAATGGGACAAAGCAGCCATTGTGTTGTATGGGGACACACATGAATTTCAACACATTACAGTACAAAATTAACTCTGGGCTAGAATTCTGAGTAAAAAGGCCACCTACCGCCACAAACACCAAGGGTCCGGCAAACAGGTTATTTTATCAACAGTAATTCCTTGTTGACAGTCAGTGGCATCATTTCTGAGGAAATGGGAGTCAAAGTGATTTCTGGCTTTACATAATCAATTGACTGTGATCACAAGCTCTTGGTGAAATATTTGAGAATCCAGCTCTTTCTACTGGTACTTTTGAACTATATAAGCCATACTGGAAAAGGAATGTTCTAGAAAGTAACCCACTCACTGGTATTGAGGATGATGTCAAACCCCCAGCTAGACCTGTGAGGATTCTTCCCAGGAGAAGCATGGAGATGTGCTGAGCGCTCCCCATTAGCAGGAAGCCAATTGCTGCAGGAAGTGCGGAGAACATGATGCTTAGTTTACGTCCGAGCCAATCATTTAGGAACATTGAGCTTAATCCACCGAAACAGGTCCCCAGTGCAAACACTGACTGCAAGGGAAATGCAATGAAGGAGTCATTAGAGTGATTTACAAAGTATATCAGAAGAGGAGATAAATAGTGGAAGAAGAAAAATCCCCCAATAGCCCAGAGTATATAAGCAGAGGAGCTAGATTGTGGAAGGAGAAGAGTCCCCCAACAGCCCAGAGTATATCAGCAAGAGGAGTTGGACAGTGAAAAAAGGAAAGTCATCCAACAGCCCAAATTATAGCAAAAGAGGATTTAGATAATGGAAGGAGAAGAGTCCTCCAAAAGCCCAGAGTACATTAGATGTGGAGTTAGATAGTGGTAGGAAAATAGTCCTCCAAAAGCCCAAAGTATATCAGAAGAGGAGTTAGATAGTGGAAGAAGAAAAGTCATTCAACTGCCCAGAGTATATCAGAAGAGGAGTTAGTGGAAGGAGAAGAGTTTTCCAACTGCCCAGAGTATATCAGAAGAGGAGTTAGTGGAAGGAGAAGAGTTTTCCAACTGCCCAGAGTATATCAGAAGAGGAGTTGGATAGTGGAAAGAGAAGAGTCGTTCAACTGCCCATAATATTTCAGGAAAGGTTAATTGATGACGGAGGAAGCAGAGTCTTCCAGCAGTGAAAAATATTTTGGAATTATTTAGTATTTTGATGTAAACTATTTAAAGGGGTTGTAAAGCTTTGTGTTTTTTTCACCTTGATGCATCCTATGCATTAAGGTGAAAAAACACCTTGCACTCTCCGCCCCCTCCACCCGAGTCCCCGTTTTAATTACCGGAGCCCCGAATCTCCATGGGCGCGATCCAGCTCTTGTGAGCTCTTCATTGGATGATTGATAGCAGTGCAGCCATTGGATCCCACTGCTGTCAATCAAATCAATCTTGCGGTGGGCCGGGGGGCGGGCCGAGTGATACACTCGGCAGCTATGGCCGCCGACTGCATCACACGGGAGCGCGCCTGCAAGCTAACTCTCTTGGGAGAGCGCTTCCCAGAGGGGGGTTAGCTCTTGCGGGGAGGAGCCGAGACAGCCTCCGAGGGACCCCAGAAGACGAGGATCGGGGCCACTCTGTGCAAAACGAACTGCACAGTGGAGGTAAGTATGATATGTTTGTTTTTTTTTGTTTTTTTTTATTAAACCTTTACAACCCCTTTAAACTTTATACAAAACTTTAATCTCATTACCCCAAACCAAGGCGTCTCTGCTTCTGTAATGTGCATAGTGGGATCGGTACCATGTTCCAGAACTGGAATGACTGGTGAGGGGTAAACCAGTGCGTAACCAAATGTGAAGTTGCCCAAGACAGCAGAAAACGCAGCCAGGAACATCTTCCTGTTATCTAGTGTTCTGTGGAGAAAAAAAAGCAAGTAAACAAGGCAGCTGCTCATGGTCTCTGTACTCAGAGGGTAGACTTCATTCAAATTGTTAAAGCTGGCCCAAATAAAACCAGAATTATTTTACATTTTGGAGTGCAGTCCCTAAAGGCCATCTCCTTACAAAACAGTGATACCACTAGTGATATCACCCCTAGGACTTGTGAATAGTCCCTTCTCCCACCAGAAACTTTTGGAGATGTTGAAACAAATGAAGAAAGCAGAAGTGGAAATGCCTGTTTTGCTTTGTGTCTCATGTCAGGAGAATTAAGCAATGGCATTTTTTCCTACAAGTGATTCGTTTAGATTTTTTTGTTAAATTACAATTAGCCCAGCTTTCAATATCGGCCTTTCATAAGTATTATCATTAAGCATGTGGTGTTTTAGAAGTGCAATTTCAAATGACTGCAGTTTTTTCATCTGTCCTCTGGGTGGCACTGTTAAAGTTGCTGGTATGGGGATGGATGTTGACTAATGACTGACAATGATGGGTACATATTTATTTATTTTATTTATTTATTTTAGGTACTTATATGGCGCCGTCAATTTACGCAGCACTTTACATATACATTGTACATTCACATCAGTCCCTACCCTCAACGCTGTATCCTGGCCTAGGCCGACAAGGCCCAGGCCTAGGGCAGCACTTTGCAGGGGGGCAGCAGGGATAGAGTCCCCACACTGTTAGTGTGGCGCCAGTCTTATGGGGCGTACTGGGCTGAAAGGCTAATAAGTCTAGCGCCCCCATAAAGTGGCCTCACTGCTTCCGGTATGCGGGCGGCTGGCATTCCGCAACTGTGCTATATGTTTTCTGCTTCACCATAGGCATGGTTATATCTTGCCAATGGTGCAGCAGGGCGGGTCTTAAACAGCAAGGGATGTGGCCTTGACGGGAAGGGGTGGGTCATATTTAAATTAGGGGGTGCACGAGTTTAGTCAGGCCTAGGGCAGCACAAAATCTAAATACACTACTGCCTACCCTCAAGGAGCTTACAATCTAAGGTCCCTAACTCACATTCATACATACTAGGGACAATTTTAGACAGGATCCAATTAACCTATATACCAGTATAAAGCTGGCACACACTATCCAATTCAATTGTGACATTTCTGTGATATCTGGAGGGGGGGTTTTCGCCAACAAAGAGCAAAAACGGATCTAAACAATACATTTAGTTGTTCATTTAACAGATACCCTCCTCTAGCTGGTACATTTAAAGGAGATCGTATAATCAGACAGTAGCATGCTAATGAGAAACTTCAAGCTTCAGCACACGTTGGCAGATGATATGCTGTGACTTCTAGTTCCTCAACAGCCAGAGGGCTTTAGCTCACCACTTGCTGGATCTCATCAGATCGATAAGGAGCAGTCCAGCCTATCTCTTTATTTTTACTCCTCGAGGGCCTATTCACACATATGCTTTGTGGTAAGGCTTGGCAAAATGCTTTTTCTACTCCACGTTAATGGATGGCTATATTTGTGTTGCTCTGCAATGCCATTCAGCACACATATACAGTGCAGCAAAACACAATTTCACTTAGTGCACCACAACGCACAGATGTGAATCATATGCAAATGAATGAATGAAAAACAGGCACTGACATGGGCTGCCTAAAGGGTGGATTCTCACTTTTCCTTGCGCGTTAATGGCTTTTTGTGTGCCCTTGTTGAAAATTGTGTGTTTTCCTATACTGCCATGGTCATTAAAGCAGATCTTCACTGCATCGGAGCACCACAAACCAAAAACACTATTTGATTCATTATTAATTTTCAAAGCAAATTCCCCCATCCATTCATGTCTCTATGCTTTAGTTTGTCGAGAAATCACATTGAAAAACACCCCCCTAGCATTTCTTGCTGTGGCCATCTTGAGTAAGGGCAGATGATTCTTCCTGGAATCCATCTGCGCTTAGCTCAAGCATGCATGCAGGAGAGTGTGCTTAGCTGAGAAAACTCCTCCTCTCCCCCTCCTGAAGACTCCTCAGATGTTTGACATTATTTTCCTAGGCAAGAAACCAGGAAGTTACTGAAGGAATTACAAAAAAAAGTTTAAAACAAGTAAATATGATATTCTTTTCTATTTACTAATTCTAGCAGAATGAGGATAAAATTAAAAAAAATAAAAATCAATGTTGAGGGAGTGTGAAGTTCCTCTTTAATAGGTTATATAATGTGTGTGAAAAAAACAGACAAGGCACATCCACATTTTGTGGACTTGAACAATTTAAAACAATTGCTAACCTGTGTAGATGCCGTAACACAGTCTGTGTCCTAACGTAGTCCACCTTGATGCACACAAATGTGCAATAATGCAGCACATACAGTAGTGTGAATGGGCCTTTAGCACTCAGGGTTTGTATTATTTTAAGGCTGCCTTTATCTGTTTGCAATACCACAACGGAAGGTAACAAACGATCAGCGTTGCGGTTCTATTGAATGACGCCCAATTCTCCTCACAAATGCACCTCGATGCAATGCCTTAAAAAAGCATTCATACCCGTTGAAATTTTCCACATTTTGTCATGTTTCAACCAAAAACGTAAATGTATTTTTTGGGGATTTTATGTGATAGACCAACCTTCACATAATAGTGAGGTGGAAAGAAAATAATAAATGGTTTTCCAAATTTTTTACAAATAAATATGTAAAACGTGTGGCGTGCATTTGTATTCAGCCCCCCTGAGCCAATACTTTGTAGAACCTCCTTTCACTGCAATTACAGCTGCAAGTCTTTTTTGGGGATGTCTCTTACCAACTCTAGAGAGTGAGATTTTTGCCCAATCTTCTTTGCAAAATAGCTCAAGCTCTGTCAGATTGGATGGAGAGCGTCTGTGAACAGCAATTTTCAAGTCTTGTCACAGATTCTCAATTGGATTTAGGTCTGGACTTTGACTGGGCCATTCTAAACACATGAATGTGCTTTGATCTAAACCATTCCATTGTAGCTCTGGCTGTATGTTTAGGGTCGTTGTCCTGCTAGAAGGTGAACCTCCACCCCAATCTCAAGTCTTTTGCAGACTCTGTTTTCTTCTAAGATTGCCCTGTATTTGGCTCCATCCATCTTCCCATCAACTCTGACCAGCTTCCCTGTCCCTGCTGAAGAAAAGCATCCCCACAATATGATGCTGCCACCACCATGTCTCACAGTGGGGATGGTGTGTTCAGGGTGATGTGCAGTGTTAGTTTTCCACCACACATAGCGTTTTGTTTTTAAGCCAAAAAGTTTAATTTTGGTCTCATCTTGCAAACTGCAAATGGGACTTCTTATGGCTTTCTTTCAACAATGGCTTTCTTCTTGTCACTCTTCCATAAAGGCCAGATTTGTGGAGTGCACGACTAATAGTTGTCCTGTGGACAGATTCTGCCACCTGAGCTGTGGATCTCTGCAGCTCCTCCAGAGTTACCATGGACCTCTTGGCTGCTTCTCTGATGAATGCTCTCCTTGCCCAGCCTGTCAGTTTAGGTGGATGGCCATGTCTTGGTAGGTTTGCACTTGTGCCATACTCTTTCAATTTTCGGAAGATAGATTGAACAGCGCTCCGTGAGATGTTCAAAGCTTGGGATATTTTTTTTATAACCTAACCCTGCTTTAAACTTCTCCACAACTTTATCCCTGACCTGTCTGGTGTGTTCCTTGGCCTTCATGATGCTGTTTGTTCACTAAGGTTCTCTAACAAACCTCTGAGGGCTTCACAGAACAGCTGTATTTATACAGAGATTAAATTACAGGTGGACTCTATTTATCAATTAGGTGACTTCTGAAGGCAATTGGCTCCACTAGATTTTAGTTAGAGGTATCAGAGTAAAGGGGGCTGAATACAAATGCACGCCACACTTTTCACATATTTATTTGTAAAAAATGTTGGAAACCATTTATCATTTTCCTTCCACTTCACAATTATGTGCTACTTTGCGCTGGTCTATCACATAAAATCTCAATAAAATACATTTAGGTTTTTGGTTGTAACATGACACAATGTGGAAAATTTCAAGGGGTATGGATACTTTTTCAAGGCACTGTATGTGTTACAGTGCACTGCAACACATAAATTGAAACCATGTATGTGATTTTTCATATGTTGCAATGGGACACCTCTTAAAATTAATGGCATGGCTTAATGCAGGAGTTCCAAACCAGTAGCCTGGGGGCCACATGTGGCCTGTGGAGACCTCCTGCTTTGGGATGGCTGGTTGGCAAGCCCAGATCGTGGGTTGGCAGCCTGCCATCCCAGAGCAATCAGTGCTGTGAATAAAGCCAGCAGTAGAGGAAGCAAGCAGCTGCTCCAGAGCTGCATAAGCCGATGTTTCCTGTATAACGCTGCCTCCTGCTCCTGTCATAGGCGGAATGATACCAATTGCACTCTGCCTAAGACAGCAGTGATACCCTAATGGAAGACTGTTATTTAAGGTAAGTTTAATACTAAAATCACAGTGTATATAGACATATTTGTGCTGCAGTGGTTACCGGGCTGCTTTAAAATTGATCTACAGGTGCAGCACCATTACCTGCATTGAGCCATAGACTTCTGTTATTACGAGCGGGTTTGGTGCGCTAAGTGTAGTTAGCGAGGGATCAATACAACCTTATAAAGCTGGCTATACGCCTGCAAAATTTCTTTCAAATGTTTGTACAGAAATTCAGAAAAAATATCAGACCATTCCATGGTACCATTAGGGACGCAACAAATTTCATATGAAAACTCTGAACATTTTCATTCGATTGCCACGTCAGTGTTTTGAATGTTGTGTTAGATTTCAGGATGCACAAGTGCATTCCAATATGTAAGATTTTATCCAAATTCTCAGAATTTCATTAAATTAGAAAAAAAATGTCTATTCTTCTCCCTTGATTTTACTTGTCACTATGGTCAAAACCGATCATCAATTTCATCCCATTAACTATTAAAAAAACAAATGAATGTTCCGAAATTTAATTTTATTTGAAAAAAAAATTCTACTGGTCTGTGAGATTTATAACAATGTTACAACAGCAACGTTTCCCAGAATTGTCCCTGAGGTTGTAATGACATGATGAAAGATTTTAGCAGAGTTGCTGGCTGGGTGTTAGTAACGACATTTTAGGGTGGGGTTGTCAGATTTATTCATAATTTGTAGAATTGTATAATTCTCTGGGGTGTAGGGTCATTCTAACCTCCTCACTTAAATGGATTCATACCCTTTTTTTATTCACAAAGGATTGATTTATTGTACTGTTTTGTCTTTTTGGTCCTCCTGTGCTGTCAAGCATCACAACTATTACAATGCCATAATGCAAGTACATTTATTTATGATACATTTGGCAAATTTATAATGGAAAACTACATTGCCTGTTGGCATTTTCTCATATCAAATGCTTTTAGATGAACTGCACATGAAGCCCATACGTGCTTTTTTTGATGACACTTTTGCCTTGCAGTACTGGGGTTGAAGATTTAGTTGCCAACAGGAATCCCTTGTTATTCTACTCCCCAGTGTTTCTTTGGATTCATTCCCAGTGGACTAAAAGTTAATCATATCATCCCCAAATATGTGTCTAGACTGTTAAAAAGGATATTAGACTGTAAGCTTCTATGAGGCATAAACTTATGTCCATGTTTTTTTAATTTTGTAAATGCAGCATGGAATACATACACAGATAGAAATATATACATATGTATAGATAATATTATAATTCCTCACTTACTTGACATAAGTCTTCTCTGCTTCTCTCAAAGTCTTCCCCACAGACTGGTAATCAGAAGTTCTGGGGTTCCTGAGCAGCGGTCTTGTGTCCATGGCGATGGCGGTGTGGAGGGGTCAGTTTGTCCGATGTAGTGAGGTCAGTATAGTGTTAGCTCATGCTCTGCTCTGCTCTGGTCTCATCAGATGAAGATGGAAGGGACAGAGTATCAGTTCTGCATGCCAAAGGTAAATTCCTATCACTGGGGGTGGAACAAGAGGAGCATTGCGTAAAAAAGGGAAGAACTGTATGTATATAAATAGCTCCGTTCAGAATGTTGAAAACCCCAACTGTGCGTTCTCATGGCAAATACAGAACAACTCATCAGACACTGGGCAACCACCAGTACCAACTTTACACCTCCAGACTTTCTGCTATAGGAACAAGAGGTCACTTTTACAGCCAATATTTATGCCCCCCCAATGATGCACCCTTACATCAAAAGTTCCTGGATTTACAGATATCTACAACAAACAACATCATAAAACTAAGTTTAAGTGAATAAAAAAAATCACAAATATGTAACATACACAATAGTGTTTAATAGTTGTATTGTCCACAGCATCCAGGCTCCATCAAAAATCCATGGGTTAGTTCACCACTGCTTTTTTTTTAATGAAGGTGTTTGAAAATAAAGAATGTTGTCCTTTACATGGAGGAGTCGGAAATTAAGAGCAGTTTTGAAATCTGGTAGGTAAATAGTACATTTTATTATACAGATGTATATATCAGACTTCAGATTAAATCAGAAGAGGGATGGATCCAAAAGAAGGACTATCCCTAAAAGTAGGGTCTGTTAGAAGAAGAGCTATTTGTCCTGCAATACATTTAGTTATTAGTGTCGTACAAATGGATTCACACAAAGCAGCGCAAGATTCAGATCACCCTGATTTGCCTGATTGACCAAATATTTTGCACTGTTTTTCATTTTTGCTGATCTTCAGTGAGATGGAAATAAAGCCTCTGATTGGCTGGCTCTGGTGGGGCATCACCTGTTGTCATGTGACCTGTCACTGTAACATCTGATAGATGCACTTGACACAAGTCTTGGTTTGGATAGCTCCCAACTGTCCCTGATTTCGAGGGACTGTCCCTGATTCCGAGCAAAGTCCCTCTGTCATTCTTTCGTTCTCATTTGTTCCTCATTTTGGTCTGATCTATATAGTTGTATATAAAATGCACTATTTATCTATCAAAATCAGTGTTTTCCAGTGCTAAACCTTTCACCCCATTTCTTAATTGCTTCATTTGTAAATTCCAAAAGCCAAAATAAAGGAATAGTAGTGGTAAAAAAAAAAAAACACTTGTTGGTTTAACCAATCTTTTTTTGTACAATTCTTCTCTAAGTCTAGGTTCACATTGGAGCGATTTGTCATGCGATTTGAGAGATCAAATCGCATGACAAGTCGCAGCCTATTGGCGGCAATGGCACTGTTCCAATCGGTGCGACACTGATTTTGTGGTGCCGCACCGATTTGCAAAAGTAGTTCCTGCACTACTTTTGCCGATTTCAGGCACGACTTCAATAGACATCTGTGCATGAAGCCACACAGATGTCTATCAAGTAGCACCTGAAATTGCGCTGACCTTGCTACTTTAAAATCGCTCTACTTCAAGTGAAGTAGCACAATTTCAAAGCAGCTTTAATGTGAACCAGGGCTAAGGGGGGTGTGCCAGAGGGTGTGTCTTATGCCTACATACTTCTGCTAATAGGTGTCCCTCATTCCCATCTCAGAAAGTTGGGAAGTATATGGTTTCAGACAGTGGCGGACACGGTTAAATAGCTTTGTTTTGTAACATAGTTCAACAAGATAATACCACAAAATTAATATATGTATGTGTTACAAAAAAATCTTACATACTATATAAACAACATGAATATATAGTGCAAATTCGCAAGCCTAAAAATTATTTTCAAACATTTTTATGCTAAATAAACGAATAATTCAATAAATTTCATTTGCACGTAAAGGTAAGCTTACCTGAAAAATCTATTTTTATGTTGTGATTGCTGTCTGTCTGCTGGCCATCTCTTTCCACAACTTCCTGGATTCCCTGCATGCTTTGCAGCTTCTCCTCTGCTGTTTACTGTCAGTTTAAAGGGACTACATATCCCATGGTACCTTGCTGCCTGAAAGCAATGATTCCTGTGCTAACTCTCCTGCAACTCCTCTTCTCAGCACCTCTGTAGTTCAAAAGGCAGGTTCTCTAAGGGTGCCCTGGGACTGTTTTAAGTGAACTGTGCCAGGGTCCATTTGTCCCCCCTCTCCTCTGCTGGTTTACACTCACACTAATACTTCACAACTTTTTGAGATGGGAACGAGGGACATCCATTATCAAAAGCATGTAGGCATAGGACACACCCCCTGTCATGCTCCCTTAAAAATTCTACAAAAATAAATATTAGTTAAACTAGAGCTGCACGATTAATTGTTAAAAAATCGTGATCTCGATTCAACCCCCCTCGCGATCTCAATCCGGCATTTCCACAATTCATGTAACAAGTGCAGAGCCGTTCTCTACTCAGAGCTGTCACAAAAGGCAGCCGGCAAAGTTTATCACAACAGCGCTGAGATAAAAAATTGCAGCGCTTTTGGATCAAAGGGATGAACTTTGGTCTGCAAACTAGGTCAGTTTAACCAATTAATCACTTTGTAGCAGAGACCCTAGAGAATAAAATGGCGATCGTTGCAATATTTTATGCCACACTGTCACTTTTAAATTAAAACAAAGTGATGGCTGTGGAATTTCTACATTCTATTGTGAAATTTCTTGGAAGTTTCCACTTCCTCTTTCTCATTCGGCCACATCCAGTTTTGACCCAGTCAAATATCTACATTTACTTCTTTATTTCAATTGTATGTCTTTTTATAGGTTGTGTCTAATCAGCGGACCAACGATGAAGAAATTCAATACTGGTATAGAGAAGTTGTCCTTGTGTGCATGTACTAACATTGTAAATCAAAAAATTCTTAGAAAACTAAAATAGCAGCAAGAAAACATTGCCAGACCAAAATGACTTCTAAACTCTGGTTCACACTGAATCCAACTTTGAAATTGTGCAACTTCACTTGAAATCGCACGATTTCAAAGCCGCATGTCAGTGCGACTTGGCTAACATCTATGCAACTTCATGCACAGATGTCTATGCAATAATGCAAGTCGCACCTGAAATCAGCAAAAATAGTGCAGTCATTTTTTTTTTAAATCAGTGCGGCACCGGAAAGTCGGCATCACACCAGTTTGAACAGTTCCATTGGCGACAATAGTTCCCGTACCGCTGCCGGAACACAGAACTGATTGTAGCTGATGCTAAATATTGGTTATACATGTATTGCATGTATTCAGAAGGAAATAGTTCATTTGGACCAGCTTGGTCCCAACAAACTATCTTAAAGCGATAAAAAACAAAAGCCCGAAAGCTGGAGCTGCGCTAGAAAAAATGTGTAAGTGAGTGATAAATAATATTGAAAAGAGCTGTTAGCACCTGAAAGTCCTGTATCAAACTCAAAACATAAATAAAAACACAACAGATGCAGCGCTAAAATGACAAATTAGATCAAAACTCAAAAGTGAATACAAGAAAAAAAACTGAGAAAACTAAAGCAGAGTCTCATTAAGAGATCCTGGTCAGGATCTCCATCTAGGTGGACATGGTGAGGTCCCTCTTTAGCAAATAGGAGGTGCTACTCATTTGCCTGGGATGTACTCATTTATGGTGAGCACTGTATATACTGTATATACAAATCCAAAACTGGTATAGAGACACTCACGGGTCTTGCAGAAGAGAAGGATGAAAAAAATGTTTGTTTCATGTTTCTGAGAATCAGCTGCTCATAGCTGCTGTTCCGGTACTGTGTTCTGTGTTCTGGGGAGACCGATTTACCTTTCATTGGCGAGACTGCTGGAGTTATACGAAGGATATCCTCTACAGCTCTCTTTTCTCCTGTATTTACACGGATGGGTGTGCTTTCCTTGTTAATTCATGGACTGGAAACCTAATGATTATTTTTCACATGATTATTTGCCATTGATCTATGCTGGAATCTTAATGAGACTCTGCTTTAGTTTTCTCTGTTTTTTTCTTGTATTCACTTTTCAGTTTTGATCTCATTTGGCATCTTAAAGTGATACTAAAGTCTCATTTTTTTATACTTATACTTACCTGCTCTGTGTAGTGGTTTTGCACAGAGCAGCCCAGATCCTCCTCTTCTTGGGTCCCTCCGGCGCTCCTGGCCCCTCCCTCCTGTTGAGTGCCCCCACAGAAATAAGCTTGCTATGGGGGCACCCGAGCCAAGCCGCAGATCCCTGTGTCCATTCAGACACAGAGCCGTGGCCCTGCCCACCCCCCCTCTCTCTCCTCATTGGCTCACTGGCTTTGATTGACAGCAGCAGGAGCCAATGGCGCTTCACTGCTGTCTCAGCCAATAAGGAGGGGGCGGGCTGCTGGGTCTCTCGTGCAACATTGCTGGATCAAGATGAGGCTCAGGTAAGTATTAGGGGGGCTGAAGGGGGCTGCTGTATACAAAAGGCTTTTTATCTTAATGCATAGAATGAGCCAGAGGCTCTTAGGCCTCTTGCACATGATACCCCTGTTTGAGCATCTACTTTTTCAGCCGTTCTTTTTTTTTTAATGTATTTTTGCGCATATGCGCATATTTTCACGTATATGCGTTCACGCATTTCCACATGTTGACAAATCTGCTCAAATTTGCACACAAACGTGCATTTGCGTGCATGAGATGTAAATTACCAACCAATAATGTCGATTTTTAAACTTTTTTTACTGGAGAATATACAGTGCTTTTTGACGCACCTGTGCCCATGCAGCCGCCATGGAGTAAAAGCAGGGAGGAAGCCGCCCTCGAAGCCGCCGATGCTGCCTGTGAAGCTACCCATCCAGCCACCGTGGAGTAGAAGCAGGGAGGAAGCCGCCCATGAAGCCGCCCATGCCGCCTGTGAAGCCGCCCATGCCGCCTGTGAAGCCACCCATGCAGCCACCGTGGAGTAGAAGCAGGGAGGAAGCCGCCCGTGACCTGGATGGTGTAAGTAGTGCTGGACGATAAAGCAAAGGCAGGTTGGCGGTGGCCGCCACTATTCCCCACCCCCTGGTCCCTGTTGTACTTATCTCTGGCAGTGCATCCAGTGTCGGGACAAGGTCATCTAGAGCCCAGGCAAACATGCCAAACTACGCTCCCCCTCAAGATGTATAAGCATGTCAGCAAAAATCCCCCCCCCCAAAAAAAAAGAAAATATTAAGCACTAATCTGCATGTTTACTCCTTAAGCATAAATTACCCCAATACAAATTTGCCCTCCTGCTGAAATCCCCCCTCCCAGCACAAATCTTTGCCCCTATCCCCCAAAACAAATGCCTCTCCCCAAAAAATGTCACTCCTCCTAGTACAAATCCCCTACCCCTCAAATTTCCCCTCCGAGTACACATCCTCTCTCCTCCACTCTAAATCCCCCCTCCTAGCACAAATCCACCCTCTAAATTTCCCCTTCTAGCAAAAATACCCCCCAAACAAAAATTTCCCCTCCTAGCACAGTTTTCCCAGGGCTCTCCTGCCCATCCCTTGTCCCGGCCCATGATGCATCAACAGACGTTCCAGCATCCCGGGGATTTAAAATTCCAACTCTTCTCCCTCTTCTCTGTGCAGAGCTTCCTGAATGGAGCAGAGTAATGCTGATTGGTCAGCGCCTGCACAGCGAATCGCTCTGGTCCGTCCTGGAAGTGCTGCATGCAGAAGAGTGAGGATGTCAAGCCCCCAGACTGCTGGACCAGTTGCGTGGACACTGACAGCTCAGCATCACCAGAGGTAAGTACAGCGAGGACCGGGAAGGGGTGGGGAGGATGTACAGTGTTAGTTCGCCTTTACATTTGTTCTGTAAAGGTGAACTAACACTTTAAATAAAAACTGGAGTTAGGCTTTAACTCTGCAGCCCAGGCTGATATAGAGGCATTTATGGTATGGTTTGCTTATTCACCTGACAAAATGGAGGAGGGAGGCCCCAAAATGCGCTGCGAGTTCCAATACAAGCGGTCCCCGGGTTACAAACAAGATAGGGTCTGTAGGTTTGTTCTTAAGTTGAATTTGTATGCAAGTCGGAACAGGTACATTTTTTCAAGCGTAGCTCCAGCCAAAAAAAATATTTTTACGTTTTTTGAATAGCATAGCATTTGTTTTGCTGTCTGTGCCCCTATTCAGAAGATTTCACCTCACTTTCTGTCCCTAAGACAATTGGATTTAGAAACATTTTTGGTTGTTGTGAAAACAAGGATTGATTGATAATAAAGTATCAGTGGAGACACCTTTTTCCTCAAAATAACTCTTACAGGAGAGAATTTCCCTTCCTAGGGGTAGATTTCCTCTCACTTCCTGTTGTCTCCCTCCGTTTGTAAGTAGGAGTGGTTTGTAAGTCTGATGTTTGTAACCCGGGGACCGCCTGTATAAAGCTTTTCTTTCAAACACCTTGGTCATTCTGCTGGACAGTCTGCCTTGCCTTTAGTACTTGTACCCACGATCAGTGTCTCTGATCATCGGAGATCAATGGATATTTGTTGACATCTGAAACCTCAACATCGACACCTTATTAAATGAAATGCATGAGCTGTACTACATTACCGGCTCTAGTGCCTATATAAAGTGAGTGTTACCAGCTTGGGCAGGCCTGTACTGGCCATCGGGACTACTGGGAGTTTCCTGGTGGGCCGATGGCTCAGTGGGCCAGTATCAGTGACAGCCTGTCAAAATAAAGGAATGCGCGGCCCGCGCAGCCATTATTTTGAGCACTGCTGCACTGCCTAGGGCTGGCCCTACCATGGGACCGAGGCGGCAATTCAAGAGTGGACTGGGTCGGGATGGTGCTTCAGTGTATCGCTGCTTCTGTTTCCAGCCCGCTCACCACCTGTTGCACAGAGCCGAGGGCTCTGCTGCTGCAATAGGCGTCTGAAAGGTCACGCTGGTGGGCGGCGACAGAAGTCCTCGGTACAGCTGCCCTAGAAGAGGGGGTTCGCACACTGCTATGTTCAGCTGTAAATGAGCCAGCTTGTTACACACCGCTTCCCGCCCCTCTCTCCCTGCCTGTGCGTTACATCGATGAAGAGCAAGAGGAGCGGGAAGATTAAGCAAGTAGTCGACAGCCACATTAAAGCCCCTCCTGCACCATTCAAGTGTGTGAGCTGAGCACTGTCACTGACCAGACCCGGACCACTCTCTCTGCCCCCCCCTCTCTCTCTCCCTGTCCCCCTCTCTCTCTCCTTGTTCCCACTCTTTCTCTCTGTGTCCCTCCCTCTCTCTCCCTGCCCCCCCTCTCTCTCTCCCTGTCCCCCCCCTCTCTCTCCCTGTCCCCCCTATCTCTCTCTCTCCCTGTCCCCCTCCCTCTCTCTCCCTGCCCCCCCTCTCTCTCTCTCTCCCTGTCCCCCCCTCTCTCTCTCCCTGTCCCCCTCCCTCTCTCTCCCTGCCCCCCTCTCTCTCTCCCTGTCCCCCCTCTCTCTCCCTGCCCCCCTCTCTCTCTCCCTGTCCCCCCTCTCTCTCTCCCCCTGTCCCCCTCCTCTCTCTCTCTCCCTGTCCCCCTCTCTCTCTCGCCCTGTTCCCCCTCTCTCTCTCTCTGTCTCCCTCCCTCTCTCTCCCTGTCCCCCCTCTCTCTCTCCCTGTTCCCACTCTCTCTTTCTGTCCCCCTCCCTCTCTCTCCCTGTCCCCCTCTCTCTCTCCCCGCCCCCCTATCTCTCTCTCTCCCTGTCCCCCCTCTCTCTCTCTCCCTGTCCCCCTCGCTCTCTCTCCCTGTCACCCTCTCTCTCTCTCTCCCCCCTCTCTCTCTCCCTGTCCTCCCCCTCTCTCTCTCCCTGTCCTCCCCCTCTCTCTCTCTCTCTCTCTCTCTCTCTCTCTCTCTCTCTCTCTCTCTCTCTCCCTGTTCGCCCTCTCTCTCTGTCTCCCTCCCTCTCTCTCCCTGTCCCCCCTCTCTCTCTCTCCCTGTCCCCCTCTCTCTCTCCCTGTTCCCCCTCTCTCTCTCTCCCTGTTCCCCCCCTCTCTCTCTCTCTCTCCCTGTTCCCCCCCTCTCTCCCCCCCCCCCCTCTCTCTCTCTCTCTCTCTCTCTCTCTCCATGTCCCCCTCTCTCTCTGCCTGTCCCCCTCCCCCCTCTCTCTCTCCCTATCCCCTTCTCTCTCTCTCCCTGTCCCCCCCTCTCTCTCTCCCTGTCCCCCCTCTCTCTCCTTGCCCCCCTCTCTCTCTCTCCCTGTCCCCTTCTCCCTCTCTCTCCCTGTCCCCCCTCTCTCTCTCTCCCTGTCCCCCTCTCTCTCTCCCTGTTCCCCCTCTCTCTCTCTCCCTGTTCCCCCTCTCTCTCTCTCTCTCTCCCTGTTCCCCCCCCCCCCCCCCTCTCTCTCTCTCTCTCTCTCTCTCCATGTCCCCCTCTCTCTCTGCCTGTCCCCCTCCCCCCTCTCTCTCTCCCTATCCCCTTCTCTCTCTCTCCCTGTCCCCCCCTCTCTCTCTCCCTGTCCCCCCTCTCTCTCCTTGCCCCCCTCTCTCTCTCCCTGTCCCCTTCTCTCTCTCTCCCTGTCCCCCCCTCTCTCTCCCTGTCCCCCCCTCTCTCTCCCTGCCCCCCTCTCTCTCTCCCTGTCCCCCTCTCCCCCCCCTCTCTCTGCCCCCTCCACTTTCTCTCTCTCTCTCTCTCTGCCCCTTCCACTTTCTCTCTCTCTCCCCCTTTCTCTCTCTCCTTGTCCCCCCACTCTCTCTCCCTGTGTCCCCCCTCTCTCTCCCTGTCCCCCCCTCTCTCTCCCTGCCCCCCCCTTCTCTCTCTCTGCCCCCTCCTCTCTCTCTTTCTCTTTCTCTCTGCTCCCTCTCTCCCTGCCCTCTCTCTGGCAGCAGACGACGTGGCATGTGACACACTGCATGTGGTGGCAAGTAATATGCAGCATCTGGTGGCAGGCGATGGTGGAAAGTGACACGCTGCATCTGGTGGCAGGTGGCGGTGGCAAATGACATGCTTCATCTGGTAACAAGCAATGGTTCCGACTGATCCTGCATTCTGGTGAGTTGAATTATTTCATTATGTATTACAATGTAGTAATAGAAATAATGTGATTTGATCATCCTGACACCATAATAAGCATGGTGTCAGGATGTTTTCACTGCTAGCACCAGCCATTCACCCGACAAATCATCCCCACCGCTGAATTCCCCGTCAACCCTGAGACTACCTTCCCCCCCTGGTCCTTGGCAAAATTGTTCCTGAAATGGCAGTCTGGAAATGTGGTCACCCTACTAAGGGGCAAGGTGTCAATTTTCCCCTGGGTCGCTCTGATGGCCCATACAAAGGCCGCGCCGCCTCCCTCAGATCCATCCCAAACTCAATAAGTATCCATATTGCGCAACTGCGTTCAGTTTTATATACTGTTTTTATGCATGTTTGCAAAATTAAAGTGGGCCGGTCTGGGTGAAGTCCAGGGCCAAATTTTTGTCCCAGTCCAGCCCTGAGCTTGGGTGAATGGAAGCTGCTCTTGCCAGTTGATATATTTAAGTGTATTCACTTTTATTTTTTTCTGGGGGCACCTTCAACACCATTGATTATCCACATACAGGCAGGCCATACATTATACAATTTTCTTGTACAATTTTCTTTAGATTTACCAAAACCATATAATATGAGGTCAGACCTAAACACTTTCAATTTATATGCTATCAGGCAGGCCCTTGCACTACATAGTTGAAATTAAATCTAAAGGAAATTGAATAAGAAAATTGTATAATGTTATGCTGACAACAATTCACACCTTCATCCATGTACATGGAACAGTTAATACTAGTCAAAGACTTGAATGGTACCATGGTGATCGGATTATGGAAATGGAACAGCTTTCACGCTTCTTACCATGTTCTTGAACAATGGATATTTGTTCTGATACACGATAACACAATAACTGGCTTTAGGTGAATGGGTTACCCATGTGGATATAAATGGTGGGGTTTATTCCCAAAACTCGCTAATGTGTACTTTGAATGTACATTACCATGCAATTTTAATGCATATTAATCACTTTTTTTGTGTATGATAAGGAATCAGACACATGAGCTGACTATATACACTATATTGCCAAAAATATTGGGACCCTGCCTTTACATGAACTTTAATGGCATCCCAGTCTTAGTCCGTAGGGTTCAATTTTGAGTTAGACCACCCTTTGCAGCTATAACAGCTTCAACTCTTCTGGGAAGGCTGTCCACAAGGTTTAGGAGTGTGTCTATGGGAATGTTTGACCATTCTTCCAGAAGCGCATTTGTGAAGTTAGGCACTGATGTGGACGAGAAGGCCTGGCTTGCAGTCTCCACTCTAATTCATCCCAAAGGTGTTCTATCAGGTTGAGATCAGGACTCTCTCATCCATGTCTTTATGGACCTTGCTGAAAAATAATAATAAATGAATAATAATTAGGGATGGTCCCGATGTTCAAGTTGAACGTAAGTTCAACTCGAACATCGTGTGTTTGCCCGTTCAGCGAATATCTAACATTATGTGGCGTTTGCGGCAAATTCAAGTGCCGCGGAATGCCCCATAATGCACTGCGATATTGTAGTGCATTGATGTCTGATGATTGGCCAAAGCATGCACCTGACCTGCATGCTTTGGCCAATCACAGTGCACTCTGCTGCGAGAGCCATGATTGGCCAAAGGCAGGGTGCCTTTGGCCAATCATGGCTCAGGGGGCCAAGTCACTACACAGCAGCTGTATGTAGTGTGTTGGAGTGGACAGAGCTAGAGTTAACTTGAGCTAGATTAGGCAGTTAGTGGCTTGCAGGCAGTGTATTAATATATATATATATATATATATATATATATATATATATATATATATATATTACAGTGCAGCCGGTGTACAGTACATAACACAGTGCCGACGGTGTACACATATATAATACAGTGTGTATAGCTTCTAATACACTTCAGGCGGTTTACACATGATATACAGTGCCTTGCAAAAGTATTCACCCCCCTTGGCTTTTTACCTATTTTGTTACAGCCTTTAGTTCAATGTTTTTTTAATCTGAATTATATTTGATGGATCAGAACACAATAGTCTAAGTTGGTGAAGTAAAATTAGAAAAATATATACATAAAACTATTTTTCAGAAATAAAAAACTGATAATTGGCATGTGCGTATGTATTCAATCCCTTTGTTATGAAGCCCATAAAAAGCTCTGGTGCAACCAATTACCTTCAGAAGTCACATAATTTGTGAAATAATGTCCACCTGTGTGCAATCAAAGTGTCACATGATCTGTCTGTAGCACTAACTCACGGTGGAGCTGCTGATTTTTAGCGGGCTGTTACCGTCACCTTTTTACCTGTAATTTCACCAGTACCGGGTCTAGCGTCCCGTTGAGCTTATTATCAGACAATGTAGGCACCAGTCACTTGAGTACTTTTCCAATGCTTTAATGGGAGATAACTGGAAGAGGTAGCAGGAAAGAGGTAGAAGAAGAGTTGCAGGGAAGTTCAAATACCTTTTCTTGGCGTAGCACTAAGAAATTGAAAACTTTGGGATGAATATATCCTCAGCTCAGGATTAAATCTTTGCCCGCCCGGATAGGTTTCTCTCACTATCCTAGCAGCCGGAACATAGCACGAACAAAAAGTCTCTGCCACAGACTTGGATGAAACAAAACTGTACGATCCCCTGCCACATGATGTAGTAGTTTTCGATGAACAGCAAACACAGTACCAGAACCTTTAAGCCGACCCGGCAGTACTTGTGCGGTAGAGTAGTTTAGGATGCGTCCTCCAATCGAGTCACCAGGCCCTTCCTAAGACCAGCCTTGCATGGTCCCTTCCAAGATGGGTCCTCCCCTTGATCTTCCCGATTGTCCGGCCTCCTCCCCTAGGACAGA
This sequence comes from Lithobates clamitans, assembly GCA_037952925.1. NCBI lineage: Eukaryota > Metazoa > Chordata > Amphibia > Anura > Ranidae > Lithobates > Lithobates clamitans. The sequence goes on along the minus strand of JBBGZY010000695.1, from coordinate 1,365,959 downwards.
CAGCACAGGACCATCCCAGCAAGAGCAGGCCCCAGACAGACTTCTGGGTCTACCCGCTCGGCAACGCAACCCTCCAGGCCGGAGGGCCACGAGCTGGAACTCACTAACACATGCCTCTAGGCCAGGAGGGCCACGAGGTAAAGCTTTTTGAAACATGGCGTCTGTCCCATAAATACTCTCTCCCAGAATGCAACCCGAAGGACCACCTCCGCCGAGTTGTCTACGGGACAGAAGAGCACTGATATACTTCAGCTTGTTGCTTTCCAACACCGACCCATGGTGACAATGACACCCACAGGCAGAATGCGGAACTGCACGCAACACAGCCAAACTAGAACAGAGGCTAATCTAACTGTAAATTAAATCTGAACTACATACAGAACAGATGATCCACTAAATTTACCTAGAAGCGGTAGATTGAAAAATCTACCAGCGCTACATACTCCCCCCACTACAATAGATGTTGTCCTCAACGTCTGGAAAAAATATGACTCTCAAGCCAGAGAGTAGATATTTGAACTTAAAACTTGGATGAGAACGAAGAAAAGACAGTATAGAAATGTTACAGTTTCAAACATCTGCACAACAACATATTCATATCAGCAAAAGAAATCACATAAGTCACGTTACAAAACCCCACTATCTACCTAGCTGAAAAGCCTAACAGCTTGATAGGAGATCCAGTTGTTCCTGAAAGAAACAAAGTTAAACACACATGAAATATGTACAGTAGCATCACTAACAATTCAGGAGCAAAGCCTCATTCCACAAAAGAATGACACTCTCTTCCCAAATATTTTCTTCTAATGAAAATAAACTGAAATAACTTGAAAAGTCCATCCCTATCTTTTGGGCAAATTATATCCTTTCGATAAAGGAAATCCAGCTAGCAAAAAGTCTTTGGATTTGAAAGCGCTGAGATGAACAAAATCTCTTGATCACGGAGATCTCTAAACACTAACACTAGCTGACTATATACCCCAAAGTTCTCTTTTCTCTTAGAAGAACAGAAGACAACAGTTTCTCTGCATAATCACCAATAAAACCGGGGATCTGGCAATGTCAGTTTCTTCCCTTGCTTATCCACAGTAGTGATAAAGTAAACAACGTCATCTCTTCCGGGTCTGCAAATGACCACCTTGTCAGCATAGATGTGCCGACCATAGTTCCAATGGGTGTCGGCTCACTCTCAAGCAAACTAGCAACTTTAGACAATGTTTCTTTGGTAGTACTGTACGGCTTCACAAAAGGTGATGTCTTCCCAGAATCCAGAGCTATCCATTCTGAGAAAGTAAGGGCAGAAGCAACATCTTCACCCTGGGCTCACAACAGTTCCTGTGACATTATCTCAAACAAATCATCATCACCAGAGAGATCTGACATAGAATCTATCTCCGAGTCTCTCAACTCTTCCGCTGGCAAATATTTACAAAGAGTCCCAGATATGTTCCCCTTTGATCTCTCACCCGTTCCTGATGTGGACTTCTCCAGATCTATATGCTCTGGTTAAGGTAGTCTCTGGGGTAGGCCTCGACCACGGCCGTGGGAAGCCTTCACATATCCCACCTTCCTCTGGACAGGTACAATGGGGACAGGTGTGGTAGAAGTAGAAATAAAGGTGATGTCCGCTGATGAAGCGGTAACAGCGACATCTCCCTTAGAAACACTCTTGGTATTAGGCGAGATTACGGCCTGTTGCTCTCCAACAGCAATGGCAGTAGTTTCCACTGTGGTGATACCTGTAGCCCAATCCACACAATATGCAGGGGGCGACATCGTAGGTTGCTCCACTGTGAACAAATATTCTCCGCACTGCAAACAGCAAACAAATGGACGGAGATGTATGGCCAGTCCTTTACACTTGTGGCAAAGCATGCCCAGCCCTTCGATATCTCCAACTGTGTATAGTACACCCGCCCCTGTGCCTTCAAACAAATGTATCTGTTAGCAGGGTTCCGGCTAGCATAGCCCCCGCAGCGGTACTTGTAGGAAACATCTTGGATCCCATAGTTGACGGTACCAATGGAAAAGAAAACATGGCTGCACTCTGGTCCTCTCAGTAGGATCACGAGGCTTCTCTCTCCTTTGGCGCCAGACACAGACCACCACGTCCCACTCGGCAACAAGTAGGTTAGGCTCCTCCCACTTGTTCCTCTGATCACGTAGCTCCCAGGCTTTTACTTCTTACCCGCAGCCACGCAGTCAGAAATAAAGTCCTGCAATTTAACCCCTTCTTTTCCTGGAAAAAGTGACAAAATCCAGAAACCTCTTTTAATATAAACTCCCGGTGAAATACTTCTCAGGGCTGCTCAGGGTAACGGCAAACAATCCCGGACGAGCCCCCACATGTAGCACTAACTCACGGTGGAGCTGCTGATTTTTAGCGGTCTGTTACCTTCACCTTTTTACCTGTAATTTCACCAGTACCGGGTCTAGGGTCCCGTTAAACTTATTATCAGACAATGTAGGCACCAGTCACTTGAGTACTTTTCCAATGCTTTAATGGGAGATAACTGGAAGAAGTAGCAGGAAAGAGGTAGAAGAAGAGTTGCAGGGAAGTTCAAATACCTTTTCTTGGCGTAGCACTAAGAAATTGAAATCTTTGGGATGAATATATCCTCAGCTCAGGATTAAATCTTTGCCCGCGGGCATAGGTTTCTCTCACCAACCTAGCAGCCGGAACGTAGCATGAACAAAAAGTCTCTGCCACAGACTTGGATGAAACAAAACTGTACGATCCCCTGCCACATGATGTAGTAGTTTTCGATTAACAGCAAACACAGTACCAGAACCTTTAAGCCGACCCAGCAGTACTTGTGCGGTAGAATAGTTTAGGATCCGTCCTCCAATCGAGTCACCAGGCCCTTCTTAAGACCAGCCTTGCATGGTCCCTTCCTAGATGGGTCCTCCCCTGGATCTTCCCGATTGTCCGGCTTCCTCCCCCAGGACAGACAGCACAGGACCATCCCAGTAAGAGCAGGCCCCAGACAGCTTCTGGGTCTACCCGCTCGGCTGCCGCAACGCAACCCTCCAGGCCAGAGGGCCGCGAGCTGGAACTCACTAACACATGCCTCTAGGCCAGGAGGGCCACGAGGTAAAGCTTTTCGAAACATTGCGTCTGTCCCATAAATACTCTCTTCCAGAATGCAACCCGGAGGACCACCTCTGCCGAGTTGTCTACGGGACAGAAGAGCACTCATATACTTCAGCTTGTTGCTTTCCAACACCGACCCATGGTGACAACGACACCCACAGGCAGAATGCGGAACTGCACGCAACACAGCCAAACTAGAACAGAGGCTAATCTAACTGTAAATTAAATCTGAACTATATACAGAACAGATGATCCACTAAATTTACCTAGAAGCTGTAGATTGAAAAATCTACCAGCGCTACATGTCATTACATATACACACCTTTTTAAAAGGCCCCAGAGGCTGCAACACCTAAGCAAGAGGCACCACTAACCAAACACTGCCATGAAGACCAAGGAACTCTCCAAACAAGTAAGGGACAATGTTGTTGAGAAGTACAAGTCAGGGTTAGGTTATAAAAAAATATCCAAATCTATGATGATCCCTAGGAGCACCATCCAAATCTATCATAACCAAATGGAAAGAACATGGCACAACAGCAAACCTGCCAAGAGACATGGACCGGGCAAGGAGGGCATTAATCAGAGAGGCATCACAGAGACCTAAGGTAACCCTGGAGGAGCTGCAGAGTTCCACAGCAGAGATTGGAGTATCTGTACATAGGACGACAATAAGCCGTACTCTCCATAGAGTTGGGCTTTATGGCAGAGTGGCCAGAAGAAACCCATTACTTTCAGCAAAAAACAAAATGGAACATTTTGAGTTTGCGAAAAGGCATGTGGGAGACTCCCAAAATGTATGGAGGAACATGCTCTGGTCTGATGAGACTAAAATTGAACTTTTTGGCCATCAAAGAAACGCTATGTCTGGCGCAAACCCAAAACATCACATCACCCAAAGAACACCATCCTCACAGTGAAACATGGTGGTGGCAGCATCATGCTGTGGGGATGTTTTTCAGCAGTCGAGACTGGGAAACTGGTCAGAGTTGAGGGAAAGATGGATGGTGCTAAATACAGGGATATTCTTTAGCAAAACCTGTACCACTCTGTGTGTGATTTGAGGCTAGGGAGGAGGTTCGAAGAAAAAAAATTACTAAATATATATACTTGCGCTAATGGAGTGACAGAAAAAAATCAGTGGAATGAAAAAATTGCAGCTGCTATACACAAAGTGCTAATCACTTGAGAAACATGAACAATATATAAATATAGCGCTCGCAAACACAATATATGGATGTCAATAAGATATAAATTATAAAACAAAACAAAGTCCAAAGCAAGTGACTAAAGGTGCTCCAATCCAAAGTGAAGGGAAGAAAGGTACTTCAGAAGGTTCAGGTGCACAACGCCCCCTCATGTATCCCCAATCACCAGATCAACACGACCCCCAGCTTTTAAGTCTGGAGGGTCACTTAAGGCTTGGTATGGATGTCTTTGAGATGGTGAAAAGGAAATCAGGTCATCAGATCCAGGGTTCCTTGGTGAAGAGTTTCAGCCAGACAAACACGTACCAGCATGGAAGCTGTTCGTATAAAAACGCTGTGCGTTCCAAAACGTGCTTTTTTTTGTTTTTTATTTTAACCGCACGCTAGTAACGGCGTTGTTATACGAACAGCTCCATGCTGGATGCTTGTTCCTATTTTTTTGTAAGTACCCATCCTTTGTTTAAATAAACCTTTTTTGATGGTACTTCACTACTACCGTAGTTTAATTATTTTACTTCTGGGTATGTGTTTGTCTGGTTGAAACACTAGGCAGAACGGCGAGATGCTGTTTACATCAGATCGCGGGTATCGCGGGTATCGAGGCGATCGAGGGTATCCCTGCGGCGATCAAGTCCGCGGGACTGTGACCCGACTCATGGAGCTTCCGGCCGACGTGCACGCGATGGCACGGCGAGAAATTCAAAGTGACGTACCTGTACGCCCATTTGCCCAGCCGTGCCATTCTGCCAACGTACTTCGGCATGGGAACCCCGCTTTAAAGATTGCTATTCACAAGGGTAAACCATCCAACTTGAAGGAGCTGGAGCAGTTTTGCAAGGAGGAATGGGCAAAAATCCCAGTGGTAAGATGTGGCAAGCTCATAGAGACTTATCCAAAGCAACTTGGAGCTGTGATAGCCGCAAAAGGCGGCTCTACAAAGTCTTGACTTTAGGGGGGTGAAAAGTTATGCACATTGACTTTTTCTGTCACTTTGTCCTATTTGTTGTTAGCTTGTTAATCCATGTTAATTCCAGGTTGAGAGGCGACAAAACATGAAAAATGCCGAAGAGGGTGAATACTTATGCAAGGTACTGTAATAGAGTGCAGCTGGGGTACAGTACATAATACAGTGCAGGCAGTGTACACAGTATATAATACAGTGTCTACAGTTTGTAATAAACTTCAGGCGTAGTACATAGCATATAATACAGTGCAGCCCCTGCACAGCCCATAATACAGCGCAGACAGTGTACACAGTATATAATTCAGTGTGTACAATTTCTAATACACGTCAGGCGGTGTACACAGCATATAATACAGTGTAGTCGCTGTACAGTACATGATATAGTGCAGGCGGTGTACACAGTATATAATACAGTGTAGTGTGGTGTGAAAAAAAAAATCCCCATCATGTCCGGAAGGCCACCGAGGAGAGGCAGATGCTCACAGGCCACTAAAAAGAGGGCAAGCAGCCTCTGTGTCTACAGTGAAAAGTGGTGGTGGCGGACATAGTGCATCCCCTGCAGGCAGGTCACGCTTGTCCTTTTTTTCTGCTGCTGGCTGTGTTATTGAGCCACAACGTGCAGAAGAGTGGGTGGAGTGGCTAACTAAGCTCATCCTCTGTCACCCAGGCTCATACTAGTTTGCCTTCCAACACAGCTGCCAAAGCAACCTATTCCACCGGCTCCTTGTCCACAGTTACTCCTTCTGTAGCCCCACAATCATGCACGGAGGAGTAACCAGAATTATTTGACCATAGCGTCAGTTACATGCTGATGGAGGATGCGCAGCAATTTGAAGGCTCCGATGTTGGTTCCCAGGTTGAGGAAGGGAGTAACGTGAACCTAGAGAGAGGGGGTGCCACAGAAGGACAAGAAACCAACAGTCATGTCCCCCCCAGCTGCAGCATACTGCCAAGTTTGCTCCAGTGACAAGGAGGGAGGGGATGATGAGGTCAATGACTGTACCTGGGTGTCTGAGAGAGGAGAGGAGGAAACTGAGGAGGAGGAGGAGCCACAACTCCAATGAGGCAGGATGTCCTCCAGGGACCAGCTTAGGGCAGCCACCCTATTGCATCACACCACAGAGCTCCGCAGGTTCAGGGCACTGCTGACTCCCTGCTGACTTCCAAAATTTAGTTGGTGTGGGCTTTTTTCGACACCTGCAGTAGATCGCATCGTTGCTGTTTGCAACCTATGTCTGAAGCGGATCAAGCGTGGCCAGAACAGCACCCACTTGGGCACCACATGCTTGACAAGACATATGACGACCTGTCATGCAGTCTGTTGGCAACAGCACCTGAAAGCCTCACATAATAAAAAAAAAGACGGACTTCTCCTTGCTCCTCATTTGTGATCTCTACCAGTGGCGGCTGGTACTCAAAATTTTTAGGGGGGGCGCAAACAAACTGAAAAAAAAACCCATCAATTGCAGCCTCACTGTGCCATCAAACGCAGCCACTGTGCCCATTAAATACTGCCACTGTGCCGATAAAAAACGGCTGCCACTGTGCGATCAATCGTTGCCACTGTGCCCATCAAATGCTGCCACTGTGCCCAAACGCTGCCACTGTGCCCATCAAACACAGCCACTGTGCCAAACGCTGCCACTGTGCCAAACACTGCCACTGTGCCCATTGAATGCTGCCACTGTGCCCATTGAATGCTGCCACTCTGCATGAATCTATCCATTGGTCGTAGAGTAGGTGGCTGGAGAGAGGGGGCGGCTCCCATATGGATGCACCACCACTGGTCTCTACCCCTACTATACCTCCAGTCCTCTCAAAAACCTGCACTGAGAGTAATGAAGGTATAGCAATAGGTGCCACAAATACTTGTAGCAGTACACCACCAGTTGATATAAAAGGCAAATTTCGCTACCCCTGTTGCTGAACTATAAAAAAAAAGAAAAACTGTCCCAGCCATCCACATGCTCACTTGACCCATGTTCCATGCTTGGCACATGTCCTGAATTTGGTAGTGCAGCTTTTCTTGACTAGGTACCCAGGCTTACAGGAACTTCTGAGGCAGGCCAGAAAAGTCTGTCGCCATTTCCGGCGGTCATACAATGCCAGTGCTTGGCTGGCTGACATTCAACGAGAATTCAACCTGCCCACCAACTGCCTCATTTGTGACATGCCCACCAGGTGGAACTCAGCATTGACAGGGCTGCAGTGGTTGCACACACAGCAGAGGGCCTTAAATGAGTACCTGTGTGAGTATGACACCAGGACAGGCTCAGGGGAGCTTGGCTTCTCTTTGCCACGCCAGTGACTACTGATTAAGGATGCATGCTCTGTCCTGTCACCATTTGTGGAGGCCACAAGGATGGTGAGCAGCGACAATGCATGCATCAGAGACACTATCCCTCTAGTCTGCCTGCTGGAGCACACGCTTTGTGGAATAATTGACAGGGCACTTGAGGCCGCCAAACACACAGGAAGAAGAGGAGGAGGATGTGGGGGATAACACAGCAGTCTTCAAGGGATGGTTTTCAGTGCCCACAAACTCAAGGAGTTGTACGTGGCTGTAAGGAGGTAGTGCCTGACAATGTCATCCTCAGTGACCCAGAGGACTCAGAATCTCATGCCTCTGCAAACTTATGCTGCATGGGCTCCCTGATTCTGCAAAGCCTGCGAAAGGACCCTAGGATTTGTGGTATCAAGGAGAGGGATCATTACTGGCTGGCAACCCTTCTTGATCCATGTTACAAGGGTAAAGTTGCACAACTCATCCTGCCTTCGCAGAGGGAGCAGAGGATGAAACATCTTCAGGAAGCCTTGAAGAAAAGTTTGTGTAATGCCTTTCCAGACTCTGGGAGGTTACCATTTCCTGGTGCTGGGCAACGCGTTTTTGAGGCTTCATTCGTTCAGAGGAAGAGCGGTGGAGAAGGTGGCTGCCTGACCGATGCCTTTAAACAATTTTTCAGTCCTCAGAGCCAAGGGCTGATAGGTTCAAGCAACCATTGCCAGCGTCCGCATTAAATGGTGCAGGAAAATCTAGGGGCAAGAGCAGACTTGGAGACCTTTCCAACAGAGCATCCACTGGGTTACTGGGTCTGGAGGAAGGACCACTGGCCAGAACTTGCTCAATGTGCAATCGAGCTACTGGCCTGTCCTGCATCCAGCATGCTTTCTGAATGGACATTCAGTGCTGCTGGAGGGTTTGTAACGGTTCAAAGGTTGCGCCTGTACACAGACTCCGTTGATAGGCTCACATTTATAAAAATGAATCAGTCCTGGATCAGCAACTATCAAGCCCCTGATGTTGATGTAACTGATTAAATTTGCTAAGGATCTGGGATCCCTTGAAGACTGCCTATGCTGCCTATCCTATTCCTCCTGAATCTTGATGATGCTAGCTTCCAACAATATTTTTGGTTTAGGGCACCACCAACACCCAAGGCCCAATTTTTCTGCCCGTTTAACAAGTGCATGTAATTCTAATTTTTGAACTAATTGTTTACAGCAGGGCCCGTTCCTGCGTCCAACAAGTGTTCTGGCACCACCAACACCCAAGGCCCAATTTTTCTGCACCTGTTTGACTGGGGCATGTAATTACACTTTTTGAAATAATATTTAACCACTTGACAACTGGGCACTTAAACCCCCTTCCTAACCAGACCAATTTTCAGCTTTTGGTGCTCTCACATTTTGAATGACAATTACTCAGTCATGCAACACTGTATCTATATGAAATTTTTGTCCTTTTTTTCACACAAATAGAGCTTTCTTTTGGTGGTATTTAATCACCGCTGGGTTCTTTATTTTTTGCGCCGTAAAAGAAAAAAGACAGAAAAATCTGTAAAAAAATACATTTTTCTTCATTTCTGTTATAATATTTTGCAAATTAGTAATTTTTCTTCATATATTTTGGCCAAAATTTATACCGCTACATATCTTTGGTAAAATTAACCCAAATCGGTGGATATTATTTGGTCTTTCTGAAAGTTATAGAGTCCAAAAGCTATGGTGCGAATATCTGAAAATTGATCACACCTGAAGTACTGACGGCCTATCTAATTTCTTGAGACCCTAACATTCCAGAAAAGTACAAATACCCCCCAAATGACCCCTTTTTGGAAAGAAGACATTCCAAGGTATTTAGAAAGATGCATGGTGAGTTTTTTGAAGTTGTCATTTTTTCCCACAATTCTTTGCAAAATCAAGGTTTTTTTTTTACTTTTTTTTTTTCCCACAAAATTGTCATATTAGCAGGTTATTTCTCACACACCGCATATGCATACCACAAATTACACCCCAAAACACCTTCTGCTATTACTCCCGAGTACGGCGATACCACATGTGTGAGACTTTTACACACCGTGGCCACATACAGAGGCCCAACATGCAGGGGAGCACCTTCAGGTGTTCTGGAGCACCCAGGCCAATTTTGACATTTCTCTCCTACATGTAAAAATCATCATTTATTAGCTAGAAAATTACATAGAACCCCAAAACATTATATATGTTTTTTTAGCAAAGACCCTAGAGAATACAATGGCGGTCATTGCAACTTTTTATCTCGCACGGTATTTGCGCAGCAATTTTTTTAACGCGTTTTTTTTGGAAAAAAAACTGTTTTGTGCTTTACAAAAACCAAAACAGTAAAGTTAGCCTAATGTTTTTGCATAATGTGAAAGATGAAGATACGCCGAGTAAATAGATACCCAACATGTCACCTTTCAAAATTGCACGCGCTTGTGGAATGGCGCCAAACTTTGCTACTCAAAAATCCCCATAGGCGACGCTTAAAAATTTTTTACTGGTTACATGTTTTGAGTTACAGAGGAGGTCTAGGGCCAAAATTATTACTCTCACTCTACCAATCGCAGCGATACCTCACATGTGTGGTTTGAACACCGTTTTCATATGTGGGCGGGACTTACGTATGCGTTCGCTTCTGCATGCGAGCACGCAGGGACAGAGGCGCTTTAAAATTTTTTTTTTTTTTATTGCTCATTTTACTTTATTTATTTTAGTTTACTGCTTTTTTCCAAAAAAAAAAAAAAATTTTGACCACTTTAATTCCTATTACAAGGAATATAAACATCCTTGTAATAGGAATATGGCATGACAGGTCCTCTTTACAGTGAGATATGGGGTCAATAAGACCCCACATCTCACCTCTAGGCTGGGAAGCCTGAAATAAAAAAATAAAAAAAAACCATCCTGGCTTCGATCGTACCGGTGAGTCGGTAGAAGCGCGGGAGGGGGGGACATCTCCTCTCGCCTCCCGTAAGAACGATCAAGCAGTGGAACAGCCGCTATGATCATTCTTATGGTGTAGGGAATCGCCGGCTGAAAAAGCTGATATCTGAATGATGCCTGTAGCTGCAACCATCATTCAGATATCTCCGCACAAAGTCAAGGACGTTGTATGACGGCCAGCGGGCGGGAAGTGGTTAAAACGCTTTTTTTTTTTTTTAACACAAAGTTGTCCATTTATACAATATTTCTACCACATAACATGTACATACCAAAAATGACACCCCAAAATAGATTACCCTGCTCCTCCTGAGTACGGCGATACCACATGTGTGAGACTTCCACAGCCTGGCCACATACAGAGGGCGAGTACAGCTGAGCATGGCTCAGCATGGCAGGGTATGGCGGGGTATTGCGGAGTATGGTGGGGTATTGCGGAGTATGGCGGGGTATTGCGGAGTATGGCAGAGTATGGCGGGGTATTGCGGAGTATGGCGGGGCATGGCGGAGTATGGCGGGGCATGGCGGAGTATGGCGGGGGCATTGTAGAGTATGGCGGGGGCATTGCAGAGTATGGCGGGGGCATTGCAGAGTATGGCGGGGGCATTGCAGAGTTTTGCGGGGGCATTGCAGAGTAGTGCACAGCATTGCAGAGTATTGTGGGGGCATTGCAGAGTATTGTGGGGGCATTGCAGAGTATTGTGGGGGTATTGCAGAGTATTGCACAGCATTGCAGAGTATTGTGGGGCCATTGCAGAGTATTGCACAGCATTGCAGAGTATTGTAGGGGCATTGCAGAGTATTGTGGGGGTATTGCAGAGTATTGCACAGCATTGCAGAGTATTGTGGGGCCATTGCAGAGTATTGCACAGCATTGCAGAGTATTGTGGGGGCATTGCAGAGTATTGCACAGCATTGCAGAGTATTGTGGGGGCATTGCAGAGTATTGCACAGCATTGCAGAGTATTGTGGGGGCATTGCAGAGTATTGCACAGCATTGCAGAGTAGTGGGGATGGCTGAGCATGGATGGATGGATGTCTCTGTGCAGCGCTGTGGGCACTACACATACAGCCCACAGCGCTGCAGACATCCATCCATCCCCCTCCCCGCTCACAGTGTACCGATCGGTACACGGGAGGGGAGGAGAGGAACCGGCGTCATCAGATGACGCCGGTCTGTTTACATGTGATCGCGCCGTCATTTGACGGCGCGATCACATGGTAAACGGCCGCGATCAGCGGCCATTTACCGGGATTCGTGATGACCCGGCGGTCACGGATGTGTTCGGGTGCGCGCCCCAGGGGGCGCGCGAGAGGGGAATTCTGGGAGGACGTCATAGTACGCCCTCCCAGAGTTATCCAACCGCCCTGCAGCCGTCATTCGGCTATGGGCCGGTTGGTAAGTGGTTAACAGCAGGGCCGGTTCCTGCGCCCAACAAGAGTAACTGTGAGGGGTTACAGTGTTCTGGCACCACCAACACCTAAGACCCAATTTTTCTGCAGAATATATAGTGCAGTCCATATAGTATATATACGGCAGTTCAGAGTATATAGTGCTGTCCGTATAGTATATATACTGCAGTTCAGAGTATATAGTGCAGTCCATTTAGTATATACAGTATCTCACAAAAGTGAGTACATCCCTCACATTTTTGTAAATAATTTATTATATCTTTTCATGTGACAACACTAAAGAAATGACACTTTGCTACAATGTAAAGTAGTGAGTGTACAGCTTGTATAACAGTGTAAATTTGCTGTCCCCTCAAAATAACTCAACACACATTAATGTCTAAACCACTGGCAACAAAATTAAGTACGGTACACCCCTAAATGAAAATGACCAAATTGGGCTCAAAGTGTCGATCTTTTGTGTGGCCACCATTATTTTCCAGCACTGCCTTAACCCTCTTGGGCATGGACTTCACCAGAGTGACACAGGTTGCCACTGGAGTCCTCTTCCACTCCTCTATGACGACATCATGGAGCTGGTGGATGTTAGAGACCTTGCACTCCCACACCTTCTATTTGAGGATGCCCCACAGATGCTTAATAGGCTTTAGGTCTGGAGACATACTTGGCCAGTCCATTACCTTTACCCTCAGCTTCTTTAGCAAGGCAGTGGTCGTCTTGGAGTTGTGTTTGGGGTCATTATGTTGGAAAACTGCCCTGTGGCCCAGTCTCTGAAGGGCGGGGATCATGCTCTGCTTCAGTATGTCACAGTACAAGTTGGCATTCATGGTTCCCTCAATGAACTGTAGCTCCCCAGCACTCATGCAGCCCCAGACCATGACACCTCCACCACCATGCTTGACTATAGGCAAGACACACTTGTCTTTGTACTTCCCACCTGGTTGCCGTCACACACGCTTGACACCATCTGAACCAAATAAGTTTATCTTGGTCTCATCAGACCACAGGACGTGGTTCCAGTAATCCATGTATTTAGTCTGCTTGTCTTCAGCAAACGCCAGGCTTTCTTGTGCATCATCTTTAGAAGAGGCTTCCTTCTGGGACGACAGCCATGAAGACCAATTTGATGCAATGTGCCGCGTATTGACTGACAGGCTGACCCCCCCACCCCTTCAACTTCTGCAGCAATGCTGGCAGCACTCATACATCTATTTCCCAAAGACAGCCTGTGGATATGATGCTGAGCACATGCACTCTACTTCTTTGGTCGACCATGGCGAGGCCTGTTCTAAGTGGAACCTGTCCTGTTAAACCGCTGTATGGTCTTGGCCACCATGCTGCAGCTCAGTTTCAGGATCTTGGCAATCTTCTTATAGCTTAGGTCATCTTTATGTAGAGCAACAATTCTTTTTTTCAGATCCTCAGAGAGTTCTTTGCTATGAGGTCCCATGTTAAACTTCCAGTGACCAGTGTGAGAGAGTGACAGCGATAACACCAAATTTAACACACCTGCTCCCCATTCACACCTGAGACCTTGTAACACTAACGAATCACATGGCACCGGGGGAGGGAAAATGGCTAATTTGGCCCAATTTGGACATTTTCACTTAGGGGTGTACTCGCTTTTGTTGCCAGCGGTTTAGACATTAATGGCTGTGTGTTGAGTTATTTTCAGGGGACAGCAAATTTACACTGTTATACAAGCTGTACACTCACTACTTTAAAATGTAGTAAAGTGTAATTTCTTCAGTGTTGTCACATGAAAAGATATAATAAAATATTTAAAAAAATGTGAGGGGTGTACTCATGTCTGTGAAATACTGTATTCTGCAGTTCAGAGTATAAAGTGCAGTCAGTGTAGTATACATAATACAGTGCAGGGTATATAGTGCAGTGTACAGTATATAATATAGCGTATTGAAGTAAAGGGGAACCCTATGACAGAATTAAAAAAAAAAAAAGCATGGGTTCCCCCCAGTCCACACCAGGCCCTTTGGGTCTGGTATAGATTTTAAGGGGAACTCCACGTCAAAATAAAAAAAAATAGCGTGCCCCCCCCCCCCCCCACCAAAAAAATCCATACCAGGACCTTTGGGTCTGGCATCGATTTTAAGGGGAACTCCCTGCCAAAATGTAAAAAATTTCATCAAAAAATTGGTGTGGGGTCCCCCCCATAATCCATACCAGACCCATGTCCAAGCAAGCAGCCTGGCAGGCCAGGATGGGGGGGGGGACGAGCAAGCGCCCCCCCCCCTCCTGAACCATACCAGGCTGCTTGCCCTCAACATGGGAGGGTGCTTTGGGATCCTCCCCAAAGCACCTTGTCCCATGTTGATGGGGACAAGGGTCTTGTCCCCTCAACACTGGCCCGGTGGTTGTGGGGGTCTGCAGGGGGGGGGGATTATCGTAATCTGGAAGCCCCTTTAACAAGGGGGCCCCAGATCCCGCCCCCCCTATGTGAATGGGTATTGGGTAAAAAAAGTGTCAAAAAGTATGGGAGGCGTCCCGCCGACTGCTGTCTCTTGGCTGGGACAGCTGTTATATAGGCAAGGGCGGGGTGACATAACCGAGTGACACATAACGCCAGAGGGGGGCAGGGTCATCCAGTTACATCAGCGGCCCCGCCCTTGCCTATATAACAGCTGTCACAGCGAAAAGACAGCAGTCGGGGGGACACCTCCCGTGGAGGTGGAGTATTTTCGTTCTTTTTTCTATTTTTTGGGTCCTTCGGGTGGCGTGATTGACGATTTCTTTAATATATTTTAATATTTCTTTAATAAAGGGATTGTCAAAAATTGTCTATTGTGCTTTTTTCCCAATTTTTTATGCCAATTTTTTCATTGATTTTTATCTATATTGCCGGGAGCCGGCAATTCATTACAGCCGTGAGCAATTTTAAAAGACATTTTTTCCCTTTAGAAATGTCATTTTGCTGCAGCACTGTTCTACCCATTGCACAGATGCACCACCTTAGAGGCAGACTAAGGGGACCCCCCAGGCACGATATTTAAAGGAATATTTAATGTTTATTGTTTTACCTTAAGCATTATTAAAATCATTGCTCCTGAAAACAATGATCGTTTTTAAAAACGTTTTTTGCATTAATACATGTCCCCTGGGGCATTACCTGGGTCCCTATACACTTTTTATGGCAATAACTTGCATATAAGCCTTTAAAATTAGCACTTTTGATTTTTCACGTTTGTGTCCCATAGACTTTAATAGGGTTCGCATGTTCGCACAAATTTTTTGCCTGTTCACATTTTCTGGTGGGTGTTCGGCCATCCAGTTTTTTTCTATTGGCGAAAAAAAAATGCCAAAGCTCAAAAACGTGTGGAAGTCGTGCATAAAAGAGCGTCAAAATCTCATGAAAAAACATTCATAAAAACGCAGAAAAACACTCAAAGGCGCTACGCTCAGGTGTGAATGCAGCCTAATGGCCCACATAACCTGTTTCCCCGAAAATAAGACCTAGCGTGATTGTCGGTGATGGCTGCAATATAAGCCCTACCCCCCAAATAAGCCCTACCCTGTTTCCCCGAAAATAAGCCCTACCCTGAAAATAAGACCTACAAGGACTTTAACTAGGGCTTATTTGGGGGGTAGGGCTTATATTGAAGCCATCATCGACAATCACTCTAGGTCTTATTTTGGGGGAAACAGGGTACACAGCAACCATGTTTGAATTTTATCTCCAGAAAATAAAAGAGCTACTCTGCAAGCAAAAAAATAAAAAAGAGGTGATCAGGCCTTAAATGTTACATTAGTGTGATGCAGGTAGATCCTTACAGCCCACCTTCCTTTCCCAATCATAAGAAAGCAGAAGCACACATCATGCTCATTTTTAGCTTCTGGAGAGGATCTGAAACAGATGACGTAACTGTCATTGTAAGTATGGGAAAATTGTTTTGCAATTGTAATCCTTTCTGGCTCCATCATCTGTGTCCACTGAGATAGGCACTAGAATGTTTAATGCTGCCATCCCAGTTATGATATACATCATACCTAGGACACAGTGTGGCAATTGTGTGGATCACGAGACTAGCTGAACCAAATTATGAGTCTGTTGGCAGCTGCTGATGTATGGGTCCAGTGCCGGAAGGTGATCCAGAGCCCAGGGCGAACATGCCAAATTGCGCTAAATCAGCACAAATTCCCCTCCCCCAATCCCCCATCCTAGAACAAGTCCCTCCACAAATTTCCCTCCTGGCACTAATCCCCGACCCCCCCAAAATAAAATTTCCCCGCTACCATAATACTTTTATAGCACAAACCCCCCAAATCCCACCCTCCTAGTACAAATCCTCTTCCCTCATCCCCCCCTACCAACACAAATCCCCCCAAATCACCACTCCTAGCACACCTCCCCAAATTTGCCCTCCTAAAACAGTTCTTACCCTTTGCCGCCCCTCAAATTCCCTTTCTCAAAACAATTCCCCTCCCTCCAATCTCCTTGTGGTGCCCCCCCCTCCCCACCTCACATGATACCACAGATCCCATGGCAGTTGCCCCTCCTGGCAATGGCAGATAACAATTTTGTATAATACCACAAACACTGAGAGGACCTCGTATTGTGTCTTTGTACCTGAACCCTGAATCTAGGGAGGTCCTAAAAAAGGAAACTAAAAAGGCCTTCAGTCTGTAGCGCTGGTAGATTTCTAATCTACCGCTTATAGGTAAATTTAATGGATCATCTGTGCTATGCATTGTTCAGGTTTAATCTAAGGTTAGTTTAGCCTCTGTTCCAGCTTGGCTGTGTTGCGTGCAGTTCCACATTGCGCCTGTGGGTGTCGTTGTCATCGTGGGTCAGTGTTGGAAAGCAACAAGCTGAAGTGTATGAGTGCTCTTCCGTCCCGGAGATAACTCGGCAGAGGTGGTCCTCCGAGTTGCATTCTGGGAGAGGGTATTTATGGGGCAGACGCCATGTTTCGGGGAGCCTTTTGCCTCGTGGCCCTCCTGGCCTAGAGGTATGTGTCAGTGAGTGCTATCTCGTAGCCCTCCGGTTTGGAGGGTTACGCCGCTGCAGCCGGGCAGGTAGGCCCAGAAGTCTGTCTGGGGCCTGCTACTGCTGGGATGGTCCTGTGCTGTCTGTCCTGTGGGAAGAAGCCAGACAATTGAGAAGAATCCAGGGGAGGACCCGTCTTGGAAGGGACCATGCGGAGCGCTGGTCTGGAGAGGGCCTGGTGACTCAATTGGAGGACGCATCCTAAATTACCCTACCACACAAGTACTGCCGGGTCGGCTTAAAGGTTCTGGTACTGTGTTTGCTGTTCATCGAAAACTACTGCATCCTGTGGCAGAGGATCGTATGAGTTTGTCCCACCAAAGTCTGTGGCAGAGACTTTTTGTAGGTGCTGCGTTTCGGTTGCTAGGTCAGTGAGAGAAACCTATCTGGGCGGTCAAAGATTTAATCCTAAGCTGAGGATACATTCATTCTAAAGATTTAAATTCCTTGACGCTACGCCAAGAAAAGATATTTGAACACCCCTGCAACTCTCCTTCTACCTCTTTCCTGCTACTTCTTCCAGTTATCCCCATTAAAGCATTGAAAAAGTACTTAAGTGACTGGTGCCTACATTGCTTCGCAGTAAGCTCAACAGAGACCCCTAGATCCGATGTTGGTGAAATTACAGGTAACAAGGTGACGGTAACAGCCCGCTTTGAGCCCGGGTTCACACCTATGCAAATTAGAGGTGCATTTCCGCACCTCTAATTCGCATAGCAGGAGAATGTGACTGGCTCCCTATGGAGCCGGTTCACATATCTCCGGGGCGGCTGCGGTGCGCACTGCACAAAAACGCTGTGCGTCTTTGGCTGTGTTTCAGGGCCGAATTCAGGCATAGAATCGGCCCTGATTCGTCCCTGAAACGGTGAACAGGGACGCACAGCGCTCCTGTGCGGTCCGCAGCGCATTATAGTGTGAACCCGGGCTAAATCAGCAGCTCCACCGTGAGTTAGTGCTACAAGTCTTTTAAAATTCTTCCCACTAGCCAGTGTACTTTTAAACATTGGGGCCTAAAGTTTCTGCACTGGAGCACTCATATTTTAGTAGATCCATAGCTCCCAACTGTCCCTGATTTCGAGAGACTGTCCCTGATTTGGAGCAATGTCCCTCTGTCCCTTATTCCATCTCATTTGTCCCTCATTTTGGTCTGATCTATATAGATGTATATAAAATGCACTTTTTATCAATCAAAAAGTGTTTTCCATCCCTAAACCTTTCATCTGACTTCTAAATTGCTGCATTTGTAAATTCCAAAAGCCAATATAAAGGAATAGTAGTGGTAAAAAATGCACTTGTGGGTTTAACCAATCTTATTTTTTTGTACAATTCTCCTTTAAGGGGGCGTGGCAAGGGGTGTGTCCTATGCCTCCATACTTGTGCTGATAGGTGTCCCTCATTCCCATCTCAAAAAGTTGGGAGGTATGGTAGATCCCATGGTAAATACCCAAAGGTATCTCAAGGTAAGGCTTACCTACTTCCCTTTAGGAAGTGGGTAAGAAACTTGTGGCCAGTAACCTCTCACCGCTATGCAGTCTGAACTGGATAATGAAGTTGTGGCCCGCGGCCTCTCACCACTTTGCTGTCACCACTAACCCTCCTCCCACTCTCTGGTGTCAGGAATCGATGTGTTGGTGACAACTCAGGACCCTGTAGTGACATTCTCTCATAGAGCAGGTGATGCCTCTTTCCTATAGGTCGCTGTATTTCTCTGACAGCCGTGCCCCCCACACAGAGGTGGCAGCCCCGTCTCTCTCTGATACTTAGGAGAAAACTCTCAGCAGGAAACCCTTCAACTCAGGAGCTCAGTCTCTGGTCATCAATCACATCCCACATGAGACTGCCCCTAGCCCTGGCTTTTGATGTTTTCTCCTTCTACCACTCAGCTTCTGGGTCTTTAGTCCCACACAGATCTACAACACTAAGGCAGGCAGGCAGTACATTTTCTTTCTTTATGATTTTCTTTGCTTCAACCACTGTGGGAATCCCTTCCACAGCGCTATTATGTTCTGCCAGTGGAGAGCACTGGGAGCCTTCCCAACCAGCAGAATAAAATGATCACTGTTGGCGGCTTTAGCCGCCGGCAGAATAAAATGATCACTGTTGGTGGTTTTAACTACCGGCAGTGATCAGGCAAAAAAAAAAAATCTGGCAAGCTGGTTGTGCTGAAGTCAATCAATGGATTGATTTTAGTACAGCCAGTCTGCCCAGAGATTTATTGAAATTCATCTGATTCCTGCTGAACCAGCCAAATTTCATTCTTTCTATGGCTGGCTTAAATCCAGTCTCTATGGGGACTACCTACCCCACAGCCTTCTGCGGCACTATTATGTTCTGCCAGCAGAGAGCCTTCCCCACCAGCAGAATGAAATGATCACTGGTGCCTATAGCCGCCGGCAGCGATCAAACAAAAAAAATCTGACAGGCTGGTTATGCTGAAGTCAGTCGATGGGTTGACTTTAGTACAACCAGCCTACCCATAGACTAATTGAAATTCAGCCGACTCCTGCTGAACAGGCCAAATTTCAATTTGTCTATGGCTAGCTTAAATTCAGTCTCTCTGGGGACTATGTACCCCACAGTCCTCAGGTAAGGGGGGGTGTAGCCATTCCTCCCCAGGGTGCATTGCAGCCAATCACAGTGTCCTCTGTATCCTGGACAGTGGGCAGGCTCTCCTCCAGTAGTTGTGGCTGAAAATGCAGCCCTGTCAAAGCATCCTCTCTATCTCTTTCATCCTCCAGCTCTCTTTGACCTGTGTATGGATGACTGCAGCATTGAGATGACAGCCTGGCCTTTGCAGCGGTGGGCAGGAGCACTGCATATACTGTACATGTCAATATACTGTACTGTACATTTGTATTTAACTGTTCTTCTGGAGTTCTGTTTTATAGTTAACCACTTGACCTCCGAAAGATTTACCCCCCTCATGACCAGGCCATTTTTTGGGATACGGCACTGCATTACTTTAACTGACAATTGTTGTCGTGTGACACTGTACTCAAATAAAATCAATGTCATTTTTTCCCCACAAATAGAGCTTTCAACAAATAAAACATATCTAATAAAAAGAATGTAAAAAGTCGAATATCTTCATAAATTTAGGCCAATATGCATTCTGCTACATATTTTTGGTAAAAAAATCCCAATAAGCTTATATTGATTGGTTTGCGCAAAAGTTATAGTGTCTACAAACTATGGGATATGTTTATGGACTTTATAATTTTTTTAATTGTTTTTACTAGTAATGGCGGCGATCAGCGACTTATAGCGGGACTGCGATATTGCGGCGGACAATCGGACACTAACTGACACTTTGAGGGAACCAGTGACACTAATACAGTGTTAAAAATATGCACTGTCACTGTACTAATGACACTGACTGGGAAGGAGTTAACATCAGGGGCGATCAAAGGGTTAACTGTGTGCCTAGCCAGTGTTTTTGTGTACTGTGTTAGGTGCTTTTACTAAGGCAAGAGATGAATTTTGTTCTTGGCTTTGCAGGAACACAAAATCCATCCCCTCCCCTCTGTCAGAACGGAGACCTGCCTTATTTATATAGGTAGATCACCTTTCTGTGTATTTTACCAATGATCGGTGGGTGTTGGCAGACATTCAGTGCCCAGCACCTGCAGACTGGCTTCTGCCGCGAACAATCACAGCAGAAGTGGCCCACTGGCGGTGTGCACATGCCCCCTACAGGCGGAAGTGCAGAATCACGTATATACACGTGATTCTGCACAAGAGAGCCGTCATGTAATAGTAAGACTCCTTTGGGGTGGTCTTTACGTGGTGAAAGGAGAAGTATAGCCAAAGCTTTTTTGGTTTTGTTTCCTGTGGATTACAGAAGTGCAGTTCCTTTTAAGCCGACAGCATATGGTCGGGATCCACCCAGAAGCTTGGACTAGTGTTCTGTCGAGTAGTGCCTGCGCATGCGCAGGACGGAGCCGGACTTTAGCTGATTTGCCGATCAGCTGGAGTGACGTGACCAGGGCGCAAGCGCACATTGTAGGAGGCACCTCTCGATGGGAGATACCATTTCACGGCCACAATTGAAACCTATACAAACAGTGCGGGGGGGGGGCGTAGTTCTCACATTGTGCCTCGCTGTTGCGGGGCAGCTTTACAGTGTGCTGATGCTCCGGTTTTGTCTGTATTGCAGGGCAGATTTGCTGTGTTGAACGGCCGGTTTTGCCTGTGTGAAAGTGCAGGTTACAACACAGACAAAACCAGCTCTTCAACATAGTCACTAGCCGCCCTCCAGCAGCAGCGATGCACAATCTGAGAACTACGGTCTCCTCCACTATTTGTATAGGTTTAAATTGTGCCTGTGAAATGGTATCTCCCATCGAGAGATACCTCCTACGATTGCGCATGAGCCCTGGTTACGTCAGCCCAGCTGATCGCCAAATTCGCTGTTGTGCTGTTCCATAGGGTGCATGCGCAGTACATACTGGGCACTTCTCGATAGCGGGCACTTCTCGACAGAACACTGGCACCTAGCTCTTCCTCTCAGTGATGCCTGAGCCAGCCCCCCACCTCCTCCACAGCCTAGCGCTCCAGTGAGCCCTGGAGGGGAGAGCAGAGGGCTGATGACTGACAGTCCCAGCTTTCTGCTCAGAGCGGAGGGTTGAACTGAGCGATTAGTGGTGTTTGATCGCTCAGCAGAGCTGGCAGTGCGCAGATGCAGCATCAGATCGATGCTGCATCTACCTAGGTGAGTATAAATGTTTATTTTTTTTCTCTCTCCAGCCCAAACTTTTACAGCCTCTGTCAGGCTTTATTTGCTGTGTGTTTTTCCACTGAAGAGATTCCCTGCCTTCATCAATCTCATTACCACAACAGAAAGAGAAGGATAATCCTGACTAAGGCCGGCCATAGACAAAGCAATTTTCTTTCCAGCAACAGTCAGTGTTGATGGGGGAATCCCTTCCCCGGAGCTATTGTGTTTTCCTGGTAGGGGGGGCAGGGGAAGCCGTCTCCACCTGGAGAACACAGTGATTATTGCTAGCGGTTGTAACAGCCACTAAAAAATAATCGCATGTAAAATCTGACAGGCTGGCTGTACCGAGGTTGATCGATCGAACAACTTGGATACATACAATGCCCATACATGCTTCAAATCCCAAATTTTGGGCTGTCCCCAGAACAGGGATAGAGGGGAAATCTTCCATTGGGGTCAAAATTTCACTAGTTCTGGGGACCCTGGTGTTAGCTGGGGATTCCCTCACTTTGGAGGGATTTCCTCTCACTTCCTGTTTTGGCTATGAGACAGGAAGTAAAGGGAAATCTCCCCAACGGGACACAGATTGCAAAAACTGACCGGGATTACAACCTTCTATTAGGCTCCATGTACACTAGTGTTTTTTAAGCTCCTAGAAACTATTATTAGCATTTTTACTGCTCCTAGAAGCTAAATAGTGTTATCCTTTGTGTCCACACATGGTGCATCAGGTGGCACAGTGGTGTAGTGGGTAGCACTCTCGCCTAGCAGTAAAAAGGGTCGTTGGTTCAAATCCCAACCATGACACTACCTGCCTGGAGTTTGCATGTTCTCCCTGTGCCTGCGTGGGTTTCCTCCGGATACTCCGGTTTCCTCCCACACTCCAAAGACATGCTGGTAGGTTAATTGGCTTCTGTCCAAAATTGGCTCTAGTATATGAATGTGAGTTAGGGACCGATGTGAGTGGGCAATGTATGTGTGGAGTGTTGTGTAAATTGATGGCGCTATATGGGTACCTTAAATAATAATATAATAGGTGAGCATCTTAATGAGACACAATGTTCAGGGATAGGGAGAATTGTAGACACGCACTCACTTAGGATGGACTGGTTTCTTTATTCAACCTTACTAACTATGTCACTATGTCCATGCACACTACTTTAGGCTATTAGCATTTTTTGAGCTTCAGAGTCTAGGAGCAGAAAAAGAGTTTCTTGGAGTGTTTTTTCCAGCAGAAAAAACAAATGATGAATGCTCCTACTGCTTCTAAATGCTACTAACAGCTTTTTTTTTCTTCATGTACTGCAAAAACGCTAATTCTCCTAAATGCTCCTAAAGCCCCTTTCAGACTGCCGCGATTTTGCCGCGATTTCAGGGAATGCCTTATAAACTTGAGGTCTATGGACCTCAACTCGCATCAAAGTCAGACCAAAGCAGTACAGGGACTACTTTGAAGTCGCACGGATATCCGAATCGTTATCATTGGGAATCATGGGGTATGACTTGTCATGCGACTCTGATGTCCAAAGTCACAGGAGGAGTCGCACAAGTGTGAAAAGGTCCTTAAAGCTTCTAAATGCTTTTAAAAGCTACTAAAATGCTACCAGAAGCTGGCACAACAATGCTATAATCAGTATTTTTTATCCAGAGATTTTTTTCTAGCCTTTTTGGAGCTTATGAAAAACGCTAGGAGCCTTACTATATCCAAAATGAATAAAAAAAAGTTTTTCTTTTTTTCCACTTTAATACAAAATTGCTGAGAGGCATTGTTGTTGATGGGCCCAGCAGTCCTCTATGGCTGCTACTACTTTCACCTTTTTTCTGCACAGGCTCTCCAATTAATCTAAACTGCAGAACAACAAAAACGTGCTTCTTGTGTATTCCCAGACAATCTGGTGTTAGGAAACTATTAGCATGCACTCTGATCACCTGTGGGCCGGGTCACCTGCCTGCACTCACCTGAATGGGTGTGTCCTCAGCACCTATGACAGGTGACAGCTCAGTGTCAGCTCCGATGTTGCTGGGGTAAGTCCTATGCTGCGCTCTTCCCTGTAAAATTCTCTGTTACTAGTTCTGAACATAGATCAGAGCTGGAAGATGGAAATATATAAATGTAGAATGTATGATAATGTAGACAAACTTTATTCTGAAAATAGATGAGTAAAGCAATGACAGCTAGGGGTCTGCACATACATTAGGAAACTAGTGCCAGGCTCCAGACATTGGCCAGAGTGAGGGCATCATTCTTTATCTCACAATGGAAACCTAATAGGATGTTCTATAATCTATAGGATATACAGTATAAAGGCACAGTTCATTTTGGGAGCACATTGCCTCCTATTGATGTCAGCTTTCATCTTTGCTGCAGAGCTCTGAGGTTCTGCTGTTGAAATCTGATGATTCTTAGTGAGATAATTGCTTTTTGTGTTTCTACATTTTGCCATACTTGCTGCTAAGCAATGACACACATTGGGGTGTATTTACTAAAGGCAAATTGTTTTTGCACTACAAGTGCACTTGGAAGCGCAGTCACTGTAGATCTGAGGGGGACATGCAAGGAAAATAAAAAAACAGCATTTTTGCTTGTACATGATTGGATGATAAAATCAGCAGAGCTTCCCCTCATTTCAGATCTTCCCCTTAGATCTACAGCGACTGCCTCTCCAAGTGCACTTGTAGTGCAAAAACGATTTGCCTTTAGTAAATCAACCCCAAATATGTGTGACTTTTATATTTTTTGATGCAAAAATTATTTTAAAAAACGTCACTGGTGTGTGCGTGTGTTTTGTTGTTGTGTTTTTTGTTTTTGTTTTTTTGTTTTTTTACATGGGGTCACGTTCACATCAATGCATTTTTGTGCCTCTGCGGTTTTGGAAAATGCGTTTTTGGAAAGAGACTTTTTTAAATGCAAAACAGTGCTGCTTTTGGCTCAATAGACTTCAATGGAGAAGCTGCAGAAAAGCATGCAGTGCGTTTTTACTGCATTCTGCCATGATTTGCATTTTTAATTTGCCCTACAACAATTTGCCCCCCCCCCAAAAAAAAGCATAAAAAAAAGCAAATCATGGCTATCCCCCCCCCCCCCCCCCCCCGCTGCGAAAAGCACTGCAGAAACACTCAAAAGCAAACTGCATAGGAGTGAATGGCGCCTAAGGCTCTTCCGCATTTAGAGCGATAAAGGTAAAAATCTACTGACAGTATTACGCTTTTGTTTTCTAGGAGAAAAGTTCCTGCATAAATGACCAGTAAAATACTCAAGTAAATTTGTTTTTTGGATTCTGTGTTACGGATCTGAAAGCTTTAGGCTTCATTCGCACGGCTGTATAAAAAAATATATGTGTTTTTTTTAATTACGGATCTGAATGCAGCTGCATTGTTTTCAATAGAGCCATTCAAAGGTCATGAACTTGCAAAATCCAGAAGTAGCAAGGAAAGAAAGATATCACTGCTCTAGGAGGATCAAATCGGGAACAAACATCCCCTCCACGCTGGAAGCGACAGGTGCCGGTGTTCTGCCGAGAAAGTTCCACTCGGCGGATAAGGACCCCCTCTACTGCGCAGGCGCTGCACCTGCGGAGTAGGATCCGGCGGAAATAGCCGAAGGGGAATAGGTCCAAATCAGCTGTAGACGGCGCCTGTAAGAGGGCCCCTCGCGGGCTCGCTTCGCTCGCCACGCTTCGCTCGCCACGCTTCGGGCACGGCCTCGCTGCGCTCGGCTCTTTTAGATTCCCCCTCTAGGTCCACTTGGATGGTAGGGAAGGAACCTGGACCCAGAGCGCAGGCGCCGTCTACAGCTTATTGTGGATTTTGAGCTTCGGCTATCTCCGGCGGCTGTTACTAGTTGGTACTGCGCAGGCGCTGCGCCTGCGCAGTACAGGGGGGGAACCTTTCCGCCGAAGGAACTTATTCGGCAAGACACTGGCAATAATAGTACAACGAAGTAGTGAGAAAAAGTCCTGGATAGCCGCACTCACTTTTGAGTGTGGCTATCCAGGACTTTTTCCCACTGCTTTCAGATCCGTAATGCAGAATTAAAACCTCTGCATCTAGGAACATGCACTTTAACCGCTTACACGTATAAATGTATGTATACGAGTTTGTAAGCGCATCAATTTAAGCAGTAGTAAACTCTGTGAAGAGAGAATTTTTTTTTTCCATCCTGTAATGCCCCGTACACACGGTCGGATTTTCCGACGGAAAATGTGTGATAGGACCTTGTTGTCGGAAATTCCGACCGTGTGTAGGCTCCATCACACATTTTCCATCAGATTTTCTGACACACAAAGTTTGAGAGCAGGATATAAAATTTTCCGAAAACAAAATCCGTTGTCGGAAATTCCGATCGTGTGTACACAAATCCGACGCACAAAGTGCCACGCATGCTCAGAATAAATAAAGAGATGAAAGCTATTGGCCACTGCCCCGTTTATAGTCCCGACGTACGTGTTTTACGTCACCACGTTCAGAATGATCGGATTTTCCGACAACTTTGTGTGACCGTGTGTATGCAAGACAAGTTTGAGCCAACATCCGTCAGAAAAAATCCTAGGATTTTGTTGTCGGAATGTCCGAACAAAGTCCGACCGTGTGTACGGGGCATAAGGCATTGTTATATTGTGCTACCCTGTTTCCCCTAAAATAAGACCTAGCGTGATTGTCGGTGATGGCTGCAATATAAGCCCTAGTTAAAGTCCTTGTAGGTCTTATTTTCAGGGTAGGGCTTATTTTCGGGGAAACAGAGTAGGGCTTATTTGGGGGTTAGGGCTTATATTGCAGCCACAACTGACAATCACGCTAGGTCTTATTTTCGGGGAAAATAAGCATGTAGTATGCATTGCATACTAGCACATTATGTGAAACTTACCTTTAAAACAAAGCCCTCCAGCACCACGCTGTCCGGGCTTCCATCTTCACCCAGTCTTGGCGGGCTGCGATCCTTTGATTGGATGAGCCGCGATGATGTCACTGTTTATGGCACAAGGCTCTGAAGGAATGGCACAGGTATGCCTATCGTTCAGAGCGCATGCACCGGTGATGTCACTGCCGCATTCACAAGTAAATATCTCGTAAACTAGATATTTACTGTATCTATAGGTAAACCTTAGTATAGGCTTACCTATAGGTAAACATCAACCAAGGGCGTTTACTCCCATTTTAAGTCTGAACAAGTCTAAAAAAAAAAAAAAAACTAGTTATGTACGCATACGTTTCTTTGCGCATTTAAATGCATCTTTACGCATGTATTTTACAGATCGTTATGCGGGGACTTTTATCCTAGAAAACACGCGTGATTACATCAGTAAAAATTTTACGGTCGTGTAAATGAGGTCTTCACATCTTGTTTTCGGAGTCTCCTGAAATCTTTTTCAAAAGCGGTTTAGGAATAAGATGTTTTTATATATGGTGTCTGCCAGTGGTGGAAAAAGTCACCAAAGAGACCCAATTTTTGGGCCCCGCATTCAACTGCTCACCAAATAAAAAAATGATTTACTGTGTATCAAATGAGGGGTCCCAGCACCTCTCTGACTCACGTTTTAGCAAAAATAAACCCTGAAGTCCTACAGGGCTCTGGTGCAGCCTTGCGATCTGCAGAGATTGTATGCCCACCTTGACATCTATATAAATGAGCTTGCATTCTGAGCATCTAATGTCCTGTCTTATTTCTGGACAGCTAAGGACAGGGAATGCTGAGAGTTGTAGTAGCTGTAGCACTGACTGAGCCCTTTAGACCTTTACTATCTCCATCCTGACACAGAGCAATTCATGCTACTTAAGTCGGGTACAGACGATCAGATTATCAGACGAATTTTCATCCGTTTTATGTTGCATGCCAGTCTGATATCGAAAGTGAAGAGGTTACTCAACATAAGAAATTTCTCGTATGACCGAATTCAACTTCAGATGTGATGTAATGTGTTGAATTATTTTGTATGTGTTCTTTTTCATTCCTGAGCATGTGCAATCTTGCTCTTACGATTTTTTTTTTTCGAATGAGAACTGTACTAAGTAAACGAAAATCGGACGTGTTCACATCCGACCAAAAATCTAGAGCCTGCACATCCAGTTTTTGTCATCCGAAAATTCGGAATCGGCTGTCAAAGGCACCATACTAACGATCAGAAAATTGGCAGATCGTTCATCGCACAAAATTTTACTTCCGATTTTCTAAACGTGTGTACGGGCCATTGTGTTACCTTGTGCACTAACAGACCAGTTTGTGTCACCCACTGAAAGAAACTGCTGGGATCTGTAGTTCAGTTGGAGGACGACACCAATGTCTGATCTTTCCTAAAATAATAGCTAACTAATCCAAGAATGCTCGCCGTGACACTGGCTCTAAAGGGTGATTCAATTCTGTTGCGGTTCCACCGTTATGTGTTGCCATTGGATTCATTGTCTTTAGTTCAAAGCATAGTTCTGTCCATTAAGATGAATTCGGAATAACAAATGAAAGCTTTGGTAAATATGTGTGAAATAAAACAAATCTAAGATATAAAATATTATGTGTGAAATAAAACAAATCTAAGATATAAAATATTATGTGTGAAATAAAACAAATCTAGGATATAAAATATTATGTGATAAATGTGTAGATAAAAACACAAAAACGTGTATATATGGCGTGAGAAATAAAACAACTCTGGTATGTAAAATCTTTCTGAATTATGAAGAAATTAGTTATATTTTAGGAAGTAAATTTATTTAATTCAAGTCAATTTGGAATAACAAATGAAAGGTTTAGTAAATTTGTTGTGAGAAATTAAACTAAATTTGGAATGTTAAATACTATGTAAAAAACAATGTGTAAATATTATTATTATTATTTTTATAAAGGATTTATATAGCGCCAACATTTTACACAGCGCAAAGGGGGACAGTACAATACAGAAGGAGTAGAGGGAAAATAATACAAAAATGTGTAAATATTATTTAAAAAATGAAACCATACTGGGGCATGTAAAAACTATGAATTGCAATGAAACTACTATTCTATTTTAGGAAGTGATGTAAAAAAATATTCAATTCATTAAATAAGTTTAAAACCAATTTAGAGTAACAAATTAAAGTTTTAGTAACTATTATGTGAGAAATAAAACAAATCTTGGATAATAAAGCTACTAAAACTGCTACATATCAGGGAAAACATACATGTAATATAGTTGAGATGAGATTTGGTGTATTTTCAGTGCCTTTTATGGTTTATTTTCGTAGCTAAAGGCAAGAATAAAATACTCCGATACACAGAGAGCCTTCCCATAGTCAGGAAACCAAATGGGTTACCAAAGACTACAGCAAAAAAGATTGGAGATTGAAAATGAGGAAAAGAAAAAAAATCAGGCTGAAAAATGTGTCTGCCTCACCGTTGTTTTGCTTTTTTCATAAAGCAAGTGATAGTATCTTAGAAAAATATGAGCAATTTTGGCGTTTTCTCCAAGACTGAACAAACCTGTTTTGTGCGTTTTTTTTTTTTTTTTTTACTGTTGCATGAGAATAAAAATGTCACGACTGTTGAGCTGCGTTCAACAAAGTGGTAGGCCAGATGCTGTATATCCCATTATATTTTATATCTATTTGTGGCAGCAGGAACCATGTAACCCTCTGTTACAGAAAAAAAATAGAAAGTGAACCTGTAAACCATATTTTAATGAGAAAAGTTCTGACCTAAGAGTAGACAGACTCCACAAGATGTTACCTTTATTAACCAGAAAAGCTTCTTCTGTTGTTGCTGCTGAAGCCCAACTGATCGGACAGTGAAAAAGCAGCAACACAAGAGGCCACCATTTTTGCTCACTCTGCTCTCTCCTCCTGTCAGCACAAAAGCTTCCATTTCGTAATGGCTCCCCCCATAGCTGCATGCTTTCCTGTGCACAGAAACGCATAGCACCGTGCGGTTTACTTGTAGCTGCAGTTTTATAAAAAGGTACAGGACTCGGGTAAGTATTTGGGAGGAAGAAGGCACAACTAGTGGCAAAATATTTATTACCTTAACCACTTGCCTAGAGGGCACTTTCACTCCCTTCCTGCCCAGGCCATTTTTCAGCTTTCTGCGTCATCACACTTTGAATGACAATTGCCGCGGTCATGCTGCATTGTAACCATGTGAAATTTTTATCATTTTCTTCACACAAATAGTTTTCTTTTGATGGTATTTATTCATTGCTGGGTTTTTTTTTGTTTTTGTTTTTTTACAAAAGGAAAAAAAAAGACTGAAAATTTTGAAAAAAAAAAGTTTTTTGTGGTTTCTGTCAGTAACATTTTGAAATATGTAATTTTTCTCCTTCATTGATGTGCACTGAGGAGGAGGCACTTATGGGATGATTGGGTGGCACTGATGAGGAGGCACCAATATGCCTCACTGATAGGTGGGCACTGATGGGCGGCATTGATGGGCAGCACTGATAGGCGGCACTCATCAGCGTGCGCAGCCTATTGCATTAGGGTGTGCACCCCAAAGCTCAAACACACGTGTGTGTGTGTGTGTGTTTAGACTGTATTACCTGAAGTATTGGGACGCCTGCCTTTACACACACATGAACTTTTTTGGCATCCCAGTCTTAGTCTGTAGGATTCAATATTGAGTTGGCCCACCCTTTGCAGCACAGCTTCAACTCTTTTGGGAAGACTGTCTGTCTATGAGGTTTAGGAGGGTCTATGGGAATGTTTGACCATTCTTCCAGAAGGGCATTTGCGAGGTCAGGCACTGATGTTGGATGAAAAGGCCTGGCTCGCAGTCTCCACTTTAATGTGAAGGCCAGTCAAGTTCCTCCACCCCAAACTTGCACATCCATGTCTTTATGGACCTTGCTTTGTGCACTGGTCCAAATCATTTGGTGGAAGGGTGATTATGGTGTGCGGTTGTTTTTCAGGGGTTGGGTTTGGCCCCTTAGTTCCAGTGAAGGGAACTCAGCATACCAGGACGTTTTGGATAATTTTATACTCCCAACTTTGTGGGAACAGTTTGGGGATGGCCCCTTCCTGTTCTAACATGACTGCGCACCAGTGCACAAAGCAAGGTCCATAAAGACATGGATGAGCGAGGGTGGTGGAAAATTGCAAAAATTCACATTATAATATTAACTAAAACATATAAAATTAAGTGTAACAATCCTAAACAATAAAAATTCCAAAGTGCTATAACGGTGTGAACCTCCCAACTAAAAAGTTGTTGCACTTGAAGTTAATTTGTATTGCAATTACCTGTAGAGGGGTTTCCACCATCCCTGCTAAGTTTTAAAAAAAGTCTTATTATCATTTTGATGTGTATTACATGTGAAATCACAAATCACTGGAATTATTGCACTTGTAGTTAATCTGTATGGCAAATATCTATAGCAGGTGTTTCCACCAGCCCTGCTAACTTACATTTTTTAAATTTATTTTTTCAGTTTGATGTGTATTATATGTGACGTTCCATATCACCGGTATTGTGGTAATATTGACGTTTATTGAGATTTCCATACATTAGAGGGTTCCACAATTATTGTTAAGTAATTGATTAGTAAGTTAGCGCTGCACTTCTTTTTTTCTTTCTTTTTTTGTGGCGTGGGAACACATAACAGTGCTTAGTGGCAGGCCTTTTACTGACACTTTTTTAAAATTTACCTCCAGTAGTTTATTGTAAATAGTAGTGCGGTTATTACTTATTATACTAAAGATCGGCATGTGGCATTAATAAACAGACGGATTTCAGTTTAGCCCCACCAGGTCAGCCCCCATAAACAATGTGCCTAGCTGCTGAGTTCAACTGCTCATCCCTGCACTCACTGCACTGATGGGAAGCACTGATGGGAAGCACTGATGGGAAGCACTGATGGGAAGCACTGATGGGAAGCACTGATTGGCACTGATAGGTGACACTGGCAGCCCTGGTTGGCAGCCCTGGTTGGCAGCCCTGATGGGCGGTACTGATGGGCGGTACTGATGGGCGGCACTGATGGGCGGCACTGATGGGCGGTACTGATGGGCAGCACTGATAGGTGACACTGGCAGCACTCATGGGCACTGATAGGCGGCACTGGTTGGCAGCACTGATAGGCACTGCATGGTGGCACTGATTGGCAGCACTGATGGGTGTCCCTGATGGGCACTGATGGGCTGCACCGATAGGCAGCACTGATTGGCACTGATAGGTGACACTGGCAGCACTCATGGGCACTGATAGGCAGCACTGATTGGCAGCACTGATTGGCACTGATAGGCAGCACTGATGGGTACTGATATGCAGCACTCATAGGTGGCACTGATGGGCACTGATAGGCAGCACTGTTTGGCACTGATGGGTGACACTGGCAGCACTCATGGGCACTGATAGGCAGCACTGATAGGCGGCACTGGTTGGCAGCACTGATGGGTACTGATATGCAACACTGATAGCCAGCACTGATTGGCACTGATAGGTGACACTGGCAGCACTCATTGGCAGCACTGATAGGTGGCACTGGTTGGCAGCACTGATAGGCACTGCATGGTGGTACTGATTGGCACTAATAGGCAACACTGATAGGCAGCACTGATCGGTGACACTGGCAGCACTGATAGGCGGCACTGGTTGGCAGCACTGATAGGCACTGCATGGTGGCACTGATGGGCGTCACTGATGGTTACTGATATGCAGCATTGATAGGTAGCACTTATGGGCACTGATAGACTGCACCGATTGGCAGCACTGATTGGCAACACTGATAGGCAACACTGATGGGCACTGATAGCTGGCACTGATTGGCAACACTGATTGGCAACACTGATAGGCAACACTGATGGGCACTGATAGCTGGCACTGATTGGCAACACTGATGGGCACTGATAGGTGGCACTGGTTGGAAGCACTGATAGGCAGCACTGATTGGTACTGATAGGTGGCATTGGTTGGCATTGCTTGGCACTAATAGGCTTCACTGATTGGCAGCACAGGTGGGCACTGATTTATGACATTGGTTGGCACTGATAGGCAGCCCTGATGGGCACTGATAGGCAAAACTGATGGGTACTGATAGGTGGCACTGATAGGCGGCACTGATTGGAAGCACTGGGCACTGATAGGTGGCATTGGTTGGCACCGACTGGCAGCACTGATTGGCACTGACAGGTGGCACGGATTGTCTCTGATAGGTGGCATTGGTTGGCACTGACAGGTGGCACTGGGCACTGACAGGTGGCACTGGTGGGCACTGGCACTGACAGGTGGCACTGAGCACTGGTGGGCACTGGTGGGCACTGACAGGTGGCACTGGTGGGCACTGACAGGTGGCACTGGTGGGCACTGACAGGTGGCACTGGTGGGCACTGACAGGTGGCACTGGTGGGCACTGACAGGTGGCACTGACAGATGGCACTGGTGGGCACTGACAGGTGGCACTGGTGGGCACTGACAGGTGGCACTGGTGGGCACTGACAGGTGGCACTGGTGGGCACTGACAGGTGGCACTGGTGGGCACTGATGGGCACTGATAGGTGGCACTGGTGGGCACTGACAGGCGGCACTGACAGGCGGCACTGATGGGCATTGATAGGCAGGACCGATTGGCACTGATCTAGGAGAGGGGAAGTTTCCCATTGAGCAGTCAGCTAGGCATGTAAGAGCTACTCAGTGCGTGGAACTGTAATGTAATGTCACTGCTTGCAGAGAGGAGCTGTCAGAACTCTGAGCTGATGTCGGAGGTGGGTGGGATCAAACAGCTAACCTATCAAACACCAGCCAAAGGAATAGGGGCTGGACGGGCTGCTCCGTGTATATGGCTTCGCCCCCTTTCTTAAGCAGCCTAATCATTGGCTGGTGTTTAATAGCTGATAGAAAGGGGCGGAGCCACATAAACAGAGCGGCTCGCCCTGCCTTCGACATCAGCGTGTTTGATAGGCTAGCTGTTTGGTCCCGCCCACCCCCGACATCAGCCCTGAGTTTTGACAGCTCCTATCTGCAAGCAGTGACATTGCATTACAGTTTAAAGCACTAAGTGGCTCTTAAATGCCTCCCTGACTGCTCAATGGGAAACTGTCTCACAGGCAGTTCCCTATACAGCCTCTTGCAACATCTTACAGCAGATCTCCGGACACACATTAGGGTGTGCCCAGGCACACTCGTGCGCACGCTTATGGCGGCACTGATAGCAAGCACTGACTGGCATCACTAATGGGCACTAATTGCTGACACTGTTGGTGCTGTATTGCTGTATTGCAATCAGGGCACTGATGATCAGACATGATTTAATGTATATTATGTAGACAAGCAAAGGGGATGGGGGAAAAAAATAAAAATATGTGGGCAGAACTCCACTTTGAGCAGTTCAGCCAAAGCTCGTTTTGGCTGTACTTCTCCTGTGGATCACAAGAGTGCTGATCGTTCTGCACTCCTATGACCCGTTAACCCCTTGACGGTTGATGTCACAGAGCCAGTCCAGGTTCAGGAAAGATCGCAAAACAATAGCAAGAGAAGGGCACACCGACCTAGCACATTACCAAAATAACTTCTATTTATAATTAAAAGCAACCAATTGTTATAATCACGTACAGCCGGTGTATTCAGGCATATCATAGCAAGTGAGATAAAGCGCCTTCAGGTCTGCTATGGTCAACCAATAGTGTGAAAGGACCAGGCAGCGTGTCTGACAATTGCAGCCACTTGTGCCCATCAAATGCAGCCACTTGTGCCCGTCAAACACAGCCACTTGTGCCCATCAAACACAGCCACTTGTGCCCATCAAACGCAGCTACTTGTGCCCAGTATATGCAGCCACTTGTTCCCATTATATGTAGCCACTGTGCCCACCGACCCAACCCCCCCACCCCCCATTCGCGGGCTCTGGCAGCACCCCCAACACTCGGCCCCCCCCCCCTCCTCGGCTCTGACAGACCCCCCTTGCACTTACCGCCTGGCAGCAGCTCCGCTCAGTGCAGTGAGTGCTACAGCGTGTGTCTCCTCTGCTGAGTCCGCTCCTCTTCCTAAGCGCCAATAGGGTGGCCTGGCGCTTTGGCCCATCAGGAAACGGGTCTGACACCCTGCCTCCTGATTGGTGGGGAGGAAAGTTTGTGTGAAAATTAATTTGCCATCGTCACACAATTGGGTGGAATCAGGGTGCACTCTCTGTGCCCCGAGCCCACCCTATTTTGAAGCCTATTAGAGCCCCTGGCTATAATCAGGTGCTTCAAAAATACCGCCACTGTCATAGGAATCCATGCATCTGGCGTCCTAAAAAGGGGCCAGGCGCATGGATGGGGGGGCAGTGCCCGTGCGCCCACAGTGCATGGGCCGCCACTGGTCAGATGTGGAAAGCTCTTCGAGTGAGTTTAGATCGGCAGGACAGGTCGTCTTTTCTTTACAGGCAGGCTGTGTTAGAGTCCTACCTAAGAAAAGATGATATAAGATGTCTGCTATTACCTTTTTATTAGCCAAAAATAAAAATCCCCTCTGTACTTTTTCCTGATTAGAGCCTAAAGCCTCATACACACGATCGGATTGTTGGCCAACAAAGCATCAGACTTTTGTCTGAAGGGCGTTCGCCTAGATTTTCAGCTCTTAAGCGCCACCCTTTGGGCACCTTCTGCTAATGTTGTGTTTGGTGAGTATTGATTCTGAGCATGCGTGTTTGTACTTTGTACTTTTGTGTGACGGACTTGTGTACACACGATAGGAAAATCTGACAGCAGACCGTTGTCTGCCGAAAATTTACTAGCCTGTCATCCAATTGCTTGTCATATCCCCTATAACCTGTGCCTCCTGGTATGCATTTTGTAGAGGTGGTGTGATGCTTTGTAACTATTTTTTTTCTTTAATTTTATTGAAATGTCACAAAACTCTATATACTGCTATTGAAGTGCAGTGTAGTGAGTCTGAATGCGCCTTGTGAAAATACAGCCCATTTTAAACCTAGTACACGCGGGCCGAATATTGGGCGGCATCGGCCAGTTTCTATTGGACTGGCCAATGCCACCCGACATTCGGTCTATGTGTAGCTGGTCTGACAGAAGCCAGCTGTTCCTCTGGCTTCTAACGAAGGGTTGTGACCGAAAAAGGTCACCAACTGGCTCTCGATAAGCGCTCACAGCCAATGGCTGAGAGTGTTGACAAGAGTGTTCTGGTGGGGAGGGGACATCCTCATGTCCGAACGCAATAGCACAGTAGGGGAGATTGCTCTACAAAATGTTGGATTGTTAGTACAGAGGCTCTGACCTGAGTTTCAACCCAACCGCTGGGTTGAACGAAAAAAAAACTAGTACTGTGTACGAGGCTTTACTTTTTATTTCAGTGTATACCTCACCCACAAAATGAGTTGGTGTGAACTAAAGCTTCGTACACACTACTAGTCTTTGGTTGAGAGTGCTGGCCGGGAGCTGGTCAGCAGACCTTTTTTGGTCATGAGGCTCATTCGGCCGGTTTGTCGGGCTGACTGCCGTAAACATGGGCTGAATGTCTGCCAGTCTCTATTGAACCAGCTGATGCTGCCCAACATTTGGCCCATGTGTACTAGGCTTAAAAAAAGAAAGAAAAGACAGAAAGGCAAATAGATTTATCTATGCATTGGGCAACTCAACACATATGGTGTGAATGGGCCCCTAAAATCA
This sequence comes from Lithobates clamitans, assembly GCA_037952925.1. NCBI lineage: Eukaryota > Metazoa > Chordata > Amphibia > Anura > Ranidae > Lithobates > Lithobates clamitans. The sequence goes on along the minus strand of JBBGZY010000695.1, from coordinate 1,329,761 downwards.
CTTGCCAACTGCCAATCCACTGTCCAATGAGTGCCCAGTTAGGATAAGATCATTGGACAGGAGGACAGTGGTTTCCATACTAGTTGTCCATAATTGCTGTTATTTGACAACAGGATTTGAATACCCAATGCTGTACTCAAACAGTGACTATAGTCACATTCTCAGTGCCCCTTCCAGGGTCTGCCCCTCCTTCCTCCAGGTAGTTTTAGCGGGCACTGGCAGCGGGTTACTATGGGTCATCCATGGGAAACGTGAGATGTACAGGGAGGATAAACTTGCCAAGCCAGTTTTACAACCAGTGGATATAAGTTAGAGTTTAACAGTTGGAGGGTGAGTCTGCAGGTTTGGTGTACACAACACATAAATAGGGACAGCGTGCTGACTCCAACTGCCAAAAGAGTAACTGGTAAATCTTTTGTTTCAATGTTTTTGAATGGTATCTAATGTCTTTGCATTTTTTAATTTTTTTTATTTTACCTTTTGCATACCTCGGTTTAATCTTATGGCTGTGTGATATTGTTTGTTGTCACCAGTACATTGCAGTAATGCATGTATGCTAAGCCCCTATACACACTATTAGATTTTCTGCAGATTTTTGTCTTCAGATTTACCAAAACCATGTACTGTAGTGCAAGGGCCTGCCTGAATGCATACATAGTGAAACTCTTAAGGTTTGACCTCAAATTATATGGTTTTGGAGAAATCTGAAGACAAAAATCTGCAGAAAATCTAATAGTGTGTATGGGGTCTTAATGTGTACTATTGTGCGTTTAACATGGGTTACAGTAAGTTACCAAAGCTCAATGTTACACTAAAATCAGATTTGCAACATATCACAGCTAGTGATGAGCCAAACACACCTGGGTTCAGTTCAAGCAGGATTTGGTGAACATGACTAAAATTCGTGCGCTGAATCTGAACTCCATTAAAGTCAATGGGAGCCGAATGTTTATATGTTTTAGCCATTTTTAGGCAAATGGGCAATGGATTGTCAAACAAATGGCATGCAGGACCGGGCCTTGTTATGGGTAACATACCAAAGCAAAAAAAGTAATGCTTAAAGTGGAACATTAAAAATGCAAACTCCAATAATTAACATTCCTAGGGAATGCCCTGCCTATCTGTGCGATGTACACCACAAACTATACTAGACCCTTGTAGCACCCTCTAGTTGTGGATGTGCTAGAGTGAGAATTTTCTAGCAGAGTAGGTAAATTTAGACAGGCCTAGCTAGTGGCTAGGCTGATTTATTTTCATTCTGGGATGGGAGTGGCTCAGGGTAGCAGCAGGTGACTAACAGGCAGCAGCACTGAGACCACCCTCTTCTTTCTAGAGCTTGTGAGAAAGATCTGGATAGAGAGGAGAGGTGGAGCTGCCTTGGGGTGTTTTAGGGAGCCCTGACCAATCCACAACCTGGATTGGTAAGTGGCAGGCCTCCTTAAAGACCTGGGGTCAGCCCAGCTGGGGAGGATTTGTCGGGTGGAAGAGCTGGAGTGAGAGAGTGTGGAGGCTGTCAGGGCACACGGGGAGCTCCCTGATCTGGGGGGGGGGGGGGGTTGACCCTGGGCTCGGCTGCATCCAGGAGGAGTGACAAGATCCTGGAAGGAGAGACACATGAGAGGGCAAGGAGAGGACAGTGGGAGAGAACACTTCTAAGCATCTCCAGTGATAGCAACCGGGAGGGCTGGTGAGTGAGCACAGTCGGGAGGACTGGCGGAGGCACGCCTGATAGAACTGGGAGATTGCAGTTTGAGATGGGTGCAGAACCAGAAGAGAGAACTGTGGGAAGGGCAGTGGAGAGAGGTCATTGCAGCCAGGTTGGTTGGCAGGGCCTGAAGAGAGCTATCTGGGAGTGGTAGCTGAATTGAGGACCGCTAGCACCTGAACTATTTCTACGCCACAGGGGGCCGAGGTCCCTGCCTGCAAAAGGCAGTTCATTGAGGTCTGGTTGAAGTGTCAGGCCTACCCATGCAGTGCTAGCTAGTCTGGTGGAGTAACAGTCTGCAGCAAAGGAAGTGCTGGTGGAGTAACCTTCTGAAAAATGTGTTTGTGCTGGACTGGAGTGTATATAGTTGAGTGTATATAGAAGTCCCAAGCAAGTTTGCACTGAGTATTCCTGTGCATCTCATTATTCCCAATTACCCATCCAATTTAATCCCCTCAAATAAAAAAAAACAAAATAAAGCTATGGACTGTTCTGTGTCTCTGAGTAATTGAGAGATGGATGTCTGGCTTGGCAAGGTGACGGGTGTACCACTACATTCAGCAACCCCTACGGGGGGGCTCGGCTACACCCTTATCCTAGAGGAGGGTCTGGTATACATGTTAATGGGGGGACCCCATGCACAAAACAAAAATCATGGGGTCCCCCCTAATTTATACCAGGAAATTCATGCAAAAAAAAAAACACTTGAGGTCCCCCAAAGTTCTTTAAATTTTAAGGAGGGGGTGTGAGTATGTGGTTCCCTGAACCCTGCCAGGCCACATACCTTCAATGGCAAAAAACCTAGTCCCCATGTTAGTGAGGACAAGTACCTCTTGTACCGTCAGTGTCCTTAACAACAGGAAGCTGTCATGTATAATAGCAGAAGTAATACTGCTATTGTACATTACATTTGGCTCCCCACAAGCAGGTAAGTGTATGTAGGTGCATCTGTCAGAAATTTCCGGACAGCCTTCAGCTCATCCCTAACCACTGCATGCAAATCTTTCACATCATTTCAATGTTCATATCATTTTGGAATTCTCCTAACATTCTGGTTGGCAATGGTCACTAGTACAAGCAGAGCGGTAAATCTTCCCAATGAGGATTCAGACTGCAATAAAAACTTGATGAGAATCTAAAACTTTAAAAAAAAAAAAAAAAAAAGTAAATAAGGGAATTCAGTGCTTGGTGGCTTCTAGAGAACTCTGTTGGTGAGATCTTTGCACACCTGCTGTGGCCATTATGAGGGGTCCTCACTATCCCAACTGGACTTTTATTTATGATCTATATAATGGAGAATGTGGCAGATCTGGAATACACAAAGGCGGGCAGGGGCTTCCAGATGACAGATTGAGTCTATTGGGGTATCGGACATTTAGAAAGCCAGGGGCTGACTCGGCCCTCCAGGCTACATCTCTTGCTAAAATCTCATTTTTAGATGAACTGACCCTTTAAAATCCATGTTTTCTTGGGTTCTTCTTGTGAATATAAAATATAATATATGATAACAGCTGCATTTACTTTTTGCATATGTAGGTGTTTATTCCTTCTCAGTAATGGTGCTTTCCCGTTCCTCTCTCCCTTCATGACATTTACTCTAGGAGTAGAAGATTAACCCAGTGAAGCTTCTTTTTTTTTCTCAGATATCCATCACAAACCAAGGAAATGTAAAAACGTAGGAATTCTCTCTATACACAAATGGACATTGAGGCTACACCCCTGCAGTGAGCTAAAGCCTCGTACACACTACGACCACTTTCACACTGAGGCGCTGGCTGCTTTGACCATAAAGTGCCACTAGTTTTACTAGCAGCTAGTGACCAAAAAAGGGTTAAAAGCACTGCCCATTCATTTTTAATGGCAGGGGTGGTTTAGGAGCGGTGTACATTCCCCCCCCCCCAAAGATGCTGCTTGCAGGACTTTTTTTCCCATCACGCAAGCGCACCGTCCCAGTGTGAAAGTACTCAGGCTTTCACACTGGGGTTGGCTTGAGAGGCGCTTTACCTGAAAAGCGCGTCAGTGTGAAAGTGGCCTACTAGTTTTTTTTTCTTTCAACACAGCAGGTCTGAGCCGCTGTAATGACAATTAGGCTGAGAGCGCTGATCAGGAGCCGGTCTGCAGACATTTTTTGGTCATGACCCTTCGACAGAAGCCGGCAGGACATACAGGCTGAATGTCGGCAGGTGTCTATTGAACCGGCCGCTGCCACCGACATGCAGCCTGTGTGTACTAGGCTTAGGCGTATAGTCTGCTATTTTAGTAATTCAACCCTAAGCTTTCTAGGATGCTCATCCCTGTCTGTGCCGTCTTTCATCAGGGAGACTCCACACATGACTGTTTACAGAGGACCACTGTAAGGCAAACTTGCTAAAATATGTATGAAATGCAGGAATGGAAATATGATACAGCAAGCATTTTTTTAAAGTCACATAAAAAAATCTGATGCTCTTTTGCACATTCATGAGCTGGGAGGCAGTTGGAAAGATAGTCACTGTCAGACTTCAGATGCGAATTTCTATGTGACCGAGAAGACACAGAAGCTGCGCCTTTCTGTATAGTATAAAACATTATTTACTCCAATTAAATGTTATTTTCACCTTTACCCCAAAAGCCGCACCCAGCAAGACTTGGCAGAATTTTGATTGACTGTGCACTAGCTTTATCTATATGGCATCCCTTTGCAGTTGCTAATCTCTACTTCAACTGTTGTATGGTTATAAAGACTCTGGATGCCAACAGTTTATCTCTGTTTGCAACTGCTGAAGCAATAAAAGAGATGTGAACCCCCCCAACTCCCCCCCGGAAAATAAATGTAATACCAATAACCATTGATTCACTAGACTCCTGGGATTAGGGTTGCCACCTGTCCAGGATTCACCCAGACAGTTTTGGGTTTGGAATCTTGTGTCCGGGTTTCAGTCTGCCTGTAACCTGGACAGATTATTTAGACAAGGCTGTGGCTCCCCAAGTAACTGAGATAGTCGCACAAAAATCTGTTGCCATCCGGGAGCTGCAGGCCGCTGTCCGGGGGCAGGTTTGGCTTCACTGGAGGGGGGGGGGCGATAATGTTAGTAAGAGTAGTTTGGCCACACCCACTGTTCACCGCAGCGCGTTGCATTACCACTCTTCTTTGGGCACCCAAAAGATGTCCCAGGTCTTTTATAATCCTATAGTGTATACTATGGGGGAAAAAAAAGGTGCCCTGTAAAGTGTTCGGGTTTGGCTTGAAGAAAAGGTGGCTACCCTACCCGGGATCCTGTTCTGTACATCTGCCTTCTAATACACGCACACCAACACTGTCACTTTTTCCAGAAGTGTATGGACAATCCATAAAAAGTTATCCAAATCTTAATTCCAGACATGCAGCAAACATAACAAAAGATTTCTGGCCCTGTTCAGCTAGTCTTGTTGTCCATGCTTCCCTGCCATGCAGCAGCCACGACCTGCACCTCCACTAAAGTTAAAAGAAACCTTTCCTGTGAAAGACGTGGAGGCTGCCATTGCTACCTCTTATACTGAAAATGCTAGTTTCCTGGCTGTCATGTTTAAGTGTGACTCTTACCTGGAACAAGCATAAAATTAGGGATGACAGGCTTTTTATATGCATATTTGCTTAGGGTCAGTGGCTGAAACCTTATTGAATCCAGTTGGTGTGTGTACCAGCCAAACAACTAGTATCTTTAGATGGTAATTGTCAATGCCTGCTCCCGTTTTGTCTTCAAGGAGAGATTTATTCTAGCACACCTGTCACGGGAAAGTTTGTATACTGACATTGCCAGTTTTAAGAATGCTTGTTCCCTGGTGGACATGCTTTGGCTTTAATACAATGAGTCTGTTTCAGAACAAGCACATAAATAAGGAATTCTACACTTCTCTGAAGCCCAATTACAATATGGGTGTCTCGGGGCCCATGGCTCAGTAGTATTAAATTCAGACACAACCAAGCAGGAACTGCCATTTTTGAGTTCTCATTCAATAATATTGTTACAATATTACCAGTTTAGTATTGCCAAGTAAGATAATGGTATCAGCACGATAAAATATCGGAGTTGCTTCTAAATTTTTGTTTGGGCTACTATCCATAAAAATAAGAGAACAAATGTTGGATTTGTAAGCCTTTTGTGGGTGGGCTCAGAGAGAGGACACACAAGTAGCACCAAGGTACGTTGCTTTTCAACAGGCTCAGATCCAGGACTCTTCAGAAGAGGAGGAGAATTGCAGCCACACTGATTTCGTTAGCAGGACTGCCTTGAGCAGAAGATTGTTCACACGTCAGCCAATTTTAACCTTTTTTTTTTTTTGCTATAGATGGAGTTGTAAAGGGTTAGAACATCAGTTGTGTCTGCAGAGAAGATTCACACTCATCATTTGCTAATTATTACTGGGGAAAAAAGTGATGGAAAGTCCAAAAAATGTACAGTTGTTACAGAAACAGAAGGTAAGGGGGAACAGTTGGGACAACTGTTCCAACAACAACTGTCTAAGAAAGGATTTCCGCTAACTTCCTGTTGTGTCTCCAGGACAAGAGGTCAAGAGAAATCTCCACAGTGGGAACACAATCCGCATTATAAACAAGGATTTTTTTCTTCCACTGCCCTATCCCAAATGACATAAAAGAGACCAGTGTAAGGCAGCCCATACATTAGTCAGTTTTTTTTTTTTTTTGTTCAACCAGCGAGTTGAATGAAAAAAAAAACTGACCCGATTGCCCCATTTACACATTTGAGATGGATGGGGGAATCACTCTGCAGAACTATGGTATTTTGACAGTGGGGAGACTTCACCTCCATCTGAATACACCGACCAACATGGCAAGGAAAATCCAACCCCGGGCAATACAGTGCACTGGGGCCCTGTCTACACAATCACGCAGGAGAATAAAAATGCAAATTATCAATAAGGCCCCTTTCACACTGGGGCGGTTTGCAGGCGTTATATCGCTAAAAATACCGCCTGCAAACCGCCCCTAAAAAGCCCGAGGGCTTTCACACTGAAGCGATGCGCTGGCAGGAGAAGAAAAAATCTCCTGCATCTTTGGAGCGGTGTATTCACCGCTCCTAAACCGCTCCTGCCCATTGAAATCAATGGGACAGCGCGGCTATACCGCGGCTATAGCCGCGCTATACGAGGGGTTTTAACCCTTTTTCGGCCGCCAGCGGGGGGTTAAAACCGCACCGCTAGCGGCCGAATACCGTGGTAAAACGGCGCTAAAAATAGCGCTGTTTTACCGCCGATGCCCCCTTCCGCCCCAGTGTGAAAGGGGCCTAAGGCTAATGGGGTGTGTGTGAGAGAGAGAGAGAGGGGGGCTGCAATGGTGTGTGTGTGTGAGAGAGAGAGGAGCTGCAATTGTGTGTGTGTGTGTGAGAGCGAGGGGCTGCAATAGGGAGAGCGAGAGGGGGGCTGCAATAGTGTATATGTGTGAGAGAGAGAGGGGCTGCAATGGGGGGGAGAGGGAGAGAGCGAGGGGGGGCTGCAATGGTGTGCGAGAGAGAGAGAGGGGCTGCAATGGGGGGGGGAGAGGGAGAGAGAGAGAGGGGGGCTGCAATGGGGGGAGAGCGAGGGGGGCTGCAATGGGGGGAGAGAGAGAGCGGGGCTGCAATGGGGAGAGAGCGGGGCTGTAAAAAAAGTTTGCTTTGAGAGCGAGAGGCAGAGAGAGAGAGATGCACCATGAAATGATGAGAGAGAGATTATACAGATTGCAGCACCTTAATTCTATCACTCCACGGCTGTTCACTTCTCCTATTCTCCTATAGTCCTGCTGCCCTCACTCTTGACTCTGCATGCAGACTAGTGGGCGGAGCTGGCACCACATGGGCCAGAGGGAAGGAGGAGAAGTCAAGCAGCACCATGGCGTTCTCCTGCTCCCCTCAGGCATATCACTTAGTTCAGTGGGCGGCGCCGGATCAGAAGAGGAGACATTGCGGCAGCCGCCGCTGCTCTTCATTTTACTGACAGGAAGCTGATCTGGGAAAGCTCTGAGCCAAAAGCAGCCCCAGGGCAATGAGTGCAGGTGGCCTTGGCTGGGGTTGCTGGGCAGGTGGGGCCCCCGGGCAACTGCCCAGCGTGTCCATGCGAAAAGACGGACCTGGTTGTACAGAGGTCAACTGGTGAATAGACTTCTGTACAACCTCTTTGCCCATGCATGGATTGATATTCGGGCAGTCTCTGCCGAACCATTTCAATTTCAATCCATGTATGGCCAGTTTAACCACTTGCTTACAGGGCACTTAAACCCCCTCCTATCCAGACCAATTTTCAGCTTTCAGCGCTGACGCACTTTGAATGACAATTGCGCGGTCATACAACACTGTACCCAAATGAAATTTTTATCATTTTTTCACCACAAATAGAGCTTTCTTTTGGTGGTATTTGATCACCTCTGCAGTTTTTACTTTTTGTTAAAAAAATGTAAAAACCTGAATTTAAAAAAAATAATTTTTTTATTTTTTTTTATATTTTGTTATAAAAAATTTAAAACGGGTCATTTTTTCTCCTTCATTGATGTACGCTGATGAGGCGGCAGTGATGGGCACTGATGAGGCGGCAGTGATGGGCAGCACTGCCAGGTGGCACTGATTGGCACTACAGGTGGGCACTGTTAGGTGGCACTGTGGGCACTGTTAGGTGGCACTGATGAGGCAGATGTGCCTCTTCCACTTGGGGACCGATGTCCCTCACATCCCAGCCGCCGATCGGCTTTTTTTTTCTACTCACGCTGCCAGCGTGAGTAGAAAAAAAAAAGGTTACCGATCTTTTATTTACATCATGTGATCAGCTGTCATTGGCTGACAGCTGATCACATGGTAAGGGGCCGGGACCGGCCCCTTACTCGGATCGGTGATCAGCCGAGTCTCAGTGACTCAGTGATCACAGTGCGCTCGGCCCTGCAGGGAGCGTGCACAGGGGAGGCCGTCATATGACGGCCTCCCGGGAATTCAGGTCCGCGCTGTGGCCGTCATTCGGCCATAGCGCGGATGTGTAGTGGTTAAGTCGGTGAAATCTAGCCTGTGAAAAAATAAACTATTTTAGTCTGAGTAACACGAGAGTTAAACTTACAAAGAACAAGCCCACCCTTGGCGAAGGTATTTGATTTTAGCCGTGATTATTCCAGAAGCAATTAACATAAATGATAAACTGCATGCTGGCCTTGTGCCCAGGCCTTCTGACTTACTGGCTTTAATTATACTGATCTACATCATATCAGATAAGACTATTTGTATTGGATCAGGTTATAATTGGGTGAAAAGGGTCAACTGAGAGTAATGGTCTGCAACAACTTTAATCAAGTAAGCTTCCCCTGGAAAATAAATTCTGATTGGTTGATCTTTATCTCATTTAACACAGCAGTGGCATTTTTTTTTTTTTTAGAGGTCTCTACAAAGAACGTTTTAACTGTATCCATCAGTTGCACAATGAGGCTGCATGCACACTGGGCTTAAAACATCGCCAGTCCCCCTGGCAGAAAAAACCCTTCGCTGATTCATGCCCCGTACGCTCGAAAGGATTTTCCAACTAATTATGTTTGATAGGAGATTGTTGTCGGAAATTCTGACCGTGTGTAGGCTCCATCAGACATTTTCCATCGGAATTTCCGTCACACAAAATTTGAGATCTGGTTCTCAAATTTTCCGACAACAAAATCCGTTGTCGGAAATTCCAATCGTGTGTACACAATTCCGACGCACAAAGTTCCACGCATTCTTGGTATCGAGCAGAAGAGCAGCACTGGCTATTGAACTTCCTTTTTCTCGGCTTGGCGTACCTGTTGTTCGTCACCGCGTTCTTGACGTTTGGAATTTCCGACCAACTTTGTGTGACCGTGTGTATGCAAGACATGTTTGAGCCAACATTTGTCGGAAAAAAAACATGGATTTTGTTGTCAGAATGTCCTATCAGGTGTACAGGGCAATAGAGCGTTTTTGTATAGTTTAAGAGAGCTTAGCGGTGTTTAGAGTTTTTTTTTTTTTTTCTGACAGAAAGTGCCAATCAAAAACGCAAACCAAAGAATTTTTTTTTTTTTTTCCTGCCCCTAAACTCTGAGCCTAAAATATGCCTCCAAACATCCTAATGTGAGCTATTTCTACAGGCCAAATGAAAAACTCCTGTAGAAGCAGTGATCTTTCAGCCATTGTGCATGAACCCTGAAGCTCACACCTTAATGCCCCAGTTATACAAACGTAGATGGGTGATTTTGAGTGGAGGCTAATTTACTTACCAGTGTGGCTTTTGGGTTGTTGTAGGAGAAAACCAGAGAAACACACCAGGAACATACAAATTCTGAACAGTTCCCTTAGTGATGAGCCCCTGGCATCCTCCAAGCTTAGAAGTGACAGTTGAACCCAGGATCCAAGTGCTGTCCACAGGTTACAATTCATCTGCCTTGTCAAAGAGTCAAACCACTGAAAATTCATATTTCAGCTTTAGGGATAATTTCTCTTCTCCTACTGTATGCTCTATAGTATACATGAAATAATCCAGCATGAATGGTGAGATCCCCTCATAATAGGCACAGCAGGTGTGTAGACCTAGGAGCTCAGCACAGAGATCTTCTCAGTGAAGTCTACAGGAAATGCAGTATATTATCTATATAGCCATAGAGTGGGGGGTGGCGTTGTCTGCACCTCTTCTGTAGCAGCACATACAGGGTTAACTACTTCATCCTCATGTTCTTTATAAAGTTAACTTCCATTTTTTACATAATATCTCGCTGTGAAAGCCAAAAGGGAGAGCCAGTTCCAGCAAGCGACTGGTATTCTAATGATCCACATTCCTGCCTGTTGCTGACAATGTAACCTGACCAATAAGCCGGTTGTCATTCCAGGCTACTGTGACTTGAGCACCTGTCACACAGACTGACTGAAGTCTGCTTTAGATCTCCATCATCAGGGGCCCATCTATACTTATCAGTGTTACAGAAGTGAAATTCAACCACTGGTTCCCTTTTCTCAATAGAAAAGCCACAGGGTGCTGTGCCGGGTGTGCGTCATGTCCAAAATCTGGTGAGTCATATGTTTGTCTATGGCCACCTCAGCAACCAGAATAATAATTTTAGATACTATTAATTTCCAGTGCAGATCTCAATCTGATTTGTAGCTGTGGGGGAAATACATGCAGTGCTTTGAGAGAGAACTGTACTGTATAGTGCCTCATAGTAACCAACCAGGAGCATACATCAACATCTCAAGAAATGCATAAAGATATAGCCAGATTCCCATCACTTCTGGTGCAAACCCCCTTGCACTAGACTTATCCGTTTTTCCTATTTGACTGCTTCTAACCTGTTTTAGGATGGTGTGAAGGTTTATAAATTGGATTATAAATTTATTTCCATTTATCGTGGGGATAAATATGTGGCCAATAATTATACAAGGTAAAGCTGTTTCTTTATCTCGGATGCCTCTAGGCATAAGTCAACTGTGCCTAATCCAGCTCTGCAAAGATGTAAGTTCCCGGCACCAGGATAAACATATTTTACAAATGGGTAAGAAGCCATCAATTTCAAGTTGGATCTCTAATCTGTTTTTCTAACTAATATTTTGCAGGCATATGCCAATTGTGTGGGCAAATTCAATCACTTGCTACCACCAACACTTTACATCAAGACTGGGAAAAAATTGGAACTGGCTAGATTACCATGTGATCATTTTAGGGACAAATAAACAAACTGTTTATAGTTTCATGGTGAACTGTCAGGTATATGTGCAAAAAATATACATTTTCAGATGAGCACCTACATGTACTGTGTGTGTCAAATCAGACATCCTTATTTGTAGGCTTGTTCCAGGTTAGGCTCACAAATATTGAAAAGGTAAATATGACAGCATTTGCAGAATGAAAAGTAGCAATGGGTGCCTTCATGCCTCTCTCCAGTTAGGCTTTCTTTAAGGTATGTCAAAGAACACTTAGGGCATGCTAAAGTGGCTGCTTCTTTATTTTTTTTATTTATACATTTTTAATACAATACACCCACAATGCAGGGAAATAGAATAATAAAACAAAACACACATACAAGAATTTCAGGTACAGTATAAACTCATGACCCATGGATTGACAATACTGCTGACCAAAGGTGTCTCTATTGCTCCTCCCTGTGGAATGGAGCTGTATTACTAGCTAAAATACCAGGAGAAAAAGGAGAAAGAGAGAGAAAAAAGAGAAAAAAACATGGAAACCTAATGCAGCCACAACATTCTCGACTGGCAAACTGCAATAAACTAGTTATTTTTTCATTTTTCCCTCCTCCTCCCTTCCTAGTTTTAAATATGCCTTTCTCTCTTTCCCTTCCTTTCTCCTTCCCTTCTCCAAACTCCTTATTTATATATAAGATAACTTGGTATATAACCAGAAGGTTACAAATCAACCAGGACATTTGCAGATAACAATACACCCTTTGATCAAAAGGAAAGAAAAAGAATAAATCCTCTAATACTAAGGGAGACTGATCTTTATATAAGAGATACAGAGTCCATATTTTCCAGTATTTCTCACTCTGTTTTTTTATTGCCATTGCGGGGTCCTCCATTTCCTAAATTTTTTGTAGTTCTAGCCAGCCATTGAGATTTATTTGGAGCGAATGGGCTTTTCCGAAGTGCTGGTATACATGCTTTTGAAGCCGTTAGAAGGTGTCTCAACAATGACTTTTTGTAGCTTTTATTGGATAAGGGTATGTCATGAAGTAAGTAGGCTGTGGGCTTCTTCTCAAAAGACACTCTAGTTAGTTCTTTAACCATTTGTTCAATCATATCCCAGAAGTCTTTGTTTCAGACATTCCCAAAAAATGTGAAACCGGGTACCCTCTGATTCCCGACAGAGCCAACAGACGTTTGAGGTCTAGGGAAACATACGATGTAATAATTATGGCGTTTGATACCATCTTGTAAGGAGTTTGTATCCTCCTTCTTGATATATGCTCGCCACTGAGGTCTTGTGAGTAAATATCAAGATTCTATCCTTTTCGTGAAGGTAATTTGTAATTCTCTTTTCCATTGTTGGAGAAGGGAAAGATTCTGTGGGGCATTGGCCATTATCAAGACTGAGTAGAAATGGGACAATAAATGTCTCATTGGTTTCCCTGCAAGGGAAACTTGGTTCCCTTTTTTGTACATTAGAATACATAGTTACTAAGGTTGAATAAAGACACCAGTCCATCCAGTTCAACCTGAGTGAGTGTCGGTGCTTGTCTACAATTGTCCCTAGCCCTGTACATTGTGTCTCATCTATTATTATCATTCATTTAAGGTACCTCTATAGCACTGTCAATTTACGCAGAGCTCCACACATGCATTGCACACTCACATTGGTCCCTACCCTCAAAGAGCCCACAATCCAAGGTCCCCAACTCACATTCATATACTAGGGCCAATTTTTTGGACAGAAGCCAATTAACCTACCAGCATGTCTTTGGAGTGTGGGAGGAAACCAGAATACCTGGAGGAAACCCACGTAGGCACAGGGAGAACATGCAAACTCCACACAGGTAGTGTCATGGTTGGGATTCGAACCAGTGACCCTTTTTACAGTTGGCGGGAGTGCTACCCACTACACCACTGTGCCACTACCTCTCTGGCAAAGTGTGAAGATATGCACCCAACTGGGAACAGTCAGTGAAGGAAGTACAAAGTGTAGGAGAAATTCATTAAAATTTCATGAGTCGTCATAAGCTGCTTTTCTTGAAAGAAATGCAACAAGCAATGGGACCCCTGTCAAATAAGTTCATCAAATTGATGATCGTTAAGTCCAGAATGAAAGAATTGGGATTAGTGGACTAGGGAAAGGTAAAAGATCTGTATGTTTGAAAACTAATCTAACAACTTTAAGAGTAGCTGCAGCCAGGGGGTGTTGGGTGACCTCTATCGGGATGGCTTCATCTGCAATCCAGGGGTGTCCAGCTAACATTATACCCACGGTCACCTGTTCTAAGTCTACCCACTGTTTTTTATCTCCTTGGGCACACCAGTCAAGAAGCCTAGATAAGTGCACAGCCTCATGGTATTTTAGTGGGTCTTGAAAACCGATACCGCCTTTTGTCTTTGGGAGTGTCAAAATGGAAGTGGCTTCTCAACCAATATTAAAGTGGTTGTAAAGCCCCGATTGTCACTTTTACCTATAGGTAAGCCTAGAACAAGGCTTACCTATAGATAGTGGAAATATCTCCTAAACGTGCGCTGTTTAGGAGATATCTACCTTGTAGTGATGATGTCATCGGTGCATGCGTTGTGAAGAAACGGAAGTCCTGTGCTTTTTTTTGACTCGCAAGTGCCATGACTGATGGCTCCCACGGGAGTGATATCATGCGGTTTCGGCAGGTCACAGGACCGGAGTCCGCGGCCCCGGAAGGAAGAGGGGCGAAGATGGATGCGGCCACCAGTGGGGACAGCGCGGGCTTAGTTTGCAGGTTAGTGCCACATTATGGGCTAATATGCGATGCATACTAGCCCATTATGCTTTTTCTTTGCAGGGGGAAAAAAGAGGAAGTAAAACCCATCAGGGTTTTCTTCCTCTTTAAGTGTTTTTCTAGCTCTCCTTCATTGTTCTTGCAGCTTGTTAAATCTGATTCTTAGTGAGTAATGGAAGAATCAATTGAGTTACAGAAGAACTTCACTCTATCATCATTCGCTATTTGTATACTTCTTTAGTTATATCCTGGTTTTCATGCCTAGGCAAATGATGAAATTAATCCCAGGAGTTTTAGGGGAGGAGGGGCTTCTCTTAGCTAAGCACACTCTCCTGCCTGCATGCATGAGCTAAGGGCAGATGGATTTCAGGAAGTAAATGCTACATAAATCATCTGCCCTTACTCAAGATGGTCATGGCCTGAAATGCTACGGGGTGTTTTTCAAAGTGATTACTCAGCAAAATAAAGCATGGAGGCATAGATGGATGGGAGAGTTTGCTTTGAATATTAAAAATGTATTAAATGGCATTTCTGGTTTGTGGTGCTCAGATGCAGTGTTGTTCCACTTTAATATTTCTAAATACAGACATGGTTACTCAGCTTTTTTTTAAAGTTGGCTCCAGTGCTCTCTCATTTTTTACACCTCTTGATTCTAGATCAATATCCTGTTTTTTAATTAGACTGAAGTTCTTTCTGAAGAACATTTTAAGTTTAGGCTGCAGGGTACAACGAGTAGCTGCACAGTGAAGCGTCTCAGGGTGGAGCGTTGATCAATTTGCCTCTCCTCGAGGCCATTAAGAGTTTGTGCTGCAGTTGTTTGTCAGGTTCTCCACTGATCCATCTCTATAGGTTACTGCTAATGCAAAGACAGATAGGATTCTACTTCGGTCCTCCACAGAGGAAACAAGCACAGGGTAAGGATAAGATTGCATCATGGAAACCGCTCCACTATTGTCTCTGTACTAACCTTAACAACTCCTAGAAAGATATTGAACGTAGTAATAATCTTCTTTAAGCTCGCCATGCATGTTACAGTGTAATTCTACAATACCATTTAGATCTGTCAACCTCTATGTAGTGCATAGATTGAATGCAAATTGATTGGATAGATCAGTTAGGTCTTCTTATCACATAGTTTTGGTAAATCTAAAGTTGATTGTATGGTTTGATCGTAACATGTATGGTGACCTTAATCAAATCTAAACAGACAAGAAGCTTTCAAAAGAGATGTAAACATTACAACTGCCTATGCTCTATTGTGTAACTGCTTGGCTGTCACACTGATCCTCTTTTCCAATATATTCACACAGAACTTATATAAAACTGTGTTTTATTTTGTTTTTCCTTTCTCTAGACCCAGGCAAGATGGCACACAGTCGCCAGTTTATTTGTATCCCCTCTCGTAGAATTGTAGGTCATACCAGACACTCTGGCCCTACTCCAGAAGATCCAAGGAGGGCAGAAAACTCAGACTTCTTCCCATCCGTCAGCTTAGCTGTGGTTCTGTTTCTCATTTTCATTTCCGTCCTTTCAGTTTTGTTCCAGCGAAACACAGGTTACATCGCTATAAAAAAACTCTCAGATGTTAATGGCAGAGCTGTCCAATTCCATCCTCTGCTCTACAGACAGCCACTGTTGACTCAGCTGATGGTGGGAAGATTAATCAAAAATTGGGATGAGGGAACAACAGTATTAGCAGCAGCTGAAGATGCTACCCAGACACTGGAGTGCTTTTCCATCAACATCATGGCAATTCTTTCAAATCAAGTTCAACCTTTCATCAAACAGGTTGGGGAACACAAGCCTCCTGAAGCCATCTGGAATCGCCACTTCACCAGAATTCCAAAAGCCTTCTCTGTAGCAGTCATAACTCGGACAAAGGGGGGAATTCCCCATGGAGTTATTTTGGGTCCTTCAAGCCTGGTGACAGGAAATCTTTACGTAATGGAGATAAAACTTCAGGCTTCAGGTGAGCAGTCAACTGTATTAGGAGAGTCTTTGGACATAGCCATTGAGCTACTACATCATCTCTACATATCCAAACCAATCCCAGACACTTTTGAGGTCAGAAACTCTACACAACAACAGTTGGGGGTCATCAAAATTAAAGGAGATCCTTACCTGGAAAGCGGGCTAGTGTGTTAGCCTTTGTCTTTTCTCAAAGATGTTTTACAAGCTATTTCAAGCATTGTCAAAATGGGACAGCTGCGGTAGTCTCTTCAAGTTGGGAATGGAGTTTATGGGGAGATTTTAAAGTGGTTCTCCAAAAAGACTACTTCTACATGCTAATGTGGGGTTGGGCATTTACAACCATGAGACCGCCAAAGAAACGTCTCATGAGGGAAAAGTAAAAGCTGGCCTCCAATGCTGGTTTCCTATCTCTGGATTCTATACCTTCTAAGTCAATTATCTGGAGCAAGCCTGCAGCCAGTAAAGTCTGAACTCCTGGTCTACATACTTGTTCTGGGGAGGTGACTCAAAGGCAAATCATGGTCAAGAAAGCCACAAAACTAATTGTCAGGCAGCCTTCATATTTATCTAATGACAGGTTTCCATTAGTTGAACCTTGAATCAACAATGGTCTGAAAAGAGTCAGAAAATCACTTCAATCAGCTGAAATAACCAATAAGCATTTTATCATTTTGTCTACTGTGCGTTGGCAGAATAAAGGGGCTATACTGTATACGCTTATCAATGTTTCTTTACATGTCAGCTTAGTGTAAAAAAAAAAATATTAATAAGAGATAATATTTTTACTTTAACAAGTTCGCTTGTAATTATATGTGTATATATAATTGCAGCCATGTTTGCTCAATATGTATGCAGACCTGTTTCTTGCTATGCAGTGCCACACAATGGTTGTGTTCTGCTGCTCCATCTCACAATGCAAGTCAATATGTCAGCTGAAAGCAAAGCATTCTCTTTGTTGCTGATATCTTATCTCAACAGATAAAGTGGATTTGGCATTTAAAGCTGAATTCCAGGAATTCAGCCACTTTGAAAAAAATGTAGGCACACTGTGAGTGTAAGTCAAAGGAGGTGCATGACATCTTCTGGATTTATCTCTATTATTTACATCTGACAAGTTTACAGCTCTGCCAGGGCATACACTGTTTATTTTCAGCCAGTTGGTTCATAGAAATTTAGCATGAGATGCAAATTTAATAATGTTTTTCTTTTTACTTCTTTTTTTCTTAAAACGGGGAGTTTAAGAAAAATGACTAAAATAATTACAAATGCATAATATGCACATAAAGACCAACCATTAATTTGTCTTATTTGCTACCTTTTGGTCTGATAGATATACCATTGGAAGGGTTTCATTTTATTTGTTTAACCACTTCAATACCAGGCACTTTTACCCCCTTCTTGCCTAGGCCAATTTTTGTCTTTCAGCGCTGACGTACTTTAAATGACAATTGCGCAGTCATGCAACACTGTACCAAACTAAATTATCATTTTGTTCATCCAACTAGAGCTTTCTTTTGGTGGTATTTAATCACAGCTGGCTTTTTTTTCGAAAGAGGTTTTTCTTTAGTTTCTCTTGTAAAATTTTGCAAATAAATAATTGTTCTTCATAAATTTAGGCCAAAATGTATTCTGCTATATTTCTTTGGTGAAAATAACCCAAATCAGTGTATATTATTTAGTCTGTAGGAAAGTTATAGAGTCCACAAACTATGGTAAGTAGCTGAAAACTGATCAATCCTGAATCTCATTTCTTGATGCCCAAACATCCCATTATAGTACAAATATCCCCCAAATGACCCCTTTTTGGAAAGTAGACAGTCCAAGGTATTTAGTAAAAGGCATAGCAAGTTTTTTGAAGTTGTAATTTTTTGTCATAATTTTTTGGAAAATAAAGAAATGAAAAAAAAATGTTCACAATTGTATTTTTTTTTACATACTGTCACAGTGCAGTACCAGGTCATTTATATAACTGGTGTGGTGGTGATCAGGGACAATACCTGGTGACATTTTATTATATTTTTTCTCTTTTTTTCCTGTGATCAGAGCAATATAATTTTACCCTAGTAACATTGTACTACCCTGGAGAAGTGGTTAGGATTTTTTTTTTTTTTTTACACATTGATTGCTTATAGCAGCGAATTTCATTCAGTAAAATGCTTGCTTATTAGCAATGAAATGGATTCATTCTGTTTGTTTAGATTAGCTGTGATTGGCCAGAGCTAATCACATGGTACAGATGGGCTGTGATTGGCCCTGTCTGTACCATGTGATCATATTGATGACCATTGGACACAGCTGATGACTTATCAGTGTACCAGCTCGCTGTCAGTACCATATGACCAATCCTTTCATGCCATCTATTGTATACAATTGTGTTGCTAGCTGTAATTGGTCATCAATATGATCACATGGTACAGACAGCTAGCAACACAACTGTACATGATGGATGGCATGAAAGAATTGGTCACATGGTACCAACAGCGAGCCGGCACACTGATAAGTCATCAGCTGTGTCCGATGGACAAAGCTAGTGACAGATCGCACCACAGCACAAGCTGTAAGGACATTATGCGACGTCCACACAGATCGACGAAAGTCCCACTCGGCTGTCATTAAGCTATAGGTTGGGCGGGAACTGGTTAAGTATAAAAATACCTGTTGATTGTGTCAGAAATTCAGAGCTGTCCTGTCTCCTCTCCACTTGTCCTGTGTTATCTCATGTAGCCTAGTTAGACCACCTAGTTTTTATCTTGGACTAGAGAATAATTAGTGTCTGTGCTGTAGAGATGGAGAGTAGGGTGGTTTAGGAAGTTTAGCAAAAGACAACTGGGATTTAAAGTGATTACAAAGGCAGAAGGTTTTTTTATCTTAATGCATTCTATGCATTAAGATAAAAAGCCTTCTGTGTGCAGCAGCCCCTCTCAGCTGCCCTAATACTTACCTGAGCCCTATCTCTATCCAGCGATGTCCACAAGTCCTTTGGCAGTCCGGGACTCTCCTTCCTAATTGGCTGAGACACCGCAGTGGTGCAATGGCTCCCGCTGCTGCCAATTAAACTCAGTTAGCCAATTAGGAGAGAGATTGGGGAGGGCCGGGCCGTGGTTCCGTTTCTGAATGGATACACTGAGCTGCAGCTCAGCTCGGGTGCCCCCATAGCAAGCTGCTTGCTGTGGGGGCACTCAACAGGAGGGAGGAGATAGAAGCTCCAGGCCAGGGACCCGGGAAGAGGTAGATCTGGGCTGCTCTGTGCAAAATCAACTGCACAGAGCAGGTAAGTATAACATTTTGTTATTTTAATAGAGAAAAAACATGAGACTTTACAATCACTTTAAGCTGGCAACGAACAGGAACGGACATCGATGGTTCAAAATTCAGCCGGTCCCTGCTGAAACGGCCAAGTTTCCATATATCTATGACTAGCTTTATGAGCTGAGTGCTTTCCTGGCATATCCACAGGTATTTTTCTGTACTTGCAGGAAGGAAGGTGCCACCCCACTAAAGAAAGGTTGATAATGACGATAAAAAAAAGAGACCGAACTGTAGTAAATCAACAGCCTGACTGCCCATTAGTGCCATTTATCTGATAATTTACGAGGAGGTGTAGATTTGAACCTCAAAACCCAGTTCCAAAACAAGCGCTCAAAAAAACAAAGACAAGGGCTTCATCGTGCAAATTCTTTAAAACCACGTCAAAATGTATTAAAATCTGATTAATAGACACTAACATGCATTGCAAGCTGGTGTACATCAGAACTTGGCACATACAAAAGCCATGCATTGCCCCCTAAAGACTGGTACACACGAGCAGATTATCGGACACATTTTTGTCCGTTTTTTGTTGTATGCTAGTCTCATGTCGAAACTGAAGAGGTTACTCGTAGGGAGGACCCTCACCATGCCAACATCCAAAATATAAAGAGGTTACTCGCCATACGAAAATTCTTGTATGACAGAATTAAACTTCAGAAGTGACATAATGTGTTGAATAGTTTTGTATGTGTTCTTTCATTTCTGAGCATGCGTACGTAGTCTTGCTCTTACAATTTTTTTCGGATGAAAACTGTACTAATTAAACGAAAATTGGACGTTGTGTTCACGTACGACAAAAATGCTATAGCCTGCACATCCAGGTTTTGTTGTACAAAAATTCAGAATCGGCTGTCGGAAGCACCATACCAACGTTGAGAAAAATCGGCAGATTGTTCATCAGATGAAATTTACCTTCCAATTTTCTTATCGTGTCTACGGGCCTTTAAGGAGGTGAAACATTGATCTCGCACTTTTCTTGTTTTTTTGAGCGCATGTTTTGGATGCATCTGCAGTAAAACTTACCTGGAGGAAAATTATCTGCAAAAAATTGTTGATTTATCTATACTGAGTATAGATCGTATTGGAAAGGTGAGCAGGTGAAGGGGTGCACGTGGTGAAATATTTAAAGTCACAGCACGGTTATTTATATGTGTTTCTGATGTGCACCAGGTTATAGTGAGTAATAATGTGAGTGCATAGAAGTAAGAAATGTATTACTCTAACCTTAAACCCCTTTCACACTGAGGCAGTTTTCAGGCGTTTTAGCGCTAAAAATAGCACCTGTAAAGCGCCTGAAAACTGCCTTCCATTCATTGCAATGGGTGCTTTCACACCCAGGCGGTGCGCTTGTGGGACGTTCGGAAAAGTCCAGCAAGCAGAATCTTTGGGGCATGTTGGGAGCGCTGTATACAGCGCTGCCAAAATGCCCCTGCCCATTGCAATGAATGGGCAGCACTTCAGAAACGCCGCAATACGGGAGTTCTTAACCCCTTTTTTGGGGTTAAAAGCGCCCCACTAGCGACACAAAAGCACCGCTTAAACAGCAGTAAAGCTCTGCTTGTTTTATCTCGAATGCACGGGCGGCCCCAGTCTGAAAGCTTTTGTATTTTATTCTTTTGAACATATTTCTTGGAGAATCTGGAAGACTGCCATACACTTATCTTGATGTACGTGGAGTAAAATCTTGAGAGAAATTGTCTGCATAAAGCGTTTATTGTTTTATATTAGATGTAGATCATATAATAAAGGTGAGCAGGTGGTGCTGCTGCTGTAGGATTGCACATGGTGAACTATTTAAAGGCACAGCACAGCTTATTGTGGAATAACATATTGGTGGACCTTTGTTTAATGCTTGGCACACGTGGGAGTGTGGACTGGACATTTTATTTACTTATTTTTATATATAGTTTGTCAATTAACAGACATGATTTCATTGGGGGGTTCACCATTGTTCATATACTGTTGCCATTAAGATTACTCAGAGTATTTATAACAGGTGTTTCTAGAGGCATAACATTCTTTGTTGCATTATTGATTTAGTGGTGTTTAGGCATACCCTGCTTGGCAGAGGGTGCCATTATTGGGGGGGTGTCACTACTATTCATATACTGTTTGTCATGGTAAGATTGCACTGAGTACGAACGGGGGTTCCTAAAGGCATAACACTGTGGGGATTATTTAGAAAAGGCAAATCCACTTTGCACTACAAGTGCACTGCAAGTGCACTTGGAAGTGCAGTCGCTGTAAATCTGAGGGGTAGATCTGAAATGAGGGGAAGCTCTGCTGATTTTATCATCCAATCATGTGCAAGCTAAAATGCTGTTTTTTCTTTCTTTTTTTTTGCATGTCCCCCTCGGATTTACAGCGACTGCACTTTCAAGTGCACTTGTAGTGCAAAGTGGATTTGCCTTTCATAAATAACCCCCTCTCTGTTGTAATATTGGATTGAGAGGTGTTTAGATTCACACTGATGCGATGCGGGAACCAGAGCGATTACAGCGCCGGTTCCCGCATCGCTCCTCTCCCGCAGGCAGTTCACACTGCCTTTTGTGAACCGCTGCGGGTGTCATTACATTGTTAATGACACCCCCAGATCGCACAGGAATCGGATCGCATAGGTGAGAACACCCATGCGATCCGATTCTATTGCGGGGAAAACAAGTCCCTGCATTTTTTTCTGTACGAATCTAATGCGAGTGCAGCCATACCTGTATGGCTGATCTCGCATCTCACAGACATCGCATGTGATTGGCACCGCAGGTGCGGATCACATGCGATGTCTGTGATTGGACTGGTGTGAACCTGGGCTAAATGATTTGGTTGGTCATTCCTCACTTCCTACTCAGAATGATTCAGGGTGATGAAAAAGGTTTTTCATAAACATTTAAAAAAAATTATAAAATCTTTGGACCTTGTCTCCCTGAAAACCCCTCTATTATTTTTAGGAAGCATTAATCTTTAAAATATATAATAGCTCCCAATGAATTAAAGCATCCTGAGAGAACAACTTTTTTTGAGAATTTGAAAGGAATTTTACCCTTACCAGAGATGTGGCATTTATAAAGCTGTAGGCCCTAATAGTACTCATACATAACATTAGGGCCAGAAGACATTGTCCTGTGCCTGCACTCTGGGAGTAGTAATAAAGACATCCACTAGATGGCAGCAAACCTACATGAGTGGCAGAGGACCTGTAGAATTACTCAGATATACAGTATAAACTGTAGATAGTCTGCACAAGGTCCAGGTCCCACTGACTCCAATGCATTTTGTGGTAAACCCTAAGGAAATTACCATTCCTAATTTCACTATTCCCAATGAAAACCTGTCCAGGTGTTCCAAAGCTCCTGCGGTTATTTTTCCCCACCACTAAAAATCGTATAAACTCACCTAGGAGCATCATATAAGATGTATCAGGACTCATTTCATATAGCTGTCTCTCCCTCAATTGACTGTTATTTTCTTGATACCAAACCTTCTAGATGTAGATCTCCTAGATCATACATCTTAAAGAAAAAACTCTCATGATGGTCCTAATTGTTCTTCAAACATTTTCAGTATGAGAGTCAAGCAGTATATTTTACAAGTATTAGTAAGCCGAAAAAAAAATCGATACATTTTAAATGACTAAATATCTTTTATTTGTTTTTTTCTTTTTGTATTCAGCATGATATGATTCAGAACTGCAGAAAAAGAACTTCAGTAAAAATAAGTAGAAATTCCAATTAAACTTCAGTCATTAGAAAAAGGCGCATAAAAATAAATTTAGTCGGCACCTGTCTGATCGGTGTGCCCCTGACATCCAGGGCCCCATCAGAGACCTCTCTTGCCACATTAGAGTCCTTCCTTACATCAGAGTCTTCCCTTACTCCATCAGAGTTGCCTTTACATCAGGGTCCACATTCAAGTCCTCCCTTACATCCGGGTCCCTATCAGAGTTCCCTGTACCATAAATAAGAGTCCCCCCCCTTTACATCAGGCCTGACCTGAAGTGACACCTGTGTGAGAGCACAGTGGGCTGACCATGAGGAGCCCCTAGCTGCGGCCCAGATAAAATTCTGTAGTGGTCTAGCTATGGAGCTGTAGTTTGCAGACCCCTGAACTAAGTACACCGCAGTGCATTCAACTATTATTACCTCTATTTGCCTCTACAATGATTCTCTACTGATGTGACAGAAATGTCCTTCTGCAGTTTCTACCTTCCAGCTCCTAGGCTCCTTCTCATATCAAAGCCCAATTTGTGGGTGCGTCAATTGTTGAGAGACAGCAATGCTCCTTTCCCACCAACCCTGTGAAGTAAACATGCCTGTGGGGCGTACTTGTTGCTCTCTGCCTGACGTCATTGGCTGACATCAATCCTGCATCATTTCCAGGAGCATCCCCTCAGCACAGTACAGGAGTCTTGTTCTGGTGGCAGAAGAGCAGGCAGACTTGTCCTCTTCCCACTGCAAGGATCATGACCATGCCTGTCTCAGGGAAGTGCCAGGCATCTAAGGAAGATTAATATACAGGTCACTGCAGAGACAGTACAGAGATTAGATATAAAGGAGAAGAGGGGTGAAAGGGTTAAAAACAAACCCATAGTTGCTGCTGCTGCCGCCCAACAGGGACTAATTTAATGATTCATTCATTAGTTTCTCCTTCCTTGATTGTAAGAGGAATAGGTGGACTTACAAATGTGAATACTATATTGATTGGTCATTCTAGCAATCACATGGTACAGAGCGGGTTGAATCAGCTCTGCACATGTGTCTTTAATTGTCCTTAATGGGCACAGGAGCCCACTAATGGTGAGTTGTACAGTGACATTTATAAAAGGCATTTCAGAAATAAAGCCTCGTTCACACGATGTCTGTATAGTGTGAATGGGCCCCTTCTTGCAGTGTCTTTAACTTCCAAGTGATGCATGCAGGCAGCCCATTGAAATCTATTAAGATGCGTGGCTGCTCAGACACAGCCGCTCGTCCTAATGTGACAGGTGTGCGGGTGCATGTGAGTGGCATCAAACACACACTGTGTTTTCAGCTGCTCACCAGCACCCACATGCCTGTCACATTAGGACAGGGGTGTCAAACTCAATTTCATTGCGACCCGCATCAACACTATGGTTGCCCTCAAAGAGCTGGTTGTATCTGTATGACTATATAAATGTATCTACTCTTATCATATTAAATAATTGCCTCTGCACTTACTTATTACTGGTTTTAGTAATAACTTAAAGTGTCACTAAACCCACATTATCATAAAAACTATTAACAAATGTTGTATTACATTCTGTTCATACTCATTCAGTCACTATGGGATTCGTTTTCTGTATTCTGCAAAAAACCTGGTTAATCCTGCTGTTCTCCCCTTTCTGTCCAACTCCCCAACTCAGCTAGGGATTTTGCAGAGCAGTGTTGGCAGCTCTGCACATGCTCCGTTTTCAGTGTATTTCCATGCTGAGCATTTCCTCCCTATCACATCTGAGCAGCCCATGTGCCTATAGAGTCACACGTGGGCATATACACAGTCACAGTGGTAAATGACAGCCCACTCCCTCCTTCCTCCTCCATGCCCACTAACCAGCTAAACAGAATGGGACGGGATATTACATGTAGATTGATGGAGTCTTCACCTCCCTCTTACCTCTTATTCTAAGACACAGGCTGGAGGCGTGTGACACTGCATGTGACTGGCATGTTATTGCCAAAAAAATAATAAAGATTTGATTTCAAATATGTATTTGTATGACAATGTAAAACAGTTAATATCAATAAACTACTTGCTGACCGTCTACCGCAGATGTACTGCGGAAGGTCGGCTCAATTGCGCAACAATTAACGTGCCTGTAAACTAATCAATATGCCAGGGGTACTGAATTAAAATTCAAGGAGGTCCGGTCGCCAAAATTTTCTTTGGGCCGAGGTCTGAATCTCAAATCTGTGATATGACCCAGAAAGATTGTAGTCACTGTATGTCTATCAAAACATGAGAAATGTACAATTTCCTTAGCATTTCAACAATATTTATTGTCAAGTTTCAGTTAAAACATTAAACATGTGGACAGTTGGAACTAGGATAGCTTTACATTTGCTCTTGTCTTTGTATGGAAAACAAGCAACTATTGTTAACAAAAACAATCCGGAAACAAATCAATAACTCTTTAATAAAACATAAAAAGCACATCTATTTGTCAAGTAAAAGAGATAAGCACCTTCTGACTTAAACAACTAAAGGTGTCAATTTGAAAAAGTGCACAAATTATCCTCAGTTTTATTTCAATTTTTTTACCACCCAAAATCCTTCCCTGTCTAGTGAAAAAAATGGGCTTTTGATTGCCCTGCCAGTAGTTTGAGTCTTGGCTTAAATTGAGTTGCTGCCATTCTCATGCACATATGTAGGTGCTCATTGGTGAGCCTGGAACGATACTTCGTTTTAATAATGTTCATAGTAGAGAAAGCTGACTCACAGCTGTATGTAGATCCAAACGTGGTCAAGGTGTGTAGTGTTACCTTGATTAGGGAAATCAGTCTCAGGCACAGTCTGTAGCCAGAAGTTAGCCGGATCAGTTCCTCCAAAGTGCTCTCTAAGCCCCGGTTCACACTGAAGCAGCGGGACTGCTCCAAGGCGACCTGGACACGACAGGGGGCGGCGACTTGCAAAACGACTTCTATATAGAAGTCTATGCAAGTCGCCCCCAAAGTAGTACAGGAACCTTTTTCTAAGTCGGAGCGACTTGCGTCGCTCTGATTAGAACGGTTCCATTGTACAGAACGGGACGCTACTTGTCAGGTGGCTAGGTCGCCTGACAAGTCGTCCTAGTGTGAACCGACCCTTAGTGCAACATTTGTTTGCAGGTCAATCGTTTCTGTCTGTAGAGATCCCTCACGTGCCCACTTGAAGGTCTGCATCACCTCCTTTGAAAACACTCTGACATCATGAGGAATGGATTGTGGATGAACAGGAGGATCTGCTGTCCAAGACTGAAGCTATCAAACCTTTTACTGAAGTTTCCAATGAGTTTATTTATGAAGTCAACAAAAGGAGAAACATCTCTCTTTACTTGAATCTGTTCTTTCACCTTTGTGAAATGCAAGCACTCTCCTTGCATATCTTCCTTGAACAAATCCAGTTTTCTCTGGAAGGAGCGGACAGCGGTCATCAAATCACAGATGGAATTGTTCTTGCCCTGGAGCTTTAAATTGAGTTCATTAAGGTGTGATGTTATGTCCACTAGGAAATCGATATTATCTATTGTGCTCTCATCTTGGAAAAACAGTGAAAACTGTCTTGCTTTCTGACTTTTGAGTTGCACTAAGAAAGCCGCTACTTCTGTTTGAATGGACCAAAAGCGTTCCAATACATTGCCTTTACTCAGCCATCTAACATTGTTGCGAAGTAAAAGGTCATTTGCATTTGCCTCAACTTCTTTAAGAAACTCTCTTAGTAAACAGTGTTGATGGGATGAGGATACCCTGAGGAAGCTGATTTTGAGTTTCATCATTGTGCCCATGATTTCTGCAAACTTGTCTGATAGAATGGCACACAGGACAGTCTGGTGAATAATGCAGTGGTAAGAAATAAGGTCAGGGTTGTGCTCTTTCAGTCATGCCGCAGCTCCTCTCTCCTTTCCTACCAGGGCAGGGGCACCATCTGTGGCTACTGAGACCACTTTTTTCATATCTATCTTCCTCTTTCTCAGAATCTCCTTAATGGCCTCATATATGTCTTGTCCTCTTGTGTGTGTGTGTGTGTGTGTGTCTCAAGTGGTGTTACACCTAACAGGCTCTCACAGAGCTCTTTTGTTTCTTTGTGAAAAAATGTTATATACACCAAAAGCTGGGCATTATTAGTTATATCGGTTGATTCATCAATGGCTAAAGAAATGCATACTGCACTCTGAATTGCTGCATCAAGTTGTCCCAATACATCCTCTGTTAATACTTCAGTCTTTTTCGTTGCTGTTGATGCTGACAGTGGGATCTGGTTGATTTTTCCACACAGCTCATCTTTTTGTTTACCTGCAAGTAAAGTTTCAGCAACAGCATTCAAACACTCCTTTACAAATGTGCCATCGGTAAATGGTCTTTTGTGTTGCCCCAAAATCCATGGTACTTTAAGTGAACATTCATTTGAACGCTGCTGGGCTGTAAATGAATGTGAGAGGACTTTGGTGGATCTGTCATACTGGGCTTTCAGTTCCGTTTTTTTACGTGCCCTCATCTCGGAATGCTGTGGATATGTTTGCGCAAACGAACTGTGTTTTGTTTCGTAGTGACGCTTCACATTGCTACTTTTTATTAACGCCACGGTTTTGCAACAAATGAGACAAACTGGTTTTAAACTTCCCATAGGAAGAATGAACATATATTGGTCTGTCCATTCATCTTTGAAGACTCGGTTTTCAGCGTCTACCTTCCTTTCCTCTTACATCATTTGCCCCTATTAGAGTAATTCATTACATTGGGTGCCCCATCAGACCACCCCCAAAAATCAGTTGCCAACGGCGGAGTACTCTCTTACATCAGGTATTCTTGTCAGAGTGCCCACTTCCATCAGGTTTCTGCAATAGAAGGCTCCTTTACAGCTGGTCTCCCATCAGTGTGCCCCCTTATATAATTTGTCGCCATCAGAGTGCCCCATTATATAAGATGCCCCCTTACATAGGGTGTCCTCATCAGAGTGCTCCCTTACATTAGGTGTCACCATAAGTGTGCCTATTTACATCAGGTGTCCCCACCAGATCAGGTGTGCCCATCAGAGTGCACTTTAATCTAGGTGCGTTCATCACAGTGCCCTCTTACATCAGGAGTCCCCATCACAGCGCTCCTTTACATCAGGTGTCCCCATTACAGTGCCCCTTTACATCAGGTGTCCCGATCACAGTGCTCCTCGGCATCAGGTGTCCGATCACAGTGCTCCTTTACATCAGGTGTCCCCATCACAATGCCCCTTTACATCAGGTAGATAGGAGGAATTTAGTGGGACTTTAAATGAGGGTACGCCATGTTAAGAGAAAATGACAACATAAAAATGAAATTACAGTACATGGTTTATTTATTACAGTCTAGAATACAGATCACGTATTTTGTATCAAATAGGTAGTCACCAGACTTACACTAAATATGCTGCTCATAGCATGCAATACAAAAAAAATAGATATGGCAAATATACATTGTATAATAAATCGATTGAAAGACGAATGTAATAAAAACAAGTAACTGGCATCTAGTGGCACTCTACGCGTTTCCTGGCATTACAGCCATTCATCAGGAGTGTTATGAAGTAGTATACTGAGAAAGAAAGAACAAGGGTTAATGATAATGCCCTTAGAATATGGGAGGACAGGGGAATTATGTCCCAACAAGGTGGAGATGGATTGGGATACTTACTAACAGCCTCAAGGCTAAGTCCGGTATCAGCCAAGAAAGACTGGGTAAGAGACATGATGTCTCCCCCGGGGTTGAAACAGGGGAACCCTCCAAGGATGGTGTACAGCGCCTGGAGCCCAACATGGTGGTCACAGCATGATCCAATAGACTATGTGTACACCAAAAGTGCATGGTGTTCCTAGAAAAAATGTGTCAAAAAGGGGATTAGTTAAATGTGTGATAGTGTAGAGGTAATAGGGCAAATAACATTTTCAACCCCGGGGGAGACATCATGCCTCTTACCCCCGTCATCCTTGTCTGATACCGGACTTAGCCTTGAGGCTGTTAGTAAGTACCCCAATCCATCTCCACCTTGTTGGGACATAATTCCCCTGTCCTCCCTTATTCTAAGGGCATTAT
Source organism: Lithobates clamitans (assembly GCA_037952925.1). Classification (NCBI taxonomy): domain Eukaryota; kingdom Metazoa; phylum Chordata; class Amphibia; order Anura; family Ranidae; genus Lithobates; species Lithobates clamitans. The sequence continues at coordinate 1,300,609 of JBBGZY010000695.1, read as the reverse complement.
CATTAACCTTTGTTCTTTCTTTCTCAGTATACTACTTCATAATACTCCTGATGAATGGCTGTAATGCCAGGAAATGCGTAGAGTGCCACTAGATGTCAACAGTTACTTGTTTTTATTACATTCGTCTTTCAATCGATTTATTATACCATGTATATTTGCCATGTCTATTTTATATTTGTATTGCATGCTATGAGCAGCATATTTAGTGTAAGTCTGGTGACTACCTATCTATTTGATACAAAATACCTGATCTGTATTCTAGAATGTAATAAATAAACCATTTACTGTAATTTTAATTTTTTTGTTGTCATTTTCTCTTAACATGGCGTACCCTCATTTAAAGTCCCCCCAAATTCCTCCTTTCTATCTACCAAATCAGGGATGGAGGCCACCATGTGTTTTATATAGTGCGTGTGTCAGGTCACGTCCATTTACTGTATACCTTTACATCAGGTGTCCCCATCACAGTGCCCCTTTACATCAGGTGTCCCCATCACAGTGCCCCTTTACATCAGGTGTCCCCATCACAGTGCCCCTTTACATCAGGTGTGCCATCACAGTGCCCCTTTACATCAGGTGTCCCCATCACAGTGCCCCTTTACATCAGGTGTCCCCAACACAGTGTTCCTTTACGTCAGGTGTCCCCACCACATCAGGTGTGCCCATCAGTGTGCACTTTAAATTGGGTGTCCCCATCACAGTGCCCCTTTACATCAGGTGTCCCCATAACAGTGCACTTTTACATCAGGTGACCGCATCACAGTGCACCTTTTAAATCGGGTGTCCCCATCACAGTGCCCCTTTACATCAGGTACCCCATCACAGTGCTTCTTTAAATCAGGTGTCCCCATAACAGTGCCCCTTTAAATTGGGTGTCCCCTTTACTGTACCCCTTTACATCAGGTGTCCCCATCACTGTACCCCTTTACATCAGGTGTCCCCATCACAGTGCTCCTTTACATAAGGTGTTCCCATCACAGTGCCCCTTTACATCAGGTGCCCCATCACAGTGCTTCTTTAAATCAGGTGTCTCCATAACAGGGCTCCTTTAAATCGGGTATCCCCATCACTGTGACCGTTTACATCAGGTGTCCCCATAACAGTGCACTTTTACATCAGGTGACCGCATCACAGTGCATCTTTTAAATCGGGTGTCCCCATCACAGTGCCCCTTTACATCAGGTGCCCCATCACAGTGCTTCTTTTAAATCAGGTGTCCCCATAACAGTGCCCCTTTAAATCGGGTGTCCCCATCACTGGACCCCTTTACATCAGGTGTCCCCATAACAGTGCCCTTTTACATCAGGTGTCCCATCACAGTGCCCCTTTAAATCGGGTGTCCCCATCACTGGACCCCTTTACATCAGGTATCGCCATCACAGTGCCTCTTTGCATCAGGTGTCCCCATCACAGTGGAATGAAATCTCCAAATGCAGTGCATATTCTCTTCTTCTTTAGTGGGATAATAATGAAGCTGCTTTGCTTGCGATACTGATGGAGTTATTGCAAACAAATTTTAAAAGGCTTTTTTTTTTCTAGTGATATCAAAAATAATATTACTATGTTTTTTTTTTTAATTGTGCAAGTTACCACAACACCATTATCCCGTAGTTTATAAGATCAAAGTTACTAACTAGGTTGGTGTCCCTTGTCAATTTTACATTCTATTTTTCAAAATGTAACTGTCTACTCCTAAACTGTCGTTTTAAAGTAAAACACATAGCCAAGTATTAGTCTCCACAATTTTTTTATTGTACATAGAAAAAAAAAAATTAGACATGCTATCTGCCAATAGAACTTAAAGTGGAGTTCCACCCACTTTTACAACTCTTCAGCATCCCTCACTAAACTGTGCACTGTAAACGAATTGGATATTTTTTTTCTCAGCACCTACTGTATATCTGCTGTATTCATTTTTCACTTCCTCCTCCCTGGCCGTGGCCCATTGCATCATTTCCTGTTTGCAATGCCTTTTGGGAAGGGGCGGCAACTTCCTCTGACACTGCCGTTGCTATGGAAACCTGACCTGAAACCTATTACACTGCTTGTGCTGCACTGAGCATGTGCGAGATCTGCAAGGATGAGATCCAGGAAGAAATACAGTCGGGCTTCAGATGCCCACACTTAAGATGGCCACGGCCTGCTGTAAGTTTGTAAAATAACAAACTACTGCTATAAACTAACAAAACAGACCTTAGTTTACAGACTAACTTTACTAGAATACATTAAGCTTGTGTATTATAGGGGTATTTTTATATAAAAAAGTATAATTTCGGCCGGAACACCACTTTAACCAAAAAGTGCATTCTATGCATCCAAAAATATAGAAAATATACCAAATAAAATCATTATTCAACCAAAAAAAATGTCAAAGCAATAACTTCAAGGCCAATAATAACATGTTATCTCCTCCGATTTCGCAACATGTCTGGTTGACAAACGGCCATTCACAAACAAACTGAAAAGCACGAAATTAAAAGCGCGAATCAACACTCACCAAACTTCTACTAACACAAAATTAGCAGAAAGAGCCCAAAGGGTGGTGCTAAAGAGCTGAAAAACCACGTAGTACGTCTAGTATGTCACTATGTTCGTAATTGTTGGCCAACATTTGTGTGACCGTGTGTATGCAAGACAAGTTTGAGCCAACACCATTCGGACAAAATTCCACGGTTTTGTTGGCGGAAAGTCTGATCCTGTGTACGAGGCATTAGACCTAAGCTGTGAAGGGCAGGTGCAGACCGGCACAGAGCCCACTCACACTCCTGTAGCAGATGATGCAGGTCTGAAAAGGAGGGGCACAAAGCGCATGTACCATTCAGAAGAAACTTTATTGAAGACTGCTCAGACAGAATATGGTTCTGCCGTGGTGTTCTGTCTAAACAGTCTCCAATAAAGTTTCTTGTAGATCAGGGATATGCAATTAGCAGAACTCCAGCTGTTGCAGAACTACAAGTCCCATGAGGCATAGCAAGACTCTGACAGCCACAAGCATTACACCCATAGGCAGAGGCATGATGGGTCTTGTAGTTTTGCAACAGCTGGAGGTCCGCTAATTGCATATCCCTGTTGTAGATGATACGTGCACTGTGTGATCCTCCTTTGAACTGGCACAGAATTGTATTCTCATAATAATTATAAGCAGATGTCCAGAGCTCCTCACCCCATCTTACATCAGATGTCAAGAGCCCCCATCATCAAAAGTCAAGAGTCCTCCACCCTCCCTTACATCATAGTGCACCCCCTTGTGCTGCTGCCAGGAAGTTTGGGGCCGAAATGGGAAGCAGAAAGTGCAGGGTCTGGGGGAGGACCAGAGGACGAGGGGGTGCTGCGGCTGTAGCGAGAGCTGCAGAATCTGTAGGAGGAATTCTGTCCCCTCTCTGCTGCTGACTGCTGAGACGGGGCAGAAACAAGCTTCTCCGTGGCTGCACAGAGAAGCGCAGAATCTGGCGGAGGAGTTCTGTCCTCCTTTCTGCTGCCGACTGATGAGACAAGGTGGGGGTGGAGTCAAAGGGGGTGCCGCAGCTGCAGGACAGGTGCGAGGGTCACATGAAATAGCCTGGAGGGCCAGATTTGGCCGTGAGCCTTGTGTTTGACACATGTGCATTAGGACATTACAAAAGCTCAACAAATAGCCTGTTCACACTAAACAGACATCATTGCCTGTGTGATCGAGGCCTAAGCACCCACTACTTGCCACTGAGCCTTAAGTGGAACTTCACTCTCTCAATCAACTATTTTGAATCCTTGAGCTCCTAGCATTAGTAAATAGGTAAGTTTATCATATTATTTATTTGTTGTAAACTGTTTTTCACATTTATTTAGTCACTTCCTAGGCAAATAATGTCATACATCTCTGGAGTCTTCAGGAGGGGAGGAGTTTTCCCAGCTAAGCACATCCTCCTGCCTGCATGTCTGAGCTAAGGGCAGATGGATTCCAGGAAGTAAATGCTACATGAATCATCTGCCCTTACTCAAGATGGCCACAACTGGAAATGCTAGGGGTTGTTTTTCAAGGGTGATTTCTCAGAAAAATAAAGCACAGAGACAGGAATGGAAGGGGGAATTTGCTTTGAATATTAAAAATGAAGTAAATAGTGTGTTTTGGTTTGTGGTGCTCAGATATAGTTTAGTTCTGTTCTATTACACTGCTGATCAGATTGTATTATTATGGTTTAACTTTTTCCAAAACAATCAGGAAATACTATATGGCCAAAAATGTGTGGACTATCACACCCATATGAGCTTGTCATCCGATTTCACAATCGTGGGCATTAAAGCTATAAAAAACCCTTCACTCTTCTATGAAGGCTTTTGACAAGATTTTAGAGTGTGTCTGGGGGAATTTGTGCCCATTTGGACAAAAGAGAATTTGTAAAGGGCGGGTACTGATGTTGGATGAGAAGACCTGCCTCACAATCGTCATTCCAATTCATCCCAAAGATGCTCAGTAGGGTTGAAGTCAGGGCTCTGTGCAGGATATTCACCTTTCTGCACAGAGCCAACGTTCGCTCATCCCAAAGGTGTTCAGTAGGGTTGAGGTCAGGGCCCTGTGCAGAACATTTGAGGTCCTCCACACCAAACAATGTTTTTTTGGAGCTGGACTTATAGACAGGGGTTTATGCTGGAACAGGCAATTGCCTTCCCTAAACTGTTGCCACACGGTTAGAAGCTCACACCTGCCTAAAACAGCCTCAATCTTTTTCCCCTAAAGAAACCCTTGAACTAATTTCTCAAGGAACCCTTTCTAAAGTTAGTTCAATGGGGGTCGTTTGGGAAAATCCTTACATTGATGGTAAGTGGCAAGAATGCTCTTTACATTGGTGGTCATTGGGAAAATGCCCCTTACATTGGTGGTTAGAGGGAAGAATGTCCCCCTTACAGTGAAAAAGATCACTGGAGTCATGCTGCTGGCTTTACCAAAAGGAATTTGTAATTGGAATTATGCAGGCACTATCAGATACGAGGTCAACTAGCCACAGCTCATAGAATCCTCAGCAACTACTGGAAGAACCCTAAGTTTTCACAGAACCCTGGTTAAGAATTGTTGGTCTTTTGTATGGTGTAGCATTAACATTACCCTTCACTGGAAACACCTGAATGCAACCACTTAGAGGGATGCCTACATCATTTTATTAAGTGTCATGAGTTTGAAACGCGAATCCAGGGTCATGTGTGGGGACTTGAAACCTTTACAATCACAATGTACTATAGATGATAAAGGGGACCAAACACCATTCGTGTCTACAACTCACAAATGCAATAATATATCACAGGCAGACTTCGTGGTCTTTCGCTGAAAAATATCTTTACAATAGAGAACGTTTTTCCTTCCAGTTGATGCATTCAGAAACGAATTGCAAGCACAGATGAATGGATATTAATTTTAGATTTATTACAGAGTCTTGTATATTGTCCTGGAATTCACTTTTAAAAGAAAAGTATGGCTTTTTTAAAAAAAAATAACAACCATACTCACCTAGCAGATGATCCGGTATGAAGAAATGTCTGGATGGCCACACTCCAATAAAATCACCTTTGTTGAATCAAAAACATATGACGCCCCATACAGCAAGTGAGGGAAGGAGATACAGCATACAAAACATCTAACACGTTTCACACCATACTCTGTGCTTAATCATAGCTGAAATTATAAGTTAACACACAGCTATATATACATACATACATACATGTTATACTGATTTTGATCTATCTAACCTTTAATCCAAAACTAACCATGTGCAGCTAATGAGGCACAGATGCTAGTGATTAATTAATTAACCATCTTGTCTCACCTCACAGACCATTAATTTGAATAATCATTCATAAAAGAATCTGAAAAACAGGTAAAATTGTCACATATATAAAAACAAAGGGAAAAAAGAACAAAAACATAGACAGGAATATAAACCAAATGTCATACAATAGTGACAAGTATGTATATAACACAAACACGTGTAATGTATGTGTTAAACCAAGCCCATTATATACCTGACCACAAATGCACTATCAGTCACCGGCTCTCTGCTCTACTCATCCAGCACTCACTGAAGCGCTGGGCTGTGGAGGGGGCCCCTAGATGGTCATACATGTGTAAAGGATTTGCACTATATGGAATTATAGCAGGGAATGCGGTTTCTTCCACGCCTTTTCAAAATTCAACAGCATGATGGACATGCTACTTCCAACTCACACAACTAAGCTTGATTTACTATGCTATCAGAGCCAAAGGAAAGATAAATTTGGCTGCCTGGCAAATATAAAATATCAGACTTATTTTTGACAAATACTGGCCATATATCTATATCCATGTAGCGTTACTCCCGTAGGAGCCACTGAAATATTGCCCAGGTCCTCCCCAGATGTTTGCCCTACAACCAGGCATACTAGATCGTTCACACATTTCTTCAATGACCAGTCTAGGGGATTTTTTGTTGTTTTTATTTTTGGGAGAACTTTGAAAGGGTTGAGGGAGTTGAGTGGGATACTCCAAAAACGGGAACTATATACAATTGAGGAATATGTATTCTTTCTGGAAAAAGCTGTAGTAAAGTCTGTGCTTGCAACAAAGAGTGGACATAGCTTTGAAGTCAATGTAGTTAAATGCAAACTCCTTTCTTTAGAGCCACAAGAGCAGTGTCTCATTGCAAAGAACTAGGTGGACTAAGCTCTTCAGCACACCAGCTGGAGTCCACTTTAACAGACCCAAAGCTGACTGTCTCTAATACCCAAGGGCTGGCAGCAGCCCAAACGTCTCTAAGGTCTCTTATAACTGTCTGTACTCCTTCCAACTTTCAAGCAATGTCTATCTCCAGTGATACCAGACCAGATCTTCAGCAGACAGCCCCTCAGTCAGCTCTCTCTAGTAACCCAGCATCCAGGCCCCAGATCGCCCCCCTGAGGCCTCACAGACAGCAAGCACATGGCTGTATTGCCCTGGAGGACAGCAAGCCCTCCAGGCTGGACTGATCCTCTCCAGGAAAAGACCCTGAGACCTAACTAGTCAAATGCAGTTGCACTGAATACAGTGAGCAACTAAATTTACCCAACACAGTAATTACAGCCACATTGAATACATAAATATACAGTATCTCACAAAAGTGAGTACACCCCTCACATTTTTGTAAATATTTTATTCTATCTTTTCATGTGACAACACTGAAGAAATGACACTTTGTTACAATGTAAAGTAGTGAGTGTACAGCTTGTATAACAGTGTAAATTTGCTGTCTCCTCAAAACAACTCAACACACAGCCATTAATGTCTAAACTACTGGCAACAAAAGTGAGTACACCCCTAAGTGAAAATGTCCAAATTGAGCCCAATTAGCCATTTTCATTTTCCCATTTTCATGTGACTTGTTAGTGTTACAAGGTCTCAGGTGTGAATGGGGAGCAGGTGTGTTAAATTGGGTGTTATTGCTCTCACTCTCTCATACTGGTCATTGGAAGTTCAACATGGCACCTCATGGCAAAGAACTCTATGAGGATCTGAAAAAAATAATTATTTCTCTACATAAAGATGGCCTAGGCTACAAGAATATTGCCAAGATCCTGAAATTGAGCTGCAGCACTGTGGCAAAGACCATACAGTGGTTTAACAAGACAGGTTCCACTCAGAACAGGCCTCACTATGGGCGACAAAAGAAGTTCAGTGCACATGCTCAGCGTCATATCCAGAGGTTGTCTTTGAGAAATAGATGTATGAGTGCTGCCAGCATTGCTGAAAAGGTTGAAAGGGTGGGGGGTCAACCTGTCAGTGCTCAGATAATACGCTGCACACTGCATCCAATTGGTCTGCATGGCTGTCATCCCAGACGGAAGCCTCTTCTAAAGATGGTGCACAGGAAAGCCCACAAACAGTTTGCTGAAGACAAGCAGACTAAGGACGTGGATTACTGGAACCATGTCCTGTGGTGTGATGAGACCAAGATAAACTTATTTGGTTCAGATGGTGTCAAGCGTGTGTGATGGCAACCAGGTGAGGAGTACAAAGACAAGTGTGTCTTGCCTACAGTCAAGCATGGTGGTGGGAGTGTCATGGTTTAGGGCTGCATGAGTGCTGCCGGCACTGGGGAGCTACAGTTCATTGAGGGAACCATGAATGGCAAAATGTACTGTGACATACTGAAGCAGAGCATGATCCCCTCCCTTCAGAGACTGGACCGCAGGGCAGTATTGCAACATAATAACGACCCCAAACACACCTCCAAGATGACCACTGCCTTGCTAAAGAAGCTGAGGGTAAAGGTGATGGACTGGCCAAGCATGTCTCCAGACCTAGACCTTATGGAGCATCTGTGGGGCATCCTCAAAGGGAAGGTGAAGGAGCGTAAGGTCTCTAACATCCACCAGCTCCGTGATGTCGTCATGGAGGAGTGGAAGATGACTCCAGTGGCAACCTGTGAAGCTCTGGTGAACTCCATGCCCAAGAGGGTTAAGGCAGTGCTGGAAAATATTGGTGGCCACACAATATTGACACTTTGGGCCCAATTTGGACATTTTCACTTAGGGGTGTACTCACTTTTGTTGCCAGCGGTTTAGACATTAATGGCTGTGTGTTGAGTTATTTTGAGGTGACAGCATATTTACACTGTTATACAAGCTATACACTCACTACTTTACATTGTAGCAAAGTGTCATTTCATCAGTGTTGTCACATGAAAAGATAGAATAAAATATTTACAAAAATGTGAGGGGTGTACTCACTTTTGTGAGATACTGTATATCCACTTCATTAACATTTTCGATTTTGTGAGAATTCTGAGACGCCAGTGTACCAGTTTGATATAAATACATAAAAATTTTAAATTATCATAAAAGTATGAAATTATAAAGTAGAATATAGAACCACATTCTTTCCATCACACTGAAAACAGGTCTGCCATCTGTGATCTATTCTAGTGAGGAATCCAACAAAAACAAAGAGTACAGGGGTCAGGAGTAAGTAATGCAAAAAGTGCAGGGGTCAGAGGTAAGTAATGCACAGATTGCAGAGGTAAAGACTGAGTAATGATAGAAAGTAGTGTATTCAGTGCTTATATGTTTAATACATAGTAAAAAATAATAGCCATATATATGGCCATTTGTACTGCTCTTTTTCACTGCAAAGACAGGCTCTCAGAATGGGCTTTTTTTGAATGAAGAAAGCAAAAAAGCTGTAAATTAGTTGTAATTGCTACTTCCTGTGGCTTGTCTATGCTCGCTTCGTGGTACATACGGTATACTGATAACTTGTAGAACATTACCCTGTCCTGAAACACATGCGTCCCCAGTAAAATTCCCAGTGGGGAAGTCCAACCTGCACTAGGCAGGCTCAGTTGGTCACCCCAGCGTGATGCTAAGGGACCCTGTATCCAATTGTGCATGCATGGCAATACTTCTGTAGCAGATTAGTTTTCCTTTTCTAGCCTTTCATTTCCAAATGCCAGAAAAGGAAAGCTGACGAGCTGCCCAGCGATTGCTGTACATTTGCAGTTGGCTACAGAATCCAATAACGCCATATTGAGGTGACCAACTGAGCCTGCACAATTCGGGTCACACCGTTGGACTTCCCCACCATGGATCTTACCCATCCCCAGGCCCCCTGTATCGGCACAGCAATTCATTGATCATCCATGTAGAGTAGCTGGCTGATTTACACGCTGCCTTTTATTAGTAATCGTGTAACAAATACTAATATTTTTTTTCTCTTTGTTACATGCATGTATTGCAGAGATGCATTGCATATGATTTTTTTTTTTTTTTTTTCATATTTAGCTTGACCTGCACTAAAAAAAGTTACATTTGCTTTAAAAATATGATAGTACATTTTCTTCAACACTAGGTGGCCCCACTAAGGAGAGGTTGGTTAGAATGCTATAGAAGAGGCTTGACTGTAGTAAATCAAAGATCTCTACAAGTCCACCCAGCAGACTGTCTGCTTGCCCATTAGTGCCATTTATCCAGTAATTTATGAGGCTGGTGTAGATTTGTAATCCAAAGCCCATTTCCAGATCCAGACTAATAAAGAGCTGAGCAGCAGGCAAGGCTCACAATCTGCAATGTGAGTCAGCCAGGTGCAGTACGTGCTGTGCGTGACATACCCACAAGGAACGGTTATATGATAAATCATCATTTTTCTGGGAAATAATCACACGTAACAGCACACAGTCACCTGTCAGCGACAATACACTTTGCCATTTCACTATTTAAGAAAACTGGTCTAATAAAAAACCCTGATATTATTTAACCTTGTCATGCTGAATTAAATTTGTCATTTTTGATGTCTTACTATATTAAACATTGGTAACTTTTTCCCTCCATGTCATCCATATAAATTTTTTTGTGACTAATAGCTTGGTAAAATACAGGCACCCCCCCCCCCAGTAATGTACTAATGTACTAGTGTGCACAAAAGAAAATATCCCAATATTGTTTAGCAATTTGGTTCCTTTAAAAATGTGAAATGCATGTCATGTGTCAATTTAAACCACCCAGAACATTAAAAACTGTACTATGTTATAAAAACATATACATTACTGTTTAAGGCTGGGTTTACATATGCTGCAGCCGCGGTTCACAGCATTGGGTTGGGTGTGTCCTTGTTCACTGATTCACGTGCGAATCGGGTCAGAATTTTTGCCTGAATTCACACCTGAATTGAAACCAAAGATGCCCAGGACATTTTTTAACTGCGGACCGCAGCCACCCCGGATATGTGTGAACCGGCTCCACTGATAGCCAGTCACAATCTCCTGTCATGTAAATTGGATGAGAGGAAAGGCGCATCCAATTCGCATATGTGTGAACCCGGCCTTAAGCATGCACAAAAATAAATCCCGGAAACGTATTTCCAAACTTCACTTCAAACCTAACCAAGGAAGTAACACCCATTATATCCCTTAACTTTGTAATCAAGCTTATTAAAAGGTGCTAAAAGGACACCTCGTGCAGCAGGCTTGGTAATTTTTAGTTGGATTATGATGTCATAATGACATCAGGGTATTTCGGAGGGTGACATTCTATTGGTGGATGTTACCTTTAAATGTTTACCTTTTATTGCAATTACCACACACGCCTGATAAGGGGGTCCTGCGAGCCCCCAAGATGTTGTATACAGTCTATAGAAACAAAAAAATCCTGGACTGCCGCACTCCATAGAAAAGGCATCTTTATTGGAAAAATAGTTTAAGATCCAACATAGCAGTCAAATGAAGACTTGGGCAAGACAGGGATTGATGGCTAACGCGTTTCACATCGTTTGATGCTTACTCATAGCTATGAGTAAGCATCAAACAATGTGAAACGTGTTAGCCATCAATCCCTGTCTTGTCCACGTCTTGATTTGACTGCTATGTCAGATTTTAAACTATTTTTCCAATAAAGATGCCTTTTCTACGGAGTGCGGCAGTCCAGGATTTTTTGGTTTCTATAGACTTGTGCAGAGCCAGCACCTGAGTGTTCACAGTAGGGCAGGAGTACCTATCAAGGTCCGGAGGCTTAGTGAGCGGCTTTCCTTTTTTTTATTCTCATTCAACTGTATGTTGTATACAGTATATGATATGATCTGCGATTGAACTTTTTAGAAATGTTGGAAGTTTTAGAAAGATTCAAAGTTTGCTAAATACATATCTAATAATTGTCTGTACTATGTGACAAGTGACAAGGTTGAGTCCAGTATAGTGTGCAATAGGCTATAGGCTATGTACAATATACAATAGGCTATTTCATGACTAAGGGCCCTTTCCCACCGAATGCAGTTGGATGCATTTTGAACTGCACTTCAACTGCATAGACAGCCCACAATCAAAGTAATCCTATAGGCAAAGTTCACATCATTGCAGTACAGTTCAGCGCATTTAAAAAAAAGTACAGCATGCTGCATTTCTCTGCACCGCCAATGCAGGTAACGCACTACAAACACGCTTCAAATGCACTGCACCACACCCCTTCAAGCCAAGAAAGTCAAGCCCAAAAACGTATAGAAAACTGCACTGCAAATGCAGTGCAAAACGGAGTACAGAACGCATGCAAACCATATTCAAGCGTGCGTCAATCGCGCTTCAAATACATGTAAACATGCAGTCAAAAACGAGCAGTTCTGTGCAGTTTCTGGAGTAAATGGGCCCTAAGTGCTCTTTTTCTGTTGGTGACATACTCCCTCTAAAAAAGCAGGACACTTTCGAAGTAAAGTATGGCCTCTTCTTGTCTGTGGCAGGGCAGCCAAGAATGAAACAGTTACAGAGTACAGGATAGATAGTAATCTGCCATGCAGTCCCTCTTGGCTGCTCCCTGTCATTCCACCCGCTCGTAGCCGTGATGGAGATAAAATTACCAGTCTAAACAGCAGTCTGAATCAGGCTGAGCCCTCATGGCCTCTTCCTGAGTCGTACACTGCGCAGAGAGGGGTGGGAGGGGGGTGAGCTGTGCCCCCAGGGCTGTTCCCAACCTGCGTCATCGCTCGTCGCAGGTTGTTTAGAGAAAAGGAAAAAAAATGTAAAGAAAAAAACCTCTTGAAATGAAAATGTATTTTTACTGCCAGAAACCGCTCATCTGCTCTGCTGCTCCTTCCTGGCCCCCTCGCTCTGTCACTGTCTCTGCTCTCTCCCTTCTTTGGCTCCCAAACAGTGCCACAGGCCGTGATTGGCACAGAACACTTTCCTCATGTGCCCTTGTCTCCTGTGTACACACCAGTCTCCAAACTACATTCATCACGCTTTATCCTAAAGGGAATATGACAAAGAAATGTGGAGGTTGTCATTGCTGAGCTGTACATCTGAAAATACTTGTTGCCTGGCTGTCATGCTGACCCTCTCATTTCAACAAGTTTGGCGCTTGTTCTCACTTAAAAGAGAAATATGGGGGGGTTCCCCTTTTATACTTACCTAGGTGGATGCAGCATCGGCCGATGCTGCATCTGTCCCCCGACCTATTTACACTGAGAATTAGCAGCTCTCCTCTCTGCTCCTCCATGCTCACTGGAGTGCTGAGCTGTGGTGGTGCGGGGAGCGCCGTTTCAGCCTCTCAGCGCCTCGCTGAGAGGCTGACACAGGCATCAGTCCAGGCACTTGGCGGATCCAGACTTCATTGTTGGGATGACGCGGTGCCTGGACTCATCCTGGTGACGTCAGTAGAGAGAGGACTTCAGACCACTCTCTGCTGAAAACGGGTCACAGGAGTACAAAGCGCATTGCACTCCTGTGACCCATAGGAGAAGCCCAGCTAAACAAGCTCAGGCTGGACTTCTTTAATTGTGTATTATAGATCCTCCCATTCTTCCAGAAGAAATCAGTTTGATGGAAAAAAAGACACTCTCTGTCTCTCTAATGATGTGAAACAGCCACAATGCTCTTGGCCAACAGAAACGATGGGGTTGGTTTGCTAAATTTGGAGAGTGCAGTTGTGCATGGTAGCCAATCAGCTTCTAACTTCAGTTTGTTCAATTAAGCTTTGAGTAAGGAAAAACCTGGAGGCCAAATGGTTGCTATGCACAGCTGCACTCTCCAGTTTTAGTAAATCTACCCATATGTTTCTAAAATTTAGGTTACAATAAGGAGCATTGGCACGGCTAGGCTCCCAAAAAGTCTCACACATGTGGTATCCCTGTACTCAGGAGAAGCAACAGAATGTATTTTGGGGTGTAATTTCACATATTCCCATGGCATGTTTGAGCAATATATCATTTAGTGAAAACTGTGCAAAAAAAAAAAAAAAAACCTGTCTTTTTCCCACAACTTGTGTCAAAATATAAAATATTCCATGGACTCGACATGCCTCTCAGCAAATAGGTTGGGGTGTCTACTTTCCAAAATGGGGTCATTTGGGGGGGTTTGAACTGTCCTGGCATTTTATGCACAACATTTAGAAGCTTATGTCACACATCACCCACTCTTCTAACCACTTGAAGACAAAGCCCTTTCTGACACTTTTTGTTTACATGAAAAAATACTTTTTTATTGCAAGAAAATTACTTTGAACCCCCAAACATTATATATATTTTTTAAAGCAAAGGCCCTACAAATTAAAATGGTGGGTATTTAATTTTTTTTTTTTTCACACAGTATTTGCGCAGCGATTTTTCAAACCCATTTTTTTTTTAAAAAACACACTTTTTTAAAATTTTAATGCATTAAATACACTATATTGCCCAAATGTTTAATGAAAAAAAAAAAGATCATCTTAGGCCGAGTACATGGATACCAAACACTACATGCTTTAAAATTGCGCACAGTCTGCATACATTTTTAAAAGCCTTTAAAAACCTTTACAGGTTACCACTTTAGATTTACAGAGGAGATCTACTGCTAAAATTACTGCCCTCGATCTGATCTTCGCGGTGATACCTCACATGCATGGTGCAATTGCTGTTTACATATAATGCCAGACCGATTCTTGCGGTCGCCTTTGCGCGAGAGCAGGGGGGACAGGGGTGCTTTTTCTAAATTATTTATTTTGCTTTTTATTTTATTTTTAAACTGTTCATTTCATTTTTTTATCATTTTTATTGTTATCTCAGGGAATGTAAATATCCCCTATAATAGCAATAGGTAGTGACAGGTACTCTTTTTTGAAAAAATTGGGGTCTATTAGACCCTAGATCTCTCCTCTGCCCTCAAAGCATCTGACCATACCAAGAAATGGTGTAAAAAAATGCTTTCCCAATTTCACAATAGCGCTGTTTACATCCGGCGAAATCTAAGTCATAAAATGCTTGTAGCTTCCGGTTTCTTAAGCCATAGAGATGATTGGAGCCATTCTGGTCTCTGATCAGCTCTATGGTCAGCTGGCGGAATCACAGGCTGCATTCTCAGGTTCCCTGTTGGGACAGGAGAGCCAGAGAAAACCATGGAAGACGGTGGGAAGGGGGTCATTCCCTCCCACTGCTTGTAAAAGCAGTCTAGAGGCTAATTAGCTGCTAGGATTTCTTTTACATGAAAGCCGACCGCTGGCTGAAAAGAATGATACCAAGATGATACCTAAACCCACAGGCATCATTCTGGTATAACCACTCAAAGTCCAGCAACATACCAGTACGTTGCTGGTCCTTGTTGGGCATATATTGTAATCTTTTTTTTTCATGCAGCCTGCGAGCTGAACGAAAAAAAGAGATTGATCGGTGGGTATGCCCACCATTAGAATACCTCCCTTCATCCACCCACTTTTAATGATGGGCATACATGCACCATTTTGTTTTTAACTGTGGTGGTGAAATCACCTCCTACAGCGCTGGAGTCACGGCTTTATGTATCTTGGGAGCAAACGCTGTTGCTGTCAAGATAAATAAATCAGTGCTGCAGCTGAATGGCCGAAAAAATATATGCCGAAGCATATTTGTGGGGTTTTTTTTTTTTATTTTTTTTTTTTTACACTTTAATTTGTAACTGTAACGGTTCGGTTCCAGGTTCGGGTCTCTCAAAATGCGATGGCATCTTGGGAGACCCTGTCAAAGTGTCTCCTAGTCTGTGCAGTGCTGTACCCTATGCTAAAACTCCTCTAGTATATAGTAGCGTTCAAAACATTCACCAATGCAAAGACCAGGATTGTCAGGACAGAAGGGACAATAATAGCGGGTTTCACGCCTATATCTGCCCTTGCTACAGACATGACATCTTCTTTGGGGGGCTCGTTGGGTAGGGGTACTCGGGAGGACATACGGAAAATGCCTCTCATGCAGCCGGCTTACTGCATTTGAATCGGGAAGGTGTGGTGGAGCACCATCTGGAAACAGAAGGGCTCTGACGATCTCTTCCTGGAATTTAAGGAAGGATCCAGTCCATCCTAAAGCTCTGTATAGCACATGAGCGTTCACCAAAGCCAATTGAAATAAGTATACAGACACCTGCAACTAGGTACGGCGCTAACAACTGGTCATTGAGGTCCACTCCTCCCATATTTTGGTTATATTCGTGGACACAGAGGGGTTTCTCCACAACACCAGTCGCCGTAGGAACTTGGACCGTCGTGTCTGCATGAAGGGAGGACAGAACGAAAACATTCTTATTATCCCTTCACTTCACAGCGAGCAAGTTATTACACTTCAAGCAGGCTCTCTCCCCCAGCCTAAGACGGGAATCTACAAGCCTCTGGGGTAAGCCCCGGCAATTAGATCGCATGGTGCCACATGCGGCAATTTGATGATCAAACAAGTGACTAAAACGTGGCACACTTGTGTAATAATTGTCCACATACAAATGGTACCCCTTTCTGAATAAGGGTGACACCAAGTCCCACACAATCTTGCCAGCGCTCCCTATGTAATCTGGGCAGTTCGGCGGCTGTACGTGACAATCTCTTACCTCGTAAACCATAAACACTATATCTATAGCCTGTGGCCCTGTCACAGAGCTTATACATCTTGACCCCGTATCTGGCACGCTTGCTGGGAAGATACTGCTTGAAAGAAAAGTGGACAGAAAACTTAATCAGGGACTCATCGACACAGACTTGATGGGAAGTAAACAAGGCTGCAAAACGTTCGCTGAAGTGGTTTACGAGGGGCCGAATTTTGTAGAGCCGATCGTATCCAGGGTCTCCACGAGGACGACATAGTTCATTGTTGTTGAGGTGCATGAACCAAAAGATCTGCTTGTATTGTGCCCTGGTCATGGAGGTAGAGAACACGGGCATATGGTAAATTGGGTCAGTGGACCAATATGACCGCAACGTACTCATTTTAACTATGCCCATGTTGAGGGATAGGCCCAGAAAGGTCTTAAATTCGGAAACCGTAATTGGTTTCCAATCTCTGGCAAGGGAGGACTGGGGATTAGCGTCGATGAATTGACCAGCATACAAATTACTTTGATCCACAATAGATCTATAGAGATCTTCCGTGAAAAACAGTGAAAAAAAATCAAGTGACGTAAAATCAACTGTTTACACCTGAATTCTGGGTTGGCCAGTAAATGGGGGAAGTACGGGTGCTGCAGTGGTGGGCTCCCAATTAGGATGGGCAAAATCTGCAGGAAGGACACTATGGGCAAGACGGGCCTGTCTTCTTGGTGGCAGCGGGACACTACTTGTGCTTGCCACCTCACCAGCTTGAACTGCACTTATGGGACTCGCCATGTCACCACATAATACTGCAGTGCTGGATGTATGACCAAGGTGTACTAGGCCGCTGGTGCTAGCCAGTTCACCAGAAGGATGAGCAGCACTAGTACTTCTCTGTTCCATACGAGAGCCCTGTGGTTCTTGCACCTCAACAACAGCAGAAGAAGATCGGGGTCGGGTATGCCTGACCTCGGCAGTGACCACATCTTCGTCGTCAGAGCTATCTGTCATGGAGCCGCTGTGGTCTACAGGATCGTATTCTGAGCCTGAATCTAACAGATGAGTGACTTCCTCTTCACTATCTGTCATGCTCAGAAACGTGTAGGCCTCTTCACTACTGTACGTTCGATTTGCCATTTTGAGCTTTAAATTTACTGGTACACTAGTGAGACTAACAGGTAAAAAAGCTCCTAGGCTGTCAGCAACTGTATCAAACGCTACCAAAAAAACTGTTAGCGATCACAGGGATCAGGCCTGACTCTGCGAATGCTGCAGTTATGTGTTTAGTGTTTTGTAAGTGACAGTGATCGATCGATACTGCACTTGGGTGAGCTGGGCTGGGCAGAGGGGCTGACACTAAAACCTAACTGATATCACCCGTCGGGTGATCAGGGGGTTAAACCTTTATTGGGTAATAAACGGCGGGTATAAAAAACAAACTAACTAACCAGCGTTACCTGTAACACTTATATGGTGATCACTGGTGAAAGGGTTAACTAGGGGGCAATCAGGGGGTTAAAATCTTTATTAGGTAGTATATGGGGGTACCTGACGCTATAAAAAGCTGACAGTGAACCTAAATAACTAACTGGCTACCTAGCGTCACCCGTGACACTTTTACGGTGATCACTGGTGACAGGGAATGAAAGGGTTAACTAGGAGGCAATCAGGCTAACTAGCCTCACCCGTGACAGCAATACGGCGATCAGAAAAATGATCGATTAGTGACACTGGCGACAGTGGGTGAAAGGGTTAACTGGGGGTGATCAAGGGGTTAAACATTTATTAGGGGGGATTAGGGGGTACCCTAGACCTAAAGGGGCCTACCTAAAGGGGCCTACCACTAATTGCCCTAACACTTATAACAGTCACAAAATGACACCAATACAGTGATCAGTAAAAAAATGAAAAGTGCTATTGGTGTCACTGTGACAGGGGGTGCAAGGAGGTAATCTGGGCTGATTGAGGGGTGGTTTGTGTGCCTATGTGTACTGGTGTTAGTGTGCTGTAGGTGAAAACTCACATTGATGTCTTCTCTCTTCATCAGGAGCGATTGTGATAGAGAGGCCGTGAATCAGTGGCCTCCCCCTCAGGACGGATCGCTCCTGCAACAGTGCCGTCCGCCTCGGGCATGGGGGGGGTGCCCGTGGGAGGGGAGTAAAGTACCTATACGTTACTCTGCCTGCACGCGCCATTCCCATTGTGGAGATTTCCCTTTACTTCCTGTCCCGTAGCCAAACAGGAAGTCAGAGGAAATTCCTGCAAATTAAACAAATCTCTTGGGGACCCCCAGGTCAGCGGAACTAGTGTCCCTATTGGAACATTTCCCCTCTATTATTTTTCTGGGGACAACCCAAAATGTGGGATTTTCTTTACTTTCACTTTTAATGATGATGGTAAACAGGACAAATAGAGAGGGTACACAGACCATAATAAAAGCTGACAGGTGTTCTAATCCCTCTCCTCTCTATCCAAAACAAAACAAAAATGTTTTGCCTTTAGTTATACTTTAATGCATCCTTTGCATTAAGGAAAAAAAACCTTCCACTGTGCCTCCACCCTCCTCTCTAAACCCTTACCTGACACCACTCTCAATCCAGATGCCTGCCAACAGCCCCACTCTGCTCTCCCTCTGTATTCTCAGGGTTCACTGAGAGCAGCGGCAACCATTGGCTCCTTCTGCTGTCAGTCAAATCCTGTGAGGAAGGAGCAGGGGCAGGGCCAAGCTGTACTGTCTATGGACACACACAGCACCTACGCAAGTGCCCCCATAGCAAGCGGCTTTCTATGGGGGCACTTGGAAAGAAGGAGGAGCCTAAAACTCCAGCGGGGGACCCCGGAAGAGGAGGTTTGGGGCTGCTTTGTGCAATACCAATGAAGGACAAAAAAAAAAGACTAACATAAACCCCCTCCCCAACAGAACATACTCACCTTTCCTCTAATTCAGCAGTGATCACGTGACTGAGTGATTGGCCAAACAGACAATCTAAACGCAATTGGAAAGCCCATTCCAGGTCCCTAGAAATAAACTGAAACGCGCATCCTATCTACTCTACAAACCTATCCAAAGTATATACACATGCCCTGCACAACAGTGTTTTCCTGGTGCCAGGGGAACTCAAGAGCAAATTGTCCACGTCCTTGATAAAGATGACTGGCTCTGCAAGCCCAGAGTCCCAAATCCGGTGAAAACATTGCAATAAAAAATCTTGGGGGGGCACTAAAGATAAACATATTCCCCCTTTAAGTATCAATAAGGCATAAGGGCCCATCACCTTAACTTGTTAGCAGCTGAACTTTCCTCCAACTAGGGGTTGAGCGAAAATCCAGCAACTGTCCAATGAACAAAGTGTAGGGTCCCCTCCGCAACAGAGGTATATCTTCTTTTTCCTGTGAAGCTTACAGGGAGCTGAGAATCCAAAATGATGGCTCCCTCCAACATAAGGTTTGGGTGTTACCCAAGAAACAAAGTATTTGAGGGCTTACCATGGGCCGAGATCTCGACTCCTCACGCGATATAATGAACCATCCACTTACGGGAACACATATTTTGTTACTCATTCCAGGTAATCCACTTCTCCCACCAAAATAAGCCTATGAACGAAGTAGCCATCCCATTTGCTTATCTATAGAGACTCTACGTGAACCAGCCATATAACAAGCTTCCATTGGGTGAGTCACCGTGGGAGCTACCCCACTCCCTACCTTCTCCTGCCTACCCACCCATCTTTTTTTTTTTTTCTTTTATCCTTTTCACTCCTCTCTTGACTACCTATTGGAAAACAGAAAATAGGAGAGGGATCACTGGTTACACAGGTATCATACAGTGTGTATTTTCTCATTTCTCAGATCACATAGTGCATCACCTGTTATTTGTCTTTGTCTATGTAAGCTCACTGACATTTTAATCATATGGTACTATGTTAATGTTCTTTTTTGTAACCAATTGCCCTATTCCGATAGCGTTGAAAAATACAAAAATTCTAAAAAAAGAAACAAAGCACAGAGGGCAAACAAAAAGGGCGATCCAGCTTAATGGTAATAACTTGGGCCCGGAACCTGGACCATCAGGCCTCCAAATATTAATAGCGTAGCAGAGGTCTCCTTTTCCGGCCTTCACCACCACTACTCTTTCCCTATATATGGCACGCCCTAGGCCTTATTCCTTCTTAATGTTCTGGAAACTGTTCCAGAACCTAGGATAGTGAGGCTCTTGACAAGGCCTTGGGGTGTGCAAGAAATCACAAATGAGATCATCTTTGAATTTAGGACACTTGGCTTCTATCTCGTCCATTATCTTCTGGGTCACATATGGGTACTCCAACCGATATTCCAAGGCTTTTCTCTGTTGTACTTGAAACCAGGAAAACCTTGGTAGCTTCCAAATGTTGCCTCTGCCTGATAGGATGCAAGGCTTGGATGACTTGATGATCAACTCTTTATAGACCAGGTTCTGTGACACCACCCATGTCCAGGAGGTGGGCAGTCCAGACTTCACTCGGCTTTCCACATATGCCTGTTCCAGTTGTAGCACCCAGGCACTCTCCAACAAATGCTTTGATGATCTGCTACCTTCTGCCATGTCAAGGTTACCAGACCCCTCGTGCAACTCTGCAGTTGCCTGATGAAGGGGTCCTGCGTGGCTCCAAAATGTTGCAACCTGCCGTAATGATGTGATCACTATATAAAGCTTTGGACTCGTTCTGAAGATCCTTGGTGTGCTGGTGACATTCTCTTTCTCTGCAGGCAGTCTCTCATCTCTTTCCCCAGGGTGTTCCTCCAGTCCCACTTGGTACAAGATGAGTTGGAAGAGTCCCAGTCTTCCACTCCTGTCTCATCCAGGGTCCAAGGATTGGAAGTTATCTTTCACCTTTGGAGACCCCAGGGCTATTGCACCACCACTGCCACTCCCCACCAGCTCACCTAATGTCTGATAACAGGACAGATGGCAGCAGCTGGCTTCTCCAGAGTTCCTCTCTGCTCTGGTTTTGCAGTTCTGCTTGTCAGCACCATGTGACTGCACTGCAATTGGCCAGACAAGAGTCCCCTGCTTACCTTGAATGGTCATGGGCCTCCTACACTGTCCACGGGTGAACTCCCTTGCTCTCCAGCTGGCTCTCTCCTGCTGCACAGTGCTTTGTTCACTGTGTTCCTCTCACAGCACTTGAACCAACCAGGATGACTTTGCAGCTTCCATGCAGAATCCTGTGAGTGGATTGACTATATAAGTCATTGGGGGCAGGTGACTTGGCGTCAGTTCCCTCTGAGGTTTTCCACAGTGCCCACACCTTGCCCACGCTTTTACCACGGCAGTAGGCTTCCTGCAACCAGCACATATCAGGCACAGCCACTCTACCTCTTTGACCATCCTAAAAAAATCCGCTTTGGTGCACAGGAGAAGGAAATCCAAGACAGCAGAAAATCTGCTTCGGTGGACCAACCAGACACCGGTGTCCACCATCCACTCACACCTCTCCATTACACAGTCCTGATCCACAGCCATACTTGCTCTGCAGCCAAAAACCTTATGTGTGCGGCCATCATCTTCCTCTCAAACACGTGCAGGGTGTATTATCTCTTTCGAGAGCTGCAGCACAGTTCTGCCCCAAGACTCACTGGCGCCAGCCTCCTTTACTGTAAATCAGGATCTTCACACGCTACTATTAACCCCTGCTGTACAGCAGGAAAGTCCACTTTCTTTGTATTTCACTATTGCTTTTGGGGAAAAAAAATCACTATTTCGAGCTTCCCTTCATGGAACTCCTTAGCGATAGTAGTGTAGCAAATGCCAAAACAGCTGGAAAACATTGCAGCCTTCTAGCTCTTTACTCACTCACGGGTGCTACTGGCAATGGTTGTGTAAATTTGTGGGAAAATATCCAGAAAACCCCCCCACATATAGGCCACCCCTCTTAAGAGCCGCAGGTGAATTTGGTCCTATTTCCACCTTCAGGGCACACACAGCCAGGCACACAGCATTTTCTTCATTCTTCCATTGGCTTAGGAGTTCTTTTTGGAACTTGAACTTGGATAGGGATAGGGAGAATGGGATACTTTTGGATGAACTGCAACTGAACAATTTGACAACTTCTGGCTGCACTTCACACACTGCTGGCTGCACTTCTGGCCGTACTGCTGCACAAGCTTCTGGCTGAACTGCACACACTGAATGTCCCACAGGATACCTAATGCACTTGGTGAGTTGCACTCCCTGTGAACGTTTAAATTGTGGAACTGCACCAGGTTGGTTTAGCTCTAAAGAAGAAGGCTTGTCCCCCAAAACGTGTCAAGTTCCAACTGCAGCGAATATGGCATTGCCTAAACCTGGAGTTGTGTTTTGAGACACTTGTTCCTATTCATGTTTGTGAGTTTGTTTTTGGCTTTTGTATATAATAAACTTGGTTGTAATGCACTAGGTGTTTGCCCCCCTCTTGTGTCTTTTTTACAGTTTTGTCTGGAGTTTACCCGCCTGAGGAGGGCAGCATCAGATTGAACATTACGCATAGTGAAACCATTGAATGTACGACTGTGTGAATGCTGAAGTGTTAGAATGTTTCTGTGGACAAGACCCCTGCTCTATGCTATGTCCCTTAGTTGAAAGAAAAATTTACACTTGGTCTTCTCAGTTTAGGCTAGACTTCTTAAAGCGGAGTTCCACCCAAAAGTGGAACTTCAGCTTATTCATCTCCTCCGTTGCCTCATTTGGCACCTTTCAGGGGGGAGGGGGGAACGGGGACCTGTTTTTGACATCCCCACTTCCAGGAGACCAGGCCGCGGCAAAGTACATCAGCAGCTCGGCCCCCCTCCTCCTCCCTCCCCTTCTACCGGGCCAGTGAGAAAGCACAGCAAGCTTCGTGCATGCGCAGTAGCGACGTCGCTGGACTTCAGGACAGGTAAGTGTATATAAGTTGTTCCAATTATTTGCTCCAAAATTCACTGGGCATCCCATACTTCCTATACCTCATCCAAGTTCAAATCCCTCAACAAAACATAAAAACAAGCACGTTTTCTGTCTTGGAGTGTC
Source organism: Lithobates clamitans (assembly GCA_037952925.1). Taxonomy (NCBI): domain Eukaryota; kingdom Metazoa; phylum Chordata; class Amphibia; order Anura; family Ranidae; genus Lithobates; species Lithobates clamitans. Next base: position 1,277,331 of record JBBGZY010000695.1, on the reverse strand, counting down.
TGTGAGGTGAACGCCAGGGTGACAGGTGGGCCACTACACTGAGCAGCCCCTACGGGGGTACCACTACATCTCTAATGACCTACACAGCAAATGTATTCACTTATGGCACAGACGTCTGGGGCACAGAAGTCCAGAAGCTACAGTGGGGATGGAAAGTATTCAGACCCCCCTAAATTTTTCACTCTTTGTTATATTGCAGCCATTTGCTAAAATCATTTAAGTTCATTTTTTTCCTCATTAATGTACACACAGCACCCCATATTGACAGAAAAACACAGAATTGTTGACATTTTTGCAGATTTATTAAAAAAGAAAAACAGAAATATCACATGGCTGCAATATTACAAAGAGTGAACAATTTAAGGGGGTCTGAATACTTTCCGTATATAGGACATTAGAAAGAGAGGGTTATCAGAAGAGACAATAGTGGCTGCGCACTGGCGCTGGCCCCTCATGAATCTATCCATGGCCGCTGTAGCTAGCCCCTATTCAGGCGTCTGGCCCATTTTCAGGAGCCTGAATTCCAGTGGCGGGGTGTTTCTTGAAGCACCTGTTTAGAGCCATAGGGGGTGCAACTTGGCTTTCCAGAGTCTGCAGAGGCTGAATGAGGGAAGGAGGGGGGATAGAAGCCTAGCCATCTGTGTTGTCACATAGCTCACAGCCAGGCCTGCCTAAATTTACCTGCACTGGCAGTACAAACAAAAACACTACTCTAGCAACCTACCTACCTAAGGTAGAGGGTGCTATACTCACCCCCCACCAGTATACAGCTGGTCCCCAGCTGAGGAAAAAAATAGAAAAAAAACTCCTTGGCCCAGGAGCAAGGGCATCCCATGAATTAGTTGGATGGGGAAAGGGAAACAACTTGGACAGGGCTATGGTACAAATAATTTACGTGCAAAAATAAATATATACATTTTTGACAAGTATATACACTGTACATCTGGGGCTAGAGCCCATAGCAGCGTAGTAAAGAAAGTCATACGCTTTGGTGGGCATACACATGTATATACAGTAATATACATGTGTGTATATCCCCAGAGGGCCCCCCACTTACATCAGGGTCCCCAGAGAGACCCCCACCTACATCAGGGTCCCCAGAGAGCCCCCCTTACATCAGGGTCCCCAGAGAGCCTCCTCCTTACATCAGAGTCCCCAGAGAGCCTCCCCCTTGCATCGGGGTCCCCAGAGAGCCCCCCCACTTACATCAGGGTCCCCAGAGAGCCTCCTCCTTACATCAGAGTCTCCAGAGAGCCTCCCCCTTGCATCGGGGTCCCCAGAGAGCCCCCCACTTACATCAGGGTTCCAAAAGAAAACTCCTTAAATGAGGGTCCCCAGAGAGCCTCCCCCTTGCATCAGGGTCCCCAGAGAGCCCCCCACTTACATTAGGGTCCCCAGAGAGCCTCCCCACCCTTTGGGGACCCCTGCAGAGACCCGGGGCTATGGGCCCCAGATTCAGGGCTATAGCCCCAAAAGCCACCCCCTGGCAACGCCCCTGGTGGAGGGTCTGTTTATAAAGAGTTTGCTGCATGGGGCAGGGGTCCATACTGTAGGCTGAGCATCTTCTCCTGCCTCTGACTGGGTCTCTGGGGGATGGGAACCTCCTGTCTCCCACTCCTCCTCTTCGGAACTTTCCTGAAGGGATGACAACTCTATTAGTAACTCCAAAGACCCAAACTTTTCCAGTATTCTGGGAGAACCCTAATCTATGACCCAGCCCTCGCTTACCTCATCCAGCTCACCTTGGGGCGCACCTCCTTCCGCCAAAGGCTCCCTCCGGATAGGTACAGCAAGGGACTTAGAGCTGGCCAGCAATTCAGGGATGTCATCTGGCTTCTGCACACTAGCACATGCAGCAGGGGCGGATCCAGAGCTTAGTCTCGGGAGGGGCACTGCCAGAAAATACTTTTTTTTGGGTAAATTTAACGGGGAAATGGCTGGTGTTGGCGCTTCAATCATCACGGCACCATGGTTGTTATGGTGTCAGGATGATTGAAGCACATTATTACTATTATTACATTGTTATAAAAAATGAAATGGTTCAACTCACCATAATGCAGAATCAGTGGGAGCCCTGAGCATGTCACTTGCCACTGTCACCTGCCAGACGTTGTGGATTGTCACTTGCCACGTCCCATGCCACACGTTGCAGATTGTCACTTGCCACGTCACTTGCCACGTCCCATGCCAGACGTTGCGGATTGTCACTTGCCACGTCGCCTGTCACCAGATGAAGATTGTCACTTGCCACCTCCCATGCCACACGTTGCAGATTGTCACTTGCCACGTCCCATGCCACACGTTGCAGATTGTCACTTACCACGTCACTTGCCACATGTTGCAGATTGTCACTTGCCACGTCACTTGCCACATCCCATGCCACATGTTGCAGATTGTCACTTGCTACATCCCATGCCACACAGTGCACATTGTCACTTGCCACGTCCTATGCCACACATTGTGGATTGTTACTTGCCTGCTATAATTGTCTCTTGCTGTGTCCCAGAGTCAGGCAGCAGATTACCAGTCAAGCAGCAGAGAGATGATGTAATCTCTCTGCTGCCGCGGCTGCCTGCACAGTGAGGGCAGAACTGCAGGGATGCAGGGCGGGCGCTGGGCGGTGAGAGATGTCATCTCTCTACTCCCCCGCCCACCGGCTCCGTTATTGGCCAGCAGCCTGCTCACACACTGTCACCGAGCCGCACGGCTGCTCACCAACAGAGCCGCCCGCTGTCTCTCACTGGACCCCACTCCAGAGCAACCCTTCCCCGTATCTCCCTTTGGAAGCCAGAAAGCCTGGGTAATTCTTTAGGCCTCCCCTTCCCTGGCAAGACACACACATCCTGGGATCTCACCACCCACTGCCTGTAGGTGGGCGTTCTGGTCTGGATAGTGGAGGGTCTGTTTATAAAGAGTTTGCTGCATGGGGCAAGGGTCCATACTGTAGGCTGAGCATCTTCTGCCTCTGACTGGGTCTCTGGGGGATGGGAACCTCCTGTCTCCCACTCCTCCTCTTCGGAACTTTCCTGAAGGGATGACAACTCTATTAATAACGCCAAAGACCCAAACTTTTCCAGTATTCTGGGAGAACCCCAATCTATGACCCAGCCCTCGCTTACCTCATCCAGCTCACCTGAGGGTGCACTTGCTATAATTGTCTCTTGCTGTGTCCCAGAGTCAGGCAGCAGATTACCAGTCAAGCAGCAGAGAGATGATGTAATCTCTCTGCTGCCGCGGCTGCCTGCACAGTGAGGGCGGAACTGCAGGGATGCAGGGCGGGCTCTGGGCGGTGAGAGATGATGTCATCTCTCTGCTCCCCCACCCGCCGGCTCCCTGATTGGCCAGCAGCCTGCTCACACACTGTCACCGAGCCGCACAGCTGCTCACCAACAGAGCCGCCCGCTGTCTCTCACCGATGGAGCTGTCCGTGCTCTCAGCCACGGAGCTGCCCGCCGGCTCTCTCACCCACAGCGACGCCTGCCTGCCTGCCCACTCACTCACCCACATTCTCGGAGGGGGCAATTTCCCCGTTGCCCCCCCTGGATCCACCCCTGACATGCAGTTGCCAGGTCCCTGGCCAGGCCACAGGTCGCGGCAGCCTCCTCTTCACCACATATGTCCTTTATCTTCATGGAGGGGTCACCAGGCGGCACAACCTCTCCGCCTCTAAGGAGTGATCCCTGGCCCTCTCCGGCCATCCGGTCTTCCGCGGCTGCGGTACACAAAGTCCTGTAAGCAGGTTGATAGTGTAATACTGCGGCTCCTGCTGGACAGATCCCAGCCTGGTAACTGGCTCCCCACAATGGCCGCACCAGGTCCAAGCAGTCACCTCTGCCATCAGAATCCGGCACTCAGGGCAAAGCAGACAGAGTCGCTCCACTCCATCCATCACTCCCAAGGCAAGCCCTCTGCGTAGCTCCAGCTGGACGCCAGTATCCACCAGCGCCCGCTCCTGCACATCAGGTAACCACAGCAATGTGGGCATCAGCTGATTGCCCTCCGCCATCTTCAGCTGCCTCGTGGTGTCTGCTGCTAGTGGGAACGTGCTAGTCTCCTCCAGGGCGTGGCTCTGCCCACCAACTCTCCATCTGCTCGGTGCCTGAGGAACTGATAAGCAGGCTCCATTCTGCATGCGCTGCTTTAACCCCCACTGCTTTGCTCCCCACTGTCCTCCTCCTGCTCCTGTTCCAGGACACCTCTCAATGATCATGTAGAGAGAGGCTCCCTCCCAGCTCCCGAGCTCCAGACCCGCGTTCACCCCCCCCCCCCCCAGAAAAGGGGGTTTCCTCAAGGGCCACGACAGTCTAACACTCCATAATTCAGTTCTTCCACCCGACAACTCCTCCCACAACAGGCTGACCATGAGTATATATAAGAGGCCTGCCCCCTGCCAATCCTAGTTGGGGATTGGCCAGGGCTCCCAAATACACCCCATGTCACACCAGTCCGCTGCCCTGCCTCTTTTACAGAAACCTCTGGAAACAAAGGAGGCGCCAGAGAGATGAAGTACATGTCAGTCACCTGTTGCTACACTAAACCACTCCCCAGCCCCAGTTTAAAAACAAACAGGCCTAGCTCACAGCCAGGCCTGCCTAAATTTACCTGCACTGGCAGTACAAACAAAAACACTACTCTAGCAACCTACCTACCTAAGGTAGAGGGTGCTACACATAAAAGTACACACACACAGGTTGAACTTGATGTAATTGTGTCTTTTTTCAACCTTATCAACTATGTAACTACAGTATCTCACAAAAGTGAGTACACCCCTCACATTTTTGTAAATATTTTATTATATCTTTTCATGTGACAACACTGAAGAAATGACACTTTGCTACAATGTAAAGTAGTGAGTGTACAGCTTGTATAAAGGTGTAAATTTGCTGTCCCCTCAAAATAACTCAACACACAGCCATTAATGTCTAAACCGCTGGCAACAAAAGTGAGTACACCCCTAAGTGAAAATGTCCAAATTGGGCCAAATTAGCCATTTCCCTTCCCGGTGTCATGTGACTCGTTAGTGTTACAAGGTCTTAGGTGTGAATGGAGAGTAGGTGTGTTAAATTTGGTGTTATCGCTCTCACTTTCTCATACCGGTCACTGGAAGTTCAACATGGCACCTCGTGGCAAAGAACTCTCTGAGGTTCTATATAAAGATGGCCTAGGCTATAGGAAGATTGCCAAGGCCCTGAAAATTAGCTGCAGCACGGTGGCAAAGACTATACAGTGGTTTAACAGGACAGGTTCCACTCAGAACTGGTCTCGCCATGGTCGACCAAAGAAGTAGAGTGCACGTGCTCAGCGTCATATCCACAGGTTGTCTTTGGGAAATAGACGTATGAGTGCTGCCAGCATTGCTGCAGAGGTTGAAGGGTGGGGGGTCAGCCTGTCAGTGCTCAGACCATACGTGGCACATTGCATCAAATTGGTCTGCATGGCTGTCATCCCAGAAGGAAGCCTCTTCTAAAGATGATGCACAAGAAAGCCCGCAAACAGTTTGCTGAAGACAAGCAGACTAAGGAGATGGATTACTGGAACCATGTCCTGTGGTCTGATGAGACCAAGATAAACTTATTTGGTTCAGATGGTGTCAAGCGTGTGTGGTGGCAATCAGGTGAGGAGTACAAAGACAAGTGTGTCTTGCCTACAGTCAAGCATGGTGGTGGGAGTGTCATGGTCTGGGGCTGCATGAGTGCTGCCGGCACTGGGGAGCTACAGTACAGTGTATTGAGGGAACCATGAATGCTAACATGTACTGTGATATACTGAAGCAGAGCATGATCCCCCCCCCCCTGAAGACTGGGCCGCAGGGCAGTATTTCAACATGATAACTACCACAAACACACCTCCAAGACGGCCACTTCCTTGCTAATGAAGCTGAGGGTAAAGGTGATGGACTGGCCAAGCATGTCTCCAGACCTAAACCATATTAAGCATCTGTGGGGCATCCTCAAACGGAAGGTGAAGGAGCGCAAGGTCTCTAACATCCACCAGCTCTGTGATGTCGTCATGGAGGAGTAGAAGAGGACTCCAGTAGCAACCTGGGAAGCTCTGGTGAACCCCATGCCCAAGAGGGTTAAGGCAGTGCTGGAAAATAATGGTGGCCACACAAAATATTGACACTTTGGACATTTTCACTTAGGGGTGTACTCACTTTTGTTGCCAGCGGTTTAGACATTAATGGCTGTGTGTTGAGGGGACAACACATTTACACTGTTATTCAAGCTGTACACTCACTACTTTACATTGTAGCAAAGTGTCATTTCTTCAGTGTTGTCACATAAAAGATATAATAAAATATTTACAAAAATGTGAGGGGTGTACTCACTTTTGTGAGATACTATATGTAACTATGTATGTAACTCACAGTGCCTAAACCAAGTTGCCTACCAGATCCTGCTGAACTGCCTGAAGTCAGAAGATCCACTCGGACTATAAAAGGGATACCACCCCGCAAGCTGTCATACACTGTCAAAACACTCAGCATACTTGAACCAACATCTTGGGAAGACATAGAAGAACTGCTAAAACATGAAGCCAATAAATGGAGAAAGGCAACAGAAGATTTAAAGTCACTTCAAGAAAATAAAACCTGGACGCTCATAGAGCTCCCTCCTAACCGCAAAACTATAGGAAGTAAGTGGACTTTCAAAGTAAAGTCAGACGCAGAAAGGGAATTTCCACAAATACAAAGCCAGACTAGTTGCCAAGGGTTACTCCCAGAAATTCAGTGAAGATTACAATGAAACATTCGCTCCTGTCATAAACACTCCACCATCAGAGCGCTTCTTATGCCGCGTACACACGGTCGGACTTTTCAGCTACAAAAGTCCGACAGCCTGTCCGACAGACTTCCGGTGGACTTTCGGCGGACTTGCGGCGGACTTGTGGCAGACTTTCTAACGAACGGACTTGCCTACACACGACCACACAAAAGTCCGACGGATTCGTACGTGATGACGTACACCAGACTAAAATAAGGAAGTTGATAGCCAGTAGCCAATAGCTGCCCTAGCGTGGGTTTTTGTCCGTCGGACTAGCACACAGACGAGCGGATTTCGGGGTCCGTCGTAGTTACGACGTAAAGATTTGAAGCATGTTTCAAATCTAAAGTACGTCGGATTTGAGGCTAAAAAAGTCAGTTGAAAGTCCGGAGAAGCCCACACACGATCGGATTACCAGCCAGCTTTAGTCCGTCAGCGTCCGTTGGACTTTTGTAGACGAAAAGTCCGACCGTGTGTATTAGTGTTGCAGTGGGGAAGGGCATTCAAGTGAAACACCTAGACCAGGGGTCTCAAATTCAAATTGCCTGAGGGCCACATGACAAGTTTTCATATCCCAGGGGGGCCGCAAGCAAACTTTCAAAACTTCAAAAACAATAAACTATACCAGCAATAATATACTATACTATACCAAGCACTGGTGTCAGCAGACGCATTATTAAACCCAGCACTGGTGTCAGCAAACGCATTATATCCAGCACTGGTGTCAGTAAACGCATTATTAACCCAGCATTGGTGTCAGCAAACGCATTATTAACCCCCAGCATTACCCCCCACACTGCACAAATACCCCCGACACTCCATAATTACCCCCCACACTGCACAAATAGCTCCACACTGCACAAATAGCCCCACACTCCATAAAACACCCCCCACACTACATAATTACCCCCACACTACACAATTACCCCCCACACTGCACAATCACCCTCCACACTGCATAAAATACCCCTCACTGCACAAATTTCAACCCCAGTCACCCCACTAAGGACTTTGCCTCAGTGTGATGGCTCACTCACCTCTCCTGGCAGTCAGCATCATCTGCCTCCCGAGTTCTCTCCTCCTGGCTTCCACACAGGCCTAGTGACAGGGGACCCAGAGAACACAATCTCCTGCCCTGAGGTGGCAAAAGGACCCTGGATCGGGGCTCTGGTCGATCGTCAATGCCTAGGTGGGCGGATCGATGAGCGGATCCTTCCTCCGCTCCTTCCTCTGCTCTGTTCTCTCTCTGGGCTGCAGCGGCGTGCAGCGGAGAGGACAGAGGAGATGGAGAGGTAAAGCTCTTTGGTGCCTCCCTCTCTGCGGTGCCTGGGTGCAGTTCAAAAAGACGTCCTGGATAGAGGCTGACTGATATGGGTTTTTCTCTGGCCGATGGCGATACCAATATTTAGAAATCGGGGCGGCCGATGGCCGATATATGATGCCGATTTTTGTGGCCGATATTTTAGGCCGATTTAAAAAAAAAAAAAAAAAACCTCACCCACTCCACTCCTCCCTGCTTGCTCCTGTCACACTACCACACACTTAAAGTCCTCAGTAGAGATGGCACTGGTTGGCTGTGGCAGGTGGCACTGGTTGGCTTAGGCAGGTGGCACTGGCAGGTGGCACTGGCTGTCACTGGCAGGTGGCACGTGGCACTGATTGGCAGCTGGCACTGATTGGCACTGACAGATGGCACTGGTAGGTGGCACTGATTGGCAATGGCACTGGCAGGTGGCACTGATTGGCAGTGGCACTGGCAGGCATTGGCAAGTGGCACTGGTTTGGAACTGGCAGGTGGCACTGATTTGGAACTGGCAGGTGGCACTATTGGCACTGGCAGGTGGCACTGATTGGCGTAGCACTGGCAGGTGGCACTGTTTGGAGGTGGCAGGTGGCACTGGCAGGCACTGGCAGGTGGCACTGATTGGCAGTGGCACTGGTTGGTGGTGGCACTGGCAGGCACTGGTTGGCAATGGCAGGTGGCACTGATTGGTGGTGGCACTGGTTGGTGGTGGCACTGGCAGGCACTGGTTGGCGGCACTGGCAGGTGGAACTGATTGGCGGTGGAACTGGTTGGCGGTGGCAGGTGGCACTGGCAGGTGGCACTGGTTGGAGGTGGCAGGTGGCACTGGCAGACTGGTTGGCACTGGCAGGTGGCACTGATTGGCGTGGCACTGGTTGGAGGTTGCAGGTGTCACTGGCAGGCACTGGTTGGCACTGGCAGGTGGCACTGATTGGCAGTGGCACTGGTTGGTGGTGGCACTGGCAGGCACTGGTTGGCAATGGCAGGTGGCACTGATTAGCGGTGGCACTGGTTGGTGGTGGCACTGGCAGGCACTGGTTGACAGCACTGACAGGCGGAACTGATTGGCGGTGGAACTGGTTGGCGGTGGCAGGTGGCACTGGCAGACTGGTTGGCACTGGCAGGTGGCACTGATTGGCGTGGCACTGGTTGGCGTGGCACTGGTTGGAGGTGGCACTGGCAGGCAGTGGTTGGCACTGGCAGGTGGCACTGAGTGGCAGTGGCACTGGCAGGCACTGGTTGGCAATGGCAGTTGGCACTGATTGGCAGTGGCATTGGTTGGTGGTGGCACTGGCAGGCACTGGTTGGCGGCACTGGCAGGTGGCACTGATTGGCGGTGGAACTGGTTGCCGGTGGCACTGGCAGGTGACACTGGTTGGAGGTGGCAGGTGGCACTGGCACTGGCAGGTGGCACTGATTGGCAGTGGCACTGGCAGGTGGCACTGGTTGGCACTGACAGATGGCACTGATTGGCACTGGCAGGTTTCACACTGAGCTGAGTGTAACTGTGTGTGAAACTGACAAGTAACAGGGAGGAGTTGTCCACACTCAGTGACTCTTTAGTGATTTGACCAATATTTCAAGAGATAAATGTAAGGAGTGTTGCCCCAATAATAGACATGCATATGTATAGATTGAAGTTGTTATGTAATAAAAATTGAAGAAGTATGTATATGATATATGGTCATAAATGAATTGGTGATGTAATCATATGTTCTCTCAATAGAAGGCTTGTACCTCTAGTTGGACAGCATCCCCTGAAGAAGCCCGAAATATGGATGAAACATGTTGGGAATTCCACCTTTATGCTATGTCCTTGAAATCTTGTTGATTTATACTTGCCAATTGTGTTTTAACAATTTTTTATTTTTTCTAAAATAAAAAAATTTCTTATATATAATAGTTGTTACTATTTTTCAATCAATTTGCGCCTTAATCCCCTAATCCCACCTAAATCCCAATCCCTCCTTCTACATTTATGTAGAAAGGTAAGAGGAAAGGCGGAGGAGCTGGGCCAGCACTCAGAGTAATTACAAACTTCCAGAAGGGGAGTTGGCCATAAAGAGAGGGGTCTGTGCTAGAGAATAGACTCCTTTTGAAGTAGTAAAATTTTACAGCAATTTCAGAGACACATTGCATATGAATAGAAAACATTTATGGAAAGGAAAAACTCTGCTGGTAATTTAAAATACTTGACTTTTATGTGCATTTACTGGCCATTTGTTACTTTGGGTCTCCAGCATCCACCAATAAAAAAAATATGAATTTTGGGTGGACTGGCTTTTTCACCACCTTTAAAATATGTGATGAGATTTTATTTTACATTCAGTCGGCTATCCACTAAAACTTGAAACAGTGAAGTTGCCAATGTTTGGGAAGCAAAAAAAAAAACTGCAATCCTTCGATTTTCTGCAGCGATGCATAATTTGACGGTAACTAAGTTAAAATTTTACCACCTGCTCTGTTTTTCCAATTAGAATAAGTGAAGGACAGAATAATTTACTTCTGCCCAGCTTTGGAGGCCTGGTAGTCTGGAGGTGCCACTAGGAAGGGAGGCCTCCACCCAGCTCCTGTCACCTGCTGCCTCGCGGCTCTCGCCAGCTGCTAAAGAGATTTGGACGCCAGGCTCTCCCGGGGATGGTAGAGACTCTCCAGGTTTTAGATTGGAGCGGTGCTGGAAAAGCTTCTCTGTATGCCGATCTGTTCCTCAGCCTCCCCCGGCACCTTTGCTGCGGTTTTACAAAAACATATCGCTTCCTCGATTTAATATGGCCCAATTACGGCTTTGTGCTGTTAACATCATCATCATCGGGGCTTCCAAGAAAGGCCTTAGTAAAATAAACCAACGTAGAGGAGAGAAATCCAGACAGCTGAGCGGGTGCCGGTATAAGTGTAGTGTGACGGCGAAGTACCAGGTGGGGGGAAGGCAGGGGATAGAAGAGAGGTGGGGAGGGGGATAGGGTCCCTACCATTAGCTCTGGCTGATGGAAAATTTGCAGTGTATGTCCCCTAGGCTTACCTAGACATCAGCACCAACTGCAAATCAGCTTACCATTCCTGAGACTGGACACTTTTCTGGGCCTCCCTAATAAGATTGGCCAAATATTGGCTCTGACCGACTGCCAACCAGGAATTGCGTCAGCACAGTCTCAGTCCATCGCAGTGCTGGCAGAACCACCAGTGTCAAACTGGCTTCAATATTAAGTGCAGGTGTGATTATGCAATAGTGCAGTACAAAGGGAGAGTGCAAAGTACAGTAGCTCACGGCAATTGCATTTTGGATAATCGCTGTCAGAGCAGTACAAGTGCAAAATTTGCTATGGTAGCCAGAATAAAATACCTAGAAAAGTGTGCTTGTTTCAGCACAGGCAGGGTTAGGGATATTACACTCTAAAATGTAACTTCGTTTGTACTATAAAAACTTAGCATCCATTTTAAAATCATTGCCAGGGACACTTTGCAGCTGAGCTGGTGCCAAGAAACACAAAGAACTGCCTTTAGCCCGTGACAGAATGCTACAAGCAGAGACAGAGCAAGCACTACCAGGGGCTAGTCTTTAAAACTACGACATTATTTCTTGGGACATTTGCTGCGGGTAGTTAAGTGTCAAATATTGCTTGTGAAGGCCAATATAGTTGCAAAATATTACTGGATTCTGAAGGCTGGAGAGAATGTATGGTAAAGCTGGTCAGCTTTGAGCACCAGGTACTGAAACTTTGGATCTAACATTGTTCAATTATCAAAGCCTCTTCAAAGTGTGCCCCCCACTCTGATCTATCGGCGTGCCTGCAATGACATGTGTATAGTAATTACCACATTTAGTGAAAGATTCTCTGAGCTCAGTTGAAGGTTCTGGTGTGGTGCACCTGGTATAAGAAGAAAATGGGGGCTGCCACTGATGGCCTTATTTTTAAAACAGTAGGTGACTGGCTGTGCAGTGTGCTGTTACACTTTTTGCATAAAAATATAGTACAATGCATAGTCATGGTTAATGTTCGAATAGATAATTTACATTAATATACTGCCCTTTTGTGGTTATTGCACCATCTTTCCCTTCCATTTTTGGGATGTATTTACTTTTCCTTCACTTTGTCTTTTTGGGATAAAGATGGCCGCTAGTCTCTAGGCCTCATGTAATCTGCTTGCATCTGGGAACACATTACCATATTTTGACCTGCAAATACCATCCTTTCAATCATCTGCCACATCCTGTTTGCTGTAATTTCCTGCATTCAATAATGATCACGTGGATGAGAAAGGTATTTGGTAAATTCAGCTGTCTGATAAAGACTGTCCTTGGTGATTGTATCTACTTATACCATAGTTGCCAACATTGGGAAAAAAAAATTAGGGACACTTTTTTTGGCTGTAGGCGGAGTCAGCCTATAATTAGGGGGCGGGGCATGCGTTAGTAGGCGTGTCATATTAAAAATGAAAAATGCGGCGCGCGAAGCGCGCCGCGCAAAAAAATGGGCGTGGTTTACGTGAAATAGTGGGCGTGGCTTACATGGGCGTGGCTAAATGGGGTGTGGTTAGAGTCTGAGGTGAATGAGGCATGCAGAGGGAAAGGGGGGTAGAGGGATGGAGGGAAAGCAGACCCAGATCCTACACCATAATAGCAATGTGTATTCCAGAGTTTAACAATCAGCAGATAAAGATACTCCAAACACCTGGTGTTAACGCTTCAATCATCCCGGCACCATGGTTGTTATGGTGTCAGGATGATTGAAGCGCATTATTACTATTATTACATTGTAATATAAATAATGAAATCATTCAACTCACCATAATGCAGAATCAGTGGGACCCCTGAGCGTGTCACCTGCCACGTCGCCTGCCACCAGATGCCATCAGGTTCCCCCAGCAGAGTCTGTCCTTACATAAGGTGCCCCCAGCAGAGGGGGGAGAAGGGGGTGCAGGTATGTTGGTGACACAGGGGGGGAGAGGGGGGTGCAGGTATGGTGGTGACACAGGGGGGAGAGGGGGGTGCAGGTATGGTGGTGACACAGGGGGGAGAGGGGGGTGCAGGTATGGTGGTGACACAGGGGGGAGAGGGGGGTGCAGGTATGTTGGTGACACAGGGGGGAGGGGGGAATCAGGTATAGTGGTGACATGGGGGGGAGAGGGGGGTGCAGGTATGTTGGTGACACAGGGGGGAGGGGGGAATCAGGTATGGTGGTGACACAGGGGGGAAAGGGGGGTGCAGGTATGTTGGTGACACAGGGGGGAGGGGGGAATCAGGTATGGTGGTGACACAGGGGGGAAAGGGGGGTGCAGGTATGTTGGTGACACAGGGGGGAGGGGGGAATCAGGTATGGTGGTGACACAGGGGGGAGAGGGGGGTGCAGGTATGTTGGTGACACAGGGGGGAGGGGGGGAATCAGGTATGGTGGTGACACGGGGGGGAGAGGGGGGTGCAGGTATGTTGGTGACACAGGGGGGAGGGGGGAATCAGGTATGGTGGTGACACGGGGGGGAGAGGGGGGTGCAGGTATGTTGGTGACACAGGGGGGAGGGGGGAATCAGGTATGGTGGTAACACAGGGGGGAGAGGGGGGTGCAGGTATGTTGGTGACACAGGGGGGAGGGGGGAATCAGGTATGGTGGTGACACGGGGGGGAGAGGGGGGTGCAGGTATGTTGGTGACACAGGGGGGAGGGGGGAATCAGGTATGGTGGTGACACGGGGGGGAGAGGGGGGTGCAGGTATGTTGGTGACACAGGGGGGAGGGGGAATCAGGTATGGGGGTGACACGGGGGGGAGAGGGGGGTGCAGGTATGTTGGTGACACAGGGGGGAGGGGGGAATCAGGTATGGTGGTGACACGGGGGGGAGAGGGGGGTGCAGGTATGTTGGTGACACAGGGGGGAGGGGGGAATCAGGTATGGTGGTGACACGGGGGGGAGAGGGGGGTGCAGGTATGTTGGTGACACAGGGGGGAGGGGGGAATCAGGTATGGTGGTGACACGGGGGGGAGAGGGGGGTGCAGGTATGTTGGTGACACAGGGGGGAGAGGGGGAATCAGATATGGTGGTGACACGGGGGGGAGAGGGGGGTGCAGGTATGTTGGTGACACAGGGGGGAGGGGGGAATCAGGTATGGTGGTGACACGGGGGGGAGAGGGGGGTGCAGGTATGTTGGTGACACAGGGGGGAGGGGGGGAATCAGATATGGTGGTGACACAGGGGGGAGAGGGGGGTGCAGGTATGTTGGTGACACGGGGGGAGGGGGGAATCAGGTATGGTGGTGACACGGGGGGGAGAGGGGGGTGCAGGTATGTTGGTGACACAGGGGGGAGGGGGGAATCGGGTATGGTGGTGACACGGGGGGGAGAGGGGGGTGCAGGTATGTTGGTGACACAGGGGGGAGGGGGGGAATCAGGTATGTTGGTGACACAGGGGGGAGGGGGGAATCAGGTATGGTGGTAACATGGGGGGAGGGGGGTGCAGGTATGGTGGTGACATGGTGTGCAAGAGGGGAGCCAGGACCATCAATGTCCCCAGCCAGCGGAGCCCCAGTCCATCCATGCTGGACCTCAGCCTTTGAGAAGTGTACTGCAGGGAAAGCTCCAAGCCTCCCATACACTGAGTACACCTCCTCCCCCTATCTCTCCTCTCCCCCACTACACTGACAGGCCACTACTCACAGTGTCAGACAACTCCTGAACAGCCAGATGAAAGCCTCCCTTCTTCCCCCCGTCACTCCCACTATTCCCTGAGCTCCGTTGGACACACGGGGGGGGGGGGGGAAGGGTGATGGCAGTGGAGGCTGATCACGTCTTCCTTGTGTGCAGTGTAGAGCGGGGAGGGGTTGCCAATCCCTCCAACCAATAGGCTTCAGTGTACAATAGAATTTTCTATTTGTACACTGAAGAGAGAAGCGGATTGGCTGCCCCTCTCCCCTGCACTGAACACAAGGGGAACATTGTGACTGACTCGTGGAGGCAACGGCGGCCATTTTTGTGGAGCCGTTGCCGTTTTTTACAAAAACTCTCACGATTTTCTCGGGACAAACCCCAAAAATTCGGGAAAACACCCGGGACAAAATTAAATCGGGACAAGGGTCCCAAAATCGGGATTGTCCCGGGAAAATCGGGACTGTTGGCAACTATGTTATACAGGCCAAGAATAGAGGTCTAAGCAAGAAATAAAAGTTAATATTACAACAGTTAGAGTCAGAATAGGCTGTATCTGGTTTCAGAGCCAAAAGCTGAGGACATGCATGATACAAATTAAAGTTGGAGGAAAGTCAGAAGTCCTTATCTCTATAACCTAGTTCACTAACTTAAAAAGCACTGAAACCGAAGTGTCAGCATCACAGCCAAGCAAATAACATTTTCAGTAGAAGAGGTTAGCAGTGGCAGTCTACATATTTTTTTAATGACAGTTTTCATTTAAAGCTAAACTCCAGGCAGATATACTGTATGTTGTAATATACACAAAATTAATGCAGCCTTGTGGTCATTATTTGGCCTCCAAGATTCTGCTCTATCCTGGTTCTCTGCCTATCTATCACAGCGCTCTTTCAGTGCCACCTACAACTCTATCTCCTCCTCTTCATTGTCCCTTCCTGTGGGGTTCCCCCAAGGCTCTGTTCTTGGAACCCTTCTCTTCTCTATCTACACCTCCTCCCTTGGTCACTTGATAACTGCCCACATCTTCCAATACCACTTATACCCACTTATACGCCGATGACACCAAATTCTATCTGTCTACTCCTCACCTCACTCCTTCAGTCTCCTCTCGCATTACTAACTTACTAACTGACATATCAGCATGGATGTCGCACCACTTCCTTAAAAGAAATCTCTCTAAAACTGTGCTATTAATATCCCCCCTGCATGTGCCCCCCTCCATGACTTTTCAATCAACAATGCAAGTATCAGTCCCTCCCCTCACGCCAGGGTACTAGGTGTAATCCTAGACTCTGACTTGTCATTTCAGCCCCAACTCCAATCATTGTCAAAAGTTTTTAGAATTCACCTCCGTAACATCTCTAAAATTCACCCCTTTTTAAAAAATGAAACCACCAAGCTCCTCATTCACTCCCTTGTTATCTCTCGCCTTGACTATTGCAACTCCCTTCTCATTGGCTTACCTCTCCATAGGCTATCCCCTCTTCAGTCTATCATGAATGTTGCTGCCAGACTTATCCACCTTACCAACCACTCAGTGTCTGCCAACAATCTCCTCCAATCCCTACACTGGCTCCCAATCATCCAGCGAATTAAATTCAAAATACTAACCACAACATACAAAACCATTCACAACTCTGCCCCAACTCTACATCACCAACCTTGTCTCCAAATATCATCCAAATCGTCCTCTCTGCTCTTCTCAAGACCTCCTACTCTCAAGCTCTCTCGTCTCCTCCTCCCATGCTCGTCTCCAGGATTTCTCCAGAGCCTCTCCCATCCTCTGGAACTCACTACCTCCACTGGTCCGGTTATCCCCTACTCTTGTTACCTTCAGGCGATCCCTGAAAACTTGTCTCTTCAGGAAAGCATATCACGGTTCCAACTAATCTCCTACCACTTCCACCAGCTCATTCCCCACAGTTACAACCTTTTGTACCACCTGCCCCACCCTATTGGATCGTAAGCTCTTTTGAGCAGTGCCCTCTTAATCCTCTTGTATTTTATTGTATTGTAACTGTATTGTCACCTTTTATATTGTAAAGCGCTGCGTAAACTGTTGGCGCTATATAAATCCTGTAAAATAATAATAATTATTATTATTTCATTATATGTATTTTTAAATACTGTGTGGATACCGGCATTGGGGGGCTGGAACTACTGACTAACTTCGGAGTCAACCCGTCTGGGGTCTCCTCCTATGTTAGTCTCCTGCCGAAAGGGGAGAAATGTGACAGACCTAGCTGGGACAGAGGCTTTTGGAGAGGACTGAATGCAGGCCTCTTGCCTTTCGACTATGGGCCCTGGATTTTAAGGGAACAATACTCTTTGTGATGTGTATGCCTGGGGACCCTGAACTAATGTTACTTTGGATTCAAGTCCATGTCCCCCCAAAACACAAAACTCTGGGAACCCCGTATGTGCCATATTATAAATAGTGACTGCTTCACAATGTTGTGTATATATTGTGTGTTGCCTCATGCTGTTGTGTACTATTTGCTTTGCTAGTTTGGGGTGGGGCTGTATTCCAATGTTCTACTGTGTCTGTCTGCCTTGGATGACAGGATGTGTATTTCTATGGAGGGAGGGGGGATTCCTCCAGCAGCTCTCCTTGCTGATAAGACTGTGTGCTGATGAAACGTTGGACACACCTGACCTGTGTGTCCATTGTCATTGGACAGTTTGGCCCGCCCATTTTTCCAAGGGTGGGGAGAAAGAGTCTCTGAGTTATTTTATCTGTTGTGTCCATGTGTGAAAATAAATGAGTTGATTCCTGCTTGACCCTCAAGACAGAGCATCTTGTCTTGTACTTGGGGGAAGAATTATTCGTTAAGGGTTCCTGGTTCGGCTAGTGGAAGTGTTCGGTATCTGACTTTGTGTTTGGGTATGGAATGTCCTAAACGACTTTAACCCCCTTCATACTTGGGGTGTCGTTACAACTGGTGGCAAGCAGCGGGATCATTCCCACAGCCCAGAAGGACAGCTACAAGAGGACACAGGACAATGGAAGCACAGTATGAACGGCTAAAGCTCTCTTCCCTCAAGGACTTACTGGAGAACCGGGGCCAACCGGTCAACAACCGAAGGAAGAGGGACATTATCGCAGAACTAGTCGAAATGGATGGAGCCGAAAGACCCAACATAACCAAAAGGCCCAGCATAACAGACAGGACACCCGAAGAGGCATGGTTTTATCAGGATATTAAAATAAGACTGGCACATTATGATCCTAACCCTACAGCGGAGATCATAGATCTAATTATAGCAGCTGTGGATGCAGATTGGTACAGCAAAGAGGTGCTGCAGCAGCAGAAGTCACAGCAGCACCAACTGAAAGGAGAGGTACTGAAACCAGCCGCCATGGAAGAGGAATTCAGAAGGAGGTTGCAAGAGATGCAGATAAAGCATAGAGGACCAGTATCAGAGCAGGTCCTGCTGAGATGGTCTGATTCTATCCGATGCGAACTCTGGAAGTAGGCGCTAGCCTGTGAGCATCGACACCAGGGAAAAGTTCTTCCCTCCATCCATGTAAGGTACTGGATGCAGTATGACGTACAAATGCTGTTATTGGGGGAACAACTGAAGCAGAAGTGGACAGCTGAGTTAAGCAGGCTGATCCGGGCAGAGATGCGGTTGGATGACAGCTACAGAGCCCAAGAGTGCCTGTGGTCAGCGGATGACAGCCCCACGGAAGGCTTTGACTATGATGGTAAATGTGAAATGAGGAGTGAGTGTCCTAAAATACTATTATTGAAGAAAAAACCTCCTTAGTGATTAACTGTAAACAAGGAGAAAATATTAAAGTGACTTGTGCTATGTTTCATAGAAAATAAAAAAAATATAAATAGAATAAATAAGATTAAATATATAACACGTGACATGCAGCTGTGATGATAATTGCACAAAAAATAGTATTATGTAATCACACATAAATAATGTACTGAGTGATAATTAAACAGTCTTTGTAAATGGTGTTTTTGTGATCACTCTTTAATAATATCCTGGTTAAACCAGCCGTGATATGTGCTCAGTGCACCGTAGGTGAAGATCAACAGTCTCTATGAATTTCCCCTTTTATTTATGTTAGATGACAAGCGGTACTCACATTGTAATGGTTTCAAACAAGCAGTAAAATGTCCGAGAAACGTCAGATTCGAGGAGATGGTGCAAAGGCGTCAGAATAGGCCACGCCCCTGGAATAGGCGTGGCCTATTCTGACGCCTTTGCACCATCTCCTCGAATCTGACGTTTCTCGGACATTTTACTGCTTGTTTGAAACCATTACAATGTGAGTACCGCTTGTCATCTAACATAAATAAAAGTGTTAATGGTTTTACACTATGGAATTCTCCTCTCTCCTTCATGTTCAAATGGTATCCCGATCCTGATCCTGCCAAGAATTGCCGCACAGTGGCACACACTGTGACTGCACGTTACCCCTGCAGGGGCTAAAAAAGCTGGTGAGTGTCTGCACGATCACAGCGCGAGACACAAGCACCCGATCACCATAATATAGTAGCAGACACAAGTGGTATATGCCTGCCTTGGTTTAAAGGGAAACACCAGGGAAATTCATAGAGACTGTTGATCTTCACCTACGGTGCACTGAGCACATATCACGGCTGGTTTAACCAGGATATTATTAAAGAGTGATCACAAAAACACCATTTACAAAGACTGTTTAATTATCACTCAGTACATTATTTATGTACATTATTTATGTGTGATTACATAATACTATTTTTTGTGTAATTATCATCACAGCTGCATGTCACGTGTTATATATTTAATCTTATTTATTCTATTTACAGTATTTTTTTTTTTTTTCTATGAAACATAGCACAAGTAACTTTAATATTTTCTCCTTGTTCACAGTTAATCACTAAGGAGGTTTTTTCTTTAATAATAGTATTTTAGGACGGCGCCACACTCACTCCTCATTTCACATTTACTCTTTCACTCACTCCACTTCGGTGGAGATTGCGTGTGTGAGGGCAGCAGTCCAACACTTTGTTTTTTACCTAATTCCGTTGCGCGGATTCCCCATTCAACTTTTGACTATGATGGCCTGGGATTGTTGTATTGCTGTCCAGGGACCCTGACTTTGGGAGTGATCGGGAGTGGCGTTTGGAGGAAATAAGGGAGCACAGAGAGCGAAGACTGAATGTCTCGGAAGGGCACTGGGACTCTGCTCAGCAACAGGGTGGGGCTCCCTTTGCCTGAGACTATCAGGAATTACCAGTTGACAACTCTGAAATCCTGGCTGAAGAATCGGCAGTGGAAAATCTGGAGATTGCCATCCCCAAAGCTGAAGTGCTGACAACAGGGCAGAGTTCTGCTAACCTCTGCCCAGCACTGATAGCATCTTCTGGGTTCCACGGACATGGGATTTTGAACTTCTATCCCCAGGAACCAGTTGCAGAGACAGGGGATTTGATAGACTTTTCTTCTGAGGAAGAACAACCTGATGAGCCTCCAGCAGAAGAGCTGGTATCAGGGTCAAACTTCAGTGTGCTCTGCCCAGCACCAACAGCAGTATCTGTGGAGTTGCAAGGAACTTTCCCAGCTGAGGCGCTGGTCACCGGATATAGGGTCCAAGACCTCTGCCCCACACCTGTGGCAGTTCCGGAGGCTCATGGTGAGAAGGTGGCAATCACTTCCCAGTGGATTTCAGAGATGCGGGGAGGAGAAGCAGCCATTTTCCCTCCCCAACAAGGGTTCATGCACCTGGGAGACAATACCAGTGAAAGGGAGTTCCAACAGAAGACGGCGCTCTAGTACACCCCTGAAGAAATGACACTTTGCTACAATGTAAAGTAGTGAGTGTACAGCTTGTATAACAGGTCTGAAGACATGCTTGGCCAGTCCATAACCTTTACCCTCAGCTTCTTTAGTAAGGCAGTGGTTGTCTTGGAGGTGTGTTTGGGGTCATTATCATGTTGGAATACTGCCCTGTAGCCCAGTCTCCGAAGGGAGGGGGTCATGCTCTGCTTCAGTATGTCACAATACATGTTGGCATTCATGGTTCCCTTAATGAACTGTAGCTCCCCAGTGCCGGCAGCACTCATGCAGCCCCAGACCATGACACTCCCACCACCATGCTCGACTGTAGGCAAGACACACTTGTCTTTGTACTCCTTACCTGGTTGCTGCCACACATGCTTGACACCATCTGAACCAAATAAGTTTATCTTGGTCTCATCAGACCCCAGGACATGGTTCCAGTAATCCATGTCCTTGGTCTGTTTGTCTTCAGCAAACTGTTTGTGGGATTTCTTGTGCATCATCTTTAGAGGAGGCTTCATTCTGGGACTACAGCCATGCAGACCAATTTGGTGCAGTGTGTGGCGTATGGTCTGTGCACTGACAGGTTGACCCCCCACCCCTTCAACCTCTGCAGCAATGCTGGCAGCACTCATATGTCTATTTCCCAAAGAAAACCTCTGGATATGACGCTAAGCACGTGCACTCAACTGTTTTGGTCGACCATGGCGAGGCCTGTTCTGAGTGGAACTTGTCCTGTTAAACCACTGTATGGTCTTGGTCACCGAGCTGCAGCTCAGTTTTAGGGCCTTGCCAATCGTCTTATAGCCTAGGCCAGTGTTTCTCAACTCCAGTCCTCAAGGCGCACCAACAGGTCATGTTTTCAGGATTTCCCTCAGATGAAAAGGATGTGGTAATTACTAAGGCAGTGAAACTGATCAAATCACCTGTGCAAAATAGTGGAAATCCTGAAAACATGACCTGTTGGTGCGCCTTGAGGACTGGAGTTGAGAAACACTGGCCTAGGCCATCTTTATGTAGAGCAGTGTTTCTCAACTCCAGTCCTCAAGGCGCACCCACAGGTCATGTATTCAGGATTTCCCTCAAATGAAACAGCTGTGGTAATTACTAAGGCAGTGAAACTGATCAAATCACCTGTGCAAAATAGTGGAAATCCTGAAAACATGACCTGTTGGTGTGCCCTGAGGACTGGAGTTGAGAAACACTGATGTAGAGCAAGAATTATTTTTTCAGATCTTTGCCATGTTGAACTTCCAGTGGCCAGTATGAGAGAGTGAGGGTGATAACACCAAATTTAACACACCTGCTCCCCATTCACACCTGAGACCTTGTAACACTAACGAGTCACATAACACTGGGGAGGGAAAATGGCTAATTGGGCCCAATTTGGATATTTTTACTTAGGGGTATACTCACTTTTGTTGCCAATGGTTTAGACATTAGTGGCTGTGTGTTGAGTTATTTTGAAGGGACAGCAAATGTATACTGTTATACAAGCTGTACAATCACTACTTTACATTGTAGCAAAGTGTTATTTCTTCAGTGTTGTCACATGAAAAGATATAATAAAATATTTACAAAAATGTGAGGGGTGTACTCACTTTTGTGAGATACTGTAGTTAGTGTCGTTGGGAGAAATAGTGCCCCATTTTTGCTTTCAGTGGAAAGAATTATGTCCCATCGTTGGTGTCAGTGGAAGGAATAATGCCTCAAGGGCTGAATAAATCAAGCAAAAGGCCACAGTTTGGAGACCACTGGTTTAAACCAATAAATTACCTTGAGCTCTTTAATCCTTTGGTCTGGCGCTCCTTCTAGTGGTGTATGCTTTTTTCTGGTAACCTGCTGGGTACCCACTGGAGGGTAACCTTGTCTGTTGTGAGCAGACTAACCTAAACCATTGAGCACTCCAAACATTTTTATCCTCTCCTAACTTTGTATGAGCTCATATTAAAGTTACAGCACCTCTGGGATGTTTTTTTCCTTCACTGGAGACTGAATTTACAGGTTGGGGCAGGTCCAGGGCAACCTGGGCTCAGGGGATGTGGTTTGAATGATACTGGCCATCAGACTGAGAGCATCCATTTTCAGAAAAAGGTACTGCGGGGGGGGGGGGGGGGGTCTCTGTATTGAAGGTGAATTTTGAAGCAGAAGTTGGCCTTGTATCTTTGGGCTATTCCTTTTTATCTCATTTTTTTGGCTGAAGTTCTGCATTAAGAAATGTATTTTATGTAATAAAGTCACTACAGTGCTATTCTCTGGCAACACAGGAAAATATTCAACAGAAAACTTGATTCCAGCTTTGAGCAATATCATGCCCCAACCCCCTCCCCCTCGCCTCCGATTTAACATTCAAAAGCTTTCACTTCTACTGAGTGTTGCCTATACTGTATTGGGTTCACCTAATGTATGAGATAACAGCTGTCAACCAGGGTGGCCAGGCACCCTGGGGTGTCTTGAGGTTTCTTCAGGGGTGCCTTGGCAAAATGCCTAAAAACTGCCCCAAAATTGTATACAAGCTGGTGGGTGGATGAAACCTGCTTTTTAGTTACACAAAGCCACAGGTTTTCATTGTACACCATTACAACCTTCTAGTTAACAACCTCCTAATGACATCATCAGTTGATAAGGACTATGTCAGTTGCCTGCAAATCATCCTTGTTTGACCTTCCCTTACCTCTCTATATCAGCTTTGGGGTCTCATTAGGTAAGTGATGGAGAAAAACTGAGAGAGAAGAGAAACATTGGAATACTAGTCAGTACCACCTTGCAAAAGGGTATTTTCTTTGGAGGAACAAATCACCTCTAATGTTGGGTGTCCTACGTGTGTTAATGTATTATGTAAAAGTAACAGAATAGTTTTTAACATTTTAGAATGGGGCGCTTCAGGAATGTCCATAGTTTTGAAGGGTGCCTTGACTGCAAAAAAGGAACTGGTCTAAACCATCTGTTTTCACATAGTTTAGGTAACAATCTAATCCAATGTCCTTCTATTTACACTGCAACATAAGCACACATACTTGACAAAGCCAGAGTGCTCATATTTATTGGTAAATGTTTTACACAGCGGCTTATGAGTTAGTACTTCTGTTTGCAGTACCGGGGTCCTGGGTTTGAATCCTGGCTTGGACACTATCTGCATGGAGTTTGAATGTTCTCCCTGTGCTTGCGTGTGTTTCCTCCCACACTGACGCTCCAAAGGCATACTGGTAGGAATTTCATGTGTGTTTGTATGCATGTTAGATAGGGAACTTAGAAACTGATATGAATGTACAGTATGTAAAGCGTTGAATAAATTGTTGACGCTGTATAAATATCTGTAATAAATACATTGACACATTTAATGAGAGGAAGAAACTACCCAGCAAGGGCATAGATACAGATTTTTGCTCCTAACACTACTGCGTGGCAGATGAAATGGTAAATTCAGACCATAGTGGGGAAGCCTCATTGACTGCTGAGAGGCAGAGCAGGGGTGACCAGCTTCTTTATCTTATCCTCTCATGCACACAAGCCCGGGACTCTGCTGGTCCTATTTTCCACACTGGACGGAGCGAGTTGTATGCATTGTGGGAGCCAAACTTTCTTTCTTGGTTCTGATTTTCTCAGTTTTGACATGCTGATGAGAAGTGACCAGTAATATGCAAACTTCCCATGCCACTACTTTTTTTTTCCCAAGAAAAACATTCTCCTTTTATAAAATGATAAAGGAGTTATGTTATTTAGTCAGTTTGGAAACAAATTGTACCAAGCAGAGTTTTCCTTTAACCCCTCCTTTTACTACTACCACGGCTGGCAGGGAAGACCTGCCATGATGTGTGGTGCTCAGTATCTTGTAGCGCTCAGATCTCCTGGCCCTCTGGGTGAGCCTGCGCTGTTCAGCGCATTCAAGCAGCTAAGTTGTTAAAGGATTACAGTATCGATCAGAAGGCTCTCAGCACTAATACAGAACAGCTGAGTGAGCGAGAAACGGTACGGAGAGCAATTAATTTCTGGGGAGAAAAACAGCTGAGAGGGATTAGCATAAAAATACACTGTCTACAGCCAAGGGTGGAGGGGTGAGCTACTGGCACGGGGGGGAATAATATTAAGGTGGTTATGGAATGCTCATCATGAGACAAGATCGATCTGGCAGGCCAGCTGACTCAGCAGCTTGTGCGTCACACATAAAGTAACCCTGATTCCCAGAAACATGAATATCCAAACAGCAGGTGAAACAGGGGCTCTAACCTAAAAGTAAGTAATAAGTAAAAATAATAAGACCCATGTGGGTTGGATGTGAAGAGGACCCCTAACCCAAGTGAAAGATGAGAAAGAAAGAAAGACATTGGTATATACATGTAAATGTTTCTGGGAATCACATTCATGTTTTTTGTCTTCCCACGGGCCTCACCTCAGCTCCTGGCGCAGACAATTATACTAGCCCATGTGCTCCAGCTTACATACCCTCACAAGCTGCCAATAAGTAAGTAATCTGGGAGATAGATATCTTCATCTCCACGTCACCGTTTCCCACTTTTGGGTTTCATGTTTAGACTTTATGTGATATGCCCATGACTTTTTGCAGATCTAATTCATCACGCATCTGCCCCTGAAGAGTGGAATTATGCCATGAAACGCGTTTGAATTATACAGATGCATCATGTTTTACTTTCAGGACCAAACCTTGGGTTTTAAAGATTCCATCTCTTGGAGGATCACCTTTTTAAAAATATCATTATAAGTCGATATTTACATGTTTATGGTTTGCAACATGCTTTTTACGTGTTTACTATATTTGTATGTACTCAATGCTGCATGCTACTGCTGTGTGTTTTAGACAATAAACACATCCATATTACATTGTTTCATTGTTGAGCCTCTTCATACACACCTCATCTAAAGTCCCAACACTCCTTTTTTATGTACCTAATCCGATCATATAGGATTCGGTCTACTCAGCAGGCAGAAATGGCTATTAATGTGTTAGAGGGGAAATTTGGCTTATTATTTGGCTAATACCTCTTCATAGCACTTGAATCAGCTATGTCAGACAACGATGATGTGAGTAGCACAAAACAAACAACCTATTACATTTCACAAACACAGAGTAACACTCTAGACCCATGCCCCTCTCACACCCTGCAGAAGCCCGGGTGCTGGTTGAAAAAGCTTGTCTCCGCATGCCATCAATAGACTATCGATATTTGATCCAAAATGTTTTAATCAAAATATCAAGTGGTATATCTGCATATACATAGTCCCCACCCAGGCCTGCTCCTTTTCAGTTTCACCAAACTGGCTTATTCACAAGCATTCTGGTTTGCGTGAATTCCAGCTGCAACAGCCAAGTACAAAGGTCCAGATCATGACTTGGATGACTGGATCTAAAGACTGCGGGACCTAACCTGCTCATATAGCATTCTTTCCACTCAGCAGGCAGAAATGGCTATTAATGCCCTAAAGGGGAAAGCGAGGAGGTTAATCCTGCATCTCCCGGTAGATGATCAGGACTCAGGTCAAGATAGATGGCTGCCTGGAAGCAGTGTACAGGCAGCCGGTTGTGTTAGGGGACCTCAAGGTTCACTTCTTTGGAAGGGAGTAGCGTGTTGAAAGTTTTTTCTGCATTATGTGCTGGAATTGCAAAAGGAACTGTTTTGTGGATGGACTGCTGTCTGACAAGGTCAGAGGAATTTTACTATACAAAGATACAAGAAACCTACATTTTGTGGCCATAGTTTGCCCAAAGTAGGGACTCAACAGTTCAGGCACATCCATGACTGCCACAAGTAGAAGATCGGTGGATCTGGGAAATTGAACAGATAGCTCCATGGGATGCCACCTGGAAACTGACGGAAGGGATGGTCCAGCTCTAGACAGAACTATATATGTTGAGACATGGGCAGGAATATCCCAAAAGGTGAAGAGAGAATGCCTCCTCATATAGAAAGCAAACAATGCCTCAGAAATGACCTAGACAATTAAGGTCACTATCCCAGTGCTAGGGCTGTCAGGAAATGGGCCATTGCCTCAAGGTTTGCCCTAGCTGAACACAGAGGACACAGTAAACTAGAATGCCCCACCACAAGTAGTCAGGGTTGTTCATGTGAAACAACCCCTCACTTGTGTACTGAAGATATGGTGGTCAATTGTCCTGATATGCATGTATACTTCAATGGCTAAGAAATTGAGTTACTCTTTGACACTGGGTGAAAAAACAGAGAGAGAAAGGGAAGCACAGACCCTACCGCAGGTAAATCTTTTTATTTTAATAGATAAAAAATAGAAATAGAAAAATAAAATCATTGCACTTACAGGTTTATAGAGTCAAGCAGGCGCTTAAACAGTTGAAGCACTAGGCACACTACTTGGATCCAATCCAAAAGCTTCTACATGTGGTAGGCCAAAAGGGGACCATACAAACGTGGAATGTGGATGTTGGCTCCTGTACTGGCCTTTGTTGGCTTTTCCCACCTATTCCCTGTTAAGAACCAACACTAGTACCCAGGGCCTAGGGACTCTTAAGCTAGAGCTGTTGGCATGAGCAGTCACCGAATGCTTTGCAACATACTTACCAGAGGTCAAGTGTCAGAGAAATGGCAGGAGCCGGACTTGCCAGTATCGGAATGTTCCTGTGCGCCTGCGCGGCATACTAGCACCCCGGCGCATGCGGGTGCGCGATACAGTGGGACGGCGCACACGGGTACACGATACAGCGTGAAGGCGCGGGAACATGCGCACTGAATCGCGCATTAACGTTACACCCCCTTGCTGGCCTATAAAAGGCTGACAAGCCCCTTGTCTAATTGCTGGTTTGTCCCTCAGCTTCCTGTGTTCCTGTCTCAAGTTCTGCTAACTTGTGTTGACCTGTTGTTACCCAGATTGACCCTGACCTGCTTGGATCCTCTCCAGTACTTTGACCCTGGCTTGTTTAAAGGATTCCTCTGCTACCTGCCTTCTGTGTTTGACCCCCGGCTTATCTAAGGATTCCTCTGCTACCTGCCTTCTGTGTTTAACCCCCGGCTTGTCTAAGGACTTCTCTACTTATCAGCTCTCTGTGCAGGACCCCGGCTTGTCTAAAGATTTCCTCTGCTGACCCGTCTCCTGTGTTTGACCCCTGGCTTGTTTAAAGGACTTCTCTACTGGCCTGCTTCCTGTGTATGACCCCGGCTTGCACTAAGGACTTGCTTCTACTGAACTTTCTGTGCCTAACCCCTAGTATGCTCCTAAGACTCAGTCCCAGCCACTATTGTTGGGTCGTCTGTTGGGTTATGGCCCTGGCTGGATTTCCTACTCCAGTCTGGTGTCAAGTCCATTCCTGCACGGCATCTCTACTCTGTGGGAGTCCTCCATTCAAGACCTACCTACCTGCTGGTAACCCGTGCCTCTGTGCCCTTTACCCTCTGTACCACCTTCAGGGGTAAGTGCTCTCAGCTGCAAGGGGAGCCGCTCTCAGCATCTCGGCCTTGGTGAGTACCCTGACATCAAGTTTGACAATCCATTGGTACATGTCCAAACAATGATGGGTGGCTCATCTGGCAAAGTCCAGGTTTTCCTTACACCATCTACCCAGAAAGAACAATCAGACAGCAGATGCCCTGTCCCAGTAACCTTTAAAGAGGCCCAATTGAGATATAAAATCCTGGACTTAACCGGGAGAAGATCTAGGAGCAAATTTCAGGTGAAAAATGTAACTGTGCAGGGATGCTGAAAGAAGACCCAGTGCTTGCCCCTCTACACAAGACAGTTTGGTTCGGTGGTTCCAGAAAGAGATCAAAGCTGTTGCCATAAACCAGGAGATTGCTGATTGACTGACCTCGCCTCATCTTGAGTGATGTCATACAATACTGAATATACTGACTGAAGAATGATGTTCCCCTATGACTCATTGGCGATCCAATATTTCGATCTGTCATGGCCTCAATTTTTTCACATGACAGAGAGAATTTACAAAGAAGCAGGACATTGGGGTGTCCAAAAGAGGTTCTCTTGGTTCAAGGGAGAAGCCATGTGCGTGAGTCTGTTCTAGTTAAACAAGTTTGCCGACACTGTGTCGTCTGTTCAGCATAGAGGAGGGACCATGGCCCAGGTGTTACCTATACCTGGCTTGCATTAATCTGCTCAAAGTAATAACTGTTTAACTTCCTTAGTCTTGAAATGTCTGAAGACTGTTGCCATCATGTGCTTGTGATGGTTGGTGATTTTACAAAATTCATGGTAGCAGTACCAACTCATAGTCAGACTGCCAAGAGATTTGCAAATCATTGGATTTTGTTTTCATGCAGATTTTACACAGCATCCCAAATTTTTGTAATTGGGGTTTTAGAAAATCTGTCCAATTTCCTGAGCCACAGGTGTCTTGACCATCAAAGGTCCAATGGTGGCTACCCTTTATTTTTCTGCAAGTGCCTCCAAGACACTCAGGAGCAGTTACCGACCTTGGCAAAACCATTCAGCTCAGTCGTCCCCAGCTCAGATCCTTTATCCATCTGTGGAGCCCTCTGACGCACCATCTACCAACATGCCTGAAGACGAGAAAGCGTCAACTCATAACCTTGTAAATTGATCCACGCCTCAACCCTTCAGACACTCCCAGGGGAAAGCCACCTGAACACTTTGAGCAACATGATTTTGTATGGTCTACAACCTTGCAAGCACAGCAAGTTCAAGTAGGGTTGATTGTAGTAGAGTCTCTTTTTCCCTGAAGTGGGTGCAATCCTCTTTAATTCTTTTTCCCACAATCCACTGAGCTCCCATAATCCCCAGGACTATTGGACCTGTCCAGAGGATATCAATCCCACTGTTTTCCACTCTCAGGTGCTTGGAGAAAACACCTCTGATGGGAGAGCAGTGACTGGGAACAATAGTGATCACCAGGCGAGGGGTTCTCCTTATTGCTCCCAGTGTGCAGGATGCCTGAAAAAAATGCAAGAACATGCTGCTGTATCCTAAATCTCAGTCACTGTGGTGGGTACAGCGCTAGGTGGCCCTGGAATACTGCCTTTCTAGTGGGGTGGCCCAGTATCTTTAGCTGCCTCCTTTTACACCCTGCCAGTGCTTGGGCATCCAGACCAGAGACTCCTGTTTTCACTTTGTGAAACCTGTCCCAGGATCCCTGTGGCCGACTACATGGAGTACCAGCTACAACCAGCCTCCATGTGACCCCCAGGGAACCACAGGTAAGTGTGTTTACAGTAGACTAAACTGTTCTGTGCTATTTATTGGTAGTGATTTCTGGTCCCTTTCACACTGGCAGTATGATCATGTCTGCCTCTCAGTTTTTTTTTTTAAAACATCTGTCTACAGGCAGGTGCTGCTTACTTCCAAGTTAATTCAGGTCCAGGAAAAAATGGATCCTTTCCCGTTTTTTAGGACCAAAAAGTGACAGATCAGAGGTAGACTTATGTAAACGCATGCCAGTTTGTTTTCATCTGGCTGCTCATACGTTGTAAATCCAACACAGGTCCAGAAAGCTCAGGTTTTAAAACGAAGAAAAAAAAATGAACAGACATGGATGTCAGCAGGGAATGTGTGAACATATCTCCTGCTGAATGAACTGGACAGCGCTGCTGTAAAAGGCACCATAGTCTGTTCTCTTAGATAAGGTTTTTCTGTATTGTGCTGCCACCTAGTGGCTTTTGTGGGAACTATCCCTAGACAGCCCTGTATTACAGTAGTTGCACTGCCTTGTTATACTTTGTATTATGCTTGTTACCATTTTTCATATAGTAATGTTTTTAAACGGCAGTTTGATTCAAGTAATAAACATGACTGATGTCTATGTTTGGCCAACATCATATGCCTGTTCACTCCTTGCAAGATATTCTGTTGCCCCTTACACTCTGTATGTAATGTACTGCTGACCCCTGCACACTGTACATAACATACTGCTGACCCCTGCACTCTGTACATAACATACTGCTTATCCCTGCACTCTGTACATTACATACTTCTTACTCCTGCTCTTTGTTCATCATTAAACAGTCCTGACACCTGCATTCTGTGTGTGTTACAAGCTCCTGACCCTTATACTAAGTACTTTATACTCTCCTGACCTCTGCATTACACACTATTCTTTCCCACTAAAACCAATGATTGGCACCAAAGATAGGATTTATTTTACTCCCACTTGCTCTTGAGTGTACTGTACCCCCAAGTTCTAATTAATCTAAAACATAGCAAAGCATAGAGAGAAAGTGCAAGATTACAAGCTGTGATGTCACACCCACATTATTGGTCATACCTGTGCACTGCATTTTTCTTCTCAAGTCCTCCAAAGTGTCCCTACTAATCATTTCCAAATGTTGGTCAATATGGCAGCCTATGAATTTACTAGAGATCAATGGAATAATTGACATTTCATATTTATTAAAACATAGACTATCCATAGGTGTGCGCACAGGGTGTCGGATGTGCCTGGGCATACCCTATTCACCTAGTTCGTATTTGTGGTTTTGTTCTGTGTGCCAGTGGGGAAATGGGAAAAATCTCCTACTGAGTGGCTCTGCTTATAAGAGAAGTGTGGAGGCATTTCTCCTTCACTCTGAATCTGCAGGCAAGAAGATAATGTGCTGGTGGGGCAGTGTTGCAAGGAAGAGTGTATGTATATATACAGTATACACGCATGTGTGTTTGAGCTTTAGTGTGCACACTCTAATGTAACAGGTTGCGCACACCTTAGCGACTACCCATTTTCTATAGATCAGTGACATCACTGACATTTCATATTTATGTATAACACATGTAACAAGGTCCGAGGCCTCTTTTGGTCTAGCTAACATCCATATGTATGTGGTGGGTTGTGAGGCATAGTGGGTATAAGACGGTTAAAGTTATTGGGCGTTATACACTTCTTGGATGCAAAAGAAGTTTTATTTCTCTTAACAGTCCTTTTTGTATTTTTGGGGGAGAGAGGGTTAGGGCCAGGACACCCTTAGGTAGTTGCAAGATTAATTGGCAGACTCCGAGACTTCAATAGGAGGACAGCCATGCAGGTAAAGGCATCCAGCAAGACGCCACATCTGCATGTGCAGGAATGCTGTCTTCTAATGCAACGGTCTTTAACAGTTCCAAACACAAGACTTAACAGTTCCTTCACTTTCGCTACAATCACTCCTTGTAATTCTCCAATACACTGAGCTCCCGGTCTCTCACTAGACCCACTGATTCGCTATCACTGAATCCCTTGAGCTCCTTCAATCTTCACTGTGGTATCTTCCTCAAGCGTCACCCCCGAATCTTTACTGGGTCCCTAGCTTGGCACTCCAGATACCTCTCAAGCTTCACCCCACTGGCCTGCTCGGTCCCTGGCTTGACACACAAGGCTGCTCTGCAAGCGTCACCTCCACTGGCTGGGTCCCTGGCATGATACCCACTGAAGTTTCCCGATTCTTCACCGTCCCTGGTTGATGAGAATTCTGCTCCGGTACTTTCTTCAGTTACTAACTCTGGTCCCTGGTAATAAGGCGGATAGTCCCTTCCTGGCGACAGCTTTTCCTCTACCTCCAACCACTGACAGGTTCTCCGGCCGACAGAACCATCACTTTTGGTTGGAGTGCAAGTCACAATCCCAACTCTGCGCCACTCTCTTGCTTCTGGATAGGCCCTCAGACAGCCTAGCAGCCAGATGTGCCCGGGATAGGCCCAATCTCCAGCCTAGCAGCCCGGGCAATACGACACACGTTCACCCAAACAGCCATCTAGGTGGCACAGATCATAGATCACCTGACCTCCCCTGAATATATAGGTTCTCCCAGCAGGCCAAGGGATTCAAGAAAACCCCTGCCCATTGGCTGAGATGCCCCATATACCCATAACCTGACCTTGGGTTGCTCTTCTCATATCTAGTACCACCAAGTACCCGGCCACCTAGTGGTAGAAAAGAAAAGTGCAACAAGGCCAAACTTAAGGAGAAATCAATGAATCTCTAGCAATCAACCAGGATAACTACTCCTGGCAAGTACATTTGTGAGGAGTATCCCTGCCTAAACTCCAGGGTGCTACACACAGACTATCAGATCACTAGAGAACAGTGGCGTCACTGAGACTTCAAATTCATAAGAATGCTGCTTATAAATTCACTAGAAACCAATGGCATCAGAATGCATCTTTGGGTTTACTATTAGATTGGTATTCCAACATTCCTGATCTGTGAGGTCCCATTTACAAATCTCTAAAGCCAGCCCATCAGTAATCAGCTACCTTGCAATTCTCTGTTCTGAACCATGGAATTGCAAAGGTCAAAAAGTCTCAAAATTCCAATCCATCATTTTGAAAAGCAGCCTAAAGCCTGCCATAGATGGAGCAATTTTCTTTCCTGCAACCATGGGTTGCAGGAAAGAAAAATGCTAGATTCCGCCATCAACACTGACTGAATCCCTCCTGCGAAACCATTGCGTTCTCCTGGTGGGAGGCATGAGGGGAGCCGCCCCCGTGGGAGAACATAGTGATTACTTCTAGTAGCGGCAAGCAATAAAAATGTAAAATCCGACATGCTGGTTGAACCACATTTAATCGATCGATCAACTTGGGTGCATTCAGCCTGCCCATACATAATTTAAATCTTGGCTAATCCCTGCTGAACCGGCTGAGATTCGAACCAGCTTAAATCTTTCTACAATTCCAAGTCTCAGACACTCCCAGAGGCACTGTGAAAGCCCTGGCTAATATAACTTTAAAAGATAAAGGAATACAAAATTCAGATTAAGGTAACCTGTGGATGCTTTCTGACCCTAACAAAACACCAATATTAGTTTGCACTGCAGGTTACAGGTTTACTCGTTGCCTGTTGTTCTCCTTTAACATGTGTGTAATGTCAGCAACTGGCAGTGTTCAGGCTGCATCCATACATCCAGTCAGCCTGCAGCCAGCGTGTGTGTTGGGGCTGCAGGCAGAGTTGCTATATCCCCATATATGGGAATTCTCAGCTGTGTGTCTTTTTATGGACCGTCTACTGTCTGAGCTCCCAATACCCTGACACGGACTCAACTCCTTGTGTAACCTGTGCTTATACAGGCCATAAAAAGGGCAGTGAGGATGTGCATAGGACTGTCACCCAGACCAAACTAGAAATACTTGGTAAATGCTCATTGTCACATACAGAAAATCTCTGGGTGACACAGCCAATCCTCTTTTTTTTCAAAGCATGCATGCATTACTTCTTTCTGTCAAGCGAGAATTATAAACATTTTTTGATGATGCGAAGGAAAGATATACAGTGGCGAATATAATTATTTAATCCCCTGCAGATTGTGCACGTTTGCCCACTTACAAATAAATAAAGGGTCTATAATTATTATGATAGGTGTATTTTAAATGATAGAGACAGAAAATCAACCAAAAATCTTGAAAAAACATATGATACAAATGTTATAAATTGAGTTGCAGTTTAGCGAGTAAAATAAGTATTTGATCCCCTACCAACCAACAATAATTCTGGCTCCCACAGACTGGCTACAGTATGTGCCCATGTGATACACAGATTAGTCCTGTCAATTTAAAAAGGTGCTCCTAACGACAACTCACTTATGTGTATAAAAGACACCTGTCCACAGAATCTCTTTCTTCCACTCAGGCTGGGTTCACACTGGTACGACAAACGCTTCGACATTGGGAGCTCATGTCTCATGACATGTAAAAATCAATGTTTCCCTTTGGGAGCCGTCTTAACTGGTCCGACACAAGTCAGTCCAACTTTGAAAATGCTCCCTGCACTACTTTGGTCCGACTTTGATCCTACTTCAGCCCATTGAATATCACTGAATTTGGACCAAAGTCGGATCGCCGTCTTAACTGACCTGACTTTGGCATGCGCCTTGTGCTCTGAGGATCTTGAAGGGGAACTCCACGCCAAATTTAAAAAAAGAACGGCATGGGTTCCCCCTCCAAGAGCATACCGGCCCTTCAGCCTGGTATAGATTTTCAGGGGAAAACAAGGGGCCCCCCGGATCCAGGCTCCCCACCCTATGTAAATGAGTATGGGGTACATTGTACCCCTACCCATTCACCTAAAAAAAAAATTTCAAAAATAAAACACATTACACATATTTTTAAAGCAATTTATTATGGCAGCTTTGGCGTCCCTCCCGACTCCCCTCTCCGGCTCTTCTGCCTCCTCTGCTGATGTCTTCTGCCTCTGCCAGTTCTTCTCCCCTCTCTGGGTCTTCTCCGCTCTCCGCTGATGTCTTGTAGCCCTCTCCGGTTCTTCTCCCTCTGTCTGCTGTCTTCTGCCTCTGCTGGGTCTTCTCCGCTATCTTCTCGCTCTTTTGCTGGGTCTTCTCCACTGTCTTCTCCCTTTGTTCTTCTTTCGATGTTGACTCGAAGCTCTCTCCCGCTCTAATGCTGGGTGAGCGGTGTGCCACTACTTATATTGGTATGGGGCGGGGTCACTAGATGCCCGCCCCTTATGACATCACCGCCACATCATGCTCCGGGTGGTGACATCATAAGGGGCGGGGCGGGGCATGACATCACTCTGTGACCCAGCAGAGGCAGAAGACAGCGGACAGAGGGACAAGAACCAGAGAGGGCTACAAGACATCAGCGGAGAAGACCCGGAGAGGGGAGAAGAACCGGCAGAGGCAGAAGACATCAGTGGAGGATGCAGAAGAGCCAGAGAGGGGAGAAGAGATCGGAAGAGACAACGGAGCTGCCTTAATAAATTACTTTAAAAAAATGTGTAATGTGTTTTATTTTTGACACTTTTTTTAGGTGAATGGGTAGGGGTACAATGTACCCCATACTCATTCACATAGGGTGGGGGGGGCAGGATCTGGAGCCCCCTTGTTAAAGGGGGCTTTCAGATTCTGATAAGCTCACCGCCCACAGACTCTGACAACCAACAGCCAGGGTTGTCGGGAAGAAGCCTTTGTCCCCATCAACAAGCACCTTTCCCCCATTTTGAGAGCATGGGACCTGGTACGGTACAGGAAGGAGGGGGCCGCTTGCTCATCCCCACCCCCTTTCCTGACCTGCAAGGCTGTGTGCTCGGATAAGGGTCTGGTATGGATCTTGGGGGGAACCCACACCGCTTTTTCGGTGTGGGGGTTCCCCTTAAAGTCCATATCAGACCAAAGATTCTGGTATGCTCCTGGAGGGGAACCCATGCCGTTTTTTTTTAAACATTTTGCGTGGAGTTCCCCCTAAAGTTCAACACCCTAACAGTGCCTGGTATTGTCGGGGATCAAAGTCGGATCCCTGTTCATTGAAGTCGGACGAATGTCGTACTTCAAGTCGCAAGGCAAAGTCGGATCCAAAGTGGTACGACTGTCATGTTATACCAGTGTGAACCCAGCCTCAAACCTCACTATCATGGGCAAGACCAAAGAAATGTCAAAGGATGTCAGGGACAAGATTGTAGACCTGCACGAGGCTGGAATGGGCTACAAGACCATCAGCAAGAAGCTTGTTGAGAGGGAGACAACTGTTGGAGTGATTATTCACAAATGGAAGAGATACAAAATAACCATCAATCACCCTCGGTCTGGAGCTCCATGCAAGATTTTGCCTCATGGGGTAACGATGATCATGAGAAAAGTGAGGGATCAGCCCAGAACTACACAGGAGGAGCTTGTGAATGATCTCAATGCAGTTGGGACCACAGTCACCAAACAAACCATTGGTAAAACAATACGCCGCCACTAACTGAAATCCTGCAGCGCCCATAAGGTCCCTCTCCTCAAGAAGGCACATGTACAGGCCCATCTGAAGTTTGCCAGTGAACATCTAAATGATTCAGAGAAGGATTGGGAGAAAGTGCTGTGGTCAGATGAAACCAAAATTTAGCTCTTTGCATTAAGTTGACTCGATGTGTTTGGAGTGAGAAAAATGTTGACTATGACCCTAAGAACACCATCCCTACAGTGAAGCACGGAGGTGGAAACATTATGCTTTGGGGCTGTTTTTCTGCTAAAGGTACAGGCCGACTTTGCCTCATTGAGGGGCCAATGGACAGGGCCATGTATTGTAAAATCCTGGATGAGAACCTTCTTTCCTCAGCCAAAACACTGAAGATGGGTCATGGATTGGTCTTCCAGCATGACAATGACCCAAAGCATACCACCAGGCAACACAGGAGTGGCTCAAAAAGATGCACATTATGGTCATGGAGTGGCCTAGTCAGTCTCCAGACCTTAATCATATAGAAAATTTATGGAGGGAGCTGGAACTTCGAGTTGCCAAGCGACAGCCAAGAAACCTTAAGGATTTACAGAAGATCTGTAAATAAAAGTGAAGCAAAATCCCTCCTGAGATGTGTGCAAACCTGGTCACCAACTACAGGAAACATCTTACCTCTGTGGTTGCCAACAAGGGTTTCCATACCAAGTACTAAGTCATGTTTTGCTTTGAGGTAAAATACTTATTTTACTCACTGAACTGCAACTCAATTTATAACATTTGTATCATGTGTTTTTTTCTGCATTTTTGGTTCAAATTCTGTCTCTATCATTTAAAATACACCTATGATGAAAATGATTGACCCTTCATTTCTTTGTAAGTGGGGAAAATAATTACAAAATCAAATAATTATTTTCCCCACTGTATGTCTCCCTTGCTTGTCTTATTATCTTCCCACCTTTAGTCAGCTTAGTGCTCTTAAAAGCCATGGTGATCCTCTCATTCAGTCAGAGCAGGCATGCAGATCAGGAATTTTTCAGTACATCCAATCTTTTTGCATCTAATTTTGCTATCCTGCAGGTAGAAGGAGTAGATCTCAAGCAAAAAAATGGTGTAGCCACATAACATTGAATGTACTAAAATATATACGAAATGTAGGAGGAACTGAACGTCAGCACACGAAAAACAAACAGTCTTCATGCAGATGGTGTCTTTGGTGGCAATTAAACCTGAGGTCCCAGCGGTGCAAAGAAAGAGTAAACCACTTTGTCACTGTGCTGCCTCACAAAAAGAAACTGCTCAGGGTCCCCTTGTGTTATTCCACGCAAGAGTGGAGTCTGGCAGTGAGAGAGTTAAGTGATTAATTTGAAAGTAATTATTCCAGTTGGAGTGCCGCGTGTCGTAGCACCTGCAAGTGGCAGCCTGGTACGCACGGCGGAGAAGGAGGAGGGTGGCTGCCAGACAGCCATTCACGTGTTAACAATAAAAGTGCAGAAGTGCTATTAAACATTTTAAAATCTCCGAAGGGAATCATTCCTCAGGCCGTCTTTTCCTTGCCGCCTCTTCAAATGACTTTAACACTTTCTCCTGCGGGAAATTGCTTCAGCAAAAAAAAAAAAAAAAAGAAGTGTGTAAGACTGGAGGATGCATTAATCCAGAAACAGGAGCTGAGTTCAAAATGCTGAGTCTTGTGTAACCTCCATACATTACAGAATGCTGGCTTAATTAAAGGCCAACCCCACCCAAAACTGACATTTGTGTGGTTGTTGGCAAGTAGAATCAGGTGCTGGCTTCTTAAACCTCTCAGGAGCACTCCTGTAGAGATCTCCCCACCAGAGTAATCATTTCTGCGCAAATAACACTGCCATTACAAAGCCAAGTGATGGTGTCACCCACCTGCAATGCGTTCTCCGTAATGTAAAATAAACAAACAACTGGAGAGACACAACTACTGTGGGGAAATCTCACGACTGCAGGAAGGGCGAAGGCACAAACTTCTGTGGGGAAATCTCACTCCTTAGTGAGTCACTGACCCTAAACAAGTAGCGTGGTCAGGAGTCCTTAATTCACTGGTCAATACTTACTAAAGAAAAAATAAAACCAGAATTAGAAAGACGACCTTGGAACCTGTACTTTTAAAAGCCAGTCCAAAAGGATAGCAGCCACATGAATGAGTTAAATAATCACGCACGGCAGACATCTCCTTTCAGGCATGCTGTCTTTGGGATTCAAACGGAGCTGTCCTGCAAGGGAGAGACAGCAAGACTGAGGAGTCACTGCTGTGACATTCACTTATGTCAGCTTTAGCTACTGAGCACCCTAAACTATAGACCTAAAGCTCTACCTACTGGCTCAAAAGAACATTGCTATTAATATTTCAGTTTACATTTGTTCTATCTCAGTTTTTTAATCTTTGATTTACAAATAAACATGACATATGGCAAGTGATTCTCATAGCACTATGAGTTAAATAATCAAGCACAGCAGATTTCTCCTTTCAGGCATGCTGTCTTTGGAAATAAGATGGAGCTGTCCTGCAGAAAGGAGACAGTGAGAGGGAGGAGTTACTGCTGTGACATTCACTTGTGTGAGTAAATTTCAGCTTTAGCTACTGAGCACCTTAAACTATAGATCTAAAGCTCCACCTACTGGCTCAAAAGAACATTGCTATAAATATGTCGGCTTATATTTACTTCATAACAAAAGACATTTTTTTAAATATTATTTTAAATCCTAAAAATAATAAAAACTGACACCTCATTTTGAGGGCAATGGATTTGGTCAATTGGTTGGTTTTGCTCAAGTGTTTACTTGGAAAAAAAAAATGCGCCAAATTTTTCAAGATGACTTGTTACACAACGTAAGTCATGGCATCTAGCTTCCTTCATAAAGGGAACACATCATACCACTGCAAGTGTTATTCTGTGCTAGCAATGTTATTTAGTGTTCTTCACTATAGAAGCTAGCATCCACTGCCCGTGGCCAGCCCATGTATGAGTTGTATTCAGTGAATCTGGGCCAGCATATGAAAAGTCATGCTGCAGATGCGCGCCCAGACCCCCTTCCCCCCATTCTGATTTTGCGATTGTCCTGATGGCAAACACTAACAATCACGCTCTCATTCCGAGACAGAACAGACCCGAGCTTGGCTCTATACATATCCAAATCCAATTAGTGTCTGAAAGACACCCAGGGTGTGTTTTATATCAGCCTGGATTAGCTCAGACAGGGTCTGTGTGCAGCGCTTGGAAGATCCCGCATGAAAAACGCTTTTGGGGGATGTAAATGCCAAGTCCTGATAGGATAATCAATCACTTTTTTTTACGTTTAAAACCTGCCAGTTTATTTTCATGTATTTTTGGGTCATTCTGCAGGGTCTTAACTATTTTCTGGCCTCTTCTGATCTTGAGGTTTTGCGGTGAATGAAAATCGCATCTACAGCTCTATTTGCCTGTTACAGCACAAGACGCATGACTTCCTAAAAACAGGAAACTCAAACACAGCGCTCAGGATATCGGAAACAGATTGCTGCAAATAAGTGCCATATAGCGAAAAGTCAACAGAAAATCCTCACTCCAACTACCTACTTTGCTTGCACTGAAAGTCAGCTAGTAATACCAAACCAATACCTGGCACCAGTGGGCCTCATTTACACTTGTGTTTGGGGGTGGAAAAAAAGGCAGTACAGCCTCTGTTTTACTGCCCCCCAACCCCCTCTTAAACTAAGATTACCAGATTTTCTAAATAAAATCCAGGCACACCCTACTGAACTTGTCCACAAGACCACAACCTTATTTGTAGCCACACCCACAAAGTCATACCCCTAGTATTAACACGTCCTGAATCAGTTAGCCACAATCTTTTGGGACAAGAGGTGGATATTGAAAGTATAAAGACAAAATACTTTGAGCACCATAATGGAGGGAATGATATAGAGCGCTATGCAATAGGTGGGGCTTAATGGGGGAATGGTAAAATAAAATCTGACCTTATCCTGCGAAGAGTGTAAAGCATAGAGTGCAGGGTTCATAATTAAGTAACAGAGTGCAGGAGTAAGTAATGCACAGAGTTTAGAGGTCAGGATTAAGTAAAGTAGACAGTTCAGAGTTTAGGATTCAGTAATGCACAGAGTTTAGTGATCAAGATTCAGAAACATCAGTGGCGGCCTGTGCACTGTGGGTGCAGGGGTCTAGCACCCCCATCCATGTGTCTGGCCCCTTTCAGGACGCCAGACGCATGGATTCCTATGGCGGGGGTGGGAGGGGGTGGTACTTTTTGAAGCACCTGATTAGAGCCAGAGGCTCTAATAGGCTTCAAAATAGGGTGGGCTCAAGGTGCAGAGAGTGCGCCCTGATCCCACCCAGTTGTGTGATGATAGGGAATTCATTTTCACACTAACCAATCAGGAGGCAGGGCATCAGACCTGTTTCCTTATTGGCCAAAGCACCAGGCCACCCTATTGGATGCCTGGTGCTTAGAGAGAGGAGTGGAGGAGACACGCTGGAGCGGAGATCGCCGCCACTCTGGTGCATTGGAGAGGAGCTGCTGCGGTAAGTCCTCTCTGTCAGAGCCACGCAGGGGGGGCTGCCAGATCCGCAAGGGGGGGGGGGGCGGTGGGCACAGTGGCTGCATATGATGGGCACAAGTGGCTGCATATACTGGGCACAAGTGGCTGCATTTGAGAGGCACAACTGGCTGCATTTGATGGGCACAAGTGGCTGCATATGATGGGCACAGGTGGCTGCAAATGATGGGCAAAAGTGGCTGCATATGATGGACACAAGTGGCTGCATTTGACGGGCACAAATGGCTGCATTTGATGGGCACAAGTGGCTGCATATGATGGGCACAAGTGGCTGCATATGATGGGCACAGTGGCTGCATATGATGGGCACAAGTAGCTGCATATGATGGGCATAAGTGGCTGCATATGATGGGCACAAGTTGCTGCATTTGATGGGCACAAGTGTCTGCATTTGATGGGCACAAGTGGCTGCATATGATGGACACAGGTGGCTGCGTATGATGGGCACAAGTGGCTGCATATACTGGGTACAAGTGGCTGCATTTGACGGGCACAAGTGGCTGCATTTGATGGGCACAAGTGGCTGCATTTTATGGGCACAAGTGGCTGCATATGATGGGCACAAGTGGCTGCATATGATGAGCACAGTGGCTGCATATGATGGGCACAAGTGGTTGCATATACTGGGCACAAGTGGCTGCATTTGATGGGCACAAGTGGCTACATTTGATGGGCACAATTGGCTCTATATGATGGGCACAGTGGCTGCATATGATGGGCACAAGTGGCTGCATATGATGGGCACAAGTGGCTGTAAGTGGCTGCATTTGATGGGCACAAGTGGCTGCATTTGATGGGTACAAGTGGCTGCATATGATGGGCACAGTGGTTGCATATGATGGGCACAAGTGGCTGCATATGATGGACACAAGTGGCTACATACGATAGGCACAGTGGCTGTATATGATGGGCACAAGTGGCTGCATATGATGAGCACTTGTGGCTGCATATGATGGGCACAGTGGCTGCGTTTGATGGACACAATGGCTGAAATTGATGGGCACAGTGGCTGCATTTGATGGGCACAACAGCTGCATTTGATGGGCACAGTAAGGCTGCAATTGATGGGGGGGTTCAGTATTTTTCAGTTTGTTTGCGCCGACCCAAAAATTTTGAGCACCAGTCGCCACTGAGAAACATACAATGTTTAGCGGTAAGAATTTAGTAATGCAGCGTTTAGGGGTCAGAATTCAGTAATGCTGAGAGTTTAGGGGTCAGTATCAAATAGCACAGAGTTCAGGGGTTAGGATTTAGTAATGCACCAAGTCCAGGGTTCAGCATTTAGTAACACAAAGCTCAGGGCTCAGGATTAAGTAAGTAACTCAAAGACTAAACCTAGTATCCCCCTGACATCCAACTTACGATCATCCCCAGGTGCTGGGTTCCCAGCATGATCCCTGGGAGAAGGGCACTGTCCATTAAATATTACAGTATGCATGCTCCAACCCAAGTCACACTGCACACAGTAAGGTGGCTGGAGCAGCTGGAGTGGCTTGCAAATGCGTCGAATCATGAATTACCGTGCATGCTCAAGCTGCTCTAGTGGCGCCATTTTGGATTGATGTTTAGCAGTATGTTCATTCAATTTGTGCATAAACACTGCAATATTTACCATAAGGTGTCTGGCTCCCAGGAACTAATCCGGGGATGCTCGTTTAAAGCGGAGCTCCACCCAGTTTGCCTCCCCCCCCTCCACTGCCACATTTGGCACCTTTCAGGGGGGAATGGGTACTTGTTTTTGACAGACACCCGTCCCCACTTCAGAGAGATCTCGCCATGGCAAGGTCCCCCAGAAGTTTGGCCCTCCCCCCGGGTCAGTCACAAAGCACAGCACGCTTCGCACATGCACAGTAGGGAGCCGGCTGTGAAGCTGGAAGGCTTCACTTCTGGTTTCCCTTAGAAG
Organism: Lithobates clamitans; assembly: GCA_037952925.1. Classification (NCBI taxonomy): domain Eukaryota; kingdom Metazoa; phylum Chordata; class Amphibia; order Anura; family Ranidae; genus Lithobates; species Lithobates clamitans. Next base: position 1,234,769 of record JBBGZY010000695.1, on the reverse strand, counting down.
AAATGGCAATGGCAGCAACCGAGAGCCGATTGAAAAATCTGCTGGGGTGCTGACATTGCAGGATTCCTGGACAGGTAAGTGTCCTAATATTAAAAGTTAGCAGCTACAGTATTTGCTAATTTCTTGTACCTGCTAACTTTTAATTTTTTCATGTGTGTGTGTGTGTGTGTGTGTGTGTGTGTGTGTGGGGGGGGGGGTGCTTTTTGCTCCTCTTTAAGGTAAGATAAGGTTACGATTGTCCCTGTTTCCCAGGGACAGTCCACGTTTTGAGTGATCCGTCCCTGAGGAGGAATGGTAACCTTGCATTAAGCGGCAAAGGTGGCTAGATAGGACTGTACACATGCCACAGATGTGATGCTTTGTAAAATTATAGAAATGATAAAAAGTGGTGCCGCGCTCCCAAATGCTGATGTGCTAGTGCCCCTTTTTGCATAGCGATTTTCAAAATGTAAAGGGACACTAGCACATTAGCATTTGGGAGCACGGCACCACCTTGTTTTATAATTTTACAAATTGATATACGTTTAGAGAGTGTATATAGGTGTGAGCGATCTGCTTAGTATGTTTTGTAGACTTATAGCACTCAATAGCACAACATAGACATTTTTAGCTGTGATGCTTTGCTTCACAGAGTTGCAAAGTTTATATCCAAGTCGAATTTGGCAGCCAGTCGAATTTGGCAGCCAAACGTTACCCATTCAAGTGAATTGGGCAACACTGCAAACACAAGCCAAATACTAGGCTTGAGGTTGCTATGCAGTATTCCCTTTCAAAAACTCCATTCGTCTTTCACAAAAAAAAAAATGCACAGACATTTAGGAGGCAGCATTATCGCCTCCTGCATGCCAGCAATCCACCATGGAATGTTTTTAAAGATGGCTGCAGGTGTAAACGTGCCCTTACAGACTAGGATTTTTTCAGCCAAGATTCACACATTTTTCTTATAGGATTCCATTGCAAAAATTAGTAAATTCTGGGTGAAATTTGTGTAAACCTTGGGTGCAAATATTTATAAATAGACTATTATGGGGTTGATTTACTAAAGGCAAATCCACTCTGCACTACAAGTGCACTACAAGTGCAGTCGCTGTAGATCTGAGGGGACGATGTGAAATGAGTGGAAATGAGTGGAAGCTCAGCTGATTTTATCATCCAATCATGTGCAAGCTAAAACGCTGTTTTTTACAGCGATCTTTAAAGTGCACTTGTAGTGCAAAGTGGATTTGCCTTTAGTAAATAACCCCCAGAGTGTTCCAGTCCAATCTTTGTTCTCCAACCTAATGAACAAGGCTTGCATATAAGAAAAAATTGGCCACACACAGGAGCAAAAAAATCTAAAAACATAAACCTATGTTTAACAGTAGGAGGCACTGGAGCACAATAAACAACATGATCACACCATGGTATAAAAAAAATGTCAGCCTTCTACGTAAAATATGGCATTATTCTTACCACTTATTTACTTTTCAGGAATCCTCCTTGACAACCCCCCTAACATGTACAAAAGATCTACTTATATACGGGGAATGTGAAGATACTTCATCAGTGTTTCCCAAAGATGAGGGAATAGATTCATCAAGGATTCACACTGACAATGTTACAATGCACCCATGTCCAGACTATGAGCATTAAAGACTAAGGCAGCTCATCCGAAAAAAACTGACTCGATTCCCCCTAGAACACATTCAAGGTGAATGGGGGAATCCTAGGGTTGCCACCTCATCCCTTTAAAACCAAACACATAATAATTACACAGGTTCTGTTGCTGATTAAGGTGGTAATTAAACTCACTTGGTGCCTTATCGGCATTAAATTAGCCTCAGAACCTGTGTAATTCATATGTGTTCGGGTTTAAAGGGATGAGGTGACAACCCTAAGCAATCCACCTCACTGAGTTATTGTATTCTGACAGCGGAGAGACTTTTCCGCCATCAGAATACACTGATCAGTGTTGCCAGCCATAGTCAGCAGCGTTGACTGAGTGGGGAAAATCTGATAAGGCAGTTGTACAAGCCCATACGTGTCATGTCGTGATCCATGTATGGCCTAGTTAAGTCCACTTTTTACAAAAATAAAAGTAAATGCACCTATATTTGCAGGAAAAAGTTTATTTATATATTTTTGCACAGGAACCTGCAAAGCATTACATGCACAATCAGTGGATCGCGGGTGCAACGCCAGGCTTTTACAAGCTTTTCCTCCAGCTCTGTACAGGATTCCAGTTGGAGAACTGGAGGATGTGTCAATGGACTACAAATGCACTGGTTATCTCACTTGTGTTCCATTGAGAACTACAAGTCTGTCTGCCACAACCTTGCAAATTTTAAAAGTGACAGCTGCTGTGGGGGAGAAGGACCCCAGCACACTGTCACAGGCAGTTTGGGGTCCGATATGCACTATGTTACACCCTAAATACCGCTGTAACCTTTAACATGGTGCAAAAGGTAGAGTTAACCTTTAAATGATTCACATATTCTTAACAAGCAGTAAATGAAATGCCAGGAATCTGTAAATGAATAAACTACAAGTACCATCTTCCACTGCGACAGACAGCTTTTAGTTCTCAATGAACTTCAAGGGTGCTGATGAGAACTCTGTAGTTCATTGACATTCCCTATAGCTTTCAAACAGCCTGTACAGAGGTATGGGTAAACAGCTGTAGCAAGAGTCTACCCTTGTCCCCGTCAGGAGCCTAACGCCCCGGGGGATTCAGGGCAAGGACCTCTGATTTTAGAGGGCTTGTGTGCCCGTTGCACTTTTTTGTGTTTCACTCTTTATGTGTGTGCACATTTTTTTGGCATCAGGTGAAGCTTTTGAGTATGTTTCACACGCCATGGGCTTTCAAAAAAAAAAAAAGCAAGAGTCTGCAGGAGCCTGACCTTGCACTTAGGATCCACTGATCATGGGTAAATGCACATGTTTTAACCTGTAAAAACATGTGCATTTATTATTTCTTTTTCAAAGGTGAACTTATTCTTAAAAAAGAGAAGTATATGAAAAAAAAACCAAGCATCCATACTCACTTGAACCAATGCTACATCTGTCCCCGGTCACCTCTACACCGAGATCATAATAAAAATGCTATAATTCTATCCCCTATTTTGTAGACGCTATAACTTTTGCGCAAACCAATCAATATACGCTTATTGTGATTTTTTTTTACCAAAAATATGTACAAGAATACATATTGGCCTAAACTGAGAAAAAAATTTTTGTTAAAAAAAAAAATTGGATATTTATTATAGCAAAAAGTAAATAAATATTGTGTTTTTTTCAAACTTGTCACTCTTCTTTTGTTTATAGCACAAAAAATAAAAACCACAAAGGTGATCAAATACCACCAAAAGAAAGCTCTATTTGTGGGGAAAAAATGATAACAATTTCATATGGGTACAGTGTTGCATGATTGTGCAATTGTCATTCAAAATGTGACAGTGCTGAAAGCTGAAAAATGGCCTGGGCAGGAAGGGGGTGAAAATGCCCTGTATTGAGGTGGGTAAACAAAAGTTATAAGCAGCTAAAGATCCTTAAAGATCACAATAAAGACTCTAAAGTCTGTGTCATCCTTTTATAACAACTTATGCCCCGTACACACGGTCGGACATTGATCGGACATTCCGACAACAAAATCCTAGGATTTTTTCTGACGGATGTTGGTCAAACTTGTCTTGCATACACACGGTCACACAAAGTTGTCGAAAAATCCGATCATTCTGAACGCGGTGACGTAAAACGCGTATGTCGGGACTATAAACGGGGCAGTAGCCAATAGCTTTCATCTCTTTATTTATTCTGAGCATGCGTGGCACTTTGTGCGTCGGATTTGTGTACACACGATCGGAAATTCCGACAACGGATTTTGTTGTCGGAAAATTTTATAGCCTGCTCTCAAACTTTGTGTGTCGGAAAATCTGATGGAAAATGTGTGATGGAGCCCACACATGGTCGGAATTTCCAACAAGGTCCTATCACACATTTTCCGTCGGAAAATCCGACCGTGGGTACGGGGCATTAGAAACATCTGCTGATTATATGTATTAGAAGGCTGGCAGACTGACTGCTTAAATCTAAATACCTGCGTTGTGAACTTTTAAAATGAAAGTAAAATTTCCTTTGAAACTTAGCGCCAACTTGGGGCAAATTTATGTATTTACAGTTTTAAATCAATGAAAAACATTCGACAAGCTCAGGAAACTGGCTAATTCATTCTTTTGTTTCTTTGGGTTTTTTCACAGAACAAATGTACATGCACTTTTACTGGGCACATTTTTTAAATATGTCCATTTCTGGGGTATAGGTTTCACTTTTTAATTAGACTGGAGTGCTTTTTTAAACCAAACTTTCCTTTGGCACAACAGAGATCCAAGCAAGTATAATTAAAATTATTGTAATTGCTTACACACTTTGCAAGATCAGGCATTTCACAAATGTGTTTGGTTTGCATGTCGCAAGAAGCTTGTTACTTATGCCCGTCACAGATCAAGAGATAAAAAGAATCAAGCAGGCAATCTCTTAATGAGTTTGTGTCAATTAATATTTATGAAAAGATATCAAAGCTGGGTAATAAATGAGAGTCTAATAGCTGCCGATTAATGGAGCCATATTTCTCACATTGCCTGCTGAAATGAACAATATGCAAATTGTCAGGCCGCTGTGCTGCCATAAATTAACAGGACTAGATGAAGGAGAGGTAGGAGACAGGCTTAATTAATTGTACAAATGCGTCATTCTTCCTGCCAGCTTCATTTATGATGTGAAAAGATGAAAAATCTGTTTAAAAAATGTGTCAAGTTTTAAGCCATGGGCTGTACATAAAGGGAAGCTCCAACTTTTTTTTAGGCTGTTGTAACAGCAAGTGCAAACCTGTATAGTCTTTCCTGGCACTGTGTAGGAAATGCTTAAATCTGTCCCTACTGTGTTCTTTACCCCCTAGAAATGAACAATTTTCTGAGTTCCTTCACACGGGTGTCTCAACTCCACACCATGAAGCATCCTTTTTAGTTGAAAAATGGTACTTGCTTGGTTGCCATTGCAAAGTTGTCCTTTTGCATTACATTTTGTTTGCTATAGTTTGATTAAAACCTCTTCCGTCTACACAGACAGACTGGACAACTATCCAAGTACCTAAAGCTATTTAAAAAAGTTAGATGGCAACAGGCCATGAATGCACAAACAAGATTTTGAAAGATTGTCTTATCCGAAAATCTCCAATTGCAAGGCTTTAGGCAAAGTCCATGACTCTGCACAGTGTCTGTGGAGGAGGGAGACAGAGGGAGTTCTAAGGCTGGGTTCAAACTATTGCGAATTGGAACGTCAGGAGCCTGTGACCGGCTCTCAATGGAGCCAGTTCACACAGCTCCAGAGTCCTGTGCATCTTCAGGTGCAAAATCAGCCAAAAATTCGGACTGAAATCAGAACCTGAAACGGTGAACTGGGACGCACCAGACTCCTGCTGTGAGCCGCACCACACAGAGGTGTGAACCCAGCCTAAAGGTTTTGGGAGTCTTGGAGAAGCAATAAAGATTGGCATGGAAAAACCTATCCTAGGTAATTTACTTTCCCTATATCTTGCTTGGCCAGGGAGCATTGACCAGAATCATGGATTACAAACATACCTGGATTTGACTACTAATGGCCAGATAAGGCATAAGTTCTCTATAGCTGTAGGGTCAGGAGATGCGTGCAAGGGTGTGACATCATCAACATTTGTTTCTTTTTAGTGTGTCTATAGTAACCTAACACAACCAAATGGGACTGATAGTGTCTGCTGGAACTATACAACGTCTCCAGGCCCCTATTGCAAAATGTGGTACTTAGCTGAGCCAACTATTGTATTTCTGGTCCATGTTGTCCATTTGGCCAAAAGAAGGGGGTCTGATTTTGCATACACATGTTCTTAGCATACTCTTGTTCATATGAACATTCATTAAAATACAAGACTATTTCCATTTGGACTAAAATACACCCTCCATAAGAAATCTACGGCCATACCAGGCCTGCGATGATGTGTCTGCAAGTAGCTGGTGTGTCCTGGTATAACACAGGCTGAGGAGAGACCTGCCCAGCTTTTTGATGACTATAATTGTGCTACAAAACTCCTGCTGAGTTCCCAAATCTAGCTTAGAATGTTGGCAGCAAGGAAAAGCTTTGATCTCATTAATTAATGCCACGTGGCCAGGTATGAAGCACTGTTGAACACCCTCTGAACAGTTTCCAGAAAGCAGTGGGGGGAGACTGTTTTTTTTTAAATAAAACCACTAAGCACCATTTTCTCCTAGCCTCTCAATATAACATAACCCAATGTCACTTCAGAAAAATGATCTTTCTATGAAAAAATACTACTTTTTTGCCTCAAACAGTAAGGCACATGTGGAAGAATTCAAATAATTAGGACTTTTGTGTGGCCACAACTTGTAGTTACTATATAACAGCTAAGCAAATCCGAACCTAGAGAAAAAGCTCCATTTACATACAGCTCTTCTGCTGGAATACAATGAGAAATGTATGAAGCACTAATAATCAATTTTGTAGGCAGATTACAGGCAGTTGCAGTCTAAATTCTCTACTGCAGTTGCCCTTGTCTGCAGCAGCAATGCAGAGGGGAGGGGAAGTTAGGAGAAGCTATGCTTTTCTATGATTTTCTCAGTTGCTCAGGCAGTGATTTGGTTGGATGTACATGCCCCATGTGACCCTGGTGGCCATCTTGGATCAGGCAGAGTCTTTATGTGAGTGGACCCCCATCTGAGAGGAACAGTGATAGTGATAGGGAAAGGTTCTGGTGGAGTAGGGTGAGAGCAGGGACTGCATCTACCTTCTCAGGAAGCTTCCCATTTGGGTCAGACCGGCTAGGCCACACTTCGCTCCTTGTGGCAGATGCTGTCAGTATCCCTGAGTCTCCTTACCGCAGTCATTTCGGTACTTGGTACACCGGGCCTGTTTGTGCTGTTGACTTTCAATTTGTTTCAATACAATGTTTTTTTTCTAACCGGGAGTCTGAGTGCTTTCTGCCTGCCACCATGCTGCACCTACCCAACAAGATACTGCTTGTTCAGCTGCTCTGTCAGGTTAGCAGGGCAGATGAGTGAGACAGCAATTGCACACCCATACATCTCGACATTAGAAGCTGAGAAGGAGAGACAACTTGGCAAGAAAAAGAGGTGTAGCACGCCATGGCAAAAAGTGGGTGTGGTTAACCACTTAAATACAGGGCACTTCCCCCCTTCCTGCCCAGGACAATTTTCAGCTTTCAGCGCTGCCACACTTTGAATGACAATTGTGTGGTCATACAACACTGTACCCAAACAAAATTTTTATCATTTTCCTCCCACATATAGAGCTTTCTTTTGGTGGTATTTGATCACCACAGAGTTTTTATTTGTTGCTAAACAAACTAAAAAAGATCAAAAAGTTTTTCTTTGTTTCTGTTATAACATTTTGTTTTCTCCTTCACTGATGGGCACTGATGAGGCTGCACTAATGGGCACTGATGAGGTGGCACTAAAGGGCACTGATGAGGAGGCACAAATATGTAGAATTGATGGGCACTGATAGGCGGCACTGATATGCAGCACTGATGGGCACCGATAGGCTACACTGATGGACACTGATAAGTGGCACTGATAGGTGGCACTGATAGGCAGGACTGATGGCCACTAATAGGTGGCACTAAGAGGAGGCACTGATGGGCACTGATAGGTGGCACTGATGGGCACCAATAGATGGCACTGATACTCAGCACTGATGAGGAGGTACTGACAGGCATTACTGATGGGCACTGATTGGCACTTTGATGAGCACTGATTGGCGATTTGGGTGGGAACTCATTGGGATTTGGGTGGGCACCTCTGATGGGGGCTGTGCTGATAATCAATGTGCTGATTATCATTGCACACCCCTCTGACAGGAGAGCCACCGATCGACCCATTTAGGATAACTGAACCACTTCCCGGCCGTCATTCTGCTATAGGCCAGGCGGGAAGTGGTTAAATTCCTCTGAATTCTGGGTTTGGCCTAAAGGAACATAGTTAATATAATCCAAGCCAAATCACAGTACACACTGCAAGCATATGTCGCAGTTCTTTTACCAAACAAAATACTCCTTAACTTCTGTACTAATATATATTTTCACAGATGTACATAAAACTAAAGGATCATTTTTTAAAAGCAATACAGAACTAACAGAGCTAACGTTTTGTCTGAGCTGACTGTAAAAAAGACCTTCAATAAAATAGCCAGAGACTACTTACAACTGACAACTATTGAGAAAATGTTATACTTTGTAATGTGTAAATCTAACACAAATCATCTTATTTCCCCCACCCCAAATCTCCCCTCCCAGTGCAATTCCTCTTCCCCCAGCATACATCCCCCACCTCCCCCTCTAAAGGAAATATTGAAGTGGGGTAATTTTACAAATAGTTAAGACTTAACCTGTAATGCCGCATACACACGATTGGAATTTCCGACCACAAATGTTCGATGTGAGTTTGTTGTTGGAAGTTCCGACTGTGTGTAGACTCATCAGACATTTCGTGTCGGAATTTCCGACAACAGATGTTTGAGAGCTGGATCTCAAATTTTACGACAACAAAATCCGTTGTCGTAAGCGTGTGTGGACAATTCCGACGCACAAAATTCCATGCATGCTCTGCATCAAGTATGAGACAGAAGCGCTCGGTCTGGTAAAACTAGTGTTCGTAATGGAGATAGCACATTCGTCACGTTGCTAATTTTTTAATCCTTTAATGCGCATTCTCTTCTTCTTTATAATGCTAGAATAATGAAGTTGTTTTGCTGCTGATATTCACACAGTTTTGACAAACTGATTTTTTATTATTTCTCGTGATCTCCTGAATAATCTTTATTTTTTTTTTCGTCAGATCTCCAGAATAATGTTTCTATTTTTTTTTATAGTGATCTCCTTTTTTTTTTATCAAGGTCTCCTGATTTTTTTTTAATGTTTTTTTTATAGTGATCTCCATAATATTTTTTTTTGTTTTGTGTGTCAAGTTACTACAACACATTATTATCTTGTATTTTTTAACCTCAAGGAGATTGGTTGGTGTTGGTGTCCCTTGTTAATTTGACATTGTCTTTTTGACATGTACCTGCCTACTCACAAACTGTCCTAAAACACATAGCCAAGTATTTGTGAAAAAAAACTAGACATTTATTAGGTGTCCTAACAAAATAAAGAGGAAGGCAACGCTGGATAAACTGTTAAAATTGCCGAAGCCTTTGTACCCCAGGGCAGACATCAATTATTTGAAAGGCCAAATTGGTAGCCTGAGGAGTCCATTCAATAGGGAGCACAATCCGATCCAGGACTCCAAGAGTCTTACAACAGCCTGCGTCTTTTGCCAGACCAGACCGAACCCAGGCCATTACACTCTTGTCTTCCTTCCACGCTTCCTTCCAGGCTGTGGCTGTGGTGTTGGAGTTGTGGCAGGAGGTGGAGGAGGAGTATGGTCCAACTCACATACGTGACTTTTTTTGTGAGTTCGCCCATCACCCCCCTATTTAGGGCCTGATACATGACTTCCTCACAAATGAGGCATTGGCCCACCTCCATTTCCTGCAATTTGCTGGCTGCCATGCAGGCATAGGTCTCTTGAAGATTGGGGTGGTTCTGAGGGCTGCAGTATTCTGCCGAATCAAAGAAAGCGCTGACTCCTCCACATTACTCCTGTCGTGAATAATCAGTCAGAATAAGTTGTGCCTTTTTAAGGACAGGTTTCCCGCACAATAATTATCATTGAGTAATTTTTAACGAAGATATTTTTAAGATACAAAATCAATCTATATGACACAGTCTATGCTTGTGAAACTTATTCACGGAGACGTGTGGGCATACAAAACAGTTATTTATTGGTAAACAAACACAAATAATCACATGAAATTAAGATAACGATTGCGTTACATGAACGTCTTGAAAATCAATAAAAACACTTGCAAAATGGGCGTACCGTCCCTTTGACATAATACCACCATGATAACTTCTCGGTAGAATCAATAACCTGGTGAACTTGACAACTAAACAGAACGTCTGTATTTCACACGTGCAACCGTTACTTTGCTGCAGGTAAGTAAGTGGTTAAAATTGTGAAATAAATTAGACGTTTGTTTTGTCAATAAATGTGTCAACTAAGCAAAAAGAAAAATATAATGAAAAATTTGAATCTTTAGAGAAAAATCTACAAGGCGGTTATTGATTCGGGAGCATGATTATCAATTGAATAATATTCAATACATCAATATTTGAGAGAACATATCAATATTTGAGAGAACATACAAGATAAAATCAACATGACATAATTACCCATTCCAGGATGGCTACTGTTCCTATCGGCTGGTTACCAGACTTAAGATGGCTGCCGTAGTTTCAAAATGGATACTCTTAAAAAGGATTTACTTCTTGTGACCTCCGAGTTCTAAGTATTAGGTGTTGAGGAATCTTCATGATTGTAAAGATATGTATTCATGCATGGTGCATGAGTGTCCGCCTGGGAGTGTGTGTGTCTCCCAGTGTCCCCCCTCAGGGTGGATCCCTGAGCTCTCCCCCTGAGCTCTCTTCTTTCCTTCCTCCTGTGTCCCTTTCTACCATCTTACTTGCCTCTAAATACCATTTCAGATAATAAGACCATAAAAATTATAATGGCTCTGCCCAAAAGGACGTGGCCACTTCCCATTGGGTTAGGAGACTTAATTATTAACCTTCTCTGGAAATTTAGTGAGTTCAAATAATACCACCTTCAACCACCAGGTGTCTCATATGTGTTTTGAGTCCATCCTTTAAGTTAATACATTCTATTTTCATAAGGTGTATAATGGTAAGGATAGTATATACTTTTAAATATTCTGATAATCGGTCTAATGTAAAATACACTCAGTATAATCTTGATTAATCACTATTACATAAACTGGTTATATCTGTATCTCTATAAATGTATGTCTATACAGACTGGTCTATCTAGGAAATACACACATTGTTATATATATTAATCAATACTACACTGATTATCTATATGTATACCTGTATAACTTCTGGTATCTCCACTGCATATTTGTTTATCTAAGCATAGGCTCCAATCTTATATAATTATAATCATAATATATGTTTTTCCTAATACTAATTTGTTACTTAAAACACTTCTACTTATAAAATCACACTTTCATATAGATTTTCTTCATAGCAAAGTTGTTGGGTCCGCAGATGCCAACATTATAATGTCTCTGTGACCTACAATGTCATAGATAGTTTGAAATGACTTATAATAACCTTATAGATACTTTTAAAATATTTTTGACTGGCACAATATTCAACTCTCTCTAACGTGTTGAGATGGACCTTGAACACTCTCACTGGGTGTTTAGAAATGACTTGTTTGTCTAAACCATCCTAAAAGTTCATACAATGAGTTTTGTTAGCCAAGGTGTTAGCTATTTAAACAGTCCTTCACTTGAACACAATAGGCTTAGGCTAGGTGAGGCTATTTCTAATGTGAGAATTGTCCGTATAATCTTGACTCCTATTTTCTTTTGTTTATTCACTAAGACCATGTAAATATCTCCTTGTTTTGTGACAAGAGCAGTCTTTGTTCCAACAGTTTCCTTTACAATACATGCTTGTAAAAGTCTTCAATATTTGAAGTAGTAGAGAAAGACTTGGTCAAACATGAGAATTTCAATTTTGTCCTAAAGGTCTCCAAAAGGGCAACAGTTCAATTATTTAACATCACAGTTCATCTGCTTTTTGAGGCCTAAGCATCTCTCATGTTTCTGCCAGTAAATATAAAATATATTTCTTTATGAATTCACAACACTCCCCTTCCTGGGCCTTTTTGTTGGCAGGCGGAGGGGAGGAACCTGAAATTCGGTCAGGCTACTGGGCACGGTCACCTCCTGGCTACCACTTTCCACACCCTCCTCCTGGCTGAGACTTTCCTGTGTATGGGACATAGTTTTAGTTTTTTAGTTTTTTTTTAGTTTTTTGGTCATCAATCACACACAATTTAGAGCTCATGACTGTTACAAATTGAATGTTAACAAATAGAAAAGACTATCCTTCTGACCCCAGTATTTGTCCTTCTTGTCCCAATCATTTTTGGCTACTACTGTCTATTGATATGTAAACCACTTTGTTAAATCAGAAATTAGTGATCAATAATAACACCTAGTTAACATCATTAATTTTAGACAAGAAATATAATGAACAATGCTATACCTGGCTCAAGCTGGGCTCCTCCACATCTTCCTGGGTGGACTTCTAAAGCCGCATCTGAGATGGAAGGAAGAGTGGAAGGAAGGGTTGAGAGTGATGGCCCGATTTCAGTCTGGTCTGACAAAAACCGCAGTCTGTCATAGTACCACAGCCTGGGGACATAAACGTCACCTGCTGCTGCTCCTGATCTCATGGAATCCTGGACCTTTTTGCGCTCCCTTTTATATGTGCTCCTCAGGCCACCAATTTTGCACCTCAAATAGGGGATAGTTGCCGTGGGAATCACCGGCTTCACCAATTCCAGCAATTGATCCAGCGCTGCCTTCCTCTTTATTTTATTATTATAAAAAGGTGTTTGACCTGCCACAGACAGGGCAGCTCCCTGTATTTATCAATGAAGTTGGGGAGGAAGTCATGATCGTTGAATCTATCCATTTTATCTGCAAGACACAACACAAGACAAACCCTAATGTCAGGCTAAACTCTCCTAATCTTGTCTCAATATAGGCCTCAATCTATAAGCAGTATAGGCCACTGATGCCCCAAGTTAAAATTGTACCTTCGTTAACACGATCGGCGCTTACGCTACTTCATCCTCCGCTCACAGACCGTATGTACGACACACACGCGTTACGCTTTATATACACTGTGCATGCTTGAAACCCCGCCCCTGACCTTCTTTCTAGTATATTCCCCGTTCCTTCTCTTTCTGTGCAGTGGGAGAGCACATGGCGGAGACAGAGCAGGTGCATGAGAGTAGCAGCAATGAGGAGGAAAGCCCGGAGCCACAAATGTCATGATCCAGGAGATTTAAGGCCTCAAATATGTCCTTTGGTGAAATGGTGGAGATGGTGGACATCTTGAAGAGGGCTGACTATGACGGAAAATATGGACCGTACAGAAACCCAAATGTGAGAAAGGCCAAACTCATGACTAAATTTTGAAAAGTCTGCAGAAGAATTTTGGGGTATGACGATCCAAGGATCAACTGAGGAGACGATGGTTGGACCTCAAATTGAGGGAGCAGGATCAGTACAGAAGAATCAAGAGAGTGCTGCAAAAAAGTGTTTTGTCGTGTGTTCCTGTTATTATTATTACTTCAGTGCTGCTCCATGTGCTTTTCTTTATGTTGTACAGTTTAAAATGGCAAGTTTCAGGTTTGTGGGCACAGTAATCGTTCGTAGGAAACATTGTTCCTTCACTCACTAATACAATATTTTTGTCAGGTGCAGGTTAACTACATTTGTTCAGGCTTATTTGTATTAAAAGAAGTTTGTTGTCTAGATGGATTTGTAACTAGAATGAAATGCAAACTTGATTCAGTGTAAAGAGAGGACACTCAGCAGCTGTTTACACATCTGGACGCAGGAGCACTAGTGTGGGACACCAGAACACCCTTTTTAGGGTGTCCCACACAGGTGCTCCAGTGGATACTAGGGGTGTCTCCATGTGGGAAACTTTACCAAAAAAGTAAGTATTACAGCTTGAAGAAAGGGAGAAAATCATGTCTTCAGCTTGGAACTCTGCCAAAACAGACAATTGTACAACACTTCAAGCAATATCTCATATTCATATTTCTTGCCTCAAATATCTGTGTGCTAAGTATACCTTTTTTTTATTCACATAAGGGAGAAAAGACTCGGGACATCAGAGGACACCAGGGACCCCCAACCTCCTAAAGAAGGGGGAGGTCACCACACCACAACCTGAGGATGTGGAGGGAGGAGAGGTTCATGACGTGGTTGAAATAGTGATCACAACAGGTGAGTGTCTGTGACCACAGCTTCAGGTAATTCAGGTAATATGCCTGCATATTTATAATACATGGTCTGTTTTATTTTTTTTAGGTGATGTGGATGTTGTGGAAGAAGAAACTCATTTCACAAGTGCAAGTGCACACGTCCTCATCTGGGAGATCATAGTGTGCAATTGTGATTTAGAAAAGATAAAGGAAAACATCAACAAAAAATGAAGAACATCATTGATGTTTTAGGCAGAATCTAAAACACACAAAAATTGTACCATTTTGTCGAGGACTTTTTTATTTTAATTCAAGTTTAAAAGTATTTTAAAAGCCAAATTTTGAAGATGCACACAGTGTGCCAACATGTGTTATCTGCCATCACGGGATATCAAGGAACGCGTTTTGGGGGTGTAACCCCTTCCTCGCAACTCAAGTAGGTGAGAGGAAGGGGTTGCACCCCTGAAACACGTCCATTGATCCCCCATGATGGGAGCTAGCACATGTTGACATTAGGCATGGGATCAGGAGGGAAACCCACATTTTCACTCCCATTTTGTGTGCATCTTTAAAATTTGGCTTTTACAGGGGTGACATCACCCCATCTGATGAAGGCAAGATAAACACAGTTTTAACATACTAATGTCTGATATTGCTTTCACTTTTTCAAAGTTGAACTTTGTAAGTTCCTGAGTTGTGTATGTTATGGTTTTAAACATGCCTGTTTAACCAAAAAAAGGATATTTATAATGTCAACCATAAAAATGTTATACACCAAAGATGTTGGTTTGTTCAAAAACCCTTTTCTAACACACATGTGAATGTGCACAGAGTAAAATGTTTTACACTAAACAATGTGTGGCTTCTTCTTTCAATGCTCAATACCAGTTTTTGGTGTAAGTTGGTGTTTACAGTGATTTTACCAACAAAAACAATGTGTGTGTAGCAGACCCACAGCATAATAATTAGCTGAAGAAGAGATTGTCACCTCATGTATCAAATAAATTACATTTGCACTATTGAAGAAAATGTCCAAAAAGAAAAGCCCATTGGAGAACCTAGGAGACAGCTAAAAGAAACACAAGCAAGCCATCAAATGAAATATTAGTTCATTTTAAATTAAAAATGTATTTGAAAAATGTTTTTTACATTTGCTGGCATATCAATGACCCCCACATAGTTCATAGCATTTTTCCTTAGGAAATTGTGCAAAATGCAGCAGGCAAGCACTATATGGCGAGTTTATATTCCGCCATGTGTATGGGTGTTAGAAATAGGCGGAACCGGCTGGCCATTATACCGAAAGCATTCTTCACCACTCTTCTGGCTCCGGTAGTTAAAAACCCTTTGGTCCAGGGTGAGGGTCCTCTTTAGGAAATGGCCTAATGAGATGGTCACCTAGCCCAAACACTTCATCAGCGACTAACACAAATGGAAGACCAGCCACATTGTCTTCCACAGGTGGCAAGCCCAAGCCACCATTCTGGAGCCGTCTGTAAAAAAACTCCGTCTGGGCGATGACTCCACCATCCGACATCTAGCCACAGTCTGCCATTCCTATGGGGTTGAAGGAAACTGTGGAGTCAAACAAGAAAAAAAAAAATTGTATTTTTGCACATAAACATTGCAAGCAGATTAGACACAAAAATTATTGACCGACATAACTATAACATTTATTTTAAGGAGTATTTAAAGACAAAAGTATAAGGTACACTTATCAGATTCCTCCTCCCCACTGATGGCCCAGTGAAAAAATGTTATGGTGGGGGGAGATGTTTTGGACAGGTAACCCTCTCCACTTCATTGAGAGCTGAATGCATAAATAATGTGTGTTACTTTGGCCAGCCCCTCGTTACTTACACTATTGGCAGCCCACTGGACAGGTAAGAAGTGTCATAATACAAAAAATATGAATACACACTGTCCAAATTGAAGCACAATTTTACACTCTGCGATTACATATCACTTGCACTATGCATGAATTTAAGGACAAAAATAACATTTGTACACATTTTAGGGGGGTGTTTAGGGTAAAGCACTACAATGGAGCTGACAAAATACATTGTTAAGTGACTAGGCTAGGTGTGTGTGGGCCCAGGATAGCATGCTGGGGAGGTTAGTGAAGGCAAATATGCATGAAGGACAAAAAGGGAGCATTAAAAGCTTTCAGCATGCATGAGGACAAAGAGGACATTCACAGCATATTACAATCATGGTATTTAGGGAATGATGAATTAAATCCAATACATTAGCAGACATTAAATACATAGAATGTGATGTTAAAGGATAAAACTTACCTTTATATAGTCCTTCTGCAGGACCTGTATGATGGCAGAACAGGTCTCTGGAACAATGATTCCCAGAGCCTGGGAGGAGATGCCTGTCGAGAACTTGATGTCCTGCAGACTTCTCCCCGTCGCCAAGTACCGCAAGGTGGCGACCAGCCTATGTTCCGGAGTGATGTCTTGCCGCATGCAGGTATACTGCTTGGTAACACAGGGGGACAGCAAAGCCAACAGACGGTGAAAAATGGGGTCCGTCATCCGGAGATAATTCCTGAAATCATCAGGATTATTCTCCCGCAACAAAGGCATGTGCGAGAATTGGTCACGCTGGAGCCACCAATTCTTGGTCCATGAACTCCTCCTCCCCCTGTTCATAGACTGGGCTTGGGTCAAAGTAAGAACCCCAACACCAAGCCCCTGCATAGCACAAACTCTATGACAAGTACGTAAACGCAACATGGCTTCAAAACGGTTGGCTGGTCAGAGCGAACGAACAGAACGCACTGAAAATCAGAAAGGCCTGAGAAGAGCGAGCTGAAAATCAGAAACGAGCAGACAAGAACGCACTGAAAAAATAGATACAAACTGACTACATGCACTGAAAAACAGATACGAACCCACAAGCACAAACTGAAGAGCAGTAACGAACTGAAAAGCACAAGGCTGAAAAGCGCCAATCGTATCTCACCAAACTTCTACTAACACAAGATTAGCAGAAGAAGCCCAAAAGGTGGCGCACTGGCTATTGTTCTTCCTTTTTCTAGTCCTGTTGTACGTGTTGTATGTCAGCGTGTTCTTGCCGATCGGAATTTCCAACAACATTTGTGCGACCGTGTGTATGCAAAACAAGTTTCAGTCAACATCCGTCAGAAATAAATCCATGGTTTGGTTGTCGGAAATTCAGATCGTCTGTACGCGGCATAACACTGTCATGGTATTTCAGACATTCCTTCTGTTCAATGTTTAATATTACAGATACAGTGTTTTCTTAATTCAGTGGTCAGTAATAGGGATGGGCCGAACACCCCCCAGTTCGGTTCGCACCAGAACATACCGAACAGGCAAAAAATTTGGCAGAACACAAGAACACCGTGCTCATTTTAACCACTTCAGCCCCGGAAGGTTTTACCCCCTTCCTGACCAGAGCACTTTTTACAATTCGGCACTGCGTCGCTTTAACTGCTAATTGCGCGGTCATGCAATGCTGTACCCAAACGAAATTTGCGTCCTTTTCTTCCCACAAATAGAGCTTTCTTTTGATGGTATTTGATCACCTCTGCCGTTTTTATTTTTTGCGCTATACACGGAAAAAGACCGAAAATTTTGAAAAAAAATGAGATTTTCTACTTTTTGTTCTAAAAAAAATCCAATAAACTGAATTTTAGTCATACATTTAGGCCAAAATGTATTCGGCCACATGTCTTTGGTAAAAAAAATGTCAATAAGTGTATATTTATTGGTTTGCGCAAAAGTTATAGCGTCTACAAACTAGGGTACATTTTCTGGAATTTACACAGCCTTTAATTTATGACTGCCTATGTCGTTTCTTGAGGTGCTAAAATGGCAGGGCAGTACAAAACCCCCACAAATGACCCCATTTTGGAAAGTAGACACCCCAAGGAATTTGCTGAGAGGCATGTTGAGCCCATTGAATATTCATTTTTTTTGTCCCAAGTGATTAAATAATGACAACAAAAAAAAAAAATTACAAAAAGTTGTCACTAAATGATATATTGCTCACACAGGCCATGGGCATATGTGGAATTGCACCCCAAAATACATTTAGCTGCTTCTCCTGAGTACGGGGATACCACATGTGTGGGACTTTTTGGGAGCCTAGCCGCGTACGGGGCCCCGAAAACCAATCACTGCCTTCAGGATTTCTAAGGGCGTACATTTTTGATTTTACTCCTCACTACCTATCACAGTTTTGAAGGCCATAAAATGCCCAGATGACATAAAACCCCCCCAAATGACCCCATTTTGGAAAGTAGACACCCCAAGCTATTTGCTTTGAGGCATGTTGAGTCCATGGAATGTTTTATATTTTGACACAAGTTGCGGGAAAGTGACAAATTTTTATTTTTTATTTTTTTTTTGCACAAAGTTGTCACTAAATGATATATTGCTCACACAGGCCATGGGCATATGTGAAATTGCACCCCAAAATACATTTAGCTGCTTCTCCTGAGTATGGGGATACCACATGTGTGGGACTTTTTGGGAGCCAAGCCGCGTACAGGACCCCGAAAACCAATCACCGCCTTCAGGATTTCTAAGGGCGTACATTTTTGATTTTACTCCTCACTGCCTATCACAGTTTCGGAGGCCATGGAATGCCCAGGTGGCACAAACCCCCCCAAATGACCCCATTTTGGAAAGTAGACACCCCAAGCTATTTTCTGAGAGGCATGGTGAGTATTTTGCAGCTCTCATTTGTTTTTGAAAATAAAGAAAGACGAGAAAAAAAAATTTTTTTTTTCTTTTTTCAATTTTCAAAACTTTGTGACAAAAATGAGGTCTGCAAAATACTCACTATACCTCTCATCAAATAGCTTGGGGTGTCTACTTTCCAAAATGGGGTCATTTGGGTTTTTTTTTTGCCACCTGGGCATTCCATGGCCTCCGAAACTGTGATAGGCGATGAAGAGTGAAATCAAAAATTTACGGCCTTAGAAAGCCTGAAGGCGGTGCTTGGTTTTCGGGGTCCCGTACGCGGCTAGGCTCCCAAAAAGTCTCACACATGTGGTATCCCCGTACTCAGGAGAAGCAACAGAATGTATTTTGGGGTGTAATTTCACATATTCCCATGGCATGTTTGAGCAATATATCATTTAGTGACAACTTTGCGCAAAAAAAAATAAAAAAAATAAAAAATTGTCTCTTTCCCGCAACTTGTGTCACAATATAAATTCGTCCATGGACTCAACATGACTCTCAGCAAATAGCTTGGGGTGTCTACTTTCCAAAATGGGGTCATTTGGGGGGTTTTGAACTGTCCTGGCATTTTATGCACAACATCTAGAAGCTTATGTCACACATCACCCACTCTTCTAACCACTTGAAGACAAAGCCCTTTCTGACACTTATTGTTTACATAAAAAAATAATTTTTTTTTGCAAGAAAATTACTTTGAACCCCCAAACATTATATATTTTTTTTAAAGCAAATGCCCTACAGATTAAAATGGTGGGTGTTTCATTTTTTTTTTTTAAACAGTATTTGCGCAGCGATTTTTCAAATGCATTTTTTGGGGAAAAAACACACTTTTTTACATTTTAATGCACTAAAACACACTATATTGCCCAAATGTTTGATGAAATAAAAAAGATGATCTTAGGCCGAGTACATGGATACCAAACATGACATGCTTTAAAATTGCGCACAAACGTGCAGTGGCGACAAACTAAATACATTTTTAAAAGCCTTTAAAAGCCTTTACAGGTTACCACTTTAGATTTACAGAGGAGGTCTACTGCTAAAATTACTGCCCTCGATCTGACCTTCGCGGCGATACCTCACATGCATGGTGCAATTGCTGTTTACATTTGACGCCAGACCGACGCTTGCGTTCGCCTTAGCGCGAGAGCAGGGGGGACAGGGGTGCTTTTTTTTTTTTTTTTTTTTTTTTTTTCTTTATTATTATTATTATTTTTTTATCTTATTTTTAAACTGTTCCTTTCATTTTTTTTTTTTTTTTTTTATTGTTATCTCAGGGAATGTAAATACCCCCTATGATAGCAATACGTAGTGACAGGTACTCTTTTTTGCAAAAATTGGGGTCTATTAGACCCTAGATTTCTCCTCTGCCCTCAAAGCATCTGACCACACCAAGATCGGTGTGATAAAATGCTTTCCCAATTTCCCAATGGCGCTGTTTACATCCGGCGAAATCTAAGTCATAAAATGCTTGTAGCTTCCGGTTTCTTAGGCCATAGAGATGTTTGGAGCCACTCTGGTCTCTGATCAGCTCTATGGTCAGCTGGCTGAATCACCGGCTGCATTCTCAGGTTCCCTGTTGAGACAGGAGAGCCAGAGAAAAACACGGAAGACGTTGGGGGGGGGGCATTCCCTCCCACTGCTTGTAAAAGCAGTCTAGAGGCTAATTAGCCGCTAGGATTGCTTTTACATGAAAGCTGACCGCTGGCTGAAAAGAATGATACCAAGATGATACCTAAATCTGCAGGCATCATTCTGGTATAACCACTCAAAGTCGTGAATGGCGTACCTGAAGACAAAAAAATGGTTAACAATAAAGCACAGTAAACGGTAAGGTATAAAAAATTGCATACCTGAAAAGCAAACATGATAAAACATAATAACAATAAAACATTGCAGAATAGAATACAGTAAAAAAGAGCAGAACAATAGAGAGAGAGAATAGAGAGAGAGAAAGAACAATAAAACGACAACTATTTTTTTTTTATTTTATATTTTTGTATGTTTTTTTTTTTTACACTTTTTTTTGTAACTAACTTTTATAACTGTAACCGGTTCCAGGTTCGGGTCTCTCAAAATGCGATGGCATCTTGGGAGACCCAGTGAAAGTGTGCCTAGTATGTGCAATGCTGTACCCTACGCTAATAGTCAACTAGTGCATGGTAGCGTTCAAAACATTCACCAATGCAAAGACCAGGATTGTCAGGACAGGAGGGACAATAATAGCGGGTGTCACACCTATATCCATGCTTGCTGCAGACACGACATCTTTTTTGGGGGGGTTCGTTGGGTAGGGGTACTCGGGAGGACATAAAAATGCCTCTCATGCAGCCGACTGCATTTGGTTGGGGATGTGAATGGGGGAAGTACGGGCGCTGCAGAAGCGGTGGATTCCCAATTAGGATTGGCGAATGCACCAGGAAGGGCATTATGGGCACGACGGGCCTGTGTTTGTCTTTTTGGTGGCAGCGGGACACTACTTGTACTTGCCACCTCACCAGCTTGAACTGCACTTATGGGACTCGCCACGTCACCAAGTGTTACTGCAGTGCTGGTATGACTACGACCGGGGTGTACTAGGCCGCTGGCGCTTGCCAGTTCCCCAAAACGCTACCAAAAAAACTGTTAGCGATCGCAGGGATCAGGCCTGACTCTGCGAACGCTGCAGTTATGCGTTTAGTGTTTTGTAAGTGACAGTGATCGATCGATACTGCACTTGGGTGGGCTGGGCTGGGCCGGGCGGAGGGGCAAAACGCAGGTGCTAGCAGGTATCTGGGCTGATCACGCTAACACTGCGTTTGTGGGAACCCTAAACTGCTGGGGACGCTAGTATAGATCTGATCAGATCAGATATTGATCCGATCAGATACTATACCACTAAGGGAGGCGTATGCTGCGTGCGTGGGTGTTAGCGGTACTGGCGCTAACCTGACGCTGCCTGGGGCTGGTGCTTGCCAGTTCACCAAAACGCTACCAAAAAAACTGTTAGCGATCGCAGGGATCAGGCCTGACTCTGCGAACGCTGCAGTTATGCGGTTAGTGTTTTGTAAGTGACAGTGATCGATTGATACTGCACTTGGGTGGGCTGGGCTGGGCCGGGCGGACGGGAAAAACGCAGGTGCTAGCAGGTATCTGTGCTGATCCCGCTAACACTGCGTTTTTGGGAACCCTAAACTGCTGGGGACGCTAGTATAGATCTGATCGGATCAGATATTGATGCGATCAGATACTATACCACTAAGGGAGGCGTATGCTGCGTGCGTGGGTGTTAGCGGTACCGGCGCTAATCTGACGCTGCCTGGGGCTGGTGCTTGCCAGTTCACCAAAACGCTACCAAAAAAACTGTTAGCGATCGCAGGGATCAGGCCTGACTCTGCGAACGCTGCAGTTATGCGTTTAGTGTTTTGTAAGTGACAGTGATCGATCGATACTGCACTTGGGTGGGCTGGGCCGGGCGGAGGGGCAAAACGCAGGTGCTAGCGGGTATCTGGGCTGATCCCGCTAACACTACATTTTCGGGAACCCTAAACTGCTGGGGACGCCAGTATATCAGGGGGCTAAACCTTTATTCGGTAATAAACGGCGGGTGCCCTGACACTATAAAACATAAACAAACTAACCAGCGTCACCCGTAACGGTTATACGGTGATCAGTGGTGAAAGGGTTAACTAGGGGGCAATCAAGGGGTTAAAACATTTATTAGATAGTATATGGGGGTCCCTGTCGCTATAAAACACTGACGGCGAACCTAAATATTTACCTCCCTAACTAGCGTCACCAGCGACACTAATACACCGATCAGAAAAATGATCGCTTAGCAACACTGGTGACGGGGGGTGATCAAGGGGTTAAAACTTTATTAGGGGGGTTAGGGGGGTATCCTAGACCTAAAGGGGGCCTAACACTCACTACCCTAACACACTAACTGTCACAAACTGACACTATGCAGTAATCAGAAAAAAAAAAAAAAAAAAAACCTGCTTTGTGTCAGTTTGTGACAGGGGGGGGGGTGATCGGGGGGGGGGGATCGGGGGGCGATCGGGGGGGGGATCGGGGTGTAATGTGTGCCTGGCATGTTCTACTGTGTGTGTGTGTTGTGCACTCACATTCCAGTCTTCTCTCCTCGGCCCGGAACGGAAAATACCGAGCCGAGGAGAGATGACATCATTTCCTCTGCCTCTGTGTACAATACAGAGGCAGGGAAATGATCCCATTGGCTGGGAGCGATCGCGAGGGGGGGGCCACGAATGGATGGCCTCCCCCTCACCACCGATCGCCGGGGGACATTTGCCGACCGCCGCAGGCACCGGGGGGGGGTCCGATCGGACCCCCCACCCGCGGGCAGGCAGGGACGTACAGGTAAGCCCTTTTGCCTGCCCGTGCCGCTTTGTCGACGTACATCGTCGTGCGGCGGTCGGCAAGTGGTTAAAGGCTTATATGCAAGTTATTGTCTTAAAAAGTGTTTGAGGACACAGGTCCTGCCCCAGGGGACATGTATTAATGCAAAAAATTTTTTTAAAACGGACGTTTTTTCGGGAGCAGTGATTTTTTTAAATGCTTAAAGTGAAACAAAAAAAATTAAATATTCCTTTAAATATCATGCCTGGGGGGTGTCTATAGTATGCCTGTAAAGCGGCGCAGTTTTCCCATATTTAGAACAGTACCATTTCGCAAAAAAAGTTTAAAAATGTTAAAAAAAAACAAGACACAGCTTGGAACAAGTCCTTTATTAAAAAATAAAAAAATAAAAATGTCCCACGAAGTTCATTCGTCTTCTTCTATCGCTCTGCCGACAGGCCAGAAAAAACCCCCCCAAAAAAACGATTCGCCTCCATGGGAAGCTCCCACCGTATGACGCTTAAGAGCCTTTGACATTCTTACATAACTGAGGGCGGGGCCACACTGTGACCTACCCGGGTGACCCCGCCCCCTCTGACGCACGGGGACTTCCCCATGGCTTCCCCTGGCGTGAAAGGGGGGCGGGCCACCCCGTTACGTCACCGGGTGGCCCCGCCCCCTCTGACACCAGGGGAAGCCATGGGGAAGTCCCCGTGCGTCAGAGGGGGCGGGATCACCCAGGTATGTCACCATGTGGCCCCGCCCTCAGTTATATAAGAACTGTCAAAGGCGCTGAAGCGTCATACGGCAGGAGCCTCCCATGGAGGCGGATCGGCGGCGGGGTTTTTTTCGGTCCGTCATCGGAGAGATAGAAGAAGATGAATGGACTTCGTGGGACATTTTTATTTTTTTATTTTTTAATAAAGGACTTGTCCCAAGCTGTGTCTTGTTTTTTTAACATTTTGACACTTTTTTTGTGAAATGGTATGGGTACAATGTACCTGTTACCATTTTACACAGGGGGGAAGGCCGGGATCTGGGGGTCCCCTTGTTAAAGGGGGCTTCCAGATACCGATAACCACCGGGCAAGGGTTGTGGCGATGAGGCCCTTGTCCCCATCAACCCTCCCCATGTTGAGGGCATGTGGCCTGGTACGGTTCAGGAGGGGGGGCGCTCTCTCGCCCCCCCTCTTTTCCTGCGGCCTGCCAGGTTGCGTGCTCGGATAAGAGTCTGGTATGGATTTTGGGGGGGACCATTTTTTTTTCATTTTGGCGCAGGGTTCCCCTTAAAATCCATACTAGACCTGGAGGGTCTGGTATGGATTTGGGGGGGGAGCCCTACGGCATTTTTTAAAAAAAATTGGCGCAGGGTTCCCCTTAATTTCCATATCATACCCGAAGGGCCTGGTATGGATTCTAGGGGGACCCCACGCAATTTTAAAAAAAATTTTGGTTAGGGGTTCCCCTTAATATTCATACCAGACCCAAAGGGCCTGGTAATAGACAGGGGGGGATCCCATGCTTTTTTTTTCAATGAGTTTTATCTATATTGCTGAGACCTGACAATTCATTACAGCCGCGAGCAGTTTTAAATGACAATTTTTCCTTTAGAAATGTCATTTTGCTGTGGTACTGTTCTAAACATGGAAAAACTGTGCCACTTTACAGGCATACTATAGACACCCCCCAGGCACGATATTTAAAGGAATATTTTATTTTTATTGTTTCACTTTAACCTCCCTGGCGGTATGATTATTTCAGATTTTAGGTGCTGAAAGCGGTACAATTATTTTGCAAGGAAATTTGGCGTTTTATATTGCAGGCCTGTAATTCTTAGGAATAACACACTTAAATCTGTCCAAACAAGAGTCTAGTAGACATCCCGGGTATGATAAAGTTTGAAACACAAAATCATAAATTATAATATAATAAATAACTATAAATAATTATAACAAATAATAATATAATAATAATAAAAATTATTCAATAATGTAATCAAATCAAAAACACTGAAATTTGCTCAGCTGCAGAATTGTCGCTGTCCATACTTTCAGTGTTTGATGACGAATTTCCCCACAAATCACTATTGCTCAATTCTACAAGCGATTCTAATTTATTATCGCTATTTTCTTGCTGGTCTAAAACCACTTTTGACGTAAAGGGACACTTTTTGGTTGCTATGGACAATCTCCAGTTTCCAGGCAGAAAGAACAGTATTTATAATATAAAAGTGCATGCAGGGCAATGGACAAACCACTAGGGACAAAGGGGATGTGTAATTATTTTATACAGTACTGTAATCTGTAAGATTACAGTGTACTGTATGTATTGTGTGTTTTAAATTTTTTGAATTTGGCGCCGAACTCCGTCCCCGTGCGTTGCAACACTCGCAGGGAACGGAGCTCAGCACTTGGCACTGTGAATCGAGCGAGATGACAGCTCGCAGACACAGCGGGGAGACATGGCAGGATCCAGGGGACAAGGTAAATTACTTTGCCTGGATATTGCGATGCGATCCCGAGTCTGGCTCGGGGTTACCGCTTTTGGTACTGAAATTTCACCCAGAGCCAGACTCGGGAATACTGCCAGGGAGGTTAAGCATTAAAAAAAATCACTGCTCCCGGAAAAAAATTTTTGCATTGATACATGTCCCCTGGGGCAGGACCCAGGTCCCCAAACACTTTTTATGAGAATAACTTGCATATAAGCCTTTAAAATGAGCACTTTTGATTTTTCATGTTAGTGTCCCATAGACTTTAACAGTGTTCCAAATTTTCCCTGAACACTGCATATTGTTTGGTGTTCGCAGAACATCCGAACAACCAAAGTTCAGCCCGAACTTACGCTCGGGCCGAACTGTTTGCCCATCCCTAGTCAGTAATAGGCAAATGGTCACTCTTTTAAAATCAGAATAGACAGCTCTTGAGTGTGAAGATTGAAGAAAGTAACACCTAGATGCCAATACACATTTTGGGCTTTGGACACAAAGAAAATGGTTTGCATCAATTTTACAGAATCCCCGACATACTCACAAACCAGTTATATGGGACATGCTTGCGACAGCCATGCAGTGATTGTATTTGCTGGAATCAGACTGACAACGCTGGTGTTGGAAATCCTATCCCCAACCCAGCCATCAGAACCTGCAGGTCCATATAACCCATTAATCTCTCTTCCCAGCAGGTAACGTGCCACCCACAGGGTTGATTGGTCAAGGGTTACAATCCAGCCCACATCCATATCTTAGTAAATTGAGGAGCATGAGATATGGGCGGGGTGATTCGTACAAAGCCTAAACAAGATGAATTGCTAGACCTTAGCATGCTCCTGTCAGCAGGATAAACCATACTGCTTCATCAGTAAATGTTTATTTCTGTATCTTCTCCCCTTATATTTAATAATGAATATAAAAACTTTGCATGGCTTTTTGTCTTTTTTGTTATTTTAGAAATTTTCATCTCTGCACTGCCCGCCTTTAAGATATTGAATTATAAAATTAAAATGAACTGTGGCAAAAATGAACTAGACAGTGCGCTTCCCTACACACCAAAAGGCAACTTATCTAAAACATAACCTTTATTATAAATCATAAAAGGTATGTAAATGACCATAACAGGTATTCCTATAAAGTGAGGTCAATGTCACTATACTGTATATGAACCAAAGCTCTATCTCTATGTGGTAATATTTACATCTACCAACTTAATTGGTAAAACTTCTCTTGATATACACATATAGACACTTTGAGGGTTATTATATCCTCTCACATTCAATAGAAAGGCTCCAGGCTATTTAGAGGATATGTAAATGTAGGGTCTACTCACCAACACCAACCTGTATGAAGAGATGGGGGTACATCTGTCTCTCCTCCCATCTATTAACCACATATAAAAATGAGATGAACGACAAAAAGAGAAAGTATACTAGTAAATATTGTCTTACTGAAGATATGGGTTTATATCTGTCTTCTGCCCTATGAAAATATCTATATCTCAGAAATGTAATACAGGTACACTCATCCATGTGGACACAAACCACCACTAATGAGCCACCTATATCACAAAATGGTAGAAAGGGATTTCTGCCATGTTACAAGGATAAACTCTCTACTTGACTGATTCAGCTGAGGCCCAGTTAATTCAACCAGGCAGACCAGGGCCAAATCCAGAAACTTCTGAGCGTGGCACACCTGACCCAGGGATGGGAACCCCCCACCTCGGCCATGACCTCTGAAGGACTCTCAGCTTCCCTCCTGGCTGAACTCGGGAGACTTATAGAAAGTCTTCAGAAAAATTCTGCCACACCAACTAGCTACAGATATCTCAAACTTCTGGCAAGTCCCCACCCCTTAGGGGGAGAATGACTTGGACACCTGGATCAACCTAGATATTCAAGAAGTTGAGGAGTGGGAGGTGGCTGACACTATCAAAAGACAGAGAGATTGAGAGTCTACAGGCCTCAGTTTCAGATGTGATCTGGAGCCTGAAAAAGGATGACCAGGGGTGCACTGTATCTGAATACCTGGAGGTCCCCCAAGAAATGTATGGGAAAGTTAAGAACTGCACTAAGCTGATTTACCTTTTTTGAGCATGCCTACCAGCGAGAGAACGATAAGCTATTTAGGCGGCTAGACAAAATTCTCCACCAGGTAATAGTGAAGAGTGGCATGGAAGCCAAAGCAACCAGTAAAGCTTTATGGTTGCAAGTAGGGTTGTCCCGATACTAGTATCGGTATCGGCACCAATACCGAGCATTTGCCCAAGTACTTGTACTCGGGCAAATGCTCCCGATGCTTCCCCCGATACCTGGAAGTCAGCTGTGATCGGTGCGTGGGGGAGTTACAAGATTCTCCCCTCGCGGCTTTCAGCGGCTTTAGTGACATACAGCGGTAATCGGTCACCGCTGACTGTCACTGCATCCTCCTCCATGCCCCCTCCTTTCCTGTCCCCCTCCGCTGTCCCCCTCCGTTCCGCCGTTCCTCTCTCCTTCTCTGTCCCCCTCTGCTGTCCCCCTCCGTTCTGCTGTGCCTCTCCGCTGTCCCCTCCGTTCTGCTGTGCCTCTCTGCTGTCCCCCTCCGTTCCGCCGTTCCCCTCTCCTTCTCTGTCCCCCTCCGCTGTCCCCTCCGTTCTTCTGTGCCTCTCGCTGTCCCCTCCGTTCTTCTGTGCATCTCCGCTGTCCCCTCCGTTCTTCTGTGCCTCTCCGCTGTCCCCTCCATTCTGCTGTGCCTCTCCTCTGTCCCCTCCGTTCTGCTGTGCTGTTTCTCTGTCCCCTCCATTCTGCTGTCCCCCTCTCCTTCTCTGTCCCCCTCTGTTCTGCTGTGCCTCTCCACTCTCCCCCTCCATTGTGCTGTCCTCCTCCTCCTTCCTTTGTGAATGGACAGAGTCAGCTGACTCTGTCCATTCACATAACTGAAACATTGTAATCTCCTGTGATTACGATGTGTCAGTTTATGAATGGAGAGGAGCCCCTGTCTTCTCTCCATTCATTTTCAGTGCAGCTGAGGCTGCAGAGAAAGGGACTGGGGAATCTCTATCCTCTGTCTCTTTCTCTGTCTCAAGGGGGAGATATCAGAGGTCTGTTAAGACCCCTGATATCTCACCAAAGCTCCCCAACAGGGCCGATAAAAAAAAACAAAAAAAAAAACACATATTGCAACAAAGAATAAAAAAAATATTATTGTAAAAAATAAAAATTGTAAATAAAAAAAACAACCACACACACATACACCGTTCACCACCCCCCGAAAAAAAAAGAAAGCACTGTTAAAAAAAAAAAAAAAAAAACCACTGTCACGTGACATAAAAAAAAAAGTATCGGTATCGGCGAGTACTTGAAAAAAGTATCGGTACTTGTACTCGCTCCTAAAAAAAGTGGTATCGGGACAACCCTAGTTGCAAGTTTAACAAAAGGCACAGCCTCTGGCTTTGTCTGGCCCTGACAAAGCTGGAGATCCCAGAAGACAGAGCTACCGGAAGATGCAGGACACCGTAGAGGGTGGGTGACAGTCCATAGAATCTGGAATCCCTCCCCCAGTCTTCTGAGAGAGAGGTCCTTGCCCCCATCCAAAATCCTTGGATTATGTTAAGACTGAGCAGTAGGATCCTGATCCTTAGCACGTCATCACTTTCCCTCCTGGGCTCTGCCTCCTTCCTCAGCATAAATGGAGTACGGTCCCACAGAGCGACCTTCAGCTCTAGCTACCCCTGATAAAAACAGATGACACCTCTTTGATTATTCAGGGCTTGTGATATACCTCATGATGGTGAGTTTTAACCCCTGGGGGAGTGTGACTCACGTGGTGTTGAACTTGGTGCATGGTGCATGCTTATCAACATCGACTAGGACCACTACCTTCTATCAGAACTTTTTTTTTATTTATATATTCTTTATTACATTTTTTCCCAATTACAAAACATAATATAAAAACATTAAACATCAAAATATTTTCCAGTGTGTTTTCTTGTTCACATTATAATTCATATCTCCAATTTTTACCCCCCCCCCCCCATTTCAATTAACTACCCCTTAATCCTTTCATCTTGTTCACCTCTCAAATCTATGGCTGTTTTTATATGTACCTATGTGTATTAACTATTTTACTCTACATTTCTGATCTATTGTTCTAACCCACCTTTAATATCTTACAAAGAGTATTATTTCCTATCCTAACCTATGAGGTTACTTTTAACCATTCTCTGAACTTTCTCAATTTCCTTCCTTCTAGGGGGGATATCCCATCTTATCCAGCCAAAGCTTCCACATCTTTTCAAATTCCTTAAGATTCTCTCGTTTAGTATAAACTACCTTTTCCTTCCATACTATCTCATTTATGGTTTGGGTCCATTCTCTCACTGACGGGGGCCTCATCGACTGCAGAGATACCACTACCGTAGTGCTTACCAAGCCACTAGATTTCTACCTATATCCCAATACACAGAGTTTGGCTTCCATCTCCAACGTAGTCCCATAGGTTATATTTATGGTGTTGAGAACCTCTGCCCAGTATCGAAATAACTTTGGGCATCTCTATACCATATATATAAGGTCTCCTGTCTCCTGGCAGCCAGGGAAATTAGCCTCCGGTCTTCTACCAAACGAGAACAACCTCTTAGGGGTATAATAGGCTCTATGTATCAACATCAGATGTGATACTTTTTGTGAGGGGGAGACCGATACCAATGGCCCCAGCTCCAGTATCCTCCTCCACTGTCCCTCCGTTATTTCCCCTATATCCTCTTCCCATCTCTTCCTACTGTTAAGGGGCTCTGGTCCTGCGATGGCTCTGCTACATATCTGTGCGTATAACTTAGAGATAAACCCCTTGGTCATATTCGGCTTAATTATCCTGTTCTATCAGAACTTTAATCACAAAGTGTCAGCCATCTTTTTCTCATATGATTAATATATGAATGCCAGTCATATTTTAAACGATTGACAGGAGCGTGGCTATAGTATTGGATGCTTCACAAGATTGTATTCTTGGACTTGATTCTTTGTTTTGTGTAGTTCATTGAATATTTATTGCTTTTTCTAAGTTTTAAAAATTATTATGATTCATTGTTGTGTATATTTATTACCAATTTGATTGGAAGCATGTTTTAGCAGAGAAAGCACATAGTAGTATATATATTGCAGAAACTGTCCCTTGGAAAGGGAAACTTCAAAGGACCTCAGTGAAGGAGCTAGCTGAGGACCTAGAAATTGTTAGGGGCTTCATATTTCAAGAAACCCAATATAGGAATCAGAGACAACCCAAACCATCCCCAGTGATCCCACCACAGAGCAGGTCAATCAGCAAAGTCCGCTTACTGGCCCCTGGGTGCAGGAAGTCCATGCACACTCTACCCCTAGGCATACAAAGGATTGCTCAGAAAGGCCAGCACCAAAGAAAAAAAGTGTTCATATCTGGACTGCCGAGCCTGGCCCATACAAGCTTCCTAACAATCCAGTGGGTCCCTCACTTATCAACCTTATCCAAGAGAACGGTGTCTAGACTAAGGTGTTGCTAGACATCGGAGCACAAGTGACACTACTATCTTGAGAGTTCTATTTAAGGTACCTGAAGCACATACCACTTAAGAAGTTGGGGGAGTTAGAGATTTGGAGAATCAGGACCCAGAAGTTTCTGTAGGATGGGTATATCCCCATTAGGCTCACCTTCAGCCCTTCAGTAGTAGGGAACACTGAGACCTTTAACACTCTGTCAGTCATGTGTCCGCACCCTTCGGGGTCAAAGCAAAGCTATTTACTGATAGGGACTAGCACTGACCTGGTAGGAAGACTTCTCACCCCATTGGCTGTGAAGAACACTATATCTGTAGAGACTATTCACCCTCAGTTATACCAGGTCTATTGAGAACATAGGGCCCCTGAAGAGGAAGTAAGGAGGCTCCAATGCTATGGAAGTCCCAGGCTTCCATAAGAGCCCTGCATCGGCATTAGGACTGCCCATGGTGCTTGTTATTAATCCTGCCACCCAACCCAGGTGGCACTTGCGGAATGCAGGACCGGTCAGGCCAGGGAAGAGTTCTCCCTGTCGGCCCATTACTTTCCTTGCTTTCTGTGCACGGCCTGTTCTTTTTGGGCGGCTGGGCCCAGGGCTTTTCTTTTCAGAGAATAGGTGCAGGAACCCCCCCCCCTTCCTGTGGGGGGAGCACACCAAATCATAGGGTGGGTGTAGCCAAACTGTACAGTAGGAGGGTCTTAAAGGGACATTGTTCAATAAAACCAGGAACGCATAACACAGGGTTCAGGAGAGCGTATTACACAGAGCGCTGGGTTCAGAAGAGCGTAATACACAGAGCGCTGGGTTCAGGACAGCATAATACACAGAGCGCTGGGTTCAGAAGAGCGTAATACACAGAGCACTGGGTTCAGGAGAGCGTAATACACAGAGCGCTGCATTCAGGAGAGGGTTCCCATCAGTGCCCATCAATGCAGCCTCATCAGTGCCCAGCCATCAGTACCCATCAATACAGCCTCATCAGTGCCCATTAATGCAGCCTCATCAGTGCCCAACCATCAGTGCCCATTAATGCAGCCTCATTAGTCCCCAGCCATCAGTGCCCATTAATGCAGCCTTGTCATCAGTGCCCAGCCACATCCCATCAGCCATACCTGGCTGTGCCCAGGCATTGACGAGAGCAGCTGCAGCCTGCAGCAAGCTTACACAGAGTGGGCCTCGGGGATCTCCCACTTACCCAGCGTGTTCAGTGTCACACTAAGTCCCGCCTTCTGGACCAGGTCAGCTCCTATGATAGACAACTCCAGGAGGTGGGACCTCGTGTGTCACTCGGCCGCGCCGGGTAAGTGGGAGATGGAGATCCCCACTCTGTAAACCGGCGGCGCTCGCCCCCCTTCCCTGGCTTCAGAGGCAGCCCGGCAGCAGGCAGCCAATAGCCCTGAGTTCCCGGCCAAACCCAGGCCTTGGGACTCAGGGCTAATAATTGCCAGAAAAAAGACTGAGACCCGGGGCTTTTTAGGGGCCCACTCAGAGCTATAGCCCCTGCCCCCCCTCCTGACGCAACTGAGTGCAGTACGCTGACACTTGTAGCACAGAAGCCGGCTTCTGCATTTGCAAGTGACAGAAAGTAGTGACAGTGAGTCTGGCCAGCCAGGGCCTATTTTATGGTAGGGGCCTGGTGCTGCAGCTCCAATAGCCCCTATGTTAATCCGGCCCCGTGGATTTTACCTTCATGATTCTGAGGGTCTGAGAGTGACTCTTGAAGTGGTAGAAGATCTTTTCAAAGAATGGCTACGATGTAGGCTGTGCCAAGAGCGCTCACCATTACAGTGTACATGAGGCCTTGAGAGTACCTGTCACCACCTATCACTGTCACAAGGGATGTTTACATTTCTTGTGACAGCAATAAAAGTGATCAACATTTTTTTTTTTTTTTACAGAGACAAAAAAAAAAAAATAAGAAATAAGAAAAAAATTTTTTTTAAAGCACCCCCATCCCCGCGAGCTCGCGCAGCAAAGAAAACACATACGTAAGTCGTGTCCGCATATGTAAACGGTGTTCAAATCACACATGTAAGGTATCGCCACGATCGTCAGAGCGAGAGTAATAATTCTAGTACCAGACCTCCTCTGTAACTCTAACCTGGTACCGCAAATGTTTTTTAAAGCGTCGCCTATTGAGATTTTTAGTTACTGTAGTTTGTCGCCATTAGGGATGAGCTTCGTATTCGAGTCGAGCGCATGTTCGACTCGAACATCATGTGTTCGATCGTTCGCTGAATTACAAACGTTATGGGCCATTCGCACCAAATTTGAGTGGCGCGTCACGGCCCATAATTCACTGCGGCATCGCAGTGCATTGCTGGCTGATGATTGGCCAAGCATGCACTATGACCCGCATGCTTGGCCAATCACAGCGCCGTGTGGACAGAGAGCTGTAATTGGCCAAAGCCAGGGAGGCTTTGGCCAATTATGGCTCAGGGGGTTTAGTACACGCCCCACACTATATAAGGCCACCTGCACGTCGGCCCTGTGTAGTGTGTTGCTGTGGAGAGAGATAGATAGACAGAGAGACAGTGTCATTTGATTAAAGTTAGATAGAGTAGGCAGGTCGAGTCAGTTAGCTGCACTTGCAGTGTATTGTGTATGTATATGCATCCCAGGTGTTATATATATATATATATGTATATATATATATATATATATATATATAATATATATATATATATATATATACATATACACTGTATTCAGTTTAGCTAGATCCTGTTCTCTTCCTCCTAATATACTGACTGGCAGGCAGGTGTTTTTACAGTATTTCCAGTTACTGTACTGTGTACCCTGCACAGTTGCACCTATGGTATAGCTACCTGAAGCCAGGTGCTTGTGTAGGCTCTTGAAGTATTTCCAGTTACTGTACTGTGTACCCTGCATAATTGCACCTTCAGTATAACTACCTGAAGCCAGGTGCTGGTGTAGGCTCTTGACGTATTTCCAGTTACTGTACTGTGTACCCTGCATAATTGCACCTTCAGTATAACTACCTGAAGCCAGGTGCTGGTGTAGGCTCTTGACGTATTTCCAGTTACTGTACTGTGTACCCTGCACACTTGCACCTACAGTATTACTACCGGAAGCCAGGTGCTTGTGTGGGGTCTTGACGTATTTCCAGTTACTGTACTGTGTACCCTGCAAAGTTGCACCTACAGTATAACTACCTGAAGCCAGGTGCTTGTGTAGGCTCTTGACGTATTTCCAGTTATTGTACTGTACCCTGCACAGTTGCACCTACAGTATAACTACCTAAAGCCAGGTGCTTGTGTAGGCTCTTGACGTATTTCCAGTTACTGTACTGTGTACCCTGCACAGTTGCACCTACAGTATAACTACCTGCAGCCAAGTGCTGGTGTAGGCTCTTGACGTATTTCCAGTTACTGTACTGTGTACCCTGCATAATTGCACCTTCAGTATAACTACCTGAAGCCAGGTGCTGGTGTAGGCTCTTGACGTATTTCCAGTTACTGTACTGTGTACCCTGCACAGTTGCACCTACAGTATAACTACCTGAAGCCAGGTGCTTGTGTGGGGTCTTGACGTATTTCCAGTTACTGTACTGTGTACCCTGCAAAGTTGCATCTACAGTATAACTACCTGAAGCCAGGTGCTTGTGTAGGCTCTTGACGTATTTCCAGTTATTGTACTGTACCCTGCACAGTTGCACCTACAGTATAACTACCTAAAGCCAGGTGCTTGTGTAGGCTCTTGACGTATTTCCAGTTACTGTACTGTGTACCCTGCACAGTTGCACCTACAGTATAACTACCTGCAGCCAGGGGCTTGTGTAGGCTCTTGACGTATTCCCAGTTACTGTACTGTGTACCCTGCACTGTTGCACCTACAGTATAACTACCTGAAACCAGGTGCTTGTGTAGGCTCTTGACGTATTTCCAGTTACTGTACTGTGTACCCTGCACAGTTGCACCTACAGTATAACTACCTGCAGCCAAGTGCTTGTGTGGACTCTTGACGTATTTCCAGTTACTGTACTGTGTACCCTGCACAGTTGCACCTACAGTATAACTACCTGAAGCCAGGTGCTTGTGTGGGCTCTTGACGTATTTCCAGTTACTGTACTGTGTACCCTCCACAGTTGCACCTACAGTATAACTACCTGAAGGCAGGTGCTTGTGTAGGCTCTTGACGTATTTCCAGTTACTGTACTGTGTACCCTGCACAGTTGCACCTACAGTATAGCTACCTGAAGCCAGGTGCTTGTGTGGGCTCTTGATGTATTTCCAGCTACTGTACTGTGCACCCTGCACAGTTGCACCTACAGTATAGCTACCTGAAGACAAGTGCAGGTGTTCTCATACTAATAATACTACATACAGGCAGTTGATTCTGCTAGCTGCAGTATAATCGGTATATATATACATCCCAGCTTTGTGCAGCTACATCTCACTGCAGGCCAATAGTATGTCTGGAAGGCCAACAAGGAGAGGCAGGCAGTCACAAGCCAATAAAAGAGGGCAAGCAGGCTCTGTGTCTAGAGGCAACAGTGTGGTGCATCCTCATCAGCACGTGGCCGTGCGACACGCTTTTTTTCGGCAGCTGGCCGTGTTGAGCCGCAACATGCAGAAGACTTGGTCGAGAGGATGACCAAGCTGTCCTCATCCTCGTCATCCTCTCTCATCCAGGCTCAGGGTACTTTGTCTTGCAAAGCAGCTGCCAACGCGTCCTCTTTCCTCGGCTCAATGACATCAGTGACTCCTTCCCTAGCCCCACCATGTCCTCCTGAGGAGTTCCCCAAACTGTTTGACCACAGTGTTGGGTGCATGCTCCAGGAGGATGCCCAGCGTTTGAAGGGTCTGATGATGGTACTCAGCTAGAGGAAGGCAGTAACGTGAGCCCAGACAGAGGGGTTGCCCAAGAAGGACAGCAATCTGGCATTCATGTTCCCCCTGCTGCAGCATAGTGCCAGGTTTGCTCCAGTGATGAGGAGGGAGGGGATGATGACTCCACGTGGGTGCCTGATAGGAGAGAGGAGGAGGAGGCACATCACCAACGAGGCAGGATGCCCTCCAGGGGTTAGCCTAAGGGCAGCGCACTGACTGCATCACACCGCAGAGCTCCGCATGTGCAGGGCGCTGCTGTCTCTGTGCGTTATTCCAAAAGTTCTTTGGTGTGGGCCTCTTTTGAGACGAGCGCATCAGATCCCACCGCTGCTATTTGCAACATATGTCTCAAGCTTATCTCGCGTGGCCAAAACATCTCCCGCTTGGGCACCACATGCTTGACCAGACATATGTTGACCTGCCATGTAGTTCGTTGGCAAGCGTACCTAAAAGACTCACACCAAAGAACAAAGAGGACCTCTCCTTGCTCCTCATCAGCTGGGATCTCCAACCCCACTATACCTTCAGTCCTCTCTGAGACCTGCACTGAGAGCAATGAAGGTGTAGAATTAGGTGTGTCACAGCCAAGTACTTGCGGGCAATCTACTATCGGTACACCGACGTCAGATTGTACCAGGCAAATTTCCCTGCCCCAGTTGCTGCACCGCAGAAAGAAGTTTGCTCCTAGCCATCCACATGCCCAGCGGTTGAATGCTAGCTTGGCAAAATTGCTAGCACTTCAACTGCTACCTTTTCAGTTGGTAGACTCTGCCCCCTTCCGTGAGTTTGTGGAATGTGCGCTTCCTTAGTGGCAGGTTCCCAAACGCCACTTTTTCTCACGGAAGGCGATTCCGGCTCTCTACCGGCATGTGGAAGGCAATGTCTTGGCCTCGCTGGACAGGGCGGTCAGCCGTAAGGTGCATATTACCGCTGACTTATGGTCCAGCAGGCATGGACAGGGAAGTTACCTAAGTTTCACGGCGCATTGGGTGACTCTGCTGGCAGCTGGGAGAGATGCAGGACAAAGTGCAGTAGTTTTGGAGGTTGTTCCGCCACCACGCCTCCAAAATGCCAGTACTGGTGATTCTGACACACCTCTCTCCTCCACCCCCTCCTCTTCTTCTTCCTCCATGGCCACTTCCTGTGCTTTGTCCTCGGAACCAGCGGTGCTCCGTAGGTGTTCAAGGGGCCACGCAAGTACGCAGGCCAAAAGATGCCATGCGGTGCTTGAGCTGGTGTGCTTGGGGGACAGGAGCCACACTGGGGCAGAGATTCTGTCAGCTCTGCAGGGGCAGGTTCAGAGGTGGTTGATGCCACGCCAAATTAAGGCAGGAATGGTGGTTTGCGACAATGGCACCAACCTCCTCTCCGCCCTCCGACAGGGGCAACTGACCCATGTGCCCTGTTTGGCTCACGTCCTTAACTTGGTGGTGCAGCGGTTCTTGGGCAGGTACTCAGTCTTACAGGATTTCCTGAGGCAGTCCAGGAAAGTCTGTGTGCATTTCCGCCAGTCATATAATGCCAGTGCTCGGCTGGCAGACCTCCAAAAGAAATTTACCCTGCCCAAGAACCGCCTAATCTGTGACATGCCCACCAGGTGGAACTTAACGTTGGCCTTGCTGCAGCGACTTCACACGCAGTAAAGGGCCATCAATGAGTACCTGTGCGACTGTGGCACCAGGATAGGGTCAGGGGAGCTTGTTTTTTTCCCCACGCCAGTGGGCCATGATCAGGGATGCATGCACTGTCCTGTCACCATTTGAGGAGGCCACGAGGATGGTGAGCAGTGACAGTGCATGCATCAGTGACACTGTTCCCCTTGTCCACCTGTTGGAGCACACGCTGCGTGGAATAATGGACAGGGCACTTGAGGCAGAACAGAGGCAGGAAGAGGAGGACTTCCTTAGCTCTCAAGGCCCCCTTTATCCAGACAATGTTCCTGCGCGCCCGCTGATCACACAGGAAGAGGAGGAGGAGGAGGATTGTGTCAGCATGGAGGTGGAGCCTGGCACTCAGCATCAGCAGCAGTCTTTAAGGGATCATTTACAGTCCCAAGAAACCCATGGACTTGTACGTGGCTGGGAGGAGATGGCTGCGTGTCATGTCGTCCTTAGTGACCCAGAGGACTCCGGACTGAATGCCTCAGCAAAACTATGCTGCATGGCCTCCCTGATCCTGCAAAGCCTGCAGAAGGATCCTCGTATTCGTGGTATCAAGGAAAGGGATCAGTACTGGCTGGCAACCCTCCTTGATCCACGTTACAAGGGTAAGGTTGCGGACCTTATCTTGCCGTCGCAGAGGGAGCAGAGGATGAAACGTCTTCGGGAGGCCTTGCAGAAAGGTCTGTGCAACGCGTTCCCAGAGACTGGGAGGTTACAAACTCCTGTTCCAGGACAACGTGTTGCTGAGGCTTCGGTCAGTCAAAGAAGGAGCGGTGAAGAAGGTGGCCGTCTGACCGTTGCATTCAGACAATTTTTTAGTCCGCAGCCCCAAGGTATGATCGGTTCCAGCAACCATCGCCAGCGTCTCTTTTACATCGTGCAGGAATACCTAGGGGCAAGATCTGACTTGGACACCTTTCCCACCGAAAATCCTCTGGGTTACTGGGTCTTGAGGATGGATCACTGGCCAGAGCTTGCACAGTATGCAATTGAGCTACTGGCCTGTCCTGCATCCAACGTTCTTTCGGAAAGCACATTCAGTGCTGCTGGAGGCTTTGTAACCGATCACAGGGTGCGTTTGTCCACCGACTCGGTCGATCGACTGACCTTCATAAAAATGAATCAGTCTTGGATCACCACCAGCTACCAAGCACCTGATGCTGATGTAACCGAATAATTTTTTTTGAAATGTCAGACCCCTTCCAGGCTGCCTATGCTGATGCTGAGTGACTATCCTGTATGCTGAGTGATTATCCTCTTCCTCCTCAATGATCATGCTGATAGCTAATAAGAACGTTTTTGGTTCTGGGCGCCGCCACCAGTGGCTAAGGCACAATTTTTCAGCCCCTGTTTAACAGGGGCGTGTAATTACAATTTTTGATGCAATATTTTGCAGGAGGGTTCGTTGCTGCGCTCAACTAGAGTATCTGTGAGGGGTTGCAGTGTTGTGGCACCAGCACCAGTGCCTAAGGCCCAATTTTTCTGCCCCTGTTTAACAGGGGCGTGTAATTACAATTTTTGATGCAATACTTTGCAGCAGGGCTCGTTCCTGCGCTCCAACTAGAGTATCTGTGAGGGGTTGCAGTGTTGTGGCACCAGAACCAGTGCCTAAGGCCCAATTTTCTGCCCCTGTTCAACAGGGACATGTAATTACAATTCTTGATCTAATATTTCACAGCAGGGCCCATTCCAGCACCCACCAAGAGTAACTGTGAGGACTTACAGTGTTGTGGCACCAGTACCACCACCACCAAAGACCCAATTTTTCTGCCCCTGTTCAACAGGTGCATGTAATTACAATTCTTGATCTAATATTTCACAGCAGGGCCCGTTCCAGCGCGCACCAAGAGTAACTGTGAGGACTTACAGTGTTGTGGCACCAGCACCACCACCATCACCAAAGGCCCATCTTTTCTGCCCCTGTTCAACAGGGGCATGTAATTACAATTCTTGATCTAATATTTCACAGCAGGGCCCTGTGAGGGCTTACATTATTGTGGCAACACCAACACAGAGTATATAGGGCAGGCCCCTACTTTCAAACATCCAACTTACAAACCACTCCTACTTGCAAACGGAAGGAAACAACAGGAAGTGAGGTAGAAATCTACCCCTAGGAAGGGAAATTCTCTCCTGTAAGAGTTAATATGGGAAAAACGTTTCTCCTTTCCACTGATGCTTTATCACCAATCCTTGTTTCACTAAAAACCCCACATTTTCTAAAAACATTTGTCATTGGGACAGAAAGTGAGGTGAAATCTTCTGAAGAGGAGCACAGACAGCAAAACAAATGTCACAGGGGTGATAACCCTTCCCTATGTTTTTTCAAAAAGCTTAAAATAGATTTTTTGGCTGGAGCTAAACACGTTAAAAATGTACCAGTTCAAAATTACAAACAGATTCTACTTAACAACAAACCTACAGTCCCTGTTTGCACCGCCTGTATACTGCTGTTCAGAGTATATAGGGCCTGGTGGCCCCACACCTTCCCTTTTTTTAATTTGGGTGCGGAGTTACCCTTAATATCCATACAAGACCCAACGGGCCTGGTAATAGACTGGGGGGTACAAATGCCGTTTGTCTCACTGATTTTCATCCATATTGCCAGGACCCGACATTACATTAAAGCCGCAAGCAGTTTTAAATGACTTTTATTCCTTTAAAAATGTCATTTTGTGCAGGGACTAAGCACGGGAAACACACTTTAGAGGCATACTATAGACACCCCCCAGGTACGATATTTAAAGGAATATTTCACTTTTTTTTGTTACTTTAAGCATCATTAAAATCACTGCTCCTGAAAAACTGCCGTTTTTAAAACTTTTTTTTGCATTGAGACATGTCTCCTGGGGTAGGACCCGGGTCCCCAAACCCTTTTTAGGACAATACCATGCAAATTAGCCTTTAAAATTAGCACTTTTGATTTTGAACGTTTGAGTCCCATGGACGTCAATGGGGTTCTAACGTCGTGCGAATTTTCGGTCCGTTCGCAGGTTCTGGTGCGAACCGAACCAGGGCGTGTTCGGTTCATCCCTAGTCGTCATTCCACGAGTGTGTGCAATTTCAAAGAATGACATGTTAGGTATCTATTTACTCGGCATAATATCATCTTTTACATTATACAAAAAAATTAGGCTAACTTTACTGTTTCGTTTTTTTTTTTTATTCATTTACCAAAAAATTGTGTTTGAAAGACCGCTGCAGAAATACCGTGTGACATAAAATATTACAACGATTGCCATTTTATTCTCTAGGGTCTCTGCTAAAAAATATATATATATATAATGTTTGGGGATTCTAAGTAATTTTGTAGCAAAAAATACAGATTTAAACTTGCAAGCAACAAATGTCAGAAATAGACTTGGGCATGAAAGGGTTAAAGGTGCCTGCAAGGGCGGTACAGATGAACAGGTAAATCAAAGCAGCCCTCAAGGGGGCAGTGCTACATATGTTTTATTATTTTACATATATGTTTCAATATTTCAGTACTGCTACTATTTTAAAATAATTTTTTTTTAATGTTGTCTATTTTTTGCACCAATTGATAAAATCTGTATGTAGCAAGGTCCCAGGCTTCCTTTGGTCTGATGAGAACCTCCAGGGCCAGAGATATCTGACATCCTTCTGTATGTAGTGGGTTCATGGCATGGTGGGTGCAAAGTAGTTAGAGTTATTGGGTACCAGACACTTTCTGTATGCAAAAGAAAGTTTATTTCTCTTAAAGCGGTGTTCCCCCCCCAAAAAATAAAAATTAAAAGCCAGCAGCTACATATACTGCAGCAGCTGGCTTTTAACAACAGGACACTTAACTGTCCTGGAGTCCAGCGATGTTGGCACCGCCATTGCGGGTAAGGGTACCCGGCAGTGTAGCCTTATGGCTTCACGCTGGGAACCCTACTGCGCATGCACGAGGCCCTGCTCCTCTCTCCTACTGGCCCAGCGACAGGGAGAGGAGGAGGAGGAAGCCCCGCGGTGATGTCACAGGCTGCGACCCGGAATCCCGGAAGTAGGAACAGGATACCTGTCCCCCCTCCCCGAGAGATGCCAATTGTGCCACCGGAGGGGGAGAGGAGACAAATGAGCGGAAGTTCCACTTTTGGGTGGAACTCCGCTTTAACAAAACTTTTTGGGGAATAGAGGGTTAGGGCCATGACACCCTTAGGTAGTTGCAAGATGAATTGGCAGACTCTAAGACTTCAATAGGAGGACAGCCATGCAGGGAAAGGCATCTAGCAAGACGCCACATCTGCATGTGCAGGAATGCTCTCTCCTATGGCAACAGTCTTTAACAGTTTCAAACACAAGGCTTAACAGTTCCTTCACTTTCACTACAATCACTCCTTGTAGTTCTTCAGCACGCTGAGCTCCCGGTCTCTCACTAGACCCACTGATTCACTGTCACTGAATCCCTTGAGCTC
Source organism: Lithobates clamitans (assembly GCA_037952925.1). NCBI lineage: Eukaryota > Metazoa > Chordata > Amphibia > Anura > Ranidae > Lithobates > Lithobates clamitans. Next base: position 1,192,810 of record JBBGZY010000695.1, on the reverse strand, counting down.
TTCAATCTTCACAGTGGTATCTTCCTCAAGCGGCACCCCCGCTTCTCTGCTGGGTCCCTAGCTTGGCTCTCAAGATACCTCTCAAGCTTCACCCCACTGGCCTGCTCGGTCCCTAGCCTGACTCGGTCCCTAGCCTGACTGCTCTGTAAGCATCACCTCTGCTGGCTTGGTCCCTGGCTTGATTCCCACTGAAGCTTCACGATTCTTCACCGTCCCCGGTTGGTGAGAATATTGCTCCGGTACTTGCTTCAGTTACTCACTCTGGTCCCTGGTAATAAGGCGGATAGTCCCTTACTGGTGACAGCTTCCCCTCTACCTCTGACCACGACAGGTTTTCCGGCCGGCAGAACTGTCACTTCTGGTTGTACTGCAAGCCGTAGTCCCAACCCTGCGCTGCTCTCTTTTTTCTGGATAGGCCCTCAGACAGCCTAGCAGCCAGGTGGCCTGGGATAGGCCCAATCCCTGGCCTAGCAGCCCGGGCAGTACAATACACGTCCACCCAGACAGCCATCCAGGTGGCACAGAACGCAGATCACCTGACCTCACCTGAATATATAGGCTCTCCCAGCAGGCCAAGGGATTTAAGAAAACCCCTGCCCATTGGCTGAGATACCCCATATACCCATAACCTGACCTTGCATTGCCCTTCTCGTATCTAGTACCACCAAGTACCCGGCCACCTAGTGGTAGAAGAGAAAAGTGCAACAAGGCCAAGCTTAGGGAGAAATCAATAGATCTCTACAAATCAACCAGGATCACTACTCCTGGCAAGTAAATTTGTGAAGAGCAACCCTGCCTAAACTCCAGGGTGCTACATGTATATAAAATGTTTTTTCATAAAGCCTTTAACCCCTTACCGCCTGGCCTGTAGCAGAATCACGGGCGGGCAGTGGTTCTGTTATCCTGACTGGGCGTCATATGACGTCCAGCGTGGCGATCGTGGGTGCAGCGTGTCAGTCTGACACGCCGCATCTCCGACCACGTGATCAGCTGTGACCAATCACAGCTGATCATCGCATGAAACAGGAAGTGCTGGTAAATGGCATTCCCCGGTTCGCGCTGACAGGGAGAGCCGATTGGCAGCTCTCCCTGTCAGAGGGGTTGCCTGTGCTGATAATCAGCACATTGATTATCAGCACAGCCCCTATCAAATGTACCCATCAGCTGCCAATCAGTGCCCCATCATTAACTCCTGTCAGTGCCCAATAAAGTGCCAATCAGTGCCCACCACAGTGCAAATCAGTGCTCACCATAGTGCCAATCAGTGTCCATCACAGTGCCAATCAGTGCCCAGCATTAACACCTGTCAGTACCTGTCCAATCAGTGCTGCCCATCAGTGCCATCTATTAGTGTCCATCAATGACACCTGTCAGTGCCAATCAGTGGCGCCTATGGTGCCGCCAGTCAGTGCCTATCAGTGCCACCTGTCAGCGCCCATCAGTGCCGCCTATCAGTGCCCATCAGTGATGCATCTCAGTGCCACCTATCGGTGCCCATCAGTACTGCATATCAGTGTCGCCTATCGGTGCCCATCAGTGCTGCATATTAGTGCTGCTTATAAGTGCCAATCAATTCTACATATCAGTGCCTCTTCATCAGTGCCCATCAGTGCCGCCTCATCAGTGCCCGTCAGTGAAGGAGAAAACAAAATGTTATAACAGAAACTAAGAAAAACTTTTTTTTTTTCAAAAATTTCGGTCTTTTTTAGTTTGTTTGGCAAAAAATAAAAACCCCAAAGGTGATCAAATACCACTAAAAGGAAGCTCTAAGCTCTATTTGTGGAGAGAAAATGATAACAATTTATCAGCGCTGGAAGCTGAAAATTGTTCTAGGTAGGAAGAGGGGAAAATGCCTGGTATTGAAGTGGTTAAAGTCGTCCACTTTGCACATATTATTCTTTTAATAACTAGATTTATCTGGATGTGGCATTTTTATTTGAGCCAAGCTACAGAAATTAATGTTATATGGCCAGCTTGTAGGCAGGTGCAGTCTTCCTGCAAGGGTGGGGTTATCCGTCAGAAAGGGCAGAGGACAAGTGGGACCCTCCGAGGCCTCCATAGGTCTCCTCAGGGAAACAGCTGTCCGATTGAATGCTGTTACCCTGGTTGACCTGTTGGCCATCTGTTAGTTGGACAGTGCTTATCAAAGGCACTGTCCTCTTCGGGTTGGCACGCATTTAGCATGTGGGTCGGTTAGGGACAGATCTCCCACTGACTAGGGATAGTCGGAGTAGCATAGGGTCAGGTTCCTGTGGATGAGGGACAGAGCAGGGACTGTTGATGTGCACCATCAGTAGTCTTCCTGTGTTGGACCTGATTTTTGTTCTGCCTTACAGCTGCCTCCCCATGCTGGATGCTGTCAGGTGTCTCCAGTGTGTAACGTACTATGGTTCATTGTAAGTGTTCCAGTCTGGTGTGGCCGTTCTCCAGAGTTTGTTGTTCTCTCTCCACATTTTACTATGTTAATATACTTTGCTAAATCAGCCAGTCTCTGTGACAGTGTCCTGCCCCTGCCGGCAGCAAGCCTGGGCCATACCTACAAGCTTAATACTTAACAGGCCTAAACAGGCCATAGACAGCTCAAGCTTTCACCAATGTCAACTAAATCAGCATACAATTTAAGCAATGGGTGGCCCTATAAGCACCATCCGGCTCAGCAAAAGTCGAGTGAGCTTGGTGTAAAATTATCAGCCAAACAGTGACTGCATCAGATGCAGTTACTGGCAATGCCAAAGTATTCAGGGTGCAGTGGCTGCTTGAATACATTACCCTGCATGGGAGATTTCTCCATCCACACTATTAGCGTAGATAGGAAATCAGTTGCATTTCTCTCATTTAGTCTAAGGGATGAACTAGGGAAAACTGAGTCATGTATGACTACCTGTTTGGCACAGAGAAAGGACATAAGAGAAATTCTCTCCAAATTGATGAATTCCCTTTTAGACAGCTGTCACAGGAAAGATGTCCCCAAGGGAAGATTTCCTCTTTCTTCATGTTCTATAATTGTAAAATTTAAAATTTCTATCCAAATGACAATAGTCATCAAGAAGCCAAATAGAAAGGCACAAACTCCCCCATTACAGTATATTACAGACAGCAACGGAAGCTGGCAGGGGTTCAATCCCCTTTCCACTTCATCGAAAACTAGATAAAAGTGGGCTTTAGGGCTCGCTCACATGAAAGGCCAGGGGGACAGTAAAAACAAATGGTTGTGTAGCAGTTTTATCGCCCGGTCAGGGCTGTACACATGCCATGGCCACAATGGCTTGCTTTGTGGCAGCAGAAAAAATTAAACCACAAGGCATGTTACATTCTTCTAGCAGTACAGCACCTGCACATGACCCATTTTAGTGTTTGGGTCCGCGTCACAACCACCATGAAACCATGTGAAATGCAGTGATTTAGCCTTTTAGGGTTAATACAAGCTTTGAGGAAGCGACATTAGCCCCCTCACTGCCTTTCATATGTGTTCTGTAAAGTGAAGGTCGACAAGAGCTACCACATGTCAGATGAGCTTTTAGAAACACTTTGCATAAGAAAGCAAAGATGATTTTACAAAGGGTAATGCAGACTGTGTGTGCCTTCCTCAGTCGGTTTGCGCTGCACACCTACGTGTCTCATTACGATCCTCATACGTCAGAAACCTGCAGGCTTTTTCACTCTCTGAAAACATTCAAAGCTGAGGTGACAAGTTCCATACGCAGCTGAGCAGCAACAGGGACACATGGAGACTCGATAACTGATATCCCAGCATTGCCATGTAAGGAAAACTGTAGGCTGCTCAAGAATTGGGATCATTTTGCCTTAAATGGAGAGTGTAGCAAATTTTATGGAGGGTCTCCATCAAACTGCCTCTTCTCCTATATATTCTGTGCATGTCTCAGCTGCCATAACATGGAGGAGTTCTGTCCCCGGCAGCAAAGTTGGCAGAAAAATAATGTATGTCTTAGCAAAAACTATTTCCACAGGCCTTGGCTAAGAAATCATTTATTTGTCAAACATACAGAAATATATTTTTGCATAGTTCCCATATCATCCTCATTTTATGAACGATGATTCTGCTGCTGGAGTCAAACTCGGCAACAGAATTACTAAAGAGAGGCTCCTATTTCCCCAAATGGTATTGCTCCCTTCTTGGCCCAAAACACTGCAAAAGTTCATTCACTAGCCAGCCAGCTACATCTCAGTGGCCCGGGTAGCTAGAAATTGACTCCATAACAAATGAGGAGGGGTCTTATACTTGAATGGTATTAAAAACAGAATCACCACTTCTGTGCACACATATGCATTGCCAAGAGAGGAAAAGGACCTTAGGACAGCTTTTTTCAACCAGGGTGCCCAGGCACCCTCGAGTGCCTTCAAGTTTCTTCACCTTGGCAAAATGCCTAAAAATTGCCCAAAAATTGTATACAAGCCAACAAGTGGATCATGCCAGCCTTTTAATCAAACAAAGCAACAGGTTTTCATTGTGCACCATTACAACCTTCTAGTTGCCAGTGTAGTAACAAGCAATGACGTTATCGGTTGATAAGGAGGACATTGGGTACCTGCCATCATCCTTGTTTGCCCTTCTCCTGCTACTCTCTGTCAACAGCACTGGGGTCACATTAGCTAGGTGGGGGTTGGGAGAAACTGAAAGAAAATAGAAACACTGGATTACTAATCAGTACCTGTGTGCAAAGGTGTATTTGCTTTGGAAGAGTAATCACCTCTAGTGCCGCGTGCACACGGCCGGACTTCCCGACAGAAAGCTTTCAGTCGGACATTCCGACCATGTGTATGCCCCATCGGACTTTTTCTGCCGGCATTTCCAACAGACTCAGATATAGAACAAGTTCCAAATCTTTCCGTCGGAAATACCGACGGAGTTTAGCCCGTTGGCAAGTCCGGCCGTGTGTATGTGCATTAGAGGTCTAAATAGGGGAGATCAACTGATCACGAAGACCAAGAATCCAATATTATACCCATTCAGTTCTAGGAATTTAAATAAATGACATTACAGCCACACCAGATTAAAAAAAAATCAAAGTCAGCGCTGACCCCACAACCAGCTCTCAAATGTTCACAGTCTATATAGAAAAAGTTCTCTTGCTCTAGGTGCTGCAGCTCTCTCAAAGATCCACTGGGTGGCGGACTTAATCTGAAATATACAAGGAAAAGAGAGCGCACAGCTGCCCTAGTATAATTCCTTTTTAATGATACAAATGCAAAATCAAACAATAGAGGATTGCACTCACAAACATGGGACTTAGATCGCATGTACAGCAGGATGTATGTCTCCCTTCCTGGCCTGCATAACTGGGTTGGCTCCCAAGAACGAATGGTGATGGTATGAGAAGTCACTGCAGACTCTGTTTCCTCATCTCGTCAAGCTGTGTCTGCTGTAGGGCACGCGCATGCGTGACGTCACTCGCGGCCGGAGAGGAAAGACAAGGTGAGTGAGATGTCTCCTATTTAGCTAACAAAAAAACGGTTGCCAAGACTACATGTTTCGAAAGTGTGGCCTCCTTCTTCAGGCCACGCCCTTACCACCTCTAGCCTGTCTTTATATGAACCCTCCAGCCCCTCCCTGGGGACAGTCAATACCATTCGACAGACAAGGAGCATGGAGTTCACAACAGGAAACACATTCAAAGAGGGGAGGGCCTGATATTTAGCAAAAAGAAAGGGTAGAAAATCGATACAAATAAATTATATGAATAAAAGTGTGTAGGAATAAAAAATTAATCTGAAAAAAATTATTAAAATTAATTTGAATAGTTTCTATTTTTGTTTAAATTTTATTAAAGTAAACATAATCAATGCATATACACCTGTTCAAAACTTTTCTTAGGACGTTGTTGCTAAATATCAGGCCCTCCCCTAAATGGCTGTCCCGGGGGAGCGGCTGGAGGGTTCATAGTTCAGATAACTTTACCTTAGGAATACTTTACTGAACCTACTTTGAACACTGTGCTTAGACATCTTTAGCCTCCTTCACTACAAGAAACCTATTGCTTCCCACTACACCTTATCGGATTACAGTTAATGTGCTCCTACGTACCGGTGAAGACCATCACGGGGACACTATTGCTATTACTGATACAAGGGCCATTATACTATCACTTCTAAGCCTGATCTCTCATTAGGGTAACAGTCATAGGCCGGCCAGGTTCCATCTTTTGCAGTGTGTCAGTATAATATGTTAGCTGTGTTTATTCCTGCGGGGCCAGCATTGTTTCTTTGAGGAAGTGTATATTACCTACTGTTTATCTATTAATATCTTGCCTTGTGTCATTCGGAGGAATTCCTTTGCAGAGTCGGCGCTGTTGCTGAAAACTCAGCAGATCTATTACCTCCTCTTTGTTACAGTATCTCTTTGATTGGTTCTAGTGTAGCACTAACTCTCGGTGGAGCTGCTGGTTTAGGCAGGCTTGTTACCTTCACTCTCGACACCCCTGTTTCACCGGCACCGGGTCTAGGGTTCCATTGAGTTTACCTCTGGACGACAATAGCACCAACACTTGAGTACGTTTTCAATGCTTTATTGAACCAAGTAACGAAGGAAGTAGCAGGAAAGAGGCAGGAGGGAAACTGCAGGAAAGCTCAAATACCTTTCTTTAGGATTCTTGAGAATGTCCTTTAAAGTTGAATATTGTAATCGGATGCAATCCCCTTGTGGGACACAATCTTTGCTCGCCTGGATAGGCCTCTCTCACTTGCCTAGCAGCCAGTACGTAGCACGAACAAAAGTCTCTGCCACAGACTTGCTTGAAATAAACCCGTATGATCCTCTGCCACAGGATGTATTGGTTTTTGCGGTGAATGTCAGACACAGTACTTGGACCTCTAAGCCAACCCAGCAGTACTATGCTGTAGAACTACTTTAGGATACGTTCTCCAACCGAGTCACCAGGCCCCTCTCCAGACCAGCACTCTGCATGATCCTTCCATGATGGGTCCTCCCCTGGGATCTTCTCGGTTGTCCAGCTTCTTCTTCTCTCTGAATAGACAGCTCAGGACCATTCCTCGGCTGCTGTGGTAGACCCCAGACATGCTTCTGCGCCCACCCACGCGCCGCAGCGGCGCAGGCCTCCGCAACGGAGGACCAGGTAGCTCAGGTCCAAATGCAAATGTATCACGCTGCGGTGTGAATAATGGAGACCCAAGCGAAGGTCCAGGAACAGGGGACTTATCAAAGTGAACAAAAACTGTACCAAGGGCGAGAGAAGAGATGTTATGGGTACGAAGATGTTGGACACTTCCGAGCTGAGTGCCCCAAGCCCAATGTCCTTTAAAGTTGAATATTGTAATCGGATGCAATCCCCTTGTGGGACACAATCGTCTGGATAGGCCTCTCTCACTTGCCACTTCCGAGCTGAGTGCCCCAAGTCTGGTATCAGCCCTCAATTACTCACTGAAGTCCTAATAGTCTTACAAAAATTGCTTTTCCCAAAGCCGGCGGAAAACTTCAGTGAAGGAGCTAGTTGAGAGTCCCAAGGGAAAACTGCGCTCCAAAGACAAGAAAAGAGACAAGAAAAGAGACGAGAAAAGAGACGAGAAAAGAGACAAGAAAAAAGACAAGGGAAAGGAGGGGGTGGCGCAAGTCACCGGTCACCCCTGACATTTTCATACCTAAACGAACCACAGAATTAAAATTCTCGGAGAAGGGAAGGCGGGAGCAGGAAATCAATGCACACCTTGCTGAACGAGTAGTTAGACCGATACAGGTAGATGGCATCTATACACAAGCCCTACTGGATACTGGAGCCCAGGTGACGTTGCTGGTGGTAAAAGTCTATATATAGACTTTTACCACCAGTACTTGAAACATATTCCTTTGTGCAAGCTCGAGGAGTTGGAGATTTGAGCCATCAGGACTCATACGATGGATACATACCCATCAAGATGACCTTCGACTCTGCTTTAGCAAGAAAACCAGAGACCTTTTATACACTGGCTGTTGTTTGCCCCCAACCTCCTGGGGCAGGCCGAAACTCCCTATTGACAGGCACCAACACCAACCTGGTGAAGAGACTCCTCACTCCTCTGGCCATGGAGGGGGCCCCATAGGGAAGATTCATCCTCAGCTGAGGCAGGCATTTCAGAGAGTGTTGCAAGAGAAGAAGGCACCTGCTGAAGGAGTGGGAAGATTGTGGCGACTGGATACCCATGAGAAGGTGTTGCAGCCTGTAGAGAGGGCCTTCTGAAAGCCACGTTCAAGCAGTCATGGGACCAGCTGGGTCTGTATGTGATGGTAGAAGCCGACTCAGTGGAAGAAGAGGTCAGAGTAGAACTGGTCCCGGAGATTGTCCCCACTGGAGCCTTACTAAGAAGTGGGGGGCAAATTCCTGTCAGTGTGCAGAATGTCACCAGCCACCCAATCAGCTTAAAGCCTCGGATGGTGATTGGAAAAGTGAGTGCTGCTACCCTGGTAGTGGGGGATGAGATAACTCAGAAGGGAATTGAAAGAAGAACCACTGTCCACTGCTCAAATCTACCCTCTTCATGGGAGGAGAGGATTAAAGCTCAGATAGCTCGCTCAGAGAAACTGTTCTCCAAGAATGACTTTGATGTGGGCTGTGCCAAGAGTGCTCAACATCGAATTCAACAGACCGAAGATAAGCCATTTCGAGAAAGGGTGAGGTGAATCCCCTTGTGTGATCTGGAGGTTCTTCGAGAGCAATTGGCTAAGTTAAAGAAGTCAGGGGTCATTAAGGAGTCCAGGAGCCCCTATGCCTCCCCAATTGTGGTAGTAAGGAAGAAGAATGGGTCCCTTCGGATGTGTATTGATTACGGAACCTTGATTCGAAGGACTATACCAGATCAATACACGACCCCTCACATAGAAAAAGCCTTACAATGCTTATCAGGGGCCAAATAGTTCAGTGTGTTGGATCTGAAGAGCGGGTACTACCAGATTCCCATGCACCCAGATGACCGAGAGAAGATGGCTTTCATTAGCCCTCTGGGGTATTTCGAGTTTGATCGGACTAACAGGGGCCTCTGCCACTTTCCAGCGACTAATGGAGAACACCGTGGGTGATTTGAACTTGATGGAAGTGCTAGTTTATCTCGATGACATCATTGTGTTTGGCCGAACGTTGGATGAGCATAAAGCTCGGTTGGAGAGTTTTCCGGTGATTACACGAGGAGGGGTGGAAGCTGTCATTAGAGAAGTGCCAGTTCTATCAGACTTCAGTCACGTACCTAGGGCATGTGGTGTCCGCCGAAGGGATAGCGACTGATCCTCAAAAGCTGGAGGCTGTCACTTCGTGGCCTCGCCCAAATACCATCACTGAGTGTAGGTTGTTCTTTGGTTTCTGCTCTTACTATAGAAGATTTGTGAAGAAATTCTCACAGATTTTAATGCCGTTGAACGAGCTGTTACAGAAGCAAATGGAAGGGGAACAGCAGAAAGCTCAGAAGGGGGTCCCAGGAAGCCTCATGAATCTATCCAGGAAAAATGAACAGTGAAGTGTGAAAGGTCTTTTGAATGGCTGAAGGAGAGTCTGGCTGAAGCACCTGTAATGGCCTACGCTGATTCATGAAAACCATATGAACTGCACATGGATGCCAGCAGAGATGGCATTGGGTGAGTGTTATACCAAGAGTCAGAAGGGAAACTTCGCCCAGTGGCCTATGTGAGTCTCAGCCTCACCACTCCTGAGAATAACTATCCTGTGCATAAGTTGAAGTTCTTGGCCCTCAAGTGGGCTGTGGTAGATAAGCTATGTGACTATCTGTACGGACTCATTTACTATCCACTGCAAAGTTGGAAGCCACGGGACATCGGTGGTTGGCAGCCCTGCCTGAGTTTCAATTCAGCCTGAAATATAGTCCGGGAGTGGGAAACAGAAACGCTGACGCTCTTTCCCGAAGATCTAACTCCAACTAGGCTGGCCAGAAAAGTTGGGTTCATTTGCCTCTCGAAGGAGTACAGGCTGTGTGTCAGGGAGTAAAGTATAAGCACAGAGTAAATAAAACTAAATAAGTGAGAACTAGTGCGCAAAACCACAATATGAGTAAGGGAATTTTGAAACTGACGGTGAAATACCCGATGGAGAGCCGCCAACATAGATAGGTCCACTCAGCTCCCCAAAAAATATTTAAATAAAGATATGTGGCGCTATTCCATCAATCAGTAACAACAATAAAAATGTAAGATGCAATGGGCAGAACAAACCCCACCTTCTACAATAAATGTCAGGAGAAAATAACCAATAGCTTGACAATAAATGTCACCATACACGAGTGGATAAAAATAGGGAGATACAGTTCTGAAGTATGGAAAAAATAAAAAAATATATATATACAGTTTCAGTGCTTGATGAAATATACCGGTCACCCCTCATCAAGTGAAAAAATTTTGTTCAGTGTGAATCTGTAAATATGAAAAGCTGACTTCTCAAATAGGATACTCACAACCAAAAATCAAATTTGATAAAGTCACGTGCTGTGACGCAACGCGTCAGGGTAGGAGGAGTCAGGTGCCGACGCTTCTCGGGGACGGCCGAACCCGGAAGCTTTGCTTACATCTACTGTTTGCTGCCAATTTTAATGTAAGTTACTACGTTTTTTCCAATAAATGTGTTTTTAATACTGCACCATGAGACCTCTCCTTTGTTCTTGATTAACCGCTGGGACCGCTGAGAGTGCTGGGAGCTGTGGGATGAGAGACAGACTCATTTGATGTTTAAAGACACGCTGCAGGAAACACATCCTCTCCTAGTTAATATCCACCCGCTCTACTTGGCGCTCTACTTGGCCCATTGGGGGCCGCTGCTGGAGGTGAGAGGCTGGGGGAAACACCTGGGAGATGCACTAGAACGTGCATAGAAGAAAAATTACCAGTCACTGCACACTCTTTTTGCACTGTGTTTAAAGACTTTGTTGTGGAAATCACCCATCACCACTGCACCTTTTGTATGGACTACATTGCACTATTGTCACCGTTTGGGACAGCATCTCTGTGGTGGGATTAGCTGTCCTATTATAATCAATTTTCTATTCATCTTAAGTACTTATTTATTACTTTATTTTATGGTATGATTGGAATTTTCATCTGGGTATTTATTATATATTGCACATTTTTTGCTGAACATATGAGTTTTTTTGCACTATTTGTCACTTAAATATTTTTATACGCAAGCTCACGTTTAAGAGCCACTTACTTAATTTGTCATCATTAGTATTTATTTTATCTCCAGTGATTATTTGTGAGGTACTGATTTATCACTTATATATGATTTTTGGTTGTGAGTATCCTATTTGAGAAGTCAGCTTTTCATATTCACAGATTCACACTGAACAAAATTTTTTCACTTGATGAGGGGTGACCGGTATATTTCATCAAGCACTGAAACTGTATATATATATTTTTTTATTTTTTCCATACTTCAGAACTGTATCTCCCTATTTTTATCCACTCGTGTATGGTGACATTTATTGTCAAGCTATTGGTTATTTTCTCCTGACATTTATTGTAGAAGGTGGGGTTTGTTCTGCCCATTGCATCTTACATTTTTATTGTTGTTACTGATTGATGGAATAGCGCCACATATCTTTATTTAAATAAGCACAGAGGGGCCACAGGGGGGAGTACCGGATACAACTGTAATTTGACCCAAGTACAAAGCCAAGAACTGCCTCAGCTAACTAAAGAGGACATGAGACGGAATCAACGGGGAAGATCTGTTAGGAAGTCTGATAAGAAGATCGTTGTCCACCCATGATCCTCAAATATTGGTGAATAGCCCCATCGAGGGGGCCAAGGTGATTCATAGAGAATGGGAATGAATGAAGCTGCAAGAGGGGATTATATATCGAAGAGGTCCCTCTGAAGAGGCAGAGCTAGCTGTTCCTCCCTGAAAAACATTGTCTAACTGTGCTAACCGCTCTCCATGATGACCATGGTCACTTAGGCCCAGATAGAACTTTCAAGCTGGTCAGGGATCGATTTTACTGGCCACCCATGAGAATGGAGGTGGAAAGTTACTGCCGCTCTTGTGTCAGGTGCATCCAGAGGAAAACTTTACCAGACATGGCAGCCCCAAAGGGCCATCTACGGAGTCAAGGATCAATGGAGTTAGTGTGCATTGATTTCTTGTGCCTGGAACCTGATCTGAGTGGAAGGAGTAATGTCTTGGTTGTGACAAATCATTTCACCCGATATGCTCAAGCTTTCCCCACTAGGGATCAACAAGCTAGTACGGTGGCCAAGACTCTAGTGGAGAAGTTCTTCGTTCATTATGGGCTGCCTCAGTGCCTACATTCGGATCAAGGTCGGGACTTTGAGAGCAAACTGATCAGAAGACTATGTGAACTCTTAAACATAAAGAAATCCAGGACTACTCTTTACCATCCCCAAGGGGATCCACAACCTAAGCATTTCAACCGTACCCTGTTGAACATGCTGGGAACACTCCCATTAGAGAAGAAACAGCATTGGGGGGATCATATCGCTGTAGTAGTTCATGCCTACAATAGCTCCTCAAATGATTCTACTGGATACTCCCCTTACAGATTAATGTTCGGGAGAGCAGCTCGCCTACCTGTGGATCTGGCTTTCGGAACATCATTAGATCACACCTCCCAAGCTTCTTATAAGGGATATATTGACAGGCTCCCGAAGAATTGAAAAGTGGCTTATGAGAAAGCCACAGAGGCCTCTACTATCAGAGAACAAAGGAACAAGAAAAACTTTGATCTAATGCCCCGTACACGCGGTCGGACATTGATCGGACATTCCGACAACAAAATCCTAGGATTTTTTCCGACGGATGTTGGCTCAAACTTGTCTTGTATACACACGGTCACACAAAGTTGTCGGAAAATCGATCATTCTGAACGAGGTGACGTAAAACACGTACGTTGGGACTATAAACGGGGCAGTAGCCAATAGCTTTCATCTCTTTATTTATTCTGAGCATGCGTGGCACTTTGTGTGTCAGATTTGTGTACACACAATCGGAAATTCCGACAACGGATTTTGTTGTCGGAAAATTTTATAGCCTGCTCTCAAACATTGTGTGTCGGAAAATCCGTGATGGAGCCTACACACGGTCGGAATTTCCGACAACAAGGTCCTATCACACATTTTCCGTCGGAAAATCCGACCGTGTGTACGGGGCATTACAGTTAGAGTTCAGGATTTGCAACCTGGGAATCGGGTGTTGTTGTGCAATCTAGGGGTGCCAGGGAAACATAAACTGGCTGATTGATGGCATTCCCAACCTTACATTGCTTGCAAATGACTACCTGGACTCGCTGTGTATCAGATCCGGCCAGTACCCTCAACCCCTTGCTTAGAGGTATATCAGTCCCCAATGCTGATGCCTAGGGCCAGGAAAACTTGTCCACCCACATTCCAGGAGGAGGAAAGTGATGATAAGGAATTAACTCTTGACTGGTTGTGGGTTCCTTCTTTGAAAGATGATTCCATCGTCCCTGATGCTGGAAAAGAAGGCTGTCAAAGGACAGGTTCCAATTTCCCTGACACTGAGGCATTAGATTCCCACTCACCTAGGGGAAATGGGGAAATCAAACTGGAACCCTGCGAAGTGCCTAGTGCGACTGATGCTCTCATCCCTAGCATCGCATGTCCCTGAACGAGGATTAGAGCCTGAAGCAGAACCTGAGCCTGAGGTAGAACCTGAGCCCAAAGTAGAACCTGAACCAGGGGCTGGCTGCAGTTTTTGGGAAGCAGAACATGAACCAGAGTCACTGGAAGACATCCATTCCAGGTTAAGACAGAGGATATGCCCTCCAAAAAGAATTTTCTTGGAGAAAATCTGGGGAACTTACATCCACTGCTCAACGTTCCAAGCACTGGCCTCCTTTACCAAATCTTTAGTAAAGGATGACCTTGATCCACCTTCTCACACTACTGAGTGGGCCACTAACTTGTTATTGGACTGTCATAAAGTTAATATGACTGCTTCTGCTGATGTATATAATTTGCTATTAGAAGACCCTTCATTAGGTTAGTTATTAGCTGTTGCAACTTCTAGTTTGTTAGATTATTAATTATTTACTCTTCATGATGCAGTAAAGTGATTCCACAGGTTGTGTAAAACTGTAAAGTACAGTGACCCTCCGGTGTTTCCATCCATCGCATGTCCCTCTAGTGATCAGTAGGGATGAGCCGAACACCCCCCGGTTCGGTTCGCACCAGAACATATCGAACAGGCAAAAAATTTGGCAGAACATACGAACACCGTTAAAGTCTATCGGACACGAACATGAATAATCAAAAGTGCTAATTTTAAAGGCTTATATGCAAGTTATTGTTATAAAAAGTGTTTAGGGACCCTTTGACAGTTCTTATATAACTGAGGGCGGGGCCACCCGGTGACATACCTGGGTGACCCGCCCCCTCTGACACCACGGGGAAGCTATAGGGAAGTCCCGTGGCTTCAGAGGGGGTGGGACAACCCAATGACGTAAACAGGTGACCGCGCTCATCTCTGACGCCACGGGGAAGCCATAGGGAAGTCCCCATGGCATCAGAGGGTACGTCACCGGGTGGCCCCGCCCTCAGTTATATAAGAACTGTCATCAGCGAAGAAGCGACATGGGGACAAGGTGCTTTGGGGGGCTACCCACCTGAAGGGCCTGGTATGGATTTTGGGGGGGACCTTTAAAATGAACACTTTTGATTTTTCATGCTAGTGTCCCATAGACTTTAACGGTGTTCCGGCGGCTTTCAAATTTTCCCGAACACTGCATATTGTGCGGTGTTCGCAGAACATTCGAACAACCAAAGTTTGCCCATCCCTAGTGATCAGTATTACCAGGTGACATCATATTTGTGAGTCAAACAAAAGGGATTGTGGGATGAGTAGTTCCTCAGACTGATAATTGCTTCATATGATTATATGCTTGGACTACATATCCCAGGGATCTTTGTGACCATCAGGAAGATTGCTGGGAGTAGCTATAAAAGAAGCAAAAGCTTGGAGATCTCTTCCTCCTGGGCCTGACGTGAGACAGACCTCACCGTGCATGGAGAGAGGGGTTGCGGCCTACCACACATTTATGATTTCTTGGCCATTTTTCAGAGAATATGAATGATAACACAAAAACTTTTCTTTCACTCATGGTTAGTGTTTGGCTGAAGCCATTTATTATCAATCAACTGTGTTTACTCAAATCATAATGACAACAGAAACTACCCAAATTACCCTGATCAAAAGTTTACATACCCTGGTGGTTTTGGTCTGATGACATTTGACACAAAGGGGTTGGAACGGCTATTAAAGGTAACCATCCTCACCTGTGATCTGTTTGCTTGTAATTAGTGTGTGTGTGTCTATAAAAGGTTAATGAGTTTCTGGACTCCTGACAGACCTTGGCATCTTTCATCCAGTGCTGCACTGACGTTTCTGGATTCTGAGTCATGGGGAAAGCAAAAGAATTGTCAAAGAATCTGCGGGAAAAGGTAGTTGAGCTGTATAAAACAGGAAAGGGATATAAAAAGATATCTAAGGAATTGAGAATGCCAATCAGCAGTGTTCAAACGCTAATCAAGAAGTGGAAAATGAGGGGTTCTGTTGAAACCAAACCACTGTCAGGTAGACCAACTAAGATTTCAGTCACAACTGCCAGGAAAATTGTTCGGGATGCAAAGAAAAACCCACAAATAATTTCAGGTGAAATATAGGACTCTGAAAACACGTGGTCTGGCTGTTTCAAGATGCTTAATAAGGAGGCACCTGAAGCAAGATGAGATGCATGGTCGAGTCGCCAGAAGAAAGCCATTACTACGCAAATGCCACAAAGTATCCCACTTACAATACACCAAACAACACAGAGACAAGCCTCAAACCTTCTGGCAAAAAGTCATTTGGAGTGATGAGACCAAATTTGAGCTTTTTGGCCACAACCATAAACGCTTTGGAGAGGAGTCAACAAGGCCTATGATGAAAGGTACACTATTCCTACTGTGAAACAAGGAGGTGGATCGCTGATGCTTTGGGGATGTGTGAGCTACAAAGACACAAGAAATTTGGTCAAAATTGATGGCAAGATGAATGCAGTATGTTATCAAAAAGTACTGGAGGAACATTTGCATTCATCAGCCAGGAAGCTGTGCATGGGACATACTTGGACATTCCAACATGACAATGATACAAAACACAAGGCCAAGTCAACCTGTCATTGTCTACAGCAGAATAAAGTGAAGGTTCTGGAGTGGCCATCTCAGTCTCCTGATCTCAATATTATTGAGCCACTCTGAGGAGATCTGAAACGTGCAGTTCATGCAACACAGCCCAAGAAATTACAGGAACTGGAGACTTTTTGCCAAGAGGAATGGGCAGCTTTACCATCTGAGTAGATAAAGAGCCTCATCCACAAATACCACAAAAGACTTCAAGCTGTCATTGATGTTAAAGGGGGAAATACATGGTATTAAGAACTGGGGTATGTAAACTTTTGATCAGGGTAATTTGGCTAGTTTCTGTTGTCATTATGATTTAAAGAGTAAACACAGTTGATTGATAATAAATGGCTTCAGCCAAACACTAACCATGAGTGAAAGAAAAGTTTTGTTATCATTCATATTCTCTGAAAAATGGCCAAGAAATCATAAATTCTGCCGGGGTGTGTAAACTTATGAGCACAACTGTATTATCAGAACATAAATACACAGAGTTGTCTGATTTATCACTCTACAGTGGTACAAGGATGTCGGAACCCAGAGTGTCAGGTGGGTTGGAATGTTCACCAGGTCATGGCAGTGTAAATGAGCAGGTAATTCCAAGCAGACCCTTAGGGGATTGTGCTACATAAGTCAGCAAAGATAACTTCCATGTTGCCATATTTACAAGGTCCCTTTAACTTGTCATCCATTCTGAACATCTAAAACCTAAAAGTAGGTGCCAGCGTTTGCTTCCTTTCTCCACAAAAGCAGTTAGAGTGTTCTGTCTGCGTTCAATTTGCAAGCTAGTCACCATTCTCCTAATTTTCAAGTCTAAACGTATCTAAACCCAATATAAAAATATAATATATTGCAGCTTACCAGTCCCTAGATGTGTAAAAGACTGCATTATTGTTTTTTTAGTCTCCTTTCCTTTATGTTCACTTGGAGATCCAGCCAGTCTGTCGATAGAATTAAAACAGTAGCTTTTGTTTTTCACTCTTTAGTATAGTTTTATTACTTGTTAATCTTGCCAGTAAGTTTGTTATTATTCAACTTCCTTTAACCACTTCAGCCCCGAAAGATCTGGCTGCTCAATGACCAGGCCATTTTTTGCGATATGGCACTGCGTTGCTTTAACTGACAATTGCGCAGCCGTGCGACGCTGTACCCAGACAAAATTGACATCCTTTTTTTCCCACAAATAGACCTTTTTTTGGTGGTATTTGATCACCTCTGTGGTTTTTTTGTGCTATAAACAAAAGAATATCCCACATTTTTGTTCAAAAAAACAAATTTTTTCCTCAGTTTAGGCCGATATGTATTCTCCTACATATTTTTGGTATAAAAATCGCAATAAGCATATATTGAATAGTGAGTAGATTTATGGCATTTTTATTATTATTATTTTTTTACTAGTAATGGCGGAGATCTGCGATTTTTATGGGGACTGCAATATTGCGGCGGACAAATTGGACACTTTTGACACATTTTTGGGACCATTGACAATTATACAGCGATCAGTGCTAAAAAGATGTACTGATTACTGTATAAATGTCACTGGTAGCGAAGGGGTTAACACTAGGGGGCGATCAAGGGGTTAACTGTGTTCCCTCACTGTGTTCTAACTGTAGGGGGGATGGGACTGTCTAGGAGGAGAGAGAGATTAGTGTTCATACTTAGTATGAACACACAATCTGTCTCTACTCCCCTGAAAGAACCGGGATTTGTGTGTTTACACACACAGATCCCAGTTCTCGCTCTGTCACGAGCGATCGGGGGTGCCTGGTGGTCATCGCGCCCGCCATGCACTCGCATCGGCTTCGGGCACACGCACACCCCTAGTGGCCAAAAGGAAAAGTGACGTAAGGTAACACTGATTTGCCCAGCCAAGCCAGCCTGCCACTGGCTGGTCCGGAAGTGGTAAAAAGACCAGGCTGTCCAGCAAAAATGGCCTTTGAGGCAAACTATTTAACACTGACAGGGGTGCAACGAATGATAAGCTTTTATTTGTAGCGTTACCCCTGAAGGAGCCGTATGGTAATTTGGGGTTCTCTGTTCTGCAGTTCGACTCCAAGAACATCCTCAGCCCCTCTGACACACCTGGTTAAGAAAAAGTCACTACAAGCATGTACAAAGACACAAGTATAGACCTTTAACCTGGCTGTAGGTTACTATCAGAAAATAGACACACTCCCATTTAGTGGTAGATGCACTCAATATATTGATGCGGGTTAGAATAACTGGAGGTTTGAACATAAATGAGCACACAACTGGCAAATTCAGGCACAATCTGCTAGATAGAGTAATAACTATGTCAAAGTGTCTAAGACTCAGGTTCTATAGCACTACACTGAAATTAAAATGTGAATCAGCAATTCAGTAATAAACAGTGCAAATAAGCATTAGCTGCTGTATGAATAATAATACTACACTGGAACAGAGTGCACTATATTGGATTGGCTAGGGTATAGGGTAGCAACTGTTAAGTTGCAGTCTTTAGTCCTAGTGACACCGCAGCAGTGGTCCCTCTAATCAGGTGTTAGCTCACTGTGCGTTGCCTGGGGCAGCTATGGCAGGCAGCACAGCAGTGCACATATTCGCCAGCATACCATGGATTCTCGAATGTTGTCCAAAGCTTTTATTGCAGAAAGATCACATCACAAAAGAACAAAGGTAACATTTCTAAGCTGCGCAGGACCCCTTTGTCATGCCTCCCAAATGTGCTTCTGGAAGAATGGTCAAACATCCCCATAGACATACTCTTAAACCTTGTGGACAGCCGTCCCAGAAGAGTTGAAGCTGTTAAAGCTGCAAAGGGTGGGCCAACTCAATATTGAACCCTACGGACTAAGACTGGGATGCCTTTAAAGTTCATGTGCATGTAAAGGCAGGTGTCCAAATACTCTTGGTAATATAGTGTATGTAAAGTCCATCAAAATCTACTAGTTCATTTAACACAAGCCTTTCCACAAGATGACAGTGCTGCTCTTCAATAGATACAGTGGAGGATTGAGTATAGCCACACACCCATTTAGATTTTTGTTGTTAAAAATAATAAACATGTTATACTTACCTGGATTTGCACAAAACAGCCTGGATCCTCCTCTTCTCAGGTCCCTCTTCGGCTCTCCCGGCCCCTCCCTCCAGACGAGTGCCCCCACAGCCCAGCTTCCTGTCATTTTGTAGCTCACCCCTCCCAAAAACATCAGCGATCCACCTCCGTACCTTTCATCATAGGCCTTGTTGACTCCTCTCCAAATGAAGCGTTTATGGTTGTGGCCAAAAAGCTCAATTTTGGTCTCATCACTCCAAATGACTTTGTGCTAGAAGGTTTGAGGCTTGTCTCTGTGCTGTTTGGCGCATTGTAAGCGGGATACTTTGTGGCATTTGCGTAGTAATGGCTTTCTTCTGGCGACTCGACCATGCAGCCCATTTTTCTTCAAGTGCCTCCTTACTGTGCATCTTGAAACAGCCAGACCACATGTTTTCAGAGAGTCCTGTATTTCACCTGAAGTTTTTTGTGGGTTTTTCTTTGTATCTCGAACAATTTTCCTGGCAGTTGTGGCTAAAATTTTAGTTGGTCTACCTGACCGTGGTTTGGTTTTAACCCCTCATTTTCCACTTCTTGATTAGAGTTTGAACAGTGCTGATTGGCATTCTTAATTCCTTGGATATCTTTTTATATCCCTTTCCTGTTTTATACAGTTCAACTACCTTTTCCCGCAGATCCTTTGACAATTCTTTTGCTTTCCCCATGACTCAGAATCCAGAAACGTCAGTGCAGCACTGGATGAAAGATGCCAGGGTCTGTCAGGTGTCCAGAAACTCATTGACCTTTTATATACACACACTAATTACAAGCAAACAAATCACAGGTGAGGATGGTTACCTTTAATAGCCATTCAAACCCCTTTGTGTCAACTTGTGTGCATGTTATCAGGCCAAAATCACCAGGGTATGTAAACTTTTGATCAAGGACATTTGAGTAGTTTCTGTTGCCATTATGATTCAAAAAGAGTAAACACAGTTGATTAATAATAAGTGGCTTTAGCCAAACACTAATCATGAGTGAAAGAAAAGTTTTTGTGTTATCATTCATATTCTCTGAAAAATGGCCAAGAAATCATAAATTCTGTCGGGGTATGTAAACTTATGAGCACAACTGTATTAGGAGGGCTGAGGGGGGCTTTTTATCTTAATGGATATAATGCATTAGGATAAAAAAACTTCTGACCTTACTACCACTTTAAGACAGGAAGTTTGTGTGTGGCCGGATCACAAGGTGAAAATAAAGGCAGAAAAAAGAGAAAACTAATGCAGTCACCACATCTAAGTATTGGTAAACTGCAATATATTACATTTGCTCACTGGAAGAATCAACAGGTAATAAAACTACTGTATATTGCAAGGGAACTCCACAAAACAAAGCCTGCTGCTAGTGACAGACTGCATCATATATGTAATTTTTGATTTGGCTCAAAGTTCTCCTTTGAGCCCCTCCCTCAGACTTAACCCTCACCCTACGCAAACCCCCTGACCAATTAGATTGCCCTGTAATCAGTAATCAGGGGGTTCACGGCTGGGCGTGGCTTTAGGCCAGCCAGTAGTAGTCATTAAAGTTGAGTCTTTGCTAACCAAATAAAAACAGATCAGACAGAACTTTACCTTTAAATGTTTAAAAAACGTTTCCAGCAAGGGGGCGACACTCACAGTTCAGCCAGCAAAAAAGCAACAAGGTAAAAAAGATGAGAGTTTTTTTTTTCTCTCTCAATTCCGGATGTGTCTCCAGAAAAGGAAGTGAAGGGAAATCATCCCAATGTAACAGACACCAAAGCAAAAAACCTGACAGTGGGTCAAACCATTCCCTGTTATTTTATAAACTTATAAAAAAAAAAACTGTTTTGGCTAGAGTTATACTTTAAGGATAGCCTCCTGCCATCTCAAAAACATATTGTTTCAATAGTAACTCTAAAGGGCATATAACATTAAGGAGTGGCCTGCTACAGAGGGTTAAATTTGGGAAGCGCAGCTAGCACGTGTGCCAGGAACGATGCCCAGGCTCCTGTGTCACATGCAGTTCGGGTTGCATTCCTGACACCCAGCATCCATCTGTAATAGCCATTTTCACTCAAAATTAAAAAGGAGCTTCTGGAAGGGGATGAGGATTGCGAGGCAGCATACCAGCTTAATCGAAATAAAATTGGCCTCCGGGAAATGGCAACAGATTAACAGTAATGAATCAGCGCTGCATGTAAAAAAAAAAAAGCTTTTGTGATTTTGGAATAAGCACTCTCTCATCATTTCCTTCTTATGGTAGCATCTTTAGTCCTTCTTCCAGTCACCGGCCTTAACACAAGGCAGAGATTAAGAAGGGATTCTAAAACCCTTTTTATTTAGACAGCATGTGAAAATTTATCTGAAAAAAATCTTTTAGTCTATCCAACACCACCTATTTTCACAGGCTGACAATGCTGTTGTGCAAGGGTGGCTTCGCTGCTCCTCCATAGATACAGTGGAGGCAAGAGTGTAGCTAGCTACCCTAAGAAAGGAAGTGTGTTAGTAGCTGGATTACCAGGTGAAAAAAAAGCCTAAAAAATAAATGTAATGCAGCCACCTCATCTAAGGACTCTATATTAAATATATTATATTTTTATTTTTGGGTTTAAATATGTTTTAATCAATAAACCCAGGCACAACTGGTTCTCATTTATATAATTAACCACATTTGTCTATTTTATGTTTTCAGTGCTCTGTTACATTGTATCTACTTTTTTTAAGTATTAGATAGAGGCAGTGGGGTATCCAGGGTATGGCAGATATGTAATGTGCCATGGGCATCATATGAAGTAGGCGCTCCTGAGTGGCTGGGCAGCAAGGCACTTACAGAGATCTCTTCTTAAAATGGCATCGCCACTGTTACTCACTATCAGCCTGGGGTGAGATCCTGGCCGGCGGAGACTGCTTTAGGTTGTTCACCACTGGCCCCTGGCTCACTGCCCAAACTGTTTGCTAGCCATGGCCCACCTGGCATCTAACAACCAGTGACGTCAGGAGGAGGAGAGAGGCAGAGACCCAGCATTCAGAGCAGAGGAGAATTTAACTTCCTTCACGCCCATTGCTTAGCTCCACCCACCTTCTCCTTTTTCGACGTTCACAAGAAGCATGTGAGGCACAGGCACTGACTGCAGTGCACAAAGGGAGAGAGGAGTTTAGGCAGTGGCGTCACGGTGCCCCTCTAAGTTATTTGCAAAGTAGGCTGTCGTGCAGGAGAGGGGAAAGGTGCCGGGAGGTGCACTGTGCTCTCCCTCCTCTCCAGCTTCACAGTCCTGACACTGCAGCTCTTCTTTCCCAGTGGCTCTGTGTGTATAGGAGCACCCTCCAGCTTCCCCCCTCCTGTCCTGTCATTGACTATAGAAGCAACAGAAAGGAACCAGCAGCCTCATACTATAAGAACGACTGCCAGCAAGCCACAGGACCAGGGCCGGTGATACTACTAGGCAAACTAGGAAGCCGCCTAGGGTGCACTGCTATTTAGGGTGCCCGGCCACTGGTTTTCCTACTCTCTTCTCTTTGCAGCAAGCACCTAAGTCTCCTAAGGCATTAGAGGGCAGCCGTCTCTCCATTCACACAGTGTCAGCGGTGCAACGGCTGTGTCTGTGTCCCAACTCTCAAATGAATGGAAGCAAGCAAACGTTCATTTATGGTAGGCTGCATTGATGGGTGCTGGTAGGCTGCATTTGATAGCCGCTGGTGAGGCTGCATTGATGGGTGCTGGTAGGCTGCATTTAATGGGCGCTTGTGAAGCTGCATTTGATGGGTGCTAGTGAGGCTGGTGAGGCTGAATTTGATAGGCGCTGGTGGGCTGCATTTGATGGGCATGGGGTATACATGGGCAGGGCAAAGGGTGTGGAGTCAGGGGTGGAGCCAAAGGGGGGCGGCAAAATGAGATTTCGCCTAGGGTGTCAAAAATCCTTTCACCAGCCCTGCACAGGACAAGAAAAAGTTAACAGCAGGAGCTGATCCGCCTCCTGCTGCCTACTGAGCCAATGGGCGCTGCTGTAACCCCGCCCCCTTCCCAAGCCGCCACCTTTGATAGAGAACAGAGTACTGGAGCTATGCTGGAGCCTGGAGAAGGAACCGAGCTGTCATGGGGAGTGGGGAGGGGGCAGAGAAGGAGGAGAAATGAGCAAGAGAAGCAGAAGAATGCATTCAGGTGAAGGTAATCTGGAGAATGTGCTCGGGAAGAGACATTTACTGCAAGGGCTCCTCTCGTTATCCTCTCTGTACTTTTCTGATGTATTCTGTATTCCTTCTTTCTCCCCCCCCCCCCCCCCAGTTCTCTCTCTCTTTCCTCTTCCATCTTCTCTCCCCCTCCCTTTTTTCCCCTCTTGCCATAACCTTTATAAATACTTTGTAAATATTACAATAAAATATACAATGCTGTGCTTTCTTCTTCACCTTAGTGTTTCAATTTAAATGTAATTGCATAATTTAAAGCAGTTGTATACTGCTGGACTTTTTTTTTTACCCTGCAAAGTAAAGGTATAATGTGCTAGTATGGATTGCATACTAGCACATTATGTTAAACTAACCTTTAAAACAAAGCCATCCCGCACCCAGAAGTCAGCGCAGCGGGCGCTCCCATTTTTACTCATCTTGCTTCCGGGTTTGCGGGCTCTGAGACTGGCCAGAGCCACAATGAAGTCACTTCCGTGCATGCACGCGGGAGCCACCGTTCATTCCGATGGCCGTTCCTTCAGAGCGCATGCCCCACTGATGTCACTGGCTCCATGTAATGTAAATATCTCCTAAACTGTACATGTTTAGGAGATATTTACTGTACTTATAGCAAAAAGGCAGTAAAGGAAGTTTACTTCCACTTTAAGTGATAATGGAGCCCTCCCTCTGAATACCATATACTGTATATGTGGTGTCCTGTAAACCAAATATACAACTTTATATCTTTCAAACAAATAACAATATCAAAATATAAAATTGCAGCATATTAATGATATTGACACCCCTCAAAAGATTTTTGATAAAAAGTTGCAATATATAAGTGATGGTAACATCCCCTCAAGAAATAAAATAACTCCACTTACAATAGGGGGTGTCACCATCACTAATATACTACAATTTATTATTTTGAAATTTTGACTTGTAGTTTTGTTAGCTGTTTTTTTTGTTATGGTTATCTGAAAGATGGGTTTCAAATGTTTTGACAGGGGCGCAGTATCAGTGCTTGCCCTAGGTGCCATTTTCACTAGATACGCCTCTGGATAGAGGTGAAAGGATTGGAACCTTTGTCAAGTCTTTGTTGGTAACAGACAAAAAGAATATTGGTAACTGTAAGCGCAAACACACAAGTCCATATATAACAGGAGATATAAAGGGCTGAGCAACTTAGTCCATAGGGGACAGGCTGGAAGTTCAAGGGTTAAGTGGTAACCGGTAATGTAATGGTTAAAGTAGGCTGGAAGGCTAGGCGGCTGCTGTCTTCAGAGAGCCGGCTCTGTGATGGATGAGAGAGGGGTAGAGAAGGAAGCGCCACCTGAGTGTAGTATTAACAAATGATGTTTAATGACACCAGGTAAAAACACACTTACAGGATAAAAACATATAAAAGGCTCATCTGTATAGGTATGTGGTCCTTGGTGTTCCCTCTGATCCTGTAGTGGTGACACTGCAGGGATGCTGGGCTGCAGAAGGTGGATTACCAGCCGGGAGCTCCTTCTGTGGAGCGTGCATGACGTCACAGTGGAGCGTGCATGATGTCACACGCTGTAAGTGTGTTTTTACCTGGTGTCATTAAACATCATTTGTTAATACTACACTCAGGTGGTGCTTCCTTCTCTACCCCCCAAGTCTTTGTTGGTGACTGTGTCCCCAATGGAAAATTCTAAATGTTTCTGTTGTCACCAGAACAGGAGGTGGGGAGAAATCTTCAAATGGGGACACCTATTCTGGTGACTACTCTCTATGAGGGGATTTCCCCCCACTTTGGAGAGCTTTCCTTTCATTTCCAATTGTATCTCCAAGACAGAAAGAACTAAAAGCAGCTGGAAGAGAGTGTGTGTTCTTAGCATGAGGTGATGCGTTTGACAGGGAGTCAACGGTCAGGGGGATTGATTAGGTATAAATTGCAATCGGACGATAACATGTGTGGCCAGCTTTAGGCCACATTCACACATGCATTTCGCCCCGACAGCATTTACATGTGAGAACTCCAGCAGAGAATCCTGGCCAATAGATGCAGGAGGCAGCCCAAATGAAAGCAATGCTGGCTCCCAACCCTCTAGTGTGCTAGAATAGGTAAGTGTTAAGGTTTTTGTTAGAGTAGGAAAAATGTTCAGGCTTGGCTGATAGCCAAGCCTGTGTTTTAATCGGGGTCGGGTGAGTGATCCAGGGAGGGCTGGTATGACTCATCTGGCAGCACCTCTGGTACCTCCCCCTACTTCTGGAACTTGCTGGAGATTTCCAAAAGAATGGGAGGGAGGTTAGGAGGAGCTGCCTGGAGTATTCATGAGAGCCCTAACCAATTCCCAACAGATGGGTTGGCAGGGGGCAGGCCCCCTCAAATACTCTGAGTCAGCCCAGCTGAGCAGGAGAGTTTGGGTGGAGGTTGGAGATGGAGTGCTAGGAGGCTGCTGGTGGACCCTTGAGGCTAACCCCTTAGTCTGTGGTTGGAGGGGGACCTCAGGTCTGGGAGCTCGGGTGCAGGAGGGATCCTCTACAACCCACGAGGAATCCTGTCCAGTGGCATGGGAGCAGGTGTGAGGACAGCAGGAGCCAGAGAGCACGTCCGGGAGATCTCCAAGGAGAAGACTGCCAGGTGGGTAGGGAGTGTTACATCGGGGAGGACTGAGAGGCAGCCTGAGAGGACTGGGTGAGAGCAGTCTGAGATCAATACTTTAAAGTGAATCACTCATGTGCCACATCTGTAAAATTCATTAGAAAAGAAAAAGGAAACCCTCTTGGTCGGACTTTGGGAGCAGATTGGAAGAACAATGTATTATCTTAAAAAAATTAGATTTTATTGAACATAAATCCATAGAAATAAACAATATAAAATTATAAAAAGGTATCGTCCATTGACGGCCACGCAATGGCCAGAAGAGATGGACGTTACATATACCCAAGGAGAGGAATGATGTTTCAACAGTAAAAATGGCCTTATGGTCTTGCCAACGTAGAAGGTACCACATTGCCACAAAGTAATATAGATAATCCCAGTAGTAAGGCAGATGACATGATGTTTCAGTGAATGAACACGTCCATTGGGAAGCCGAAGGGAAGATCCTTCCAGCAACGATTCACAATAATCACACAAGCCACATCTAAATGTCCCCACCCTGTCCTCTTGTTGGTCTTTGTGTGTGGTGTAGTGGCTTTAAACCAGGCAGTCCCTAGTGTACCCTGATCTTTTAAAAGTGATCGCTGGATAGTCCTTGATATACTTGCAAAGGGTCGGGTCGCTAGTCAATAAATGCCAGTGTCTATTCAAAATTCTCCCTCCTTTCCTTGCAGGTCCTGTCTATAGAGGCTTAACTATTATGGAGGATCGAAGTATATTGATAAGTCTCTACTGATAACCTCAAATGTATAGTGAAGTATATAATATGATAGTTTATTGGCTTGCATTCGTGTTTGTTTGTTCTGGTTAATATGTCTCTGTTTGCACTGGGATTCACTTTGGATATTGATCTCCATTCTCTAATTAGAGCTATATTGAGAAATCTGGATACTTTTTTAAGTTGGTATTCCCTCTTTTCTTATTTTAATATAAAGTTTGTTGTTGGTCTGGCCTATGTGGTTGTAACGCATGTATCTCACATGTAATGGCAGCTGCTGGATTATAGGGGGCATTGGTCATCTATTTTCCTCCTGTTATGTCTCTCCCTATGGGGAGATTTTTATGCGACAACGTGCCTGGGTCTGGTGGGGGCGTGTTCCTCCCCCGGGGCTTTGCATGCCTACATATGAAGGATGGCCACACCCTGGCGTGATGCTGTGCGAACTGCCTCTATTGGGATGGTCTTCCCTGTAACACTGATGGGCGTGTGCGACACACAGCGCCGCGTCACTGTAGGGGGTGGATCTATATGCCTACTAACTAAGCGGCTGACCATGCACTAATATGACGCAATATGCATAATTCGATCACATGATTGCGTCGTGATATCACTGCTTGCGTCGTTCGTGGGCTCGCAATGGCTCCATTTAGGACACACAAATGTGTGTATATATAGGGTGCATACTCACCCTTCAATGGATGGTACTTTCAGGGGAAGATATACAAGCACACATTATATGTATGTTTGACTATCTATACTGAGCTGGTCATAAGCTGTATCTACTTACTTCATCGGTTGTGTTAAGGCTAGCAAGCTTATTATAATGTGTATTTGTTTTACCAAACTATCCTCTTCTGCATTTGTTTGGCCCTATGTAGGTGCTGCCCCCCCCCCCCCTGTGGATTTATGCAGTTGTAGTTTTCAGAGGAAGCTACACAGGCACATATTACTTACAGGTATGTTCAACTAAATATGCTGAGCTGGTTATAAACTGTGTATATCTATTTCATTGGCTGTGCCAAGAGTATTAAGCTTGCTATAAGGTGTATTGGTTTCATAGAACTATACTCCTCTGCGTTTGTTTGGCCTTATTTAGGTGCTGTCCCAATGTGGATATATTCGGATATAGCTGTGAAGTAGATAACCTTCATGCAACTATAAACTTTTGGATGGGCTAGCCTATAATCACCATCCAATGTGAATGTGACTACTGACTGCAGTACAGCGAGTATTTTACTCATGTTCGATAAGTGTACTATACAAGCTCTCATTTGCCCCTAGAGGCTGAAGTAAGTACTACAGCCCCCTATGTCTGTATCTCTATTGAGATGTGCTTCACATCAAAATGCCAGTATATATATATAGGATATAATGGATAGATATAACACTCCCTCGTTTTCTTAGTTTTTTTCTCTTTTTTATGCTCTGTAGCCACATTTTGATATATATTTTGAATTTGAAATCCTGGTTTTGGCTATTTTGGTGTTGTGATGCCCATCCTGGGAGAGTCATATGTAGACAGCAGCGTATGTCCGCATCAGGTGAATACGAATGCATGACCAATTTTAATAGAATTGTAAAATATAATATTTATATTCTCTGATATATTTTGATGTAAAACTTTCTATATATATATGTGAATATGTTGTGAGATGATGTGTTCTTCTATACCATGTAGTAAGACCTGTTTCTATACCTCCCCATGTGTGTTCTGAGGAAGCAATCCAGCGCACAGGGGCTCACGCATGTTCTGATGCCATACTGTTGAAACATAATTTCTTTCTTTGGGTATATTTAACGTTACCTTTTTATAATTTTATATTGTTTATTTCTATGGATTTATGTTCAATAAAATCTCATTTTTTAAGACAGTACATTGTTGTTCCAATCTTCTTCCAAAGACCGACCTAGAGGGTTTCTTTTTTCTTTTCTAAACAGTCTGAGATCGATGCAGAGTCAGTTTGGGAGGACTGTGGAAGCTTAGCCAAGAGGGCTAGAAAAAGGGGTAGCTGCAGCCAGGTGGGCTGGCAGTGCCTAAAGAGGTGGTGCTGGGATCAGTAGCCGCAGAAGGACAACTGGGTACTAAGACTTTGCTACACACTAAAGGGGCCCGCGGTCCCATGCCTATAAGAGCCAGTTCACACTGGTCTGACATGTGCTTCCAGAGATGTCACAATCAATGGTTCCCAATGAGAGCCGTATTAACTGGACTGACTGTGAAAATGCTTCCTGCACTACTTTGGTCTGACTTGGCACGATTTCAACCCATTGATTTGAATGGAAGTTGGGATCATCTTCTTATCTGGTCCGACTTGTGGCATGCGACTTGTGCTCTGAGGATCTTGAGGGGGAATCCCATGCCAAAATTGAAAAAAAAACTACGTGGGGTCCCCCCCAAAATCCATACTAGACCCTTATCAGAGCATGCAGCCGGCAGGTCAGGAAAGGGGGGGGGGACGAGTGAGCTCCCCCCTTTCCTGACCTGCCCCCATACCAGGCCACAAGCCCTAAACATGAGGCTGGTGAGTGCTTTGGGGCAGGGGGCATCACAAGGGGCGGAGTCTCATGGGGAAGTCACCAGATGGCCACGCCCCTTGGCTATATAAGAACTGGCAGACATTGCAGATGACACAACGGCGGGAACCTGTGTCAGAGGGTGACCGGGTTGGCGGTGGAGAAGACAGCAGCGGAGAAGAAGACAGCAGTGGAGGGAGAAGACTGGAGGAAGAACATATCACTGGAGAGTACGGATGAGCCGAACACCCCCCAGTTCGGTTCTCAGCAGAACATGTGAACAGGCAAAAAACTTGTTCAAACAAGCGAACACCGTTAAAGTCTATGGGACACGAACGTGAAAAAGTGCTAATTTTAAAGGCTTATATGCAAGTTATTGCCATAAAAAGTGTTTGGGGACCCAGCCCTGCCACAGGGGACATGTATCAATATTTTCAGGAGCAGCGATTTTAATAATGCTTAAAGTGAAACAGTAAAAATGAAATATTCCTTTAAATATCCTGCCTGGGGGGTGTCTATAGTATGCCTGTAAAGTGGCGCATGTTTTCCCGTGTTTAGAACAATACCACAGCAAAATGACATTTCTAAAAGAAAAAAAGTAATTTAAATCTGCTTGCGGCTGTAATGTATTGTCGGGCAATATAGATGAAAATCATTAAAAAAAAAAGGACATGGCTCCCCCCCCCCCCGTCCTTTACCAGGCCCTTTGGGTCTGGTATGGATATTAAGGGAAACCCCACACCCAAATAAAAAAAAAAAAAATGGCGTGGGTACTCTGAACAGCAGTATATATATTATACAGCCTGCCCTATATACTCTGCAGAAAATTGGGCCTTAGGTGTTAGTGGTACCAGAGCACTGTAAGCCCTCACAGTTAATCTTGTTGGGCGCAGGAACGGGCCCTGCTGTGAAATATTATATCAAGAATTGTAATTACATTCCCCTGTTAAACAGGCACAGAAAAATTGGGCCTTTGGTGGTGGTGGTGGCACCACAACACTGTAAGCCATCACAGTTACTCTTGTTGGGCGCAGGAACGGGCCCTGCTGTGAAATATTATATCAAGAATTGTAATTACATGCCCCTGTTAAACAGGCGCAGAAAAATTGGGCCTTTGGTGGTGGTGGTGGTGGTGGTGGTGGTGGCACCACAACACTGTAAGCCCTCACAGTTACTCTTGTTGGGCGCAGGAACGGGCCCTGCTGTGAAATATTATATCAAGAATTGTAAGTACATGCCCCTGTTAAACAGGGGCAGAAAAATTTGGCCTTAGGCAGTGGTGGTGGTGCCCTAAACCAAAAATATTGTTGGAAGCTAGCATTATCAAGGTTGAGGAGGAATAGGATAGTCACTCAGCATAGGCAGTCTTCAAGGGATCCCACATCCGTAGAAAATTAAATCAATTACATCAGCATCAAGTGCTTAATAACTGCTGATCCAAGACTGAATTCATTTTTATGAATGTGAGCCTATCAACGGAGTCTGTGGACTGGTACACTCTATGATCTGTTACAAACCCTCCATCAGCACTGAATGTGCGTTCAGAAAGAATGCTGGATGCAGGACAGGCCAGTAGCTCAATTGCATATTGAGCTAGCTATGGCCAGTGGTCCATCCTCAAGACCCAGTAACCCAGTGGATGCTCTGTTGGAAAGGTCTCCAAGTCTGCTCTTGCCCCTAGATATTCCTGCACCATGTAATGCAGATGCTGGCGATGGTTGCTTGAACCAATCAGACCTTGGCGCTGAGGACTGAAAAATTGTCTAAAGGCATCAGTCAGCCGTCCACCTTCTCCACCGCTCTTCCTCTGACTGAACAAAGCCTCAGCAACACGTTGTCCAGCATCAGAAAATTGTAACTCCCCAGGGTCTGGAAATACATTGCACAAACATTTCTTCAAGGCCTCCTGAAGATGTTTCATCCTCTGCTCCCTCTGCAAAGGCAGGATGAGTTCTGCAACCTTACCCTTGTAACGTGGATCAAGAAGGGTTGCCAGCCAGTAATGATCCCTCTCCTTGATACCACGAATCCTAGGGTCCTTTTGCAGGCTTTTGCAGAAACAGGGAGGCCATGCAGCGTAAGTTTGCAGAGGCATTAGAATCTGAGTCCTCTGGGTCACTAAGGATCACATGATCCGTAACAATCTCCTCCCAGCCTTGTACAACTCCTTGTGTTTCTGGGGACTGAAAACTCCACGTCCATGCTGATATAATCCGAGGTAAGGAAGTCCTCCTCTTCCTTCTGCTGTTCTGCCTCAAGTGCCCTGTCCATCAGTCACTGCATCAGTGACATTGTCCTGGGACAATGTCACTGATGCATACATTGTTGCTGCTCACCATCCACGTGGCCTCCTCAAATGGTGACAGGACAGTGCATGCATCCTTGATCAGTAGCCATTGGTGTGGCGAAAAGAAGCCAAGCTCCCCTGACCCTGTTCTGGTGCCATACTCGCACAGGTACTCATTGATGGCCCTCTGCTGCGTGTGCAGCCGCTGCAGCATTGCCAATGTTGGATTCCACCTGGTGGGCATATCACAAATGAGGCGGTTGGTGGGCAGGTTGTGTTCCCTTTGAATGTCAGCAAGCCGAGCACTGGCATTGTGTGAATGGTGGATATGACCACAGACTTTTCTGGCCTGCCTCAAGAGATCCTGTAAGCCTGGGTACCTTCTCAAGAACTGCTGCACCACCAAATTCAGGACATGTGCCAAATATGGAACATGGGTCAAGTGTCCCTGCCGGAGAGCGGAGAGAAGGTTGGTGCCATTGTCACATACAACCATTCCTGGCTGAAGCTGGCGTGGCGTCAACCACCTCTGAGCCTGCCCCTGCAGAGCTGACAGAATCTCTGCCCCAGTGTGGCTCCTGTCCCCTAAGCAGACCAACTCAAGCACCGCATGGCATCTTTTGCCTGACTGCTTGCGTAGCCCTTTGAATGCTTACAGAGCACCGCTGGTGCAGAGGACAAATCTGCAGACGAAGCCATAGAGGAAGAAGAAGAAGAGGGGGTGGAGGAGAGAGCTGTAGCAGAATCACCACTAGCATTTTGGAGGCATGGTGGCGGAACAGGCTCCAACATCTCCTGCATCTTTCCCAGCTGCCAGCAGAGTTACCCAGTGCACCGTAAAGGAAAGGTAACGCCCCTGCCCATGCCTGCTGGACCAGGAGTCAGCGGTAATATGCACTTTACTGCTGAAAGCCCTGTCCTTCTTGGGCACCCCTTCTCTCTAGGCTCACGTTACTCCCTTCCTCAACCTGGGAACCAACATTGGAGCCTTCAAATCGCTGCACATCCTCCAGCAGCATGTACCTGACACTGTGGTTGAATAGTTCTGGGGACTCCTCCGTGCATGATGGTGGGGCTAGGGAAGGGGTGACTGTGGACAAGGAGCAGGTGGAATAGGCCACTTTGGCAGCTGCATTGGAAGGCAAACTACTCTGAGCCTGGGTGACAGAGGATGAGGAGGATGGGGACGGCTTAGTTATCCACTCCACCAACTCTTCTGCATGTTCTGGCTCAATAACATGGCCAGCAGCAGAAAAAAAGGACAAGCGTGCCCCACGGCCACCTGCAGAGGATGCAACATGTCCATGACCATCACTGTAGACACAGAGCCTGCTTGCCCTCTTTTAGTGGCCTGTGATCGTCTGGCTCTCTTTGGTGGCCTTCCAGACATGATGTATATTTTGTTTTACAACACCACACTACACTATTATATACTGTGTACACCACCAGAAGTGTAGCAGCAACTGTACTATGGCTGCACTGTATTGTGTACTGTGTACACCACCAGAAAAAGTAGTAGCAACTGTACTATGACTGCACTGTATTGTGTACTGTGTACACCACCAGAAAAGTAGTAGCAGCTGTACTATGGCTGCACTGTATTATGTACTGTGTACACCACCAGAAAAGTAGTAGCAACTGTATTACGGCTGCACTGTATTGTGTACTGTGTACACCACCAGAAAAGTAGTAGCAACTGTACTATGGCTGCACTGTATTGTGTACACCATCAGAAATGTAGTAGCAATTGTACTATGGCCGCACTGTATTGTGTACTGTGTACACCACCAGAAAAGTAGTAGTAACTGTACTACGGCTGCACTGTATTGTGTACTGTGTACACCATCAGAAGTGTAGTAGCAACTGTACTATGGCTGCACTGTATTGTGTACTGTGTACACCATCAGAAGTGTAGTAGCAACTGTACTATGGCTGTAAAAAGTAAAAAAGTTTACGCTGCACTAGAGTGTGTTAGACATGCTACTAAATTATAGCATGATAGAACAACTGCGTCTAAATAAACGCATGTGGATGAGGGAAACACAATACCTCTACAAGGTAAGCAGACCCAATAAGAGATGAATACCAATAAGTATGAATACAAATGTGAAATATGACAAATATATATAAACGCATCAAAGTATAAATGCAAATTCAAATGTGAAATATGACAGATTAACGCATCAAAGTGCACAAGTACAAATAAGCATAACTGAATCACAGCATTACTAGTGCAATGAATAAATTAATATAAACGCACCAAAGTGCAAATGTGCCAATATGCATAACTAAATGACAATATTACTCAAATGTGCAAAATATAAATGCATAAAGTGCAAATGTGCAAATAAACATACTTATTACAATATAATTATATATATATGAGCATGTAAAAAGTGCTAAGTGCAAAAAACACAAAACAAAAAGTAATTTGGTGTCACACAGTTCATGTGTAAAAAAGTCCTCAATGGAACCAAAAATATAGTTCACTATGAAGTCCTACAAAAGGTATAAAGGTGCCTAAACGTGATGTCCACTGGTGATGCAATCAAACTTGCTAGTAACTCTCAAAGTGCCACAGACCATGCAATAGTGCGATTCGGTGACCCCAAAGGTAATGCGCTCACCTCAGAGTGTGTACCAAGTCGCTAGACAAAGTCAAACCAGGCTTGTGAACCACCCCGGGTTCTAAGTAGATCACAGGATCTCAGGCTCCAATGTAGTAAAAAGTATATAGATGGGAAGAAAAAACTACATAGGTATAGCTGCACTGTATTGTGTACTGGGTACACCACCAGAAAAGTAGTAGCAACTATACTAAGGCTGCACTGTATTGTGTACTGTGTACACTACCAGAAAAGTAGTAGCAACAGTACCACGGCTGCACTGTATTGTGTGCTGTGTACACCACCAGAAAAGTAGTAGAAACAGTATACCACAGAATGCACTGTAGTTATAGGCTACCCTGGATGCAGAGTATATATATTTATATATATACGAGACTGTGTATATATACAGTGGGGACGGAAAGTATTCAGACCCCCTTAAATTTTTCACTCTTTGTTATATTGCAGCCATTTGCTAAAATCATTTAAGTTAATTTTTTTCCTCATTAATGTACACACAGCACCCCATATTGACAGAAAATCATAAAATTGTTGACATTTTTGCAGATTTATTAAAAAGGAAAAACTGAAATATCACATGGTCCTAAGTATTCAGACCCTTTGCTCAGTATTTAGTAGAAACACCCTTTTGATCTAATACAGCCATGAGTCATTTTGGGAAAGATGCAACAAGTTTTTCACACCTGGATTTGGGGATCCTCTGCCATTCCTCCTTGCAGATCCTTTCCAGTTCTGTCAGGTTGGATGGTAAACGTTGGTGGACAGCCATTTTTAGGTCTCTCCAGAGATGCTCAATTGGGTTTAAGTCAGGGCTCTGGCTGGGCCATTCAAGAACAGTCACAGAGTTGTTGTGAAGCCACTCCTTCGTTATTTTAGCTGTTGTCTCGTTGTCTTGTTGGAAGGTAAACCTTCGGCCCAGTCTGAGGTTCTGAGCACTCTAGAAAAGGTTTTCGTTCAGGATATCCCTGCACTTGGCCGCATTCATCTTTCCCTCAATTGCAACCAGTCATCCTGTCCCTGCAGCTGAAAAACACAGCCACAGCATGATGCTGCCCCCATCATGCTTCCCTGTTGAGACTGTATTGGACAGGTGATGAGCAGTGCCTGGTTTACTCCACACATACCGCTTGGAATTAAGGCCAATCAGACCAGAGAATCTTATTTCTCACCATCTTGGAGTCCTTCAGGTGTTTTAAAGCAAACTCCATGTGGGCTTTCATGTGTCTTGCACTGAGGAGAGGCTTCCATCGGGCCACTTTGCCATAAAGCCCCGACTGGTGGGGGGCTGCAGTGATGGTTGACTTTCCACAACTTTCTCCCATCTCCCGACTGCATCTCTGGAGCTCAGCCACAGTGATCTTTGGGTTCCTCTTTACCTCTCTCACCAAGGCTCTTCTCCCCTGATAGCTCAGTTTGGCCGGACAGCCAGCTCTAGGAAGGATTCTGGTCGTCCCAAATGTCTTCCATTTAAGGATTATGGAGGCCACTGTGCTCTTAGGAACCTTAAGTGCAGCAGAATTTTTTTTGTAACCTTGGCCAGATCTGTGCCTTGCCACAATTCTGTCTCTGAGCTCTTCAGGCAGTTTCTTTGACCTCGTGATTCTCATTTGCTCTGACATGCACTGTGAGTTGTAAGGTCTTATATAGACAGGTGTGTGGCTTTCCTAATCAGGTCCAATCAGTATAATCAAACACAGCTAAAGTCAAATGAAGGCGTAGAATCATCTCAAGGATCTCAGCACCTGAGTTAAATATATGAGTGTCACAGCAAAGGGTCTGAATACTTAGGACCATGTGATATTTCAGTTTTTCTATTTAAAAAACCTGTAAAAATGTCAACAATTCTGTGTTTTTCTGTCAATATGGGATGCTGGGTGTACAATAATGAGGAAAAAAATGAACTTAAATGATTTTAGCAAATGGCTGCAATATAACAAAGAGTGAAAAAAATTTAAGGGGGTCTGAATACTTTCCATCCCCACTGTGTGTGTGTGTATATATATATATATAAATATCAATACACCATCTGAAGGGTATTAGAAAAAGTACACTACGGAATATACTGTAGATATAGGCTACACTGGAGTGTATATATATATATATATATATATATATATAATATGTATATATATATATCAAATACACTGCCACTAACTGAAACCCCTGCCTGCTTATTCGAAATCAAGCTATCTCTCTGTCCACGCCAACAACACTATTGGCACCCTACCTTTGGCCAATTATGTCTCTTTTAGGAGAGGGCGCTGGGATTGGCCAAAGCATGCAGGTCAGGTGCATGCTTTGGCCAATCATCATACAGCAATGCACTGCAATCTTGCAGTGCATTATGAGGCGTTCCGCGGCGCTCAAATTTCCCGCAAACGCCCCAATGTTCGCTATTCTCCGTACTTGTACTTGTCAAAAACCGTCTCTTGTTTTTTTTTAAACTACACTGCTTTGTTTAGGGGTGAATGGGTAGGGGTACAATGTACCCCATACTCATTCACATGGGGGGGCGGGATCTGGGAGCCCCCTTGTTAAAGGGGACTTCCAGATCCCAAAAAGCTCCCTGCCGGCAGACCCCCACGATCACTGCTCAGGGTTGTCGGGAAGAGGTCCATGTTGACCCCTTTGCCCCAAAGCCCCCCTTGCCCCAAAGCACCCACCCCCCCTTATCTTGAGAGCATATGGCCTGGTATGGTCCGGGGGGAAGGTGCTCACTCGTCCCCTCTTTCCTGACCTGTCGGGCTGCATGGTCGGATAAGGGTCTGGTATGGATTTTGGAGGGGACCCCACGTGTTTTTTTTTTTTTTATTTTGGCATGGGGGTTCCCTCTCAAGATTTATACCAGACCTGGAATGGTTGGATCTCATTCATTGAAGTTGCATGGAAGTCCAAGCCGCAGAGCAAAGTCAGATCGGAAGTCATATTGTCAGATCACTGAACAGCGTGCCAGCTGGCCCTGGGAGTTGTAGCGCTTAAGGCTGGATTCACACTGTTGTGCAGGGCGGCTTGCTTCAGGGGCAAATCAGGTCTGAATTTTTGCCATAATTCGGACCTAAAACAGAGCCCAAAATCCGCATCCAATTCGCAATAGTGTAAACCCAGCCTCAAGCAAGTGTTGTGAAGTCTGAACAGAAAAAGAAGTTGTCCCTTGAAAGTTCTGCTAAATTCAAGTGGGCATCCCATAATACCCC
The DNA here is from genome assembly GCA_037952925.1 of Lithobates clamitans. Taxonomy (NCBI): domain Eukaryota; kingdom Metazoa; phylum Chordata; class Amphibia; order Anura; family Ranidae; genus Lithobates; species Lithobates clamitans. The sequence goes on along the minus strand of JBBGZY010000695.1, from coordinate 1,155,491 downwards.
TATCCCCATCCAAGTTCAATACCCCTAATAAAAACACAAAAACAAAGCTGCAAGGACTGTTTTCTGGGGAATCCCTGATTCATCAGCAGCTCCTGCGGGGGTAGCACTACACATGTAAGCACTATGTAGCATTCACCTGCGAGTGATTGGCCCTGCACATAGATCGTGTGGGCAGGTGTGAATGTAGCCTTAACTCCCGTTCACATTGGAGCGACTTGTCATATGATTTGACAGGTCAGATCACATGACAAGTTGCATCCTATTGCCAGAAATAGCATTGTTCAAATCGGTGCGATGCCGACTTTGCGGTGCCACATCGATTTGAAAAAGTAGTAGCACTACTTTTGGCAATTTTGGGTGCGACTTGAATAGACATCTGTGCATGGAGCTGCACAGATGTCTTCAAAGTCGCACCTGAAGTCGCATTGACATGAAAAAGTCACACGATTTCAAAGCCGCATTCAATGTGCATGGGGGCTTAGACAAAGTGTGAAAATGCTTGCATAAGCTCAGTCAAGACTAGTTCACTTTAAGGGCCCATTCACACTGGGAACTGCATGTGAATCACACAGGAACCACACAGTCCTATACACATGCAGTACTACACCAAAAGTAGTGAATGTACTACTTTTGGAAAAGCACTACAACTTGATTGCATGGAACTTTTGTACCATTCAATTTGGTGCGGGCAAACACACTGCGTTTGCGATCTATGTTTGGGGTGTTGTTAACCTTGCCCTGACACGCTGTAGATCGCAGCGATTGGAACGTGGTGTTGGATGGAAACCGGCATGGGACGTGAGTTTTCCACACAGCATTCTAGTATAAATGGGCCCTAAAGGTCAACATAAAAGCTGCTTTTTTATGGTGAGATGGTACCTACTGAGATGTTATCCATTTTTTGTACCTGCTAACACACAGTGGGGGAGATTTACTAAAATTGGTGCACACAGAATCCGGTGCAACTGTGCATAGTGGTGATCTGGCCAGTAACGCATCTCCTGTATTAGTGATACACGACTGGAGGAATGAAAACAGGAGGCATAGCAAACAGTAGCATTGTGAGTCTGAGGGGGGAGGGTAGTGTTAACTGTATGAACAAATTTAATTACACTAACAAATTGAAGGCAAACTCCAGTTCACACTTTATAATCAGTTACAGCAGTTTTTTCATTTTTGCATAAAGGTTTTGCATGAATAAATAAAAGACGATCATTGTAAGCACCTCTGCCAGTGTTATGTGGTTTGTCTCATCCATGCAAACCGATATATTCTGCTGGAGAGCTTGTGAAAATCAACAGACTTACTGGTTGGATCACCAGGTGACGAATAGGGAAAAAAAAGTCTAAAAAAGGAATAATACAGCCATCACATCTAAGAATTGGTAAGCTGCAATATAATAAATGTTTGTTTTTGGTTTTTTTTGCTGCTTTAAAGTGATTCTACAGCCTCAAGGTCTTGTACCTTGATGCATTTTATGCAATCTTCACAAACTCACCCCCCTTATACTTACCTGAACCCCATGGAGATCCAGTGCTGTGCATTGGAGCTGCGGCTCTCCTGGCTTTGTTCCTCCGCCCTCGGCAGATTGATAACAGCGGGAGCCACTGGATCCTGCTCCTGTCAATCAACTCCATTGGGCCGAGTCCCACTCTCTGTGTCAATGGACATAGCAGAGGAGCTCAGGAGAAGGAGAGGAGGAGTCAGGTGCGCCTTGGGAAGAAGATCGGGGTCGCTCTGTGCAATTCTATTTCACAGAGCAGGTAGGTATAGACATGTTTGTTATTCTATTTTTTATTCCTTTACAACCACTTTAAGGTATATGTAAACCCTTCTGAGTAAGTTCAAATTAATATTTAAATCTGAACACCTGGAATAACCTTTTTTTAAACCTAAATTGGTCTGTCTTGGTTACAGCTAATCATTCATAGCTTTCATCCAGAAATACACATATATAGCCCATGCTACTATACATACATTTAGCAAAAAACAAACACAAAAGGGCACCTCCATCTAGGTGAAGCGATTTAGTAAAAAGAATAAAAGACAATAAAAATGCGCTCACTAGTTAAGCAGAGTTCTTGATAGAAATGCAGCTGTCAGGCTTTTTTTTTGCAAATTTCTGTTTATTAATGTTTGCATATGTAGCACCATGGGGCTTCGTCAGGGAGTTCCTCACAAATTTACTTGCCAATAGTAGTCATCTTGGTTGATAGAGATCTATTGATTTCTCCTTGAGTTTGGCCTTGTTGGGCAACCCAAGGTCAGGTTATGAGTATACGGGGTATCTCATCCAATGGGCAGGGGTTTTGTTGAATCCCTTGGCCTGCTGGGAGAACCTATATATTCGGGTGAGGTCAGGTGATCTATGTTCTGTGCCACCTGGACGGCTGTCTGGGTGGACGTGTGTCATACGCACCGGGGTGCTAGGCTGGAGATTGGGCCTATCTCGGGGGGTATCTGGCTGCCAGGCTGTGTGAGGGCCTATCCAGAAGTAAGAGGGCTGAGCAGGGTTGGGATTGCAGCTTGCAGTCCAACTAGAAGTGATGTTTCTGCCGGCCGGAGAACCTGTCAGTGGTCAGAGGTAGAAGAGAAGCTGTGGCCACAAAGGGACCAACCACCTTTACCAGGGACCACAGTGAGTAACTGAAGCAAGTACCGGAACCATATTCCCACCAAAAGGGCACGGTGGAGAATCGGGAAACTTCAGGTGGTGTTCAAGTCAGGGACCCAACCTGCAGAGGAGACGCTTGCAGAGCAGCCTTGTGAGTCAAGCCAGGGATCTCGCCAGTTAGCAGGGGTGAAGCTTGAGAAGTATCTGGAGTGCCAAGCTAGGGACCCAGCAGGGAAGCGTGGGTGACGCTTGAGGGGATACCACCGCAAACCTTGGAGGAGCTAAAGAGATTCAGAGTCAGTTAATCAGTGGATCTAGTGAGAGACTGGGAGCTCAGTGTTGAAGAACTACAAGAAGCAGTTGTAATGAAGCTGAAAGAATGTTACGTTTGAGTTAGGAACTGGTAAAGACTGTTGCCATAGGAGACAGCAAACCTGCAAGTGCAGATGTGGCTTCTTGCTGGGGCCTTTTCCTGCATGGCTGTTCTCTTATTGAAGTCTCGGAGTCTGACAATTGAATTTGCAACTATCTAAGGGTGTCCTGGCCCTAACCCCCTTTCCCCCAGTAATACAAAAAGGACTGTTAAGAGAAATAAAAACCTCTTTTACATCCAAGAAGTGTCTGGCGCCCAATAACTTTGTCTATCTTGCACCTACTATGCCTCACAACCTACCACATACAGAAGGATGTCAGCTATCTTTGGCCTGGAAAGTTCTCATTAGACTGGACATTGCCAGAGACCTTGCTTACATTTGGTGCCCAACATGGGGCTAAGGCGTTGTCCTTGCAGCATTCGCCCATAGCAACCGGCTTCAGCTCCATCGGGATTTCGTCTGGCTCCATGGGAAGGTGGCAAGTAACATTTACCCTTCTTATAGACTGTGTTGTCGTGTGTACTGTCAATGTGGGGAAGAACCAACAAGTCTCATTGCTCAGGGGAAAGGATCAGCCTGGTCTTCTGACACTTCCCGTCAGCGCTGTGAGGGTTATTACAGACTCCAAAATGGACTCCATTACAGTTTTGGCGTGCCACAGCAAGAAGAAGGCGGGCACCACAGTTCCCAAAGAACCTTTGCACCAATCCGTTGGCAGGGGGAGGAGTCCACGATCTGCAGAGGAGGATAAGGAAGTGCTGCCACGCTCGCCTCCCCTGGTGACATCACCCAAGGTTTTAATCCCTCTTGACATCCATATAATTGGATCTGGGATAGTGAGCAGATGAGGAAAACTGGGGTTTCTCCACAATGGTAAGGCCGGCGATATGGCAGTAGAGGCAGGTGCCAGCAACCACTGAACACAGTCCCAAGCCTTAACAGTGGCTCGCATTGTGCTCGTCAGCGGATACTGGGCCCCAGAGCCTCTATAAACAAGGAGACGCAGGCTCTCATAAGAACCCATCACCGCCACCTCTAAGATCATAGCGAAATCCCCATTACCCCCCAGAAGCCATCTCTGGGCAAAAACTCCCTGGCCGGCTAAGAAATATTTAAAAAATCAGGAAGCACCAGACCCCCTTGTCCCCAGGGCTCCTGCAGTGCAGTGAGACCAATTCTAAGAGGGGATTTCCCCCATATGAAGGAACCAAACACGCCGTGGACCCGACGAAAAAAAGAGCGCAGAATCCAAACAGGTGAGATACATAAAAAATACAAGAAGACTGGAAGTATTTTCATTTTTAGAAGGTTAATCTTTTTGCATATCTCAACTTTCCTCTTCAGGAGATGTAAAAAGGGCTGCAGATTCAAACTAAAGTAGTCCACAACCCTAGCAGATATGCAAACCCTCAGATAAGTAAACTGAGTGACCCACTGTAGTGGCAACCCTGGATCCGCCACAGCTCGAGTACCAGCATCCAACTGAAGAATATTGGATTTGTCCCAATTAACTTTAAGCCCAGAAAAAATTGTGAAATTATCCAAAATGTCAAGGACCGCACGAAGAGACATACCCAGATCCTTCAAGAACAGCAGCATGTCATCTGCATACAATGCCAAACATTCCTTAATGTCCCCAACTTCCAAGGCCCCCGATCGCAGGAGAGGAACACAGCGCCACCACCAATGGTTCAATCATAAGGGAAAACAAGAAGGGGGATAGAGAGCAGCCCTGTCTGGTTCCCCTACCCACCTCAAAAAGGAAGAGACAGAGGACCCAATCTTTAACGCCATTCTAGGTTTGCTGTACAGCAAAGATTCCCATTTACAATATTAAGGCCCATATCCCATACGCTCTAACACCATGGCCATGTAACCCCAGTCAAAAGCCTTGGCCATATCTAATGAAACCACAGCCCTAGTCCCAGTAGTATTGTGTGTGATCTGCAAATGGGTTAAAAGGCAATGTAAATTGGTGTCCGTAGATTGCAGCTGTCAAGCTTCAGGCTGTAACATAAGCAACAGCAGCTTCAAGAAGTAGCAAGATACGAATCAAGGTACGGATCAAATACAGCACCTCTCTCAGCTGGGTGATGATGACAGGAAGTGGAGGGGATGTAGCTACTTGTTTCAGAGCAGACAGGAGCGGACCTTTATCAAACCATAAGACCATGTCTGAAGGGAATCCAGAAGCGCGAACTGGAACGCTCCGCGGCAAGCGGGATGACGTCACCAGACGTTCTGCAACGTGGTTCCGAGCATGTGCACTGGCGATGACAACTCAGGCACGCTTCTTTGTCACGTTTCACGCATGGAGTCAGCTCCTAGATCTGGATCAGCAGCTCATTACAGACAACACAAGTGCAGACTCACCGATTTAAGGACTAATTTCAATGCCTTTTTTAACCTACAAAATGTGAGTTGACCTTACATTCCTTGTCTAATTAAACAGTTTTATACGGTCTACACTCAGAGGCACCTTTTCGCTTTTCCTTTCTTTTCCTTTATATTAGCTTTTGAAATTTAAAACTGTAAAAATGCAGCAATTTAGAATTTGAATGAAAAGTTTAGCACTGGGAAACACTTTTTGAAAGATAAAAAGTGAATTTTATATGGAACTATATAGATCAGACCAAAATGAGGGACACGTGAGGAGGAAAGAGGGACAGTCCCTTGAAATCAGGGACAGTTGGGAGCAATGCTCGTAGCAAGCTGCTTGCTATGGGTGCACTTGGTGGGGGGAGGGGGGCAGGAGCACCAGTGGGGGACCCGAGAAGAGGAGGATCAGGTCCAAAACCATTGTACAGAGCAGGTAAGTATGACATGTTTGTTATTCTAAAAAAATAAATCAAATTGAGCCTTTAAATGTTAGATTGCAGCATACATATAAGGAGACTCCATAATAAAATAAAATCAAGTATATTAAATGATTACTTTGAAAAGTTGTCTTTTATATCATTCATTTTATTATCTATTAAACATTTTTGTGCTTGTCCATTCTGAAAATTTAGCAGGAACTGCCATGATCGGCTCTCGAAAATGGAAAATTGTATCAAATACTTACCGGAATTTTCCTTTCCTGACGCTAATACATTGCAGCATACATATGATATAGGTCCGCCCCTATATCCACCCACAGGACCTATTTAGCTGTATAAAAGTCTGACTGAGAGCTTCCTCCCCCATTCTCCGTATAACACAAAGCACAAAGATCAGAGGGAGGGTATATGCTGCCATGTATTGGCGTCAGGAAAGGAAAATTATGGTAAATATTTGATACAATTTTCTATTTTCCTGACGCCAACATGGCAGCATACATATGATACATAATGAGCTTTTGAGAGGGAGGGTTTAATGCTGCAAACTTAGTCTTTATTTGACAATGGACATAGAAGCTTGGATAGTTTTCCTTACAAACTCTACTGTAGTAAGAGCTGCTGGATGCTCCCTGTAGTGTTTTAAGAACGTATGATGTGATGACCAGCTAGCCGCTTTGCAGACTGTCTCCAAAGACACTCCTGCCCGTGCCGCCCAAGAAGAAGACATCGCCCTGGTTGAGTGAGCTCTAACCACCTCCAGAGGATCCTTCCGGGCTGCTCTATATGCCCGGTGAATCGTTTTTACTATCCAGGCTGAGATGGTTCTGGCCAAGGCCTCTTTCCCTTTAAATTTTCCGGTAGATATAATGAAAAGTCTGTCAGAATGTCTTAATGTAGAAGTAGCTTGGAGATAGGCTTTAAGGACTTTTGGAATGTCCAACTCGTGCAGATCAGCATCTGATTCCGCTGGGTAGGCTGGAAGCACCCATTCACTGGAGAGATGAAATATCCAGGCCACTTTTGGGACAAAATGATCCAATGGTCTCAGCACAACCCTGTCTGGAAAGAACATGGAATAAGGTTCGGCTGCCCCAATTCTTGGAGTTTCGACACCCTTCCCCTGATATTGTGGCTATTAGGAAAGCAGTTTTTAAGGTGATATCCCATAATGCAGTGGTCCCCAACCTTTTTGGCACCGGGGACCGGCTGCGTGGGAAAAAATTGTGCCAAGGACCGGGGGTGGGGGGGGTGGGGGGGGCCTTCGCGATTTTTCGCGGGCAATGGCTGGTGTTGGAGCTTCAATCATTGTAGTAATAAATGAAATAGTTCAACTCACCATAATGTAGAATCAGTGGGAGCCCTGAGCGTGTCACTTGCCACTGTCGCCTACCACCAGATGCAGAATGTCACTTGCCACGCTGCCTGTCACCAGATGCAGAATGTCACTTGCCACGCTGCCTGTCACCAGATGCAAAATGTCACTTGCCACATCACCTGGCACACTGCCTGCCACAAGATGTGGATTTCACTTGCCACCAGATGTGGAATGTCGCTTGCCATGCCACGTTGTCTGTCACCAGATGCGGAATGTCACTTGCCACGTCACCTGTCACGTTGCCTGTCACCAGATGCGGAGTGAGTGGAGTGCCCCTTGTGGTATGTCAGGCAGACAGCTGAGGGGGTGAACTATAAGTCCCAGCACACCCTACCTGTACTCCCAAACACAGCTCACCTGTCACTGATTATGTTACATCTCTGTGGGATCGCCCCTCTGGATGTAGCAGGGTGTCTCCCTCCTCATGCTACAGCGGGTCCCACCTGGCAGAGGGAGGGTCCGGGACTCCTTCAGCTATCACTCTCTGGCACTCGGCCATTCCTGATGAGCTGTCCGGGGAGTGGGGAATCTGCACCGCTGAACAAGGAATCTTAGTTTTTTCACAGCGAGAAGCCGCAGGAGAGCGCTGATGTGGGGCGGGCAGTGAGAGATGATGTCATCTCTCTGCTCCCTGCCGCACCTCCGACACTGAGATAGAACACTGGCTGTGAGGGAGGAAGAGCAGTGATGCGGGGGGGTGAAAGAGATATGATATCATCTCTGCTTGCCCGCCCACTCGCTTCATCTATCCACCCAGCTCTCTCATGCCGGGCAGCCGAGAATGTGTCTTGCTGGCCGCCCGCACCCGCGGCCCAGCTGCAGAAGGGCCACGGCCCGGTAGTGGACCGCGGCCGGGGACCCCTGCCATAATGAACAGTCTTCTGTTGGAGCACAAGGAGGGTTTGCTAGAAAATTGAGGACTACTGCCAGGTCCCATTGAGGGAACCTATTTCTCTTGGGAAGGCGTAGTCTAAGTACCGCTCTCATAAAGTGCTCCACCAGCAGGTTTGCTGCCCATTTATTTTGGGTAAAAGCTGAGATGACTGAAATTTGCACCTTAAGCAAACTTATGTTGCGTACACACGACTGGACTTTCCGGCAGAAAAGGTCAGACGGAATCATTCCGTCGGACATTCCGATCGTGTGTAGGCTTCAAAGGACTTTTTCTTTCTAAAATTCTGACGGACCTAGAAATAGAACATGTTTCAAATCTTTCAGACAGAATCAGTTCCTATCAAGAAAACCGCTCATCTGTATGCTATTCCGACGGACCAAAAACGATGTAAGTGCAGATATTGGCTACTGGCTATTGAACTTCCTTTTCCTAGCCCCGTCGTACGTCATCGCGTTCTAAACTATAGGACTTTGGTGTGATCGTGTGTAGGCAAGTTCGTTTCAGCGAAACTCCGTTGGAAAGACCGTCGGAGTCTATTCTAACGGAAAGTCCGGTCGTGTGTACGCGGCATTAGGCTGAGTCCCAAATCCAATCTGGATTGCAGGAAAGACAGGATTTGAGATACATTTGGACCACTAGGGCCAAAGGGAAGTCCAGCTGCAAAGCTTGTGAACCTATTCCATAATCTGGAGTAGATGGCAGTAGATGGAGTTGACCCCTTTCTGGAACTCTGTAAAGTTCTAATAACCTCTGAAGAACATCCTAACTCTTGTAACCTCTGCCTTTCAATCTCCAGCATTGATTCCGATCATGCGTGCTTGTACTTTTGACTTTTGTGTGACGGATTTGTGTACTGACCATCCGAAAATCTGACATCAAGTCGTTGTCCACCGAAAATTTACTAGCCTGTCATCCAACATTTGTTGGCTGAAAGTTGGACAACAATTGTCAAAAGGAGCTTCCTATTGGTAAGATTTTAGGACAAGAGTCTGCCAACAGACAATCCCCTGCCAACAATCGCATCATGTGTACGAAGCTTTAGATTGTGCTAACCTCAGCAAGTGTCCTTATTGGGAGATTTCTCCTCCATTCCTGTTCAGATGACAACTCCAAATTTTGGAATTTTCTTCCTTTTCCTTCTAAAGACAATGGTTGCCAAGACAAGAAAGGAGATAAAAATTTCCAATTGGGAAGAACCAAACAGCAATAATAACCTGACAGGCGAGAGAAACAACCCTCCCCCGCATCTAATATTAAAAATTAAAGTTATTGCTTTACCTATTAAAAAAAATATATATCTATATAGATATATCTATATCTATATAGATATATCTATATCTATATCTATATAGATATAGATATATATATATATAAGAAGTCCACAGGATTGCTGCACTTAAAATCTTTATATTGAACCAATGAACCAGTTGTTAAAAAAACGTGATGTACACTGGATTAATTTTCTTGATACAATTGCCCCTAAGGAGTTAAACACAGATTTAAACCTATATTTATTTATTTGAACGTGCTTAATCCTATAGGATAATTGTAAAGAAAAAATGTTCTGATAGATGCTTTTCTATGTGACTACTAGGTAGTGATATATTATGTATACATTTCTTTTAACAGACGTTTGGAGGCTTTTGCTAAAATAATGGGGAGGCCATATATTCTGCTAGCCATTTCTGCACCTGTGATATAAAGACGTATAAGAAAAGGATGTAATTTGCATCAATTGATTGATCACATAATTTATTCCAAATGTGTTGTGTGAAGTTGTTTAAATAGATATGAGTGTATTTGGAACTTTAGATGTGTTTTTGATCTGATGAAGGGCGTAAGCTTGTGAGCTCGAAACAGTAATCATGGACTTACACATCATGAAGTTCTTCATACATGCTTGAACAATCGGTTCAATAAATGTATATATATATATATATATATATATATATATATATATATATATATATATATATATATATATAAATCAACAATAGCTTTGAAGCAATAAAATAATATTACTGCCAAGCATTCCGAACATACGATATTCAGATTTTTACTGCATCTCGCTACCTATATGAAAAAAAAAAGACCGCAAAACCACAGTCGGAGTGCTAACGCAACATGTGCAAAATCAATCGTCAAGGCTCAGGCAGAAAGCCATCAACCTGCCGCACTCAGGAAAGACTGCTCGCAGTAGACGGCTCGGATGGGGAACGGTTAAGCCGTGAATCTGCTAAGCGATATAACAGGGAGCGAATAAGACGCGGTACGAGGCAGGCGGAGAGCGACACAGACCGTTTAACAGGAGCAATAAAGGTATAGGATGTCAGATCATCTTACAGAAGAGGAAAATAACACAGGCAGGAAATTTCAGTAGCAGACTTGACAAAGGTCAGAGCTCCAGACTATAACTTAGACGAAAACACCTACTTTATTGAAAACATCAAGATTTCTGGCATGGTTTTCCGATGTCCCCGCAGGCATGGCGTTCGTCAGCATTAAAGAAAAGGGGGGGGGGGGGGTACTGGCTTACAACAGACTATATTGTCTCCTCCGCTCTCCTGAAAATGGTAATTTGTCTATCTGCTGTGTACTTTTCAGGGGATCATCTGCTCTTACAGCAGAACTGAGGGGAGAAATGAAAATGTTGAAGCAACAAAAAGCTACAAAAAAAAACCAATATATACAATATGTATATGTATAACAAAACATGATCTATCACAATGTCAATACCTGTGTAGCTCAAAGTGAACCTTAACTCAAAATGTAATAATGTTATAAGGAACAACTAAAAATGTTAAAGTGTAACTAAAGGCAAAACTTATTTTTTTAGTTTTGGATAGAATGAAGAGGGATTAGGACACCTGTTGGGTGTTGGGTGTTGGGATTCTCCTTCTCTATTTGTCCTGTCTACTGTTATCACTGAAAATCAAAGAGAAAGAAAATTGGGTTGTCACCAGAATAGGAAAGAGGGAGAAATCTTCCAATTTGGCACTAGTTTCAGTGACCCTGTTTACAACCAAGGATTACCTCAATTTGGAGGTATTTCCTCTCACTTCCTGTTTTGATATAGGACAGAAAGGGAAGGGAAATCTCCCCAATGGGACACAAATGGCAAAAAATAAAGGAATAGGGATTATAAAATTTTATTACTCAATCCAAAATAAAAAAAATGCTTTGTGGTACCATAAACAAAAAAACTTTTTTTTCCTGAATTCCCCCTGAAATGTAGCAGTACATGCCCAATGCCTTAAAGTGTCTCTCTAGGCATAAATGATAAACTCTCCTTTGTAAGGTTTCCATGATATATACAGAATGACATTAGGCTATGTATTCATAGCCTAATGCAGCTGGTTACTCGGCAGGAGGCCGGGACACCTGTCTGTTTTTTGCAGCTGTGGGCTTCCTCTTAACCCCCCTCCACTGCACTGAGGGAGAATAGCTGTGTTGTTTCTCAGCTCACTCTTGCCCCTCCTGGTAGTAGTGGTGGCAGAGACTGGATGATGCAGTGGCCATATGATATCATGGGACATGTAGTTCCCTAGTAACGCTGTGCAATGAGTTTGAATAGAACTGTGGATTACGAGAGAGAGGTGGCATATTGTGTTCAGAGGAGTGGAGTGAGTTTTCCCAAGCTCTGTGGAGGAAAACACTATCTTGTGTGTGGAAGAGTACAGCCTTGTGCTACTAAGAAGAAGCAGCCTTGTGTGCAGAGACCAGGCAGAGAGCGGACCAGTTGCTGCGTTCTGCGTACCCAGAGAGCTGAGCCACAGATAGTCTCTTTGCACTAGGACCAGAGTTGTGCAGACCTGTTAGTGGTGTGTGCTTACACCAGAGAGAACAGAGCCTGCGAGGATCAGAGGAGAGAATCAAGCCTTGTGGGGACCTGATAGTGAGGACTGAGCGTTCTTGACAAGATTTGCTGTGTGCTGAGAATTGTGAGTGGAATCAACTGTGCTTATCCCATTACTGTCAGCAGTTTAATGCCAGTAGAGAATGCCCATTACTTAGCAGTTCTACAGTCATCCACTGCATGCAGCTCTAAAGAGACAGTAACAAGTGCACCACCATACAGATCGGGCCCCAACGTTACCTGGCTTAAGACTGCAAATTAGGCACCAGATATTAAACAACCACCTTCTCATAGTACCCCTTTCAGGAACACCGATAAGTACCTACATCAAGGGGAATAATCACAGAATTCACTCTGCGACACTTTTTTGCCATTTATATCCTTTCACGGTTTATGCTGTGTATATCAGGTTTGTATTCTCGTCTAACACATCCAAATGTATTCAGTTACCTATCTATTGATTTTTTTGCATTGCATTATGTGCTGCTAACTTTGGGGAGCGTGCATCAGTCTATTTGCAAAAGAAAAGGAACAAAACTGATTAATGCTGGTCACGTGACCATAGGGGAAAGTGTTTAAGAAAAGTGTGTTTTTGAAGCGATTTATTCATTAAACAATAGATGAAGAAAGAACGAATGATAACCATTTGGACCTTTGATTGTGTATTACCTAAACATCAGCATTAAAATGGTATTGAACTCAAATTTGCACAAACCTCTGACAGACAGGGTTTTTATAACAGAAGAGACCTTTGTGGTCTCTTCAATCATATATACCTCTCCCTGCCTATCAGCAGTAATGGGCACAACTTGCAAGTTCAGATCCTCTTCAAGAGCTATGCACTAATTCTTTCTGAATCTGTGTAGCGTTACTGCGTGTGATATTGCTAGGCTGGAACATATTTGTAAAACCAAAGACTGTGGAGAGGGGAACCTACCAAGACTTCTCACTCAGGTATTTTGCCCCATAAGGTCACCTTTCAGAACTTCAACAATGATTTAAAATGCTGCAACTATTTCTGTGAAAATGGGTGACTTCATGCCTCTAACTGCAAAGTGCACGTGAAGAAGATCCTGTGCATGATCCCTCCACAGAATATAACTGAGTAGGTCTAAACAAAGAATAAGAAAACATGCCTATATACTGTGATGCTATATTTACTCTGTTCTGCATGATGTACTAGAAGGAAGTGGTACAGACACAACATTCTGTAGGGTGTGGGGTGCTGGGTTTGCATAATAGCAGTTGTTCCACAGCAAAGGTAGCAGCAGCTGGTTGTATTTGATTTTTGCAGATTTAAAAAAATGTTACCATGCTTATCTAGTGCTTACTTCCAAAGAAGCCACTGATGTATGGTTCCCATGATTACGAATGACAACGTCCCTTCCGGCAATGCCATACCTCCTGACACACCAAGGCTGGAGGAAAAGGCAATAAAAAGTTATTAATAAAAACAAAAAATCATCAACAGCAAAAAACAGTAATAACCTAAAATAAATATGTTTGATACAACAAAGGCAGTTCAAGGACTGAGTATTTTTGGACCCCGCCAGGTACCTGAATAATCACCTAGAAGCTGAAAGGTTATAGAATCTCTCCAAAACCCCTTCCACTGACCAGTGTGGTACTAAACGTTGGTGCTCAGAGTGTAGATGGGGCCAATTGATTGGTACCCAAGATGGAGTAAAGGTACACATAGACCATAGAAGCTGGCACAGTTAGTATTTGTAAAAGTAACAGCTAAAACACATGGAAGACAGCAACAAGGAGCTCACTTACAGTTTCAAACACTATAGCAACAGAGCCTCAATATTACAAGCAACCTAGGTATAACAGCTTTTAACAATGTGGTGCAGGTGCTCTTAGTAGCCAGGTAGGAAGGTCCTCCTCCCAACTCTCTAGGGTTGCCAGATGGCAGAGTCAGGCGTAGTGCCCCTGTGCTATCCCTCCTCGAGCGGAACCTCTCCATAGTGCTAAGTGCACTGTCCCTAGCCAGCAGGGATCCTGTGACTACACTATCTACTTCACAAATGTGCTCCAACTGCATCGGGACAGTGTTTTTTATTAGAAGTGTCCTCACTAAAGATGGTCATGGAGGTCATTCTGTGCAGCAGCATCCAGTCGGACAGCTGTACTCACTGATGACATCTTCAGAGGCCTCAGAGGAACAAAAGCTCCCCTCAACCTCTATTCCCTCTGCTCAGCAGTTGCTGGAACAGCACCACCTACAGAGAGAAGCTGAACTGCACCTGCCTACAAGAGTTCTGTGTTGAAGGGGTCAAGTAAATTTTCAGTGCCACAGTAAGGGGTATAAGTCTCAAGTTTGTTGTGCTCCCGATAGACTTCAGATGAATGGGTTAACACTACCTTGCTTCCATTCATCAGGGGGAGCTGACAAGCCAAAGGAGCTCTAGAGACTTCATGGTGGGTAGCTTTGAATCATGGGAGATGTATTGCAGGGAAAAAATCGTGCTATGGCAGTTAATGGACTATAAAACTACAATTTCAAATGCAAGCTGGGTGAAAAGAGATAGAGAGCTGTATTTTTTGGGGGGCTATATATCAATAGATTTCCTTTGTGAGGTGTGCACATTGCTGCTCCTGTGTGCACATCAACTTGCTACAAGCCTCCCATGTGCTGATCCAGGCAGATCTAGAAGTAAGTTGACATCTGAACAGAGGGACCCCTGTTGATGTATCATTGGGACTGGTGAGAGGACACTGTTGCCATTACCCAGTTGCTGGTAGCACAGACTAAGCACATAGGGACTTGCCATCTTACTAACAGCATTGTTTACTGCATGCAGACATTATTGGTACTGTACTCTTGTGCACCACCATAAGGCCTGGCCCCAATGCTAGCTGGGTGAAGAACTAGGGCTAAAGACTGCTCACTCAGATGGCTGCTTCACAAGAACTTTGTCTGTTCTCCATCGCTGCCATTCATAAAGAGTGCACTGTAAAGTGGTTATACCCTACTTAGAAAACGACAAAAAGAAAAGTGACTGTTACTGTTAAAGTGATTATGAACCCTAAAAAATAAAAAATAAAAAAAAATAAAAACTGCAAGACAAAGGCATAATGAGCTAGTATGCATAGCATACTAGCTCATTATGAATTACTTACCTGAGATCGAAGTGCCCGCAGCGGTCCTCATTCACCGATCCGGCGGCCGACATCTCTCCCGGGGGTTACTCCTGGGTATCGTGGCTCTGGTGCTGTGATTGGCCGAAATTGCGATGACATCACTTCAGCACATGCACGCGGGAGCCACCGGTAACGGCACAGTCTAACTGAAGCAAGGGCACGTACGTGCCCTTGCTTCAGTTTGCTTAAGTGTGCATGTGCCAATGATGTCGGCACATGCCAATTCAGGGATATCTCCTAAACCATGCAGGCTTAGGAGATATCCAGTGTAGCTACAGGTAAGCCTAGTTATAGGCTTGCCTGTAGTAAAATGTAGTAAAATGTGGTTGTAAAGGGTTTACAACCACTTTAATGGTGCTGAAACCCCATTCAGAGTGAATTTCAAGAAGTCATAGCTTTGAAATCAAGGATTTTATTACAGTTCATTATTAAAATTATTTGGGGGAAAAGAATTCCCTTTAGACATACATAGAATAGTAACAAATCAGTTTTCCTGATATATCACCCCCCAACAGTCATGTTTCAAAGATATCAATAAAACACATATAGTATATAGATCAAAAAGGGAGCGTGATAGTTGACCCAACACGTTTCGCAGTTGTAGCTTCCTCAGGGGTTCAGGGAATATATAATATATATTTTCACAAAATTAAATATTATCTGAGCTGAAGGATAACCTGCAGGACCTAGTTTGGAGTGAAGTGTCACTGTGGATGATAATTGAAGGCAGTGCCCACGCTCCCAGCCCTAAACATGTGCAAATCAGTTTGGACAGAATATAAATATGGTTGAAATTAGTTTAATTTTGGTTTTGTATATTTGACATGACAGCTGAAATGTAAACAAAATAATGTCTGCAATGAAAAATTCAGAAAAAAAACAGCGTGGGGTCCCCCCCAAAATCCATACCAGACCCTTAGCTGAGCATGCAGCCCGGCAGGCCAGGAAAGGGGGGGGGGACGAGTGAGTACCATACCAGGCCACATGCCCCTTTAACAAGCCCCCCCCCTTTTTTTATATATATAATCTTTATTTTAGTTTTCAAAAAGAAAATCATAACATGAACCTTACAGGAAAATATTGCCAATATTGCGTGATCGGGGATCACATATATCTCAACAACCTCGTATATGCATTCACAAATCAGGTATACAGAAGAAAAAGAAGAGGAAGTGTTATGCTCCACATGGCAAAAAAGAAAACTTAGAGAACAAGCAAACAAAAAGGAAAAGAAAAAAAGCTCAAGAGAAGCAATCATATTTATGTGTACTGGTATTCCAGGAACCCTAGCATCAAAGGTGTGGTTCTTAGGTACCCTCAATTAAGTGGTACCTTCCCATATAAAAACAGTACACCCTGCCCTGCCGCCAAGCTGTGGGTGTGGCAGGTCCCCCCCCCCCATAGTGACTGGCCACTAAATGCACCCACAAAGTCACCATAGAAGAACTGCTGTTCATTGGCCAGGGCCAAGATACATCAGGTAACATACAGTAGGTGTAAAGGCCATTTAAACCCCCCCCCCCTCTTCTGTAAGGGTAGTGGGATCAAAAAGACACCTCACTCCCAAAGAGGAGGAAGAGGGCAAAAGAAAAAAAAAAGGACACCAATATCATTAGACATCATATAGTTTTGTTTTCCCATCACGTCCATGTCTAGGGCACGCAAATCAGAGGATAACCCATCAGAAAAATAGACGGCAAAGGAACATGTGTTTAGGTTCGTTGATTCGCCTGGACAAGTTGCAGATATGAGGGGTCAGCTAGCGCTAGTAATGCGATATCTAATCTAGAGGAAACCAAATGTGTCCCAACGACATATTGCTTCCACGGTGCCCAGATGGATTCAAAGCGGTCTCTTTTACCTTTACAGGTAGCAATCCATTCTTCAGCTTCCATGATTTCAGTCATTTTCCTTGTCCAGTCCCCACGGCTGGGAATTTGTGCACTCTTCCAATGAATCGGTACAAGCTGCTTGGCTTGCGTTAAGCAAGTGAGGAAGGGCACTGCGTTTGTACTTCATAAAGGGAACCGTAGGGACATGGAGCAAGAAGTGGGCCAGCAACAAAGGAAGGTCAACCTCTAGAATATCATTTATACAATCCCTAAACTCACTCCAAAAGGGTCTGATCAAGGGGCATTCCCACCACACATGCAGTAGGGAGCCCCATTGGCCGCAGCCTCACTAGCAAAGGTCAGAGGCAGAGGGATAAATCTGGGCTAGGGTTGCCGGAACCCGGTACCACCTGGTCAATAGCTTATAGTTATTTTCTTGTGTTTTGGTATCTAGCGAGCTGGTGTGGGTCAATTGATACAAATGAAGCAGTTGTTCCTCAGTGAACTCATTCTGTAGTTTCCGCTCCCACTCCTTAATATAGCCCGGCTTGGATAGGGAAGCGTTGGAGAGAAGCAATTGATATAGGACTGAAAACATATGTGGGGTGGGTTCACTGGCAACCCAAAGGCGTTCAAAAGCCGTTAAGGTGGTCCTAATTTGTGCAGGGCGCCCATGGGTGAGGAGGAAGTTACGGAGCTGACAATATCTCCAGATGTCTAGGGAGAAGGAACCATATCGCTCCCGTAGGGAGTCTACGGGTACTAGGACACCACCTTCTATAAATCTACCCAAGCTAACAGTCCCATCCTCTGCCCAAGTGCCAAGACAGGACAGTCTCCCCAGGGAGGGAACCAGGGGAAATCCCCAATTGGGGCCAAAGGTGACAACGATGGCGCTAGGGAGCTATTCAGTTTATCCCACACCTTAAGGGTATGTGTGGTTAAGGGCGACACCCAGCCTGAAAGACCTCTGTCTGCTGTGCTGACCCATGGAGAATAAGACAAATTATGGGCAGCTAATGTTTTCTCCAGGGGGACACATAATTTAGAGGAGGTGTGGAACCGCCAGTTCAGGATCTGCTAAAGAGCAACTGCTCTGTAATAAAGTTTTATGTCAGGAATACCAAGACCCCCTAACCATTTGGGTTCTTTCAGTATTGTCATAGCTACGAGCAGTGTTGGAGCTCAAGAAAAAAGTGTTTAGGTAGGGGCACAGGCAACATCTGCAGGAAAAATAAAATTTTGGGTAAAATGATCATCTTAATTATGTTAGTTCGGCCCAGCCATGTGAATGACACTGATTGAAGATCAGAATGGATTTTGTTGAGTAAGGGAACATAATTGGTCACATAAAGGGATAAAATATGACTAGAGAGCTGTATCCCTAAGTATGCCAGGAAAGTGTTTGCCTAGGTAAAGGGGAAAGCTCCATGTAAGGATCTAGACAAGGCTGGAGGTAAAATGATCGGCAATATATACGACTTTGTTTAGTGTATCTTAAAATTACATACCCTGCCAAAAGCCTTTAGTTCCTCCATTAGGTTGGGCAGCGAGACAAGGGGGTTCATAACGTGGAACAGAATATCATCTGCATAGGCAGAGAGCTTGGGCTCCCATGAGCCCACCTGGACGCCTCCAATGTCTGGGTTATCCCTCACCCTGTGAAGCAAGGGTTCCAAGGTGAGAGCAAATAGGAGGGGTGACAAGGGGCACCCCTGCCTAGTTCTGGATGGGAAACCTGGAGAATAGGCTACTATTCACCTTAACCTGGGCAGTGGGTGATGAGTATAGAGCAGCAATCCAGCTCAACATGTGGGGACCAAGAACCAGCCTCTCCAAAACTGCCGTGGGAAAGCGCCAATCGACCCGATCAAAAGTCTTCTCAGCATCAGTGGAGAGCATTAGGTAGGGTAAGAGTTTAAGTAGTATAAAACCCGACTGTTCCAGGTGGTTGATCGATGAAAGTATGTGTTTCAGCCAATTGCCGAGATTCTTGAAAAAGATCTTTAGGTCCATGTTAAGTAAAGTAATTGGGCGATAATTTTGGGGCAGGGTATGATCCTTACCCTCTTTTGGGAGGACAGTGATATGTGCCAATAGGGCCTCTTGCGGTGTACTAGCCCCGGTAGCTAGAGAGTTAAAGTATTTACACATGTGCTGTTGGAGGTGGGTGAAAAATGTCAACTAATAAGCTTTCATGTAGCCATCAGGCCCAGGACTTTTCCCATTAGGGAGGGATTTCACTGTGGATAACAATTCTACAGGGTAATTGGTGACTCCAGGGTGGCCTGCTGTTCAGGAGAAAGAGAAGGAAAGCCTGATGACGCAAGGTAAGCATCAATATGTGGTAGTTTAGATTCTAGGTTGGTGCGAGAGCAGGCAGAGTGCAGATCGTACAGGGCAGCGTAATAGTCAGGAAACAGAGACGCAATTTTTGAGGTATGCACTGCTGCTGCGCCCATTGAGGTTTGGAGTTTGTGTACCCAAATGCAGGCATGGTGTTTGCGGAAAGATCTCGCTAGCATCCTGCCATATCCTGCAATGCCTCAGGAGTTGCCCGTTGTTTATGACGCAACTCTGCCTGTTGTAATGCCGCCAAGACCCATTTAAAATCCGTTTGCCTCTATTTTTTAAGTTTAGTACCCAGTGCGACAAATGCTCTACGAGCAACAGCCTTGTGGCTTTCCCAAAGCACACCTTCGCTGACCACCTCCTTAGCATTTTCAGGAAAGAAATGTGCAAGAGTATCAGTCATCTGTGCCATTACTGAAGCGTCATCTAAAAGGTTCTCATTACGTTTCCAGGACCCAGTTCTGGAAGTCGAGCCTAGCAACAGGAGAGAAAATATGATTGGGGTGTGGTCAGAGATGGTGATCTGTTCTATAGTTGAGTCAGTCAAGTCTAGGGTGTTGTGGTCCACAAACAGAAGGTTAATTCTGGTGTAAGTGCCATGTACTGTGGAATAATAACTAAGGTCACTCTCAAAAGCATTCATGACCCTCCAGCTGTCTACCAGAGAATGCATTTGCATGGACTTACGGAAGTGTTATAAAAAAGCGTAGGAATGCGTCTCTTTGTCTCTGGATGGTCCCTTTCAAAAAAAGCGTATCTACCCTGGGGGTCTGCGTAGTGTTCCAGAGGTTGAAAAGGGCAGTTTTTCTTATGTAGGGCAATAGCAGTGCCCCCTGATTTCACGGCGGGGGAGTTACTAAGGAACCATTGGGAATAAAGATGGATGGGTAGTTTAGGGACAGAGGTGGGTGTGAAATGGGTTTCCTGCAGAAATAGATCCTGCGCCCCTAGCCGCTTCACCTCTAACCATAATCTATTACGCTTATTAGGAGAGCAAAGACCAAGAAAGTTGTATGACACTACCTTAATCATAGCCATAGGAAGAAAGTAAATGGTTGTCCAGACGACCAAACTGAGACCTTCAGAAGGAGTGCGATGGGAAAAGAGGATGCGTCCTAGGATTACAAAAACAAAATGAGTAACGAACATTTGAAAGAAACATATAAGAAACAACTGATAAACAAACAATATGGGTAGTTGACCAAAGATTGTTGTGAAACTGCAAGCTTGACCCAGGAGTCCCACTCACACGGGCGAGTCCTCCCGAGGCGAGCAAGATGCCCCTATCGGGACATTCCCCCTCGTGGTGAAGACCTGCGTGCGGAACGCGGTCTAACATGTAGGTCAGGACTGGACTCCAGCACCGCACATAGGCATTCAGCATAGCATAAAATTAAACAAAACAGGAGTGTAGTTGCTGTGTCCTACTGCAGCACTGGGGTTATCCCATGTTGAGGTATTCAGTCTTCCATAGAGCCCCGATCTTCCAGGAACTGCAGCGAAGCAAATAGGTTTATATGGCTCACAGGGAGCAAGTTTCTTAGTGACTAACAGATGTAAATATTAACTTGGGCGTGTCTCCATTCAAAGATACTGACATGAGCATCTCTGTGCAGTCAAGGGAACAGGAGCTGGAAGTATCACCTAGTCAACCATGGTGGGAGGGCCTAGGGGAATTGGATGTTTGTGGAAAGGCGCTAGTCTGCAAAATCCACCGGATCGAGGCGCAGTTAAGAGGGGAAATGTGGCAAGTCATCCTTAGTGTGTAAAGTGACGAACTTTCCATCCTTCTTGGCCTGGAGGCTAAAGGGGAACCCCTATGTGTAGGTAGCCCCGCCTTGGTTACTGCCTCCAGTAATGGGCGAAGTGCTCTGCATTGCATTAATGTGCGCCTGGATAAATCTTGATAAAAATAGAGGCGTGCACCATCGAAGTCGAAGAATGGCCTTTTCCTTGTTTGTTGCATTATACACTCTTTAAGGGTATATTTATGTAGCTTGCATATTACATCTCTGGGGTTATTCGGATCCTACGATGGGGGGCAGAGTGCCCGATATGCTCTATCAATTTCCACTGAATCCATAGGGGAGAGTCCCAAAATTTCTCGGAAAATGGCCTGTAGGTTTGGGACAATATCCCTGGCCGCTGTAGCCTCAGGCAACCCTCTGATTTAAATATTAGACTACGGCGACTACGATTCTCACAGTAATCTAGTTGGCATAGCAATGTTTCAATCTGCTGATCTTGCATTACACATTTGTCTTTAAGTTACGTGATGGCAAGAAGCGCTTACTAAAATTTCTGCTCCAGGGAATTTTGGCCTACTACCCAGCTGGGAGGTATCAGCCTTGAGCTGTTCTATGTCCTACTTAAATGCCTTTTCCACCCTGGTGGCAAAAGTGTTCCATCTTTAGTAGGGAGAGACCACATGTGCTGCTTCAGGTCTCTATCCCCTATTATGTCAGATATGTCCGATCCCAGGTCTTGGGATGCATTGGAGCAGGGGGGGGGGGGGGAATCAGAGATACAGCTATTTGTTGGAGATGCTGGGCCGCCTCCACGGATGCCTTGTCCTTCTCCTGTTCCGGCGCCATCTTGAAGGGGCCTTCATGTGTACGCCGGGCCTCGAGGAAAAAAGAATCTATGCCGCCCCAGTCCCGCAAGGTTGGGATGAAGCTCTCTTGCGGTAAGACAGGAACAATAGGCCTCCAGCCGTAACACACCAGCCCAGAGACAATAACCAAAGTATCCACAGAGCCTGCTTTGTCCCCAGTCAACCCATTGTTAACTGGAATGCATCCGAGGACGCCATACCACAGATGCGTCCCCAACCATTACCCGAGGATGCCATACCACAGCTGGGTCCCCACCCATAAGACTGTCACTGATTTTTTTTACCGCCTCCAAAGACCATAACCACCAGGCTGCTGTGACTTCAAACCAAAACACAGGGACAGTGAGTGGGCAGTTCTGCCTCTGTCCGATGACCACCGACTGAAGTATCTGTTTCTCCGCCTCTTCCTGTGCTTGCCCAAAGCCCCACCTGGACCCCTCACTTCCACCAATTAGGTTGTACATAAACCATACCCACCATTCCTTAACCATTTACCTCTGTGTCTCCCCTCTTCACCCAGTCATGCATGCCCTTCACTTTTTTTGCTTCGGGCCCACTTGACTATAATAATGAAGGTGTTGCTCTCTTTCAGCGAAATTTTGCAGTTATTTGGTAATTCTATATTGAGATTCCAATGGAGGAGGGTGAAACTGTCTCTTGACTTTGCAATGTCTGAGGCATTTTGGTCAGAACAGAGGATTCTGCTGGGAACAGACCACCAGAGCCATTATAACAGTGGTCATCAACCCTGTCATCAGGGCCCACTAACAGGCCAGGTTTGCAAGATAATTGAAATATATCACAGGTGATACCATTTGTAAAACCTGGCCTGTTAGCGGGCCCTGGGGACAGGGTTGATGACCACTGCTATATAAGATCTAATGTATATGTGATTAATCTTGCTTGCA
Source organism: Lithobates clamitans (assembly GCA_037952925.1). Lineage (NCBI taxonomy): Eukaryota > Metazoa > Chordata > Amphibia > Anura > Ranidae > Lithobates > Lithobates clamitans. The sequence continues at coordinate 1,132,705 of JBBGZY010000695.1, read as the reverse complement.
AATATCCAAAACCGAAAGATCCATTTTCGTTGAAACTGCTCTTTAATCTAAAAAAAAATAAAATAAAAAAAATTGTGTCACTAAAAATAAAGAAACAAAGGGGCTATCTGACATTCACACTTGCAGCGGTGCAATTACAGTGTGAGGCAATCACTGCAGACTAATACCTGCATTTACAAATGCTTTCCTTCAACCAGGACCACATAATGTATCCATTACTATGCACAGCCAAATATAGCCTGCATGTAAAAAATAAAATTTGTTTTGTAGGTGTGTCTTATTTTGTATTGTGGATTACATATAAGGAAGGGTACATATCAATTGCTGCCCATGTAAAGGATAAGGATCTACTTGCAGTCATGGTGTAGTCACCGCACAGTGAAATGCTCCTAAGAAGACACTGCACACCTTAATTTGTCCTTGTCCTAAATTTGTTCATCCTCAATACACTGTGGTTATTTCTCAGTTGCTTTCCTTTTCAATCTGTCCAGGGTCGGTTGACCTGCGTCCCTTTGACTTTCGAAGTACTACAAAGCCCAGCATAGCCTTCCAAGACGTGACCATTCCCTGGCATCCATAGGCTTTCATTCGCCCGTATTTGGCTCTTTACAATTTTTCACAGATGTTTTGCAAGGCCGTCTAGTCACTCCTGCATTCCCCTTCTACCTGGCGCTACGGGAAACCATTTCAGAGAATCCTCGTCTGGACGCCAGGCAGGACTCAGAGTTCGTAGCCCGCGATTAGCAGTATACGTGGCCTCGGATGAAGCTGCCAGTAATTTCTTTTTTATTAGTATTCAATAGACCTATAAATTTCTTCAGTAACACCAGGGAGAGATGGCAGGTGCACGGCCGGCCTGTTCAGGTCCCTCCCTCCTGCTTCCTGGCGGTCTCCGGCGAGCCGCTTTTTAAACCATTAGCTGTTTTTTTTCCTGAATGGATTCCTTCACCTATTTCCCCCCACACCCTCCACTTTAACAATTGTTATTCTGGCTGCATACTGCTCAGAGGGAACAACCTGTTTATGCCAGGTGTAAATCCTGCTTTTGCCTTTAAAGTGTACCTGTCATTTTGTAGGCTGAGCCTCTGCTCCCTAAGAAGTAATGATGTGGTTGAGGTGTGAGGTACAGAGTGTCTCAACCACATCATTACTTCTTAGGGAGCAGAGTGCAGTGACACAGTTTCCCAGACAAATCATGGACTTCTTACATTTGAGCATGACCTGAGCCCTCGGATTTCAATGTCTACATGTGGCAGGTGTTGGGGGCAACACTCATTGAAATATGCTACAACCCACACCAACCAACACTTAAATCATTTTTGATTTCTTTGTGACTTGTTTTCTTTTTTGGCTTTATATTTCATTTTTCATAGAATATCTGCCTCTCTCACTTTCCCTTTTATTTTATGTCTCTATTTTCTTCCACTGGAGGCTGAGCATTGCAGAGGTGTCTCTGGAGGCTGGGCATTGTATAGTGGTCTCTGGAGGCTGGGTATTTTATAATGATATATGGATGATGGGCATTTTAAAGTAGTTGCTGGAGACTGGGCATTTTTTAGTGGTCTCTAAACTCTAGGTAATGCAAATATGTCTATGGAGGCTGGATATTTTTTCAGTGGTCCATTGGGGGAGGGCATTGCCTAGTGATCTCAAAAGTGTAGGCATTGCATATATGTCTCTGGAGGCTGGGTAATTTATAGTGGTCCCTGGAGGCTGGGGATTTTAAACACACGCTTATTGCAATTTTTTTTACCAAAAAAATGTAGAAGAATATATATTGGCCTAAACTGATGAAGAATTTGTTTTTTAAAAACATTTTTGGGGATATTTTTTTATATTCATTTTTGGTCTCTCCAGAGATGCTCAATTGGGTTTAAGTCAGGGCTCTGGCTGGGCCATTCAAGAACAGTCACGGAGTTGTTGTGAAGCCACTCCTTCGTTATTTTAGCTGCGTGCTTAGGGTCATTGTCTTGTTGGAAGGTAAACCTTCGGCCCAGTCTGAGGTCCTGAGCACTCTGGAGAAGGTTTTCGTCCAGGATGTCCATGTACTTGGCTGCATTCATCTTTCCCTCGATTGCAACCAGTCGTTCTGTCCCTGCAGCTGAAAAACAACCCCACAGCATGATGCTGCCACCACCATCTTTAACTGTTGGGACTGTATTGGACAGGTGATGAGCAGTGGCTGGTTTTATCCACACATACCACTTAGAATTAAGGCCAAAAAGTTCTATCTTGGTCTCATCAGACCAGAGAGTCTTATTTCTCACCATCTTGGAGTCCTTCAGGTGTTTTTAGCAAACTCCATGCAGGCTTTCATGTGTTTTGCACTGAGGAGAGGCTTCCGTCGGCCACTCTGCCGTAAAGCCCTGACTGGTGGAGGGCTGCAGTGATGGTTGACTTTCTACAACTTTCTCCCATCTCACGACTGCATCTCTGGAGCTCAGCCACAGTGATCTTTGGGTTCTTCTTTACCTCTCTCACCAAGGCTCTTCTCCTCCGATAGCTCAGTTTGGCCGGACGGCCAGCTCTAGGAAGGGTTCAGGTTGTCCCAAATGTCTTCCATTTAAGGATTATGGAGGCCACTGTGCTCTTAGGAACCTTAAGTGCAGCAGAATTTTTTTGTAACCTTGGCTAGATCTGTGCCTTGCCACAATTCTGTCTCTGAGCTCTTCAGGCAGTTCCACTGACCTCATGATTCTCATTTGCTCTGACGTGCACTGTGAACTGTAAGGTCTTATATAGACAGGTGTGTGGCTTTCCTAATCAAGTCCAATCAGTATAATCAAACACAGCTGGACTCAAATGAAGGTGTAGAACCATCTTAAGGATGATCAGAAGAAATGGACAGCACCTGAGTTAAATATATGAGTGTCACAGCAAAGGGTCTGAATACTTAGGACCATGTGATATTTCAGTTTTTCTTTTTTAATAAATCTGCAAAAATGCCAACAATTCTGTGTTTTTCTGTCAATATGGGGTGCTGTGTGTACATTAATGAGGAAAAAAATGAACTTAAATGATTTTAGCAAATGGCTGCAATATAACAAAGAGTGAAAAATTTAAGGGGGTCTGAATACTTTCCGTCCCCACTGTATACACAGTACTGTGCAAAAGTTTCAGGCAGGTGTGAAAAAAATGAAACTGTAAATTAAGAATGCTTTTAGAAATCAATATAATATAATGGTTTAATTCTACACAGTGTGAGTAGATCACCTATTGACCCAATAATGGGATGCTATGAGGTATTCAGTAGATTTGTTATTTATTTTTTGTATGTTCATAATTTCTTTTACTTTGAACAGTATTGTCCATCTGATTTCCGCTGAAGAAGAGCAAGCCTTGAAACGCGTCAGTCATATGGGCTGAAGTTTCTCTGTGTTACAGATTTTTATAGCAGAAAGTTTATGTTTATATGGGTGACTGTAAGATCAGCATGTCATTAAGAACTGTCTTCAGCGTAAGGAAGAACAAGGAGTCCTGGATTACATGTAGACATAGAAGGATTTGAGGCAGCCTACATCCACAGAAGATCTGTGGTTAGTTCCAAGTTCCAAGATGTTTGGAACAACCTACCTACTGGGAACCGGCGCCGCAGGGGGTGATTAGGGCATGCCCAGACACACCCTGTACGCACACCTATGATTAGAAATTTAAAAAGGCAAGAAGGAGAAGATCGGTACTCCCCTTTAAAAGAAATTCCAAGAGGAATGTGAAGGCTGACATTTCTAGTCTTCTTCTGAAATTCCCAGCTGTTTTTAATCCTTTCTAAGTCCCCAAAAAGCACGCAAGTCAGGAAAATCAGAATGTAACCAGAATTCTTAATTTGCATACTTGTTCCAGATCAGTGAATCCGAAAGCATTGAAGCCAGTGGTTCAAACACAGCCAGACAATGAGTATTTTCCAAAGGAAAGGTCAGCGGTGGCAGCCCCTATATTCTCTGAACACACATTTCTTTAAATATCTGACCAAGTGAGCGATACATTTTTAGATTTTCAGTGGTTATTATACGTTGGAGGTCAAATCCTTGGACAGAATTAATGGATTATGATGAGGATATAAACAGACATGGACTTTAGAACAATGATATTCTGTCAGTTTGTAGAGAAACAGATGACTGGACAAATGAGTCAGTGTTTATGTTTATATAACAACACCGAAGACATAAACAGCTCCCAAGAACAAACCCAAACAACACAGAAACACAACATGTCCTGCGCAATATAACTGACACTATAAGGCCGGCTTTACACTCCCCTGATGCGGTCCTGCTGCACTTTGGCAAAGCATAGCTAAGCTGCGGGTTTCCTGCTCTTTCCTGTAGACTTCTATGATGTCCTATGGCTTTGGTGCAGTTTCAAAAAGTGCACCACAGATGCAGCATGCAGGAGTATTGTTGTGCTTTCTGAAACTGCACCAAAACTGCAGGACCTCATAAAAGTATATAGGAAAGCATGGCTAACCCACACGAAAACCACAGGTTAGTTGCGCTTTAGCAAAAGCGCTGCGGGGCAGTGTAAAGCCGCCCAAAGGCTTGGTTCACACTAACAGGAACGACCAACAACAGACATGTTTCCACATGTTTTTTTGTGTATTCCCAACTGTCATGTGTAGGGCAGCCCATTCATTTAATTGGGCTACCCTGCATGCGAGAAACAGGGAAAAGTAATCCGACTCCCTGAGGTTTGGCGCACTTGAAAATGTGCTTTTGTAGATGGATGGTGTGCCATTAACAATTAAAGGCACCGTTCCGTGTCTTCTAAAGGGGAAGCACGTCTCTCTGTGTGTCAGGAAAGCACTCAATTTTGCACACATTCACAAAGTGCAAAGATCTAAACTTAGCATGAGGCTTGATTTACACTTGCAGTTGGGGGGGGGGGGGGGCCTTAGAAATAGTCGGTTTGGCAGTGTTTCTACCACCCTTCAACCAACCCCTCTTAAACTGCAAAGGCAGACTTGACTAGGGTAGTTCAGATCCTACCTGTTTAGCAGTATTTTATAAATTGGCACCCATCTCCAACAATGAGTGGAGCTAAATGGCTGGTTCGGCCTTTTACTAACCTCCCTGTCGGTTTTCCCGAGTGTGGCTCGGGGTTAAATTTCAGTACCATTAGCGGTAACCCCCGAGCCACACTCGGGATTGTATTGCAGGATCTTGGTGCAGGTTACTTACCTTGTCCCCAGGATCCTGCGATGTCCCCTCACTGTGTCTGCGGGCTGTGTCCTCTGCCCGATGCTCTGTGTGCCGGGCTCCGTTCCCTGCGAACGCATGGGGATGGAGCCCGGCGGCAAATTCAAAAAATAGAAAATTCATAACACATACAGTACACTGTAATCTTACAGATTATATTACTGTATGAAATCATTTCACATCCCTTTTGTCCCTAATGTTTTGTCCAGTGCCCTGCATGCAGTTTTATATTATATATACTGTTCTTTCTGCCTGGAAACTTGACACTGTCCATAGCAACCAAAAAGTGTTCCTTTACGTCAAAAGTGGTTTTAGACCAGCTAGAAAACAGCGATAGTAAATTAGAACACTTGCAGAATTGAGCAACAGTGAATCGTGGGGAAATAATTTTTATTATTATTATATTATTATTTTTTATAATTATTTATAGTTATTTATTATATTATAATTTATGATTTCGGATTTCAAACTTTATCATACCCATACTACTAGACTCTTGTTTGGACAGATTTAAATGTTATTGCTAACAATTACAGGCCTACAAAATAAAACGCCAATTTTCTGTGCAAAACAATTGTACTGCTTTGAGACGCAAAATTCTGACATAATCATACTGCCAGGGTGGTTAAACAAAAAAACAAAAATAACTGAAAAAATAAGACAGTCATAACAATCCAGATCCAAGAATGCTTGTAGATCCTTGACGACACCATCTCTCACAACTTTGGAGTCTGTGGTTCCATTAAAGTGTAACTCCAGGCAAAAACGAACTAACTCTAAACCTGCTCTGTGCCACATTCTAAATTATTTAACCCTGTAAAGCAAAAATCGCTGTACTAACCTATTCTGCAGCCGATCCAGTCCGGTTTCAAGCAGCGGAAGCTGTGTGCAGGAGAGGACCGACAACAGCTGTTCTGATCACCAGAAAGTATATATTCATTATCTTACTGTTACTTTAAATTGGCATCCTTTACATGCAGGAACTGTAGTATATTACACCTAGAGATGGTCCCGATGTTCAAATCGAAGGTAAGTTCGACTCGAACATCGGGTATTCATTTGTCTGCAAACAAACCGAACATATGAGGCGTTTGTGGCAAATTCAAGCGCTGCAAAGTGCCCCATAATGCACTGTGAGATGGTAGTGCATTGACGGCTGCTGATTGGCCAAAGCATGCACTTGACCTGCATGCTTTGGCCAATCACAGCGCGATCTGCTGGGAGAACCAAGCCCCACACTCTATAAGCCAGCTTATATGGCGGCTGTATGTAGTGTGATAACATGGAGAGATTGAGAGAACTTGAGCTAGATTAGGCAGGTTAGTTAGTGGCGTGCAAGTAGTTTAGTATATATATATACACTGTATATATACATACAGTGCAGTTAGTGTAGAATATATACCGTATACAGTGCAGGCAATATATACACATATATACAGTGCAGTCAGTGCAGAGTATATAATACTGTACATTGAAGTGGTTAAGGGAAACCCTATGACAGAATTAAGAAAAAAAAATGGCATGGTATACATTTTTAAGTGGAACTCCACGCCAAAATTAAAAAAAAAAAAAAAACAGTGTGGGGTCCCCCCCATAATCCATACCAAGCCCTTTGCGTCTGGTATATATTTTTAAGGGGAACTCCATGCTAAAATTTTTAAAAAAACAGCGTGGGGTCCCCCCCACAATCCATACCAGGACCTTCAGGTCTGGCATAGATTTTAAGGGGAACTCTACGCCAAATAAAAAAAAAAAAACAGCGAGCCCCCCCCCCCTAAAATCCATATCAGGCCCTGCAGGTCTGGCATAGATTTTAAGGGGAATCCATGTCAAAATGTTTTTAAAAATTGGCGTGGGGTCCCCCCAAAATCCATACCAGACCCTTATCTGAGCAAGCAGGCACTTGCCCTCAACATGGAGAGGGTGCTTTGGGGTCCCCCCTGATCCCGGCACCCCCCCCATGTGAATGGGTACCCCTACCCATTCACCAAAAAAAGTGTCAAAAAGTAAAAAACACATTAGACAGTTTTTGACAATTCCTTTATTAAAAAAGAAAAAAAAAAGAAAAGTTTTTTTGGATGTCCATCCATTTTCAACCACGCCGCCCGATGGACCTGAAAAATAGAAAAGAAAAAAAAGCTCCGCCTCGATGGGAGGCCTCCCGGCGACTGCTGTCTCTTGGCTGTGACAGCTGTTATATAGGGAGGGGTGGAGCCACCCGGTGACGTACCCGAGTGAGCCTGCCCCTTCTGATGTCATGTGACATCAGAGGGGGCGGGGTCACTCGGTTACATCAGCAGGTGGCCCTGCCCTTGCCTATATTAAAGCTGTCAAAGCCAAAAGACAGCAGTCGCCGGGAGGCCTCCCATGGAGTTGGAGTTTTTAAGTTTTTTTTTTTTTTTTCTATTTTTCGGGTCCATCGAGCGGCGTGATTGAAGATGGATGGACATCATGGGACACTTTTATTTTTTCTTAATAAAGGAATTGTCTATTGTGCTTTCTACTTTTTGACACTTTTTTTGGTTAATGGGTAGGGGTACAATGTACCCGATACCCATTCACATGTAAGTGGGGCGGGATCTGGGGGGCCCCCTTGTTAAAGGGTTGTCGGGAAGAGGTCCTTTTCCCTATCACTATGGGGACAAAACGCTTTGGGGGGGACCCCAAAGCACCCTCCCCATGTTGAGGGCATGTGGACTGGTATGATTCAGGAGGTGGGGCAGATAAAGGTCTAGCATAGATTTTGGTGGGGGGGGACTCACAACAATTTTTTTTTTTTTGGCGTGGAGTTCCCCTTAAAATCCATACCAGGCACAATATTTAAATGAATATTTCATTTATATTGTTTCACTTTAAGCATTATTAAAATCACTGCTCCTGAAAAAAAAGGTTGTTTTAAAAACTTTTTTTCCATTGATGCATGTCCCCTAGGGCAGTACCCGGGTCCCCATACACTTTTATGGCAATAACTTGCATATGAGCCTTTAAAATTAGTACTTTTTACTAATTTCTATATGTTCTACTAATTCAACTACATTTTTTATGTGTGTTTGGTAGTATTTTTCTGTCAAGGAGTTCTTTTAGCTAGGCCTCAATTTCTGTTAGCTAGTGCCTTAACAGTAATGTAGCATGCCTGACACTATTTGCATTTTGTAATGTAATGTTAAATGCTAATGCATATTTTTATAATTTGTGCTTTGCAGCTTTACAAACAATGTATTCTCAGTAAAGATAAACTGTTAGCCCTTCCTCCTGAGTCTTTATTGGGAAGTTGTTAGCTGTCTGCCAAGCCTTGTACTTCAAAAACATTGTGAGGACAGAACAGTAAAAAGACTTACAACATAGCAGGCCTAGTCTAAGGAAGAGTGGATTCATTTTAATCCAGACATCTCAAGTCTCCCGCGAGGTTTGGGAGACTCCCGCATTTCTGCGCCTCCCGATCTCCCGGGAATGATCGGTGTGGTGGGGAACAGCTGCGAAGACTGACTCTGTCCCCACAGACGCTGTAAACAGCTTCCGCTCCTAGCTTCCACATCAACACTAAGCAATCTGTCCTTGTAATTAGGGCTCCAGCTGGCGGCCATTTTGTGGTGGACCAAATTGCATTGATTCTTCTTGTGTTGAGTCTCTGGCCAGGCGCCACTATTTTCCTAAGAAAAACACCTCCTTACAGCATTTATATATATATATATTCTGCTTTGAAGTAAAAACTGAACAAGTGTATATGCTGACATTTCACCAAAGCCCCCCAAAAAATATAAAAAAAATTGTAAAAAAATTCTAAAAAATTAAAAAGTGTAAAAAAATAAAATAAAAAACTACTGACACCAATCTCCCCTGCCCTACCAACACTGTCCACTGTCCCAACCCCCTCCCCTCAAAAAGCATTGTGAAAAAAAATTAAGAAACAAATTAAAGCGGTTGTATAGTCAAATGTTTAACTTTTACCTACAGTTAAGCCTATAATAAGGCTTACCTGTAGGTAAAAAAAATATCTCCTAAACCTTTACGGTTTAGGAGATATTCCCCTTGCAATGAGCCGCTGATTACAGCGGCGCATGCGCACAGGGGATTCACGGCTGAAAGCCCGGCAGATGCTGGACCTTGCCGGAAAGAAATCTCCCGCACGCATGCTCGGTGTGAGCCAGGTGAGATACCGGTGCCTCGTTCTAAGGTAAGTATTTCATAATGAGCTAGTATGCGGTGCATACTAGCTCATTATGCCTTTTACCTTACAATTGTATATAAAAAAAAAGTGTCAGCGGGTTAACTACCACTTTAAATTGTAAAAATATTTTGCCGCGGGGGGGGGGGGGGGGGGGTTTGCGGGCGCGAAGCACCACCTCACTAGTTTACCACCTCCCTGAAATGAGCTAACCTCTACAGCCACAGACACTACAGAGAAGTAATCTGTTTCATCATGCAGCACACAGACCAAGATACTACACCAGTCATCCCTCAGCATACACAAGCAGAGGAAAGCACATACGGTATGCTAAGGACCAGGTTTAGGTTGCACAAGCTCTAGAGTCTCTATTTAATCAGATCCGACATCGGCTAGTTCTGAAGTTGTCAAGTCCAAGTGCAATAGCTCTAGACATTCAAGCTGCTCTAACCTGCAGTCCACCAGTGCTGCAGCCGCCAGGGCCCATGCAAAAGCAGAAGCTGCAAATGCACTGGCTTCCTATGCAATACGTGAAGCAGAAATGATAAGAGTGGCCCCACCTTCAGCTATATAATCATCCAGAAGAAGCGTCACTCAGCAGGAGCCTCCCATAGAGGCGGAACTGTTGCGGCTATTTTTTTTTTTTGGTCCGTCGGGCGGCGTAAATTTACATTGCTGGACATTTTTTTTTTTTAAATAAAGGACTTGTCCCAAGCTGTCTCTTTTCTTTTTTACCATATTTGACCCTTTTTTGTGAAATGGTAGGGGTACAATGTACCCCGTTACCAATTCACGTAGGGGATTCCAATAAGCCCCCGCCCACATACCCCCCCAACCACCGGGCAAGGGTTGTGGGGATGAGGCCCTTGTCCCTATCAACATGGGGACAAGGTGCTTTGGGGTCAGACCCCAAAGCACCCCCCCTATGTTGAGGGCATGTGCCCTTTTACGGTTCAGAAGGGGGGCGCTCTCTCATCCCCCCTCTTTTCCTGCTGCCTGCCAGGTTGTGTGCTTGGATAAGGGTCTGGTATGGATTTTGGGGGGGCCCCAATGCCATTTTGTAAAAAATTTTGCGCAGTGTTCCCCTTAATTTCCATACCAGACCTGAAGGGCCTGATATGGATTTTGGGGGGACCCCCACACATTTTTTTTTTAAATTTTGGTTCGGGGTTCCCTTTAATATACATACCAGACCCAAAGGGCCTGGTAATGGACTGGGGGGGGACCCATGCCCCTTTTTTCCAATGAGTTTTATCTATATTGCCGAGACCTGACAATAAATTACAGCTGCAATCAGTTTTAAATGACAATTCTTCCTTTAGAAATGTCATTTTGCTGTGGTATTGTTCTAAACATGGGAAAAATGCCCCACTTTACAGACATACTATAGACACCCCCAGGCATGATATTTAAAGGAATATTTCATTTTTATTGTTTCACTTTAGGCATTAAAAAAAAAATCACTGCTCCCGAAAAAACAGCCATTTTAAAAAAAAATGTTTGCATTGATACATGTCCCCTGGGACAGGACTAGGGTCCCCAAACACTTTTTATGACAATAACTTGCATATAAGCCTTTAAAATGAGCACTTTTGAATTTTCATGTTCATGTTCCATAGGCTTTAACAGTATTCGTGTGTTCTTCTGAATTTTCTGCCTGTTCGGATGTTCTGGTACGAACCAAACCGGGGGGTGTTTGGCTCATCCTTATACACTACCCCGAACAGAGGACTTTAAAATCAGTGCACAAATATGGTGCTAAAGGAAAATATGGTCCTGGGTTGGTGTCACTAGAAGGAAAAATGCACCCGTGCAGGGGTGAAACTGTAGGGAAAATTCTTTCCTGTGTCTGTGGTGTCACTGGAAGGAAAAATGTGCCTGCATCAGTGGTGTCGCTGTAAGGAGAAAATGCCCCTGAATCAGTGGTGTCACTGGAAGGTAAAAATGCCCTTGGATCAGTGGTGTCACGGGAAGGAAGAATGCCCATGGATTGGTGGTGTCACTGGATGGAAAAAAATGGTCCTGCATCAGTGGTGTCACTTGAAAGCAAAAATGCCTTTGTGTCTGTGGTGTCACTGGAAGGAAACAATGGCCCTGGGTTGGTGGTGTCACCGGAAGGAAAAAAATCCCCCTGCTTCGATGGTGACACTATAGGAAAAAATGTTCCTGCGTCGGTGGTGTCCCTGGAAGGAAAAATGCCCCTATGCTGGTTTTCTACACTGGATAAATGGCAGTCACCACTAAGACACATGTGCCCTGTTCGCACAGCCCGGAGGTGCGGTTCAGCAAGATGTGGTAAAATGTGGGCATGTAGCAGTGTTAATTTTGGCAGTAAGTTCCGATTTAGTTTTAGTCTTAGGACTAAATTGTATTTTATTTTTAGTCCCATTTTAGTCTTCTGCAATTGTTTTAGTTTCTGTCATATTTAGTCGACTAAATCTCCAGGACATTTTAGTCGACTAAAAGGTCCTACATTTTAGTCGACAAAAATCTGTAGTACATTATAGTTGACTAAAACGAATTTTAGTCGTCTAAAATCTAATGGGTGTAATTAAATTGTAATGCATTAGTGAACATTTCTCTACCATTTCCAAACTCATTATATACTGCTGAAGTGAAAAATCTCATATGTTATTATTTATGGTATTGAAGTATGAACATGCACTACAGACCAGTGTTAATTTCTAAGTCAAATTTCAATTTAGTTTTAGTCTTAGTCTTTTGACTAAAATTGCATTTTAGTTCTAGTCCTATTTTGGTCTTTTGACTTGGCCCTGTACACACGGTCGGATTTTCCGACGGAAAAAGTGCAATCGGATTGTGTTGTCGGAAATTCCGATCGTGTGTGGGCTCCATCTGACTTTTTCTGTCGGAATTTCCGACACACAAAGTTTGAGAGCAGGATATAAAATTTTCCGACAACAAAATCTGATCGTTTAAATTCCGATTGTGTGTACACAAATCCGATGCACAAAGTGCCACGCATGCTCAGAATAAATTAAGAGACGAAAGCTATTGGCTACTGCCCCGTTTATAGTCCTGACGTACGTGTTTTACGTCACCGCGTTCAGAACGATCGGATTTTCCGACAACTTTGTGCGACCGTGTATACGCAAGACAAGTTTGAGCCAACATCCGTCGGAAAAAAATCCATGGATTTTGTTGTCGGAATGTCCGATCAATGTCCGATCGTGTGTACAGGGCATAAAATGGCATTTTAGTTTTAGTGGTATTTTAGTCTCAATTGTTTTAGTTTTAGTTGTATTTTTGTTGACTAAAATAGTTTTCATTTATTTGACTAAAATGTTTTAGTCGTTTTAGTCGATAAAATTAACACTGGCATGTAGCATTTTAAAGCATTGCACATTTAGAACCACATGTCACCACAAAAATGTGCGAAGACATGAAAAAAGCGCCACTTTGTGCACTTCAAATAAAGTTTAAAAAAATTAAAAATTATAAACAGTGTGATGCTCTGAAATGCTCAACTTACCGCCCCTCACAGCAGCTCTCTACAGCCAAAAATGGAAAACGTGAATGGGCCCCCTGCCTGAGGAGAACAGCTTTATCAGCTATGCCATTGAAATGAAGGAGAGTTGGGCTCTGTGGGGCGCACCGAAAGAGATCCAGGGGATAAAGGGCTCTAAGGCTGAGAGGGGGCTCCAGGGGGGTTCTGAGGAGGAGAGGGGAGACCTAGGGCTGAGTTGTTCCCAACCTCTGTGTGCTCACTCAATTCACCCAGCTTCTCAGCACAGTGCCCAATGGGAATGAAGGCAGCTTCTCTTACTTCCTGGTTTTGGTCATGTGATATGTCACATGACAAGGGGAGACAGGAAGAAGGACAGTCTGCCTTCAACATGCTGTACAGAAATGGAGGTGTGTTCTCGGTGAGGGCCCTCTCACTTTAACTGAAAGCAGGCTGCTATTGGAGAGAGGAGAGAGCAGAATCCTTCTTTCAGCATCTATTGAAGATAGGAATGACACTGCAGTTAACCCTTGTCAGTGAGGTGCAGAGGAACAGAGAGAACAGATCCTCCATATATCAACATTGTGCCTGGGGCACGTCCCCTTCTGCTGTCTCTGAGTACAGGAATCACTGCTTGCAGGCAGCAAGGTACCATGGGACATGTAGTCCTTAGAATCTCAAAGTTAACAACAGAGGAGAAGACAAGCGTGCATGGAAACCAGGAAGTTGTGGAAAAAGACAGCGAGCAGACAGGCAGAACACAGCATGAAAAGAGATTGTTCAAGTAAGCTTATATTAGATCGTCACATATTGAATTGTATTGCAATTACAGTGCTAATGTTATAAAGTGAAAGTGGACAGACAGTTTTGCAGTTGCACTCATTTTCCCCAGAGCTTAGCAAATGGGGTGAAGTGTCTCTTTGAAAAGAATACCTAATCAGTTGTAAGGAAAATATAAAACAGCTTTTTTGCTTGCACATGATTGAATGATGGAAATCAGCAGAGCCCTGGGGAAAATGAGTGCAATTGCACTTGCAAAGTGCACAGTCTGTTTCCCTTCAGTAAATTCATCCACTAACTGATATGAGTAGTATAATGTGAGATGGATAAAGTGCACACAGTGAGCCGCATGTGGGCGGGGCCAACTCGCCCTGCATGTGGAGGTACCTTTTGCCGTGCATACGCTTACCAAAGGACCAGGGGAGTACTGCGGTCATGCAGAATCAAACATTAAAACGTTTGTTATCACAACACTTTCTATTCCTGATGCCTGCTTTAACATGTACGTGTATGAAAAAGTATCCTGTTCTCTTTGTATTACTTCCTTTATGTGAAATCCCTGTTGTTCCTACCAGACCCTCTGCTTTCCTATTAAAAACTGACCACGCTAAGCAAGAGAACACACTGTGGTCAGTTCTCTAGCTATGCTGGGAACTCAGTGTGCTCTCTTCCAATGATCAGCCTTGTTCTGACACGCCCCCGCTGCACAGCCATTCATTGGAAAGCTCAGTGTCCTGCTGCTTCACCTCCTCCCCCCAGCTCTTATGCAGCTGAGAACAATGTGAATGTGATCACTTGTAAAAAAGGGGAAAAGGGAGAGATTTTTTTCCCACTCCTCTTTGCAGATGCTCTCCAAGTCATTAAGGTTTCGAGGCTAACGTTTAATAACTCGAACCTTCAGTTCCCTTCACATATTTTCTATGGGATTAAGGTCTTGAGACTGGCTAGGCCACTCCAGGACCTTAATGTGCTTCTTTTTGAGCCACTCATTTGTTGTCTTGGCCATGTGTTTTGGTTCATTGTCATGCTGGAATACCCATCCACGACCCATCCAGAGGAGGAGGTTCTCACTTAAGATTTGATGGTACATGGCCCCGTCCATCGTCCCTTTGATGCAGTGACGTTGTCCTGTCCCCTTAGAAGAAAAACACCCCCAACGCATATTGTTTCCACCTCCATGTTTGATGGTGGGGATGGTGTTCTTGGGGTCATAGGCAGCATTCCTCCTCCTTTAAACATGTCCAGTTAAGTTAGTGCCAAAGAGCTTAATTTTGGGCTCATCTGACCAGTGGTGTCACTAGGGGGTGGCTATTGGGGCTATAGTCTCTTACCGGGCAGGTGAAGTCCCCTAATTAGCAAGTATGTGTCGGTCCAGAATGCAGGGGACAGGGTTGGACTGAGCCGTGATAGCGCTGGCTCCAGCTCCACCCCCGCCCCCACCTGATGATTCTACTCTTGGCCACTCGCTGCTAGAGCCGCCTAGCGTCTAGCAACCAGTGACGTCATGGCCGCAACTCCCTCTCTACTCAGCATTCAAAGCGGAGGAGGATTCCACTTCCTCCTCCTCCGCGCTAGTGCTCGAGGGACCTAAAGAGTTGAGCCTAGCCCCCTTGTCATGGTCCTGGACTGGAGCGTCTTGCCGCTGGTCCGGTGGCGGTGGGGTGCAGGGCAGCGGCATCAAACAGGGACGGGGAGGCCTGGGCAGCCGGGAAGAGCCCAGGAGTGAGAGAGAGAAGACGAGGTCTCAATGCCACCCTGAGCAGCATCCCCAGAGCCTGCACTCTTTCTCCAAGCTCCTATCCTAGCTCGCTGTGACTTTCATGGAACAGGAAGAAAACTGGCTGACCATGGATTGGCGGGATGTAGGTGGATCACACACGCCTACCCACACAGACAGGGGCTGGGACAGTAGGGACTGCAGGCAGGGCTAGGGTGTCTCTCTTTCCCACCCCCTCTCTCTCTCTTTCACATCCTCTCATCCACCCCCCTCTCTCTCACCCTCCATCACCCCCCTCTCATCCACCCTCCTCTCTCTCTGGGGACTTTGATGTAAGGGAGGCTCTCTGGGGACCCTGGTGTATGGGGGGCTCTCTGGGGACCCTGATGTAAGGGGGACTCTTTGGGGACCGTGATGTATGTAGAGGCTCTCTGGGGATCCTGATGTACGGGGAGGCTCTCTGGCGACCCTGATGTAAGGGGAGGCTCTCTGGGGACCCTGATTTAAGAGGGGGGGGGGCTTTCTGGGGACCCTGATGTAAGGAAGGGGCTCTCTGTAAACCCTGATATATATATATATATATATATATATATATATATATATACACACACCTGTATATTGTATACTTGTGTATGCCCACCCAAGCGTATGACTTTCTTTACTTCGCTGCTATGGGCTCTAGCCCCAGTTATTTTGTAGACCTAGCAATGCCCCTGCATCTGACCACAACATTTTCTTCTCTGAATGATTCAGATATTCATTAGCAAACTTCAGACAGGCCTGTACATGTGCTTTCTTGAGCAGGTGGACCTTGCGGGCGCTGCAGGATTTCAGTCCTTCACACCGTAGTTTGTTACCAATTGTTTTCTTGATGACTATGGTCCCAGCTGCCTTGAGATCATTGACAAAATTCTCCTGTGTACTTCTGGACTGATTCCTCACCATTCTCATGATCATTAAAGCTCCACCAGGTGAGATCTTGCATTGAGCCCCAGACCGAGGGAGATTGAGTTATTTTGTGTTTCTTCCATTTGCGAATAATCGCACCAACTGTTGTCATCCTCTCTCCAACCTGCTTGGCAATGGTCTTGTAGCCCATTCCAGCCTTGTGTAGGTCTACAATCTTGTCCCTGACATCCTTGGACAGCTCTTTGGTCTTGCCCATAGTGGAGAGATTGGAATCTGATTGATTGCTTCTATGGACAGGTGTCTTTAATACAGATAACAAGCTGAGATTAGAAGCATTCGCTTTAAGAGAGTGCTCCTAATCTCAGCTTGTTACCTGTGTAGAAGACACCTGGAAGCCAGAAATCTTGCTGATTGATAGGGGATCAAATGCCTTTGTATCCGCTGCAACGCCCCAATGCACTGTAATTTCACCTTAAATATGCTGCAGATGCCAAAACAGCATTGAGTAATCACATTGTACCTTTACTAGTATAGGATGCAGACAAGCTTTTAAGGCCCGATTCACACCTATGCATTTTTAGTGCTTTTTGCATTTTGCAGATTTGCACTACAGTCCATTTAACATGGTTTCCTATGAAACACGTTCTGTAATGCAAATCTGAAAAATGTAAAAAGCACTAAAAATGCATAGGTGTTAATCAGGCCTTAGGCCATGTTCACACTTGAGCATTTTGTAGCTTGTAGCTTGCAGCTCAAAAATGCTCAACAAGCAAAAATCTATTGTTTTCAATAGCCCTTGTTTACATCTGAGCATCCTGTCGCAAAAAAGTACATGAGCTACTTTTCACGCAGAAGTACGCATTTTTTTTCCATAGACTTCAATGAAAATGCCTGAAAAGTGCAAGAATTGCCTGCAATTTCAAAACGCGCTGTTAAAATGTCAAAGGGGGGGGGGGCTGTGATGTGAAGGGGAACTGAGGACACTGATATAAAGGGGGATTGTGCTGTAAAGGGGGGCTGTAATGTGAAGGGGAACTAAGGACACTTATATAAAGGGGGGATTGTCCACCAAACACCCCCTGGTCCCTGGGAAAATTGGCTGCCATGAAACCAGCCCCTGGTGGCAAAAAAGTTGGGGACCGCTGCTATACATGTAGCACTAATGCCGCGTACACACGGTCAGACTTTTCGGCTACAATAGTCCGACAGCCTATCCGACATACTTTCGACTGATTTTTGGCAGACTTGCGGCGGACTTGCGGCAGACTTTCTAACGAACGGACTTGCCTACATACGATCACACAAAAGTCCGACGGATTCGTACGTGATGACGTACACCGGACTAAAATAAGGAAGTTGATAGCCAGTAGCCAAAAGCTGCCCTTTGCGTGGGTTTTTGTCTGTCGGACTAGCATACAGACGAGCGGATTTCTGGGTCCGGCGTAGTTACTACGTAAAGATTTGAAGCATGTTTCAAATCTAAAGTCCGTCATATTTGTGGCTGGAAAAGTCCGCTGAAAGTCCGGGGAAGCCCACACATGATCGGATTGTCAGCCGTATTTTGTCTGTTGTCCCTGCGCGTCTGGATAGGCCTCTCTCACCGGTCTAGCAGCCAGCACGCAGCACGAATCAAAGTCTCTGCCACAGACTTGTTTGGAAATAAAATCCATACGATCCTGTGCCACAAGATGTATAGGTTTTTCTGTAGTGAAAGTCAGTCACAGTGCTTGAACCTTTAAGCCGAGCCGGCAACACTATGCTTTATAGTTACTTTTGGATACGTCCTCCGACCGAGTCACCAGGCCTCTCTATAGACCAGCACGCTGCGTGATCTCTCCAAGACGGGTCCTCCCCTGGGATCTCCTCGGTCGTCCAGCTTTGTCACACAGGACCGACAGCTCAGGACTATTCCTCAGCCGCGGTGGTAGGCTCCAGACAAGCCTCGGGACCCACCCCTGCGCTGCTGTATCGTGGGCCTCCCAAACGGAGGACCACGAGGTAGCTCCTTAACGCATACCTGTCGGCCAGGAGGGCCAGCAGGTGGCTGTAAAAATGAACCCCAAAATATGGCGTCTGTCCCATAAATACCCTCGCCCAGAATGCAGCTCGGAGAACCACCTCCACCGAGCGTGCCTCCGGGACAGAGGAGCATCCATACGCTTCAACACGTTGTCTTTCCAACCCTGACCAGTGGCAACAGCGACACCCACCGGTCAGCACGGAAGCACACACAACGTCAGCCAAGCTGGAACAGAGGCGAACCTAACGCACAATTTACTAAATTTACCTAACATGCGGTAGATTGTAAATCTACCAGCGCTACATACACATCTCCACTCAGAAAGAAACATTGACCAATGGCAGCTAAAGTTTTAATAATCAAATACAATTATAACATACTGTATAATCCATATGTGACATTTTAAGTAATAATAAATAAACTGAATATATATATATATATATATATATATATATATATATATATATATATATATAGGTTTTGTTTTTATTCTTACTTAAAATGTCACATATGGATTATTGTTATAAGTGTATTTGATTATTTACACTTGTGTATGATATATGAACTATATTTATTAGTTTATTAAATTATATTATATCAGAACTTGATCATTTACATTTGGTATTTTATTTTGTTTTGTTTGTTTTGTTTTAGATAAAATGCACATTATTATGGGAACTTGACAGGTGTCAGCAGCTACCATCTGCTTCATAATTGCTACTTAGTTGCTAACAAAGCAAGCCTGGGTTCTCCTTTCATTTTCTACATTATGAGTTTTAGAAAGTTATGAATAAAAGTGAAGTTTAAGGTTATAGTGGGTCTGGTGAGTGGGTATAGTGCACCCCTGCTGTTGTTTCTCTATTAACCCCTTCCCGCCTACTGTACGCATATATGCATCCTCACCAAAGTGGATCTTTCTCCGTGGGGCCGCATATATGTTTATCTCTCTTTGCTCCCAGCACAGAGACTGGACTCTCACCAAGAGCCGAGGGTCTCGTACTAATGATCGGGACCTGGGACTTCTGGTTTCAGGTCACCTGATCGCTGTGATAGCCTCTGACTGGCTATCACCGTGATCAGTCACTGTGGACCCCTGTGTTTACTTCCTCTTCTGAATGAAGAAAAAGGTACATTATATGTTTCTCTTTTTGCAGGAGAGGGAGACATACATTCATACACAAACAAGGGTGTGATAAAAAAAATTAAATGAAAAATAAATATTAAATAAAAAATAAAGAGGAAAAAATAACAAGACCAAGGTTTACCAGGGTTACTGTTAGGGTCAAGATTGGGGTCAAAGGTCACAGTCAGCAGATTTTGGGTAGAATTTTTTTTTTTTAACCTCCCTGGTGGTATGATTATTTCAGATTTTTGCGTCTCAAACCGGTACAATTATTTTGCATAGAAATTTGGCATTTTATAATGTAGGCCTGTAATTCTTAGCAATAACACAGTTAGATATGTCCACCAAGACTCTAGTAGACATCCCAGGTATGATGAAGTTTTAAACAAAAAACCATAAATTATAATATAATAAATAAATATAAATAATTATAAAAAATAATAATATAATAATAAAATACATTTCCCCACGATTCACTATCGCTCAATTCTGCAAGTGTTCTAATTTACTATCGCTGTTTTCTAGCTGGTCTAAAACCACTTTTGACGTAAAGGGACACTTTTTGGTTGCTATGGACAATCTCAAGTTTCCAGGCAGAAAGAACAGTATATATCATATAAAACTGCATGCAGGGCATTGGACAAAGCACTAGGGACAAAAGGGATGTGAAATGATTTCATACAGTACTGTAATCTGTAAGACTACAGTGTACTGTATGTGTTATGAATTTTCACTTTTTTGAATTTGCCACCAGGCTCCACTTCCGTGCGTCGCGACGCTCGCAGGGAACGGAGCCCAGCACACAGGACATCGGGGCGGAGGACAGAGCTCACGGACACAGCAGGGGGACATCGCAGGATCCTGGGGACAAGGTAAGTAACCTCCTCCAGGATCCTGCAATGCAATCCCGAGTGTGGCTCGGGGTTACCGCTAATGGTACTGGAATTTAACCCTGAGCCACACTCAGGAAAACCGACAGGGAGGCTACACTAGTATCAGTGTCAGTTAGTGTTAGTGGTTTTAGGCAGGATAAACAAAATGCTCATCATTGCGCACATATGTGATATTACTGTGATTGTCAGGAGCAGGATAATTTATTTTGGGTTGTTCTTTGGGGGGTAAATTATGGTAATAGAAAGAAATACACAGCTACATTTAAAAAAATAATGTATTTTTCACTATTTTGGGCCAGTTTTCCTTTGATAATAATAATTTAAAAAAAATCAGGAGATATCCGTTACCATTTACCACCAAAAAAAAAGCCAATTTTCTCCTGAAAAAAACAAGGTATATACCACCTGAATACACAAAATAGTTGCGATGATATGTACAATTTTACTAACACGCATTAGTTATTAAGGCCCCTTTCACACTGGGGCGGTAGGTGGCGTCGGCGGTAAAACAGCGCTATTTTTACCGATGTTTTACCGCGATATTCGGCCGCTAGCGGTGCGGTTTTAGCCCCCGCTGGCTAAAACCACTCGTATAGCGCGGCTATAGCCACGGTATTACCGCGGTATAGCCGCGCTGTCCCATTGATTTCAATGGGCAGGAGCGATTTAGGAGCGGTGAATACACCGGTCCTTCACCGCTCCAAAGATGCGGCTTGCAGGAGATTTTTTCTTCTCCTGCCAGCGCACCGCTTCAGTGTGAAAGCCCTCGGGTTTTCACACTGAACAAACAGCAGAGGCTGTTTAGGGGCGGTTTGCAGGCGCTATTTTTAGCGCAATAACGCCTGCAAACCGCCCCAGTGTGAAAGGGGCCTTAGGGTAGCCTTTCTTCTGTGAGACTCCTTTTACCTGTGGAAAGAGACATTTGCATTGGTTTTATTGCCTAAAAACGATTTCTATGTTATTATATATGTGTATTTATTAATATATAAATACTGTAAAGGAATAACAGTGCAAGAAAGAGTGTTTTTTTTATTAAATCATTGTTAAAAAAAATATTTAAGTAGTGCACAGAATTTCACACATCACAATGTAAGAAACAAAATAGAAAACTAAAGTGTACAGACATCATTAGTTACAAGACTATCTATAATAAATTATTTATACAAAATAGGCTACCATCTACAAATCTTTGCTTTTGTGTCTCAGGTCAGATTCTAAAATCAGATGCTAAAGCTGCATTCAGTGAATTTAAAGCAGAATTTCAGCCCAAGCCATTTTTCCTTTATTTCCTTAGGGTCAATGTATAATTTTTAAGATTTGGATAGAGTAGAGAAGGATTTGAACACTTGTCACGATTTTCATTGCTATCTGTGCCCAAATTAGGGAAATTCTCCCTCTCTATTTGTCCCATTTGAAAGTTAAATTCAATCCCAAATTTTGAGTTGTCTCCATAACAAGAATAGGGGGGAAAGCTTTCAATGGGGACACTAGCTCTGGTGACAAACAGGAGTTCCTTCGTTTTGGAAGGATTTTCTCTCACTTCCTGTTATTGTTATGAGACAAGGAGTGAAGGGAAGTCTTCCTCAATAGGACACAAATAGCAAACAAAACAAAAAAAATGACAGGGGCTATCACCCTCCCTTTCTCTATAAAAATTTTTTTAAAAAGTTTTGCCTTTAGTTCTACTTTAAAGTGATTGTAAAGGACACATGTTAAACTTACCTTCTCTGTGCAATGGTTTTACACAGAGCAGCCCCGATCCTCCTTCTTTTTCGGTCCCCCGCCTGTGGTCCTGGCTCCTCCCCTATGCTAAACGCTCCCAATAGCAAGCCTGTTGCTATGGGGGCACTTGAGCAGGCTCACTCCTGAGCTGCACTCTGTGTGTCCATTCATACACAGAGCACAGATGGGTCTCGCCCCCTGCTCTCTCCTCATTGGCTCACTGGTCGTGAATGACAGCAGCAGTAGCCAATAGCTCCCGCTGCTGCATGAACCAGTGAGAAGAGAGAGACCCCGGACAGTCACTGCCCTCATGCACATCGCTGGATTGAGATGTGGCTCAGGTAGGTATGGGGGGGGGGCTGGAGGGGGAGCTGCATACAGAAGGTTTTTTGACCCTAATGCAGGGGTCAGCAACCAGTAGATTGCAATCTACCAGTAGATCAGTAGTCAGGTGACTGGTAGATCACGGTCTAGGCTTGCTGACCCGCCATCCCAGAGCATCAAACAGAGTTGAGAAAAACTACTTGTAAAGTTGAAGCTGTAGTAGGAAGCAAGAGTCGCATAAGCTGATGCCTCCTCAGTAGTGCTGACTCCTGTCCCACTTGGAGTGATACCAACTTCACCCCACCTCCTATCCCAGCTAGTGGTCTCCAGAGTGGTGCTAGCAGCAGGAAAGAAGAGATCTTCAGGTCGGTGTGAAGAAATACACTAGGCATAATAGTATAGGGCTGCTTTCACACTGATGTGCTGCAGTTTATGCACACTGCAGGTGCAGGGCAATGTACCTGCAGCTTTCCTGTGGGTTTACTGTGCTTAGCCATAGACTTCAATTATATCCTGCAGGTTTAGCGCACTTTCTGAATGCAGGAGTTTTGGTGTGCTTTCACAAAGTGCACCACATATATAGGATATAGGATATAATAGAAGTCTATGGCAAAGCACAGCTAACCCAGGAAGGTATCAGATGCACTGTACCCTCGGTGCAGGTAAACTGCAGCACATCAGTGTGAAAGCAGCCTTATGGGGGGGGGGATCAGTACAGTAAGGGATCATTTACATTTGCAGTTTGGGGGTGGTAAAACAAAGTTATAAAAAAAAAAGTTATACGTTCTGTCATGGTTTGTGGGTGTAGCACCTGCCAAGCATGATCTATTCAAGTGGATGAGGCCACTCTGCAAATGCCCTGCAACCTTCTGCAGTACAGCAAACAAGGGGTTAAAGCTGGCAGTGTTGTGTTGCTCTCTCACCACCTGCTTTAACCCCTTGGACCCTGCAGAAGTAACCAGTTGTTGCAGAGTGGCCCCATTTACTTGAATGGATTGTGTTTGGCAGGTGGTAGCACCCACCAAAAGGAACAAGCGGTTTCATTCCTGTTGGGGCGATATGTTGCCTTCTAACTACCTGATTTAAACCCATGACTGCCCTGCAAAGCATGCGATTGCAACATAAGTGTATGACAGGTTTAAATCAAGTGTGAGGAGGTGAAACTGTGCCCGGTGATCTTTGACTTCTCCCATGTTGTTTGGGTAGATCTCCACCACTTCAAGGTTGCATACCCCTGCCCTAATGCATAAACTGCATTGAGGTAAGTAACCTTTAGCCTTTAGAACAGTGGTTCTCAACTCCAGTCCTCAGGACCCACCAACAGGCCAGGTTTGCAAGATAGCTGAAATACATCACAGGTGATATCACTTGTTGCTCAGTGATTGCAGTATTCTAGTCTGCATCTCCCCAAGGTAATACATAAAATCTGGCCTGTTGGTGGGTCCCGAGGACTGGAGTTGAGAACCACTGCTTTAGAATCACTTTAAGTGGAAAGTGAAAACCTACAATAGGCAAAAAGCAGAAAATCTAAAATCTTCCCACCATTGACTTTACCAGCAATGAAAACTAAAGAACTATTCTAATAATGCCCCAGTAAGTGGAGCTTCACTCTACTAATAAAATTGGATCTTCTGACCTTTAAAGAACAGCTCTGAGGTCAGGTACTTGCAGACACTGAAACCAAGCACCTAGATAGTTCTTCAAATACCCATCTAGCACTGATAGCACTAAATGTGTTAGTCCTTCTATAAAGCT
The DNA here is from genome assembly GCA_037952925.1 of Lithobates clamitans. Classification (NCBI taxonomy): domain Eukaryota; kingdom Metazoa; phylum Chordata; class Amphibia; order Anura; family Ranidae; genus Lithobates; species Lithobates clamitans. The sequence continues at coordinate 1,108,642 of JBBGZY010000695.1, read as the reverse complement.
TCATTGTTCTTGTGTACCCAGCCTAGAAGTACAGTCCCAGCCCTTCCAACACACAAGAAAATACAGGGTCTTTGGCTGGCAGCAAAATCTTTGGGATGTATCCAACTGTCCACTTTTGTCTACCAAAATCGGAGTCATAAAAAGACAGCTAAGTATAACCCCTGGCTGTATGCCGAATTCTTTGTGCCTTCCCCTGAGTCGCAGCAGCTAAAATTGTCGAATTTGGTCAAAGCATTGTACGTTCTAGCAGACGCAACAACACAGCGTGGAGCAGTCCATCTTGGCGGGAGTGCCTCCATTTCCTGCTTTCTTGTTGATCTTGGGAAGAAGCAGCACAAAGGACATGGCCAGAGAGCAGTGGTAGAAACTGTGCACGTAGGTGTAATCCCATTCCTGAAGAAACAAAAGTGGTTAATTGAAACTGTTTCCAACAACAAAACACATGATACACAGCAAAAATAAATAAATAAATGAAAATCACAGGAGAATGGACTAAGAATGTATTCTTTTAAAAATGTTTGTGTCTTATTATAATAATTTGATGTTTTTAAGACTTGGTGCATGCTTACATGACTTTGTTTATCAAAAGCCATTGATCACCATGTCCATGATGACATGGACATCACATAGCTTTTGTTAATCAACAAAAGCTATGTCACACAAGCTAGAAAAAATGCCAGTATTGGTGGACATTTTTATGAGTATTTTGGCAAAATCACAAATTTTGCTGCATATTTGGCAAAATGTCTTAACTCATCCCCATGAATATAATGTATAATATATAAGTCAAATAAGCAATGGAAAAGAAGAAAACTCCTTTTGTTACCTCAAAGAAAAAACGCAGCATTAATGCAAGAGCACCAAAGCAGAATCCAGGACCTATCTGCTGCGTGTACACGCTCTTGTCTGGGTAGAGGCTTTTTGTTTCCTTCATTTTGCTCAGCTGTGAAAAAATGTAACAAAACATTTGATGTTACGAAGCAGGAATGTTATAAAACAGGCAGGTGCAGCAGCTACTATGGGGACTATCTCTGATTGGACTTATCAGTACTTGTCTATTTGAATTGTTGCAATAAAAAAAAAATGTATCCTTATGTTTATTAGTTAGAACATAGCTTTTTAAAGTTGGCCACCAGCCCAAAGAATTTTCTTAGTTTTGCATAGAGTGGGGAAGGGTGAGATCCCTCATTTCTTGTCCCTGCGAACAAATAGGAAGAGACAAGTACCCTAATGAAGCTATAACTTCACTTGATCCCAACTAAAAACAACAACTTTGGAATCCCATGAGAGCATTTTAAATACTATATTGTTATTTATACCATGTGGTATGCAATCTTGGGGTGTGGGTGAGTAGGAGGGGGGTTTGTGGGGTCAGTGCATAGTTGCAGTACGATTGTCCTTCATATCTCCATATTAATGATGGTGTATGGGGTCAGTCCGCTCAGTAGAACAGTACTTGTTTTTCTTACAAGTCCTATAATATGGCTACAGTCACCTCAAGGAACATCTAAAAATGTCAATGTACCTAAGCAGCAGTGGCGTCGCTAGGGGGTGGCTTTGGGGCTATAGCCCCGAATCTGGGGCCCACAGCCCCGAGTCTCTGCAGGGGTCCCCAAGGGGAGGGGAAGCTCTCTGGGACCCTGATGTAAGTTGGGGGCTCTCTGGGGACCCTGATGCAAGAGGGAGGCTCTCTTGGGACCCTGATTTTAAGGGGGAGGCTATCTGGGGACCCTGATTAAAGGGGGAGGCGCTCTGTGGACCCTAATGTAAGGGGGGCTCTCTGGGAACCCTGATGTAAGTGGGGGGCTCTCTGGGGACCCTGATGCAAGGGGGAGGCTCTCTGGGGACTCTGATGTAAGGAGGAGGCTCTCTGGGGACCCTGATGTAAGGGAGGGCTCTCTGGGGACCCTGATGTAAGGGGGGCTCTCTGGGGAGCCTGATGCCAGTGGGGGGCTCTCTGGGGATATATACACATACACATGTATATTACTGTATATATATATGTATGCCCGCCCAAGCGTATGACTTTCTTTACTACGCTGGTATGGGCTCTAGCCCCAGATCTTATGTAGACCTAGCAACGCCCCTGCTAAGCAGTACCCTGAAACATGTACCTGTTGTCTTGAGTTCCTTTCATAAAAACAGGATACCCAGGCACTCCTGTGCCACCTTGACCCTCATATATGTATTTCTGATGTGTGAGATCATCTGAGGCGCTGCTTTCGCTGAATGTTAGTCACACCAGATTTGGAGTAAAATTTGATGATGTCACTGTTGTACTGCTCACTGTTTCCATTGCTGGAGAGGAAGAAGTACCTGAGGACCTGCAGTGCAAGGACTTCCCTGCTTCTGCTTCATTCATTTAGTGCATGTTTGCTTTCTGTACCTATCCTACTGCTGCTTGAATATTGCCCCACCGGTCATTAGGTCACCACTGTTCTGTTGGCTAGTCCTTTGCCTTTTGCCTGCCCTTTCTGAGATAGGCTTCCAGAGTTCAGTTCCTTCTTAAACCACCCAAAAATTAATACTATCTCTTGGGAACTCTGGTGGATTCTTAGGTTGTACGCCAGATGTGGACATTATGGGGGGCTCCCACTCTCAATGCTGGAATTTTTATTTGCTCTTATGGAAAATGAAAGAGTTCCACAAATCACTAAAGATCAGAACTAGGCCATAATCTACCTATATCTGAGAAATATGTTTTTGGCAGATATATCTTGAATCTAGAAGTGGAATGTGACCAATGTGCTGCCTGGTAGCATTACTCACCCATTTGACAGTAATTACCAGCACTGCTGTGCCGATAGGCCCCGAGTAGACACCATATCCAAAGCGATCTTGATATATTGTCACTGCTATGGTAAGAACACCAAACATGACCAGCGTGGACCTCTTGGGCTCATCGAACTCTGCTAAGGCTAAACAAGCAACAGCGTTAAAAAGAGGTTTATTTATACATACTTCAATATTTCTACATGTGCAGGAAAGCACTCTATGTACACCCCTAATGCAGGTGGCAGTACAAAGCGTGGATTCATCTATAATCATAAGCTGCCATATATACAAACTGACTTTTATCCTCATATACTGTCCTAGGCAGGTACATTAAAAAAATACTGCATATCAATATTTTATTTATTACTGTTCTGTGATTCATTTCACTTCTATGCTGTGAATAACTTGATGTCATTTGATCTTCTGCCTTTCACTAAACAGCTGAATGAGTTAGTGGGGGTTAGCCCCCATGCCCCTCTTCATGGTCTACATGATGTTTGGATTTTCAGTTTGATGGGATCAGTCAAAAGTAAGGAGACCATAATGGTCTTTCTTATTAGAAAGCCAAGTAGTCTGTACATTTCAAACAAAGTGTAATGAGAGGATTCTAAATTATTTTGAAAAAAGTCCATTGTCTTTAAAGGAAAAATGTATCTTTAAAAAATAGAACACATTTCTTCTTTGAGGTGTTTCTAAGCAAAAGTTATAAACCGAGACATGGAGGTTACTTAAGAAAGGCAAATCCACTTTGCACTGCAAGTACACTTGGAATTGCAGCCGTTCTAAATCTAAGGGGTAGATCTGAAATGAGGGGAAGCTCTGCTGATTTTATCATCCAATCATGTGCAAGGTAAGTTTTTTATTTTCCTTGCATGTCCCCCTCGGATCTGCAGCGACTTTACTTCCAAGTGCACTTGCAATGCAAAGTGGATTTGCCTTTAGTAAATAAACCCCATACTGTCTCAAGATGCGGGCATACATGTCTATGTACCTTTCAAGATTATACATTTAAACACTAAAGACAGAAAATCAACAATGCAGCCAGCATTCTCAGAGTTAGGACAGCAATGGCAGCCTTTGACCAAGAGATGGAATTGTTCCACAGACGTTCTCGTATAAAGCTCACCGGTAGAATATTTACAGTGAGCCCTGATTTTAAATGTAGAGTTTGCCGGAGAGTCATCTCCACTGTGACATTCATATTTTTACATGTTTTGCTGATTGAATAAGAATCTCCCTCTAGTGGTCATCTGTATATAAGGCAGTTTAGAATCTCCTTTTAATAATTGATGAGGTAAGATAAATTAGCCGTAAGATAAATTAGCCACACGGGCTTTAGTTTCCAGTCAGTGTGGATAGACTGAAAGACAATTTATATAATCCTTGTGCAGTACTCCTAAAAAGAAAGCCCTGTTTTTGCCTAGTTGCCCCCATGTGCACTCATAATAAAAAACTCACACAGAAACACACATTGTGAAGTTGTTGTAAACCTCAGACATGAAATATGAACAAAGAATATCCTTCTATAGTGTGTGCTTGTCTCAATTAAGAGCACTGAGTGTCATTTCTGTCTGCTGCTTCTTTTCTCTGCTGTCAGAATGAGTCACTTCTGACAAGTTTTCCTGACACCAAGAGAAAAATGGTGACGGGGAGGGATCTCCAGCTGATTGACAGCTTCTGTTCTGTTCCTCTGAGCTGTGTGAAGGAGGGTGTGTAACTTCCCTCCAATCAGCTCTCAGAACTCTCCTTTACTAAGCTCTACAGTGTAGAACTTCAGCTCTTCACCCACTTTTGTCTGACATCTCAGACAAGCTTTAAATTCTGCACTATGAACGGATGTAGAGAAGAGAAGGCTGCAGATAAACAGGTACAACCTATGTAGGAGGATTTGTTTTATCTCTGTGTATTACCTGAGGCCAGTCACTTTACTGGGTATATGTAACCACTTTAAACACATATAGATAAGTTCACTTACATTAAAGCAGTAGTAAACCATGGCTGTTGTAAAAACAAAAACAAAAACAAAAAATCCTGCAAGGCAATGGCATAATGTGCTAGTATGCATCACATACTAGAACATTATGAAATGCTCACCTTGGAATGAAGCCTTCCAGCGCTGTGCTGTCATCACTGAGAGGGCTGACACCTTCCCCTGGTCTTTCTTACGGGTTTGCGCACTTTGGCTATGTGATTGGTCAGAGCCACGATGATGTCACTCCCATGTATGAGCACAAGAACTCTACAGTTCCGGTGCGAAGCTCTGAAGGTCGGGCAAGGTATGCCTGACCTTCAGAGGGCATGTGCCAGGGAAGTAACTGGCTGCATCCAGGGTGAAAATCTTCTAAACGGTGCACGTTTAGGAGATATTCATTTTACCTACAGGAAAACCTTATTATAGGATTATCTGTAGGTAAAAATGATCATGCAGGGTTATCTACTGCTGGAGTCCAGGTCAAAGATAAATACACAAGTGGAAATATATCTTACTATACACTTTATTAGAACTATTTTACCTGGCAAAGGATTTCTGATTTTGCTTTGTCAGTGTTGCAATCCTGGCATCTCTGCCAGACAGTATAGCCAGACTGTCCATATCTATTACAGCGGCACAGCTTAATGAAGAATACATTGCATGCCCGCTGATTGGACAGTGGAGCAGCAGCATATTATTGATTCTTATGTAGACCAGCAGAACCCTACTAGGGATTACAGGAGGATGATATCAGTGCAGATTCAGGCACATGCGCTAGCTGCATTAAAAAAGAATATCATTTTTTTTAAGTGGACCTGTAAGTCAGTGAGTTTGCCTAAGCTAAGATGATGCTAACAGTCTGCAGGCAGGACAAAGCATATGTTTACTATCCTCTCCCCGAGTGATCAGACTGTTCCATAATCACAAATTGAGAGGCTGTAGTAGGGGCTAATCTGTGTCAGACATTTGTGAACACCATGGCCTTCATCAGTCTTTTTCGGCTTTCATGTGCCTCCAAAGAGATGAGTGTACTACCTCTTTCACTGCAGAGAACTTGCATTTGATTTATTTAGAGACCTGGTGGGTTTTTCTTAATATGACAAAATATTATTGATGCTAGGTGCACTTTAATAAATACATAACTGGGTAATATTTTCACCTGCCAGCAGTATATCTTAAAGTTGTTATGGCTTAATAGGTCTTTAAAAGCAGCAGATTCTCTTTAAACTTGTGGCACCTTTAAGCTACCGTATTTACTTGTGTTTCTTAGAAGATAAAATCATCTATGGGACAGACAAACTTACCTATCAGTGACACCCACATGGACAAGGCTGTGCCGTAGATACTGAAGTATTCCAGCAGATCGTATCTCATAAAACAAATCATGGAGAATCCGGGGCCTTCACAAACATGGTACATCTACAGAGACAAGAGGGCAGATGATTAGTAGATGTTGCGGATCCTAAAAACTCCACAGCAGTGAAAGGGTGTAGAGCGACAGTTGTTGTTGATCTAAGGGTGGTCACAGCTGAGGGGCAAATGGTTAAAAGGCCTGACAGACATTTTACTATCAACTGTCAGAAGAACTCTACAGTGTCCCAAAATACTCAGGAATGCCACTGTTCATTGTCATCTGTTGGAGCCCGGGCAGATTCATTGATGTAAAATGCAAGAGGCACATCCTAACGTGAGGATGAAAGGCGTCAGCTGCCTACACGAAGTGTCTGAGCTGCAATGACAGCGTGTCATGGCCTTCAATGAAATGCCTCATTGTTTGTCACAGCCTGAACTTCACAAAGATAGGAAAAACAGCCACCATGCCTCCCATCACCTGACGGGTGTGGAAATGAGTTTTACTACAGGTGGGTCTTCCTCATTCTGGTGGAACAAGGTCCCCAACTGCTAGAGGCCTAATGGTGACCTCCAGAGTCAGGGAGATCTGACATCCTTCTCTGTAAAGTGGGTTACCAGGCATGGTGGGTGTGGTGCAAGAAGAAATGCTGGGTGCCAGTCACTTTTTGAATGTGAACAAGAAATTATTGTCCTTTAACAGAACTGTGAGCGAGAGGGTTAGGGCCAAGACACCTTTAGGTAGATGCAATGGCAACTGGCAGACTCAGAGACTTCTATAGGTAGACAGCTATACAGTGGAAGGCCTCCAGCCAGGTAACACTTCTGTATAGGTAGGGCCGCTGTCTTCTATGGCAACTAATCTTGCAACAGTCAATAAAAGGTAGTTGTATGTAATGGTTGGTAACACAGAACAGTCCTTTACTTTTCTCACAGTATTTCACTGTATATCTTCACTCACTGATCTCCCAGTATCTCACTAGACTTCCAGATCCCAGTCGTCACTGGATCCACCTGAGCTCTTCCACAGCTATCCCGCTGTATACTCCTCAACTGTCACCCCTGCTATCCTGCTGGGTCCCTGGCTTGGCACTTGCTGAAGCTTTTCCACTTCTTCACCATCCCCGGTTGGTGAGAAGACTGCTCTGGTACTTGCTCAAGCTTACTCACTGTAGTCTCCGGTAGTAAGATGGATGGTCCTTTGTGACGACAGCTTCCCTTCTACTTCCGACCACAACTGGTTCCCCGTCCGGCTGAACCTTCTCAACTTGGTTGGACTCCAATCCTGCAGTCCCAACCCTACGCTGCTTCTCCTGCTCCTGGATAGACCTCAGACAGCCTAGCAGCCAGGTGTCCCCGGGATAGGCCTCAGGCTTCCGGCCTAGCAGCTCCGGGCGACATAACACACGTCCACCTAGACAGCCGTCCAGGTGGCACCGAACCCTGATCACCTGACTCCACCCAAATAAATAGGCTCTCCCAGCAGACCAAGGGACTAAATATACCCCTGCCAGATGGCTGAGACACCCCATCCATTCATACTCTGACCTTGCGAAGCTCCCTGTCATTCTGATGTCACCAGCCACAGTGCCACCTAGTGACAGAAGAGAAAGGGTGCAGAAGTTCCAGACTTAGAAGGGAATCGATTGATCTGCTATCAATTAGCAAGAAAAATTACTACCTCGCAAACTAAATTTATTAGCAACCTTTCCTAAACACCAGAGTGCTACACTGGTTCCAGGACTGTGGAACTGAATGTGTCCAGTATTTCCTCCAGCAACGTCACGTTATCTGTGTATAGGCCGACGCAGCCTCTTTCCCAGATAAAAGAAGATCTGGGCTGCAGTGGAGAAAATGGCGAATTCTACACCACATTCTCTCCAGCTCTTCTAAAAATATGTCTGGTTCTCTTTTAATTGACACTATTAGACATCTTCTGCCAATGGATGTTTTACATTTTGTGCACTATTTGCACAGAGTGTTCTGTGCTTTAAAGGCGATGGTCAACTCATGCAGAAGTTCACCAGTAACATATAATACCAGCATGCTTGGCGTGCCACTACAAAAAAGTGGGTGTGACTCCTTTAGATATGGGCTATATCTGGCTATATTGAGTAAAGGGGCTTTTTAGGAATGTTGTGTATGAATAATGTTCTTCCCTATAGTGGGCAACTTTCTTTTGGTGTATACATCTCAGCAGACAGATTTACAGATACAAAGTTACTTTGTACTGTAACAGCACATGGAGGAAAAAGTCAAGATATCACAGTATTTGTGTAAATCAATGTCCTATGGGAACATTCAGCATAGGGTAACAAAAGACACCAGCAGGATTTCATATTTTATAGGGGGATAGAGGAAGAAGAAGACAAAGGGAGGGATTAGTAGGGGAGCTCAAGCAGACAGTAGTAGTTTCAGTCTTCATGCATACACAGGAGTATAGGCATTTAATATACATTGTTTTCCCACCACAGCTGGGGTATGCTGCTGACCACAGCCCCATAAGTGTATAGTGTAATTTATGGAATGCAGAAGTGCTGCATGCAGCATATCTTGTTTTACACGCATGCGTAGGTTTGCGCCAATGCGCAAAAGCTTCAGCGTTTACACAGATACAGGGGCATACAGACACTCACTTCTATGGCCATCTGTATGCCCATCTGCAGTTCCCCAGCTGTGGGAAAACATTTTTTTGTTTTTTACTCTTGGCATAAGTCCATGTTGCATGTAGCCTTAGGGCCCATTCACACAACAACGCACATACAATTGTTTATTCTGCGCGTTTTTATGCATATTTTCATATGCTTTTATGCGTGTTTTTATGCATTAATAAGGAACATCAATAGAATTCCATGTAAGTGTCTAACCTTCTCTAGTCTTATATAGTATTGTATATAGATAAACAGGAGGTGCCAACATCCCAACCAGTGGCGGCCGCTCCATTAGGGGCACAGGGGCGTCGCCTCCCTTATCCATGCACCGGCCCCTTATCTACATGGAGGGCGCCAGACGCATGGATTTCAATGTTTTGTTTTTTTTAAGCACATGATTAGGCCCAGAGCCCACCCACTTGTGTGACATTAATATTCGCTAATGTCTTCCTGTTTCTCCACCCGGTCAATCAGGAAGTGGATCCTGAGACCCGATTAGCCAGGACTCCTGGCCAATCGGTCTCAGGACCCACTTCCTGTTTGGCCCAGAGGAGAAGCAATGCCTGTGGAGCTTGGAGTGAGGAGCAGCCCCCTAAGGTAAGGCCGGACTGATCGCTGTCTTCCCGTCCGCCTCCTGTGTGGTGGTTTTGCGAGTGGGGGGGCAGGTTTGTTTTTGCCCCCCAAATATTGAGCACCAGCCACCACTGATCCCAACAGCAAACTTTCTAAGCAAAGGGCCGGTTTATGGTCCTTCAGACTTTAGGAGGGCCAAACTGCGGCCAGTGGGTGTAGAAAATGCCTTGGCATTAGTGCCCTATTAATGGTTTTATTGGAAGGAATAGTGCCCCATTGTTAGTATTAATGGGAAAAATTGTGCACCATTGATGGTGTTTGTGGGTGGAATTGTGTCTTATCATTGGTGTCAGTTGGTGGAATAGTGCCCCAAGGGCCAGATAAAGGCAAGCAAAGGGCCACATGCGGCACCTGGGCCACAGCTTGGAAACCACAGGGGTCAGGGCCGGACTGGGAATGAAAACCAGCCCTGGAAAAAATGTCATACCAGCCCCATAGCATTATTATACCAGCCCAACAGCATAACGTCATTATTTTCTTGTTCATAAAATGGAAAACCATGCATTTTAAAGCGTGCATTATATATAGATAAGACACATATAAAAGCACATAGGGCTCTGTGATTGGCCCTCCTGATCACATGACGGCTGTGTGGAATCACAGCCATCATGTGATGTAAATAGAGAGCCGTTTTCTAGGCAATTGGCTCTCCTCTCCTCACACGGAAGTTGTCGGAGAGGAGAGCGGATCTCTGCAGCCGGCCAGTGATCAGTGAGAATGAGCTGTTTTTTACAGCTTTTTACACATTGATCACCAGCCTACTGTCCCCACACATGTCCCAACACAATGTAAACACACAAAGTCCCCAAAACACTGTCCCCACACACGTCCCCACACAGTAAAAACACCTGTCCCCCACATATGTAACAGTAAAATCATATGTCCCAATGATCATCTGCGTACATATGTCCGTGATCACACAAACCAATTATTATACACTTAACATGATTTTTTTACCAAAGACATGTAGAAGAATACATTGTGGCTTACATTTATGACAAAATTAGATTTTATTGGATTTCTTTTAAAATAGAAAGAAGAAAATATTGTTTTTTTTCTCCAAATTTCCGCTCTTTTTTCCGCTTATATCGCAAAAAATAAAAAACTGAGTCGTGAATAAATACCACCAAAAGAAAGCTCTATTTGTGTGAACAGCGTTGCATGACCGCGCAATTGTCATTGAAAGTGTCACAGCGCTGAAAGCTGAAAATTGGCCTGGGCAGGAAGGGGGTGAAAGTGCCCAGTAATGCACACAAAAAATAAAACAAATTACCTGCACACCACTCTTTCCCTTAATGCCCACCTCCTTGTTATAGGGCACACAGTGTATAGGAATGTATAATATAAAACATAGTGGGATTTCCCCACCCAGGGGAAATACAACTGGGCAGTGACGGTGCGTCCATTGCACCTGTCAATCTTCAATAGACAGATTCATGCATTGCATGAATCTATCTATTGTCACTGCTGCCGCCCCCTATTCAGGTGTCCGGCACCCTTGTTGGGCATCGGCATGTGAATTACAGCGGCAGGGGTGTTTTTAGAAGTGCCTGATTAGAGCCGTCAGCTCTAATAGGCTTCCAAATTGGTAAACAGCGGGCACACTGCTGTGCGTTCGCTGCTTACACAGTGCTGTGTTAGGAAATCAAATAAATCGCTTCCCTAACACTGACCCGCCTCTCAGCCAATCAGGTGCACTGGGTCTGGTTACCTGTCACCTGATTGGCTAAAGCGACAGGCGCTGTGATTGGATGCCTATCGGAGGGAGCGTGGAGCAACGCGCTGACCTGAGACAGGTAAGTGCCGGGCGGGGGGGACACTGGCAGGATTTAATGGGCAAACTGGTGGCAATTGATGGGGCAATTGATGGGGCAAACTGGCGGCAATTGATGGGCACAGTGGCTGCGTTTGATGGGCACAGTGGCGGCAATTTATGGGTACAGTGGCTGCGTTTGATGGTACAGTGGCTGCATTTGATGGTACAGTGGCTGCATTTGATGGGCACAGTGGCTGTGTTTAATGGGCACAGTGGTGGCAATTTATGGGTACAGTGGCTGCGTTTGATGGGCACAGTGGCTGCGTTTGATGGGCACAGTGGCAGCGTTTAATGGGCACAGTGGTGGCAATTTATGGGTGCAGTGGCTGCGTTTGATGGTACAGTGGCAGCGTTTAATGGGCACAGTGGCTGCAATTAATGGGTACAGTGGCTGCGTTTGATGGGGCACAGTGGCAGCAATTTATGGGTACACTGGCAGCGTTTGGGCACCGTGACTGTGTTTAATGGGCACAGTGGTGGCAATTGATGGGTACAGTGGCTGTGTTTGATGGGCACAGTGGTGGCAATTTATGGGTACAGTGGCTGCGTTTGCCCATCAAACGCAGCCACTGTACCATCAAACGCAGTCACTGTACCCATAAATTGCCACCACTGTGCCCATTAAACACAGCCACTGTACCATCAAACGCTGCCACTGTACCCATCAATTGCAGCCACTGTACCCATCAATTGCAGCCACTGTACCCATCAATTGCAGCCACTGTGCCCATCAAACGCCGCCACTGTACCCATAAATTGCCACCACTGTGCCCATTAAACGCTGCCACTGTACCATCAAACGCAGCCACTGTACCATCAAACGCAGCCACTGTACCATCAAACGCAGCCACTGTACCCAACAATTGCAGCCACTGTGCCCATCAAACGCTGCCACTGTACCATCAAACGCAGCCACTGTACCATCAAACGCAGCCACTGTACCCATAAATTGCTACCAATGTGCCCATCAAACGCAGCCACTGTACCATCAAACGCAGCCACTGTACCCATCAAATTGCAGCCACTGTGCCCATCAAACGCTGCCACTGTACCATCAAACCGCAGCCACTGTACCATCACAATGCAGCCACTGTACCCATAAATTGCCACCAATGTGCCCATCAAAACGCTGCCACTGTACCATCAAACGCAGCCACTGTACCCATCAATTGCAGCCACTGTGCCCATTAAACGCTGCCACTGTACCATCAAACGCAGCCACTGTACCATCAAAACGCAGCCACTGTACCCATAAATTGCCACCACTGTGCCCATTAAACACAGCCACTGTGCCCATCAAACGCAGCCACTGTACCATCAAACGCAGCCACTGTACCCATAAATTGCCACCACTGTGCCCATTAAACACAGCCACTGTGCCCATCAAATGCAGCCACTGTACCATCAAACGCAGCCACTGTTACCATCAAACGCAGCCACTGTACCCATAAATTGCTACCAATGTGCCAATTAAACACAGCCACTGTGCCCATCAAACGCAGCCACTGTACCATCAAACGCAGCCACTGTACCCATAAATTGCCACCACTGTGCCAATTAAACACAGCCACTGTGCCCATCAAACGCAGCCACTGTACCATCAAATGCAGCCACTGTACCCATACATTGCCACCACTGTGCCCATCAAATGCAGCCACTGTACCATCAACGCTGCCACTGTACATCAAACGCAGCCACTATACCCATAAATTGCCACCACTGTGCCCATTAAACGCTGCCACTGTACCATCAAACGCAGCCACTGTACCATCAAACGCAGCCACTGTACCCATCAATTGCAGCCACTGTGCCCATCAAACGCATCCACTGTACCATCAAACGCAGCGACTGTACCCAATAAATTGCCACCACTGTGCCCATTAAACGCTGCCACTGTACCATCAAACGCAGCCACTGTACCCATCAATTGCAGCCACTGTGCCCATCAAACGCATCCACTGTGCCATCAAACACAGCCACTGTACCCATACATTGCCACCACTGTGCCCATTAAATGCTGCCACTGTACCATCAAACGCAGCCACTGTACCCATACATTGCCACCACTGTGCCCATCAAACGCAGCCACTGTACCATCAAACGCAGCCACTGTACCATCAAACGCAGCCACAATACCCATAAATTGCCACCACTGTGCCCATTAAACGCTGCCACTGTACCCATCAAACGCAGCCACTGTACCCATCAAACGCAGCCACTGTACCCATCAATTGCAGCCACTGTGCCCATCAAACGCAGCCACTGTACCATCACAGTGGCGGCAATTGATGGGTACAGTGGCTGCGTTTGATGGTACAGTGGCTGCGTTTGATGGGTACAGTGGCAGCGTTTGATGGGTACAGTGGCAGCGTTTGATGGGCACAGTGGCAGCGTTTGATGGTACAGTGGCTGCAATTGTTGGGTACAGTGGCTGCGTTTGATGGTACAGTGGCTGCAATTGTTGGGTACAGTGGCAGCGTTTGATGGGCAGGGCACAGTGTTGGCAATCTATGGGCACAGTGGCAGCGTTTGATGGTACAGTGGCTGCAATTGTTGGGTACAGTGGCAGCGTTTGATGGGCAGGGCACAGTGTTGGCAATCTATGGGCACAGTGGCTGCAATTGATGAGCAGGGCACAGGAGAAGAGAGAGAGAGAGAGAGAGAGAGAGAGAGAGAGAGAGAGAGAGAGAGAGAGAGAGAGAGAGAGAGAGAGAGAGAGAGAGAGAGAGAGAGAGAGAGAGAGAGAGAGAGAGAGAGAGAGAGAGAGGGGAGAGAGAGGGGGGGGGAGAGAGAGAGAGAGAGAGAGAGAGAGGGGGGGGGGGAGAGGGGAGAGAGAGGAGAGAGGGGGAGAGAGAGAGAGGGGGGAGAGGGGGAGAGAGAGAGAGAGAGAGAGTTTTTTTTAGTACCTTGTGCTGTAGCACCGCGCGGGACGAGGCAAAATGGAGCAGCACGGCGTTCTCCTGCTCCTCCCCCACAGGCACACAGACAGACCGAGGCATGATGAGTGTGGTGGGCGGAGCGCCGGCACCCGAACGGAGGAGACAGGGAGTGACACAGGCAGGGCCGCCGCTGATCTTTAGGTCAGGACACAGGCAGTGAGCGGCCCCCCCAGACACACACAGGCAGTGAGCGGCCCCCCCAGACACACACAGGCAGTGAGCGGCCCCCCGAGACACACACAGGCAGTGAGCGGCCCCCCGAGACAGACAGTGAGCGGCCCCCCCCCCGGAGACACACACAGACAGTGAGCGGCCCCCCCCCCCGAGACACACACAGACAGTGAGCGGCCCCCCCCCCGGAGACACACACAGTGAGCGCCCCCCCCCCCCCCCAGCCACACACAGGCAGTGAGCGCCCCAGACACACACAGACAGTGAGTCAGTGACACACAGCCATGGCATAGTGCAGCAGCGGCGGCCGCCGCTGCTGCTCTTTAGATTGCTTTTGCTGACACAGGCACTGTGAGCAGCCCCAGCGGTACTGTGTGCAGCCAGCCTACCGGGATATTTCCCGGTATCCCGGTAGGCCAGTCCGGCCCTGACAGGGGTAGAGCATGCAATGTGGCAAAAACTGTGTGTGGCGTGTGGCTTAAAAAAGAATTCTGTGACGTGTACATACAATGAACAGAAAGCAGGGAATTGTGTCCAGTGGGGTTGATTTACTAAAACTGAAGAATGCAAAATCAGGTGCAGATGCACATTGTAGCCAATCAGCTTGTTCAATTAAGCTTTGACAAAAAAAAAAATTGGAAGCTGATTGGTTTTTATGCAGAGCTGCACCAGATTATTTTGCACACTCCAGTTTTATTAAATCAACCTCACTGTGTCTAACAAAAGTACAATGCAATGACCATATGTAAATGATAACATTTTAGAAACAGTAAACAAAACAGCAAAATAAACCTTTAGACCCCTTTCACACTGCCAGCGGGCTATGTTAAGCGGTAAAGTGCCGATAGTTTAAGCGGCGCTTTACCATCATTTTAGCGGTGCTTTTTGGCCACTAGCGGGGTGCTTTTAACCCTCCCGCTAGTGGCCTAAGAAAGGGTTAAATGCGCCCGAAAAGTGTCGGTGCCGAAGTGCTTTGCAGGCGCCCATTCATTTCAATGTGCAGGGGAGGTAGAGGAGCAGGCGCAAAGATGCTGCTTGCAGGACTTTTTCAAACGTCCTGCAAGCGCACCGCCCCAGTGTGAAAGCACTCGGGCTCTCACATTGGGGCTACAGGGGAGGTGTCTATTTTTAGCCCAAAAGCGCCTAAAAAACGCCTTCAGTGTGAAAGGGGTCTTAAGCGCTGTGCACATTATCATGTTGTGGGAGCGTGAACATTCCCTCTCTAGGTTAGATACATTGCAGGGTGTATATAATCTGGGGAAAGGGATGTCATTTTTTTAAAGCAGTTTCAGGTAAATGGGAAGAGCAATGTTTGTATTTTAAATTAAAAAAAAAAATTTGAAAACATCCATATTGCAGGCCATAATGGTTTAGAACAGATCGATCATAGAGGCAACTGGCAATCAATATTAATCAATGGTGAATTTTTTTTTGACAACACACATGTGAGATTGTATTTCAGTCTGATAATAATAGAATGCGAACAATTTAGTAAATATAATCCTATCTCCTATTGATCTCTTACTGTGTGTGATTAATAATTGATACAGTAAAGATTTGAACATAAGGAATGTACGTATAAAAATATTTATGCTTTGTGCCCTGTTTGATTGCTTGCCTTTGTAAAGAAAGCTGCAAAAGGTAAAAAGGTTGCAAAAAAAAAAAAAAGACTTCACCCAACAGACAAAAGAAAATTCTAATCCTAAAGTTGATCCAGAGAATGGCAGAAAACCTTTCTGATCTCCGAAGGTAATCAGATACTGTACTCCTAAGACCCCTTTCACACTTGTACGACCTGAAGTCGCGCGACTTTGATGCGACTTAAAACAATGCCTGTGTGATCTTGAGGTCTATGGACCTCAAGTCTCATCAAAGTCAGACCAAAGTAGTGCAAGGACTATTTTGAAGTAGCTACCACTTGAAGTTGCACAGATATGAACAATACTCATTGGGTACCAGTCCGACTTGTCATGCAACTTTGCAGTCCCAAGTCTCAGGACAAGTCGCACAAGTGTTGTAGGGGCCTTAATCAACATTCTGAAATTTTGGTGTCTTATAAATATTCGTAGATAGTTATATTTTGTGCATTTACAAATGAGTTCAACTGCTTATTGAAGCAATCTACAGAGTCAGCTCAAACCCTCTCTTGCTCTTACATTGAAGAATCCTTTCTATATTTTCCATCCTTTCCTAGAATTCTTTTCCTTCAGTGTTAAACAGTATTTTGTTCTGCTTGACTATACAAATACTATACAAAAGCTTGCGCCACTGCAGACATCTGTGCTCCTCTCTACTTGTGAACACTGCCCCGCTGCTTGTGTTTGGGTGCTAGCCCAGCTTGCCAGCCTCATACAAGTAACACGACAAGGATCCGGATGGCTGCATGCCTAAAAAAGCTTTAATATTCAAATTGCAGACTTAAAAGCATTACAATGTCATGTAATACTTTTAAGTCTGCAATTTAAATATTAAAGCTTTTTTAGGAGTGCAGCCATCCGGATCCTTGTCGTGTTCCTAGTACCTTGTTCTGCACTATATCTGCCATGCTGTATAGGGTCTTGTTTAAGTGGTTGAAAGGCAAACTATATGTGTTGCCCATAGTACCCAATCAAACTTCAACTTCAGCATTTTTCATTTCTGGTTTGAAGGTGATTTGTTGCAATAAGCGACCAGCAGATCTTGTAGACAGTCTCAGAGGCCAAATTCTTACCTTTACTGACTTTAATGGCATGAGATATATGACTCGCTTCTACAGTTTTTAGCACATTTATGTGCATTGCCTTTCTAGTCAACACACAATGGACAACAGTAAGAAACCAGAATAAAAGAAGGCTTACCGCAATGAAAAACATGGTGAAAAAATATACCATAGCCTCCATGTGGAACTGCCTCTTGGCTGCAATGCTGATGGTGGGCACCAGTGCCAGGCTGCTGATGGTCGGTAAGAGTATCTTTGCCAATATAGAGCCCATAGCGATGAACTATTATGGTATAATCAGAGACAGCGACTGGTGTGAAGCAGCACGTGGGGACTGACTGAGTGCAGGGTCAGGGGGGGGATTTAAAATTTAAAGGGACCAACAACAACAGGTGCTTTACAAGAGGAGGGGTGGGGGACTGTAACAGCTGATGGCACAGGATTCAGCACATACTATCCCACATGTTTATAATCTGTAAACATTACAATATCATCATATTTAATTATTTAAAGTAAACTTATGCATTTCGATTCCTTCTCTACCTGATTCTCTGCTGCCAGTGGCAGAGGAATAAATTAGAGCAAGCTAACTGTCTTCACTTTGTTAAATGGACCCTTTGATGAGAGAAATACAGAGACTGCCTTTGCTGACCTCATGAAAACGCTAGTTTTCTTCCTTATCTGTTGACCTTCTGAGGGTTATATTACTTTTACCAACATCCCCACCATTTATTCCAGTGGCCAGAACAAATTAATATTCTGACCAAAGGAATCTATGGAAGCTTAAACGCTTGGCATGCCTAAGCTTTAGGTGCGTTTTTTAAGCTGCTTTTTCCTGACAGGAATAAAATGACGTTCATGGGAGAAATTCAAATGCCCTGTGTGCATGACGTCTTACACAGGTTATCAGGTAAAGTGGTTGTAAACCTCAGACATGAAATGTAGAAAGATCGCAGGGCCCCCCTTGGTCTAATGAGAACCTCCAGAGTTAGGGATAGCTGACATGCTTCTGTGTAGAGGGTGGGTACAAGGCATGGTGGGTGTAGTGCAAGGTAGATTAATGGGCGCCAGACACTTCTTGAATGCAAAGAGATTTATTGTCTCTTAAACAGAACTGTGGGAGAGAGGGTTTAGGGCCAGGCCACCTTTTAGAAGCTGCAATGTTAATTAACAGACTCTGAGACTTCTATAGGCGGACAGCCATGCAGGAAAAGGCACTCAGCCGACACCACATCTGCATTTGTAGAGATTCTGTCTCCTATGGCAACAATCTTGAACAGTTTCTGACAAAGGTTAGATGAACTTTTTACTTCCTCCACAATCTCCTATTGTAGATCTTCACTCAACTGAGCTCCCAGTCTCTCTCACTAGACTTGCTGATCCACTGCCACTGGATCTCCTGAGCTCTTCCAATCTTCTATCTCTCAGTATCTTCTTTAAGTGTCACCCCACTTCCCTGCTGGGTCCCTATCTGGCATCCAAGATACTTCTCAAGCTTCACCCCACTGGCCTGCTCGGTCCCTGGCTTGACACACAAGGCTGCTCTGCAAGCATCACCTCCGCTGGCTGGGTCCCTGGCTTGACACCTGCTGAAGTTTCCCAATTTTTTACCGTCCCCGGTTGGTGAAATTACCGCTCTGGTACTTGCTTCAGCTACTCACAATGGTCCCTTGTAACAAGGTGGATGGCGACAGTTTCCCCTCTACCTCCGACCACGACAGGTTCTCCGGCCAGCAGAGCAGGCACTTTTGGCTGGACTGCAAGCCGCAATCCCAACCCTATGCTGCTCATTTGCTTCTGGATAGGCCCTCAGACAGCCTAGCAGCCAGATGTCCCTGAGAGAGGCCTTAGGCTCTGGCCTAGCAGCCCGGGGAAGCACAACACACGTCCACCCAGACAGCCATCTAAGTGGCACAGAACCCCGATCACCTGACCTCACCCAAATAAATAGGCTCTCCCAGCAGGCCAAGGGACCCAAGAAGATCCCTGCCTATTGGCTGAGATACCCTATCTATTCCTAATCTGTCCTTGCAATGCCCTTGTCTTATCTAATGTCACCATATACCCGGCCATATAGTAACAGAGGAGCGAAGTGCAGCAATTCCAGAATTAGGGTGAAATCAATTGATCCCCTAACAATTTTCCAAGGCAACTATACCTGGCAGGTAAATGTACTAGCAACCCTGCCTAAACATCAGGGTGCTATAGAAATATGAACAAAGCATATCCCTCTAAAATTTGTACTTGTCTTAAATAAGAGCACTAAGTGCCATTTCTGCCTGCTGCTTCGATTCTCTGCTATCAGCATTAGGATGTGCCGAACACCCCCCTGTCCGGTTTCGCAGCAGAACTTGGAACAGACAAAAAATTTGTGCGAACACCGTTAAAGTTTATGGGACACGAACATGAAAAATCAAGTGCTCATTTTAAAGGCTTATATGCAATCTATTTCATAAAAAGTGTTTGGGGACCTGGGTCCTGCCCCAGGGGACATGTATCAATGCAAAAAAAAGTTTTAAAAACTGCCTTTTTTCAGGAGCAGTGATTTTTAATAAGGTTTCAATTGTAACAACAAAAATGAAAAATTCCTTTAAATAACATGCCTGGGGTGTCTGCAGAGGCGCTTTGCGGTGGTTTTTAACCCTTTCTTGGCCGCTAGCGGGGGGTAAAACCGCCCCGCTAGCGGCCGAATATCGACGGTAAAGCGCCGCTTACAATATCGGCGTTTTACCGCCGACGCCGCCCCCGCTCCAGTGTGAAAGGGCCTTAAGAGAAGAAAGGCTAATATTGATCTTGGCTTCAGTCCTATCTTAGTCACTCATCAGAAACATACAGCAAGTCGGAACTCCTTGATAGCATACTTGTCCTGAGTCAATGACTTCACCTTTGAGAATTGGGAAAATGCACACTTTGGGACTGCAGAACCACTTTTATCCCAGGGAATGGGTTGTATTTTGATCTCATAGATATCCATCTCCACTACATATTTTGTAGACAGGTGCAATTTAAAACGATTTAAGCCAAGCCACAAGCTGATTTGTGGTGTCCACAAGAGAGCCTCCTGAAAATCCATTGGCTGTCCTGGCCTATCATGGATCTGTAATAAAGATGATGATAAGAACTCCAGCATATCACATGCATGAGATCCTTCTTCAAACATAAATTATTACAGCTGCTTTCCCACAATCTTCTCCGCCTACAATCCTGACATAGGTGAAGCATTGCTAGTCACTTGTGTTTTATCCGGGATATTCACTGGTAACCTCACATGTTCTGCATTGCTGTGGAGATACGTGGTTTTACAATCCCTGGGGGATACTTCATAAGGAACTGCTGGCAGATATAAGACCCACCCTTCAGTCAGATATGAAGCCATTAAAATCATTAAAAATTATCATGCAAGTACATTTTCTGAAAACAGTTTTTAGATATTACTTCACATAATTCCCTGATTACAAGAAATCCATTTGGAAGGTTCAGCACTGTGAATCAATCAGGGTCTATTTAATTTCATAATGTCATCTTCGTAACATGTTTCAGGCATCAGGTACAGAAGAGAGGTGTTTAGGTTTAAAGGAAGACAGCGCAGGGAAGCCCTTTACCAGTGAGACTTCGCCCATTTATAGATCATAGAGCAGGGATGCGACACTAATGCAGAGCTATAGGCCTTGTATAGTGGGGATGTTCCCCCTTTATAGAAAGTACCAGGGGTCTGTGAGTCACAAGTCTGACAGAATAATACATGAGTTAGTGCATTTGGGAGGAATCATGGACTTTACCAGCACCAATAGTAAAAAAAACAATTTTTATTAATAACAAACTTACACAAATCTTATTTTTAAAAACCTATAAAAGTAATACAGACTCATATAAACGATAACCAGCACATCCAACTCTAACCGCTGGACCAGGGTCAATGGTGTAGCAACCCCTGGTATATTCCCTCTGCAGGGGTTGCTACACCATTGACCCTAGTTATTAGGATGTGGCACTTTTTACCACAACTTATACACCCACAGCACCATCCTGTGGTGGTGTAATTCGTTAGTCCATTTAAAGAGGAGGGCCACTAAAAAAAAATTAAAAGTCAGCAGCTACAAAGCTGCCCCGCTCGTCTCCCACTCCGTTCGGCGGCGCCGGCATTGCAACTGTGGCCGCCGGGCTGTGGCTTCACAGCCTGGCACCCACTGCGCATGTGCGAACGGCGCCGAGCGCCGTGATTGGCCGCTCAGTCACCTGGGACCTGTAATGGGTCCCAGATGATTGACAGGAGGGAGGGAGCAGAGCTGAGCCCTTCCTGTGCCGAGGGGGAAGTGATGTCACCAGCCCAGGCACTGAAAGAGGCAGACTATGAGGGACCCCCTAGCAACAGGCATTTAGAGGTGAGTAAAAAAAAAAAATATCCAAATGTTTTTTTGTATTTTTTTTTAGGATTTTTCATGTAGTTTTTTTTTTTTGGGTGGAACACCACTTTAATGAGAATAATACATAGCGGTATTTAAAATAATTCACACATTTCAACCAAGTATTTAGCAATTTGTGATGTTTAACTTTATATCACTGTTGGCTTATAAAATCTTCTGGTATTCAAGTATGTATTCTTAAAGTGGATCTGTATCCCAGTCAACATTGATTAGTTTTAATCCTCATGCTGCTAGCATTAGTAAATAGATAGAAAAGTATATCATATTTACTTGTTTTAAACTTTTTTTTTTTAATTTCTTCAGTTACTTCCTGGTTTCTTGCCCAGGCAAATAATGTCATACATCCCAGGAATCTTCTGGAGGAGAGGAGGGGTTTTCTAAGCTAAGCACACTCTCCTGTGCACATGCTTGAGCTAAGGGCACATGGATTCCAGGAGGTAAATGCTACATGATTCATTTGCCCTTACTCCAGATGGCCACAGCCAGAAATGCTAGGGGATTGAGTTTCAGAGTGATTTCAAAAAAAAAATAAAGCATGGAGACATGAATGGATGGGGGAGTTTGATTTGAATATTAAAAATGAATTAAATATTGGTTTTGGTTTGTGGTGCTCAGATGCAGCGAAGATCCACTTTAACTAAAACAAGTACCTTATTACTCTCAACCTCCTCCAAATCTCCATATTCCTTACTGTCTTTCTGCTGTGATCCAACTTTGTATTAAAGGATGGATAAATTTGTTCTCTATGGTCCTACTGCATGTAAGAGCATGGCTGCCCAAATAGACTATGGACTATGGTATTTGTAGTGTGCATTGAGCAGTGCACATGACTGCAACTAAAGTGCACTGCTCGCTCCAAATTTACGGAAAAGAAATGGGAGATAGAGGGATTCAGGAATCTACAGAGGATGTTACAAGGAGGCAGAAAAACACGATAAGAAATGATTTCATGAAAAATAGATTACAGGACCATTAAATAGTAGATGTGTATGGATTATTTTTGGAGATTAAAGATATTGTTTAGTGTCACTTTAATATCATTAAGTGCCAAGCATGCTGTGTATGATTGTTTTTTAAACAAGTGTTTCTCAACCCTTTTTCAGTCAAGGCACCCAAAAAAATTCTGCACAACCCAGAGGCACCCCATCCTAAAATGTAAAAAACTAAACTAATGGTTTTACAGAATGCAGCAACATCTACACACATACGTGTTTCCCCCGAAAATAAGCCCGGGTCTTATATTAATTTTGGCAACAAAAGGCACTATAGGGCTTATTTTCGGGGGAAGGTTTTATCATGTAATGTGATGTCTTCTCTCCCCTCTCCCTCCCTGCCTGTCAGGAATCCTCAGTGTGAACTGAGTTAAAGTGGTTGTAAAATCCTATAATTCAATCTATCACAGTATTATATAATGTACAATTTGTGTGTTTCTGTAATATAATTGTGCCATATATGTTCATTGCAGTGCCGCTCGGTGCTTCCGTGACCCGCCGGAGCTCTCTTCCCCACTCCGAGCACTGCAGAGGGAGGGGCCAAGATCCCCTGCTGGCAGCTGGAAGAAGAGAAGGAGAGCAGCGGGAGGTCAGCTGAGCGCCGAACAGCGCTGTACTAAAGGTATTCGGCACAATTATATTACAGAAACACACACATTGTACATTATATAATACTATAATAGAGTGGATTATAGGATTTTACAACCACTTTAACCACCCTGGCGGTATGACTACCGTATTTATTGGTGTATAACAGGCACTTTTTTCCCCTGCAAATAGGGAGCAAATCAGGGGTGCCGACAGCGTATCTCAGAGGGGGGGTGAGCGCCGCCGAAATTCACTGAGCCGTCATCTCCTCTCCACTTGGCTTTCACTCGGCTTTCATGCGGCTCTCACGTCACACACACACAGTCCCGCCTCCGCCACCAGCATTGGACCAGTGTTCGGCCTATCACAGGAGCTGGTCCAATGCCGATGGCGGGACTGTGTGTGTGTGACGTGAGAGCCGATTGGAGAGGAGATGAAGGCTCTGTGATTTCCTGATGTTAAGGCTGCTTTTATGAGAGATGGTGAGGCTGCAAATTAGTTTAAAAAAACAGCATTAATCAGGCTGCACTGATGCATTGATGGGCTGCAGATGAACATTGATCAGGCTGCATTGAGGACTTTATTTAAGCTGCATTGAGGACATTAATCGGGCTGCATTGAGGACACTAATCAGGCTGCATTGAGGACATTAATCGGGCTGCATTGAGGACATTAATCGGGCTGCATTGAGGACACTAATCAGGCTGCATTGAGGACATTAATCGGGCTGCATTGAGGACACTAATCAGGCTGCATTGAGGACATTAATCGGGCTGCATTGAGGACATTAATCAGGCTGCATTGAGGACATTAATCAGGCTGCATTGAGGACATTAATCGGGCTGCATTGAGGACATTAATCGGGCTGCATTGAGGACACTAATCAGGCTGCATTGAGGACATTAATCGGGCTGCATTGAGGACACTAATCAGGCTGCATTGAGGACATTAATCGGGCTGCATTGAGGACACTAATCAGGCTGCATTGAGGACACTAATCAGGCTGCATTGAGGACATTAATCAGGCTGCAGATGGGTATTAATCAGGCTGCAGATGGGCATTAATCAGGCTGCAGATGGGTATTAATCAGGCTGCAGATTGGCAATAATCAGGCTGCAGATGGACATTGATGGGCACTGACCCTTAATTTGCTTCAAAGTTGTTTATTTAAAAAATTGTTTTTTTCCTGAAACTTCCCTCTTAAAATTAGGGTGCGTGTTATACGCCTGTGGGTGTTATACACTGATAAATACGGTATGTCAGATTTTTGCGACTCAAAGTGATACAATTGTTTTGCAGAGAAATTTGGCGTTTTATATTGTAGGCCTGTAATTCTTAGTAATAACACACTTAAATCTGTCAAAACAATTCTAGTAGACATCCCGGGTATGATAAAGTTTGAAACACGAAAACATAAATTATAATATAATACATAACTATAAATAATTATCAAAAATAATAATATAATAATAATAAAATGAACTTCCTCACGATTCACTATCGCTCAATTCTGCAAGTGTTCTAATTTACTATCGCTGTTTTCTAGCTGGTCTAAAACCACTTTTGATGTAAAGGGACACTTTTTGGTTGCTATGCACAATCTCCAATTTCCAGGCAGAAAGAACAGTATATATAATATAAAACTTCATGCAGGGCATTGGACAAAGCATTAGGGACAAAAAGGATATGAAATGATTTGATACAGTAATGTAATCTGTAAGACTACAGATTATTTGTTAAGAATTTTGTACTTTTTGAATTTGCCGCCGGGCTCCGCCCTCCTGTGTCGCTCACAGGGAAAGGAGCCCGGAACACAGAGGCATCGGGCGGAGGACACAGCCCGCGGACACAGCGGGGGGACATTGCAGGATCCTGGGGACAAGGTAAGTACACTGCACCAGTATCCTGTAATGCAATCCGGAGTGTGGCTTGGGGTTACAGCTAATGGTACTGAAATTTAACCCCGAGCCACACTCGGGAAAACCGCCAGGGAGGTTAAACCAGGGCTTATTTTTGGGGGAGGACTTATATTGCAGCCATCGCCGAAAATCACACTAGGTCTTATTTTCAGGGTAGGTCTTATTTTCTGGGAAACCCTGTAGGACATCCAACATTAGAGGTGATTTATTCTTCCAAAAAAAAACACCTTTGCACACTGGTGCTGACTAGTATTCCAGTGTTTCTCCCTCGCTCAGCTAAAGTGGCCCCAATGCTGACAGTGAAGGGCAGGAGAGGGGAAGACAAGGATGCTGTGCAGGCTCCCGGCATCCTTCTTATTAATCGATAATGTGGTTGTTACAATGTCAGTGGCTAGAAGGTTGTAATGTTGTGCAATGAAAACCTGTGGCTTTATGTAACTAATAGGCAGGCTTGATCCACCGGCTAACTTATATAGAACTGTTGGGCATTTCTTAGACATTTTGCCAAGGCGCCCCTGAAAAAACCTGAAAGCACTCAAAGGTGCCTGGGTAATGAAATACATCTATGTTTACTGTTCTACCTCCCAAATTATTTGTCTTTCTTTTTCTCCAATCCTGAGATTTATACAGCCCCATCAGGCAGCAAAGCCCTGTTTCCAGCACAGACACTTAGATTTTCTCTGTTGCAGTTAAGTAACACTTGCAGGTCTTGTCCCTCCCCTACCCTGTGACTGGACAGTGAAGAAGAAGCTGCAGATTAATGAGCTCACTGTCAGTCTGCTCTCTCCACTTTGTTAACACGTGAGTGCTGCAGCACAGCAGACTTGCTCCTGTGCTGGTTCCTCCTCTCCCAGTCTGATCTCTGCTGCACAGGGGAATACAAAAGGCTGATAAGTCAAATTTAATGATGTATCAATTAATACATGGCTGCATTATTTTGTGTTTTTTATATCTGCCTGGATTTCAGTTTGGAACTCCAGCTATATTTACAGAAAGGGAAAGGTTTGGATCTTCTGTTGTATTTTTATTGTTGCTTTTAATCCCCCCCAACCTCTTGTCCTGATAACAGGGTCTTTACTAGGGATGAGCTCAGATGGGTTCAGACCAGAGTCTGAGTTATTCCGCCAGGAAGCTGTCAGAATTTGCCACGGAACCTGAACTGTGGAACGATTTTCCTTTCCAAAGAAGTGGGTTTTCTTTGATTGCCCACAGGCAGATAGAGTAGAAGATAGCTGGACAGATTGGGGTAATGAGTTCCATAGGATGGAGAGGCTCTGGAGAAGTCCTTAAAATGAGCATGGGAGAAGGTGACATGGGAAATAGAGAGCAGGAGGTCTTGTGAGGAGTAGAGAGGATGGTTTGGTTGGTATTTTGAGAGGAGGTTGGTGATGTAGCTGTGAGCAGTGTTGAGGATGGCTTTGCAGGTTGTAGTTAGTAATTAGAATTTTATTCTTTGAGTGAAGGGAGGCCAATGGAGAGATGTAGCAATGAGTGGTAGCGGACACTGAACAGTTGGTAAGGTGAATGAACCTGGCAGCAGCTTTTGATCATGGACTGAAGGAGGGAGATAACCTATGTAAAGATAGGCATATGAGGTGGGAGTTGCAATAGTCGAAATGAGAGATGGCCATGGAGTGAATTAGCAGCTTTGTGGTGTCGGTTAGGAAGAGGCATACTTAAGAGATTTTACTACGGTTAAGTTGGCAAAGTTTAGACAGTGATTGGATGTTGGGCCAAAAGGGGAAACCAGAGTCAAGGAACACACCTAGCATCCTGTCATGCTAGGAGAGACTGATAGTTGTGCCATTGATCTTGATGGAGAAGTCAGGGGATGGGGCATGGGGAGGAGGAAATATTATGAGCTCAGTTTTGGAAAGATTGAGTTTGAGTAAGTGGTGTCACATCCATACCAATATGTCAGTTAGTATATTAGTGTTGCTGGTGGGACTGAGAAGTAAGCTGAGGGGTAGAAAGATAAATTTGGGTGTTATCAGCATGGAAATTGTATTAGAAATTGTGGGAGTCTACCTGACCCAGGGAGGAAGAGCAGAAAGAGAATAGAAGAGGTCTGAGGACAGAACCTTGGGGGACCCCGACAAAAAAGGAAGGGGTTAGAGTTGTGGCACTGAAAGTGTGGTGAGATAGGCAAAAAGAGAACCAGCAAAGAGCAGAGTCATGGAGGCCAAGGTAATTGAGCTTCTTGAGGAGGAGGGGGTGATCAACTGAATCTAAAGCAGCAGAGACGTCTAAGTGTAAAAGTACAGAGTAGTGACCTTGTTTTAGCAGTTAGTAAGTCATTAGTGAGCTTTAGTTTCTGTGGAGTGTTGTGTGCAAAATACAGACTGAAGAGGGTCAAGAAGGTTGTTATTCTTTAAGGTGTTAGTTCAGGTGATTGTAGACTAGGCACCCTAGGAGTCTGGGGAAAATGGTAGCAAGGAGATAGGGCTTAGATGGTTACGATTGGTGGGGTCTAGCAGGGGCATTTTAAGTATGGGGTGACCAGTGCATGTTTTAGAGGGTTAGGGAGGATTCCAGTAGAGAGGGAGAGATTGAAGATTGTGTGTTGGAGAATATAGGATAGAGCAAGAGGATAACCATAGTAGTTGTGCGTGAATGGGGTTCAGGGGGCAGATGATTATGTGGGCGTTAGAAAAAGTTTAGCAACCTCCTCTGTGGTATTAGAGTTAAAAGAGGAAAATATTGAATGTGCAGGTAGACATGGAATGGGAGATATCTGCACAGTGGAGATTTCATCACTAATTGCATCAATTTATGTAAACAATCCCAGATCTAGATGATGCTGCTGTATAGACAGAGCCATGCTAAATTTAAAGGTGGAGGGTAGTTTGGAATTTGGGTATATTCTATGTGACCATGTTTCATGTTGTCCCTAATGACTGGGTATCAAATGACTGGTAACATTCAAAAAGCAGAGGAGAGGGTGCAGGATGCCCGCATACACAGAATGAATTTAGCAGAGAGATCCTTGAACTTCCTTGCAGATCCAATACAACGTCCTCTCCAGCGGGGAGAACAGTGAGCAGCACAGTACTGAAATCATCAAACTTTACATCAAATCTCAGAGCCAGCAAGGCCTACAGATATACAGCTGTGAGGGTCTTAGCATTGAGTGACTAGGCAATCGAAGAACACTTCAAATTTTCAGGGAAAATTCAAGACAAAAGTTAAGTTTTAAAGGGTACTGCTTAGGCACTTTTAACATTTTAAAACATTCCCTATAATGTATGAAATCTGTACTTTTTGATTTTAGCTCCACTTTAAGCTTACTGTCTGACTCTCAGATAATCACTTTGTGACTTACAGATTTCTAGCAGTCCTCTCTAGAAGTAAAGCCTATCATATCAGTGACAGCTGGATTCTGCACTCTTCCCTGACGAACAGAACACATTAAGACTCCCTGAGCAGTGTCTGCAAACACCATAAAACAGATTGGGCAACTGGCCGAGCAGAAGACACGAGAAACTGAGCTGGAAGTCCCCGGGGGAGGGAGAAAGCAAAGCGCAGTGACGTTTTGATGTAAGGCTATGCCGCTACAAGGCTTATTTAATTATCGCTTTTATTACAGACATGTTCAGCTAAGCAACATTTACATCTAAACTGGGCATATCTTAATAAAATACACATTAAACAGCAAACATGCTTGCTGTATATAATCTGAAAAAGTAATGCCACTGCTTGTCCCCAGTGTCATAGCTGTCAGTGGTGAGGGTGGCACAGACAAGACACACTGCTCACTTATTAGTAGTGACCCTAAAGGGGTCTGCTCAAAGGTGATGGTGTTATTAAAAATGGGGCCTCTTCAATTTTGGTGCTATTTCGGGTCTGAAGGTAAACCAATCTAAATCTGAGGCAATGGACATTAACCTTCTTACGTCCACTTTAGCCTCCCTATGAGCCTCTTTTCCTTTCCATTGGTAAATGCAGGCCCTCCCTTATTTGGCAATAAAACTTACCCCGGACGTCTTTACCTTTATAAGGCAAACTATGTTCCTCTCCACTCTTCTACTTAGTATTTTATTGTTTGTCTAAACCTTTTTCCAATAAAATTATTGGAAAATGTAAAAAAAAATTGAACCACTTAGCCCCGGTTCACACAGGGGCGGCACGACTTGCAGGTCGCCTCACCGAGGCGACCTGCACACGACTTCCACGGCGACTTGCAAAACAACTTCTGTATAGAAGTCTATGCAAGTTGCCCCCAAAGTAGTACAGGAACCTTTTTCTAAGTCGGAGCGACTTGCGTCGCTCCTATTAGAACGGTTCCATTGTACGGAACTGGAGGCGACTTGTCAGGCGGCTAGGTCGCCTGACAAGTCGCCCCTGTGTGAACCGGCACTTAGGCCGAGTTAACCCATGGTGGAGATCTCACAAATATACTATAGTCCCCCAAGAGGGTGGTTTACCTATCTATCATCTAACAAAGATTGAAGTACCAATTTTAGACAGTTTAAACCCTTGAAAAGAGCGGGCACTGACAACAATTTACTCAAGAGATAAACGAATGTACCTATTGACATCCCTCTCATTTTCAGAATCTGACATAAATTTGTTACTAGGTTATGTTAAAAGATCTAAACAGCTCCACTATTAGAAGCTAAAATGTTTTACTCAGAGCAGAGTTTTTAAAGTAGAACTCTAACTTTTGTGTAAAACACCTCCCACTTTCTCATCTGTTTCCCTGAGGTTCGCCCCCAAACTTTTTTTTTCTAAGAGTCTTCTGTATGGTCCAGTGACGTGGGTTGGCAGTCCTTAATACTGCACAACATAGGGCCCATGTAATGATGTGTATGAGCCATTTAGAGCAGTACTCTGAGCCCAGGCAACCATGATGATGCTCCTGCAGAGGTTGTCAATGACACCCTGGGCTCAGAAGAAAAGGATTAAATAATGCTGGCTGTCTTTCAACCCAGTAGACTGGCATCTAGTGATGCCTGGGGGGGGGCATGGTTTTACACCATGCAGCTAGCAAACTAGCAAACACATGTACTTTCACGGCCAGCAAAACACATGGTACCACAGTCCCTTGCTATTTGGTGCGGCACGATTTTAAAAGTCGTGTCTGCAGTATTTTTCACGTGTTCCTGCATGTTTGGCAGCACATTTAAATTAATGGGTTGTCCCAAATGTGTCACACAGAAACGTGGACTCAGACACACTGTTTATGGTGTGATCCAGCCTTGAAGGTGATTTGTTTTTTTTGTTTTACTTGGCTATTTTTTTTTCATTGTTACCTGGAGATCTGCTTTAAATTCTGGTGATCTCCAGCTTTCTATCTCTCCAGCCAGACGCAGCACATGAAGATGGAGCCTAGCCACGTCTCGTTTCGTCTGCCCGTAGCTGCTGCTGGGAATTTTGGACCGGGGTTTGGCGGCTTCAGTCGATGTCTATATCCCTACATAACATGTCTGTAAGAATGTACAATAGCAGGACAGCCTCACATGTTAGCAATGCAGAAAGCTGTCTATAGCCCGCTACAGGCTCTAATCCTTTTCAGGTGTCTTTGCGCAAACACTCGGCGTTGGTCCGCAGACGGCTCTGGCTGAGAGCAGATACGGTCTGTCCCAGTCTGCAGTCATTGAGAGGGGAAAGCGTCTCGCAGAAAGAAAAGTTTTTCTGTAGGAAGCAGCTGCGTGAAAGGGGCTACACCTTCTGTCCTCTGTCATCCAGGCAAGCAGGACAGGGAACAGCTGAAAGATACACTAGGGGCCCCATGTCGTATCTGCCACAGCTGTCCAGACATCTCGCATGGCCAGGAAACATTGTGCGAACGACATACAGTTTGTTGTATAGAGGGCAGAGAACAGATGGCAGCAATTCTGATGGTAGGCATGACCTGGGTACCTTGGCACTAGTATGGTAGGGACCCTCTTAGAATAAGTCCTCTTTTAACTCTCATCAGTAGTTAAGAAAAAAAGTAAGCAATTTGTTAACTGAATTTATTTTGGGCAATAAAAGAAAAGCTATTGCCTATATTTTAACTTTCTGCTGCAATCAATGGTTGACATGGTATAACACGCTACTGATTCTCAATGGTGTTGCTATGATTCTGAAAGATCTGTGGCACCTTTGGGTGCCCCGAGGGGTGTAGGGGCATCATTTAAAAGAACCTGAGCTTATTTACTGTATTTACAACTGGCATACTGTATATTTAGCACTACTCCCGTAGGAGTCGCTGATGTCCGGGTCCCCACTGCTGCACAGCCAGTCACATAGCATTTCCTTCACTCACTCCAACGCAGAAAAGAGTCCTTGGCTTTTTTTTTTGTTTTTATTAGGGGGTTATACCTTGGATGGGGTAGAGAATTATGGGATACCCAACTTGAAAATGTCCAAAACACTGAACCAGGGACAACTTTCTCCCTATTTACAAAAAGTCCACTTTTTCCCTCCACCTGCACAAACTTGGTTTCCTGTGTACAGCACCTGCTGCTCACTCCTGTTGGAACTAGCAGTAATATTGCTAGTTCAGCAAAGACTCATTACAGGCAGTAACTCTCAGCCTCTTGACAAAATAGCAGATGAAGTGAACAGCATAACAATCTCTCCTGTGTTCCTGTGACCACTGATCCCAACTCCACTTGCCTGCAGAATGCTAGTCCACTTGGCTGCCACCAGCCACGCCTGGCTGGTCTTCCTCCCAGTCATCCCGACTGACTCTTTGCCCCAGTCTTGTCCTACTGGCACACACACACACACATAGACCTCCCAGGGCAAGGTTATATAAAAAGACTTGGCACAATGCAGTCTTCAAGAAAGCACTGTTACAGCTGACAGTCTTTCCCCTTGTCTTGTCCCTGCACCGTGCTGATCTACTCACTGTCTTTGCTGGCTCCTTCTCACTGCCTCTCTGGCATGAATCCTTCCACTGCCTCCTGTGTTAAGATCCTTCCAGCTTTCCTGAGCTCCCAGCCCAAGGTAAAACCCCTCCCCAGCAGGGGTCCCTCAAAGGCCACCAACAGCCTCTCCTCACCACTGCTTCTCCATCTTCCACCCGACTTTCCTTGCTGGCATGGCCCATGTCTATGGGTTATCTCAGTTCCATGCCAGCCCACTTCTGGGGATTGGCTGAGAGTCCATAAATATTCAAGGCAGCCCCTCCTAACCTCCGCCCACTAGTTTTAGAAGGTTCTCCAACCTTCCAGATACCAGGGGCAGGCACTAGAGAGCTGCCAGGATGAGTCATCCAGACCTGGCCTCTAGTAACCCTGACCCAATTCAGTGACTCAGGTTTATCTCTGGCCAGAAAATGCTGACACACTAAAGGGTTCTATATATGCATAGTGTATATAGCACACACTAAAGGGCTCTATATACGCATAGTGTTCTAGTTATAAAAGCTTTGCCACAGGCAAGGGTTTCAGACACACGAATCATGATGTCAAAAAATAAAAACCTTATTATTACATATGCTTTTATACACCCAGAATGTAGAGCTAATGCTTCGTCTGAGCCTGCCTTAAAAAAGAAGTATGGTGTTAAAAAAAATAACTTTATACTTACCTTTGTGGATGCAGCATTGATAAAATGCTGCATCTGTCCCCTGCTGCCTCTGCATTGAGAACTGAGTGATCAAACACTGTTGATTGCTTAGTTCTCCCCTCCGCTCTGAGCAGAGAGCCGTGACTGTTAGTCACCGGCTCTTTGCTCTGCCCCTCCAGCTCTCACAGGAGCGCTGGACTGGGTAAGTGAGGGAGCAGCTGGCTCAGTCTCTCAGTGGCCCAACTGAGAGGCTGAGCCAGCTGCCAGTCCAAGCATCTGGGTGGATCTTGTCTGTAAAGTCATGATCTTTCCCCAGCCTGCCGGGTGAATGACCTCATAGCTTTGGCCCTACTTCTCCATTAAAAACAACCTCATTAAAGTGATTGCAAAGTCAAGATATTTTTTACCCCCCACCTTCATAAATACTTACCCTCACTCAATCCAGCACTGTGCCCGTCTGTTAGGACTCTCTGTCTGCATTCACGGGACAGAGGCAGCAGCAGAAGCCATTGGCTCCTGCTGCTGTCAATCAAATCCTGTGAGGAGAGAGAGCACCAAACTGCACTGTGTGTGTTTTTTGGACGCACTCAGCCCAGCTCAGGATTGAGCCTGCACAAGTGCATCAAGTGCAAGCAGCTTGATGTTGTGGTACACACAGAAGAGGAGGAGCCAAGAGTGCAAGTGGGGGACTCCATAAGAAGAGATTTGAGGCTGGTTTGTGTAACATGTTTGTCATTTTAGAGAAAAACATTTTTTAGCTTCTACTACCACTTTAAAATAGGGACAGTGGCAACTAGTGTTTTTTTTTTTTGAGGGGCGGCAAACAACCACACTCCACCCGCCAGCTCTTTTGCTGTCTGCCGGTCGGTCCAGCACTTACCCCATCTAGGTGGAGGGTGGCGGGCAGTGGGCTGCGACTTCTGTGCCCTCTCCTCCAGCTCTCCTCCTAGGCGCTAGGCGTCCAATAGGATCACAACCCAGTTGTCACACAACCCAGTTGTCGCACAACTGGGTGGGCTCAGAGCGCAGTGCTCTGCATCCCAAGCCCACCCTTTTTTGAAGTCTATAAGAGCCTCTGGCTCTATTAACGTGCTTAAAAAAAAAACTGATCAGGGGGCCGGATGCAAGTATGGGGGGGGCTGCCCCTAATGGACGGGCCGCCACTGGTTGGGGACTATTTAGCAATCAGCAACTAGAAAATGAACACTTCGGGAGTATGTGAGGAACAATGTAGCATATAGAGTATTGGGGCCAGGAATATGTAACTAACCAATCAAAGGGCCCGGATCCATACAGGATGGGGTCAGCAGGATGGGGTACATCATCACGTGGAGAGGATGTTTTGGCCTAGACTGGAAGGTGGAGTCAAAGAGGTTTGAAGAGTGCGTCTGGAAGACGCAACATTCTGTCAGACCACGTGACTATGAGAGCACAGCATGTTCCAACTGCCATGGAAATAGGCTTCGGAGGATGGGATTCTACCCTGGATGCTAACACCAATTAATTGATGTACTACAGTGGACAACGAGCTGAGATTTGTGTTTAAAAGAGGAATGGCTCTGTGCCAGTGTGGCACGAGTGAATCATAAGTACCACTGTGCTCACTTTGCAATTGGGCAACATCCATTATTGGCCCTTGAGTACTGTGGAAAGTGTTGCATTTACCTTTTTGAAGTCCTTCCAGATTCTGAGAAACCGAGAGATTAAAGAGGAACTGCAGTCTGCTCACATAATTTGTAATAAAAATATTTTTGCCATTCTGAAGCTTCCCTCCAACCACTTTGCATATTATTTTATGTATACTGTGATTCTGTACTTGCCAAATATGCTGCAGAAACCTCCCTCCATTGATTCTGGCTGAAATCATTTTAACTGTGGGCACCTGAAGCTGCTGCCTGTTCACTTCCTGGATTTACATAGACACACAGAGGCACACCTCCAGCTCTGCAGCTCTGATTGACCCTCTTATGACTCATCCCCCCTCCCTTCCTGGCAAGCTCTCACTACAGTGAGAGAGAGAGCTGTGCATGATGTCAAACGCCTAGGCATTTTTCCAGAAAAGAAATAGGAAGTGGGCTGTATAAGGTATTTACTGGCTGAAAAAGAATGTTTTACTATCCAAAGTTAAAACAACAAGGGCAGAAGATTTAATAGATGAAAAGATGGAAAAATTACTGAAGTTCCGCTTTAGCTAATTCCTTGGGAAGAGGACAGAGCCTGGGAAGAGGCCCTGGATGAGAAGACAGTGGAGGAGAGATTGTTGCTTATCAATCCCTTGGTCTCTCCTGTTACTGGTCAAGCAGCACTAGGTGAGTGCTGAATAGACTCCTCGATCCATGCCAAATCAAGTAAACAATTGAAGAGCCCATTATTGGGGAGTCATGGCCAGTGCAACTGGCCAAAATGGATTTGGTGGTGAGTGTGTTCTCGGTCTCCATTTCCCCACTCGTGGGCGAACTGTCGGAGTTTGCAGAAATGATGCCGGTAAGAGGTCAGGATGAGCTGCAGATAGAGCTGAGAGTGAACCAAAAAGGGGGATTTGTCCCTTACAGTTGGCTGATGGTGATTGTTTCATGAATGTGGCAAAAGTTGGTGATGGAATCGGGAGCGGATGCCGTGGCCAGTGAGATGCCAGATTGCAGAGGAGACTCAGAATCAACCTCAAGGCTGGAGATCCGCTAATCCTTACCTGCCTGGGAGTCAGAGACAAGGGCGTGGGTTGACCCACCTGTTGTTCGTGCTGCATTATATGATCTGGAAAATTTGTAAAAGGTACGGGGGTCTCATTCCCATATTTGCCAGAGACCCTATTCCAAATTGTGGAGAGCCACTACACGTAAACTTGGGCAGTGCTATGAGAGCTGTAGTTACGGCCAAGTTGGCAGGGGTTACCATTATATTCTGTAGAACCTTCCCCTAGGAGTGTCTTAAGGGGTTGGGTCACTTTGCTCTATATATGGTTTCCCCTGCCGGATAGGGAAAAGGCAGATGGGAAGTAGCAGTCTGGTGCAGCTGACATGCGAGGCCCAAGGGATTCCAAGAACACCCCTCTGGGGTTCCTTTTGCAGGAGGACAGTGGGAGGTGCCCTTTGTCAGCACGATCATTCCTGGTGACAATAGTAAGAAGAGCCGGCAAAACTGTAATCCTTGAAGTGTTGTTTATTGGTACATCAGAGTGACAATAAAACAATAAAGCTGATGCGTTTCAGCAATAGCTTTAGTCTATTGCCAAAACGCATCAGTATATTGTTTTATTGTCACTCTGATGTACCAATAAATGACACTTCAAGGAATACAGTTTTGCCGGCTCTTCTTACTACTGTTGCATTGGAGTGTGTTGGGACACATCGATCCTCGGCACCTGTGAGTGGACCTGGTGTATGGCTTGAGCCCTTCCATGGTCTTACGTGCCCCCCAAACAGTGCACCAATTAACTGCGTTCTTGTTCCCTATTATGCTACTGTTGATTGGTGCACTGCTTGAGGAGTCTGTGTTGGACCAAAGCACTGCAGTACAAGATACTTTAATTCTTGCTGCAGAATTCACCAGAGTAAAAAATAGTAAAAGAAGAACATATTTATTATGTGCAGTATATGCAGATTGGGTGCATTACAGTAATAAATCTTAAAGGTTCCATGAGCTTTGAGATTTCAGGGTGAGGTGCTGATAATGCCAGAACTCCGACAGGAAGACTTCACCGCCAGAGTCCCCTAGACTTACAAGGCAAGTGGGTGATTCAATCCACCAACCTCCACCCATAATGAAAATATCCTTTAAATGTATTTGAAAGCAGAAAATGACAAGGTTAGTGTATTTTTCTGCTACTCAGTGACTCTGCATAAACCCAACATAAATATGGGCTTCTTTCACTGTAACAATGGATCCTATAATCAGATAGCGGGTTTATTTGGACGTGCCTTTCATTTGGATCAGCTTTTTGGATCGGCGGGTATTTATAAAACTAGGTCATAAGCTCCAGCCACTGTAGACACAACACGCTGCTAGCGTCTGCGCAGAGACTCACAGCAGGCAAAGTTACATTTTGGTATTTTTATGCTTCTTGGAAACCACAAGACCAAAGTTCAGCTCCGTACAATTATATGAACCAGTCCAACCCGCAAAGTGTTCATTATAAAAGCTTACAGATTACACCATTATCATAAGCCATTTTATCATTTCCACAATCTGTTTAATTCATAATAATAGCATGTACGATGTAATAACATTTCAGGAGATGATTGGAATTTAGGGGGCTGTAAACAATTTTCAGGGTTTTTATAGATATACAGTATATACAGTATATAAATCTATAGATATATATATATATATAAATAAAATAATTAAGCTTAAAGCTGAACTGGCCAAAAGCATAATTTGGGCATGTGCACTGTTAAAATAAATTATCACTAATGAAGTGTTTGCCTTGTGTGTAGGCTTCAGCAAAACCCTTGCTTTCATATACCTCTATATAGTAAAGTACCGTATATACTCGAGTATAAGTCGAATTTTTCAGCACATTTTTTTGTGCTGAAAGTGCCCCCCTCGACTTATACTCGAGTCAAGCACTTTTCTGCAGCAAAAAATTTCATTTTCCGAACCGACTTTCGGGCCCCGTATCTCAGGGCCACATGGTGCTAGAAACCCCAAATTTGGTATGCAAACCCAGTGGACCTGGTACCACAACATATCCAAAGCTGAAGTTCCTAGCACTAAGTGGCTCCGAGATACGGGGCCCCAAAATCGGTTCGGAAAATGTAATTCTCTGCTGCAGAAAAGTGCTTGACATTTTCTGAACCGACTTTGGGGCCCCATATCTCAGGGCCACTTGGTGCTAGGAACACCAAATTTGGTGTGCAAACCCAGTGGAACTGGTACCATAACATATCCAAAGATGGGGTTCCTAGCACCAAGTGGCCCTGAGATGCGGGGCCCCAAAACTGGTTCGGAAAATGTCATTCTCTGCTGCAAAAAAGTGCTTGACATTTTCTGAAGCGATTTATGGGGCCCTGTATCTCGGGGCCACTTGGTGCTAGAAACCCCAGCTTTGGAAATTTTATGGTGTTAGTTCCACTGGGTTTGCACACCAAATTTGGGGTTCTTAGCACTAAGTGGCCCCAAGATACAGGGCCCCAAATTCGGTCAACTGTGTCTATCTGCAGCAATGTCATTTTGGGACCCTTTGGGTTCAGAGACCCCAAATTTTGGCTGCAGCTAGGGGGCATCTAGGAACCCTTAACTACCGAGTTTGAAGTTCAGGGGACCTATGGCTGCAAATGGGCACAGTGAGGCTGCAAATGGGCATTGTTGACCCTCTTTTCCACTTACAGTAGCTGTGCATTTCTCACCCTCGTCTTATACTCGGGTCAATAAGTTTTTCCCATTTTTTTTGTGGTAAATTAGGGCCTCGACTTATACTCGGAACGACTTATACTCGAGTATATACGGTAGATAAATATAGACCTTCACCATGTCAGATAGTGTAGTGAGTTTGCCACATCCTTGTATATGTAGAAAAGTAGTTTGTACCCACCTAAATGGGAATTGGGACTTTAAATTGGCAAATACACTAGAAATTGATTAAAAATCTGAATTTATTATACAAATAACATGTAGATTCTATAAAAAATCATCTAGGCATGATGATTGTAGAAACAGACATTAACAAAGACATGATCACTATAAAAATAGAAAATAAACAAAAAACACAAAAATATGTAATATCTTGCAATAAATTGTATGATATAGTAGGTATCACTCCATTGTCCCTTAGTACTTTCCAGTGTCCGACATCCGGGATAAGTCCTAGTGGTACCCAACGCGTTTCAGGTTTTTCTTTTCATCTGGGGTAATTTATATAGGAGAATTTGTATTCTGACAAACAGAAAAATATAATATAGTTTATAGTGCAAAACCACAATTTTAATAGGCATAGTAAGCATTGTGCTGTTACAATTTAAGGCAGGGAAAAAAGGGGGGTGGGCACTGTTTACCAGAGGAGATTAGTCTATAGGAGAAAGGAAAAGACAAGGAAGGAGAAGAGAGAGAAAGGAGATGAAAAACAACCTACCAAAAGTGAGGTGAGTGGCATCACATTCAAGCAAAGATGGCGATATTTCAGCAAGAGTGACTGATGGCGCTGTCAGATGATGGTCCCTGAGAAGGTTTGGATTAAACCTAGGGGGTTAAAATATTAATCCCCTCCACACAGGGTGGATATATAGTCCTAAACCCTCTGAATAGTGGTGTTAAGTAAGTATGGGTATCAGACTGTATGAGAAGTTGAGAGAGAAACAATATATTCGCAAAATGAGCTTAATTTTAAAAGCCCCAATTTTTTCCCCCAGTAGTCCCCATGCTTCAATCATTATTAACTTCCAATATATTCAGGATTCAATTCAAAATCCTCCATTCATAGTATAGCTGCAATAGGAGATCCACTGTCAATTGTCAATTGAAAAATAGAGAAAGGGGAAAGGCTGTTCTAGTCCCATCGTTTAAAATGCTTTTTCTACTTAAAACCTTCCACAGATACAGATTCCGTGTGGGGTTCCCAATCAAGCACCAGTGGATAACCCAATAAATACCTGTATTCAGAGGGTCCATGAGGCACACTATCCGTCATGACAAGATCCGCAGTCACTGTGGATTCACATCTCTATTTAAGATGGCACCGGATGCCCACGCATGCGCAGTGCGCCCGCGTCCTCAGAAGTCCAAAACCTGTGTGTCTATCGCACATGTGCAAGGCTATGGCAATCCGAGATTGGTGGACAGGAAGCACCAATCGCTGATACATAAGGGCTTAGCTGGTAATTGGATATGAGTAGAGAGCATGGTCCGCCCATCTCTGTCGATTGGGCGTTACAAAGCGCTCCACACATCAGAAACACCTCCCCTAGATCCAAAAAAAGGGGGGGGGGGAAGAGGGTATACAGTAAAGGAGGGAGAAATCAAAGCTCTAAGGAGGTCATTAAGAAACCTCTCCTCCAGATTGGAAGTCTCAGGTGCCGGTGTCTTGCCGAGAAAGTTCCCTCGACGGATAAGTTCCCCCCCTGTACTGCGCAGGCGCAGCGCCTGCGCAGTACGTACTACTGTCAGCCGCCGGAGATAGCCGAAGCTCAAACGCTTCAATCAGCTGTACACGGCGCCTGCGCCCTAGGTCCAGGTTCCTTCCCCACCATCCAAGTGGACCTAGAGGGGGAATCTAAAAGTGCCGAGTGCAGCGAGGCCGTGCCCGAAGCGTGGCGAGCGAAGCGAGCCCGCGAGGGGCCCTCTTACAGGCGCTGTGTACAGCTGATTTTCAGCTGTTCCGCTTCGGCTATTTCCGCCGGATCCTACTGCGCAGGCGCAGTAGAGGGGGGAACTTATCCGCCGAGCGGAACTTTCTCGGCAGAACACCGGCAATGCTTGTAACGATCAACGTGAGAAAAGTCCTGGACAGCCGCACTCAAACAGAACTTGCCTTTATTCAGTAAAAACAATAAAAGTACATGTATGCCACAGCAAGAAGGGGGAAGTTGACGCGTTTCACACTGTAGTCAGTGCTTAATCATAGCTAAAAAGCTATGATTAAGCACTGACTACAGTGTGAAACGCGTTTCACACTGTAGTGTCGAAGTAGGCGATTTCTAATTGAGTGCGGCTGTCCAGGACTTTTCTCAGGGTATACAGTAAAGTAAGTGCTGAACATCCAATGCTGATACTTGTGCTTCCAGCTGGAGTGCAGCTGAGAGTTTACTGCTTGTTCTGCAGCTTATCCATTCAGTAAACACCTTGCATTCTTTTCACAGAATGCATAGCTGTCTGTAAATGGAGGCGGTGCGGATGAACATCACAATCTCTGCTCTTCCAATCACAGAATACTTTGAATTGTGTGAAAACAAAAGCAAGACATTTACTGAATGAAGGAGCAGCAGCGCAAGCGACTCACTATCAGGGCTGTACTCCAGCTA
This sequence comes from Lithobates clamitans, assembly GCA_037952925.1. Taxonomy (NCBI): domain Eukaryota; kingdom Metazoa; phylum Chordata; class Amphibia; order Anura; family Ranidae; genus Lithobates; species Lithobates clamitans. The sequence continues at coordinate 1,068,261 of JBBGZY010000695.1, read as the reverse complement.
GAAGTATAAGTCTCATTGTCGGATGTTTGCACTTACTATACTGTAGAGGGTGAATCTAGAAGAGTTTTACAGCCTGCTGCAGCCTGCACACGTGGCACACACTATTAGTGCTAATTTATTTTTACAGTGCATATGTCCAAATATTGTTTTTAACCTGAGTTCAGCTTTAATGTAAATCATGTTATTAGTGGCAAATTATTTTTAAAACAATGAATGTGAATTTCACCAGACATTCATTTAGTGAATGTCATTTAAAACACATGCACCGAGAAGATTTACTTGCAATGAATGTTTGGTGAATGTCAGACTACCAGCTTTTTAAATATACGCTTCAGTGTTTTAAAAACTTTTTTCTGTGTAGTATTTATTTATATAAATACAGGATGCAAGCATATTTGCCCATTACATACTCAAGTTCTGCTTTCTGATTTGCAATGCTACACAATGGTATAGTTTTACTGCCTCGTGTACACTGGACAATTTTACTATTTCTTCTCTTGATGCTTGCATTTCCAAAAGTTACAAAATTACAGTTTTAAGTGCAAATTTCAGTATTTAGGCTACAAACAAGTACAATATGCAATTAGCAATGTGGTTTAAGGCAAACAAATATTTCTTATATAGCTTTTGATATAGTAAGTAGCTCAGGGACAGGACTCTGTTTTAGAATTAGAATGAGCAGGCACACGCTCATGAGATTGACCCTCACAGCATTGTGCAGCAGCACAGATGATGACACCTCACCGACATGTCCCCTCCTGAGTCACAGTGACACTCTCTCTCCACGCCAGGTGGTCCCTTCAGTCCACTCCAGTCTAAACAGCACCGACAGTCCCGCTCCTGACTTGCCTTGCTCCCGTCCCACAGACCTGCACACAAGGCCCCAGCCACTCAGCTCGGCTCCCTTGCACCATGACATCATGGTGCACGATGACATGCTCATGCACCGCCTCTGCCAGACCCTCCCCCCCCACCGGCGCCGCCCAAACATGCTGTAGTGGGCACTTGGATGTTCTCAGCTGGCTCCAGACTGGAACTGCACATGCACAGTTACAAGCTGAGCCTCACATTTTTAACTGGCAACCTTTTCCTGTCACTGGCATTTACTGGCAAGAGAAAAGTGCCCATTTTTTACTGGCTGCCAGTAAAAATACTGATGGTTGGCAACACACTGGCAGTGGAGTTTTTTTTCTGTCTTTAAATGCCTCTGCCCCTAAACTCCTCTAAACGCCAATGTGTGCATGGACACATAGGCTTACATGCAGGGGGGTTTAGAGGCAGGAAAAAAATGACAGATGCCTTAAGAGCAGCGTCAATAATGTCCAGTGTGCATGAAGCCTTCTTCTCAACATAAGAGTTTATGATTGGCTGATAAACTGAAAACACTGCACTTCCTCTGTGGCCAATCTTATTTCAAAAGTTGTTAAAGCAGCCCATACATGAGTCAGTTTTTTTCGTTCAACCATCCAATCTTCCCCGCTGAGCTTTTGTATTCTGACAGCAGGTAAGCTTCCCCATCATCAGAATACATTGATCAGCACTGCTGGCTATAGCTTGCAGCGCTGATCAAGTTGGGACAGAAGTACAGTCAATCGGTAGATCAACTTCTGTACAACCACAGTGCCCATATATGGATTAAAATTAAGCTGGTCTTTTCTGAACCAGTCGAGTTTCCAACCCATGTATGGCCAGCTTAAAAAAGAAACCGATTACACTCAGCCACTGACAGCAATCCCTCTGAAGTCATCTAGGAGGTGGTTACTTTATGAACATCATAATAGTGTCTAATTGGTTACTGCTGTTACAGGTTCAGATTACATGCATTGAATGTTGACATTTCCTATGTCTGTGTGGGTTTTCTCTTTGTGGTCTGTTTACCTTTCACGATTCTTTGAGCTCACATTAAAACTTCATTATAAATGGATCTGCCTTTACAGTTTTCTTTTAGTCCCTCTGTAAAGCCCACACATATGTGTTGATCCTTCCAGTGAAGTTCACCTAATGCAGCTTCCTTTGATGGCATGGCAACAATGCTTCACTGCTCCTGAATTCAGAGTGGCAGGGGAGGGGGGAGTACCTAAAGCGGACCTTCCCCTTTTGGGTGAAGCTCCACTTTAAGCCATATCTCTGCACTTCCTGGTTACCAGATTATTGTGTTCTGCTCCAGCCAGTATCACGCTTCTTGCTCTCCAGCTACCATCTGTTTCTTTTTCACTATCGCTCATCACCGACCGTTGGCTTATTCATAAAGTACACTTCCGTCTGATCCCAACCTGCTAGCACTCATTACTGACCTTTATGCACTTCCCCCTGATCCCAATCTGCTACCACTTATCAAGCACTTTTGGCTCATTTGTCGAATATGCTTCTCCTGGTAGGGCAATCCTGAGGGCCTCATAGCCTACTGTGAAACCCATCTCCGCCATCAGGAGCTCTGGTAAAAATTGGTTAGTGCCTCGGATTAACCCGTACCATCTGATAGGGGGATCTGATTGTGAACTTAAAGTAATATTAAAGTCTTGTTTTTTTTTTTTTGTTTAAAAATAGCAAACATGTTATACTTACCTGCTCTGTGCAATGGTTTCGCCGGCGCTCCTGGCCCCTTCCTCCTGCCGAGTGCCCCCACAGCAAGTAGCTTGCTATGGGGGCACCCGAGCTGCAGCTCTATGTGTCCATTCAGACATGGAGTTGTGGCTCAGCCCCGCCTCCTCTCTCTTCATTGGCTCGCTAGCTTTGATTGACAGCAGCGGGCGCCAATCCGTAGGGAGAGTGCTGGACAGCCGAGGCTCCCATGCAATATTGCTGAATCGAGATGGGACTCAGGTAAGTATTAGAAGGGCTGCTGCACACTTAAGGTTTCTTATCTTAATGCATAGAATGCATTAAGACAGCGTTAGCCTACACCAGCTGTCAGAGACACGGGGGACGTACAGTCGGGTTGCCTTTGTAATGGAATTTTTAAAGGACATTTTTAATTGTAAGACGCATATGTCTGAATAAAGTTTTAAAGGATCTAAAGGAGGAGTTCTTTCTTTTCAATTGTAAGCCTGTTCATCTTGGTCCAGGAACGTTGACACAGGAGGCGAGTTAACATAGTGGGACCACTCAGTGTACACCGTGGTGGCATAGGTCCCCCCTCAAGAGGCCTAAAGCGCATTTGACTCCCCTTACCATAAGGTAGTGGAGTCTCATCCGGTGAGTGCGGAACCATACAGCCTCATAAGAGGCTGCTGCAAATTCACAGTTGGAGCACGGAGCACAGAGCACTTTAATAGACTGTGGTTGCAGATGTATTGGCACATGTCACTTTATTATATAAAATTTTAATCAAACATTAATCTATTATTCACTTAATTGGTTTCAGTGGCACACAGATTAATTTATTTATATATTTATTTAATTACATAATTGTTTGTTTATTCATATATTACTTATTTACCAACTAAATTAAGCAGCAATGAATGTCTTGTATAAAGTATTTGCCTAGATACATATATAGAGACATTCCAATATATATAGCTGTTTAGTCACTCATATAATTTCTCTGTTTCCTCGCAAGGGGGATAGTATTTACAGCAGCGGCCCAAACAATCAATTTCACACCACCAGGGCGCGAGTGTGTCACCAATCTAATATCTTAAATGGGAGCTTTGCCTCAAGCACCTGTACTGTAGACACCAGGAGTAAGGTGTTGAGGATTTCAAATTTTGACAAGTTGACTATAAAGTTACTCAAAGATCTGAATCGAAATATCTGTAGTAAAGACGGCATTGCTATATTGGGTTGGGTCACGTATAGAAGGAGGTTGTCAACAAATACGGGCAATTTGAACTGAGATGTTCCTATAGATAGCCCCAGAATATTAGGGTTTACTTAAGAGTGACCATTATCAGTATGTAGAGCAGAGAGAATAGGGGGAAGCCCTGGTGTGGGCCATTAATAATTGAGAATCTTGGTGAAAAGGACCCATTACCCCTTACCCTTGTGGACCAGTGGGAAAATAAAACAAGAATGCCGGAGATTATCCGGGAACCCAGGCCTACTGGATTTAAGGTATGCAGCAAAAACAGTCAACTTATCCTATCAAATGCCTTCTCCACGTTGACTGACAGAAGGCAGAACAGGGATATGAGAAAGTTGAGTGTGTTACATTATCAAGAGTGTTTAAATCGTATTGTCCTGTTCCTCATGCCTAGGGACAAAGCCTACCTGGTCCAGATGAATACATTTTGATAGCAGTGGTTGGAGTCTGTTGAAAATCATCTTGGTGTATATCCTCAAATCCACACCAATCTAAAATATAGGCTGATAGTTTGAGCAGAGGGTATGGTCTTTATCTGAATTTGGTATTAAAGAAATGTGGGCTTCAAGAGCTTGTAGGGATAATGACACTAATGCAATTGAAGACCTAGAGTAAGAAAAGTGCGGGAACTTAAGCAAGGGGTCTGCCACATTTATTACCAAATTCATAACGACGCACAGCTTGTTTGTCAGTGAAAGCTGTCATGGAAGAGCTGAGCAGATCTAGAAGTTTGGATCTAGTAGCTGAAATTTCTACTAAAACTTCTATTGGGGAGCCATGCCGTAAAAAAAAAAAAAAAAACCCTCTTTGCACTGACTTAAAGTGGAGTTCAACCCAAAAATGAAACTTCCGCTTTAAGTGTTGTGACCCCCTGATATGCCACATTTGGCATGTCATTTTTTGGGGGGGAGCGGGTACCCTGTTTTTACAGGCACCCAGCTCCCACTTCCTCCCCTGGTGCTGCGGCGCCATAAAGAAGATCACCTCTCCCTCTCCCACATCACAGGTCCCAGAAGATTGCCTGGTCATTCATAGCGACAGCCGGGCGCCCACAGTTAGAATGCCGGCACCGCAGAGAGGAGGGGGAGGGGAGCGGGGGCTTCGTGCGCTCGCATTGCTGGATCTTGGGACAGGTAAGTATCTGATTATTCAAAGTCAGCAGCTACACTTTTTGTAGCTGCTGACTGTTAAATGGGTGGAACTCCGCTTTAAGTGCCTCCCATTGATATGACAGTAGGGTAGGGTAGCCTGCGAGATCTTTGAGAAAATTATGGCCATAATCATTAGGAACTGGAGGGTTCTTATCTGATTAGAGTTTGGTAGGTAAAAATGGCAACGGTCAGGAGTCTCCACATGTAGATGTCTTCAGTATTCAATATATCTGCCCTACAAAATGGGGGAATGTCTTCAGACACTGAGACACTACCCTAAAAAGGCAAGTAGCGCTAGGCCTATGTGGGAAAAGATGTTGAGGTGCTCAAGGAACAGTTGCAACTCTGGCCATTTTAATTAAAAGCTTCTATTAACGCAGAACAACGTGATAGAAAGGTAGGCACAGATCAAGAAAAAAGCCGTCCCATAAATGGTATCATGAGGCAACCTGCTGGTATTCTCAAAAGGAATTAAACTTACCTAGCATGTACATACCAGAAACATGTAACATAGTAAATTAGTGGCCCGAGTGAGTAGGAAGCAAGCCACTGGCCAGATAAAGATATCTACCCCAAACTACACAAATATGCTAAACTACAGCCTGCAGACTAAAGCTGAGGGGATGCAAAGGATTGAGGATCCCTCTGGGGCATGGCACTTACTCCTGCATAGGAAAGCCAGGCTGCTCACCGACCCACTCGACCCCTAATTCCTGTCTAGAGCGCACATATTGAAGGGTTGAGGCTGGCTGTGTGGGAACATGGAGACCATGCAAAAAACCCAGGGGAGGTATGTATGCTGCAGCATTACAGCTGAATTTTTAATGTTTGATTTCAGATACCACTTGGAACCCAGCAGCACAAAAGAGTCAGTTCTTCCAAGGGATCTCTGAACACGAAAGTAAACACTCATAATTGATTTGAGACTTTTATCCAAATTTGTATCCAAAATTGATCAGAGACTTGCAAAAAAGAGGAAAGAAGAGACTGAGAAATGCTTGAAAGTAATGAATGGAACGCGTTTCCCTACTAGTCCGTTTGTACTGAAGGGCCGAAATATTTTTCTGGATCCCAAACCAATGCAGGTTGATGCTAAAGTATGTTAAAAGGTCTAGTTCTACTCAGGAGAAAGAGAGAAGACATTCAAAGAACTTATGTGTTTATTGTGGGGAGTCTGGGCATTATGCAGTTAAAGCGTTTGTTAAACCCCCCCCAAAAAAAAAAATTCTGTTCCTTTAAAGTATGTTATACAGTGCTTGTGCTGTGTCATTGGCCCCCTGTAACACCTGAAATACCTGACTGATCCTGCCAGTTTCTGCCCTCCCCTTTGTAAATTGACCACGGCTGCTGAGCCCTGACACCGTGGTCAGTTTACATACCTCCGTCATCCACAGCCCTGTTCTCTGCTCTCCCCCGTCCTCTCTGCCTCCCTCCCTCCCTGCCTGTCAGCAGGGACAGTGCCCGTCCCCACAACTCCTACTGCTCAAATAATATTTATATTGTCATACTATCAGTGTTGTGTCCTAATCCTTTGTCCCCCTGTGTGAGTGATTTATTAAAAAAAATTATACCTCATTTCACATCCCCTCTCAGCGATCACGTGACCGGACGGCTCTCTCTCTCTCCTCCTGAGTGACGTCAGCGGGGGAATCTTGGCCCCACCCGCTGCAGCTGTCAGATGGGGAAAGGAGAGAGCCGGCCGTTTACGTGATCACTGAGAGGTGCTGTTAAATGAGGTATAATCTGCTTTTTCTTTATAAATCACTCACACAGGATTGGTACATTTTGGTCCTGAACTGCCTTCTATCATGGAAGTGGATTCTTCTGATTCTACTGTGGGAGCTATCCTTTCTCAGCGAATAGGAAAAAAAATGCAGCTTCATCCTCATGTTTATTTTTCTCGTTTAATGTCTTCAGCTGAAAAGAATTATGACATAAGGACTTACAGTGTCTTGAAAAAGTATTCATACCCCTTGAAATTTTTCACATTTTGTCATGTTACAACCAAAAACGTAAATGTATTTTATTGGGATTTTATTTAATAGACCAACACAAAGTGGCATATAATTGTGAAGTGGAAGGAAAATGGTAAATGGTTTTCAATATTTACAGTGCCTTGAAAAAGTAGTCATACCCCTTGAAATGTTCCATATTTTGTCATGTTACAACCAAAAACGTAATTGTATTTTATTGGGATTTTATGTGATACACCAACACAAAATGGCACATAATTGTGAAGTGGAAGGAAAATGATAAATGTTTTTTTTTAATTTTCTACAAATAAATATCTTAAAAGTGTGGCATGCATTTGTATTCACCCCCCTTACTCTGATACCCCTAACTAAAATCTAGTGGAACTAATAGCCTTCAGAAGTCACCTAATTAGAAAATAGAGTCCACCTGTGTGTAATTTAATCTCCGTATAAATACAACTGTTCTGTGAAGCCCTCAGAGGTTTGTTAGAGATCCTTAGTGAACAAATAGCATCATGAAGACCAAGGAACACACCAGAAAGGTCAGGGATAAAGTTGTGGAGAAGTTTAAAGCAGGGTTAGGTTATAAAAAAATATCACAAGCTTTGAACATCTCACAGAGCACTGTTCAATTCATCATCTGAAAATGGAAAGAGTATGGTACAACTGAAAACCTACCATGACATGGCCTTCTACCTAAACTGATAGGCCGGGCAAGGAGAGCATTAATCACAGAAGCAGCCAAGAGGCCCGTGGTAGCTCTGGAGGAGCTGCAGAGATCACAGCTCAGGTGGCAGAATCTATACACAGGACAACTATTAGTTGTGCACTCCTCAAATCTGGCCTTTATGGAAAAGTGGCAAGAAGAAAGCCATTGTTGAAAGAAAGCCATATGACGTCTCATTTGCAGTTTAAATTTGGTTTAAACTGCAAATGAGACGTCATATGGCTTTCTTTCGGAGGAGAGATGGGTTTGCATTAGCCAGTGCATCCCATTGGGTAATTCATTTAAAAGAGCGAACAAAAGCCCTGGATGGCTTAATGCCAATGTAAAAATGCAAAAGAGAAGGCCTTCAAAAAATACAAGGTTGAGGGATCATGTAAGGGTGCAATTAGGGCGGCTAAGATAGAACACAAAAGATACATAGGGGAGGCAGGGAAAAGAGGAACCGGAGGGACCCCCAAAGTCGGAAGAAGACCCCCGAATCCGGAAGAAGACCCCCCTGGAGCTGTCTAATAAATTACTTTAAAAACCTGTGTAGTGTGTTTTATTATTGACACTTTTTCCCTAGGTGGATGGGTAGGGGTACCATGTACCCCATACTCATTCACATAGGGTGGGGGACCAGGATCTGGGGGCCCTCCTACTATAGGGGGCTCCCGGATTCCGATAAGCCCCCCGCCCGCAGACCCCGACAACCAACGGCCAGGGTTGACGGGAAGAGGCCCTTGTCCTCATCAACATGGGGACAAGGTGCTTTGTAGTGGGGAGCCCTGCAGGGCGCCCCCTCCCCCAAAGCACCCACCCCCCATATTGAGGGCATGCGGCCTGGTACGGTTCAGGAGGGGGGGCGCTCACTCGTCCCCACCCCCTTTCCTGACCGGCCAGGCTGCGTGCTCGGATCGGGGTCTGGTATGGATTTTAGAGGGGACCCCACGTCATTTTTTTGGCGTAGGGGGTTCCCCTTAAAATCCATACCAGACCTAAGGGCCTGGTATGCCCCGCGAAGGGGCTCACAAGGTGTCAATCTCGCCGATAAAAGCAGCGAGATTCACTTCCTTTTCTAGTCCCGTCGTACCCGAGTCACGTTCAAAAATCAACGGACTTGTCCGTGTGTGGGCAAGTCCGTTCATTCTGAAAGTCTGCCGTAACTCAGACGAAAGTCCGTCGGAAAGACGGGCGGACCTAGCCTGCCGGAAAGTCCGGTCATGTGTAGGCAAGTCCGTCCGTTCAGGTAGTCTGCCGGAAAGTCCACTCGTGTGTACGCGGCATAACACACCATCCTGCAAACCCTATTTAATGACCTCCTGGGAGATCCCCCAAATAAAACCATAGGAATGGAGAGGGCTCATCGTGCTTTGCGTCCTAAGGGACGGGTCTCTAAACCACGAGATGTCATTTGCAAAGTCAACTCGTACCCGCTAAAAGAGGACATCATGCGATAAGCTCGATCCATTCAGAAGGTGGTCTTTGCCAATACACAAATTCAACTTTATCCAGATCTTTCATGGATTACCTTGCAGAAACGTAGGCTCCTGCAACCCCTTCTTCTCTTGCTGCAAGAAAAAGATATTATCTACCGACGGGGCTTCCCTTTCAGCCTAACAGCACGGAGAGATGGACAGTCAGCTTTTCTACGTTACCCCGAAGATTTGGAGGCCTTTTGTGATACCTTGGGGCTCCCCGTCCCTCCGCTCCAGGAGTGGAACTTGCTCGCCACCCCAACCCCTCCTCCCTCAGTCTGGCAGAGGGTCCCTCCAACCAAGCGTTCTCGGGGTCAAGGCTCCCCCCATAAGACTGCCAAGTCTAAAAAGGACTGTAGAGAACAGGTTTTTAGTACTTGACTCTCTCAGCCGCAACAAGCACATCCCTTAGGCTGATCTCTTTGGCCCACCCCTTAACATATGTTCATGCTCCCCTGGGCCCCCCACTGTTATTTTTCTCAGCGAAACATAATGGGCACTTCTGATTGAAGATCAGAGAGTGGTTGTTATTCCGCTCATTGGACCCCCCCTGTGGTTTACTCCCTAGAGTTCCTTTAAAGTTTTATTATTGTCTCTAGAGTATCCTCACTTTATTTCCTTACGTCCTCCCGGCCTGTTGTTTTCACTTCTGGCTGATTGGACCTACTGGAACTTAGTTAATCCTGCGTTTTGCAGGACATGCAGAATTTGTATGCAATGTCTATTATGATTATTGTGCACATTATTGACTTTTCTTTCTCTTCTCTTCCTGCCTCTACTTTCCCCTTCTTTACCCTTCCCCTGGCTCGACTCCTGATCCTGACAATCATCCACACGGCCCCTCGGCTCTCGGCATCCTCCTAACTTTGGCACCATGGCACTCCGGCGACTGGATCAGCTAAGTATCTTTTTTTTTTCCATATACCAATCACTATGGCTAAGGTAATGTCATTAAACGTCCACGGGTTGAACTCCAACAGGAAGAGACATCTGGAGCTCACTAAGTTTAGGCATTCTGGGGCAGACATTATTATGATTTAGGAGGCTCACTTTAACAAAGGGGACTCCTTCGCATTCGCCTCCAGACGTTACCCTCAAATCTATCAGGCATTTAACCCCCGTAAAAGCGTGGGAGTGGCTATCCTTTTCAAGCGTGGTTCACCCTTTCAATGTTTTGAGTCCTATATTGACCCTAGGGGACACTACATTATATTATGCGGCAAGTGGCAGACTCAGATGGTCACCCTATGCACCATCTATGCCCCAAATTCCCATCAGATTAACTTTCTCACCAAGGTATTCGCACGCCTGTTTCGAACGCCCAACAAATTCCTGATCGTTGGAGGGGACTTTAATCTGTCCCATTCCGCCACGTGGTAAAGCCCCGAAACTCACAGACCAGGGCCTCTAGAGAATCAAAACTTTTTCGACAGATCACTAGAAGGTATGCCCTGTTCGACTCCTGGCGGCCTCTCCATCCCGGGGAAAGACAGTACACGTTCTATTCTGCACCCCATCATATGCACTCACGTATTGATTATCTTTTTGTCAACAATGCAATACTTTCCTCCAACAAACACCTATACCCTCTGATATGCAGAGGTCCTTTCTTACATTAATCCCAAAACCCGACAAAGACCCTGCCCTTTGTGCTAGTTATAGGCCAATTGCACTTCTAAATTCTGACCTTAAAATTTTTACAAAGCTTCTATCTATCCGCCTGAATGCGATATTGCCATCCCTGATCCATAAAGATCAGGTGGGCTTTGTCCCTCTCCGCCAAGCGGGGGATAACACGAGACGGGTCATCGATTTGATAGATGTTGCGAATAGGGAAGGCCAGGCGTCCCTGGGACTGGACGCAGAAAAGGCGTTTGATCGCCTTGGCTGGCCTTTCCTGTTCGCCACGTTAAGATATATGGGCTTTCGTGGAGCCTTTCTGCGGGCCATTCAACATTTATACACTAACCCCACGTCCCAGGTCAAGACCCCTTTTGCTCTGTCCCCCACTTTCTCGATAGCGAATGGAACCCGTCAGGGATGCACGCTCTCCCCTTTATTGTTTGCACTGTGTGTTGAGCCTCTGGCGGCGTCCATCCGTGGAAACCCAAATATTCAAGGTGTTTCGGTCCGGGGGAGGGAGTTTAAATTAGCATTGTTTGCGGATGATGTCACCCTTATCCTCACTCAACCTAGGATATCACTACCCAACTTACATGCCGAACTGGATACCTACAAATCCCTCTCCGGATACAAAATTAATACGGCCAAATCAGAAGCACTCCCAATTAATTTCTCGGCTGCAAAAATACAACATCTCCAGCAGTGTTTTCCCTATCACTGGAGGACCTCAGCCCTGAAATATTTAGGGGTCCAAATTACAAAGTCCTACACATCTCTATTTCAAGCGAATTTCCCTCCCCTCTTCCGTCAAATAAGGGATCTCTTACAAAAATGGAAAACCCGCCATATTTCCCTTCTGGGCAGGATGGCGTCTGTAAAGATGACTATTCTCCCCAAACTTTTGTACCTGTTACAGACATTGCCCATTCCAGTCCCCTTTGGACAATTGCGTAAACTTCAGGCAGAGCTGGTGCGCTTTGTCTGGAACTACAAGAGACACAGGATACCCCGCTCAGTGCTAGTGGCATCTCGAACGGCTGGGGGGTTGGCATTTCCCGACCTGGTGAAGTACTACCAAGCATCTCAACTGAGGGCCATTACTTCCTGGTTCCCTTAAAGGGCATATAATAAATGGATGGAAATTGAGAAGATTTGGCTAGCCCCCATACACCCAAACAGCCTACTCTGGAGCGTGAACGCGAGGGTGGACCCGGAGAGACTCCTGGGATCAATTACCCTACTAAGATCGCTCTGGCGTAGACTTTCTCAGGCCCATGGGCTCCGCTCAGAGAGGTCACTCCTCACATCCTTTCTTTATAACCCTGACCTGCCTGCTGGCCTTACGCGCCAGATGTCTATCCCTTGGGCGACACGGAACCTTTTTCATATGGGTCACCTGGTGGACCCCAGACAAAGTAGAATGCTATCGTTTACCCAATTACAGACAAAATATGACTTGCCTCGCCAGGTGTTTTATGGGTATCTGCAGATACGTCACTATGCCCAGACTATTGCCCTGGATTTCCAATTTTCGGCGCCATCCCCCTTCAAGAGCATAATCTTAGAAGGAACAGCATGCTGAGGTCTGATATCAGATATCTATCGGCTGCTTAATTCCCACTCCATTACCACCCAAGGTAAGCATGCATATATGCTTCACTGGGAAAAAGTTCTGGGGGAAGTAATCCCAGAAGCGACATGGAGGGTGATCTGGTCTCAGGCAGCAAAAAGCTCCTACTGTACCCTTTATAAGGAGAACTCATACAAAATTCTATATTTTTGGTACCTGACACCGGACGTGCTTCATGCTATATATCCCTCCTGCTCGGATAGGTGCTGGCGCTGTGGGGGAGACCGGGGCACCCTCTACCACATATATTGGAGCTGCCATAAGATTGTCCCTTTTTGGACAGAGACACAGCTCCTACTATCCCGCCTTTTGGGAGTGCAATTCCCCCTGACTCCAAAACTTTTTTTATTAGGGGTGTCTCCTCTGAGGATTCCCAAATCCTCTAAATAAAGACATATTTTAACAGCTGCTCGATGCCTGGTTGCCCTCCACTGGAAACGGCACCCCCCCTTCCCCCTCCCAGGAAGATCTGTATGCTAGAATAAAAGATGTAGAGCTTATGGAAAAGATGACAGCTAGACTACAAGATAGGCTGGAAATGCACAATAGGATCTTGGAGGAGTGGCACCGCCATGAGGATCCGCCCTGAGCCGAGGGTCGAGCCTCCATTCCTATCCCCCCTACCCTCCCTTCCTACCTTTCCCTTACTCTTACCCCTCTCTGTACTTTCTAACCTGTTTTTTTTGTTTCTTCTTACCCTTGTTTCCTTGTTCTTCTCTGACTATGTAATAGCCTGTAGCAGATGTAGTTTCAGAATTGACGTATTAAGCAGCAGGCCAGATATGACTATGCATTACTCACAGTGCTATGTATGGACACAATGTATGCATAGGCTAACCTGTTGCTCTTATGTTGACTTAACCACTTGACGACCGCCTCACGCCGATGTACGTCGGCAAAGTGGCACGGACAGGCAAAATACGTGATTTGCCTTCCGTGGGTGGGGGGTCCGATTGGACCCCCCCCCCCGTGCCCGAGGCGGTCGTCTTTTGTCCAGCGGCGATCGGTGATGAGGGGGAGACCATCCGTTCGTGGCCCCCCCCTCGCGATCGCCGCCGGCCAATGAGAACACTCCTTTGCTGCTGTATGCTAAACAGCAGCAAAGGAAGTGATGTCATCTCCCCTCGGGTCGGTATTTTCCGTTCCGGCCCGAGGAGAGACGACATCTATGTGAGTGCACCAACACACACACACACAGTAGAACATGCCAGGCACACAAAACACCCCGATCCCCCCCCCGATCGCCCCCCGATCCCCCCCCAATCGCCCCCCCCCCCCTGTCACAAACTGACACCAGCAGTTTTTTTTTTTTTTTCTGATTACTGCATAGTGTCAGTTTGTGACAGTTACTGTGTTGGGACAGTGAGTATTACCCCCCTTTAGGTCTAGGGTACCCCCCTAACCCCCCCTAATAAAGTTTTAACCCCTTGATCACCCCCTGTCACCAGTGTCGCTAAGCGATAATTTTTCTGATCGCTGTATTAGTGTCGCTGGTGACGCTAGTTAGTGAGGTAAATATTTAGGTTCGCCGTCAGCGTTTTATAGCGTCAGGGACCCCCATATACTATCTAATAAATGTTTTAACCCCTTGATTGCCCCCTAGTTAACCCTTTCACCACTGATCACCGTATAACCGTTACGGTTGACGCTGGTTAGTTCGTTTATTTTTTATAGTGTCAGGGCACCCGCCGTTTATTACCGAATAAAGGTTTAGCCCCCCGAACGCCCGCCCCGTGATATGCGTCGCCCCAGGCAGCGTCAGATTAGCGCCAGTACCGCTAACACCCACGCACGCAGCATGCGCCTCCCTTAGTGGTATAGTATCTGATCGGATCAATATCTGATCCGATCAGATCTATACTAGCGTCCCCAGCAGTTTAGGGTTCCCAAAAACGCAGTGTTAGCGGGATCAGCCCAGATACCCGCTAGCACCTGCGTTTTGTGCCTCCGCCCAGCCCACCCAAGTGCAGTATCGATCGATCACTGTCACTTACAAGGCACTAAACGCATAACTGCAGCGTTCGCAGAGTCAGGCCTGATCCCTGCGATCGCTAACAGTTTTTTTGGTAGCATTTTGGTGAACTGGCAAGCAAGCACCAGCCCCAGGCGTCAGGTTAGCGCCAGTACCGCTAACACCCACGCACGCACCATACACCTCCCTTAGTGGTATAGTATCTGAACGGATCAATATCTGATCCGATCAGATCTATACTAGCGTCCCCAGCAGTTTAGGGTTCCCAAAAACGCAGTGTTAGCGGAATCAGCCCAGATACCTGCTAGCACCTACGTTTTGCCCCTCCGCCCGGCCCAGCCCACCCCACCCAAGTGCAGTATCGATCGATCACTGTCACTTACAAAACACTAAACGCATAACTGCAGCGTTCGCAGAGTCAGGCCTGATCCCTGCGATCGCTAACAGTTTTTTTTGTAGCGTTTTGGTGAACTGGCAAGCACCAGCCCCAGGCAGCGTCAGATTAGCGCCAGTACCGCTAACACCCACGCACGCACTGTACACCTCCCTTACTGGTATAGTATCTGATCGCATCAATATCTGATCCGATCAGATCTATACTAGCGTCACCAGCAGTTTAGGGTTCCCAAAAACGCAGTGTTAGCGGGATCAGCCCAGATACCTGCTAGCACCTGCGTTTTGCCCCTCCGCCCGGCCCGGCCCAGCCCACCCAAGTGCAGTATCGATCGATCACTGTCACTTACAAAACACTAAACGCATAACTGCAGCGTTCGCAGAGTCAGGCCTGATCCCTGCGATCGCTAACAGTTTTTTGGTAGCGTTTTGGTGAACTGGCAAGCGCCAGCGGCCTAGTACACCCCGGTCGTAGTCAAACCAGCACTGCAGTAACACGTGGTGACGTGGCGAGTCCCATAAGTGCAGTTGAAGCTGGTGAGGTGGCAAGCACAAGTAGTGTCCCGCTGCCACCAAAAAGACAAACACAGGCCCGTCGTGCCCATAATGCCCTTCCTGCTGCATTCGCCAATCCTAATTGGGAACCCACCGCTTCTGCAGCGCCCGTACTTCCCCCATTCACATCCCCAACCAAATGCAGTCGGCTGCATGAGAGGCATTTTTATGTCCTCCCGAGTACCCCTACCCAACGAACCCCCCCAAAAAAGATGTCGTGTCTGCAGCAAGCGCGGATATAGGCGTGACACCCGCTATTATTGTCCCTCCTGTCCTGACAATCCTGGTCTTTGCATTGGTGAATGTTTTGAACGCTACCATTCACTAGTTGAGTATTAGCGTAGGGTACAGCATTGCACAGACTAGGCACACTTTCACAGGGTCTCCCAAGATGCCATCGCATTTTGAGAGACCCGAACCTGGAACCGGTTACCGTTATAAAAGTTAGTTACAAAAAAAGTGTAAAAAAAAAAAAAAAATATGAAATAAAAAAAAATAGTTGTTGTTTTATTGTTCTCTCTCTCTCTATTCTCTCTCTCTATTCTGCTCTGTTCTGCTCTTTTTTACTGTATTCTATTCTGCAATGTTTTATTGTTATTGTTATTGTTATTGTTATTATGTTTTATCATGTTTGTTTTTCAGGTGTGTAATTATTTACACTTTACTGTGCTTTATTGTTAACCATTGTTAACCATTTTTTTGTCTTCAGGTACGCCATTCACGACTTTGAGTGGTTATACCAGAATGATGCCTGCAGGTTTAGGTATCATCTTGGTATCATTCTTTTCAGCCAGCGGTCGGCTTTCATGTAAAAGCAATCCTAGCGGCTAATTAGCCTCTAGACTGCTTTTACAAGCCGTGGGAGGGATTGCCCCCCCCCCCCCCCACCGTCTTCTGTGTTTTTCTCTGGCTCTCCTGTCTCAACAGGGAACCTGAGAATGCAGCCGGTGATTCAGCCAGCTGACCATAGAGCTGATCAGAGACCAGAGTGGCTCCAAACATCTCTATGGCCTAAGAAACCGGAAGCTACGAGTATTTCATGACTTAGATTTCGCCGGATGTAAATAGCGCCATTGGGAAATTGGGGAAGCATTTTATCACACCGATCTTGGTGTGGTCAGATGCTTTGAGGGCAGAGGAGAGATCTAGGGTCTAATAGACCACAATTTTTTCAAAAAAGAGTACCTGTCACTACCTATTGCTATCATAGGGGATATTTACATTCCCCGAGATAACAATAAAAATGATTAAAAAAAAAAATATGAAAGGAACAGTTTAAAAGTAAGATTAAAAAAGCAAAAAAATAATAAAGAAAAAAAAAAAAAAAAAAAAAACACCCCTGTCGCCCCCTGCTCTCGCGCTAAGGCGAACGCAAGCGGCGGTCTGTCGTCAAACGTAAACAGCAATTGCACCATGCATGTGAGGTATCACCGCGAAGGCCAGATCGAGTGCAGTAATTTTTCCAGTAGACCTCCTCTGTAAATCTAAAGTGGTAACCTGTAAAGGCTTTTGAAGGCTTTTAAACATGTATTTATTTTGTTGCCACTGCACGTTTGTGCGCAATTTTAAAGCATGTCATGTTTGGTATCCATGTACTCGGCCTAAGATCATCTTTTTTATTTCATCAAACATTTGGGCAATATAGCGTGTTTTAGTGCATTAAAATTAAAAAAAGTGTGTTTTTTCCCCAAAAAATGCGTTTGAAAAATCGCTGCGCAATTACTGTGTGAAAAAAAAAAAATGAAACACCCACCATTTTAATCTGTAGGGCATTTGCTTTAAAAAAATATATAATGTTTGGGGGTTCAAAGTAATTTTTTTGCAAAAAAAAAAAACTTTTTCATGTAAACAATAAGTGTCAGAAAGGGCTTTGTCTTCAAGTGGTTAGAAGAGTGGGTGATGTGTGACATAAGCTTCTAAATGTTGTGCATAAAATGCCAGGACAGTTCAAAACCCCCCCAAATGACCCCATTTTGGAAAGTAGACACCCCAAGCTATTTGCTGAGAGGCATGTCGAGTCCATGGAATATTTTATATTGCGACACAAGTTGCGGGAAAGAGACAAATTTTTTTTTTTTTTTTTTTTTTTTTGCACAAAGTTGTCACTAAATGATATATTGCTCAAACATGCCATGGAAATATGTGAAATTACACCCCAAAATACATTCTGCTGCTTCTCCTGAGTACGGGGATACCACATGTGTGAGACTTTTTGGGAGCCTAGCCGCGTACGGGACCCCGAAAACCAAGCACCGCCTTCAGGCTTTCTAAGGGCGTGAATTTTTGATTTCACTCTTCACTGCCTATCACAGTTTCGGAGGCCATGGAATGCCCAGGTGGCACAAAACCCCCCCAAATGACCCCATTTTGGAAAGTAGACACCCCAAGCTATTTGCTGAGAGGTATAGTGAGTATTTTGCAGACCTCACTTTTTGTCACAAAGTTTTGAAAATTGAAAAAAGAAAAAAAAAAATGTTTTTTCTTGTCTTTCTTCATTTTCAAAAACAAATGAGAGCTGCAAAATACTCACCATGCCTTTCAGCAAATAGCTTGGGGTGTCTACTTTCCAAAATGGGGTCATTTGGGGGGGTTTTGTGCCACCTGGGCATTCCATGGCCTCCGAAACTGTGATAGGCAGTAAAGAGTGAAATCAAAAATTTTCACCCTTAGAAATCCTGAAGGCAGTGATTGGTTTTCGGGGTCCAGTACGCGGCTAGGCTCCCAAAAAGTCCCACACATGTGGTATCCCCATACTCAGGAGAAGCAGCTAAATGTATTTTGGGGTGCAATTCCACATATGCCCATGGCCTGTGTGAGCAATATATCATTTAGTGACAACTTTATGAAAAAAAAAAAAAAAAAAAAGTGTCACTTTCCCGCAACTTGTGTCAAAATATAAAATATTCCATGGACTCAATATGCCTCTCAGCAAATAGCTTGGGGTGTCTACTTTCCAAAATGGGGTCATTTTGGGGGGTTTTGTGCCACCTGGGCATTCCATGGCCTCCGAAACTGTGATAGGCAGTGAAGAGTGAAAGCAAAAATTTACACCCTTAGAAATCCTGAAGGCGGTGATTGGTTTTCGGGGCCCCGTACGCGGCTAGGCTCCCAAAAAGTCCCACACATGTGGTATCCCCATACTCAGGAGAAGCAGCTAAATGTATTTTGGGGTGCAATTCCACATAGGCCCATGGCCTGTGTGAGCAATATATCATTTAGTGACGACTTTTTGTAAATATTTTTTTTTTTTTTGTCATTTTTCAATCACTTGGGACAAAAAAAATAAATATTCAATGGGTTCAACATGCCTCTCAGCAATTTCCTTGGGGTGTCTACTTTCCAAAATGGGGTCATTTGGGGGGGTTTTGTACTGCCCTGCCATTTTAGCACCTCAAGAAATGACATAGGCAGTCATAAACTAAAAGCTGTGTAAATTCCAGAAAATGTACCCTAGTTTGTAGACGCTATAACTTTTGCGCAAACCAATAAATATACGCTTATTGACATTTTTTTTACCAAAGACATGTGGCCGAATGCATTTTGGCCTAAATGTATGACTAAAATTTAGTTTATTGGATTTTTTTTATAACAAAAAGTAGAAAATATCATTTTTTTTCAAAATTTTCGGTCTTTTTCCGTTTATAGCGCAAAAAATAAAAACCGCAGAGGTGATCAAATACCATCAAAAGAAAGCTCTATTTGTGGGAAGAAAAGGACGCAAATTTCGTTTGGGTACAGCATTGCATGACCGCGCAATTAGCAGTTAAAGCGACGCAGTGCCAAATTGGAAAAAGACCTCTGGTCCTTAGGCAGCATAATGGTCCGGGGCTCAAGTGGTTAAAAAAATAAAATGTTATTTGAAAAAAAATTAGAAGAAAAGAGGTTTAACCTTAAACTACGTAGAGGGTTATTTACTGTAAGAGCGACAAGGATGTGGAATCCCCTTCCACAGGCAGTGGTCTCAGCAGGGACCATCGATAGTTTCAAAAAACTATTAGATAAGCACCTGAACGACCGCAACATACAGGGTATGTAATACACAAGGTAATACTGACATATAATCACACACATAGGTTGGACTTGATGGACTTGTGTCTTTTTTCAATCTCACCTATTATGTATTTATGTAAATATAAATCAGTGGAGTTGCATTGGCATATGAAGCAAAAATAAAGATTCATCAGAGCTTAACATCGATTCAGGTTATAATATCTCTTGACCTACTTTGTATAGGTCAAAACATCAGGTGAGCAGATTGTGATGAAGGTGTGGGAAAAATGTGGTGATTCACAGTGGAAGATTGAAGTGGAGCACAAGATTGAAAAAATATTTGGGACTGTGTTATAATTGCGGGACTTTTTTTCTTAATACAACATTTATAGATTTAAATGTGTATATGTATAAATTGCAGCGCTGTATCATGATCTTGGAAAAGAACGGCTTTTGGACTTGCATTCTCTCTATGCACCTGAATCTGCCTGGATAGGAGTCCTCAGGCTTGTTCAAGATAACTTTCATTAAAGTGGAGTTCCACCCATTTAAAAGTCAGCAGCTACAAAAAGTGTAGCTGCTGACTTTAAATAATCAGACACTCAACTGTCCCACGGTCCAGTACGGGTGGAGGAAGCCTCGCTCCTCTCCCCTTCCTCTCCGAGGCGCCAGTATTCTAACTGTGGGCGCCACATGCACGAGCCGCGCTGCTCGCTGTGAATGGCCGGGCAATCTTCTGGGACCTGTGACGTGTCCCAGAAGATTGCAGGGAGGGAGGGGGAGAGGTGATCTTCCATCTGGCGCCGCGGAGCCAGGGGAGGAAGTGGGAGCTGGGTGCCTCTAAAAACAGGGTACCTGCTCCTCCCCCCAAAAAAATTACATGTCAAATGTGGTTTGTCAGGGGGTCACCAACACTTAAAGTGGAAGTTCCATTTTTGGGTGGAACTTTGCTTTAAGTTCCTTTTGGTAGCCTGGTTACAAGAAAGATGTCAAAAACTATTTGGCCTTGTGCCTGACCTGTGCACGCCAGAAGACACCTTAATCTTCTACTCTGGAGTTACTGCAGCCACTCCTTGTCCCATAAAGATTATGTGGCTCAATTTCTATGGACTTTGTGGTCGATCCACCTCCTTTGAAAGAGATGACCACTATCTTTGTAGTTGTTGACTGTCTCACGAAGATGGCTCACTTTATTCTATGTAAAGGGGTACCCATTGCTGAACAAACTGCAGAGCTGACCATTCAAGAAGTCTTTAACCTATTTGGAATTCCTTATGAGTGTCTGAGTGCCGTTTACTTTGAGATTCTGGAAGAGATTTAGCTTAAGTGTTACAATTAATTTGTCTTCTGGTTTTTCATCCTCAATCTAATGGTCAGACCGAGAGGATCAATCAAACTCTGGAGCAATTCCTTGTTTTGTTATCTTCTGGATGACTGGGTGGACTATCTTCCAACAGCAGAATTCACTTATAATAATTCTAAACATAGCTCCACTACTCTTTTACAAAAGATTTTATCATTGGTCAGCCATCAATTGTACACATCGTAACCGTCTAGGCCAGGCTGACGCCTGGTGGCCGGGCAATCTTAATAACCGATCACAAAATAAGGAAACAGAAGAAACAAAAAAAAGAACAGGCTCTAGAAAAAGAAGAGAGAAAGAAACGAGAGAAAAAGAGGGGGGCCCAGGTATTCACAGCGCAGGGCTGTTAGAGTGACTAAAGAGCATTGTCAAACTGAGATGGCTGAGCAACGGCACATAGCTCCACTACTGAAAGCCTTTTTTCTTGAACACTGGTTATCATCCAGTTTTTATTCCTGATCCTACTATCTCAACTTTAATTCCTGCTGTTACCAACATAATACATTACACGACATTCAGGAGAAATTTATTGAAACTTTGATGGTGGCTCAAGAATATTGCAAAGAGGCTGCCAACAGACATCACAGATCAGACCTTTTCATTTGGGTGACAAAGTTTGGTTATCTACCAAGAATTTGAAGATACGTGTTCCATCTGCTAAGCTGGGCCAAAAGTTTGTGGGTCTATTTCAGATTTCAGCTCAACTCAATCCAGTCAATTTTCACTTAAAGTGATTGTAAATGATCACCTTGTAAAAACCCATTCAGTTTAAAATAGAAATGAAAGGCAAAACATTTTTGTATAGATATAAAAATTCATTATAAATACCTTTTTTCCCTTTTTTTTTATAAGTGATCACATTCTCTCTGTTCTCAGCTGGATAAGAGCTGGGGGGAGGAGAAGCAGCAGTACACTGTGCTTCCCAGTAAATGGCTGTGCAGCAGGGGCGTGTCAGGGCAAGTCTGATCATTGGAGGAGAGCACACTGAGTTCTCAGCATAGCTAGAGAACTGACCACAGTGTGCTCTCCTGCTTAGTGTGGTCAGTTTTTAATAGGAAAGCAGAAGGACTGACAGGAACACCAGGGAAAGGAAGCAAAACAGAGAGAACTGGATACTTTTTCATACAAGTACATGGTAGAGCAGGCACATATCAGGAATATGAAATGTTGGGGTAACAAACACTTCCTGACAGTATGATGATTCATTCTGTTTTCCACGTATCATTGCTCAACACTTTCTCTGGGAGAATTCTCCCATCCCCTCCACCTGTTGAGGTGCAAGGTCAGGAAGAAATTGTGGTTGAGAAAATTCTTGATTCCAGGATCTTTAGGAACAAATTACATTATCTTGTTCAATAGGAAGGATATGGGCCAGACGAAAATTCTAGGGAATGTGAGTAAAACGTTCATGTCCCTAGATTGATAAGAGAATTTTATCAGAGGTTTCCTCGCAAACCTGATTCTAAGATGTCCTTGGGCCATCCTGGAAGAAGGGGGGTACTGTCAAGATCTGGATCTGAATTCAGGACCTCTGTTTCTGACAATGTCCATAGCTCCCAACTGTCCCTGATTTGGAGGGTCTTTCCCTGATTTGGAACAAAGTCCCTCTGTCCCTCTGTCCTTCATTCTAGTCTGATCTACAGTGGGGACGGAAAGTATTCAGACCCCTTAATTTTTTCACTCTTTGTTATATTGCAGCCATTTGCTAAAATCATTTAAGTTCATTTTTTCCCTCATTAATGTACACACAGCACCCCATATTGACAGAAAAACACAGAATTGTTGACATTTTTGCAGATTTATTAAAAAAGAAAAACTGAAATATCACATGGTCCTAAGTATTCAGATCCTTTGCTCAGTATTTAGTAGAAGCACCCTTTTGATCTAATACAGCCATGAGTCTTTTTGGGTAGGATGCAACAAGTTTTTCACACCTGGATTTGGGGATCCTCTGCCATTCCTCTTTGCAGATCCTCTCCCGTTCTGTCTGGTTGGATGGTAAACGTTGGTGGACAGCCATTTTTAGGTCTCTCCAGAGATGCTCAATTGGGTTTAAGTCAGGGCTCTGGCTGGGCCATTCAAGAACAGTCACGGAGTTGTTGTGAAGCCACTCCTTCGTTATTTTAGCTGTGTGCTTAGGGTCATTGTCTTGTTGGATAGTAAACCTTCGGCGCAGTCTGAGGTCCTGAGCAGTCTGGAGAAGGTTTTTGTCCAGGATATCCCTGTACTTGGCCGCATTCATCTTTCCCTCAATTGCAACCAGTCGTCCTGTCCCTGCAGCTGAAAAACACCACCACAGCATGATGCTGCCACCACCATGCTTAACTGTTGGGACTGTATTGGACAGGTGATGAGCAGTGCCTGGTTTTCTCCACACATACCGCTTAGAATTAAGGCCAAAAAGTTCTATCTTGGTCTCATCAGACCAGAGAATCTTATTTCTCACCATCTTGGAGTCCTTCAGTTGTTTTTTAGCAAACTCCATGCGGGCTTTCATGTGTCTTGTACTGAGGAGAGGCTTCCGTCGGGCCTCTCTGCCATAAAGCCCCGACTGGTAGAGGGCCGCAGTGATGGTTGACTTACTACAAGTTTCTCCCATCTCCCGACTGCATCTTTGGAGTTCAGCCACAGTGATCTTTGGGTTCTTCTTTACCACTCTCACCAAGGCTCTTCTCCCCCGATAGCTCAGTTTGGCCAGACAGCCAGCTCTAGGAAGGGTTCTGGTCATCCCAAACGATTTCCATTTAAGGATTATGGAGGCCACTGTGCTCTTAGGAACCTTAAGTGCAGCAGAAATTTTTTTGTAACCTTGGCCAGATCTGTGCCTTGCCACAGTTCTGTCTCTGAGCTCTTCAGGCAGTTCCTTTTGACCTCATGATTCTCATTTGCTCTGACATGCACTGTGAGCTGTAAGTTCTTATATAGACAGGTGTGTGGTTTTCCTAATCAAGTCCAATCAGTATAATCAAAACACAGCTGTACTCAAATGAAGGTGTAAAACCATCTCAAGGATGATCAGAAGAAATGGACAGCACCTGAGTTAAATATATGAGTGTCACAGCAAAGGGTCTGAATACTTAGGACCATGTAATATTTCAGTTTTTCTTCCTTAATAAATCAGCAAAAATGTCAACAATTCTGTGTTTTTCTGTCAATATTGGGTGCTGTGTGTACATTAATGAGGAAAAAAAATGAACTTAAATGATTTTAGCAAATGGCTGCAATATAACAAAGAGTGAAAAATTTAAGGGGGTCCGAATACTTTCCGTCCCCACTGTGTATAGTTGAATATAAAATGTACTTTCAAAAAATGTTCCCCAGTGCTAAAACCTTCATCCAATTTCTGAAGTGCTGCAATTGTAAATCTCAAAAGCCAGTATAAAGGAATAGCAATGGTAAAAAAAAGACTTGTGGGTTTAACTAATCTTTTTTTTGTTGTATAATTCTCCTTTATGGGGTGTGGCAAGGGGTTTGTCCTATGCCTACATACTTTTGTTAGTAGGTGTCCCTCGTTCCCATCTCAAAAAGTTGGGAGGTATGAATATCTCATTCCTTATGCTCCAGCTGAATTCATTTTTTTATTACCGCTCGTTGCCTACCTTTGGCATATTCATCAACTACACTTCCGCCTAATCCCAACCTACTACCACTTGTTACCGACCTTTGGTTTATTTATCGACTACGCTTCTGCCTGATCCCAGTCTGCTACATCTGTTACAAGACCCTTGGTTGCTCACCTCCTGGTAGGGTGATCCTGAGTGCCATGGCCTGGCATTAGCACTCTGCGAAACCCATTTCCACCATCAGAAGTGCTGGTGAAAACCAGTTAGTGCTTAGACCCCATGCATAGGGTGAACACCCTCTATCTGCTAGGGGGATCTACTTGTGTACTTATCCTGCTGGTTAATGTGAACCTTTCCACTGCTATAGCTACTGGCCTCTGAGCCTGACCCCTGATAGTGACAGGAGGTAAAGGAAGGTTTTTGTTTACTTTATGAGGCTTGAGCATTACAAAGGAACTGGATTTGGTACTTATTTAGGCTGTCACTTGGGAGCCTTTAGTTGTATTTTAAAATAAAAGTATTTCTAAAAACTTTTTTGATAGACCAGGGAAAGGTTAAAATCCCACTCAGTTTTTTTCTTTTTCTGTCTGTGTTTGTGTCCCATTGATGAGATTTGCCTTCACTTCCTGTCCTGGAAACGCACCAGGGCATGAGAGGAAATCTCTGCAAAGCTGCTACTGTAACAGGTGTCACCATTTGAAGATTTACCCACAACTCTTGTTATGGTACAGCTCTATAATTTTGAATCTCCCATTACTTTCGGTCCCAGTGACAACAGTCACCAGAACATAACAGTGAATTTCCCCAGCTGATACATAGACAACAATGCAGAGCTGACAAACCTTTCCTACGCCTCCCAAACTTTAAAATAATTCCAGAAATACATACATCTTAAATCAAGACATTGGACTGATGTGAATAGTTCATTGTTCCCTGTACAACACTGAGAATATGTCAAAATAATATAAATATATAATAATAGTGTGAGCGACTATAGTGGAGACGACGTCATTTTATGACGAAACTCGCGTCGGGTGGACAGGATGTGCTGACGTCATCGCATTTGTGCTTCGCAAGGCGGCTGGCTACTTTTGCTGACTTTTAACTGTGTTTCCTGTAAGTGTGTTTTTTTACTTTTCTTTAATAAATGTTACTATCAGAATTACTGTACACTATGGAGAGTTCCCTCTTTCTCATTTTTGGGTGACACTTGATATCCATTCGTGAGCTCTGTTTGATCAAGTAATTGAGCCATCGGTTTGTCATTGTTCCTTTGCCTGACGCCATTGCAGTTGCTGTCCTGGATCTCTGTGGATAAAGGCCCCGGCAGGGTGTTTAGCCGCAAGCTCTTTTTGCTTGCCTTTTGGTAAGCGTGCATTTTATGTGGTGTTTGGCACATATTGGTGGTGGAAGATCACACACTTTCTTTGCTTCAATCAACATAATCATTTGTGTAGTATTATGTGATTCATGGACACTATTTGATATACTCGATGATACTTTTTCTATTTCATTTCTTTTTTTGTTTGCCAAATGTTCTTTTTTCTTTATCATTTTGATATTGCCGCTTTTTATAAATTTGTTGGAAAATGTTGAGACAGAATAGGGTGAAGTGCAGCACAACAAAACCAATTATCTATCTAGCTGATCTTTATACATTGACCTTGGTGTCTGGATCTCTGCTCAGACGTCACTGCCACAGATGGCAATAACACCTGCACAGCCTCTAACCCAACCGAGAATACTGTCTAACCAAAAGATCCCACTTTTGCATTGGGTCGTGAACCAGCGTTTGAATTCCTCCGTCAGGAATGTTGGGCGTACTTTCTAATGTCGCAGAAAATACAATGGATTCCCTAAGTGAAAAAATGTGTTGTGCTATCCTCTGACAGCCAAAGACCTAAATTCTTTATGATGTTGTTGCGCTGGAAATGTATGTATGGAATTCTGTCCATCTCCACTTGTCTCTCTCCTCTTCTGATGTGGATGCAGCTCCATACAGCAACAGGTGTCCTCTCTCCCTGGATGGGCTGGGATCGCTGTTCAGATTGCGTGTTTGTCTGCTGGCCCGGCTTCTGCTTAGAGCAGAGCTCCGGGCTTTTTGGATAGGTGAGTGGAATGTTGACAATTCTCATGTGAGACGCACAAGACGGCTGTACCGGCTGGAGGAAAATCCCAGCAATTCACAACTGAGCTTGATCTTAAATTGGATCTCCAGCCAAAACTTTTCTTGTAGAACCCCTATCAGTTTTTTTTTTTTTTTTTTAATTGCTGTCTGCGTCCTGTTAGGGAGCTTTCTCTTTTCTCTGAGTCCCATCAGGGAATGATGGATCAACATGGCTTTATACAATATTGGACAAATCTAAAATATTAAGCGATGATAATATTATTACCACATACCCCAAACACTAAAGTCATACAAAAACTCATTCAAATAAACAGAAATATAAATGTCTATGTTATAGAAAGAGTGGAAGGAGAGAGATGGGAGAGAGAGTCTGAAATCGTAAATGGCAGCCAGTCATTACTGAAGTATTAGGTAAAGTGATTGTAAATGATCACCTTGTAAAACAGTTTAAAATAGAATTGGAAGGCAAAACATTTTTGTATAGATATGAAAAAAAAAAACATTGTATATACCGTTTTTCCCTTTTTTTAAATAATTTATCATATTCCCTCTGTTCTCAGCTGCATAAGAGCTGGGGAAGGAGAAGCAGCAGCACACTGAGCTTGCTATTGAAAGGCTGTGCAGCGGGGCAAGTCAGGACAAGTCTGATCAATGGAGGAGAGCACACTGAGTACCCAGCATAGATAGAGAAATGACCATGGTGTGTTCTCCTGCTTAGTGTGGCCAGTTTTTAATAGGAAAGCAAGGGACTTGCAGGAACACCAGAGATTTCACACAAAGGAAGCAATACAAAGAGAACAGGATACTTTCTCATAAAAGTACTTGGTACAGCAGTCACATATCAGGAATATGAAGTGTTGAGTTAACAAACGCTTTAAGGAGAATTTATAATCTTATACATTTTCACTTTTTAAACTCTCTGTATAGTTTGATTTTATATATTTTATATTATAAATAAATCTTCTCATTACATTTTCAGGCTCTGCTTCCTGCTCTACAGGGCTACGCAATGGGCTCTCCTTCCTATTCTGCTCACCCTGCTTACTCTTACAATGAGGTTGATTTATTAAAGGAGTTCACGTAAAAATAGAAAAGATTCACTTTATTCATCCTCATGTTTAATTATTTCACCCATACATGATAAGATGATTGACGTAAAAGTGGAACTAAACTCTCTGAATAAACAATAACTTTTTTTTTTACATTTCTTCAGTTGCTTCCTGGTTTTTGGCCTAGGCCAAAATTATGTCATACATCCCAGGAGTCTTTATGGGCTTTTTTTTTCTTTCATGTGAAGGAGGGGCTTTCTCAGCTAAGCACACACTCCTGCCTGCATGCCTCAGCTAAGGGAAATGGATTCCAGAAAGTAAATGCTACATGATCATGCCCTTACTCAAGATAGCCACGGCTAAATTAATTTAATAGCCTTTTTTGGTTTGTGTTGCTCATATACAGTTAAAGTGATTGTAAAGGATCATTTTCTATTTTTTTTAAATAACAAACATATCATACTTACCTCCACTGTGCAGCTCGTTTTGAACAGAGTAGCCCCGAACATCGTCCTCTGGGGTCCCCCGGCGGCTCTCGTGGCTCCTCCCCGCATCAGATAACACCCTAGGAGAAGCGCTTCCCGAGGGGGTTACCTTGCGGGCACGCTCCTGAGTCCAGCGATTGCTTCCATAGACACGAATGCCAGACTCGGTCCAGTCCCGTGGCGCCCGTGTCCTTGGATTTGATTGACATAGGATGCATTAAGGTGAAAAAACATGAGGGTTTACAACCCCTTTAAGTTCCGCTTGAACATTCACTTTTTTGTAAACATTTTTATAAATATACCGTTAAATGCAAGTACCTGAATTTGACCTGATATCAGCCTCATGCAGTCCCAGTATGGCAGAGCTAGAGTGTGAGAGGAAGAAGCAGTACAAAGAGACAACCAGTGCTGACAAGAAGCATACTGATAGAAGTAGGGGGCAATTTGGCAGAGAGTTGAGGTTATTACTATGTCTTTCCTTTCACGGTCCAGTCACAAGCTAAGGTGGGTCCAGGCTGGCCTGGGCTTATAGTAAGTGGGTTAAATGATGCTGTCCATCAGACTGAGGGTATCTAGTGGTAAAAAAAAGTACCACAGGGGAAATCTCTGTAATTTAGGGAGAAAAAGGTATTTTCGTTATGAAATGGGCTTTTCAATTTTATCTTGTTATTTTTAGCCTGAGTTTATCTTAAAGTTATTTAAAATTCCGATTTTTTTTTCCTCCTTATAAATTATAAAACTGAATATTGTTTTTTTATTAATTGTGTTATTGAAGGGAAATAATTCGGAGGCCATCTGCAATGTAGGCAGCAGTATAATTAGTAAACGTTTATTCTGGACACTTCCTTGATCGTCTGGTGGGAAGTCGTTATGTAACATGGAGTGAACATGCTTTAACACTGCAGAGAAAACACAAAAAAATCCACCAGGAGTTCCCAGCTGCATCCTGCAGCCGTCTTCTTCGAATTGTTCCTATATTGTGTCTACATAAAACATCTTATTTGTATTTTAGAAGATTGTACTGCAGACTGTCAAGGGACACCACCAATGACACATGACACAGCTTATAACTTTAAAGTGTTTTTAGTGTTGAAATAATGCTATTATCTATTTAGGAATATGTTTATATACATATTTGACTCTCTGTTCTAATGATAATCAGTATTCGCTGCTATATTTATCAGACAGTTTGCAGTATGTAATAGCATATGATGCTTACTTAGTCCCATGCTCAGATTCACCCTATTGTCTCATTTGTGGGTAAGGTGTAAAACAATAAAAGGCTTCCTGTGATTGCCGGAGTTGGAGATCACAACATCATCAGCCTGCCTCTTTGCTAAAAACTTACAAGGCTTCTCCAAAATGGCGGAGATGCAGTAAGACCAACTCTCTTTATATCCGACAGCAGAAGGGAAGTGTCTGGTACTGCTGCTGTAACACAGCATCACGTACTGTATGTAGCACAAGATGCAACAATATGTTATAACATAAGCAGTAGCCAGTCTGTTTGCCAATTGCTTGGCCAAATTTGGACCAAACACATTATTCAAAGTACCAGGAAACCTGGGGTTCTGTTTCAGATTCTTACCATTTTCAGGGATAATAGGCAAACAACTGTTGTCAAAAAAGAGCAAGGGGAGCTGGGAACTGGGGGCCATTTATCAGAGAAAAAAAAAAAAGGCAAAAAAATTTTGTATGACAGAAAGAGGGTTAGAAGTTAGAAACAACAATAATAAATAGGCTATTGATGGCAAAATATGCATATACTGCAAAACAATATGA
This sequence comes from Lithobates clamitans, assembly GCA_037952925.1. Classification (NCBI taxonomy): domain Eukaryota; kingdom Metazoa; phylum Chordata; class Amphibia; order Anura; family Ranidae; genus Lithobates; species Lithobates clamitans. The sequence goes on along the minus strand of JBBGZY010000695.1, from coordinate 1,038,618 downwards.
AACAGGCTTTGAAAGCTGCACAAACATGGAGTTTTCACAGCAATCTCTCTGTAACTCAACCAGGGCAATGTGGCTGCATAAAATAGCTTTTATAAGACTCTATAACAACAGCCTAGCTGAGAATCACTACTTTTTTTTAAAAAAAAAGGTTATTTATTTTTACCCCACTGGAACTGGAGTACTCTGTTAGCAATCAGGGAGATATTCTCTAAAGCAGTTAGGTCTTCTGCAAAGGCTGAATGCTACCAGGCTCCTGCCTGGCAGCTTACACACTGGTCCTGACAGTGGAGAGCCTACCACCTGGCTGCAGATCATTTGCCCAACTAACTCTGCCTCATAAATTGTGGGCTTTCTGAGCTGTTGTGGGAGGGAAGCTGATGAATTTAAATTCCCTGGTCATGTCCAGGAACTCAGGGAGTTGTAGAAAATGGAGTTAAAAAGTGTCAGGGCTGGGCTGTCAGCCCTTCCTTCTCTGTGCTCAGGTTGCTCAGCTGTCGGTTAATTGCCAGAACTCATCATTCCACAGTGGCTCACCTGTTAATCATCTCCTGCTCGTCAGTCAAGCCCACAGCTAGCCCCTCCTGGCTATTTAAACTGCCTGTTTAATTTCATCAATTGCCTTCGCCTTGGTCAAACATATCTGGAGACTCTCTGCAGTGTTCCTATTGATGACTTGCCTGGCTGATGTCCCTTCTGGTTCCTGATCCTGTCTGCTGCCTCTGACTACGCTGATCTCTGGCTCCCCGATTTCCTGGCTTGTTCTGACTACCCGATTTGGCTACTGAACCCTGGCTATGTTTTGTCTACATTTACCAGTTGTACCATTTTTACCATTTTATTAAAAGGTGTGATTTTTACTGCATTTTCTGTCTCCGTCTGTTTCATGGTTCTTGACAAAAAGGCCTGTGACTGTATCTGAGCACTGCAATAGTCAGCTGAATTATGTTATATTACAAGGGTTTTATCACTGCTGGTTTTATCACTATTGGTGTGTCAGTGAGTTGTCAGATCTGGTTAGGGCAGGTCACAACTTCAGAATGGCAGGAGGACCGGGTGTTCCAGCAGCCCTCTAGCGAATTATTTTTAGAGCTGCTTCTAGCTTTGCACCTGTTTAGTAAACTGCAGTCTGTCTGATCTTTTGGCTGATTACCTATTATGTTATATACCTCCCAAAAGTCCTGATTTCTTCGGGGTTGTCCCAGTATTTGAGCTAAATCCAAGTGTCCCTCAGACTTTTACACACCAGTTGGTGGAACGCTTGATTCAGCACCCAACATATGTATCAGACCTCCTGCCATCATGTTGCATGCACTGGGAAAATCTGGAGGACAGTGGGTTCTAATCTGGATATCTGTAGAGGGCATGTGAGCATGGTGCAGCGTGGTGCGTCGGCAAACAGGAATCATACAGAAACCAAAGTAAATGACAACAGTGTATTCACAGGAAGTTCCAACAAGGTACAACCAGGCCCAGTGGGTAGACACAACCCTTCGGAGCCACTTACAGAATCGGTAGAAAATATTGTTTGTTTCAGAAGATGCCAAAAGTTTCTGCAGTGAGGAGTGGGAATGTGTTCTGGCCGTTCCACACCCAACTGGGAGTTTACTCCAAGAAGAGGATAGGTGTAGTTCTTTGGTTTTGGAATACAGCATTGTGTGGATTTACAGCACTGCATTAAATTCATGGACACAAATATTGGAGCACTTTACCTTGTTGGGGGAGTTGTAAACAATATTGTATTTGAAAGCTGTATTGATGGTATGCATATGATGTAATGTCTGAATGTTTGTGACATGTGGAAATTAAAAAGAAAAAAACATTGGTTAGGCTTTTTTGTTTTTAGGCTATAGCACTGCCGTTCACATTTGTTACACACTGTATAACATTGCAGCACTAAATGTACAAAATAGTAAAAAATAACAAATAATTAAAAAATTGTAAAAACTTATAAAAAAAACATTTAAAGGCTCATTTACTCTGCAGAGTAATCCAATCAGATCACTCTTTACAGAGTGTTAAACAGTTTTAACCCCCTAAATGCTGGTCTACCACAACGCAATTGCATGCAATGTGCATGGTTGTGATGCAGTTACAGTGAGGCCCCATTCAATTGAATGGGTTATGCTCAGTGGGTAGTAATGGCTGCCCAGCACAAAAGGGGTATAATTCCGGTTGTGGCATATGTACACCCCCGGTCGCTACCTTCCCAGGTAAATGGGGTAGCGGGGGGGGGTGGCAAAAGTGTGGGTCAGCCGTGGGATTTAACTGCCTCCCAACCTTATGAATGAATGAGCCCCCCCACAGCCACAAGTGAAAACAAGTCTTTGCAAACTCACCACACCAGTGCAGCCAATCACAATGGCTTGATTATTTTATTCCCCCACAGCCACAAGTGTGAATGAGCCCTTGCACACTTAACACACCAGTGCAGCCAATCACAGTGGCCCTGAGTACTGCCACACCAGTCACAGTATCACCCTAAAGCCTCAATCACATAGGGCATACTCTGTGGGAGGGCTATGTTTACCCACGCAGGGGTGCACAGGTGTTCCCTGCATCCCCGTTCTGGCAGTTCCATTCATGTCTGTTGGGGCACAGTGGCTGCATGGACACAACAGTTTCTCCCATTCTGACATCTGGGCAGGTGCAAGGCCCAAACACAGACAGATTGGGAGCAGCAGTTGTGTCCGTACAGGAGATGACTGTGTCCGCAGGAGATTGCTGGTACCTGATTTTGAAGTTCATCTTTGCCCACAGCCTTCTGGGACACATCACAGGTCCCAGAAGACTGCGGGACCATTTACAAAGCGCAGCAGGGCTTGCGTTTGTACAGTGTGATGTTCTTAGTTAAGATGCTGGCACTAGGGACCCAAAGCCCAGTGAAGAACGGGCTCAGGTGAGGACAGTGCTGAACCACTGGACAGGTAAGTGTCCTTATATTAAAAGTTGGCTGCAACAGAATTTGTAGCTGGTTGGCTCACTAATAGAGGTCGACCGATATGGGTTTTTCTCTGGCCGATGCCGATACCGATATTTAGAAATCGCGGTGGCCGATGGCCGATATACGATGCCGATTTTTTGGGGCCGATATATTAGGCCGATTTTTTTTTTTCCCCTTCATCTCATAAAATCTAACAGTTAGACCCCTTTAAAACTGGGGCGTTTTTTTAGGCACTTTTGGGCTAAAAATAGAGCCTGTAAAACGGCTCCCCTGCAGTCTCAGTGTGAAAGCCCAGAGTGCTTTCACACTAAAGCGATGCGCTGGCAGGATGTTAAAAAAAAGTCCTGCAAGCAACATCTTTAGAGCGGTGCATACCGCTCCTCCACCACTCCTGCCCATTGAAATGAATGCGCACCGCTGCCGAAGCGCCTGCAAAGCGTTTCAGCAGCAGCACTTCAGGGGCGCATTTAACCTCTTCCTTGGCCGCTAGCTGGGTTATAAGCGCCCCGCTAGCAGCCGAATAGCGCCGCTAAAATGACGGTAAATTGCTGCTAAAACTAACAGCGTTTTACCGTCAACGCATGCCCGCTCCAGTGTGGGAGCAGCCTTAAGTAATAGGTGATACAGAAAATTTTTTACATTTAAACATTTATTAAACAAAACAAACCTCCAATCAGTTCACTTGTATGTATAATTTAGATTAAAAAAAAACAAAACTATATCTTAAATATTAAATACACAAAAACCGGTATTCAAAACTTTTGGACGAAAAAAAATGGGCTAACTTTACTGCTTATTATTTTTTTTTTAATTTCATTAGTTTATTTTTTCAAAAAAAATTGCGTTTGAAAGACCGCTGCGCAAATACCGTGTGACATAAAATATTGCAACAACCGCTATTTTATTCCCTAGGGTCTCTGCTAAAAAAAATATATATAATGTTTGGGGGTTCTAAGTGATTTTCTAGGAGAAAATACAGGATTTTTACTTGTAAGCAACAAATGTCAGAAAAGATTTAGTCTTTAAATGGTTAAACTGAGAACTCCTCCACAGGAGTTCAGTCTATTGATAAAAAAGAACCTGAAACCATACAATGTTTCTTCTTATCAGATTTGGCAGGCTGCACAGGGAGGAGAGAATCCTCTCCACAGATAATGTCAGGCAACTTGCTTTGACTTCTATTACAGAAGTCATTTGCAAGTCCCGCTGAAGTTATAATCAGCTTTTTTTATCAGCACAATCAGCCGATGCCAAAAAAAAGCCAAATAACAAACAAAGGATGAAAAAAGAAAGATTAATTACAGTGCACTATAGCTACAAAGAATTTGGTCTAGTAAACTCCCACGTTAATTCACTAGGACTGTGAACCACAAACACGCAGTCACCCAAACTTCATCCCTATTTACCTGCAATAAGACGTAACAACAGGCAAAAAAGGTCAAAGTAGTACAATTGGAAATTGTTTCGGAAACACCGTACTTTAGAAATCTAAGTTGTCATTCGGGTAGTGGTTACATCTTCTTTGCTGTGGTAGTGGTGATATTTTTAAATACATAGCTGTTTTGCTGTCCATTTGATGCCTCTTTTTGCCTAAAATGGGACTTATTGGCACATTTATTGAAATATTTCTAGTATTTCTAGTGTTAGATATGTATTTAATAAGCACAGCACACTTTTTTATAATACATATTGGTTGGTTGAGCATTGTTTCACCTACACAACAGCTTTAGTTGGGGTGGTAGTGAGAAATTCAGAGCTTTTTGCTCTTTGTTTTATTGTTAATCTACACATCCCATGATGTATTACCAAAGCAAAAGAACAAGTATGAAGAATGTGAACATCATATCGAAAATGGTATTTACTGATCTGGGAATGCCAAAATGAGAAAGCATATCAAAATTGTATAAAGACTGCAATTTTGACTCAAAATATGTGCTCACTGAAAATAATGCTTCCACTTTAGGCCTCTTGCACATGATACTCCTGTTTGAGCATCTACTTTTTCAGACGTAATTTCAGGTGGGGTTTTTTTTGTACGTATTTGTGCGTATTTACACACATTTTCGCGTATATGCGTTTGCGAACTGTCACACAAATTTATTCTCACGCTCTCGTTCTGCGGAATATGCAAATAAAGATTTGCACACATTTGTGCGCACTTCCACATCTTTGCGCACATTTGCATGCATGAGGCATAAATTACTGACTTTAAACACCTAACCCCCAGAAATAATTGCCCCCTTAATGACCAGGCACTGTGTCGCTTTAACTGACAATTGCGCAGTCGTGCGACGCTGTACCCAAACAAAATTGAGGTCTTTTTTTCCCCACAATTAGAGCTTTCTTTTGGTGGTATTTGATCACCTCTGCGGTTTTTATTTTTTGTGCTATAAACAATAAAAGAGCGACAATTTTGAAAAAAAGCAATAATTTTCACATTTTGCTATAATGAATATCCCCCCAAAAAAATATAAAAAAAACAAACTTCGTCCTCAGTTTAGGCCGATATGTATTCTACATATTTTTGGTAAAAAAACCCGCAATAAGCGTATATTATTTGGTTTGAGCAAAAGTTATAGCCTCTACAAAATAGGGGATATATTTATGGCATTTTTATTATATTTTTTTTTTTTTACTAGTAATGGCGTTGATATGTGATTTTTATTGGGACTGCGACATTGTGGCGGACAGATCGGACACTTTTGACACTTTTTTGGGACCACTGACATTTATACAGCGATCAGAGCTAAAAATAGCAAATGATTACTGTATAAATGTCATTGGTAGGGAAGGGGTTAACACTAGGGGGCGATCAAGGGGTTAAATGTGTTCCCTAGGGAGTGATTCTAACTGTGGGGGGATGGGACTGCCCAGAGGAGGAGACCGATTGCTGTTCATACTTAGTGTGAACAACAGATCCGTCTCCTCTCCTCTGACAAAACAGAGATCTGTCTGTTTACATTGATAGATATCCGTTCTGTCTCTCACAGGAGCGATCGCGGGTGTCCGGCGGACATCGCGGGCGCCGGGCATGCTCATTGGCTCTGTCGCCGCCCCCTAGTGGTCTTAAAGCGGCCGACGTACAGCTACGGCGATTTGCCCAGGAGAGCCAACCTGCCACAGTGTAACTGCGGCGGCTGGTCCTCTAGTGGGTAAAATGCAGATTTTTCTATTTTTACTGAACAATGCACAGCATTTGTTACCGCGCCTGTGTGCATAGGCACTTTACAATTAATGGGCTGTATTTTAGCTTTTTTTTTCTGTTACTGAAAGCCTTGATGAGCAGAGATCTAGTGCACTAGGTTTACAACACTGAAAAATATCATACTTTTACTTATATACTGTATCAGCGAAGGCTATTATAGCTATTCCGTGAAAAAAATATGGTCTTCCTTTTTTAGGCATGGGTGATTTTGGACATTTTTGCGTAAATTTTGTTTTAGGTAAAAAATCATTTTTTAGCCTGTTCCAAAAAAAATTATTTGAGTCAGTGGAGAAGGTGACATATTGGTGCTGTTTTTGGACGCTTTAAATAATGTTAAGCCTAGGTTCACACTGACTACGGGAATGAAATCGTGCGAGTTCAGCATGACAGTGCCAACTTCGGGGGCGATTTCAGAGACATCTGTGCGGGTTTCTGTACAGATGTCAATGCAAAGTGCACCCCGAAATCGCCAATAGTACAGAAACTACTTTTGTGTATCGCTGCGGCACTGCAAATGCGGCACCGCACTGATTCAGGCGCTGCCATTACCAGCAATTGCCGCCGACCAAATCGCATCAATGTGAACCAGGGCTTAATGGTGGAGTTTTTTTATTTGTGGTCTGAGTGTTTGTTCTTTTTTGTTGTGCATTTAGTTAATTAAAAAAAAAAGTTTAGACTATAGAAAAAACAAGTGAAAATAGCAACTTTTGCACTTTTAATGGTGGGGGCATAAAATTATTTTATTTCTTTATTATTATCTTTATTATTGCCTTTATTAAAATTAATGAATGGACTTTGTACTTAAAATTCAATCTGTGCAATTAGAATTTTTATCTATACACTGGGGGGGGGAGAACCTCTGGGGGAATCTAGGATGGAAAAGGACCTGGGGGTCCTAGTAGATGATCAGCAATGGCATGCAATGCCAAGCTGCTGCTTACAAAGCAAACAGAATATTGGCATGCATTAAAAAGGGGATCAATTCCAGAGATAAAACGATAATTCTCCCGCTCTACAAGACTCTGGTCCGGCCGCACCTGGAGTATGCTGTCCAGTTCTGGGCACCAGTCCTCAGGAAGGATGTACTGGAAATGGAGCGAGTACAAAGAAGGGCAACAAAGCTAATAAAGGGTCTGGAGGATCTTCGTTATGAGGAAAGGTTGCGAGCACTGAACTTATTCTCTCTGGAGAAGAGACGCTTGAGAGGGGATATGATTTCAATTTACAAATACTGTACTGGTGACCCCAAAATTGGGATAAAACTTTTTCGCAGAAGGGAGTTTAATAAGACACGTGGCCACTCATTAAAATTAGAAGAATAGAGGTTTAACCTTAAACTACGTAGAGGGTTCTTTACTGTAAGAGCGGCAAGGATGTGGAATTCCCTTCCACAGGTGGTGGTCTCATCGGGGGGAATCGATAGTTTCAAGAAACTATTAGATAAGCACCTGAACGACCGCAACATACAGGGATATACAATGTAATACTGACATATAATCACACACATGGGTTGGACTTGATGGACGTGTGTCTTTTTTCAACCACACCTACTATGTAAATGTAAATCATTAGACTTTGATCCGAACCTTATTATGGACTTCTTTATCAATAGTCTGGAATATAAACACAGACCATTTGTTAGACTCTCATAATGTTAAAGTGTTGTTAAAACAAAAACCAAAAATGTATTACATTGCAGCTTTACCAATCCTTTATTGTGGTGGCTGCATTTGTTTTCTTTTTTTTCCCTTAATTTTCACCTGATGATCCAGCAAGTAACACACTTCCAGTCTTAGTTTCCATTCACTCCTGAGCATTTTGTACCTTGAAGCTTCAGACTCCAAAACTCTCATCCTACATCGCATGTATTTCAGTAGTTGCTGTTCACATATGAATGCTCAGATGCCTGTAGCTCAAAGCCTCCAAAAGCTACATGAACTACTTTTATGGGAGATTTGGATGTTTTTGGCCTCATTGACTTCAATGAAAATGCTTGAATCAAGCCTTTGTGAGCATTTTTTGCAGACATATTTCAGGCGTTTTTGTAGCCTTGTAAGAACTGGTCTCCCCTTAATGCGTTCCATTGGCTAAAACAAAAATGCCTGAAGCTACGCATGTGAAATGCCTGAAAATTGCTCTGCTCAAGTGTGAATGCAGCCATAGGCCTCTTTCACACAGGCGGCTGTTCTGCCGCTGTTAAATGCATGTTTTGTTATTTGGAAATTCAAAGACTCCAGGCACAGCGATCACTTGCAGGTGTACATTGGGATTAGCTGCATTTACTTGCGTTTTCATGCGGCTGCGTTTAGCTGCAGTGAAACATTCTTGCCATTTCTGATGTGCTTCCTGTTGTTTCTCTTTCCTTGTTGCCGCTGCTATCCGCAGGAGAAATAGTACACTGCGATTACCTGCGGTTATGTGCAGATAGCTGCACTAAATCAGTCCTGGGTGCAGTTAAGTAAATTTTTTCTAACCGCACAAAACCATGTAACGAAACCGTCGCTAAACGCAGTTTGTGAATGGGGCCATAGGAAAGCATTGTGTGAGTTTAGGTGCGGTAGATAACTTCATCTATCCAGCTAAAAGCTGAATTCTATCCACCCGTGTGAAAAGGGCTTTATGCCCCGTACACATGATCGGATTTTCTGATGGAAAATGTTCGACGGGAGCTTGTTGTTGGAAATTTCGACCGTGTGTAGGCTCCATCGGACATTTTCCATCCGAATTTCCGCCACACAAGATTTGAGAGCTGGTTCTCAAATTTTTCGACAAAATCCGTTGTTGTAAATTCCGATCGTGTACACAATTCCGACGCACAAAGTTCCACGTATGCTCGGAACCAAGCAGAAGAGCCGCACTGGCTATTGAACTTCATTTTTCTCAGCTCGTCGTACGTGTTGTAAGTCACCGCGTTCTTGACGATCGGAATTTCCGACAAGATTTGTGTGAACGTGTGTATGCAAGACAAGTTTGAGCCAACATCCGTCGGGAAAAAAACATGGATTTTGTTGTCTGAATGTCCGATCGTATGTACGCGGCATTAGAGTGGCACCACTCTGGATGGAGGAGCAATAGAGACAATTTTGGATAGCAGCATTGCCAGTTTGGGAACAGGGTAGTGTTAAATGCGCTAGGAAAATTTATATAGACCTGACTAACAAATTAAAAGTGATATTAAAGGCAAGTTTTTTCTTGAAAAAAAAAAAACATGTTATATTTACCTGCTATGTGCAGTGGATTTGCACAGAGCAGCCCCAATCTTCCTCTTCTCTGGTTCCCCGCCAGCACGCCTGGCCCCTCCCTCCTGCCCCCAGAGGAAACAGCTTGCTATGTTGGCACCCGAGCCACTGCTCTGCATTTTTATTCAGCATTAACAGCAACAGTAGCTGCAGCCGCTCCCACAGCTGTCAATCAAAGTCAGTGAACCAATGAGGAGAGAGGGGGAGGGGCCTAGCCAGAGCTTGATGTCTGAATGGACACATGGAGCTGCTTCTCGGCTCGGGTGCCCCCATAGCAAGCTGCTTGCTGCAGGGGCACTTAACAGGAGGGACAAGCCAGGAGTACAAAAGAGGGACCCGAAAAGGGGAGGATTTGGTCAAAATCACTGCACAGAGCGGGTAAGTATAACATGTTTGTTATTTTTAAAAACAGACTTTAGTATCACTTTAAGTACAGGAGGACAGTATAATATAAAAATTGTTTTCAAAAACTGTTACAATGGTTACTGAAAATTCATGAAAGTATACCTTTAATTTCATCAGAACTTCAAACATACTATTGTAAGGGGTTGAAAGTCCGCCCAGAAAATAAAGACATTCGTTTTGTCTCGCAGATGTATCCAACAGCCCAGTTGCTGCATGAAAGCTTTATTTTGTCTCCGAAACGGCTCCCGAAACAACATTTGGATAATATATTCCCCATACAGCGATCTAAGTCCCTGGACGTTGCTTGTGAGTGAAATCGCTACATTGTCATGTTCTGTTCAGCGTGTCATGGGTCACCTGACATACGTGTGGGATACGGATAACTCCTGCGTGAGCAAATCGAAGAACGGCCGCCAAATAACACATTTCCGAGAAATCAAACCTGGAATCTTCCGACACATTAACATTAAAAAAATGTGGCCTGCTCATTGACAATTCAGATTCCATTTATAATCGTCCATTTAGAAAAATCACACGATAGCTCCAGTCCAATTACTCATTAGTGATATGACATAAAACACTTCAGTAAGCCTACATTTTGTATGATATAAGACTCTGTTCTTTCTTTATAAGCATTTTCCTACAGCTTCCATCTCAGGCTGGCAAATTTGGGGCTACATACACTCCCCTCTTACTATATCCTTGAGGCCCTCAGGCAATTTATAAGGGATGTGGTATTTTTTATTTTGGTTTACAAATTTTTAAACTGATTTTTTTTCATTATTGACATAAAAAAAATACAAATGAAATGTTCAATCCAGTAAGCACCCATGACTCTCAGTTTGCAAAGTATGCTGGGTGGTCTAACAAGCAAGCCCAACTCTTTTCTTCATGCTTGTTGGCATCCTATGTAGAACTGACTAAGGCAGGTGGTCTTGCTTCTGCTGGAAAAAAGGAAGGAGTGTTTTCCACCAAGTAATTCTGGTGTTTTTTCAAACTGATCTCCCCAAACTTCAGAGCTATTTTGTAACACTTTGGTTTATGAACTTGAATAAGAACTGATGTTCTGCTCGGAACATGCCATCTGCTGGCTGCAGTGATAAATATGAAACATCTATTTGGATTATTTAAAATTTAGCTGATTTTTACCCTAAATTGGTTAAATAATATAATGTAAAACTATTTTGTATTTCTGAAATTAAAGCCGAACTCCAGGCAATATATAGTAAGGAAAAGTCCAAAATGTTACAGTTGTCACCAGCAAAGGAGGTGAGGGAAAATCTTCCATTGAGGACACCTGTTCCAATGATAAAAGTGTTATCAAAGTGTTATGGAATTTTTCCTAAAGGCATTGTACACTTTCAAATCTTTTTGTTGCTTTAACCACTTTAATATACTGTGGCAGGGTATCCGCGCACCGGGGTAGGGAGCGTGCTTTTTCGTGTGAGCCAAATTTAAGCTAAAGTCTTGTGGTCTTTGTCTGCCATTGTGGTTGTTTAACATCATCAGAAACTGCTCAGAATATTGCTTTCAATCAAACATACCTGGCAGACTGGCAAGGGGATCAGCAAGGCACAACTAACGTACAGCACTACTGAGCAGGAAGCAGTTACCCCCCTCCTCCCACTTGTAGCCCCTACATACACACATTGGAGCACCCCTGTACATTTTAAATTTGAAAAAATATATATTCATGCCATTTTATTTCCAGCGGTCTTTAGTTTGGCCTCCTTATGTCACGTCTTCATTCACTTCTTTCTCTTGCAGTGGGCAGGTCTGAGTTAGAAAGGTCTGACTGAGAGTCATGGGTGCTCACTGGATTGAACACTTTATTTGTATTTTTTATGCTGCAGAGACTGGGCCTTAACGAGAAATTTCTGGAAGGGACAGCACCAGAGAAGGTGTGAGTTTTGCTGTAGGAGCTTCTTTTTATTTTATTTGTTTTAATAAATGAGACTACCTAAATTTACTGTCTTTTTATTGATTTTTAATTGTTAATGTACATAAACACTGAAGGCATAATTTACAGAGCATTGGTCAGAAGATCTTGATCGAATCCCACAGGTAAAAATCGTGATGTCCATGGACGCTAGGTGGTAAGAAATTTGTGTAATTTGTTCTTATGTTTAGCCTTTATTTTGTCATGTAAAAGGACTAATTTAATCCTGGATTTGTTCTCCCCCAAGGAAAGGGTGGGTGTTGGGCTAAAAAGGCAACAGGGGAGTCTACTAATTTGGAAATCATCTGGAACACCTCTTTTCAGAACTTGTGTACTACAGGACAGGTCTACCACACCCAAAAATACTGAGTGGAGTAGCCTCGGACATAGTGGGTAATTCTAGTTGGAACCAGGTACCATCTTGTCATGACCTTAAAGTTAGTTTCAACACATTAGTTGAACAATGATTATTTGTCAATCATATTTGGCACCGGTCATGTGTGTCCAAGTCTGGACTAAGATTTTTGACTAAGAAGGGACTTATTGGGTTGAGGATATTGTTTTGGAGAATGTGCCTAATTTGTGCATAATGAAGCGTTTGCATTGTGATAGTTCCTTCTTTTGTTGTAAGAGTGAAAAAGCCTTAACCCCGTCCTTAGTGAGTTACCGGAGTAATGTTCCAGGTGATCCATTCTTTAAAGATCCAAGGGGTAGAGAGGCCTAGAAGGAACACAGGGTTCTTAGTAAAAGCCATGATGGAGTTGTGGGGGGATTGGAGGTTGGTGGAGTACTTAACTGTGTCTCAAACTTGTAGGGTAAGTTTCATAATAGGGTTGAAGAAATGGTGGCCCTCTAAAATAAAGGCAAAAAAGGTTGTGGACTCTGATGGGGTCACAGTCCACAGATTCAAGGGCCATCCAAATGGGGGTTTTGGATTTAGCATGAAATGTAGGCATTTGGGCAAGTTGGGCTGCTTTAAAATATTTCTGAGGATGCAGTAGACTGAGACCATCTAACTCCTAGTAAGAGTCAACCCACTCAGACAACTTCACATGAAGGAAGTAATTTGGCATTGTAGAGAGTGGAATATAGAAGAGGGAACTGACACTAGTAAAAACCCTAAAGTAATATAGTTTCTTGTGGAGGTATGTCATTTTGATGGCTGCCACCCTATCAAGCAAAGATATTGGATACTTATTCCATTCTGTCAGAAGAGATTTATGTTTTCGGATCAACAGGAGATTTTTACCTTATACTGTTTGTCGTAAGCCATGGTCAAGTGGATAATATGGATAGGGGCTATTACTGCGCTAGCTCAATTAGTGAAGAAAAATGAACAGCTGTGAACCATACATTGATGAATAAAACACATCAATTTTAATGCCCTGTACACACGGTCGGACATTGATCAGACATTCCGACAACAAAATCCATGGATTTTTTCCAACGGATGTTGGCTCAAACTTGTCTTGCATACACATGGTCACACAAAGTCGTCGGAAAATCCGATCATTCTGAACGCGGTTACGTAAAACACGTACGTCGGGACTATAAACGGGGCAGCAGGCAAATAGATTTCATCTCTTTATTTATTCTGAGCATGCGTGGCACTTTGTGCGTGGGATTTGTGTACACACGATCGGAAATTCCGACAACGGATTTTGTTGTCGGAAAATTTTATAGCCTGCTCTCATACTTTGTATGTCAGAAAATCCGATGGAAAAAGTCCGATGGAGCCCACACACGGTCGGAAATTCCGACAACACGCTCCAATCGCACATTTTCCGTCGGAAAATCCGACTGTGTGTATGGGGCATAAGAGTGTCCAAGTTTCAATGTGAATGATGTGAGCTTAATAAACAAGTGAAAATATATACACTATCTCAGAGTATATCCCAAAGAGGATTTTGAGTGGAAAACCTGTGGAACACGAATGATAATAAAGTCCTTCAGTGTCCAAACAAAAATAAAAAAATTACAAATCTATATGTGTTTGATTGAATAAGATTAACATCCACCCGTGCAAAAAGAAGATAGATAGAGTCCATCCACAAATGAACCGAATCTTCAGATGCTTGATAAAATTAGACCTGTGTTGAATCCACCACTGCAATAGAAAGAGTCACTTCTTACCAAATGTCCGTGATCCCCCGTTACAGAGGATCAGGGAAAGACTGTAGTGTAGACACAGCCTATCTCCCAAGCACTCCTGCTTCCTGTTCTTCACATCGCATCACTGGCATTCAAGCCCATGAGTGGGTGCACATAGCATGTAAAAGATATAAATGATCCGAAACCTTAGATTTATTTGAATAAATTAAATTAAAACAAAATATTGCACTTACGTATTGCTGTTTGTATTTCCAGAAGAACGGGTTTGTCTGATTGTGCGCTGGCCGGCACATCAGACTTCAGGCTTTGATTGTTGCAATATTTGTAAGTGCGATACTTTGTTTCAGACTTTGTATCGGGCTATCCTCGCTTGATTGACTTGTTGTCGCTGACGTTCGTGTCCACTATTTCCGGTAAGAGTGTATACCCCTTATCTCGGGTGGAGGACGCATTATCCCTGATGCTCTACATGCCTGCTGAGGCCTTTGTACCCCACTTCTGAGCAACAACTTTTTGTGGTGAACTCCATATATGTTTACCATAGGATTGTTTCACCTTTGGGACCTTCTCACCTGTGTTTCTACTCATTATATACATGTCCTGTATTATATTCATTATATTTGAGATTGATTTTTATCACAAAGTTTTTATTATTTACATACAATACTTGATATATTGTTCAATGTTTATTGTTTTATATTTTTAGCACTACATTTTTCACTGATCTTTTGCATTGAAATGATGGTTAAGTGGCTACCTAGCTAAGGGAGAGAAGTTGTTTGCCACTGAAAATTAAAGTTTTGATAAATCTGGGAGAAGGATGCTTGCAGAAGGATAAGATAAAATGCCTTTAATATATTTTCATTGACCTGTAGGTCTGAGATTTGTGCATATTTAGATAAGGTGGAAATTATATATGGGAGAGAAATGTGTGGGTCAGTTACGTACATAATAATGTCATTATCATTATTATTTATTATTATACAGGATTAGTATAGCGCCTACAGTTTAGGCAGTGCGTTACAACATAAGGGCAGACAGTACAATTACAATACAATGCGATACAGTAGGAATCAGTGGGCCCTGCTCATTAGAACTTACAATCTAAGAGATGGTCATCAGCGAACAGGCTAAGTTTGTTGTGGGTAGCAGTGCTTTATTTAAATTTAAAGTGATATATGCAGAGAGAGCAAGGCCACAAACATTTTTAGAAAAATTGGCAACTCTGGCTGAATACGATTGTGCCTCTAGGTCCTTGAGTATCTTGCAAGCAATATTAATGGGGATTGGGGGAAGTGAGGGGTATGGAATGTGTGTGTTAGGGCATGTAAATGTACTTTTCAAGTGTCAAGTTATCCATATTTTATATTATTACTGCATATGTATGACAAAAACTGTTCTATTGTATTGTTGTGTTATAGCTAATATGCAAAGTTAAAAAAAAAAAAAGTGTAAAATGTATATAATGTTTTTTTTTTCAAATACAACCTGGAATTCCGCTATAATGAACAAATGTGGCTGCCCCTACCTATAACCCCGAATGAGCCAATGTATTGATTGGATTATTCTGTCCTGCTCTAACAATGACCCACATAATGAACTCAAGACTCACTGACACACCTTGTGCATTTTATAGGGCTTTAATAAAACACAACAGAAAGCCCCAGAGGAAGTAAAATGGTTAAAACAATTGCAGCAGTAATATAACCCAGTAACAGGGGCAATAAACACAAAGGCAGTATAAATATGAAACTAGACAGGTGTATACACAGGCATGCAGAGAGACAATAAATGTACATGACTACAATATGAACAATTACAATTACTACAATGCCTAAGTACGGGCTAAACTATTGGCCAGTAGTAATAATCCCAGTCTTCCTGGTATTGGGGCCTTCAATAATTGGGGTGGAGCACTCTTTAGCAGGGTCTTTTGTAATCCTAAGTATAACTTTGGCTGCTCCCAAAGAAATGGTTTAAGGCAATCCCAACTGGGCAGAATTATCCCACTGAACAGTCAAACATGGAAAGTCAATGTCCAAGAGATCTCACACTGCTGAAGTTTTTCTCTGACTAGTGTCCTGCAACAATTCTGTTCCGTCCCCTCCCTGAAGGTCAGGTACAGCCACAGACTTTCACTTGAACACAGTTGCAGTCCCTCACTGGATTAGCTATAGTCTTTCACTGGATTGGCCACAGGCTCTCTCCAGATCCCAGCACAAGGCATGCAGGTCCCCAGCACAGGCTTTCAGTGGAAAAAGCCAACCACACAGACAGCCCAGCACAGATTACATTCGCAGAAAAACAGTCTCCCAGCAGTCTTTGCACACAGGCTCCCTGCAAACTGAAGGCTCCTCCAGCCTCTGAGAACACAGCGGGCACCACCCAGTTCTCACTGGCAGCAATCTGTGTTGTCTCTCTGCAGTACCTGCATGAGTGAACTGAGCAGCAGCTGTCTTGTCCTTTTCTGTAAGAATCTCACCAAGTTTAGGATTTATCTCTGAATCAAGCACCCCTGTTGTCCCCCAGGGTCCTCTGGGAGATGTAGTCCTCACTCTATCCAGGGCTGTGTCTTTCTCAAGGACTACTCTCCTAAGCAAACCCTGTCAGTCTCTGAGTTTGGTAGGCAGGGCTTTAACCACTGCGCTGTCCAGTGACAGTCCTCTCTCTAGGCTCCCCTCATAGAGCAACACAGTCCCATTGTGGCAGGTGAGAGGAAACAAAACTTGGTGGTCCCACTCTGAAGCCCGATTCGAGTGGCAGCTGCCCCTTATAGGTGGGACTTAATATATACTTGCAACACTGCTCTGATTTAAGCAGGATACAAAGTTCAGGCAAGATGGTATTTGGTGCTAGATGGTATTTGGTTTCACAAATTTACCCACGTTCATTGGCGTCCTGCTTCAGAGGTTGTGGCCAGATAGGCACTACTTTACACATATGGTGGACTTGTGCTAAAGTTCACCACTTTTTAATGAGACTCCATTCTTTTATTTACTCGGTAACTATGGTAAATATTACCAAGGACGTGAGCATAGCCCTGTTGAATAAGTCGGTTGAGAATGTCCCAAGGCACACACAGACATTAATCTACTTTATGTTTTTAGCAGCTAAAATCGTTATCGCTTCGGCATGGAAAAGGCCGGTTATAGATCTTGCCTTATTGAAACACAAACTTACCTGGATCATCCTGAACGATAGGATTATGAGTGTCTTACAGGACAAGCAATCGCGCTTTGAAAAAAAAAGGTCCCCCTGGCTTACTAACTTGCAGATACCGGACACGCGGAATTGATCCCCAGGCTTGAGAAAGCAAGACCTCCCTGGCGGAACCACTTTCTTCCTTCTCTTTTTCTTCTTTTAGACCTACTATACTTTCTTCTATACTCCCTCAGTAACTCTCCTCTCTATGATTTCTCAAAGTTTTTTTTTATATGTATATGACCCTCGTGGTATTGATAGAGGGGTCCTTGGACCCAAATACATGGTCAAGATGTTTGGACCTGACCCTGGGAGGGTACTGATTATAATATTATAATATTGTTGTTATATATAATTTTCATTGATGCTCAGGTTTTACGATGTTCTAGGTTTTGAGGGCTCTTATGTCTTTTACTTGGAGGGGCGCTGTTTTCCTTCCAATCAGGGTCCTTCACGTCATAGAACTGCTGCTAGTCGGCCCACTATCACTACCTAGACCTTTCATCAAACTATCGAGCAGTCCAACTTTGTTGCTTGTTGCCTTATATGAGCTCATACTGCTGTGTATGTTACCTTAGCAAATTACTGTTGTTGCTTTATTTTGTATTCTTCTTACATCCTGAAAAGAAAAACTTAATAAAAACGATTGAAACAGAAATACAGTGGGGATGGAAAGTATTCAGACCCCCTTAAATTTTTCACTCTTTGTTATATTGCAGCCATTTGCTAAAATTATTAAAGTTCATTTTTTTTCCTCATTAATGTACACACAGCACCCCATATTGACAGAAAAACACAGAATTGTTGACATTTTTATCCCTGTACTTGGCCGCATTCATCTTTCCCTCGATTGCAACCAGTCGTGAGGTCCCTGCAGCTGAAAAACACTCCCACAGCATGATGCTGCCACCACCATGCTTTACTGTTGGGACTGTATTGGACAGGTGATGAGCAGTGCCTGGTTTTCTCCACACATACCGCTTAGAATTAAGGCCAAAAAGTTCTATCTTGGTCTCATCAGACCAGAGAATCTTATTTCTCACCATCTTGGAGTCCTTCAGGTGTTTTTAAGCAAACTCCATGCAGGCTTTCATGTGTCTTGCACTGAGGAGAGGCTTCCGTCAGGCCACTCTGCCATAAAGCCCCGACTGGTGGAGGGCTGCAGTGATGGTTGACTTTCTACAACTTTCTTCCATCTTTTGACTGCATCTCTGGAGCTCAGCCACAGTGATCTTTGGGTTCTTCTTTATCTCTCTCACCAAGACTCTTCTCACCCAATAGCTCAGTTTGGCCAGACGGCAGGCTCTATGAAGGGTTCTGGTTGTCCCAAAGATCTTCCATTTAAGGATTATGGAGGCCACTGTGCTCTTAGGAACCTTAGGTGCAGCAGAATTTTTTTGTAACCTTGGCCAGATCTGTGCCTTGCCACAATTCTGTCTCTGAGCTCTTCAGGCAGTTCCTTTGACCTCATGATTCTCATTTGCTCTGACATGCACTATGAGCTGTAAGGTTTTATATAGACAAGTGTGTGGCTTTCCTAATCAAGTCCACTCAGTATAATCAAACACAGCTGGACTCAAATGAAGGTGTAGAACCATCTCAAGGATGATCAGAAAAAATGGACAGCACCTGAGTTAAATATATGAGTGTCACAGCAAAGGGTCTGAATACTTAGGACCATGTGATATTTCAGTTTTTCTTTTTTAATAAATCTGCAAAAATGTCAACAATCTGGGGGCCCCCTTATTAAAGGGGGCTCCCGGATTCCGATAAGCCCTCCGCCCGCAGACCCCGACAACCAACGGCCAGGGTTGTCGGGAAGAGGCCCTTGTCCTTATCAACATGGGGACAAGGTGCTTTGGGGTGGGGGGGCCCGCAGGGTGCTCCCCCAAGGCACCCACCCCCCCATATTGAGGGCATGGGACCTGGTACGGCTCAGGAGGGGGGGCGCTCGCTCGTCCCCACCCCCTTTCCTGGCCGGCCGGTCTGCATGCTCGGATAAGGGTCTGGTATGGATTTTGGGGGGGACCCCACGCCGATTTTTTGGCGTAGGGGGTTCCCCTTACAATCCATACCAGACCTAAGGGCCTGGTATGCCCCTGGAGGGGAACCCACGCCGTTTTTTTCATTTAAAATTTGGCGCGGCGTTCCCCCTAACGATTCATACCAGATAGCTGTCAGCACTGCCTGTCACTCATCGCAAAAGGAAAAAAGTTTTCCTTTCCCGATGAGTGAGCCAGTGCGACATGCACAGTACCCTGTCGCCAAGAACCAGCGCGATGGTATCGCGCTGGAAACACAATCTCGCGGTCAGGTACTGTACCCTTTCCCATACCAAATCTTGTGTGTCTATTTTCCTGAACAAGGTACCTGTAATCCACATTGGGAATTATATATTATGTACAAGAGTTGGGGAATCCAATACATCCTAATTAGATTACACAGAATATATATAATAAAGATAAAAAAACAAGTCAGATTGTTCTCAAATCTGACTTTTTTGGACTAATGTTTTTTTCTATATTTAATTAGGTTACTTTTTGTGACATACCACAAACTCCCAAAATTGCTCTTTTATTAATACTACCAGGATCCATTTCCTGAATTAAGAAGAGTCTGATTCGCTTTTTCTTGTTGTCAGGAGGTGCGGTTATATTGGAAATCTGTGACAAGCCCCACAATTGCTGAGTGGGCTAAGAAATTACATCATATCATGAATATGGAAGATTTGACAGCCCAGTTGCATGAGGGAACTGAGACCCATTTTGAAACCTGATGTTCTTGGTTGTTATATATGGACTTTGACAGTTTTAAATCATATTTGTAACTTGCACCTGGCTGTCATAGGCTCTGACTGTTGTTTTTCATGGATGCAAGCTGCCAGATGCATACTCAGAATCCAGTGTCTCTTCTTACTGTGTCTTCTTTTACCTTTCTCTTTTTTTTCTCTCTCTGGCTCTTCTTTACTTCTTGTTGGTTTGTTTTTTTCCCCACTGAGTCTTACATTTTTATGATATTCTTTACAGTTCTGGGGAATTAAACTACCCACCCAATAGTCAGATAGGTACCCCTATTCAGTGCCAATTTACTGTACAATATCTCACAGAAGTGAGTACGCCCCTCACATTTTTGTAAATATTTTATTATATCTTTTCATGTGACAACACTGAAGAAATTACATTTTGCAACAATGTAAAGTAGTGAGTGTACAGCTTGTAAAATAACTCAACACACAGCCATTAATGTCTAAACCACTGGCAACAAAAGTGAGTACACCCCTAAGTGAAAATGTCCAAATTCAGCCCAAAGTGTCAATATTTTGTGTGGCCACCATTATTTTCCAGCACTACCTTAAAAACCCTCTTGGGCATGGAGTTCACCAGAGCTTCACAGGTTGTCACTGAAGTCCTCTTCCACTCCTCCATGACGACATCATGGACCTTGTGGATGTTAGAGACCTTGTGCTCCTCCACAGATGCTCAATAGGGTTTAGGTCTGGAGATATGCTTGGCCAGTCCATCACCTTTACCTTCAGCTTCTTTAGCAAGGCAGTGGTCGTCTTAGAGGTGTGTTTGGGGTCGTTATCATGTTGGAATACTGCCCTGTGGCCCAGTATTTGAATGAAGGGGATCATGCTCGGCTTCAGTATGTCACAGTACATGTTGGCATTCATCGTTCCCTCAATGAACTGTAGCTCTCCAGTGGCGGCAGCACTCATACAGCCCCAGACCATGACACTCCCACCACCATGCTTGACTGTAGGCAAGACACACTTGTCTTTGTACTCCTCACCTGAATGCCACCACACACAATTGACACCATCTGAACCAAAAAAGTTTATCTTGGTCTCATCAGACCACAGGACATGGTTCCAGTAATCCATGTCCTTAGTCTGCTTGTCTTCAGCAAACTGTTTACGGGGTTCCTTGTGCATCATCTTTAGAAGAGGCTTCCTTCTGGGACGACAGCCATGCAGACCAATTTGATGCAGTGTGTGGCGTATGGTCTGAGCACTGACAGGCTGACCCCCCACCCCTTCAACCTCTGCAGCAATGCTGGCAGCACTCATAAGTCTATTTCCCAAAGACAACCTCTGGATATGATGCTGAGCACGTGCACTCAACTCCTTTGGTCATCCATTGCGAGGCCTGTTTTGAGTGGAACCTGTCCTGTTAAACCACTGTATGGTCTTGGCCACAGTGCTGCAGCTCAGTTTCAGGATCTTGGCAATCTTCTTATAGCCTAGACCATTATTTATGTAGAGCAACAATTCTTTTTTCAGATCCTCAGAGAGTTCTTTGCCATGAGGTGCCATGTTGAACTTCCAGTGACCAGTATGAGAGAGTGAGAGTGATAACACCAACACCAACACCTGCTCCCCATTCATACCTGAGACCTTGTAACACTAACGAGTCACATGACACCGGGGAGGGAAAATGGCTAAATGGGCCCAATTTTGACATTTTCACTTAGGGGTGTACTCACTTTTTTTGCCCGCGGTTTAGACATTAATGGCTGTGTGTGTTGAGTTATTTTGCGGGGACAGCAAATTTACACTGTTATACAAGCTGTACACTCACTACTTTACATGGTAGCAAAGTGTAATTTTATCAGTGTTGTCATATAAAAAGATATAATAAAATATTTACAAAAATATGAGGGGTGTACTCACTTTTGTGAGATACTGTATATGATATCTGATGATATAGATTTCCTTTGATGGCATTGTATCTGTTTTCTATATATCAAAGACCCATGGTCAATAGTTGGATTGTATGTTATCCTTATATATACATTACGTAGTTTAAAAACATAAAAAACTCTATAATAAAAAAAAAACACTGACTCAATGCAATTATAGTTTTACTTTAACTCTTTCTTTTCCTGAAAAGTACAGCTTATGATTTCCTCCATAACCTGCCTGTAATGATTACTAAAACTGTGTTCTGTCCGTGCATTATACTCGGCTAGGAAATTATAATGAGGGGAAATTATACCATTTGGCAGCCCTGAATAGGTTTCTTGTTTGAGAAAGGCAATCCCTAATAAAGACGGGGAAAAGACTTTAGTTGGCTCAAACTTCTCATTCTGACCCAATTCATTTCTTCCACTTTTTAATTTTATTAAATCTCTTTGTCTATTTTCACTATTGATTTTTTTTTTTTGCTTTAGTTTTTAATGTCTGCTTTTCTACATTTTGGTTTTATACTTTAGTTTGGCAATTCCATTTTCAGTTGCTGCTTCAAACCATAGAGAAATAATCAGATTCATTGGGAAGAAGTTGATCATTTATCATTTATCATCAGACTGAGACAGTGTAAAGCAGGGTCCACAATTAAATTAAACCTTTATTGGAGGCTGCCATTGCTGTTCTCCTTCTGGAAATGCTAGTTGATTGGCTGTTATGTTGATGCTTTTCCTTCAGTTCTGACCTGGAATCAGTATGCAGATCAGGAAAGTCAGTAAAAAGTCAAAAAACCCACTTTCTCTTTTTCATCGCGATTTCATTGCGAATCGGCAAAAAGTAGTGTAGGAACCTTTTTCAAAGTTGCTGCGACATGAGTTGCAGCTATTTGAATGGTTCCATTGCCGACAATGGGGTGCGACTTGCTACATGCAATTTGGAACTGTCAAATCGCATGACAAATCGTGTGAATGGGAGCTAACCGAAGCCACCTGTTGGACTGTCATCCCGACTAGTGCTTCAACAATGAGCCATTGACCTAAAACAAGAATTGAGGAACAGACTTCACAGTCTTTACTGGAAAATTGCTTGTTCCGGGTCTGTAACTCACTAGTTAGTGGTGCAAGCACTAAGTAGCGGAGCAAGCATGGCACAGGCGACTAGCTCTGGTGGGAATGACAGCAGCAGGATTCTCCTTATTCCTGCAGATGTTGCAGGCACCTGTGAGCCACTAGCTGCGGCCGCCGAGCACTGTAAATTTCAATGACAGGTCAGTGGTAGCCTCAGCTATCCATGGCTGTCCACAGAGCTAAAGATTACCTGCTTTAAAAACTCTTCAGCAATAGCAGCTTCCATAATTCTATCATGACAGAAGACTGCTGACTTGACAGTTGTCCAGAAGACAGTCATTAACACCCTCAAGGAGGGCAAGTCCTAAAAGGTCATTGCTAAAGAAGCTGGCTGTTCACAGAGTGCTGTATCCAAGCATATTAATGGAAATTTGAGTGGAAGGAAAAAGTATGGGAGAAAAAGGTGCACAAGCAACCAGGATAACCACAGCCTTGAGAGGATTGTGAAGCAAAGGCCATTCAAGAATTTGGGGGAGATTCACAAGGAGCGGACTACGGCTGGTGTCAGCGCTTCAAGAGCCACCATACACAAGCGTATCAAGGACATGGGCTACAACTGTCGCATTCCAGGTGTCAAGCCACTCCTGAACCAGAGGCAATGTCAGAAGCGTCTTACCTGGGCTAAGGAGAAAAAGGACTGTACTTTAGCTCAGTGGTCCAAAGTCCTCTTTTCGGATGAATGTAAATTTTGAACTTTGTTTGGAAATCAAGGTCCCAGAGTCTGGAGGAAGAGTGGAGAGGTCAAGAAACCAAGTTGCATGAGGTCCAGTGTGAAGTTTCCACAGTCAGTGATGATTTGGGGAGCCATGTCATCTGCTGGTGTTGGTGCACTGTGTTTTATCAAGTCCAAAGTCAGCGCAGCCCTCTATCAGGAAATTCTAGAGCGATTTATGCTGTCCTCGGCTGACCAGCTTTATGAAGATGCTGATTTCATTTTCCAGCAGGACTTGGCACCTGCCCACACTGCCAAAAGTACCAGTACCTGATTTTTTGATCATGGTATCACTGTGCTTGAATCGCCAGCAAACTCACCTGACCTAAACCCCATAGAAAATCTGTGGGGTATTGTCAAGAGGAAGATGAGAGACACCAGACTAACAATGCAGACGGGCAGAAGGCCACTAGCAAAACAACCTGGGCTTCCATAACCCCTCAGCAGTGCCACAGGCTGATAGCCACCATGCCACGCCACACTGATGAAGTAATTCATGGAAACGGAGCCCGATCAAGTATTGAGTGCATACTATACTGTACATGGACATACTTTTCAGTAAGCCAACATTTCTGTATAAAAATTCATTTTTTATATTGGTCTTATGTAATATTCAAATTTTCTGAAAAACTGAATTTTGGGTTTTCACTAGCTGTAAGCCATAATCATCAAAATTAAAAGAAATAAATGCTTGAAATATATCACTCTGTGTGTAATGAATCTATATAATATATGAGTTTCACTTTTGAATTGAATTCCTGAAATAAAATAATTTTTTGATGATATTCTAATTTTTTGAGATGCACCTGTAAATACAAGCAATAGTTATTTTTGACAATCCAATACAAAGCTTACTTGAAAAATCTCCTTTCATGTTGTGAGTTCTACCTGTCTGCTGGCTGTCTCTTTCCACAAATTCCTGGATTCCATGCATGCTTTTGCAGCTTCTCCTCTGCACTTTACATTTAATTTCTAAAAACCACATATCCCATGGTACCTAGTTGCCTGCAAGCAGTGATTCCTGTAATGATTCCGCCTGCTGAAACTCCTCTTCTCGACACCTCTGTCAAATAGAAAGGGTGAATCTCCCCATCAGGGATACCGAATAACAATAGAAACTTTGGCTATAGATATAATAGATATAATTTACTCTGTTGAATAAAGGGACACTGATGTTGTTATGTAATGTTGCTGGTTTATATAAAATACTAAACATTTTGATAATCACCCCAAAACCCTAACCCACACCTAAAAACAAATTAAAATAATAATAATTTGCCATATTACCTCGGAGGAACCAATGAGTAGAATTATAAAATCAAAGAATAGAAATATCAAATCAAATATTACAATATTATCCTGAAATTGTATCTGATCATATCATATCGGGGTTTCATATTTTGGTGGTAAGTGTAATCAGAAATGTGCAGAGAATTCAGGAGTAAAGTATTTTTAGCTTTTGATGGGTCATTCTGGAGGAAGTGATACCCTGGTGGTGAATCTAATCATAATGGTAGATAGAAGGATGTGATATCCAGGTGGGCAGTGTAATCAGAAAGGTATAAAGAAGATCAGGAGAATTTTTTTCTGTGTAGAAGAAAAGGTTGGAGGTCGTAATATAATATAAGTATAATCAGAAAAGTAAAGCGAAGGTCAGAGGCATTTTCTATCTCATGGGGGTCATGATGGATGCCCATGTTGGACATGTTGGAGGGTATAATATGCAGGAGGTGAGTGTTATCAGGCAGGGAGAAATAAGGCCAGGAGCAAAAACATCAAATTTGTAACTAGCCTCTAATGAGACTTTGACGGCAACCACACAGATTACACAAAAAGATCTGTGAGAAATATGTCATACAAATAACAGAGCAAACATGGCTGGACAGAGAGGATAATAATCCTTATTGGGTAAAGAGAAGGATGCCTGTGAGGGTTGATGACTGGGTGCTGCCATTTTGTCCTCCTTTACCTCTGTTGCATGTGGGCTTGCCTTCTCCACTTCTGCACGATGAGTCCACCTGTTGTATGTTCCTGAGGATCATAGATCAAGTCAAAGTTGCATATGGTTGTGGTACTTCCCTGATGAAGAACATGTTATAGAACATGTTATAATTTCTGTTTGAAATCCATTTGATAATTGTAGTTGAAAATTTACTGTGGAAGTCTCTGACAGCAAACAATTGGTTATTCCACTAAACATCAAATATACTTATGTGATGTAGATCCTCTTTTTTTGTATGACAACAAAAAAACTGCTATTATTATGCCACAAGTCTTGTGGTGGATGTTTTATTATGTGATTTACAAATAAAGATACCAAGTTTGTACTTTTTTACTAAAATGTTTATTTCTTTGTGTAAGCTGTGTGGTTGCTGACAAAGTCCCATGAGAGGCTAGTTAAAGATTTGATGTTTATGTAACATGGTTGGTGGCAACCAATACCTACATTTGAAGTGGTATTACAATTTTTTGTATGAGGACAGGAACAAAATATGTTATACCTAATGGAAGACCAGGTTGGAAGATGTAATATCCCCATGGTGAATCTAATTAGAAAGGTAGAGAACAGAGTATTTTCTACCTTTCAGAAGGTTAGGTTGAAAGTTGTAAGATTCCTGAGGTAAATGTAATCCAACCAATACCTACATTTGAAGTGGTATTACAATTTTTTGTATAAGGACAGGAACAAAATATGTTTTACCTAATGGAAGACCAGGTTGGAAGATGTAATATCCCCATGGTGAATCGAATTAGAAAGGTAGAGAACAGAGTTTTTTCTACCTTTCAGAGGGTTAGGTTGAAAGTTGTAAGATTCCTGAGGTAAATGTAATCCAACCAATACCTACATTTGAAGTGGTATTACAATTTTCTGTATAAGGACAGGAGCAAAATATTTTATACCTAATGGAAGACCAGGTTAGAAGATGTAATATCCCCATGGTGAGTCTAATTAGAAAGGTAGAGAGCAGAGTATTTTCTACCTTTTAGAAGGTTAGGTTGAAAGTTGTAATATTCCTTAGGTGAGTGTAATCCAACTGGTAGAGCTGTGTTAGGAGAAGAATATTTTCTACCTTATGGAGGGTCATTTTGGAAAGTGAGATGTCCTGCTGGCAATTGTATTCAGAAAGGTAGAGGGAAAGTCGAGAATATTGTATTTTCTACCTTACAGAGGGTCATGTTGGAAAGTGAGATGTCCTGGTGGTGAGTGTAGTCAGAAAGGTAGAGGGAAATTCGAGAATAGCGTATGTTCTACCTTAGAGAGGGTCATGTTGGAGGGTGGGATGTCCTGGTGGTGAGTGTAGTCAGAAAGGTAGAGGGAAAGTTGAGAATAGCGTATTTTCTACCTTACAGAGGGTCATGTTGGAAAGTGAGATGTCCTGGTGGTGAGTGTAGTCAGAAATATAGAGAGAAAGTTCAGAATAGCTTATTTTCTACCTTATAGAGGGTCATGTTGGAGGGCGTGATATCCCAGAGGTAGGTGTAATGAACAAGGTAGAGAGAAGGTCAGGAGCAGACTATTTTCTACCTTATGTTTTATAATGCCTTGTTGCTATAGTGAACATCTTACAGCTGCAAATGACCAATTTATTTTTTGCTCCAAAGAATAGATAATATTTCAGCCCGTGAGTATGCTTACGGTAACAATTCTTAAATCTTTGACACGTCTGTAAGAATCCAGTCTATTAATCAGCTAGTAATATTTTTTCAGGTCCAAGTGAAAACTAAAGGGAAGGGATGAATATTTCATATTCTCAGTTTTTTTTTTACACATTTCCAGAAAGTCTGCAAAATGCCTGGACTGCTGGAAATCCTGGTAGTAGTTAATGCCTTTGTTTATAGGTGACGTCAAAGCTGACAGCAAGACAGACTTAAACAAAAAGATAAAGACACTACAAGGAATAGGAAAAGAGGGGATGTTCAGCTGGGATGGAGGGTGAAAGCAAAGGGATGGAGGGGAGGGTGTTTTTTTTTTCTTTTTAGAAAAGGGAGGGGAGCACTCATGGAAGGAGGAGGGGGTTATTATAGAGACTAAATGATTGCAAAAAAAATGATGAAGGAGGAGAAAGGACAGGAGGCTGTAGTGAGTGTCTGAAGTGTGAATTCCTGACAGCAGCTATAAAACCTGCCACAGGCAACCGGCAGCAGCAGTGACCGCAACCGCCAGGAGAGAAGACAGTCACTCAGGGACAAACAGACAGAGCAAGGTAGTTAAAGGGGCAGACCCTGTCATACTCCAGTTCATCAAAGTTCTCCTAAGGTCTGTGTGTCATAAGAATAACAGTGAATTGTAGATTTTGCCATTCATTTTCAAATGTTATACCTTTCAGAAAGCTGGGACTTGCTGTGTCGCCTACCGTCAATCATTCTGGTTGTCCACTGCATCACCGGATCGATACTTCTGTAACCTGAGATATCCATTACTCTTCAGAACACTGCCAGGTAAGGTACTCACTACAAATATTAAATTATGTTATAATTATTTTTATTCTTTGATTGAAAAAGCTGAATGACCATGTCACATGTGTATATTATGATACAGCAGCTCAGTGCTTATGTGCAAAGTGCAGTAAGCCACGGAAACCAACCAAATTTGGCTTTAGTGACGTCAGTTGAAGGATGAATTCTGAATGGTTGTTATAGATAACTGCACTCTGCACATTGCTTTTTGCCTTTATGAAACCAGCCTGTATGCCTTCTAGTTATCAGAATCATTGTAAATTTAGGTAACTCATTTCAGGCAAAACTTTCAGAACAAAAGCAAAAATGAAGTTTAGCTTCCAGAAAATATTCAACATTTCGCAGGTTGGTGTGGAATGTGATATTTTGGAAGCGACACAAATTTTCCTTGTACTGCGGTCTGGATCGCATCTGTCTAGTGCATCCCAGCTTGTAATGCTACGCTTAGGTGCCAGTATTTTCCAGTCATTTCCAGGGACACTTTGTTGCATAGACAGGACATCCAAGTACAACTTTATCAGGGGGATGAGCTCTGCACTGCCCTGGTATGACATAACAATGCAGAGCAAGAGTGTAAACCAATATCTGTGTGTATTTTCCCTTTTTTTGTGCTTTTCAATAAATGCTGACCCAAAACACTACACAGCCGCAAAATTCATACCAATAAATCAACCACAAAAAGCCCTGGTCAGCCCACCATGATTCCTACAGCACAGCATCATGCGACAAGAGTCTCAGCCTGCAGCTCTATGAAATGCCCACAAAGAGGCCATTCACACGTGCTTCGATCTCCGAAGAACAATCCGTGTTTGGATTACCCTTTAGAGGTCATTTGACAGGCAGTGAGGAGATGTTATGTTGCGTCCTTAACTGCCTGCTTTAACCCCTTGAATTCTCCACTGGTGTGCTGCAACCGCTTGCAATGCACTTCGTTACTGGGTGCATGCAGAGTGACCCCATTCACTTGACTAGACAGGGGATATTATTCTTGGCGTGGTAACGACATGTGTACATTCCCCAGCCACTGCCTCTGCCGCTAAAGGGGGTGGCGGCAAAAGTGCAGTTCAGCTAAGGGGTTTAACTGCCCCCCAACCTTACACGTGAATGAGCCCTAACTCTGGCCACAGAATATTAAATAAAACTCAGAAGGAAGGTAGACCTAAGCTAGCCATTCAATAGGTGAATCTTGTCCAGTTCCTAATGAAATGGCTAAACTTCAATCAATATGTGGGCCTGCTGGCATCACTCCACTTGACATCCATCAATGAATGAGACAGAGAAAAAAGTACCTACATTCAATCAGATGCAGACACTATTCAGGGAATCTGACGGCCATCATCACCAAAATACAATAGCCACAGTGGGAGATTCAACTATCTGCGCTATTTAGCATGGATGGAGGAATCTGTTAGATTTCTTTTGTTCAGTACGCAAGCTGAACAATTAAAAATCAGTGTGTGGCCAGCTTGAGTGGACTTTTCAACTTAGCCACAGATGCAGTGGGGTTGATTTACTAAAACTGGAGAGTGCAAAATCTGGTGAAGCTGTTCATGGTAGCCAATCAGCTTCTAGCTTCAGCTTGTTCAATTAAGCTTTGAGAATACACCTGAAAGCTGATTGGTTTCTGTGGTAAACTGCATTAGATTTTGCACTGTCCAGTTTTAGTAAATCAACCCCATTGCTTCTTAGAGCATTAACATTTCACTTAGGCAATTTTTTATCTATTAAAAGACAATCATCAGTACCACTTGTGGTGTTCTCTATGATGGGTGTAATTCGTACTATTCTGTATGTATGGATACTGCACAGTAGCACTTTTCTCATTGTGTACAATTTCATTCTGGTATCTGGTCTTATTCTGTATGTTTGGATACTGCCCAGTAACACCTCTCTTGTTTTGTATCTTGGGTGTAATATTCAGTATCTGTTTTATTATGATGTGTGCATGGATACTGCATGTTACCTCTTTTTCTATATGCCAGGTGTAATTCTCAATATCTTTTTTTATTCTGTATGTATGGATGCTGTACTTCTCTTTCTTCATATACTGGGTGAAGTTCTCAGTCTCCACCCTTATTAGGCATGTACGGATGGTGCATAGTACCACTTCTCTTTATTCAGTATCTATTCTTTACTCTTCATGTGTGGAACTGCACAGTACCACTTCTCTTTTTTTGTATGCTAGGTGTAGATCTCAGTATGTTTTTTTTATTTTTGATGTATGGACTCTGCACAGTAGCAATCTCTTGGTCTTTATGTTTGGTGTAATTCCCAGTTTATGTTCTCAGTCTGTAAATACAGTTGTGTATCCTGGGTGTAATTCTCAGTATAACTGCTTTTACAACGGTGGCCAGGGGGCAGTAAACACAGGTGGTTGACCCACAGTTTTACTGCCCCCAACCGCCCACCTACAAGTGGACATGGTGCCGCTTGGATAAGTACATATTGCCGCCATCACAATGCTTTGCATCGCAGTTTGTCAATTCTAATGCTACATGGCAAGTTTGACAGCCTGTCAGACTCTCCCATGTAAGTAAATGCTAATTCTCAGTATAAGTTCTTATTCTATATACACATTGCATAGTAACTCTTCTTTAGTTCTTTATGTGGACACTGTACTGTTATCCTTTCTTTTGTTCTGTTCGTTGGGTATAACTTTCAGAATTGTTTCCCATTCTATATGTTTGAATGCTTTACAATACCATTTTTTGTGCTGTAGGCTGGGTTAAATTCCCAATATTTATTTTTATTTGGTATGAATAAATGCTGCATATACCACTTCTCTTATTTTGTATGCTGGGTGAAATTCTTAGTATCTGCTCATGCTCTGTATGTGTAGCGCTACTCCCGTAGGAGCCACTAATTAGGTTGTGTTCTCTGTTCATCTCAACCTTTTTCAAAAACCTCAGCGGGTTGCGCGAAAAAAAAAAAAACCTGACAGCTCCAGTCAGAGCCGCTGTACTAACAATGTGAGGTTAGTCTAGTGATCTCCCTACTGAGCTGTTGTGTTCTGACAGGGGGATGCATAAACAGTAGCAAAGCTACCTCAAGTGCTGTGGTGAGCAGTAGTAAAGTTTAACCGCTTGCTGGCCACCTGCCGTCATTATACGGCGGCAGGTCCAGTCTCCTGTGTTCGTCTTT
Organism: Lithobates clamitans; assembly: GCA_037952925.1. Classification (NCBI taxonomy): domain Eukaryota; kingdom Metazoa; phylum Chordata; class Amphibia; order Anura; family Ranidae; genus Lithobates; species Lithobates clamitans. Next base: position 1,007,451 of record JBBGZY010000695.1, on the reverse strand, counting down.
GCATAAGAGATAGCGGGCCCAGTTCCCACGCACGCACCGTGGGTCCAGTGGACTCGATGTCCGACGGACAGAACGGGGAACTGGTTTGCTTATGTAAACAAGGCGATTCCCCGTTCTGCCAGATGACATGTCAGAGATCTTCTGTGAACTGTGATCTGTCATGTCCTTGGTAGCCCATCCCCCTTGCAGTTAGAACACACCCAGGGAACACACTTAACCCCTTGATCGCCCCCTAGTGTTAACCCCTTCCCTGCCAGTGACATTTTTACATTCAAGTCATTTTTATTAATTTTCAAGTTATACAATTTTCATTATAAAATCAGACAATCAAGGACAATTCATTGATACATATATTGTCCCAAATCGAGTTAAGTAAGAAAACGAGTGAAAATATCAACCCCTTACTCTACCCTCTTTTAACCAATCCCTCCCCCCACCCCCACAGTTGCTTTCCAAGAATATAAAAATCTCTTAACTTTAACACTCCTTATTACCGACCATGTACATACTCCTAAATACCGTTTCCCTTGGATCCTACCAGCACTAGAGTATTATATAATTCTACCCTGGCACCACAAACCCCAGATCTTTGAAAATTTCTTATAATTCCCCCTTCTACCGTATATAGTCCTCTCTGTTCTGACCAGCGCGTTCATTGTGTTAACCCATTCTTCCGAAGTAGGGGGCGTTGCTGATAACCATGCCTTCGCAATCAACTTCCTCGCCTGGTATAGCCCCCGCACTATTGCTATACCTATGTGATCCTCCCCCATGTTCTTACTAAATAGCCCCAGTACACACGCCTTGGCCTCGTATTCCACTCTTTTCCCAAGCCTAGCTTCTATAATACTTAGGATCTCAGTCCAATACCTTACTAATTTCGGACACCTCCACATCATGTGTACAAGGTCGCCTGTCTCCAGGCATCTAGGGCACTTGTCATCTGGTCTTTTTCCAAATCTATACAGTTTCTTGGGGGTATAATAGGCTCTGTGTGTCAATAGAAGGTGCGATGCCCGTTGCGACGGGGAGAGAGATACCAGTGGGCCGAGCTCTAGTACTTTCTCCCACTGGTCATTACTCAATTCCCCCACATCGGCCTCCCACCCCTCCCTTGCCCGCAAGAGTGGGGTCAGACTAGTTGCCCTTTCCGTTAACTGGGCGTATGTCCCTGATATCAGCCCTTTAAGGCCGGGTGCCCTCACCACCCTACTAAGCATAGGTGCACTACACCATTCCAGTACCGCAGTCCTGAATTGCTTCTCTAGCGCGTGTCTAACCTGGAGGTAAAAATAAAATGTTTCTTTGGGAATTCCGAACTCCTGCCTTAGGTCTGTAAAAGATTTTAATGAGTTGCCATCAAATATTTGCTTCAATCTATTTATGCCCGCCCTTTCCCAGATCCTATTTACTTCTATAGAGTTCAGTTCTTGTAACTGCCTATTCTGCCAAATAGGTGAGAATTCCGTGGGCCCCCCATAGCCCATTTCTATCTTCACTGACCGCCATACTTTTGTAACCAGCTTGTGTGTTGGGAGTACATTTCCCAGTGTCCCGGCTTCCAGTGCCCCCGACAGGGAGTTATGCGGATTCCCTGACAGCATGATTTTCGCACATGTGTTCAGCTCTCCCCCACACTCACTTCCCCCCAGATGTTGCATCTGGGCCGCCAGAAAATATCTATATGGGTGGGGCACCGCCAGTCCCCCCTCCCTAATAGGGCGCTGCAGCGTCTGGAGACTAATCCTGGCCTGGCCCTTCTTCCAGATCAACTCACGAAAGAGGGAGTTTATTTTTATAAACCATTCCCTCCCAATCCAAACTGGTGAATTGTGTAATATATACATTAATTGTGGCATCCAGATCATCTTGATCAAATTTACGCGCCCTGCCATAGATAGAGGGAGTCGACACCAGATCTCCTTTTTCCTTTTAAACTTTTCTAGCAACGGCACTAAGTTGTCTCTAATATACTGCGTTGGGGTATTAGTTATTACTATACCCAGATATTTAAAGTTCTCCACCACTCTAAGATGAGGTATTTTCTGCGGAAAGGAACCCGTAGTCGAGTCAAGTGGGAGAATTGTGGATTTCTCCCAGTTGACTGATAGTCCTGAGATCGTTCCAAACCCCTCCACCAACTGCATCGCCCTAACTAATGACGGCCCCATATCCCCCAAGAACAGTAGCACATCATCGGCATAGAGTGCAATTCTTTCCTCACCGTCATCTCTTTTATAACCCTGTAGGCCTGGGGACTTTCTTATTACCTCTGCGAACGGTTCCATTGCCAGGGCGAACAACAGAGGCGACAAAGGACACCCCTGTCTAGTCCCCCTCTCAAGGGAAATCCGCTCTGAGTATGAATTATTTATTTTTAATCTGGCATTGGGGTGATGATATATTATCTTAAGCCACTTTATAAACCGGGGACCAAACCCAAATTTTCCCAGCGCCCACCATAAATAATCCCACTCCAGAGAGTCGAATGCCCTGGCGATATCCAGGGACAAGACAACTCTGGAGCCTGCGATTTTTACCGGCGTCTGGACGTTCAGAAAGGTTCTTCTTATATTTTTACTAGTAGACCTATTCTGAATAAACCCAGACTGGTCCGGGTGTACCAGACCAGGTATACATTTATTGAGCCTGGTGGCCAAGACCTTTGCCAGGATCTTGGCATCCGTGCCCAACAACGAGATTGGTCTATATGATGACGTATCCAGCCGGTTTTTCCCCTCCTTCTGGATCAGTACTATAATAGCCTCATACATTGATAATGGTAAAGTCTCAGCTTCAGCTGACCAGTTAAATACCTTCAGAAGTTCTGGGGACAAAACCTCCCCAAATTGTTTATACACCTCAACTGGTAATCCATCAGGGCCCGGGGACTTTTGGCTCTGCATATTCTTTATTGCTTGCTCTATTTCTTCCAGTGTTATTGGGGCTTCCAGACTATTCATGTCTGTGTCCGAGAGCACCGGCAACACAGTTCCTCCCAAGAATTCCTCCATCTCTTCTTGTACAGGAGAGTGGCGTTTCTTATATAGATCCCTATAGAACTCTACAAATGTATCAGAAATTATCCCCGGGTCTGATGAGATGTCCCCTTTCTTTGTTTTGATCATAGGAATTGTTGAAGAGGGAGAGTTGGTTTTGGCCAACATAGCCAGCGTCCGACCAACTCTTTCCCCCTCGTCAAAACTCCTTTGCCTCTGGAAAATCTTCCTATTCTCTGCTCTTTTAAATTCTTCATTTTTATATTCTTGCTGCTTCAGTACCCATTGGTTTCGATTTTCCATAGTTGGATCTAGTACATATTTTCTTTCTGATTCCCGAACCTCTTCCCTAATACTCTCTTCCCTTGCCCTTGTTTGCTTCTTTAACTTGGAAATCTGTTGAATCAACAGCCCTCTGAGAAACGCTTTCAGAGAGTCCCACATCACACCCCCCGATGCAGTACCTGTATTAAAGTCAATAAATTCTTTCAGCCTTGCATTAATTTCGTCCCTGTTCCCTATCAGTCCCAACCATGTTGGATTTAGTGACCACATTCTCGGGCCCCCGTTATCCCGCATGGTTATTGTCAATATCAGTGGCGAGTGATCGGACACTCCCCTTGGGCGGTATTCGATCGTTTGAATTAGGGGTTGGATTTCATTATTACCTATGGCCATATCAATACGGGAAAGCGTTTGGTAGGATCCTGAGAAGCAAGAATATTGCTGACTGGTGGGATTACGAGCCCTCCAAATATCACACCACCCCACCTCCTCAAGGAACTGTGCCAGCCTTCCCTCTGATCCTCTATTTCGACTAACCCCTGGCGGAAATCTGTCGATCCTACTATCAAGAACTGTGTTGAAATCCCCAACTATCACCACTGGGACCTCTCTCTTATCCTCCAGGAACCCTAATAGCAAAAGCAGAACCTCCATTTTAAAAGGTGGGGGGATGTACACATTTACTATAACAAAAGGCCTTCCCTCAATCAAACAATACAAAAAAATAAAACATCCTAATTTATCAATACTGATATCCCTGCAGGAGAACACCAGACCCTTCCTAATCAAAATACTCACTCCCCTTGAATAAGAGGAGTACACAGAGTGATATTGTAATTGAAATTTTTTACTTCTAATTAATAACTTAGTCTCGTCAGTCAGGTGGGTCTCCTGCAGGCACATCACCTCAGTAGCACATGATTCTAGCTCCTGGAACACAGTGGCTTTTTTCATAGGGTCACTCATACCTCTAATGTTCCAAGAACTAATTCCAAATGATCTAGGTTTCATTCAAATTGTACTTCAATAAAGAGCTATGCCAGTTATGCAGGTACTGGGATAGGTCCATCCTTCTGCTGATAGATCGATACTTCAAAGGCATACAGTTATGCTGTTTTAACCTGGCGCTTTTTTGAAAAGAATTACAAGGAAGAAGTCTCCAACATCTAGACTGGTCATACCAGTTCACCACATGTGCCCTTTTTCCCCCTAGCCTATTAACCTTCTGTTTCAAATCAATAATACCCCTTCTTGCCACACTCAGTGCTGTTATTATGGGAAGGGGACCAGGTGGGTCCAGAGGAATATTACCCCCGTACCCCCCCCCCCTTCCATACCGACATAAATTTCTCATTGTGTTCAATCTCAAAAAATTCAAATAGTTATAAACCAATATTTTTATCCACGTGCTATGTATTACAAATCTATTTAATACAACTGTGTTATCCCCTACTTTAAATAATCCCTTTTGCCCCCTCCCTTGCCTTACTCGGCGTGCCCTGGGAGCCTTCCTTGTGACCACTCTATTCCCCTCATCCCACCATCCTCCCCCCTCCTCCCCCCTCCCCCCCCCCAATGGATCCACTGACCCAAAGATTGCAATAACACCTATCATCAATCTAAACCATACTCTCATCCCACACATAATCCACCCAACCTCTCCCGGCCCTGCGGCAAAAAAAAAAAAAAAAAAAAAAAAAAAAAAGGAAAACAACAAAACACCATCAGTCATCTGTATGCGACTTCAGCTTTATAAGTTCCTTTTGTTCTCTTCAAACCAGTCCGTAGCACCTTTGACAGATTCAAAAAAACGGATAGTTCCTAGAGCCTCTATGCGCAGCCGTGCTGGATACAATAACGCATATGAGATGTTATGGTTCCGTAATGTGCGCTTAATATCCAGAAAGCCTGCTCTTCTTCTTTGTAAGTCTGGGGAATAATCTGGATATATCGCTATTCTAGCACCATTGAAAAAAATATCTCCTTTCTCTCTAGACCTTTGCATCAAATTTAGCTTATCTTTATAACAAAAAAATCTTAAAATCATTGGTCTCGGGCGGTCTCCTGAGTATGCTGGTCTAGACGGCACTCTGTGGGCACGCTCAATAGAGAAAAACTGTGAAAACGCCTCAGCCCCGAACACCTCTTTAAGCCACTTTTCCATAAATTCTTCAGGGCAGGACCCCTCACTTTTCTCAGGAAGACCCATCACTCTTACGTTCTGTCTTCGGGACCTATTCTCCCATTCATCCATTTTAAGGCTGTTAGCGTCTAACTGTGCTTGCATTTTTTTGAACTCAAGTCGCATTGGGGTTACGATGTCTTCTACTTGGCTAACCCTTTCTTCCACCGTTTTAACTCTCTCGACTGTTTTCTGGAGTTCTTGTTTAATGCTGCCAAACTCCTCGCTCAAAGCTTTCAGCTCTTCCCACATCCCGCCTATCGAGCTTCTGCATGCATTTATGGCACATAATACCTCTTTTAAGGTGGGTTCTTGGTCACAAACTACATCTACAGTGGGGCTACTATCCCCTGCTCTTCCGGGCTGCTCCCTCTCCGGACTTTTTTTGTTTGTTGCTCTTGTGCTGGCTGACTGGCTATCCGGCCCTTTCCCCAGACTCCTTCTATCCCCTAGGCCCCCCGCTGAAGATTTTCCCGCGGTCAGTTGATTATTTTTGGCTGGAGATAGCGTAGCACTGTGTGCAAATTTTTCCAGCTTCGCAGCAGCTGATAATGCAGATGCGTTTTGAGACCCCTTTTCCTTTTCTTTGGCTGCCCGGGTGGTTTGAACAGGCATGTTTTCTAGGGGCTGCTGTAGCTGTTCTTCCCCCTTCCTCTTGGTCATAGCCAGCTAAAATAGTTTAGCAGCCTGTAACCCACCAGATTAACAGATTCAGCAGACAGTCCTTCCTCACTTTAGCAGACCGGTATTTATATAGCAAAGGACAAATCCCAAGCTCCCCACTCTACTATACAGTCTCTGTTATATATGGTTATATGTTCAAAGTCTTTACCTCTCTTCCATCGGCGTTTGGGGGGTCTATAGGGCCTCAGCAGTACTTCAACAGGGTTTTTGTCCCAGCCTTCCACAGTGTCAGTAGTATATCCCCAGTCAGCCAAACACAGCCAGTCACAGCCACGGGAACGGCGTCGGCGTTCGTTCCTGGCTCTCTGCACCGCTCAGCTGATCTTCTCGGCCTCCTCACTTACTTCTAGTCAGCATAACAAGCCTCCCGCAGCTGCGGCGTGGCGTTGCTAAGCAACCCAGCGACGCCACCAGCACAGGTCCCGAGCTCCGCTTAACTCAGCCGTACAACAGGGAGATAAAGCGACTAGTCTCCTTCAGCCTTCTTGTATCCTTCTCTCTAGGCGCTTGTCTCCCCAGTCAGTCAGCCTGCCGTCCCACAATATTCCAGCAAGGAAAGCCTCAATGCATCAATAGTCAGGACTCTGGAGCTCACTGGGTTCTCACACAGACAATCCCATTCAGGCAGAAACACTGGTGCAGCATCAGGGCCGGGAGAGAGCACTCACTCACTGCTCACACCTGCATCCGGTCACGCCCCTCATCCTGCCAGTGACATTTTTACATTGATCAGTACATTTTTATTTTTATAACAAAAACCACAGAGGTGATCATATACCACCAAAATAAAGCTCTATTTGTGGGAAAAAAGGACGTCAATTTTATTTGGGTACAGCGTCGCACAATTGTCAGTTAAATTGACGCAGTGCAATATCGCAAAAAAATGGCCTGGTCATTAAGGGGGCAAGTCCTTCCCGGGGCTGAGGTGGCTAACTACTTGCCTACTGGGCACTTTTACCCCCTTCCTGCCCAGACCAATTTTCAGCTTTGAATGACAACTACATGGCCATGCAATCCTGTACCCCAACAAAATGTTTACAATTTTTTTGAGACAGATAGAGCCTTCTTTTGGTGTTTTTTTATTCACCACTGGGTTTTTTATTTTTTTGCTAAAAAAACGAAAAAAGACTGAAAATTTTTGGGGAAAAAAAAGTATTTCTTTGTTTCTGTTATAAAATTTTGTAAATAAGTAATTTTTCTCCTTTACTGATGTGCGCTGATGAGGCTGCACTGATAGGCTGCACTGATGGGCACTGATGAGGTGGCACTGATGAGAAGGCACTAATATACAGCACTGATGTCCACTGATAGGCGGCACTGATGAGCACTGATAGGCCGCACTGATAGGTGGCACTGATGGGCATGGATAGGCGACACTGATTGGAATCACTGCTGGGCTTCCTTGTCCCAGGGACACAGCGCACAGTGATTGGTGCTCGGTGAGAGTGGGAAGATGTCATATGACATCATCCCAGAACAATGTCATTGTCAATACGGTGGGCGGGAGGTGGTTAATCTACCAAGTGCTGGAACTATATTGTCAGCTCCCATTTATGGGGGTGATGCTACTCCAACACTGACTGGGTATGCACTGCCCAATAAAAAAAGGATTGTAGAGGAGGTGGGGAGCAGAGAAACAAGGGGGACTGGAAAAGAATAAATATTACCAGAGGGGCAGTCCTTTGAGATGTTCTTCTGCTATAGTTTGGGCCCTTTAAGTGCTTAAGAGAAAAGTCAGCAGCTACAAAAACTGTAAACTAAATAGACACCTGTCCTAGGATCCAGCGGTGGCCTCACCCAGCTGGTTTCTTCACTGGACTTTGACTTCCAGCGCCGGCATACAAAGTGTGGGCAGCTGCCTGTGAGTGCTTATGGCTTCACAGTGGGCTGCTCACTGTGCTCAGCTTGCATGCGTGAGCCACGTTGCACCATCTGATTCATTCTGCCGCTTTCTGGGACCTGTGACATGTTCCAAAAGGCTGCGGGGGAAGGAGAGGGGTTCTTATTACTGTGGGTACCTGTCACCCCCCCCCCCCCCAAAAAAAAAATCTGCCAAATGTGAAATGTGGGAGGAGGAGAAGGAGCAGAACTTCCTCTTTTGGGTGAAATTCTGCTTTAACAATAGTCCCAGTTAATCTGCATGCAGTATAGGTACGGTATAGTCACAACACAGGTGCATGGTGGATATGGTTCAGATGCAGTAAACGTTTGTTATAATTTGGCAAAGGTTGGTATAGGTGCAGTCTAGGTTTGGAAAAAGTGCGGTATAGAGTACAGTATGGATTTAGTACACTTAATGTCCTGCTCTTAGTGGCTCAGTCCCTGCTAGCAGCATCAGCAATAGGCGAATAGCACTCTCACCAGTCCCAGAGATACTGCAGTGACATCTCGCTGTAGAAGAGGGGGCACCCTCGGTCTCTCCACAAAGGTCTCTGGTGATCAGCGATGGGAAGCAGAGGGTGAGTGGATGCTCCCGTCTCTCTACGGCAGCGGTGCAGGTGCTGTGATGTGGGTGGTGCTGTGCTGCCCCCGGGTGCCCTCACTCATTGTCTCAGGCTCAGATTTCCACAAGTATGGTCTCTTTCTGGCAGGCAAAAATTCAGACAGAGGTGCTTTCTCTAACTCCCTTGGTGCCAAGAGGAAGAACTTTCCCAGGCAGTTTCATAAAAAATTATTTCTCCACACCTTCCACTTCACAATGCCTATTGAGATCTGTAGTGTAAGGAGTCTATTCATCCCATTATATGCCTGCAGTGTCAAACTACAACTCCCAGGATTCTCAGAGCTCTGCATAGACTTGTATGGGCTTGATTGGCTTTACCTCTCCTCCTGCTGGCTGGAGGAGAATGGTGCAGCATAACATCAGTATATCAGTAGAGGGAAAGAAGACTAAAGCTGGATACACACTGTACAATTTTCTTATGATTTTTTTCCTTTAGATTTACCAAAACCATATAATATGAGGTCAAACCTAAAGACTTTCAATTTGTTTGCAATCAGGCAGGTCCTTGCACTACATAGTTAAAGGTAAATATAAAGGAAATCTAACAACAAAAGTTGTATAGTGTGTATCCAAGTTAAAAGGTAATGTTTTCTTCTCCATATTGCTGTAGTCCAGCACCTGGCTACATATGTATGGATGCTGCTCAGTAGCTCTTATTCTTCATACAGTAACAATGCACAGTAGCACTTCTCTTGTTCAGTATGATGAGTGGAATTTTTAGTAGCTGTTCTTATTCTTAAAGTAAAGACACTGCACAATAGCACAACTCTTGTTCTGTATGCTAGGTGTCATTCTCAGTATCTGTTCTTAAAGCGGAGTTCCACACAAAAATTGAACTTCCGCTTTTCGGAACCCTCCCCCTCTCCGGTGTCACATTTGGCACCTTTCAGGGGGAGGGGGGTGCAGATACCTGTCTAAGACAGGTATTTCCACCCACTTCCTGGCATAGACTCCCACGGGAGTCTCCGCCTCTTCCCGTCCCTCCGCGCTGTCTCCTGGGAAACACACAGCTCCCAGGAGATAGCGGGGACCAGTTACGACACACAGTGCGACTCGAGCATGCGCAGTAGGGAACCAGGAAGTGAAGCCGCAACGCTTCACTTCCTGATTCCCTCACCTAAGATGGCGGTGGTAGCTGCCGAGAGTCGAGCGAGTGATCGGCGTCCGCTGCCAACATTGCTGGACCCTGGGACAGGTAAGTGTCCATTTATTAAAAGTCAGCAGCTGCAGTATTTGTAGCTGCTGGCTTTTAATGCTTTTGTTTTAGGTGGACTCCCGCTTTAATCTGTATGTATGGCTGCTGCTCAATGGCACTTCTCTTGTTCTGTATACTAAGTGTAATTCTCAGAATCTGTTCTTTTTCTGTATGTACAGATGCTGCAGAATATCTCTTGTTATTAATACCTGTTTTCTGAGTATGGGTTCCTGAGTACCTTTCCCGTTTGTGTACTGCATTACTATATTTCAGTGGCGGCTGCTGGTAAAAAAAAATTCTTTTGGGGAGGGAGGCAAACAGTGCAGTCACCCGCAAATCCCCCCCCCCCCCAGTCGGTCGGTTGGTCACGTCACCCGCACCCCCCACACTTCCAGTCGGTCGGTCACCAGCCCCGCACTTACCCCATCTATGGCGAGGGCAGTGCTTCCCCCCGGGCGGGGGCGGCGGCTTCCCCTGCGTGCCCTCCTCAGCATCACGGCAGCTTTCGCCGTGTGTCTCCTCCCTTCTCCTCCTAGGCCAATAGGATCGCTTCTCCTTTCGGCCAATCGTTAAACGGGTCTCAGGACCTGCTTCCTGATTGGCTGGGAGGAGAATCAGGAAGACAATAGCGAATATCCACCCTTTTTTGAAGCCAATTAGAGCTATAATCACGTGCTTAAAAAAAAAAACAGATTGGAACCAGTGCGTCCGGCACCCTGTATGTAGATTAAGGTGTCGGACGCACGGATGGGGGGGCGGCGCCCTGCAATACGAGCCGCCAATGCTATATTTCTTGAACATTTATCTATTTAAAGGAAAACTCTTGTCAAATAACAAGTAGGACTGATATACCCACGAGCCTCACAACATGTTTTACAGAATGGGTTATTTTACATACATTAATTAAATTTGAAGATTATTACATCCTGTAAGCCAATCTAGTCTTAGGTTGTATATATTGTAATATGTATTGCTGACCCTAATGCACATCCTAAAAATGCACCCAATGAAGCTTGTAGCATCACAGTGAACTGCATTGGATAGTAGTTTCAATGTTATTCTCCAGCCAGAAATAAGCGTGAGTCATTCTACGGAGAGACGATTACAGCATTGTTTGCAGCCATTAAATCACATGAACCTTCGCTGCTGACATAATATGTGGTCCTGGCTCTTAAGAACTGCGTGTGTCAGTCTGTCGAAACATTGGCTGCGTCTGCCACCTGGGGGGGCCTGAAAAAAGTCATAATTGGTATTTGGCCCCTTTTCATATAAAAAAAATGTTATTACAACAGTTCAGCTTCCATATAAAATAAATTTTGGCAAATTTCTTCCCTTGTTTTCACCTGTTATTAATACATAGTTACTTAGATTTAAATATGACAGATCAGGTTCAACCAGAAGACTAAATTAAATAAATAGAAATTAAAACACCTTGCATCTTAAAATCTGAAACCTTTAAAAGATCAAAAGAATGGCAGAAAATTATAGTGTTCTTGAGTTTGCTTTAACAGGATAAAAAGTCTTCCTAATCGCCCCCTTCCTAATCACCCAAGGCAATCGATACTCCTTGCCTTATTATTATATACTGTTACTTATAAATATTCGTAGTCCCTTAGGTTTTTCACATTTAGAAACAAAGCCATTACTTATTTAAAGCAAATGTATGGCTTGGCTAGAGCCAGCTCCTTTGGAAGACTATTCCGCAATATTACAGCTTTTACGGTAAAGACCACTTTCGGTATAGGTCCTAATACACCAAAAAAAGCACACAGAACCTTTCACATCAAAGCCTTTAGGATCACCTTCATTCACACTTTGCAGAGCCAATTTAGGGTAAAGTGTATAATGAAATCTTGAGCTTAAAGGTTGCCATTGCTAATTTCTCTCTGGTATAGTTCACAGCATCCTTTGTCTCTCCTCCTGCCAATTCACTTGCTTTAGAGCCATGCATAGCTTCATGCTGAAGATCACAGTGTAACAGGATAGGTAATCATCCAAATGATCAGACAGAGAATAACTGTAACTTACAGTTTACTAAACAGATGTAAAGTTAGAATCAACTATGCAAAACAGGGTCAGAAGGCAAAGAACATGCATACCAGTGGCGGACGGTCCATAGAGGGCGCAGGGGCAACGCCCCCCTAGTTTACATGTGGGTCACTGAACTAATGGCTTTCTATGAGGTCTGTCTTTTTTTTTTACAAGCACATGATTAGAGCCTGAGGCTCTAATTTGATTGTAAAAGGTTGTCCTCGGGGCGCAGAGCACTGCGCCCCAAACCCTCCCACTTGTGTTAATAACGAATCAATATTTGCCATTGGTTTCCGGCTTCTCATCCCAGCCAATCAGGACAGGCGGATCTAAAAAAGACTGGGTTAGCCGGGTGGAAGCCACGATGCCGTGACGGCTGGAGGGGTGAGTGCAGACCTGGGGGGGGGGTTTGTTTGGCACCCCCCAAAATGCTTGGCACCAGTCGCCACTGATGCATACACTACAGAATCATACAAAACAGATTATGAAAGCTGCACAAACATGGACTCTTCACAGCAATGTCTCTGTGGCTCAATCAGGGTAACATATGACTGCATATTATAGTCTCTATGAGATTCTACAACAACAGAGAATCTAGCTGAGAATCACCACTTCAGTAAAACAGCACAGAACACAAACAGCTTCTTACAATTGACTTCATAAACTGCGTTCCTGTCAGTGAACACTGGAACTGCAGTACACTGGTAGCAATTAGGGAGGGCTTCCCCACAGTTCTTGCAGCTTTTGGAGAAGGTATGTGCTATTAGCCTCTGGCCTAGCTTCCTGCACGCTGGTTCTGACAGTAGAGGGCCACCTACCTGGCTGCAGATCACTTGCCCAGCTACATCTGCTTCATCAGGTGTCACCTCTCTTAGTTGCTGAGGGAGGTCATTAGAGAAATATATCTTCCCTAAGCTTGTCCAGCAAACTAAGGAGTTGTAGGAAAAGACTTAAAGGGCCTGCGCCTGCATCTGCCATTGTGGTACCATTCTTGGAAGAACTTGCTTTTGAAATAGTATCCCTGATCCTAATGTATCTTCTGCAGACAGCCATAAGGTAGAACTGCTTCCACACCACCTGGGTGGTGGTCTTGGCAGACTGGTTGCAGGTCAATACTGCAGTCACAAACTTGGTAAATGTTTCACCATGACTAGAACATGATGTTATTTGTTTTCTGACATGTCAAGTATAAGAAAGTCAATGGTCAGTGTTTCCAGTGTGAATAAATGTCTGCAAATACAGAGGTGGAATTTGGGCCCTGGGACACTGAACAGACCACAAAGTGTCGGAAGAGTTGTTCAGCCGACTGGAACCGACCCACACTAGGGTTGCCACCTTCTCTTCAAGTCAAACCCGAACACTTTAGGGGCGCACAGCAATCTTTTTTTATAGTATAAAAACTGTACATATATTTTGCAATTAAATAACATTTCTAATCAAATGAAACTAATCACAGGAGTCCCCCTTTACATCAGAGGTCACAGAATTCCTCTTTAACATCTAAACTCATGAAGTTCCCTTACACTGTGGGGGGGGGGCTCTGCATACTCTGATGTAAGGGAGAACTCTGACATAAGGGATGCTATGGGTACCCTGATGTAAGGGGGGACTTTGAGAACTCTGATGTACGGAGAGGACTCTGATATAAGGGGGAACACTGTGGCCTCTGGCCTCTGGTGTAAAGGGGAACTCTGATGTAATGAGTGCTCTGAGAACCCTGATTTACCTTTATGTACTCACTCAGAGACAGGAGAGAAAAGGGGGAAGACTTCAGTCATAGGCAGGGATAGATGGTGAGCTCACTCCCCCCCTTGGCAGTCAGCACCTCTCATCCAAATGTAGCTGAGACTGCTGGACTTCAAATTTCTGGCCCCCACTTTCCTTTTCTGAGGCACAGCGCCAGGGATTGAAGTGTAGGCAGACACAGAGGGGTAGGGGCGGGAGGAAGAGGAGCAGATCAAGCCCTCTCACCTCTCCCGTCTGTGTGGGGGGAGCGGTAATTGTTAGTGCTGGTTTTGGGCATTGTGAACGAGAGTGTAACAGACACTTTCGGCTTACACAACTGCAGCCAGCAACCCTGCTGGGAAGCCATAGTCTGGTCTGAATAATGTGTCCGGGTAGCAGGTGGTTTGAAACCCGAACGCATGATTCCAAACCTGAACTGTCCGGGTGAATCCTGGACAGGTGGCAACCCTAACCCACACAGCTTGTCTCTTGAACCAGGTGAACCTTTTGTGGAAACCCCAGTGTCCCATTTCCACATGAACTCTATCTGTCACAGACCGAGTCCTTGACAATATGACCCGCCAGTCACTAATAAGCCATGGGGAACATTATTCTGCAGTATATTTTGCCATTCCTCAGAACGGAACAGGACCACTCACTCAGCAGTTTGTTGGTTTCTGGCAGTAGATTTGATCTTTCTCTAGGACTGGGCCAACACTGTAACTGTATTGCCAGTCATGGGGGGAAATGGGGCAACCATTGGATCCTCTCTCTATGTTTCTGCCAGGTTGTACTATTCCAGTACATGGATAAAGTTCACCTGGGCATACTCTACAGGTCGAGTCAGGGATTTGTATCTCTTCAGCTTCTTCATCCATACAGTATCTTCAGTTCTTGGGTTGGAAGTCACTTTGTCACCCTACTGCTTGACTCCTGGCAGTGGGTTATTCTAATTTAACAGCTTTCACTATATGGCGGGCAGTTTCTATAATGATGGCTTAACTTGACAGGCCCAGCATGGGGATAGTGTTCTTGGATAGTGTTCTTCTTGCCCCCATATAATGCCGCTCTCCATGGGGGCACTCGAGAAGAGGAGGAGGCAGGAGCGCCGCGGGGGGGGCTCCAGAAAAGGAGGATCGGGCCGCTCTGTGCAAAACCCTTGCACAGAGCAGGTAAGTATTTTTAAACAAAGCTTTACAATCACTTTAACCATCTTGTCAGAGAAATCTTGGTCTTCCACTGGGAGGTGCAGGATTAATCTTTTTGCTTCCCTTTTTAAGGCATTAATGACTAGTTCTGCCTGCTGAGTGGTTGGGATCCCGTATGATTGGATTTGTCCCTGTAATCTCATGACCCAGTCAACCAAGACCTTACCTGGGCCTGTGTACTCAGGTAATTTTTGCGGCAAGAGTTTTGCCAGAAATAAGAGAGGCATTACTGCAGGGGTGCTAGGTAGCGCTGGGTAGCTGGGCAAGTGATCTGCAGCCAGATTAGAGGCTCTCCACTGTCAGAACAGGTGTGCAGGCAGTCGGGCCAGAGACTTATAGCACACAGCTTCTCCAAAAGACCTAGCTATGGTGGGTAGCCCCTCGCTGATTGCTACCAGAGTATTTTAGTTCCAGTGAAATGGTGCTTCATTCTCCGGCCTGGGATTCCCTCCAGCTATTTGCCTGTGTTTCTAGAGCTACCCTGGCCTTCACTGGAAGGGATGCTGTTTATAGGGACAATCACAAGTAGCTGTGTACTGTACTCTTTTACTCTTTTGCCGCGTACACACGAGCAGACTTGCCAATGGGCTAAACTTCATCGGCATTTCCGACGGAAAGATTTAGAACATGTTCTATATCTGAGTCCATCGGAAATGCCGACAGAAAAAGTCCGATGGAGCATACACGCGGTCGGAAGCTCTCATCGGACTTTTTCTATCGGGAAGTCCGGCCATGTGTATGCGGCATTTGAGTTCACCGTAACCCCACCCACACACTCTTCAAAACCAGAGTGTATAGCACAAGGTCATATGAGAAGAGGCTGCAGGCCCGTTAAAATATGATGTGGATTATAGACTATTCATCATAAAGTTAAACTGATTGCACTGTCTGTGTTTTCTGGACAATGGCGGCTCACCAACACTTCCTCTGTCTAAGACCACCCTAGATGTTCCTTGAAATGACATCACGCATGTACAGACATCCAGCACGATCTACATTATCCAGTCCATTGCAAGAGGAACAAAACAATTTGGACAGGTTTGTATTAGTCGACCAGAGGCTCTTCCAGAACATTCTCTAGCTCGTCTGAGAGATCACCACTTCAACAGCCCTGCGACAATGTATTCTTAACAACGTTAAATAGTCATCCATTTTATAGGTCCCATCGCCGCCGGTTCATTTGTGCATCTTGCGTTCCTCCAGCCGCGGTTTCCAGCCAGCTCCCTTTAAACTCCGTCTGATTTGCCCTTCTCGCTCTCCTCTCCTGCAAAGTTCATGTCAGACGTCGCGCTAAGCAGTGTTTCTTGGCTCATTCCCAGCTATGTCTGGAAGACTTAATGAAAAGCAAGTGTGGGGGAGACACTAAGACACCTGTCCTTTCTGCGGCCGGCCAAAACTTCTAGGCTCAGCTTCATCAATGAATTAGTATACTCCTCCAACAATCCTTCAGGGAAAAGCGGCTACGGGGGAAGGACATGGAGGTAAAACAAACCCCGAATCTGCACAGCTTGTAATGTTTGGACATTTTGGAGGGGGCTACAAGAGAGCCTTTGTTAATGCTTAAAGGAAAACTCCACTTTCGCTAAAAATATTACTACATAACTTGATGTTATTAAAATGACCAATCCGTTTCAGTATGCAAAGGTTGTGACTTTCTACAACTGCTGAAAAAATCGCATATAGACCGCCATGGCAAACGAGGCGTTCCCTATAGAAATTTTATTTTCTGTTTGTGTGATTGGCTCAATGCTTTTCCCAGAACTGCAGTCACATTTTAGCCATCCCATGCTATAAACCTGGGTACACATATATGCGAATTGGATGCGTTTTAAACAGTATCCAATTTGCATGACATGTGAATGTGATCAGCTCTAAATGGAGCCAAATCACACATGTCCGGAGCAGCCGTGGTGTGTTTTTAAAAAGGTTCTTGTGTGTTTTTGGGTCAGATTCTTATGCAAATTTAGGCAAAAATTAGGACCTGATTCACACCTGAACAGTGAACAGAAACGCACTGGACTGCAAACCGCATCCGCACATATGTGAACCCGGCCTAATGCCCCGTACACACGGTCGGACTTTGTTCGGACATTCCGACAACAAAATCCTAGGATTTTTTCCGACGGATGTTGGCTCAAACTTGTCTTGCATACACACGGTCACACAAAGTTGTCGGAAAATCCGATCGTTCTGAACGCGGTGACGTAAAACACGTACGTCGGGACTATAAACGGGGCAGTGGCCAATAGCTTTCATCTCTTTATTTATTCTGAGCATGCGTGGCACTTTGTCCGTCGGCTTTGTGTACACACGATCGGAATTTCCGACAACGGATTTTGTTGTCGGAAAATTTTATCTCCTGCTCTCCAACTTTGTGTGTCGGAAAATCCGATGAAAAATGTCCGATGGAGCCCACACATGGTCGGAATTTCCGACAACACGCTCCGATCGGACATTTTCCATCAGAAAATCCGACCGTGTGTACGGGGCATAAGGGTTTGGTGGGATATTCCCTATGGCTTACCCACTTCTATGTCTAGGTTTACATGTATGCAGCAGCGCTTGATGCATTTTTTCAGGTATGTTTTGCAATGTGTTTTGCGTTTTTAAACCCTTGTTTTTTATGTTTTTTGCATGCAGTTTCCAAACATTTTGCGCTTTACATTTCTGGTTGCTAAGCAGTAGGCCAGGAAGCCAGCAGCCGCATCCTTAACAACTGAGTCAAAAAAAATAATTGTTACCCTTTGGGTCTAGTAGGAGTTCAGAAGAGACCCCCCCCACGCCCAAATTTTTTTTTAAATGGCTTGGCCCCCCCCCCCCCAAAATTTATACCAGACCCTTATCTGAGTGTGCAGCCCAGGAGGTCAGGAAAGGGAGGGGACAAGCGAGCGTCCCCTCCTGGACATACCACGCCGCATGCCCTCAACATGGGGGGGACGGGTGCATTGGGGCGGGAGGCTCTGCCCCCAACCTCTGCCCTAAAGCACCTTGCCCTGCCCTGGCCTGTGGTTGTAGGGGTGTGCGGACAGGGGGCTTATCAGAAACTTCTTTCTTTTAAGAAAGGGGGTCCCGGATCCTGTGCCCCCCTATGTGAATGAGGTAAGGTAAGTCTTTCATGATGTGCTATTATGCAGTGATTACTAGCACATTATGATATTGTCTTGCAGGTGGAAACTTTTTTGTTTTCTTACAGAGTTTAGTACCGCTTTAAGACTGTAAGCACAGGCCTAGGCACACTCACATACCACCAGGAAGTGCACTATTTTTCAGTAGAAATTCCAGACAGGAGAATTTTTTCAGGATACTGCTTAGGCACAATTAACATTTCTAGATGCTACCTATATAGGTTCACTTTAAAGGGTAATGCAGCCCTAACTGACTTGTCAATTCTGGGTGGCGTATGATGACCTGGGTAGAAACCTTCTAGGAGGAACATTATTCTATACAATAATGAATTAGATCTATACATATGTAGTCAATTCATCTGAAGTGGCTTCTCATTGTGTTCCCAGGAGACCAGTTGCCTTTTATTCAATGTTCTTCTGATTCTCCAGTGTGTGGGCAGGACTGTATTGGGCTTTGAGAAGGGGTGGAGCTGGAGCCAGGGAACCCCCTGCCTTCATTTGCTCAGGTATGAAAAATCAGGATGCCGACAATCATACAGACTTTTGGCAGCAAAGTGCAGAAGGTGATAGAAAATGCGGAATGTTACTGCCACTCTGAAAATGTTCCAATGAGTTTAAAATCTGTCATGGAGGAAAATTGAGTCTGACATTGCTTTTTGAAATGCTATTTCACTGGCTCTCACACTGATCTGATCCTATGGTTTCATTAAGTCAGTGGCCTGGGCAGTGCCATCTTAATAGCATTATAGGCCCCCGGGCAATACAGTGCACTGGGGCCCTGTCTACACAATCACGCATGAGAATAAAAATGCAAATTATCAATAAGGCTATATTTATTGGTGCTTCCAACAAAATCAGTGTTTAAACATTAACACAACGTTTGGACAATATAACACGAGTTTGATGGGCACTGTGGCAGCGTTTGATGGGCACAGTG
Organism: Lithobates clamitans; assembly: GCA_037952925.1. Taxonomy (NCBI): domain Eukaryota; kingdom Metazoa; phylum Chordata; class Amphibia; order Anura; family Ranidae; genus Lithobates; species Lithobates clamitans. Next base: position 988,577 of record JBBGZY010000695.1, on the reverse strand, counting down.
GCTGCGTTTAATGGGCACAGTGGCAGCTTTTGATGGGCACAGTGGCAACTTAGATGGGCACAGTGGCTGTGTTTGATGGGCACAGTGGCAGCTTTTGATGGGCACAGTGGCAGCTTTTGATGGGCACAGTGGCAGCGTTTGATGGGCACAGTGGCTGCGTTTGATGGGCACAGTGGCTGCGTTTAATGGGCACAGTGGCTGTGTTTAATGGGCACAGTGGCTGCGTTTGATGGGCACAGTGGCAGCTTTTGATGGGCACAGTGGCAGCTTTTGATGGGCACAGTGACTGTTTGATGGGCACAGTGGCAGCTTTGATGGGCACAGTGGCTGTGTTTGATGGGCTCAGTGGCAGCTTTTCAGGGGCACAGTGGCTGTGTTTGATGGGCACAGTGGCAGCTTTGATGGGCGCAGTGGCAGCTTTTGAGGGGCACAGACAGCGGCTGTGTTTGATGCACAACTTGAACTTACTTAAGTGTTAGACTTACTTGAGGCCGCCGGCCTGGTGCAGTACAGTGTGTCACTCACAGCAGAGCAAGGCAGCGCCAGCTATCAAGGGCTGTCTTTCCGCTCCGCTCCCTCTCCGCGCTGTCTGAAGAACATGGCAGAGGTGGGTGGAGCTTGGTCACTAGCCAATGGATGCTATGAATGCTGGGGCAGCCGCGGCCTCTGACTGACGTCACTGGTTGCTAGCTGGTGGCCGGCAATTCTAGCAAGTGAGCAACCAGTGCAGTCAGTCAACTTAAGCAGCAGATTGCAGCGCTGAGGGTCGGCCCTGTATAGGCCCTCCAGGCAAGTGGGGCCCCTGGGCAACTGCCCAGCGTGCCCAGTGGAAAAAACGGCCCTAGGCCTGGGACAAGTTTGCTGCTAACAAAAGTTATCTGCATACATATTTAGAGTATTGAAGCCAGAGAATCAGCATGACAGACAGGCAGCTAGCATTTTCATAGAACACAGCTATTCCTTTTCTCATTACAAGGTTCATTCGATGTAAAATAAGTACTTGAAAGTGAACTATTGAGCCAATTTATTCACATAAAAGTAGATATTCTGCCTAAGAGCAGACACCCCACTGCCTCCTCTGTGGCCCTCTCTGATTTTAATTCCCCTTGTTCCTAGGGGTCTGAATTCCAGGGGCATTATTGACCAGTAAAACAAGCCATATATGATTCAAGTTTCTTTCCTTCCACCATGGGTGGTAGGAAAGAAAAATCACTTCATTGCGCCATCAACACAATCAGTGTTGATGGGGGAATAGTTTTTGCAGCGCTATTGTGTTCTGGTGGCAGGCAGCCAGCAGAACACAATGATTACTACTATCAGCTATAGCCACTGGCAGTGATTGCATGTAAAAAATCCGACAGCCTGGTTGTACTCAAGTTGATTGATGGACTTGGGTGCAACCAGCCTGCCCATAGATGGATCGAATCTCTGCCGGTTTCCTCTGAACTGGCTGAGATTCGATCCATCTATGGCTGGCTTTAGGCACTCTCATTGCACAACAGAATGCATACAAAAGTCAGCGAAGTCAAAGCCTGGTAACAAAGTGAAACTAAATCTGAGAGTTGCACAAAAAAAGGCTTTATAGACTTACAGACCTTTTATTGCTGTATGTGTCCCCAAGAAAGGTTCTCCCTTACGTCCTGTCATATCACTGAGTCAGGGAGTGTGCAGAAATCTCTGTGGTGGGGTCACAGACAGCGATTAAAACTCCTCACTCTATCCAAAATGTTCTGTCTGGTGTTCCACTTAACAATTTTTTTAGAAGGGTTGTTGTATTCTTTCTTGACTTTGTGAGGAGATTAAAGGGTGGAGGCTCCATGCCGCCTGATGAAGATGACATCTGCACACTTGTTTGGAAAGGCAACAAGTGGAAGTGTGCTTGTCCCAGGACGCCACCTCCTCACCGAACAGCATCTGTCTTACAGTGAGGGGAGGGGTGTAACGGTCAGATACATTTCCTAGTCAAACACGCTGTGACCAGGAGGTAAAATTGCAGGCTCCATAGAGAGTGAAAGCAGCAGATTTCTGCACATCTGCAGCCAGGACATATTTTAAAGTTTACAAGAAGCTTCTGGTCACCATTATTGGTCCAGTTGTTTTATGAAAGTGTCTGTTATATGTTTGTTGCTTCAATATTTTTTTTTGGAAGCCTTTTTATTTTAATTTTTTTACCTTGATATTTAACCCTGAACATATTCACTGGAAAAATTCCAGAACTTGTTTTAAAGCAGAGCTAGCATCACATATGTTTGTTTAGATCAGTGGTCGCCAAACTGATCAGAAGTGTCAGATGCAGCCCTTTGCTTGCCCTTATCTGGCACTTGGGACACTTTTTCTCCAGCTAACACCAATGATGGGGCACTATTCCTTTCACTAATACCAATGATGGGGCACTATTCCTCTCACTGACACTAATGATGGGGAACTATTCCTTCTACTGATACCAACAGCGCTGTGTCTTGGCCTAGGCCAACAAGGCCCAGGCCTAGGGTGCCACTTTGCGGGGGGCGGCAAAAAAGCCACCCCCGCACAAAGAAAAGCCCCCCACTTCCTCTGTTCGGTTTCAGCTGGGCTCGGCTGTGCCAGGGGGGCAGTCTCTGCTTGGCTGGGCTCGGCTGTGCTCGGGGGGGGTGGCGGATTCTGCTTGGCTGGGCTCAGGCGTTGGGGGCAGTTTCCGCTCGGCTGGGCTCGGCTGTGCTCGGGCGTTGGGGGCATTCTCTGCTCGGCTGGGCTCGGCTGTGTTCGGGCGTTGGGGACAGTCTTTGATCGGCTGTGCTCAGACATTTAGGGTGGTCTCCACTTGGCCGGGCTCGGCTGTGCTCGGGCGGGGGAAAAGGTCTACACTCGGCTGGGCTCGGCTGTGCTCGGGCAGGGGGAGCAGTCTACACTCGGCTGGGCTTGGCTGTGCTCGGGCATTGGGGGTGGTCTCCACTTGGCTGAGCTCGGCTGTGCTCGGCCGGGGGGGCAGTCTCCACTATGCTGGGCTCGGCGGTAGGGGCAGTCTCTGATTGGCTGTGATCGGGCATTGGGGGCGGTCTCTGCTTGGCTGGGCTCGGCTGCGCTCGGCAGGGGGGGAGCAGTTTCCGCTCAGCTAGGCTCAGCTGCTGTGCTCGGGCGTTGGGGGCAGTCTTCGATCGGCTGTGCTCGGGCGGGGGGTGGTCTCCACTATGCTGGGCTCGACTGTGCTGTGCTCGGGCGGGGGAGTGGGCAGTCTTGACTCACCACGGCTAGGTTGGGCTTGGGCGGAGGGGACAGTCACAGGGATGTAAGTAATGATACCCTGCAAATGTATTAGAAAAAGGATGCTGATCATGTTAGAGAAGAGGCTGACCATGTCCGCAGCCTCTGACCATCTCCTGTATCATGTCTGCAGCCTCTGACCATCTCTTGTATCATGTCTGCAGTTTCTGATCATGTCTGCAGTCTCTGACCATCTCTTGGTCTTTTGCATCTTGTCTGCCTCTGTCCACAGCCTCTGACCATTTCCGCAGCCTCTGACCATCTCCTGTATCATGTCTGCAGCCTCTGACCATCTTTTGTATCATGTCTGCAGTTTCTGATCATGTCTGCAGTCTCTGACCATCTCTTGGTCTCTTGCATCTTGTCTGCCGTCTCTGACCATCTCTCGTATCATGTCTGCAGTCTCTGAGCGTCTCTTGTATCATGTCTGCAGTCTCTGACCATCTCTTGTATCATGTCTTCAGTCTCTGACCATCTCCTGTATCATGTCCGCAGTCTCTAACCATCTTCTGTATCATGTCTGCAGTCTCTGACCAACTCCTTAGGTGGAGCTCTAAAAGGAAGAGGTGGGTCTTAAACAGGAAGGGGTGTGGCAAATTCAGATGGGGTGCCAGATTTTAGTCTTGCCTAGGGCAGCACAAAACCAAAATACACCACTGGATACCAATGATGAGGCACTATTCCTCCCACTGACATCATTAATGAGACACTATTCCTCCCACTAAAACCAATGATGAGGCATTGTTTACTCCCACTGATGTTGGGGCATTTTCTACTCCAACTGGCCACAGTCCCCCTAAAGTCTGAAGGACAGTAAACTGGCCCTTTGTTTGGAAAGTTTGGAGACCCCTGGCTTAGATTAATATGAACGTGTGGGCAGCCTATGAACATTCAAGTGTTTACATATTTTTAACAAGCAGGAAAGTTGGTTTGAAACCAGCCTTCCCTGACCTGTGTGTCTGTAGTCACTGTGGAGCAATTCATCCTCAAAATTCATAGCTGAATTAATAGCTGGAGTATTGTTCTTCAAGTTGGTTCTTTCAGCAGCTCAGCTCCCCCTCTTAAGCTGGGTACACAAGGGCCTAAGGGAGATGTTTGCCAGTTAAAAAAAAAAATGTCCGACATTCGGCCCATGCATATGTCGGCTGGCCAGCCGGCCATTTAGCATTCTGTTGGACTTGCATGCTGGAAAACCAGCAGCCGATCAGCGCTCTAAGCCAATGGCAGAGAGCGCTTGTGACAGACTCACCCGGGACTGTGACTTTTGGAGGGGACTGAATGCTAGCCTCTTGCCTACTGATTATGGGCCCTGGCATTTGAGGGAGCTACAAGCAATTAGGAAGATGTCCTGTTATGTAGAGCAAAAGGACATTATTAAGGAGGCCATGATGATCTCTGCCAGTTTGGGACTCAGTGTACATATGTATGTGAAAAGAAAGCTGGTTAATGAGATCTGGAAAGCCCTGGGTCTCCTGTTGTCTACTAGTCTCCTGTTGTCTACTAGTCTAAGGGGGGAGATCACTGTTTGTATTGTTACTTGTGCTAATTAACTCAACTATTGTCTGCTAGCAAACTACTGTGGGGATGTGTTTAGACTTGTAATAATGTGTATTGTACTTTGTGAGCTCGATGCCGGCAAGTCTGACCGGGAATGAAACCTCTGAGTGTCCAGATGGCTAATTGGTTAACTAACTTAATGTTTATAGTGTTAATTATGTTTCTGTATACAGTTGCGTTTGCATATGATAATGTGATCAGCCTCACCTGAGTGTGTAGTGTATAAAAAGCCTGTATTCTTGTTCAATAAAGAGTTCCAGTTTTGCAGCTAAACTAGTCCTGCTGCTCCTAAACCTCGATGTTAAACTCTATGCAAAGGTCTTGGCAAACCGTCTTTCCCCCCTATTACCCTCAATTGTTCATAAAGACCAGGTGGGATTTGTCCCTGGTCGTGAGGCAGCGGGGGGGACAAACACTGGGACCTGTGTTTGTCCCAGAAGGCAGCGGGGGGGAAGGAGGAGGGGCAGGAAATACTCCTAGATCGCCGATCTGCATTCTTACTCGGAAAAGGGAGCTGGTACCTGTCAATACCTATAGGCAAAACTTTCTTTAAAATTTTTTGATAGAGCGGGGGGGGGGTTATGACCCCTGTCAGATTTGTTTATCACCATCTGTGTCCCATTTTGGAGATTTCCCTCCACTTCCTGTCCCATAGCCAAACAGGAAGTGAGGGGATATCTCTGCAAATTAAGGAAATCCATTGGGGACCCCCAAATCACCAGAATTAGTATTCCCATTGGAAGGTCCCCCCTTTATTACTTTTCTGGGGACAACCGAAAAATTGGGATTTTCTTTTACTTTCAATGATAATGGTAAACAGGACAAAAAGAGACGGTGAATCTCTCTAATGGGGGCACAGAGAGCAATACAAACTAACAGGGGTTCTAGTCCCTCTCTGCTCTATCCAAGACTAAAAAAAAAAAATTGCTTTTAGTTATACTTTAAGCCAGTTTCCTTTTCTTTTTTCTAACTGATATATCAGCTACGTTTTTTACTTATTTCCTAAACAAACAAAAAAAGATTTGTTTGACAACTTTTTTCTTAAGTGAATCCATGCTGGTGATTGCTTATGATATTGTTTTCTAACGGATACTCTTGTATGTGGTCCTTTATCAAACCCTCAAGTATCTACTATAGAAGTTAAACTTACAGGTCTGTAATTATTGGGTGAAGATTTTGTTCCTTTGGCATCATACTGGTCTTGCACCAACTAACTGGTACCAAACTAGTCATTAATCTAGTCTACAAATTAGAAATTATGGAGTTAGACTTTTTTGAGGATATGTAGGTTTAAGGCATCTGATCTGGGTGCTTTGTTTACCTTTATCTTGTCTGTTTCTGAATTTATTTGAGATTAGGTTAATTTCATCAGCATTTTGTTCATCAGCTCAATTTCCTTCCATTGTATACATAGAGCTCTAGAGGGTAATAGATGAACTTTTTATTTTATCCATTTATTCTTTCCATTTTATTGTTGTAATTTTTGACATATCAATAAATACAGTAAGTGATGTACTGTATACTATATATCATCATATTCCCACTCTTGCTTTTACAGTCTTGTTATTTGTTTCAAGTCCTTGGTTTTCGTAATAACTAGAAAGAGCCTAAAGGAGAGATATTACCTAACAAGGACCAGGACTGAGTGTGTGGCATGGCCTCTTTTACTGCTGCATATAGTGATCCAGCATGGCATCTAGAGCCCTCTCAGTGACCCTTCTATCAGTGTTAAAACTAATTTCTCAATTTGTCTACAGGCTATGACAGCCATGACTGTTGTGACTGATAAAGATCCTGAACCATAATCCTTAGCTACTGAAAATATGGGGCCCTTCTTTTGTGGCTAGAATTCTTCATGAAAGATAGTTGTGCACTTCCGGTGCCTAGGCACTCTTGTTTCTTGAGCCTAGATGTATATCTGTAGTGTGAGATCATCTAAGGCACTGCTGCCGCTGACTGCTAGTCTTTTAAGATTGGAGTGAGATTTTGTGATGTTGTAGGTAAGACATGAATATGGCTCATGGTTCCCCTGAATACCCACTAGATGCCTTCTTAGGTGGTGTGTGAGCTGTGACTTTAGGAACCATTGGGGTTCGGTGCCAGCCCTGCCCCTGATAGGAGAGGAGCACCATGGGAAAGTGGTGATAGATATGTTACTTGCTGGGAAGCTGGTACAGAAGTAGCCATTACTAAGAGAAACGGTCTCCCATATTCCCTGTGGTGTTGGACCATCAGGGCTTAGGATGTAGTCACAATACTTTTACTGGGGTGCTTCCTCCTTGGTAAGGAACTGGATGGTGCAAGTGGACTTAGCATGTGACTGCTCACATCCTCTTGTTTGGGGATGCTGGACTCAGGGACACCTCTCCTGTAGGTATGAGCCTCTCCTCTCCTCTAATATCTGACTGAATACTACTATGGCTGTTAGCAGGCTTAAGTTCAGCTACATAAAAATAAGAAATAATCATATTTTTTCAGGTAAAAAAAATGTGCATTTATTGTTTTTGAAAACAAAAGCGCGCAAAGTATTGCACCACAATCAGCAGATTGCGCGTGCAACGTCAAGCTCCTGCACACACTGCCTACAGCTCTATTGCCCGTACCTCAGTACAGGCTGTCATTTTCAGAGCTGTAGGCAGTGAATGAACTATGAGTGGGCTGACAAGCATGTCCACAGCTCATTCTAACTACAAGTCTGTCTGCTGCGATAACAGATGGTACGTGTACTTTATTCATTTACAGGAATCTACTGTCACGGGGGTGGTGGGTTGGGATCAGGGGGAGAGGGGCAGGAGCAAGAACCCTAAATACAAGTATGCTCCAAAGGTGACCTTATCCTTTAAAGCTGTGTGCTGATACCCCTCATGGGAGGCTGACTTGTACTTTACATTAATAACTTAGTACACTGATGAAAAGACACTTCCTTGTGTGAACTACTCCTTCCTCTAATGTATATGGGAAGGACTCCTGGAAGCGGCCCTGGGTCACAGTGGGGTCTGCCATCTAAGCCTAATACAGGTGTGGAGGAAGATTTTGAGAAGTGAAGATTAGACCAGGCTGAGAGTTGCTCTACAGATGTTTAATGACTGGCCAGTGCTGGGATCCTGGGTGCCCCATGTTCTTAGTTCTCCACCAGATCAAGAGAGTTGGCTGATGTCACAGAGCTGGTCCAGGCTGGGGCAAGATCATGGCAATAAAGTCAGGATCTGCCCACAACCCTGGACTGGCACTTGGCTCAGCCTCTCAGCGCCCGCCTGAGCCCGCCGCTCCCGCCTCCTTTACAGCCCAGTGCTCCAGTGAGCGGGGGGACAGAACAGAGAACCAGTGACTGACAGTCACCAGATCTCTACTCGTGGAGCTCTGAGAACCAAGTGATCATCGGACCGATGCTGCATCCACCTAGGTAAGTATGATTTTGAAAACAAAAACCCAAACTTCTCTTTTAAAGAGCAGTTGTTCTCCCCTGCTACACAATAATGCCACTGCTGTACTGCTCACTGTTCTCCTTGCTGGAGAGGAAGCTGTACCTAAGGACCTTCAGTACAGGAATCTCCCTGTTTCTGCTTTGTTCATTCCATAAAATTGTGCTTACCCCCACCTCTCCCTAAGCTACTTAAATATTACTTCATCTGTCATTAGAGGGGCAGCTCTGATATGACAATGCAAAGTCCTGCCTCTACCAAGATGGCTACCACCACAGAGAGACTCAATGCAGATCAAGGCATGGTATGTCAATAATAGGGAAAAGATCAGAAGCATGTAAGTGGGTGTAGGGTGTAGCAGCTTCACAGAGGGAATCACAGGTACTGACTTTATAAACAGGAAACGTTTATTACCGGAGAGATGGTGGTAGAAAGAGTATTTACAGCAGTAATGCAAGTAGTTTCAGTACAGGAATGGAGGCATAGATACACAGCACAGTCCCTTCTGATGTAAGCGGTAGTTGTATTCGTCAGCACTATAGTCACTTCTCACTGACTGACACAGTATAAACCCAAGCACACAATGCGTATCTGTAGAGGCTGCTATTCACACACATTACCCGGTAACAGCATTATTCTTTCAGCAGATGGATGTAGGCATCTGATACACTTGTCACTCCCTCACAGCGAGGACACTGGATTTATTATCCGCAATGGGAAGTCTTTCATCCGACCAGGATTGTTGATACAGGACTCCGGAGGAACCCTGAGCTATCCCTCACAGGCCGGAACACTCCCTAACTTCTCCTAACTCTCCCTGACAAGCAGGTTCACCCACCCTGTCTGTGTAAACACGTGAACTGAACTCCACATGGCTGCGCTTTCCTATATAAGATATCCACCCAAAAATGGCCGACCAAATCTCTCGAGATTTGCTTGTCCTATCAGGACACCAGACTTCTCCAAAATGGTGCTGGAGACAATATAGAGGCCAAACAGCTCTGCACCTATGTACACATAATAAACATATCAAAGAGGCTGGAAGTGAGAATATATACTTGTTAACTCACTACCTCCTGCAGCCAACTAGGCTGCCCTGCACACAGCTGCTTACAAGCAGGGAATTCACAGGCAAAAATTGGTCTCTAGTTTTTTGCTCTTTTGTTCCTTTTTGAACATAATTTCCACAGTACAGCTCCTTTTTTGTAACAATAACATAAAAAAGGAAATTATTATTCATTTCCTGTTAAAGAGGAATAAACTCCTTTACTTTAATTTTTTACTTGTATCTACAGGTAAGCCTAAGCCCTAAGGCTTACCTAGAGGTGCTGTGAATATCTCCTAAACTTGCACAGTTTTGTGGGCTCCTTGAAGGTAGGGACCAATGTGAGTGTGCAATGTATGTGTGGAGCGCTGCTTAAAATTGACCGCGCTGTTTGAGTAGCTTAAATAAATAGGGATAATTGTAGACACGCACCCACACTCAGGTTGAACTGGGTGGACTGGTGTCTTTATTCAACCTTACTAACTATGTAACTATGCATACAGTCGATGACGTTATTGGCGCATGCACTCTGAAGGTCTGGCTTACCGCTCCGGACCTTCAGAGCCGTGCCATAAACAGCGGCTACCACACACATGCGCGGGAGTGATGTCATCATGGCTCTGTCCACTCACAGCCCACGAACCCGGAAGAATAACTGGGGAAGATGTCAGCCGTATAGTTGCGATGCATACTAGCTCATTATGCCTTTGTCTTACAGGTTTTTTTGGGGGGTTTTTTTCACCAAGGTTTACTACCTGTTTAAATAGAAAACTCAGAAATGTAGCACATATACAAAGCAGAGCTCTTCATCCTTGCAGGGACCTTGCCTGTTATATTATTCCCACATTTACATGTGTAGGTTTCCATCTTTTATACAAGACAATCTTCCTATCTGCTTACTCTTTGAAAAATATATGAGGTGTAAAGCTCACCATACATGTTACAATGGTTTGAGAGTAACTTGGTTTGAGAGCGTTTTGCAGGACAAGCAAAATATTTAAATAAATTTTGACTTGATATACAAGCGATGTCTTGATATACAAGTAGCGTCATATCACAACAGTGTATAAAAGAGGAGAGAGGCATCTCTAAGTGTAGCAATATGGTTACATTTAATGAAGGTACAACATTTAGCAACTCACATGGTTGATGATTAAAACAGGCACATCTAAGTATGCAGGCATCCGGGGTAAAGATGTCCACATAGACCATCCTCTGCACCGCCAGCTCTCACCGCTGTCAGTCTGCAATCATGAATGGAAAGACTACCCTGAAAGCGAAGCTTGAAGCACTCATGGAGCGCAGAGTGGAAGGGATGACGTCTATGGCAGTGCCGTCTATGGCATTCTATGTATTAAGGTGAAAAACCTTCTGTAGTGCAGCAGCCCCCCAGAGCCCCCCTTTTACGTACCTGAACCCAATCGTTCTAGGGACGGGGTCAAGCACAGCGGCTCCAGCCACTGTCTCGGGTCCTCATTGGATAGATTGATAGCAGCGGAAACCATTGGCTCCCGCTGCTGTCAATCAAATCCAGTGAGCTGGGGGGGCGGGGCCGAGTCCTGCTTTCTGTGTCAATGGTCGAAGCAGCAGGACTTGGGAGCGCGCCTGCACGAGTGTCCCCATGGAATGCCCTCATAAGTGGAGGATCCCTTGCACAGAGGTGGTAAGTATGACATGTTTGTTATTTAAAAAAACAAAACCTTTACAACCCCTTTAATTGTACAATCAGACATGGTGGTGAGGTTCATAGAGACTTAATGGAGAGGCAGTAAGCTAGTTACAGAAGCGGGGCGATGGAGATTCTATGAAATCCAGGTTACAAACTGATCTGTGCTCTATGGGTTGATCATTATTTAGGCTTCACATTGAAATGAAATGGCATCATTAAATAGCAAGAAGATCAAGTTTAAATAGTGTAATGATTTATTAACAAAACTGAAATATTTAAAAATATGCAGCCTGACTGAGAGTCCTGAAAGAACAATTGCTTTTTGTCTCTGTCTTCTAGAAATGAGCATTACCCCGGTAAACAGACAGCTATTCCTATTTATTATCTGGAAAAACCTGAACCAGGGGTTGATACCTCTGCTTATTATATTGGGAAATGTCACTTTCTCTATAACGCAGGTAAGCACTTGTCTCCACAATCAATTCGTGCAGCACTGATGTCTTCATTGACCACATAGAAAGTACAGAAGGTGCATATAGCTCTTCAGTGGGTGGAACATAATCTATTACCATTGTTACCCTCCCCAGTGGGAATTCTGATTCATACTATGCTAGGAGGAGATAAAAAAAAGAATATACTGTATATATATATATATATATATTTATATTTATTTACTATATTGTCAAAAGTATTGAGACACCTGCCTTTACACGCACATAAGCTTTATTGGCATCCCAATCTTAGTCCGTAGGCTTCAATATTGAGTTGAGTGCCCACCCTTTGCAGCTATAACAGCTTCAACTCTTCTGGGAAGGCTGCTCACAAGGTTTAGGAGTGTGTCTATGGGAATGTTTGACCATTCTTCCAGGAGCATATTTGTGAGGTCAGGCACTGATGTTGGATGAGAAGGTCTGGCTCGCAGTCTCTGCTTTAAGTCATCCCAAAGGTGTTCTATCGGTTTGAGGTCAGGACTCTGTGCAGGCCACTCAAGTTCCTCTGCCACAAACTTGCTCATCCATGTCTTTATGGACCTTGCTTTGTGCACTGGTGCGCAGTCATGTTGGAACAGGAAGGGGTCATCCCCAAACTGTTCTTACAAAGTTGGGGGCATAAAATTGTCCAAAATGTCTTGGTATGCTGACACCTTAAGAGTCCCCTTCACTGGAACTAAGGGGTCAAGCCCAACCCCTGAAATACAACCTCACACCATAACCCCCCCCCCTCCACCAAATGATTCGGACCAGTGCACAAAGCAAGGTCCATAAAGAAATAGATGAGCGAGGATAATTTTTTGGGATATTGCTGGGGGTTAGATGCATATAGGGCTGACTTGGTAACATGTAACATGAGTTAGTGAACACTTATACTTGCACATATACTACAACCACTGCTTAGATGGAAAATGATAAAACATAATAAGGCCTTTTTATAAAGATTTGTAAAACCTTGCTTTTATTTCACTGCGTATTAAAAAAAAAACAATGATGCAATTTTGAGGAAAAGATAAAAAAAATGTGCAAAGTTCCAAAAATGATTAATATTACCTTGCTGCACTAGGGCTCCGAGTTTCAATCCCAGCATGCAAATAATTTACATGGAGTTTGCATATTTCCTTATGTTACTGTAGTTTCCTCCCATCATTTAAAAATATAGTGAGAGGTTGATTGGCATCTGATGAAATGATCCCAGAGTTTGGTAGAGATAATATACTTTGAGTTCCTCCTTGCACGGAGATTGGTACAGATAACTCTATGCATATGCACTGCATAAAAAATAAATACAGGAAATAAACCACAGCTATTAACTAACCATAGCGATTCAAGTTATTATTGTGTTTTCTTCCCAAAACTTGGACGTGAACAACACACAGGACATAACTCAGACGTCCAACAGCTTGGAAGAAGGGGCTGATGTGACAACCTTCTGGTGGGGGGAGTGGACCAAGTGGACTGCATGTACCCGCACCTGCGGCGGAGGAGTGAAGTCTCAGGAGAGGCACTGCCTCCGACAGAGGTGGGGCAGCTGAATACTCATTGTTATCCACTGTACGTAGTCCAAAGCAGAAGTATCCAGCAGCAACAATTATATTATTCAAGAGTTAGCAAGTCATGTATGGAGATTTCACTGAAACAATGTAGTAATGACTTCCACTTTTATACCTTCATAATGACATTGCAGAGTAATCATCAGTGGAAAAGCAGCACTTATGCTGACTTCTTTTTTAATTTCCATGCACTGTATTAGAAAGTTAGTATTTTAACAAGAATTAGTGAACTGTATTGCTTCTTAGCCCTATTTTCTTGTCATTTGATTCCCTTTTCATAAGTAAATCATATGTCGTCAGTGACATCAATGTGTAATTTCTACTTCCAGCCCTTAGTGCCTGAAACATGTTAGGACAGCAGTTGTGCGATGTGAAATTTATTTGAGGATTATTTTTTAGGCAATTAGGTAGCAGCATTTAAAATTATATTTGTGTAAATGCATAAAAAGATTTAGGGCCCATTTACACCATAATGCAGTGCCCTTCAAGTTCAACACATACATTTTTGTGCATTGTTATTGCATTGTGTAAGGCAGCCCTTTTATTTTGAATAGGCTGTTAATGTACCTCAGAGAGGGCTTGGTCTACTTTTTAAATTGCAGCAAACCACAACACAAAGAGCAATAGCATTGCTACACTCCACTGTATATGTGCATTGGTGTTCTATTATTGTAATACAGACTTTATATAGCACCAACAGGTTGATCAATGCACCAATTATATACATTATATACAGTGTGTGTGTATATATATATATATATATATATATATATATATATATATATATACAGTAAGAAATGACACTTTGCTACAATGTAAAGTAGTGAGTGTACAGCTTGTATAACAGTGTCAATTTGCTGTCCCCTCATAATAACTCAACACACAGCCATTAATGTCCAAACCACTGGCAACAAAAGTGAGTACACCCCTAAATCAAAATGTCCAAATTGGGCCCAAAGTGTCAATATTTTGTGTAGCCACCATTATTTTCCAGCACTGCCTTAACCCTCTTGGGCATGGAGTTCACCAGAGCTTCACAGGTTGCCACTGGAGTCCTCTTCCACTCCTCCATGAGGACATCACGGAGCTGGTGGATGTTAGAGACCTTGCGCTCCTCCACCTTCCGTTTGTGGATGCTCCACAGATGCTCAATAGGGTTTAGGTCTGGATACATGCTTGGCCAGTCCATTACCTTTACCCTCAGCTTCTTTAGCAAGCCAGTGGTCGTCTTGGAGGTGTGTTTGGGTTAGTTATCATGGAATACTGCCCTGCAGCCCAGTCTCCAAAGGGAGGGGATCATGCTCTGCTTCAGTATGTCACAGTACATGTTGCCATTCATGGTTCCCTCAATGAACTGTAGCTCCCCAGTGCCGGCAGCACTCATGCAGCCCAAGACTATGACACTCCCACCACCATGCTTGACTGAAGGCAAGACACACTTGTCTTTGTACTCCTCACCTGTGTGCCACCACACATGCTTGACACCATCTGAACCAAATAAGTTTATCTTGGTCTCATCAGACCACAGGACATGGTTCCAGTAATCCATGTCCTTAGTCTGCTTGTCTTCAGCAAACTGTTTGCGGGCTTTCTTGTGCATCATCTTTAGAAAAGGCTTCCTTCTGGGATGACAGCCATGCAGACCAATTTGATGCAGTGTGAGGCGTATGGTTTAAGCGCTGACAGGCTGACCCCCCACCACTCCTTCAACCTCTGCAGCAATGCTGGCAGCACTCATACGTCTATTTCCCAAAGACAACCTCTGGATATGACGCTGAGCACGTGACCTCAACTTCTTTGGTCGACCATGGCGAGGCCTGTTCTGAGTGGAACCTCTCCTGTTAAACCGCTGTATGGTTTTAGCCACCATGCTGCAGCTCAGTTTCAGGGTCTTGGCAGTCTTCTTATAGCCTAGGCCATCTTTATGTAGAGCAAACATTCTTATTTTTAGATCCTCAGAGAGTTCTTTGCCATGAGGTGCCATGTTGACCTTCCAGTGACCAGTATGAGAGAGTGAGAGCGATAACACCAAATTTAACACACCTTCTCCCCATTCACACCTCAGACCTTGTAACACTAACAAGTCACGTGATACCTGGGAGGGAAAATAGCTAATTGGGCCCAATTTGGACATTTTCAATTAGGGGTGTACTCACTTTTGTTGCCAGCGGTTTAGACATTAATGGCTGTGTGTTGAGTTATTTTGAGGGGACAGCAAATTTACACCTTTATACAAGCTGTACACTCACTACTTTACATTGTAACAAAGTGTCATTTCTTCAGTGTTGTCACATGAATAGAGAATAAAATATTTACAAAAATGTGAGGGGTGTACTCACTTTACACACACATACATACATACAGAGAGAGAGAGATCTATATGTTTATACAGATACTCCTCGTTTAATAACTTACCTGTTTAACGACCACTCGGACCGCTCTCCCCACCCAAACAACGTGCTATATATCATTGTATTGTACAGTACAGAATTTTTATTTGTGTTCTGTACTTATGCAAATTAAAACAACGTTATTGAGCTGGAGTTTTGTGTTTAGACCTTTCTATCACAATACAGTACAGTTGTTAAGAATACTTAAAGTATTGATTATTTGTGGCTTCTCATTTAACAACCAATTTGTTTAACGACCTGGTCATTGGAACGGAACCTGTTCGTTAAGTGAGGAGTACCTGTATATGATTCAGTGCTTTGCCATGCATTATGCATTGTGGTGTAAATAAGCCCTTGTTTGCTATTTACCGAATCTATCTAGCAATCATCAAAACATTTTTTAGTTTTGGATGGAGTGAGGAAGTTACAGAACCCCTGTCGGGTTTTAAATGCTCTCTGTCTCCCTGCTGGGAAAACTCATTTTCTCTGTCTGTACTGGTAACCATAACACCAGGACTGAACGTGATGGGAAATTCAAATTTGGCACTGTTTATGAAGTCAAGGGAAATCCTACAATAGGGAGACCTGTTCTGGTGACAGTTGTCTAAGAGGAGATTTCCCCTCACTTTGGTGGGACTTCCTGTAAAGGAAATATGCAATAAAAACATCTCATTCTCCATCCAAAACTTATAGAATATTTTAGACAGAGAATTATTTTAAAGCTTTTGATTTCCCTTTTTTTATGTAGCTAATTGTAGTTTTTGTTGTTTTGGGTTGTCAGCCTTTTTAGGCTATATGAGACTTACCAGAGTCTATCTACAGTTACACTGTCCTTGTAGAACTACATAGGACGCTGGAAAAATGTCTCAATTCTTTTATGAATGTTATTTTGAGTCCTGGCCTGGGACAGAGACAACATATGGATAATCTGGTTTTCTGAAGGATCTCAGAACAATTCCCACTGTTTTTTTTTAATTTCAGGAGAAAACTGCTGAGTGGTCTTGGAAGTAAAAACTGTACAGGCACCTCTAAGCGATTCCACCTTTGTAAGGTGCAGGTAAGGGGATCATAACAAGTTCAGCGGATGAACAGGGACTACCTTAAAGGATAAATTCACATTTTAGAAAAAAATAATGCACATTTTTTTGCACGTAAAAAAAAAAGTGCATTTATTTATTTATTTGGAGCCTGTAAAGCATTGAAGATCGCTGGTGCCATGCAGTTCTCCAGCAGAACTGCCAGTGTATCTGTGTGCCCGTACATCTCGTACGGGTAAGCAGATACGATCTGACAGGAAGAGTGAATGCACTACCACTGCACACCACAGTGTCATGGTAGTTCATTGACAACTACAAGCCGACAGCTGCAAAGGCTGCTGGGCCTTGTCGTTTTCCATTGACAGGATACTGTGAATGAGTGACGCTGCCGGGCGGAGCCCCACTCGGCCACATTTTTTTTAAATTGTGACAGCTAGAAGAACCCCGCTAGCTGTCAGATCAGGGAGGAGCGGGGCCAGTCTGTATGTAACAAGTTACAAAAGGTGAATTTATCCTTTAAATCACAAAGGGATTTTAACCCAAAGAGAACTTATTTAGTTGTCACCATAATTAGTTCACCATAATTAGTTCTGTCCAATATATCTGAGGATGACTTTTGGAGCTCACAGTCTAGGCAGAGAGCCTTCTTGGGATATTACAGCTGCTAATTCCTTACTAGCTTGACATCATGCTAACATATGCCATCTCCCAGGCCCTAAGTGTGGATGACAGCATCAAGTAAAGCTACGTACACACGGGCGGACAATCCATGTGTGGGCTTCATCGGACCTTCAGTGGACTTTTTCTGTCGAAAATCAGACAGTCTTTAGATTTGGAACATGTTTCAAATCTTTCCGATGGACTCGAGTCCGGTCGAAAAATCTGTTCGTCTGTATGCTAGTACGACAGAAAAAAAAGGACGCAAGGGCAGCTATTGACTACTGGCTATGAACGTCCTTTTTCTAGTCCCTTCGTACATCATCATGTTCAAACCAACAGACTTTCGAACAGACTTTAGTCCGTTTGTGTGTGGGCAAGTCCGGTCGTTCGAAAGTCCGTCGTAACTCCTTCGAAAGTCTGTTGGAAAGACCGTCGGACCTTTGATGCTGAAAAGTCCACATGTGTGTACATGGCATAACTGATCCTTTAGTGTTATAAGAGGAATGTATGCAACTACTGTTATGCACACTCGGAAGCTGGGAGACAATGCATGCTATATTGACACAAGATTAGTTTAAATTAATCTAACAAAGCAGTTTTGGTTATGAATATTTTTATATTTCAGGAATGTCCATCCAACAGCCGCAGTTTTCGGGAAGAGCAGTGCACATCCTTCAATTCCCACATATACAATGGCAAAACTTACCAGTGGAAACCACTGTACCCTGGTAAGTAGCATTACAGAAGGGATTGGCAGGATGAAAACACTAGATTTTGCACGTTTCTTTTAAATTTTCATAAATCTGTAGATATTAGCCTTATAATTATGCTAAAACAAATGTCTAAAATTAAGAGGCAAGTCTGCCCAAAAAGTGATAATTTGGTTATAGGTGAAGTCCAGTGGGCTGAGTCTTACACACTCCAATGGCAGGATCTTTCTGCCATAATTCTCAACACGACAAGTCTCAGGAGAGAGGCTTTGCCTGAGACAAATGTGGGGCAGCTGAATCCTCCCATTTATGCAACTAGCAGTGTGGTATTCTCTAGGATGGGCAAACTTTGCCTTATTGAATAAGCTTAAATGTGTAATGTAATCAGAAAACCTAAATGCACCAGTGTCTTCTATAGTTCACATGTTTTTTTTGGTGCCTCCTAGATGACTATGTGCACATCTCCAGCAAACCTTGTGATCTGCAGTGCACCACCAGTGACGGTCAGAGACAGCTGATGGTCCAGGCCAGGGATGGGACATCCTGCAAGTACAGTGACTACCGAGGGGTTTGTGTTTCTGGAAAATGTGAGGTTTGTGGAGACATTACTGTAGACGTGAAGAAGTTCTCTGCACCTTTGGACACTTACCTCTCCCTCTGTCTTTTCCTGACTGCTTTTCTCTCTTCCTTCCCAGCCGATAGGATGTGATGGGGTCTTGTTCTCCACACACACCCTGGATAAATGTGGCGTTTGTCAGGGAGATGGAAGTAGCTGCGTTCACATCACGGGAAACTACAGGAAAGGAACCTCCCATCTTGGTAAATGCTTAGAATCTTCCACCCTGTAGAATAAGCCTCTTCTCTCTGAGCAAAATGGATGCTCTTGCTTATAGCATAGTCATAGCCAATCAATTAGAGACACATTTTAATACTTTTATCATAGTATTTGGAAGTTTTGTTGCTATGGTAAAGAGCAACTGCTCTTCCTACTGAGCTTAGTTTTTTTTGGTAACTTTTTGATTACATTTTAATTAGTTTAAAAATATGAGAACATAAACAACAATCAGCTTGGGAGTGAAAGTGTAACAATAAAACTTAAATAGATATTATTAGATTAAGAATAAACAAGACACGCAGAAATAGAAAGAGAGAAAGACAAAAATAGGGGTAGAAGCTATTTGTCTACATGCGTGTAGCACTTGAGTCTTCATCCTCCATTGTCCTCTCTGAAACTCATTTGAGAGATAAACACATTTATAGGACCTGATTTACCTGTCAAAGGATTTGTTATTGTGTTTCACCAGTCTTGTGATCCAGGCATTCCTGGACTTTCACTTTGATAAGCTCAACCCCCCCCCCCCCCCCCTTTAGTCTATGCACTGTCATTACCTCTACCAGTCTTATGCCGCGTACACACGGTCGGAATTTTGGCCCGCAAAAGACCGATGAGATTTTTTTTGTCGGACAATGTGACCGTGTGTATGCTCCATCGGTCTTTTGCTGGCGGAATTTCAGCCAGCAAAAGATTGAGAGCATGCTCTCAATTTTTCGGTCGGGAAAAGTTCCTATCCGAAAATGCGATAGTCTGTGGCAATTCTGACGTGCAAAATCCCAACGCATGCTCGGAAACAATTCAACGCATGCTCGGAAGCATTGAACGTCATTTTCTCGGCTCGTCGTAGTGTTGTACGTCACCGCGTTCTTGGCGGTTGTAATTTCAGCGAACTTTTGCGTGACCGTGTGTATGCAAGGCAAACTTGAGCGGAATCCCGTCGCAAAAGCCGTCATATCTTTTTCCGACGAGAAAACCAATGGTATGTACGCAGCATAAGGGCTACTGTATAGGGAATTACAGGAGTCGGGAATCACTGCAAAGTCAGGTATTTCAGCTAGTTACATTTAAAATACATTGTACTGTTTTTTTTTTTGTTTTGTTTTTCATAAAAACATTGTTGTAAATCTGCCTAGGGTTTAAGCACAAAAGTGGAAATTATACCATTTATGCTTCTGTACATGGGCTTTGTTTGCAAATGCTGTGTTTTGCATGTGAACACATGCTATTACTTGCAATATAGATAATATTCAGTGGAACCAGAGAAATGCAAAGCAGGTCAGAAGCAGTCTCCTAGCCGTCATCCACCACACTGTAAAATTAAAATCAATTTCTATGTGGATTGAAAACTGATGATTTGCATGTGAAGCATGCTTCAAACGCAAGTCAAGAAAAGTAAAAGAGGCACATCTACATGAGCGTCAAATCTGGCCATACACAAAACAAACTTCAACTGGTTCCAGATGAACACAATTCGCCCATGGGTCACCCTGCTCGCAATATCCTAACTCCTAAGTGTGAAAATTCAAAGGAGCTGCTGGAAAATTGTTGAACAAACAGCACCTGCATCCAATCAGATTCTGGCACTGTTTAGGATTTTCAAAAGTTGACGGGTACCAGCAGGGCAGCCATCAGAAATGTTTGGGCCCTCCCGAGGGCTTGCCCATGGGCCATCTTACAGAATCTGCACACCGGCCACCTCACCTGTATGCACTCAATCCTGTATATATGTCAGCCTCCCTCACACCTGTATGTATGTCAGCCCCCCACACATCTGTATATATGTCAGCCCCCCCACACACACCTGTATATATGTCAGCCCCCCCACACACACCTGTATGTATGTCAGCCCCCCACACATCTGTATATATGTCAGCCTCCCTCACACCTGTATGTATGTCAGCCCCCCACACATCTGTATATATGTCAGACTCCCTCACACCTGTATATGTGTCAGCCCCCCACACACACACACCTGTATATATGTCAGGCTCCCCCACACACACCTGTATATATGTCAGCCCCTCCTCACACACCTGTATATATGTCGGCCTCCCTCACACCTGTATATATGTCAGCCCCCCGCACACCTGTATATATGTCATCCCCCCACACACACCTGTATATATGTATATATGTCAGCCCCCCCCCCAAACACACACCTGTATATATGTCAGTCCCCCCACACACACCTTTATTTATTTCAGCCCGCCCTTACACACCTGTATTTATGTCTGCCCCTCACACACATGTATATGTGTCAGCCCCCCCCCACACACACACCTGTATATATGTCAGCCCCCCCACGCACACACCTGTATATATGTCAGCCCCCCACACACATCTGTACACCCCTCACATTTTTGTAAATATTTATTTATATCTTTTCATGTGACAACACTGAAGAAATGACACTTTGCTACAATGTAAAGTAGTGAGTGTACAGCTTGTATAACAGTGTAAATTTGCTGTCCCCTCAAAATAACTCTTTCTAAGAATTATTAACAATTATTATTGTTAACAATTCTTTTTTTCCGATCCTCGGAGAGTTCTTTGCCATGAGGTGCCATGTTGAACTTCCAGTGACCAATATGAGAGAGTGAGAGCGATAACACCAAATTTAACACCTGTTCCCCATTCACACCTGAGATCTTGTAACACTAATGATCACATAACACCGGGGAGGGAAAATGGCTAATTGGGCCTTATTTGCACATTTTCACTTAGGGGTGTACTCATTTTTGTTGCCAGCAGTTTAGACATTAATGGCTGTGTGTTGAGTTATTTTGAGGGGACAGCAAATTTACACTGTTATACAAGCTGTACACTCACTACTTTACATTGTAGCAAAGTGTCATTTCTTCAGTGTTGTCACATGAAAAGATATAATAAAATATTTACAAAAATGTGAGGGGTGTACTCACTTTTGTGAGATACCGTATGTGTCAGCCCCCCCACACACACACCTGCATATATGAAAGCCTCCCATCCACAAGCCTGTATATATTGCAGCCCCACATATACGCAAACCTGTAAACACACAAGGTTCTGGCCCCTTCCTGTACACAAAACGCCCCCCTCCATTTCATTCACAGACCCTACTTGCAAAGAAGATCTTCCTACCTGGTCCCAGCTCCTTTCACAAAGCTGACATGTTTCTGGCACAGAGAAGCCCAGTACACGAGGGGTGCACATGCACATAGTAGCCAGAGGTGGCAGTAAAGAGCTTGATGTCTGAGCTCAATGCAATAGATAGCACACGCTGTGAGATCATTTCTGTAATGCACAGCAAGGCTCCCTTTCACCCGTCCTGCCCTCTTCTGGTCCCCGGGCCCCTTACAGTTGTAACGGATGTACCCCCCTGATGGCGGCCCTGGGTAGCAGTTGTCAGAATACAGTAGCCCACCCAAGAAATTCATCCATCCATGCTGTTTAGTGTGGATGGAGGAAGCTGTTAAATTTCTTTTGTTCAGCATGCAGGCTGAACAAATAAAACCAACTTTATGTTGTCAGATATTTTTCAACCATGTGGCCCAAATATAAAAAAAAAAGCAAGCAAGGGCAATGCATTGCCCTGCTCCTTCCTGTAGCAAAATGTGATTCCTGGATTCGTAAACCTACAATCATGTAAACGCAGCTCTTTGTTTATGTGTTTATGTGATCCATAAGGCCCATATTGTCCGATTGAAGGTTTTTCTGCCAATCTCTGATTGCATTCAGTTTACCTCTGTCCCTTTTGCATTCTGTGTTATCCAATACAGTGCCAGTTCGAGGAAAAGGTTAACAATTGTAAGCATCTGATTTAGTTGTAAGCCACAAGCCTTCTGTTTTATCTTCATCTACTGCTTTACATTTCTGGCACAGCTTCTTGGCACTGTGGAGCTCACACTAGTTTGGTTCATCCTCTGACATGTTCTCATCTACAGGGTATGCTCTGGTCACCCACATCCCAGTTGGTGCAAGAGACATTCAGATAGTGGAGAGGAAGAAATCTGCAGATGTCCTGGGTGGGTGATGTATATCTTCATGTTGTCTGTTATATCACAGTATACAGCTAGTTGTCTTCTACGTCTGTAACAGACCACATTTTAACACACAAATTTACCACATTGAGAACTGTTAGCACAAAACTTTGCCTTTCATTCACACCCGGAACAACCAGGATACTTGAAGGTAATTAGGCTCAGATTGTGACAAAGGAGCCGATTACTCACCCATAGTGTTCGATGAAGCGATGGAGCCCCTTGAAACTTTTTATTCTATCTCCCAGGATCTATGTTGATGAGTTCTTTACTCTACACCTCTGTTGTGATCATTATGGAGGGTTCCTGACTATTTATTTTTAAATTTTATTTTACGTCATAGAGAATGTAATGGAAGGAACTGGAACATTCAAAGGTAGGCGGGGATACCTGATATTCCCAGATGGACAGAAATAGTATTCAAGACTTATAAGAGGAATGACTTGATATACCAAACTTCACCTATAGCTAAAATATCACTTTTCGGTGGAGTGGTCCATTAAAACATTGTTTCCAAATGACAGTACCACTAAAAGTGCATCTATGTATCAAGCTGATCTCTGTCTGTGTTCTCAAGCTGTTGCAGATGATTCCGGATACTACTACTTCAATGGAAACTTTAAGGTTGACAGCCCAAAAAATTTTAACATTGCCGGAACTGTATTCAAGTACCGTAGGCCCATGGATGTGTATGAGACAGGAATAGAATATATTGTGGCTCAAGGACCAACCAACCGGGGCCTGAACATCATGGTAAGTCCCACCACTTTCCATCATCTGCAGCTGAGTGCAGCAAAGTCAGCAACTTCAAATGCTTGAATACCAGGGGACTGCTTTGTCTGCGAAGAGAACATATCACTTGTGAAATTTAAATACACAGTTAGAGCCAAGTCATAGAATACAAAAAAACTGGAATATAATTTACTGGCTACAAATAGGTATTTCCAAAGCAACCTTTTTTTGGTTGAGGGGCACACTTGGCCTGGTCTTGAAAGAGAGTAGGGCCAATATAAGCTGCTCAGCCTATACGCCTTGTCCTGACTTTTCTCTGTCCATTGCTGATCTATGATCTGGTATACCTGATTAATATTCCCTGGCTTCATTTCCAGGCAGAGGAAAAGCTTCCTCTCTCATCTTTCTTTATACAGAATGACTGTCCCAGTGGGTCACACAGCAGCAAAACATTTAAAAAAAAGTATTTCTTTAAAATACAGTTCAAGCCAAGAATATTGGCAATTTATATATGACAGAAAAATGTGTTTAAGGGAAACTCCAGCTTACATCACATCATGCTATCCTCGAACAGTACAGAAGAGTTACAGCCACTTTATGTGCAGTTAAGTCGTGGCACTGTAAGAAAATGCAGGATAAAAGACACACGGGACACAATTGCCATTCTTGTCCGCTCCATCTGTAAGTATTGCTAATGATACAAAATTTACCACATTAGTAAGATGAGTTCTGTTTTTAGGTGAGATGTGTCATGGTGATGCATGATGCTCTGGACTCAGTAAACCCTCTGGACACAAACAGAAAAGACTTTGATGCAGCACTGTTGACCACTCAATCACAAGTGGCCAGAAACGAGGGATTGACTATAGGGAGGATACGGCACAGTATAGATGTATTCTGCAGGGAGGGAGACTTTTATCCAATAATTATTGAGAGGGATTTAGATACATTTACAAATGGTGGAAACACCTCTTAAAGCAAAACTCCAAATTACAGTAAATTTATTTTTGTTAGCATTGGGTAGACTTCTCCAGTGTTCCCACTGGAGAGATTTCCCATCACTTGCTGTCCAAATGACCAGAGAGTTTTTCTATCACTTGTTCTGACAAAAAGGAGAGATGAACTCTCCATAATGGAAACATAGACCAAAACTAAACAAAAAGACTGAAGTCCTACATTGTCCTTACTTTGTCCAAAACAAAGAAAAGTTTGGGTTGGAGTTGTGTTTTAAAGATACATTTTAGGCATGGTATATTTTTACATAGTTACATTGGCCCACTTGGACCAATGCAAGTATGTATATACCACATGAAAGCATTTATAGCGTCTAAATAGATAAAATGCTATGTTAACAATTAAAAAAATAAATACTAATATATATAGTGATTATATATTAGTAATATTTTTTTTATATCATTTACAGACTATAAGACACTGATTATTTACTTTTATTTATTTACAGTAATTGTTCACATACCATTTTTTCTGGTTCGGTACTATAAATACTTATATTTACAGTATTTTGTTTAGGAATTTCTTGTATTCCTTTTGTTAGCAGCCATCTTTTGAAGTTTTTCACTGAGCGCAGGCTGGTCTATATATATTTTATGAATATGCATATGCCATACCTGGCCAATGTCCCTGGAAGCTGGAAATCACTGAAGTAGGCAGCACTACTTCAGTGATCTCCACTTGCTTCTGGGTCCTGTGCCGAGCAGCTGGCCTGATGGATTGTGAATACAGGAAGTCAACCGCAGAATGCTTTGTGTTTTCCAAATTAATGCAAAGTGTTCTCTGATTGGACACGATGGAGAGTTTGATGTCACTGCCAAAAGTCTCCCCCTTGTCCAATCAGAGAACGCTTTGCATTCATTCAGAAAATGCAAAGCATTTTCCAAATGGCGCCCGTACCGAGCGGCTGACCTCCTGTATTCACAATGCATCAAACCAGCATCTCAGCATGGGACCCAAAAGCAAGTGGAGATCCCCGAAGTAACCAAATCTACTTCAGTGATTTCCAGCTTCCAGAGGCAGTGGCCAGGTATTGTATATTCCTAGTTATATTGGTTCAAGCTGGATCAATGTACCTATGTAACAATATAAAATGCCTGGAATTTTTCTTTAAGTACAAATGTGATGGTCCTCTTTAACGTGAACCTGTAACAAAAAAATACAGATGCAAGCATAATAAGATGTCAGTACTTATCCTGGATAAAAAATCAGATCCAGAAGCTGCTGCAATATATTGTGGGAGGTGGTGGAGGGTGGGACATGGCTGACCTCAAACTTGCTGCAAAGTTGTTATTTGCATTCTAGATGTGGCCTGGGTTTGGAGGCTTTTGGAGAATGATGGATCTGAATCATCACAAGCCAAGAGTATGCGTGGGCACATTATAGTGCTGGCTACCGCATACTAATGCTGGTTTATGTGGTATTTTCTAACTGCAGGTTCATGATAAGAAGCAAACACTTGTCTCACTTTGCAGGTCTGGAACCAAAATGGCAAGAATCCTTCCATCACTTTCCAGTACACTCTCCTACGAAGGCCGCATTCACGAATCACTCAGCCTGTGTATTACCCATTCCCCGAATCGGAAAGCGAAGAGAGCAAAGAGCTGGAAGAGGACTTGACATCTGTAAACACTAGCTATGTTGCTAACCTCCAAAGAGGGCGACCAAAAGAAAAGGCACCTGGTTTAGGATGGCAGACCTCATTGGAAGGATTCAATTCTGCCGGAGGACAACAGACAAATGAAGTGTATGAGGGAGGGGAAACAATGGATTGTGACCGAAGGACAAAATGCAAAGCTATAAAAGGTAGCTTTAGAGAATTTTTATTCTACAGCAGAAGTCACTGATTATTGCAATGTGCTCATTTTTTGTCAGTTATCTCAACAGCGGCTGTCTGTGCCTCTAAAAAGTACAATCAAGGTCCTTCATACTGAGATTAAAGGAAAAAACAACTAGCACTGTACCGTTTTCAAACCAGCACAAGTAGGCTGTCATTGAACTTGGGAAACTGTACAGCAAAGTTTTACCGTGCTGGTCTATTAATGGGAAGCACAGCCTGCAAATATAATGAGCAACTATTGTGGTTCCCATATATTTAAACACTCTAATACAGGGGTCTCTAACTGGCGGCCCTCCATCTGTTGCGGAAATACAATACCCATCATGCCTCTGCCTATGAGAGTAATGCTTGTAACTGTCAGCCTTGCAATGCCTTATGGCAATTGTAGCTCTGCAACAGCTGGAGGGCCGCTAGTTTGAGACCCCTGCTCTAATGTATAATAAAACATAAAATGAAACACTATTACCAGAAAAAAACACAATAAATTAACCTTAACAAAGCCTGGAGTGGAGTTCAGATTGGCCATTCCCCACCCTTAATAGGTTAACAGTGATCTTGTGACCAAATGTCTGAAGTTTTGGTCATGTGACCAACTGAAGGAAGCTTGGAGCTGTGTGTTCTTCAAGCAAAGGCGAGTATTTTTAGCCTTTCTTGTATTTTTTATCTAGCAGTCTAACAAGGCTGTTAACACAGCTTTAAATTATCACAGGGGCCTATTTTAGTCAGACTGAAATTACATTTTTAAACTGAAAAAGTTTCTGCAAAAAAACAAAAATGGAGGCTGCCATTTCTGACTTCCCGCTCTGAAAATGCTAGTTTCCTAGCTGCTTTTCTGGCTTAAATACTTTAAGTCATTAACTTAAAAGAAGAATGCTTATCATGACTTTACTCCAACTCTTCATATACTTGTTTAAAGTCAAAGATCGGCGTAACAAGCCTTTTCAAGTCAGCAATTTCAGCCTTCAGGAAAGGTTTGTTTTAAATGTCTTTTAATAATGCCTTTCCTATTTTGTCTTTGCAGATATAAACACAAATCAAACAACTTTTATGACAGGTGACGGAGATCAGGATGCCACCCCCCGATTAACCTCAAAGGAGTTCTTGTCTGGAAATGCCATTATGAAGAAGTTCTCTGGCAAGAGCTCAGACTCCAGAGAGCCTTTCCATAGCTTAAACAGAAGTGTCATTTTCTCTCAAGGGGAACCTCTAAATTCCGTGGAACCCAACCTGGAAAATCTGTATGTTGACTATGATGACAATGATGAGACTGCTCCGTTCGACCTAAATGTCACCTTCCTGGAGTTCAGCATTGACCGCTCCTTGAACACATCAGCCGAAACTCAGCTAAGCAATACAACCATCATTGCGACCAACAGAACTCAGAAAGGAAGGTAAGAGAGCCTTAGATTACAACAAAATTTCCAAGATTCCCCATATAGTATTTTGAAGTTTGGAACCCACCATTTAAATCTTTTTATTCTTTATTATTTGATTTGCGGTAGCCAATTCTAAACAGCCACCAGCTGCCACTCAACCTGCCACAGCGATTCTGGGTTCCCAGGGGCCAGCTACATGGCTGGCATTCTTTAGCTTTAATTGGGCGTGCTGTGTTTCAAACTGTGCCAATTAATGCCTCCTGTTTTTACCACAACCCTTCCTTGTGTGCCTGGTATCACTAGGGAACAAATATAAATCCTAAACAAAACAAATTGGCATCCTGACTTACGATTCCCAATTTTTTTCTAGATATACAGTGGGGCAAAAAAGTATTTAGTCAGCCACCAATTGTGCAAGTTCTCCCGCTTAAAAAGATGAGAGAGGCCTGTAATTGTTATCATAGGTATACCTCAACTGTGAGAGACAAAATGTGGAAACAAATCCAGACAAACACATTGTCTGATTTTTGAAATAATTTATTTGCAAATTATGGTAGAAAATAAGTATTTGGTCACCTACAAACAAGCAAGATGTTTGGCTCTCACAGACCTGTATCTTCTACTTTAAGAGGCTCCTCTGTCCTCCACTCATTACCTGTATTAATGGCACCTGTTTGAACTTGTTATCAGTATAAAAGTCACCTGTCCACAACCTCAAACAGTCACACTCCAAACTCTACTATGGTGAAGACCAAAGAGCTGTCAAAGGACACCAGAAACAAAAGTATAGACCTGCACCAGGCTGGGAAGACTGAATTTGCAATAGGCAAGCAGTTTGGTGTGAAGAAATCAACTGTGGGAGCAATAATTAGAAAATGGAAGACATACAAGACCACTGATAATCTCTCTCGATCTGGGGCTCCAGGCAAGATCTCACCCCGTGGGGTCAAAATGATCACAAGAACGGTGAGCAAAAATCCCAGAACCAAACTGTGGGACCTAGTGAATGACCTGCAGAGAGCTGGGACCAACGTAACAATGGCTCCATTCAGTAACACACTACGCCACCAGGGACTCAGATCCTGCAGTGCCAGACGTGTCCCCCTGCTTAAGCCAGTACATGCCCGGGCTCGTCTGAGGTTTGCTAGAGAGAATTTGGATGATCCAGAAGAGGATTGGAAGAATGTCATATGGTCAGATGAAACCAAAGTAGAACTGTTTGGTAGAAACACAACTCGTCGTGTTTGGATGAGAGAGAATGCTGAGTTGCAACCAAAGAACACCATACCTACTGTGAAGTATAGGGGTGGCAACATCATACTTTGGGGCTGTTTCTCTGCAAAGGCAACAGGACAAATGATCCGTGTACATGAAAGAATGAATGGGGCCATGTATCGTGAGATTTTGAGTGCAAACCTCCTCCCATCAGCAAGGGCATTGAAGATGAAACATGGCTGGGTCTTTCAGCATGACAATGATCCCAAACACACCACCCGGGCAACTAAGGAGTGGCTTTGTAAGAAGCATTTCAAGGTCCTGGAGTGGCCTAGCCAGTCTCCAAATCTCAACCCCATAGAAAACCTTTGGAGGGAGTTAAAAGTCCATGTTGCCCAGCAACAGCCCCAAAACATCACTGCTCTAGAGGAGATTTGCATGGAGGAATGGGCCAACATACCAGCAACAGTGTGTGACAACCTTGTGAAGACTTACAGAAAACGTTTGACCTCTGTCATTGCCAACAAAGGATATATAACAAAGTATTGAGATGAACTTTTGATATTGACCAAATACTTATTTTCCACCATAATGTGCAAATAAATTCTTTCAAAAATCAGACAATGTGATTGTCTGGATTTGTTTCCACATTTTGTCTCTCATAGTTGAGGTATGCCTATGATGACAATTACAGGCCTCTCTCATCTTTTTAAGTGGGAAAACTTGCACAATTGGTGGCTGACTAAATACTTTTTTGCCCCACTGTAAGTCCATCTAATATTATGCAATAACTTTGTGTGTTTTTTGGCAGCTTGCCTTGACCTTTGCCTTATTACATCTCTGTCTGTGCGCTACCTTGAATTATTCACACTACATACTTAGCATTTACAGGCAGACATGATATGAACTGGTGAAGCAAAGAGTCCACACTAAACCACCAAACCCCAGATTGAGATGACTGCAATTTTGTGGGTTGAATCTATATTTATTAGAAGTATTTTTTCAAACACTGACATTTAACTGTAAACCGGAGCTGTGGTAGACCCTTTTTCTCTTTAGAACAATATGTGTACCTTACTTGGCTTATAGAGAAACACAATGCAGGAAGGGTATGTCAGAGCTTTAACTTGGCACTGAAGTCATTACTTGCATGTGAAGAACAGTTAAGGAAAAAAAGATTTTCACTATCACTTTGCAGCATCTGCATTTACCTAATGAGGTTGCCATTATATGTATAAAGGGACCCTGTCATAATTAAGACTCCTATCCACTGTTGAGGGCCTGCATCTCAAGACTTTTAAAACCAGTTCTCATGAATGAGAGCTGTGATTGTGTCTGGTATCAGCCATCTTGACGGGTCCTTTATAACTCTACGACAGTTCTATGTTTATTTTCTGTATAGAATCTTTTTTTTTAACCATGTCAATATACCTGAGCTAAATTGACAGGCATTAGAGAGAGAATGAATATAACTAAGGGGAAGGATAATGAGGGATGGGGGGAAGGACATAAAATCATGACACAAGTATTAAGCAAGGCAGAGAAAGAGTGAAAAGAGAGATCAGGAGGGAAAGCAAGAAGAGAAAGAAGGGGTGGGGGAGAGGGAGATAAGATGGAGAGGGAGATAAGATGGAGGTGGAGATGAAGAGAGGGGGGATAAGGCTGGAGAGATAGAGATATGATGAAGGGGGGAAGTGAGAGAGGAAGTTAAAGATGAGGGGAGGAGGTTGGAGAGATAGGGAGATAAGATGATGGGGAGGGGAATAAAGATGGGGTGAGGGAAATAGGATGAAAGGGAGAAGAAAGAAAAAGATAAAGATAGAGGGGCAAGATGGAGAAAAAGGGAGATAAGGATGGAGATAAGATGGAGGGGGAAGAGAGAGTGGGAAATAAAGATAGATAGAGGGTTATGGAGATAAAGGAAAATAAGGATGGGGAGAGAGGGAGATAAGATGGTGATGGAGAGAGAGGGGCAAAAGGCTGGATGGAGAGGTGGAGATACGATGGAGGGAGAGTTAAAGCGGGGTTCCACCCAAATTTTGAACAATCTCTGTATGTATTCTCTTCCTTGCCTAGATGCTGACATGCCATTTAAAAAAATTTAAATCGCTGTAATTATCTTTTATTTTTCTATTCTTCTTTGCACTTCCTGGTTCTCCTCCCATGGGAGTAGGCGTGTTTCTAGCCTCTCCCAGACTCCTGGGAGCTAGTCTCAGGCTTCCGAGGATGTCACTGAGCATGTGCGGGAACGAGCAGTGAATGCTGGGAGCACAGCATTCACCGCATCCAGGAAATAAATGCTTGTGGGCTTCAAATGCCCACAATGAAGATGGAAACCGCCTGCACTGAATAATTTAAGTTATTCTTTCCGACGAAATCTGACACAGGCGGATATATTACACACAATATGTGAGTATGTAATGCTGAGAAGAAAAGTTTGTGAATGAACTCAAAAAAAAAAACGATAGATAGGTGGACCCCCGCTTTAAAGATAGGGGGGAGGGGGTTGGAGAGAGAGGGAGATAAGATGATGGGGTGTGAAATAAAGATGCCCAACTCCACGTGAGCATATAAAAGTAGTCTTTTTGGAGAACCACTTTAAACTCTCACCCTAAAAACTTAATTCCCAACTTGAAGAGACTACTGCAGCTGTCCCATTTTGACAATGCTTGAAATAGCTTGTAAAACATCTTTGAGAAATGTCAAAGGCTAACACACAAGCCCGCTTTCCAGGTAAGGATCTTCTTTAATTTTGATGACCCCCAACTGTTGTCGTGTTGAGTTTCTGACCTCAAAGGTGTCTGGGATTGGTTTGGATTTGTAGAGATGATGCAGTAGCTCAATGGCCATGTCCAAAGACTCTCTTAAAACAGCTGTCTGCGAGGTAAACAAGATGAAGGGGAGAAGAGATAAAAAGATAAAGATAGAGGGATGAGATGGAGAGAAAGGGATATAAGGATGGAGATAAGATGAAGGGGGAAGAGATAAAGAGAGGGGCAGGATTATGGAGTGAAAGGAAAATAAAGATGGGGAGAGGGAGATAGGATGGAGGGGGAGATGGGAGAGAGGGAGTGAGATATAGATTGGATTAGTGAAATAAAAATAAGGGGGAGGGGGGTTGGGATGATGGAGAGGGGGGAGAATAAGATGATGAGAATTAGATGGAGCAGGTTAGGGGGTGATAAGATGTAGGGGGGAGATGGATAGAGAGGGGGAGATAAAGATAGAAGAGGGAGAGGTGGAGACAGAGGGTGATAAAGATGGGGACAGGATAGAGAATGAAGACAAAGAGAGCAACAGATAAAGAGAAAAAAAAATGAAGAAAGAGAGAAAGAAGAGGGGGGAGAAAGAAAATGAGGAAGAGAGGGAGACAGAGAAAGGGAAAGAAAGAGAGCTCCTTGTCATTCCTCTCTGCTTCCCGCAGCCCGTTTAATAGCGGATCATTCTTCTCAGCAGTTACAAAGAGACGTGTGTCTAGAGAGACAGTCTAGACAGGACATTATTAGCCTGGAGTTTAAATAGTATGTTGAGTTTCTTGTGGAATGCAAAGCATAGGTGTCCTCTACAGAACGTTTAACTTACTTTTTTATATGTATAAATGTGTAGACGAACACATAAAGCATCAGTAACATAAAGAAAAGGAAATAAAATCGAATTGCCTCATGCCCATAATAATGTGAGCATCTTATCAAATTGTTGTACTCAGGCACTGTGGCAAATGAAAGAAAAGAAATGT
Organism: Lithobates clamitans; assembly: GCA_037952925.1. NCBI lineage: Eukaryota > Metazoa > Chordata > Amphibia > Anura > Ranidae > Lithobates > Lithobates clamitans. Next base: position 956,039 of record JBBGZY010000695.1, on the reverse strand, counting down.
ACTTTGGTCAGTTGTAAATCTTTAGGGGAAAAAAATAGCCATCAGCAGCCTCTACTTGCATTATTGCTTTTAGCAGCCATAACAAGTTCATAATAAGCTGTGGAGAGGAAAAAAGTGTTTTTAAATAACATCAAATTACAGAGTAACAATTCCAATATATTTTATACATATTTTTTTATGAAAAAAACAATTTTAAAACTAAAGGCAAAACTTTATTTTTAGATTTGGATAGATCAGTGAAGGGATGGAACCCCGGTCAGGTTTGTATTGCTGTCTGTGCCCCCCGTCAGGGAGATTTATTTTCTTTAATTTTACTGATTACGAATGACAATGGAATGAAAGTGAGAGTAAATCCAATATCTTGAGTCACCCCCAGAACAGGAATAGAGGGGAAACCTTCCAATGGGGACCCTTGTTCCAGTGACAAAAGTCTAAGTCGAATGCCCTGTACACACGATCAGACTTTCCGATGGAAAATGTGCGATCGGAGCTTGTTGTCAGAAATTCCGACCATGTGTAGGCTCCATCGGACTTTTTCCATCGGAATTTCCGACACACAAAGTTTGAGAGCTGGCTCTAAAATTTTCTGACAACAAAATCCGTTCGCATAAATTCTGATCGTGTGTAGACAATTCCGACAGACAAAGTGGCACGCATGTTCAGAATCAAGCAGAAGAGCAGCACTGGCTATTAAACTAAATTTTTCTCTGCTCGTCGTACGTGTTGTACGTCACCGCGTTCTTGACGTTTGAAATTTCCGACCAACTTTGTGTGACCGTGTGTATGCAAGGCAAGTTTGAGCCAACATCCGTCAGAAAAAATCCGATGGATTTTGTTGTCAGAATGTGCGATCATGTGTACAGGGCAGAAGAGGTCATTTCTCTTACATTGGAAGGATACTGTCCCTTCTGTTGAATCTACAGGAAGTGAAGGCAAATCTCCATTTACAAACACAGATTTTCAAAAACTGACAGTCTTCCCTACTCTATCAAAAAAGAAACCAAAAGTTCTGGCTTTAGATACACTTTAAATAAAAACTAAACACCTAAATGGCCACTTTGCAAACAAAGCTGTAAGGTGATACAGGATGGAGTACACCCTCCATTTTAGCAGTATTAGATTTTAAAAGTGACAAGGACTACTGAGATCTTGCTAGCGTGTGAGAGAAAACACTATGGGGATGATTTACTAAAGACAAATATACTTTGCACTTTGTAAAGTGCAGTTGCTCCAGAGCTTATTAAATGAGGTAAACATTCACTTTGCAAAAAAAAACCCAATCATGTACAAGGAAAATATAAAAAACATAATTATTGCTTGTACATGATTGGATAGTGAAAGTCAGCAGAGCTTCTTCTCATTTACTAAGCTCTGGAGCAACTGCTCTTGCAAAGTGCACAGTCTTTAGCACATTTGCCTTTAGTAAATCAAAGTGCATCAACCCAATTTAGTAAATCAACCCAATGATCAATGAGGTATTTTTCCCTTGGGAGGGAAGAACTTGGCAGAGATTGATAGCATTAAAAAAACAACATTTAGCAAGACTTGTCATGTTTTTGTTTTATTTGCCACATAGTTAAACAGGTGTTGGCCTATTGGCTGCCCCATAGTTTCACAATTGTATTTAACTAGGGATGAGCTTCGAGTTTGAGTCAAACTCATGTTCGACTCGAACATCGGCTGTTCGCCAGTTCGCCGAACAGCGAACAATTTGGGGTGTTCGCAGCAAATTCGAATGCCGCGGAACACCCTTTAGAAAGTCTATTGGAGAAATCAAAAGTGCTAATTTTAAAGGCTTATATGCATGGCATTGTCATAAAAAGTGTCTGGGGACCTGGGTCCTGCCCCAGGGGACATCAATGCAAAAATAAATTTTGTACCTGGGAGGTGTCTATAGTATGCGCACGTTTCCCGTGTTTAGAACTGTCTGACAGCAAAATGACAATTTAAAGGGAAAAAAGTCATTTAAAACTACTCGCGGCTATTAATGAATTGCCGGTCCGACAATACACATAAAAGTTCATTGATAACAACGGTATGGGAATTCCCCACAGGGGACCCCGAACCAAAATTTTTTTAAAAATCGCATGGGGTCCCCCTCAAAATCTATACCAAACCCTTCAGGTCTGGTATGGATTTTGAGGGGAACCCCGCGCCAAATTAAAAAAAAATGGCATGGGGTCCCCCCAATCCCCCCAAAAATCCATACCAGACCCTTATCCGAGAGCATGCAACCTGGCAGGCCGCAGGAAAAGAGGGGGGATGAGAGAGCGCCCCCCTCTCCTGAACCGTACCAGGCCACATGCCCTCAACATTGGTAGGGTGCTTTGGGGTAGCCCCCCAAAACACCTTGCCCCCATGTTGATGGGGACAAGGGCCATATCCCCGCAACCCTTGCCCGGTGGTTGTGGGGGTCTGGGGGCGGGGGGCTTATCGGAATCTGGAAGCCCCCTTTAATAAGGGGACCCCCAGATCCCGGCCCTCCCCCCTGTGTGAAATGGTAAGGGGGTACAAAAGTACCCCTACCATTTCACAAGAAAACTGTCAAAAATGTTAAAAATGACAAGAGACAGTTTTTGACAATTCCTTTATTTAAATGCTTCTTCTTTCTTCTATCTTCTATCTTCTTTCTTATACCTTCTATCTTCTATCTTCCTTCGGTTTCTTCCTCCATCTTCTTCTTCTTCTGGTTCATCTGGTTCCTCCTCCGGTGTTCTCGTCCGGCATCTTCCTCCGAGGCGTCTTCTTATCTTCTTCTCCTCGGGCCGCTCCGCATCCATGATGGAATGGAGGGAGGCTCCCGCTGTGTGACGCTTCTCTCTTCATCTTTTTCTCTTCATCTTTTTCTCTTTATCTTCTTCTCGTCATCTTCTTCTCGTCATCTTCTTCTCCTCATCTTCTTCTCCTCATCTTCTTCTCCTCATCTTCTTGTCTTCATCTTCTTTTCGGCCCGCTCCGCATCCATGATGGCATGGAGGGAGGCTCCCGCTGTGTGACACTTCTCCTCTTCTGACGGTTCTTAAATAACGGGGGACGGGGCCACCCGGTCACCTCGCCCCCTCTGATGCAGGGGGTATTGACGGGGACTTCCCTGTGGCATTCCCCGTGACGTCAGAGGGGGCGGGGTCACCCCTTACGTAACCCCGTCCCCTTCTGACATCACGGGGAATGCCACAGGGAAGTCCCCGTCAAGTCCCTGTGCGTCAGAGGGGGGCGGGGTCACCAGGTGCCCCCCCATTATTTAAGAACCATCAGAAGAGGAGAAGCGTCACACAGTGGGAGCCTCCCTCCATGCCATCATGGATGCGGAGCGGCCTGAAAAGAAGATGAAGACAAGAAGATGAAGACAAGAAGATGAAGAGAAGAAGATGAAGAGAAGAAGATGAAGAGAAGAAGATGAAGAGAAAAAGATGAAGAGAAAAAGATGAAATGAGAAGCGTCACACAGTAGGAGCCTCCCTCCATGCCATCATGGATGCGGAGCGGCCCGAGGAGAAGAAGATAAGAAGACGCCGCCGAGGAAGATGCCGGACGAGAACACCGGAGGAAGAACCAGAAAAAGAAGAAGATGGAGGAAGAAACCGAAGGAAGATAGAAGAAAGAAGAAGCATTTAAAAAAAGTAATTGTCAAAAACTGTCTCTTGTCATTTTTAACATTCTTGACAGTTTTTTTGTGAAATGGTAGGGGTACTTTTGTACCCCCTTACCATTTCACACAGGGGGGAGAACCGGGATCTGGGGGTCCCCTTGTTAAAGGGGGCTTCCAGATTCCGATAAGCCCCCCGCCCGCAGACCCCCACAACCACCGGGCAAGGGTTGTGGGGATGAGGCCCTTGTCCCCATCAACATGGGGACAAGGTGTTTTGGGGGGCTACCCCAAAGCACCCTCCCAATGTTGAGTGCATGTGGCCTGGTAAGGTTCGGGGGGGCGCTCTCCCATGCCCATGCCAGTTTTATCAATTAACTTTTATGTGTATTGTCGGACCGGCAATTCATTAATAGCCGCGAGTAGTTTTAAATGACTTTTTTTCCTTTGAAATGTCATTTTGCTGTCAGACTGTTCTAAACACGGGGAACATGTGCCCCTTTACAGGCATACTATAGACACCCTCCAGGTACGAAATTTAAAGGGATATTACACTTTTATTGTTTCACTTTAAGCATTATTAAAATCACTGCTCCTGAAAAAACGGCTGTTTTTAAAACTTTTTTTTGCATTGATTCATGTCCCCTGGGGCAGGACCCAGGTCCCCAAACACTTTTTATGACAATAACTTGCATATAAGCCTTTAAAATTAGCACTTTTGATTATTCATGTTCGTGTCCCATAGACTTTAACGGTGTTCGCGTGTTCGAACAAATTTTTTGCCTGTTCGCAAGTTCTGTTGCGAACCGAACAGGGGGGTGTTCGGCTCATCCCTATATTTAACATATAGATTTGTAGTTGCTCCCCCTAGTGGTCACACTTGAAGATGAGGGATTCTGAATAGCATTCTTGTTTGAAGTAAACTACTGGGATAGGGACATTTTCCAAAGTGGCTGTCTGTTATACGAGGATCTACTAAGCAACAATAAGTCAAGTAAGCAGGATGAAGAGTGGCTAGATACCAGGATGCTTGGCTGACAATTACATTTGAAATGCGGTCATGTTTTAGGTATCTCAGGGTTCTCTGTAGGGAAGCAGAGGAGGCACACAGGCACCTGGAGCTATCTACTATTTACAATAAGACCAGTTAGGAATTATTTTACACACAAGTTCACTTTAAACCCCAACTCCAGGAATATGCAAATTCTCCCTTGCAGTCCAGCAGTGCAAGGATCACCTGCTTGCTTATTCTAGGGAGAGTAAAAGCACTATTACTTACGCAATCCTCTGCTCCCCCAGCAGATGGTGCTCCCCTAATGCTTTGGCAGTGGACTATCCCTTTGAATCATCACATCCCTTGCAGGGCTGAACCCTGCTTTGATCCTGATGACGTCAGAACCTTTACCTGCTGGAGTATGGGGGAAAAGATGCTTTGGGGGCCAGTCTAGCAGTGGGGAAGAGGGGAGGAGCAGTGAAAACTGATTTTGTGCCCCGCCCCCTCTAAATAAGCAGTTAACCCCTGCAGCACCACTGCTAGGAAGGATTTTCAAGTTTCCTGGAGTTCAGCATTGAGGGCTGCTCAAATAAGCTTAATTTAATTTGTGTTATAGTGTATTGTTTGCAGTTCAGTCAGCCCTGACCCACTAAGTGAGGAGCAGTAAAATACAGTCATTATATAGGAAAGGAAGCCAAGCCCTAATATGCAATACGCAAATATGGCTGTCCCCAATGTGCATACAGTATATACTGTTTTTACACACTGTACTCAGAAACAAGGTTAGCGCACACTGATAAATGTATTGACATTAGGCTGATTACATTTGGATATATTTAAAAAAAAAAGTGAAAATAAAGTTCTCCTTTAAAATGTCCCCGGGAGCTGTCTGCTGCTGGAAACCAAAGCAGTGCCAAATCAGACCGGCACAGCTCCACTGAGAAGGAAAACTTAAAACCACACACTGCCCGCTCATTTATATTTCAAAATAAATAGGATTCCATTTCTTTTAATGATAGACTCTGTACAGCGGTGCTTATTTAAGAGGCTGAGCGCGCCATGCAGGGAAACGCGGTTTCTCCCTATGAAGGTTTATAGCAGAACCAAAGTCAGGCAGCGTAAGTAATAATTTCTGACGCACGTAAAGTTGGGCTCCATACTACGAAGACCTGCCGGGCCGCCCTCGCCAGGGATTAGATGCTGCCGTGTTTGTGTCCTTTTAATTTGCCCACACCAAACCACACAGAGAAAATAACTAAGGTAGAAGCAGCCCAAATGTTTAACTTGCGAGGTGCAGACATGGAAAGATCTGTTTGTGGGCACCTGAAACCTGCAATAAAGTAACAGGAACGTTGATTTAATGTAGACTTTTTTAAAAAAATTTTAAGGAATATCACAAATATTTGCGCTTGGTTAGACGGGCACTTAAGCAGGGAGATTGGCACAAAGCAGCTTTGTTATCTGTCATCGCAAACATCTGTGGCATTGAGCCAGGATAGGAGGGGTAGTCCACCCGAAACTAGTACCTCAGTTTGTGGTGGATCGATAAACCACCCCAACCCTTCTTTTGTCTCATGGGCACTCTGTTGGTGAGTTCCCAGAGCTGCATACCGGCTGTGATCATCCTCATGATAGGCCCCCACTATCCTTTTTTATTTATTTATTTTTCATTATGGAGAATGTAACAGGAGAGGCTGGAACACCCTAAAGTGGGTAGGAACCCTCTGAACTTCCAAGTGGCAAGGAGTCAGGGGGCCAGGAGGAGCAGAAGCCAGGGTCTGACTCAGCTCAGTGGGCTTCAACTATAGCTAAGACATCAATTACAGGTGGGCTGACCTTTTAGTTAAATGCATTTAGTTACAATTTCCTGTTCAATTAAATAAAATAACTTTAGTTTTTAAAACTATTCTATAATGGCACCAACATTGTGACCTATTTGTGGCCCTTGCAGACTGGAGCTGGATAACAGTGCTTTATTGACTGGAACCCACCAATGCAGGCTAATGTTTGTTGGCACTTTCAAAGCCCAATTGAACTTTCAGTTTAACCACTTGACCTCTGGAAGGTTTTATCCCCTTCATGATCAGCCATTTTTTGCCATTCAGCACTGTGCTACTTTAACTGGCAATTGCTACCCAAATGAAATTTATATCATTTTGTTTACACAAATAAAGCTTTCTTTTGGTGGTATTTAATCACCACTGTTTTTTTTTTTACTATATAAATGAAAACAAAACAGAACATTTTTGAAAAAAAAAACAATAATTTCTGCTTTCTCTTATAAAACATATCCAATAAAATCAAATTTCTTCATAAATTTAAATTTAAATGTATTCTGCTAGATGTCTTTGGTAAAAAAAAACCAATCCAAATAAGTGTATATTAATTGCTTTGTGTGAAAGTTATAGCTTCTACAAACTATGGTATGTACACTCACCAGCCACTTTATTAGGTTCGCTTTGCTAGTACTGGATTGGACCCCCTTTTTCCTTTAGAACTGTCTTAAAGGAGAAGTACAGCCAAAGCTCGTTTGGCTGTACTTCTCCTGTGGATCACCAGTGCAGTTTGTTCTGCACTCCTGTGACCCGTTTTCAGCAGACAGCGGGCTGAAGTCCGCTGTCTTCTGACGTCACAGAGCCGGTCCAGGCTCGGCAAAGATCACAATCATATGGTTGGGATCCACCCACATGCCTGGACCGGCACCCTGCTCAGACTCTCAGTGAGGTGCTGAGAGCCTGATCCGGCCACTCCTGCCCCCTCCACAGCCTAGCGCTCCAATGAGCACATTGGGCAGAGCAGAGAACCGCTGACTGACAGTCAGTGGCTCTCTGCTCAGGGAGCTGTGAGAACCGAGCGATCGGCGGTGTTTGATAGCTTGGTTCTTAGTGTTGGAGCCAGCGGGGGACAGATGCAGCATCTGACCGATGCTGCATTCAGCTAGATAAGTATGATTCTACAAAAAATAACAGATTCCCATACCTCTCATTAATTCTTGGTGGTTTTCAACAAGGTGTTGGAAACATTCCTCTGAGATTTTGGTCCATATTGACATGATAGCATCACGCAGTTGCTGCAGATTTGTCGGCCAATGATGCGAATCTCCCGTTCCACCACATCCCAAAGATGCTCTTTTGGATTAAGATCTGGTGACTGTGGAGGATATTGGAGTTTAGTGACCTCATTGTCATGTTCAAGAAACCAGTTCGAGATAATCTGAGCTTTGTGACATGGTGCATTATCCTGCTGGAAGTAGCCATCAGAAGATGTGTACACTGTAGTCATAAAGGGATGGACATGGTCGGCAAAAATACTCAGGTAGGTCGTGGCATTTAAATGATGCTCAAAAGGGGCCCAAAGTGTGCCAAGAAAATATCCCCCACACCATTACACCACCACCACCAGCTTGAATTGTTGATACAAGGCAGGATGGATCCATGTTTTTATGTTGTTTGCACCAAATTCTGACCCCACCATCTGAATGTCGCAGCTGAGACTCATCAGACCAGGCAACATTTTTCCAATCTTCTGTTGTCCAATTTTGGTGAGCCTGTGTAAATTGTAGCTTCAGTTTCCTCTTCTTAGCGGACAGGAGTGGCATCCGGTGTGGTCTTCTGCTGCTGTAACCCATATTCTTCAAGGTTCGATATGTTGTGCATTAAGCGATGGTATTCTGCATACCTTGGTTATAACAAGTGATTATTTGAGTAATTGTTGCCTTTCTCATCTCGAATCAGTCTACCCATTCTCCTCTGACCTCTGACATCAACAAGGAATTTTCATCCACACAACTTCTACTCACAGTATATTTTCTCTTTTTCGGCTCATTCTCTGTAAACCCTACAGATGATTGTGCGTGAAAATCCCAGTAGACCAGCCGGGGTGATCAACAGGGCAATCAAAGCCTAACAAGTGTATGTGCCCTGCTTTTACTTACAGGAATTGGGCTGCATTTTCTTCCTGAACTCAGAGTTGAATTCAGGGAGAAGAAACAGACAGATCTCTGTTCTATGTTTGGTGTTCTGTGTGTTTGGAACCACAAAACTCTGTGCTGTGATTGTCCACAGCCGATCAGCAGGTATACAGCCAAAATCATTGGATGTGACCTGCTGACAAACTCATGCTGTGTCCAATCACAGCACAGATCAGCAGGAGGCATGCACATATGCGCCTAAAAACCAGGAAGTGAATTGCGAAGTACCCGTACGTTGTTTCTGTGACACCCACTAGCAGTACATGTACTGTGAGCAGGTGATAAGTGGTTAATTCAGGTAAATCAGGTAATTCCCCACACTTAGCCCATGTTGCGGGCAGCATTATGGGCAGTGTCAGCTTCTCTCCGGGCTGTTCTCTCTGGCTACTTCTTCACTTCCCCTGCGTCTCCTCCCTCCTCCTGGCGGCCAATTCAATCGGATCTCCTTTCGGCCAATTGAGTGATGGATCTCACAACCCGCTTCCTGATTGGCCACGAGGAGAATCAGTGTTACAGTAGTGAATATTCATTCACTATTGTCACACAACTGGGTGGGCTCGGAGCGCAGTGATCTGCACCCAGAGCCCACCCTTTTGTGAAGCCTATTAAAGCCTCTGGCTCTAATTACGTGCTTCAAAAAAAACACCTCCCCATTGGAATCTATGCGTCCGGCATCCTGCATGTAGATTAGGGGGCTGGACGCATGGATAGGGGGGCCCTATGGATGGGCCGCCACTGGGTCCAATACACTCTCTGCTAGGTCAGAACTATAGTTCTGCAATCAGCAAAGTTTATGCTCCCTCCTATTTTGAGAGCCCCCAATTCTAATTCAGCAAGGAGTGTGGCAGATCTTTGCAGACAGACAAGCGTGTTGGCAGGGAATAGGCTTTTCTATTCAGACTGTGACTGCTTTCTAGAGAAAACTAACAGTAGGACATTAAACACCTTTTGTTTTGATGCACCTGAGCTGTTTATTAAAATATTCCGATAAGCCCCCCGCCCGCAGACCCCGACAACCAACAGCCAGGGTTGTCGGGAAGAGGCCCTTGTCCTCATCAACATGGGGCCAAAGCACCCACCCCCCCATGTTGAGGGCATGCGGCCTAGTATGGTTCAGGAGGGGGGGGGCGCTCGCTTGTCCCCACCCCCTTTCCTGACCGGCCGGGCTGCGTGCTCGGATCGGGGTCTGGTATGGATTCTAGGGGGGACCCCACGCCGTTTTTTCTGCGTAGGGGGGTTCCCTTTATAATCCATACCAGACCTAAGGACCTGGTATGACCCGCGACGGGGCTTGCAAGGTGTCAATCTCGCCGATAAAAGCGGCAAGATTGACTTCCTTTTCTAGTCCCGTCGCACCTGAGTCACGTTCAAAATGAACGGACTTGTCCGTGTGTGGGCAAGTCCGTTCATTCTGAAAGTCCGCCGTAACTCCGGCGAAAGTCCGTCGGAAAGACGGGCGGACTTAGCCCGCCGGAAAGACCGGTCATTTGTGGGCAAGTCCGTCCGTTTTAAAGTCTGGCGCACCTGGCGGACAAAGTCCGTCAGAAAGTGTGCCGGACCAAGTATGCCAGAAAGTCCGATCGTGTGTATGCGGCATTAGGCTGGCTATACAAGGTGCAAATTTATTTTCTCCAACCACGGGTTGCAGGAAAGAAATTTGCATGATTCCCCCATCAACACAGACAGTGCTGACAGAGGAATCAGCAATTGTCTTCTCCCAGTGGGGGGCGGCCATCCATACCAGGAAAAGACAGTGATTATTGCTAGCATCTATAGCAGCCACTAGTGATAATCATACGTAAAACACGGCATGCTGGTGTTATGGAAATGATTAAGAGCTCCAATCGAGCCCAAGGTTATCTGCCGCTGTCTCTAATTTGAAAAGTGTTGCTATGCATGCATATAAAAGTAAACACTCTGAGACACGCTCAGCATCGTTACTTGTTACACTTCTAATTTATTCAAGGCGGTGTTAATGTTTTATACACACAAATACGTCATTGCTATGTTAGTCTAATAGGTACATCTCATTGGTTAAGATAGAAAAAGAAAATGGACAATGTTCATAACGAGGTTTGGCTGTCTTTGGTTTTATCTCCAGTTCCACGTTCTTCTGATGTGTGGGATGTAGGGGGTACCCGCCATCTTGAGGAAATATAGGAACAGAGCAAACCTGTATACTTATATAATGAGTAAGGAGAAAAATATGTATGCACATAAGAAAATAGACATTTTCAGATTACTATTATTATTATCTACATCACATTCCTTCACACTGGTTGTACCCAAGTTGATCAATCAATCAACTTGGTACATTCAGCCTGCCCATACATAGTTCAAATCTCGATCTGTTCCTGCTGAACCGTGTATGGCCTGCCTAAAACTGACAGAGTCCGGCCTGTCAGGTGAAAGCATACGGACATGACGTCACTTCCGGTTCACCCTGTCACTTTCCCCGGCTAGCGTTGCCGGGAAAGGAATGTATTGCAATTTGATTTGCATTGCAATACATTCAGTGGAGTTCAGATGTGACAAGCAGGATCTTTTAGACCCTGCATGTCTCATTAAAGAGAACCTTTTACCAAAAAATCACCACATAGGGGACTCTTTGTCCCGTATGTGATGAAAATAAAAAGTTAAACAAAAAAATAAAGTTACACCCAATCACATGAAATCCCCCCCCCCCCCCAAAAAAAATAATTTTGAGCCCCACCCCCACACATACACACACGTACGTGAACAAATGTGTGTGTGGGACTCCTGCGCATGAAAATGTTGATTGCAATACAATACACATGTTACATGTTACTCCGCACACGCCGGAGTGAAAGCAATAATTCTAGCACAAGAACTCCTCTGTAAAACTAAACTGATGACCTACAGGAGGCTTTTGAAGCATCGCCTATAGAAAATATAGGGTACTGAAGTTTGTTGCCATTTCACAGGCCCACACAAATGTAAGGTTCTGCATGTTGGATATCTATTTACTTGATGGAACCTCGTCTTTTATATTTTACTGAAATGTGGGTAATTTATTGCATTTGCTTGCCCTAAAATTTGTTTCCTAAACCTTTGCAGTAATATCATGTTACATATAAAAATTGAAACTACCGCTATTTTAGTCTAGGGTGTTTGCTTTCAGAAAATATTTAATATTTGGGGGTTTTATGTAATCTTCAGGCCTAAAATGATTTTTTAAACATGTGCAAAAAATGCAAAGATGGCTCTGACAGTGAAAAACTGAAGGTTCAATTGGGCTTTAACCACTTCAGCCCCGGAAGACTTTACCCCCTTCCTGACCAGAGCACTTTTTGCGATTTGGCACTGCGTCGATTTAACTGACAATTGCGCGGCCGCGCAACGTGGCTCCCAAACAAAATTGACGTCCTTTTTTCCCCACAAATAGAGCTTTCTTTTGGTGGTATTTGATCACCTCTGCGGTTTTTATTTTTTGCGCTATAAACAAAAAAATAGCGACAATTTTTAAAAAAAAGCATTATTTTTTACTTTTTGCTATAATAAATATCCCCAAAAAATAATAAAAAAAACATTTTTTCCCTCAGTTTAGGCCGATACGTATTCTTCTACATATTTTTGGTAAAAAAAAAATCGCAATAAGCGATTATTGATTGGTTTGCGCAAAAGTTATAGCGTTTACAAAATAGGGGATAGTTTTATGGCATTTTTATTAATAATTTTTTTTTTACTAGTAATGGCGGCGATCAGCGATTTTTATTGTGACTGCGACATTATGGCGGACACATTGGACATTTTTGACACATTTTTGGGACCATTGTCATTTATACAGCAATCAGTGCTATAAAAATGCACCGATTCCTGTGTAAATGACACTGGCAGTGAAGGGGTTAACCACTAGGGGGCGGGGGAGGGGTTGTCAGTACTAGGGATGTGTTTTAACTGTAGGGGGAATGAGCTAGCTGTGACACGTCACTGATCTCTGCTCCCGATGACAGGGAGCAGAGATCGATGACACTGTCACTAGGCAGAACGGGGGGTTTACATCAGCATCTCCCTGTTTGTCCTCTCCGTGAGGCGATCGCGGGTATCCCCACAGCGATCGAGTCCGCAGGACCCGCGACCCGACTCACAGAGCTCCCGGCCAGCGCGCGCATGCAATGGCATGGCGGGGAATTCAAATGGGACTTACAGGTATGCCCATTTGCCCAGCCGTGCCATTCTGCCGACGTACATTGGTGTGCGCCGGTCGGGAAGTGGTTAAAAGCATCTCTAGGGATTATCACGCATAATTGTTATGCCGCATAATTGGCGGAATGCGTCAGAATTTCCGACAACCAAACCATTGATTTATTTCCGACGGATGTTGGCTCAAACTTGTCTTGCATACACACGGTCGCACAAATGTTGTCGGAAATTCCGAACGTCAAGAACGCGGTGACATACAACACGTACGACAAGCCAAGAAAAATGAAGTTCAATAGCCAGTGCAGCTCTTCTGCTTGATTCCAAGCATGCGCGGACTTTTGTGCGTCGGAATTGTGTACACACGCTCGGAATTTCCGACAACAAAGTTTGTTGTCGGAAAATTTGAGAACCTGTTCTCAAGCATTTGTTGGCGGAAATTCCGACAACAGATGTTCTATGGAGCATACACAAAAGTCGGACTTTCCAACATTTGTTGTCGGAAAATCCGATCTTGTGTACACGGCATTAGAAAGTAAGGGAGCCAGTTTGTCAGATTTCTTTCATAATTATTATTGTAGATGTAGCACCCTGGAGTTTAGGCAGGGTTGCTCCTAAATTTAACTGCCAGGAGTAATTACTGTGGATAATTATTAGGGATCAATTGATTTCTCCCTAAGTCTGGCATTGTTGCACTTTTCTCCTCTGCTGCTAGGTGGCCGGGTACCTGGTCGCATTAGATATGAGAAGGACGATACAAGGTCCGATTATGGGTAAGGGGCATCTTAGCCAATACGCAGGGGTTTTCTTGAATCCCTTGACCTGCTGGGAGAACCTATTCATTTGGGTGAGGTCAGGTGATCTGTGTTCTGTGCCACCTGGATGGCTGTCTGGGTGGACGTGTGTTACATAGTTAGTAAGGTAGAATAAAGACACCAGTCCATCCAGTTCAACCTGAGTGAGTGTGTGTGTCTACAATTATCCATATCCCTGTACATTGCATCTCATTAAAATGCTCATCTATGTTATTATTTTATTTTAAGGTACCCATATAGCGCCGTCAATTTACATATACATCGCACACTCACATCGGTCCCTACCTTCAAGGAGCCCACAATCCAAGGTCCTCAACTCACATTCATATACTAGGGCCAATTTTGGACAGAAGCCAATTAACCTACCAGCATGTCTTTGGAGTGTGGGAGGAAACCGGAGTACCCAGAGGAAACCCACACAGGCACAGGGAGAACATGCAAACTCCAGGCAGGTAGTGTCGTGGTTGTGATTCTAACCAGCGACCCTTCTTACTGCTAGGCGAGAGTGCTACCCACTACACCACTGGGCCGCCCTTAGTGTGTTGTACTGCCCGGGCTGCTAGGCTGGAGATTGGGCCTATCCCAGGCACATCTGGCTGCTAGGCTGTCTGAGGGCCTATCCAGAAGCAAGAGAGCTGTGCAGGGTTGGGATTGTGGCTTGCAGTCCAACCAGAAGAGACGGTTCTGCCGGCCGGAGAACCTGTCGTGGTCAGAGGTAGAGGGGAAGTTGTCGGCACTATGGGACAAACCACCTTATTACCAGGGACCACAGTGAGTAGCTAAAGCAAATACCGCAGCAGTATTCTCACCAACCGGGGATGGTGGAGAATCTGGAAACTTCAGTGGGTATCAAGCCAGGGACCCAGCCAGCGGAGGTGACGCTTGCAGAGCAGCCTTGTGTGTCAAGCCAGGTACCAAGCAGGCCAGTGGGGTGAAGCTTGAGAAGTATCTTGAGTGCCAAGCTAGGGACCCAGCAGAGAAGCGGGGGGTGACGCTTGAGGAAGATACTACCGTGAAGATTGGAGGAGCTCAAGGGATTCAGTGGCAGTGAATCATTTAGTCTAGTGAGAGAATGGGAGCTCAGTGGGCTGAAGAACTACAAGAAGTGATTGTAGTGGAAGTGAATGAACTGTTACACTTTGTGTTAGAAACTGTTAAAGACTGTTGCCATAGGAGACAGCATTTCTACACATGCAGATGTGGCGTCTCGCTGGATGCCTTTCCCTGCATGGCTGTCCTCCTGTTAAAGTCTCGGAGTCTGCCAATTAATCTTGCAACTACCTAAGGGTGTCCTGGCCCTAACCCTCTCTCCCAAAGTTCTGTTAAGAGAAATAATATCTCTTTTGCATTCAAGAAGTGTCTGGCGCCCAATGAATCTAACTGCTTTGCACCCACCATGCCTTTACAACCCACCATATACATAAGGATGTCAGCTATCTCTGGCCCTGGAGGTTCTCATTAGACCGAAGGAGGCTAGGGACCTTGCTACATAAAGAATTTTTATTTTTTTGCTACAAAACAATTATTGCCTTATAAGAACAATCCTCTGGCCAAGCCGATCAGGGGCAGATCTTGCAGTTTGACAATCATAATGCACGCAAGAGTTGCATACATTAGCAGATTTTGTATATTTGGCATGTATATATTCTGCTCAATTCCTCATAAATTTACACTGAATTTAAATATCTGATCAACAAATCTCAGGTGCAAGGAGCGTTATTCTCAGGAGAGAAGAGGATTACACTTTGCTACAAACTCTCGTCTTCAATTCAGGCAGCCAAAATAGCATTATATTCCAGGCCCGGCCAGTTTGCCAAAAGTGTTTTTCTTTCTTTTATTTTTTTTCTCTGTCCTCTTCTTTTTTGGCACTGAAATTCTAGTAAAACACTGCATGATAAGTCAACAGGGAACGAATCTGCTCAAAGAATATTCTGCCGAAATAAAAGTAGGATGCCCACCCAGAGAGGTCAGAAGACACATGAAAGGACTTCACCGCCATGGTTATCCCCCAGACAGACAGACAACAAACGTCCTGTTGCTTTCACTTAACACTCAAGTTTTCCTGTCCCACATTTTTAGCTTTCTGACATGCATGCTGCTGCTCTATTCTCATTATTGTCTCGTTTAGTTACTTTTCCTTCCCTCATTATGTGACTCTTTACTTTGCTGTGTCCACTTTTCCGATGGGTGATCAGAACAGGCACGGACACCCTACATTTATGAAAACTAATGGCCACTGCAATCCCTCTAGTAGCCTGTATCTGCTGGTTATGAATAATGCAGCTCACAGCAGCCTCAGAAGGCAAGTACAGTCTGTCATTTGTGCCCTCATTTGACCATTACTTGACTGTTCGATAGTCAAACCACGTAGCTCTCCTGCAGATTGTGCAGTATACCTGGGCTTCAGATCATGCCTAAATCCTGCCCGCAGCTGGTTGAGAGTTCTTCCCTGTGATTAGTTTCAACACACAATTTTGTCAATGGAACAAGGTTTGACAACTTCAGTTACGGAAGCACTTCACGTGATCACTAACTAGCCAATTTTAGTGATCTGAGTCACTCAGAAATTGAGTTTGTGCAGCATTTCATGTCGGCAACACGCTCGCCAGCCATATTAATACTACATTGCCTTTATGAAATAACTAGTCATCACTAAAGACGAGCGATTTGTAGCAGCGAGCCTAATGATAAAGCAAAAGTTTGACCTGTAGCTGCCAAACAAATCAACCATAAAGATATATGTCACATGAATAATTAGAATTACTCGGCATGCAGAGCCAGAGAATAAGTGCAGTTTTAATTTTTTACAATATAATTAAGATCTTGGTAAATTATGATGCAGCCTGATTTCTTACAGAAAATTTGTAGTAGGGCAGGGGTTATGGGGTGGTAGTCACGTCCTCCATAGTTCCCTTCCCGTTGGGCGCCAAGCAAGGGTCACATGAGAGGCTTGCCCCCGGGTGGGTACTTCTGGGCTACACTAGGCACTTTGAATAGGGTCACTGCCTTACACATTACTTATCTTTACTTGAACAGATTACTGAACTCTAGTAGGCTCTCTCGTTGTAATGATACACCACCACGGTCACTGATGCATTTAGAAGTGGCATGTAGAGCCAATGCCCTATCCACCTGTCCAGTGTACCACTGCTACCTCACTCCTAGTAATGGTATGGAACCCTGCCATGCATCTAGTGTGGACTCAATGCGTGCACCACTTAACTCCTCCTCTTCTGTACCTGTGCTCAGGCTGAGGACCTTTGCAGTGCCAATCTGCTCTCGTTGTTATAGGAGACAGACCTGCTCATGGAGAGAGCGCTGACGACAACTCCTCCTGCAAGAGGTTATCCCACCTGCCACATGTACATGCTTATGACAGGCTGCTAGAGAAACCTTTGTTACCCTTGGTAACCACCTGTGTCTTTACACTGTATTAACTCTTACACTGATGTCTTCATACCATAATGTGCTTAGTTGACCCAAGCTGTATACTATGTGTGCTGGTTACTTGCATTACTCCCCTTGAGTAACTTCAGACCAGGCAAGGCAAAGTTTCAATAGCTTTACCTAAATAACTTGGCATGACAGTAACACAAAGGCAACAGCCCTTCTATAAACTAATCCATAACTCAGGCTTGTGGCTGCCCCAGGATACCTACACAGAAAAGAGTCCATATCTAGTAGTATCTAGGATTAACATCTTCAGGGCGGTCTGCAGGTCCCTGCAATCCACCTAAGCTGTAGAAGGATCCTGAGGCCAGATGTTCCTTAGTTGGCAATCTGGTCCCGCCATATCAGCAGGCTAGCATGATGGACTCTGGCAACGGTGGCAACAGCAACCACAGACTTTCAGTAACCTCTTTGCGTGCTCGTTAACTTTAGCTTCTCTCGGGTCCGGACCCCTGGGTCAGAGCCAGAAAAGCTCACCAAAAATGACATGGGAACATAATTAACACTAACCTTTCCCACTGGGGCAGCAACAAACTGTTATAATCGGGGCATGTACTGGGGGAGGGTGGGAGGGGATTCTCGATATAAAGTATCAAGTGGGACAGTAGTTTCGTTAGCAATGAGTGACCAGAGGTATGTACGTTAAAAATGCGATTTATTAAATGCTATAAAATCCACAATTGGCAAAAGGAGGCTAAACATAAGTTACATCTAACAGTGTAAAGTAAATGGCAAAGAAAAAAACAACAACAGTAAAGTGACTAAGGTATTGCTGTACCTTAGGTAACATACACGACAAACACACATACAGTACGACACCAACACTGTCCGGACTGGTATACTGTTCGGCAGCTAGTGGGTCAAATGGGAGATGGTCAAGCACAATGGCTTGGTTAAGGTTGTGGGCATCAATTTTAAATGACAATGCTGCCGAAGAGTATATATGAGAGGGGGGCAGGAAGGGGAGGGGGAGGGGAACTCAAGGGTGGCCAGGCGGGGATGGTTGCCTGTTGGCCAGCTGACAGGGATGGACGATCAGCATAGATGAATGGTCTGGCTGTTCCTGCGGACGCAAGGTAGTGCTGATTGACATAAGCTGATTACCGGTAACTTGGAATGTTCATATAGCGTGGGTTAACACTGGTTTGCAGGTAAATCCTATTAGCAGGGTTCTAATCAGCTGCTTTGAGATTGAAAAATGTAGGTACTATATGAGGATCAATCATGCAACTGGCAGTCGCAAAGTACTATGCATACATTTGAGCAGTGGCTTAGTTAGTAGCGTTCATACATTACCAGCCCGATTGGTAGAGAGAGGAGGAACTCAAACACTCTGCAATGGAAGTCCTTTTTAGGTACTGAGTGTAGTCTCACAAACTCATATGGGCGACAGTGTAACCTCTGCTGGTAGGGGAAGCCAGATATAGTGTTGTAAGCCAGAAGTCTATACAGCGTCTGTCCTCTGTCCTGTCTGGTAGGCATCCATGATCTGTGTTTGCTGACGCCCAGCTGACACCCAGCTGATGATCGCAGCTGTTCCGCTCCTCCAGCACGATCCGCCCGATGGGACGTGGCGGTGTCGTGATGACGTCAACGCGTTTCGCTGTACTCGTTAGCGTAGCTTCTTCCTGGACGTTTGATTGGTAGGGCCGGCACACTGGTTATATTGTGTGCTGTGACGGCCGTTCAACCAATCAGCTGTGTGGTTTAGGTAATAGAATTTATTCTGTGCCATAAACAGACTTAAAACCGACGGCCGCCTGTTGTTAGCGCTGATCTTCAAAAGGTTCAAAATGTAGCCAGAATTTAAACCGCTCATTGAGCATTTACTGCTACATTCGATACCTTAATAGGTTATTTTCGACAGTCCGTCTCGTGCGTGAGGATGGAGAAGGGTACGATACAGGAGACATAAAGCTGCTGTAGATTGTAAGCAGGGGGAAGAGGAGAGGACGAGAGGGAAAAGAGAGAAGAGAGGGGAAACATGTGCAATTACATAAAGACTAACATGACATGGAACAGATAAGGGGCAATAGGGAGCTCAGGGTAAAAGCATAAGAGATTGAAATCTTGTAGGATTTCCGTATACCAGTGTATTCTGCATTAGTGAAAATCGCAGACGATTTCAGCAGGTAGAAAGTCTCTAGTGACTTGGATAAAATCACTATATTTTACATCAATAAGAGTCCCATACTATTTCGCTAGGTAGAGATCTCTAATGGCTTAGATGAGCTCACTTTACTCATAGATGGTAGTTAATGTTCTAAAAAGGGCTGTAGATTGAGTTCAGTATTGAGGCCCAGCGGGGCAAGGGCCTTCAAGCAGTACACCCAGCGCTTTTCTTTTTGCAATAGTGCTCGGTCAAAGTCACCTCGTCGACTTGACAGCTTAAGTACATAGATGCCTTTCACCTGCATACCTTTAGTATTTCTGTCATGTTTTAATGCGAAATGTTTCGCTAAGGGTTTTTCCGGAATTTTTTCTTTGTCTTTAATCTCCCTCAGAT
The DNA here is from genome assembly GCA_037952925.1 of Lithobates clamitans. NCBI lineage: Eukaryota > Metazoa > Chordata > Amphibia > Anura > Ranidae > Lithobates > Lithobates clamitans. The sequence continues at coordinate 936,558 of JBBGZY010000695.1, read as the reverse complement.
GCTCGCCAATGCGAACTCTGAGGGGTCTCTTTGTCTTCCCCACGTATATTTTCGGACAGGGGCAGGTTATCATATAGATCACCCTGGGGGTGGAGCAGTTGATCAAGTCTCTTATTTGGTAGTTTTTTTGTCCTAGTGAATCAGAGAAAGTGGCTGTTCTATGGACAAATGGACAGATCTGACATTTATTGCAAGGGAACATCCCCTTGCTACGGGGATAGTTTGTTAGCCAGTTAGAGTCCGGTGTTTTTATAAATTCAGATTTGACCAGTAAGTCCCCCAGATTTTTGGCCCTTCGGGCCACTAGTTTTGGTGAGGTGCCAACTATTTTGAGTAAAGTTGGTGAATTGGTAAGGACACCCCAGTGTTTTTCCAGTATGGAACGGACCTCCGTCCACTGGGGGCCAAAGGTGGTAATTATTCTGGTTTGATCATTTACTGTCTGTTTGAGTACGTTTGATTCGGGTGTGCACAGTGTGAGTAAACTGTCGCGGTCTCTGGCGGCTGCCTTCTGTCTCGCCTTTCTGATTTGTCTGTGCGAGTAGCCGCGTTCGCGGAATCTCGCATAGAGTTGCAATGATTCCCTCCTATAGTCACTATTTTTAGAGCAGTTTCTTTTTATTCTTAGAAATTGCCCTATTGGAATGCCATTTTTAAGCCAATGCGGATGATGGCTGGTGGCACTTAGGAGGGTATTTGCTGACGTTTCTTTACGGAACGTACGGGTAAACAGGTGGCCGTCTTCTAATGTGATCAATAGATCCAGGAAGGGCAAGTTGGTTCGATCAAAGTTGTAAGTCAGTCTAATGTTACGTTGATTTATGTTCAACTGTGTCATGAAGGAATGTAGATCAGTTAAAGTACCCGTCCAAATCATGAGGACATCATCAATGTACCGCAGCCAAGTGTGGGCATGGCTGCGGTACATTGGCATTGGGTACACGTCTTCTTCCTCCCAGAGCCCCAAGTGGAGGCAGGCGTAGGCCGGAGCCCATGCCGCCCCCATGGAGGTCCCCCTTATTTGTTGGTAGTAAGTGGTCAGGAACTGAAAATAGTTGTTAAGTAATGCAAAATCCAATAGTTCCAGAAGAAATTCATTCTGTGGTCCTGATTCTGGGTAAGTCTGTTCTAGGAAATGTTTAACTGCATCAGTTCCACAGACATGTGGTATTGATGTGTACAGGGACTCAACATCGATCCCGACTAGGAAGACGTCATCCCGTTGGTCTAAGGTCTCCAAATCCGAAATCCTAGCCAGGACATGTCTAGTGTCCTGTACATAGGACCTCAGATTGGTAACCATTTCTTTCAGGAGGGAGTCCAAGTACCTACCTATCCTCTCCAGGGGGCCTTGGCATGCCGACACTATCGGCCTACCTGGGGGTTCGCGTAGGTTCTTGTGAATTTTTGGAATAATGTAAAAGGTAGGTACATTGAACTCCCGTACAGAAAGATGTTCGAATTCGCGTTGTGTTAACAGGCCTTCCCCTTTAGCCCAAGTCAGTTTTGTATTCAGTTCCTTGACGAGTTGAGGGAATGGGTTGCTGTCAAGCCTTCTGTAGGTGGATGTGTCACTCAAGAGGCGTTTAACCTCTTGTTCGTAGTATTGCTGATTCAGTAAAACCACATTACCCCCTTTATCACTCTTTTTGATGACGATGCTACTCTTTCCCTGAAGGTCGGTAAGTGCTTGTCGTTCGTCAATAGTTAGGTTATCAGTGGTCTTCTGAAACCAGTTAACCCTCTCTAAATCGTTCTGAACTAATTCCAGAAAGATTTGCAACCATTTATTTTTAGAAAGAGGGGGCATTTTCTGAGAGCGAATCTGTAAATGTGCCCGTCGTCTAATGGGGGCATCACTTTGAGGTGGTCCTTCATTCTCTAGAAGAAGAGAGTTCAGGATCTCAAGTGCTTGTTCGTCATCAGTATTGGAGGACATTGGTGTTTCTGTGGGTGTATCACGATCAGTATATAATGATTTTAAGAAAACTTTCCGCAGGAACAACACTATGTCTTTGTAAACCGTAAACTCGTCCATATTCGAAACAGGTGAAAAGGACAAGCCCTTTTGTAACAGGCTTATGTGATTTGAAGTCAATTCACAGTCTGATAGGTTAACTACCTTCATATCAGTACATGTGTTAGTCGTCAGTTGTTGTGCTGGTTGAGTCACTTGCTTTTTTGGCTTCTGGTATTGGCCCTTTCTTTGGTTGATTTTAGTGGTTTGTTGGTTTTCATTGCGGGTTTGATTATTGGGGACGGTGCCAGGTGAGTAGCCGGCTCCGACCCCTCCTGCTCTAAAAAAGTCACTGTTTTACCTGTCTCGTCGTCTGAATCACTTTGAGATTTACGACGACGCTGTTTGAAATGTTGGCCTTGTCCTCGACTTTTCGATCTACTACGTCCGCGTCGAATTGTACGTTAAAAATGCGATTTATTAAATGCTATAAAATCCACAATTGGCAAAAGGAGGCTAAACATAAGTTACATCTAACAGTGTAAAGTAAATGGCAAAGAAAAAAACAACAACAGTAAAGTGACTAAGGTATTGCTGTACCTTAGGTAACATACACGACAAACACACATACAGTACGACACCAACACTGACCGGACTGGTATACTGTTCGGCAGCTAGTGTCGATCAAGGCTTAGCGGTAATGGCATTAATTATTGAGGAGGAAAAAATTCAACTAACATTACTACAGGAACAGATTGAAGAGAGCGCCCAGGGCTTGGAAGCCCTGAAAGATAAAGATGAATTCATCAAACAAAATGATGCCCTAAAAAAAGAAATTGATAAGGTGCAGCTTAATCTCAAAATCACTAAACAGGGTAAATTTAAAAGAGACACAACTGATTTCGAGAAAGACGAGGCTTTTGACCTGACAATTCGACGCGGACGTAGTAGATCGAAAAGTCGAGGACAAGGCCAACATTTCAAACAGCGTCGTCGTAAATCTCAAAGTGATTCAGACGACGAGACAGGTAAAACAGTGACTTTTTTAGAGCAGGAGGGGTCGGAGCCGGCTACTCACCTGGCACCGTCCCCAATAATCAAACCCGCAATGAAAACCAACAAACCACTAAAATCAACCAAAGAAAGGGCCAATACCAGAAGCCAAAAAAGCAAGTGACTCAACCAGCACAACAACTGACGACTAACACATGTACTGATATGAAGGTAGTTAACCTATCAGACTGTGAATTGACTTCAAATCACATAAGCCTGTTACAAAAGGGCTTGTCCTTTTCACCTGTTTCGAATATGGACGAGTTTACGGTTTACAAAGACATAGTGTTGTTCCTGCGGAAAGTTTTCTTAAAATCATTATATACTGATCGTGATACACCCACAGAAACACCAATGTCCTCCAATACTGATGACGAACAAGCACTTGAGATCCTGAACTCTCTTCTTCTAGAGAATGAAGGACCACCTCAAAGTGATGCCCCCATTAGACGACGGGCACATTTACAGATTCGCTCTCAGAAAATGCCCCCTCTTTCTAAAAATAAATGGTTGCAAATCTTTCTGGAATTAGTTCAGAACGATTTAGAGAGGGTTAACTGGTTTCAGAAGACCACTGATAACCTAACTATTGACGAACGACAAGCACTTACCGACCTTCAGGGAAAGAGTAGCATCGTCATCAAAAAGAGTGATAAAGGGGGTAATGTGGTTTTACTGAATCAGCAATACTACGAACAAGAGGTTAAACGCCTCTTGAGTGACACATCCACCTACAGAAGGCTTGACAGCAACCCATTCCCTCAACTCGTCAAGGAACTGAATACAAAACTGACTTGGGCTAAAGGGGAAGGCCTGTCAACACAACGCGAATTCGAACATCTTTCTGTACGGGAGTTCAATGTACCTACCTTTTACATTATTCCAAAAATTCACAAGAACCTACGCGAACCCCCAGGTAGGCCGATAGTGTCGGCATGCCAAGGCCCCCTGGAGAGGATAGGTAGGTACTTGGACTCCCTCCTGAAAGAAATGGTTACCAATCTGAGGTCCTATGTACAGGACACTAGACATGTCCTGGCTAGGATTTCGGATTTGGAGACCTTAGACCAACGGGATGACGTCTTCCTAGTCGGGATCGATGTTGAGTCCCTGTACACATCAATACCACATGTCTGTGGAACTGATGCAGTTAAACATTTCCTAGAACAGACTTACCCAGAATCAGGACCACAGAATGAATTTCTTCTGGAACTATTGGATTTTGCATTACTTAACAACTATTTTCAGTTCCTGACCACTTACTACCAACAAATAAGGGGGACCTCCATGGGGGCGGCATGGGCTCCGGCCTACGCCTGCCTCCACTTGGGGCTCTGGGAGGAAGAAGACGTGTACCCAATGCCAATGTACCGCAGCCATGCCCACACTTGGCTGCGGTACATTGATGATGTCCTCATGATTTGGACGGGTACTTTAACTGATCTACATTCCTTCATGACACAGTTGAACATAAATCAACGTAACATTAGACTGACTTACAACTTTGATCGAACCAACTTGCCCTTCCTGGATCTATTGATCACATTAGAAGACGGCCACCTGTTTACCCGTACGTTCCGTAAAGAAACGTCAGCAAATACCCTCCTAAGTGCCACCAGCCATCATCCGCATTGGCTTAAAAATGGCATTCCAATAGGGCAATTTCTAAGAATAAAAAGAAACTGCTCTAAAAATAGTGACTATAGGAGGGAATCATTGCAACTCTATGCGAGATTCCGCGAACGCGGCTACTCGCACAGACAAATCAGAAAGGCGAGACAGAAGGCAGCCGCCAGAGACCGCGACAGTTTACTCACACTGTGCACACCCGAATCAAACGTACTCAAACAGACAGTAAATGATCAAACCAGAATAATTACCACCTTTGGCCCCCAGTGGACGGAGGTCCGTTCCATACTGGAAAAACACTGGGGTGTCCTTACCAATTCACCAACTTTACTCAAAATAGTTGGCACCTCACCAAAACTAGTGGCCCGAAGGGCCAAAAATCTGGGGGACTTACTGGTCAAATCTGAATTTATAAAAACACCGGACTCTAACTGGCTAACAAACTATCCCCGTAGCAAGGGGATGTTCCCTTGCAATAAATGTCAGATCTGTCCATTTGTCCATAGAACAGCCACTTTCTCTGATTCACTAGGACAAAAAAACTACCAAATAAGAGACTTGATCAACTGCTCCACCCCCAGGGTGATCTATATGATAACCTGCCCCTGTCCGAAAATATACGTGGGGAAGACAAAGAGACCCCTCAGAGTTCGCATTGGCGAGCATCTGAGGGAGATTAAAGACAAAGAAAAAATTCCGGAAAAACCCTTAGCGAAACATTTCGCATTAAAACATGACAGAAATACTAAAGGTATGCAGGTGAAAGGCATCTATGTACTTAAGCTGTCAAGTCGACGAGGTGACTTTGACCGAGCACTATTGCAAAAAGAAAAGCGCTGGGTGTACTGCTTGAAGGCCCTTGCCCCGCTGGGCCTCAATACTGAACTCAATCTACAGCCCTTTTTAGAACATTAACTACCATCTATGAGTAAAGTGAGCTCATCTAAGCCATTAGAGATCTCTACCTAGCGAAATAGTATGGGACTCTTATTGATGTAAAATATAGTGATTTCATCCAAGTCACTAGAGACTTTCTACCTGCTGAAATCGTCTGCGATTTTCACTAATGCAGAATACACTGGTATACGGAAATCCTACACGATTTCAATCTCTTATGCTTTTACCCTGAGCTCCCTATTGCCCCTTATCTGTTCCATGTCATGTTAGTCTTTATGTAATTGCACATGTTTCCCCTCTCTTCTCTCTTTTCCCTCTCGTCCTCTCCTCTTCCCCCTGCTTACAATCTACAGCAGCTTTATGTCTCCTGTATCGTACCCTTCTCCATCCTCACGCACGAGACGGACTGTCGAAAATAACCTATTAAGGTATCGAATGTAGCAGTAAATGCTCAATGAGCGGTTTAAATTCTGGCTACATTTTGAACCTTTTGAAGATCAGCGCTAACAACAGGCGGCCGTCGGTTTTAAGTCTGTTTATGGCACAGAATAAATTCTATTACCTAAACCACACAGCTGATTGGTTGAACGGCCGTCACAGCACACAATATAACCAGTGTGCCGGCCCTACCAATCAAACGTCCAGGAAGAAGCTACGCTAACGAGTACAGCGAAACGCGTTGACGTCATCACGACACCGCCACGTCCCATCGGGCGGATCGTGCTGGAGGAGCGGAACAGCTGCGATCATCAGCTGGGTGTCAGCTGGGCGTCAGCAAACACAGATCATGGATGCCTACCAGACAGGACAGAGGACAGACGCCGTATAGACTTCTGGCTTACAACACTATATCTGGCTTCCCCTACCAGCAGAGGTTACACTGTCGCCCATATGAGTTTGTGAGACTACACTCAGTACCTAAAAAGGACTTCCATTGCAGAGTGTTTGAGTTCCTCCTCTCTCTACCAATCGGGCTGGTAATGTATGAACGCTACTAACTAAGCCACTGCTCAAATGTATGCATAGTACTTTGCGACTGCCAGTTGCATGATTGATCCTCATATAGTACCTACATTTTTCAATCTCAAAGCAGCTGATTAGAACCCTGCTAATAGGATTTACCTGCAAACCAGTGTTAACCCACGCTATATGAACATTCCAAGTTACCGGTAATCAGCTTATGTCAATCAGCACTACCTTGCGTCCGCAGGAACAGCCAGACCATTCATCTATGCTGATCGTCCATCCCTGTCAGCTGGCCAACAGGCAACCATCCCCGCCTGGCCACCCTTGAGTTCCCCTCCCCCTCCCCTTCCTGCCCCCCTCTCATATATACTCTTCGGCAGCATTGTCATTTAAAATTGATGCCCACAACCTTAACCAAGCCATTGTGCTTGACCATCTCCCATTTGACCCACTAGCTGCCGAACAGTATACCAGTCCGGACAGTGTTGGTGTCGTACTGTATGTGTGTTTGTCGTGTATGTTACCTAAGGTACAGCAATACCTTAGTCACTTTACTGTTGTTGTTTTTTTCTTTGCCATTTACTTTACACTGTTAGATGTAACTTATGTTTAGCCTCCTTTTGCCAATTGTGGATTTTATAGCATTTAATAAATCGCATTTTTAACGTACATACCTCTGGTCACTCATTGCTAACGAAACTACTGTCCCACTTGATACTTTATATCGAGAATCCCCTCCCACCCTCCCCCAGTACATGCCCCGATTATAGCATATTGTTTATAGTTCATAGCAATAACACCGATTTGGGTGTGTTACCAGAGGCTGACCAGCCATTAGACTGATCAATTGGACACTCAGTATTTGCCCTCATCCCCACCCTTCCCCCCATCCCCTTTATATAGCATCAGCAACAAACTGTACCTGCCTAAAAATTCATTAAGAAATGCTTTCTACTGCCTGGGAGGGAACAGCAAAATCATAGGGGACCCATTGTGTGGGAATTGAGGTTTGAAGATCACTAAAAGAATAGATATTGATTTGTTTTGGTCAATCCGCAGAGGTCAGCAATGTTCTCTGCCATTGTCCTCATATTTTCCTGTTAAGAGAAGATCATTTTTAACTAGTCTTGGCATCAATAGGTCAATCTATCCTTTCAGGTTAACACACAAGTTAATATGACGTCTTTTACAAGAATTATATCACCAATGTATTGAGACAGCAGCCGTCCTCTGTTTCTGTTTCCAGCTGCATTACCAGGATTAGCTCCTCTGGCTGATCATGTTCTTGGGAATTTGCCACCCACTGGACATTAATAGAGAATTCTGCTTTGGAGTACTTTATAAACACTTGTCACATCACCATGCAGCAAATATAAAATGTGCTGAGTTCACTGGAAGAGTGCTTGAGTGGCCTTTGTGGGCCTTCAGTGACCCCCTCTACAATCCCATAGTCACTAAATAGCTCCTATTTTTTGCAGCAGGTGAACTTTGAGTTTCAATGCTTGTTTTCATTGGCTGCACAAGACTGACCTTAGCCAGAAGTATTATGAAGGTGCAGATTGAGAGACTTTTTTATCCCATCTTTCTCTGTTTCTTGACCTCATTATGTGACATCCTGAATCTTGCGGCTAGTCTCCAAGGCAACACATTGCCAAGGTTTTCTGGAATCAAAACACTGGGCTCATTTAGAAAAGCTGTCATATTTTTAAAGGGAACAGCTTCAATTGTCGAAAAATCTCTAGCTTTTTTAAATGTTTTAAGTTTTGAAGCTAAAAAAAAGTTGTCTTCACCTTGTGTGGTTAGTACGTTTTGGTTTAACATGCTTGCCTCAGGACTGCAAATAAGTTCAGCCAAACCTGCCATCCAAGTCTAACCATGGATGGAGCAAATATCTCACCAAATGCTGTGGGCAGTGAGAAAATCTGCTTGTTCTCAAGCTTCTTCTAATTCCTTATTGAAGAAATCACCATCAGTTATTAGTTAAAGATAATTTTCAAATGCAGCAGGTATAAGTGTTGTGTAAGGGGAGCCGTGTGCTGGGGTTCATATCTTCCTGGTGTACAGCTAACCAAGTGGTGGGTGAGAACTTGCACTCCTAAACCCACTCCTGCCCAGACAAAGGATGGTCCCCTAGAGCTACCAGGACAGTATGGATACAGGATCCTCACCAATGAGCCCCTTGGAACCTGCCAATAACCCGTTACTTCCTAGAAGACTCCCAGTCTGGCCTAACCAGCACCCTACAAGTAGTCTTTCTCATACCTACTTAAGGCTTTATGGCAATAGACCCCAAAAGCAGCCTAACTCTGCACCATCCGCTTTTTAGAAGACATCCCCATTTTTGGGTTAGGAGTCCAAAGAATGAAAGCCTTTTAACTGTTTACTGTACCAAATGATTTACATACCTCAGTCATCCAAGAGGTGATGGCACGTTTCTTGGGGTTTTAATTAATAAAGACAGCAATAATGGGAAAAGCAGGGTCATGGAGCCCATGCAAAGGGAATGTACCTGCACCTCTCCTCCCCTGCAACCCTCCCAAGGAGATGTTCCAAGGGATAGAGCCTCACAGACTACATCCTTGCTGCGAATTGGTCCTTCAGACACTTCCCATGATGACCCCTGCCAAGACTATATCTGAAGCTTACTTTTCAAAATGCCGCACCATAGCATAGCACTACTACACTATCTATGGTCACATTCTCTACTACCTTGGGAGCATCTAGGGGCTACATAGGATACTGCACTACCTACTCGCTCCAAGGGGTCCCTGAGAATACTCTTACAGCAAGCTATGGTGACACCTCATGGCCAGATTGGGGAACTACACCAGACACTCCTGTGCCCCCACCCTACATAAGTACCTTAATCTTTTTATTTATTTATTTATTTATTTTAGCTGCCTATTATCCCTTGCACAGAGGAGAAGTAGGAATAGCATTGTGAACCAGTCACCAGCCTTCTGTGCCGTCAATCTAATACTGCTGGCTTGCTAAGAGAAGAAACAAGCAGAGTGGTGATCTTATAGGTTTGGTGATGCTACTTCATTGTCCTAATCGGCTGACTGAGGGTGAGTCAGTGACTGAGCCTAATTGCTTAAATTTCGAGACAAAGTGGATACCAATGACCTGGCTGTCCTTGTAAAAAAAGTGAGGGCAGAATTACAAGACTAGCAGAAGTCAAACTCTTTTGGTAGGCAAGACAGTTAGCATATACAAACATCGCTTTTGAATTTAGCTTTTGCACTGGCATTTTGGTTTAACCTTTGAAAGCACCCATGCCCATATTAGTTACCATCAAAATCCATAAGTTGCTATTGAAGGGTATCTGTCCCTCATCCTCCCCACTCCATTCACATAAACAGGCACACTTAGCTGACCTAAGCATGCATGTTTATGCAAAGTACAATGGTCCTAGACACATTGCCAAGGTCAGATGGCCCCTGGGTCTATGACCACATTAAGTAGTAGAGGCTGGTATTGCTGTGAGGATACATAGAATACCATGGCAACCACTGGAGCAGGTAATTCATATTAACTGTTCATGTTTTACAGGATCAGGGCTAATTAATGCATTGGATGGAAACAAGTTACCCATAGTTACCAAGCAGATAACAGCACAAATATAATCTAAAGCTGATGTTATCATTGTGTTCTTTTCCCTCTGTGTTTATACCATGGCATACTCACATTTCAAAGAGAGCAAAGAACTATAGGTATTATTATTATTATTATTATTATTATTATTAAAGCCATTTTTTCAGAAGAAAATGGTTAGAAACTCTCTCAGGTGTTCTTTTATTACAGGTATTTGTATAGTGCTGAAAATTTACACAACACTTTCCATATTGTTCATTCACCTCAGTCCCTGATCTCAAGGAACTTACAATCTAAGGACCCCATCTCCCTTGCATACACATACTAGGGGCCAACTAGCGACAACGATAACATTTTGGATTCTTGAACACTTTTTGTCCAGGTGACACCGGGACACCACACTTTGACACTTCTTCTCCAAATTGGCCTGATGACCCTTGGATGGTTCTCTTTTTTTTTATCTAAAAATTGTTGACTGGAAATTCATGGAAAGTAAACCTAAAGAAGTCACATTGTAAAGGTCTTTAAAATTCAAACAAAATTGCACTTTTTTGCAGCTTAGAAGAAATGGTTTATTTTTTTCATATATAAAGGTCAGATTTGGTATATATGGTATTTGTTTTTTTTTTTTTTTTTTCTTCATCCTGTTGTTGGATGGTACAGTTAAAGAATGTATAGCACCAGATTTTGCCTGCTTGTACTGTATCCAGTCACTGAAAGTCAATAAATGGCCATTTCTGCTTTTGGAAATGCCCTTTAAAAAAAGGCATCCTCTATCCCTGTACCTGTATAATGGTGCTCCCTCCACGGGCTCCCCCAATTTTTTCTGGAGGCCAGCATTGGAGAAATCGGGATTCCACAAAGGAGACCTAATGCAATTTCAAACTCCCATCTCTGACTGCATCCGCTGAGGGGCTTTGAACCTGTGTTACCAAATGGTGATAGGTAGGTGCGGGGGAGGGAAGGATGGGAGGCGGGGCAGACAGAACGCTCCACTGCTCTAAATTTTTAAAGATAGGTCCTCCCTTTGTGGAGGCCCGATTCCTTCAGGGCTTCCCTCCAGCTCAAAAGGGGTCCCGTGGACTGGACCCCATTATACAGGTACAGGGAAGGGGGTGCATTTTTAAAGGACATCTTCTAGATGTGAAAAAGTCCTTTAAAAATATCCGCTTTATTAATCCATTAACAGCAGAGAAAGGAACAGGCCACTGTCAGTGCTGAGCCATGGTACTGATTCTAGTGACAGGACGGTGTCACTTTTGTCCCTGTATGAATAAATCGATGAGAAAGTGAGAAAAGAATCGCTATTTTTGTTATATTCTATGTCTATACTGGGTATTTTTTATCCCAATTCTCTTTTTCTAGACAGTGGAAGCTCTGCTTCTAACCACCCAGGGGATTCTACTTGGGGAAAAGGACAGGTATGTTGTGAAAAAAACAAACACCTCAATCACTTGTCCATTATGTTTATGTGCACATGTACAAAGCAAACACTGCTACTGCCAGAGGCTCGACTGATAGCCACAGGGCACTGGTATGCTGGTATATGGGTATCGAAGCTACCAAATATCTCCAAAAATGTGATTGTTCTATTCCTTGCTAATTAATAAACATTACCTTTTTAGTATTTAGAAGATAACTGGTGATAAGAAAAGGGGAACTTTATGCATTACGAAAGAATTGCTGACATGGCTACAGAATTCAGGAGCAAGTCAGTTATGGACCATGTTCTTCAATTGAAGACACTGGAAGAGACATTAAGGAGGTTATTTACTAAAACTGGAGCGTGCAAAATCTAGTGCAACTCTGCATGGAAATTAATCGGCTTTCAGGTTTTATTGCCAAAGCTTCAACTGGTTGTAAACCATAGACATGTAATATAATTAGATAAAGTGTGTGTGGGTAGGGGCAGTTGGCGCTACCTGTATGGGTGCGTATCAGTTTGAGTGTTATCTATATGCTAAAAAGTTCCTTGTGTGCTCCCCTAATATTGACTTGTGAGTGTATCTGGGCAATCCGTCTACCAAAGTGTATCTGTGCCCGATGGGATAGATATCCCATACCAAAAAAGTGTAACCAAATTAAGCTGATTTAGCAACAGGGTGTACATATATATATACAGTATAATAAAAATAACACCAGTATTATTACCAATATTTAAAAAGTAGGTTTAACTGCACACAACTTCCTACTAATTAATAGGGGGTGACCTTAATTATCCAATTCGTTCTTACACCTAATCCAGTGGCTAACAAGAAATCTCTTGTCCGTCCACTTCGGGTGCTGCCCACTGATTACCATTATTTCTCCATAGTGCACAATAGACTTGACAAAAAATGAACATGAAAATAACAATAAAATTAAATATAACCCACAAATGTGTACAATGTGTATATAAAGTGATCAATTGTTTAGAAATGTACCGATTGTACCACAAATATAGTATCAAGCAAATTGTAAATGAAAACCAGTTTGTGAAAGTTCTATTCTTGAAAATATTGTGAAAGTTCTTGAAAATAATTCTTTCAGAAAGTTCCTGCGTGAAGTGACTTTAGTGATGACAGTTGAAATCCAGTGACTTAGGTGCTCCCCCTCAAGGGTCCCCACTCACCCGCTCCCTGCACCCCTGCAGGGGTAAACGGCATCTGTTATCCTCGATATTTGCTTAGAATCCCAAATGCAGTTGTCCAATAGGGTTTCCACTCCAGATGTAGCTATCCTTCAGATGTAGGCTTTATCCACCATTCCACGATGTTCAGCATAGTAATCCTGGGAGCGGGTGAGTGGGGACCCTTGAGGGGGAGCACCTAAGTCACTGGATTTCAACTGTCATCACTAAAGTCACTTCACGCAGGAACTTTCTGAAAGAATTATTTTCAAGAACTTTCACAATATTTTCAAGAATAGAACTTTCACAAACTGGTTTTCATTTACAATTTGCTTGATACTATATTTGTGGTACAATCTGTACATTTCTAAACAATTGATCACTTTATATACACATTGTACACATTTGTGGGTTATATTTAATTTTATTGTTATTTTCATGTTCATTTTTTGTCAAGTCTATTGTGCACTATGGAGATTTAATGGTAATCAGTGGGCAGCACCCGAAGTGGACGGACAAGAGATTTCTTGTTAGCCACTGGATTAGGTGTAAGAACGAATTGGATAATTAAGGTCACCCCCTATTAATTAGTAGGAAGTTGTGTGCAGTTAAACCTACTTTTTAAATATTGGTAATAATACTGGTGTTATTTTTATTATACTGTATATATGTATGTACACCCTGTTGCTAAATCAGCTTAATTTGGTTACACTTTTTTGGTATGGGATATCTATCCCATCGGGCACAGATACACTTTGGTAGACGGATTGCCCAGATACACTCACAAGTCAATATTAGGGGAGCACACAAGGAACTTTTTAGCATATAGCTAACACTCAAACTGATACGCACCCATACAGGTAGCGCCAACTGCCCCTACCCACACACACTTTATCTATTATTTCATCCCCAAGGGGGTGAGTAAGGGGAGGCTGCAAGCCTTGGTCTGTGAGCGCGGAAATCCCAAACCTCTTTATATGTAATATAATTAATGCATATCCCTCTCTAGTGTGTACTTGCCTCAATTAAGAGCACTAAGTGACTTTTCTGTCTACTGCTTAATTTCCCTGCTATCAACATGAATGACTTCTGGCAAGATTTCCTGACACCAAGAGAAAAATGGTGACAGGGAAGGGAGCTCCAGCTGAATGACAGCCTCAGCTCTGTTTCTGTGTGCTGTGTGAAGGGGGTCCTCACTAAGCTCTACAGAGTGAGACTCAGCTTCCCCCCCCCCTTTTTTTTCTGCACTCTCAGACAAACTTTATGATTCAGCACTTTGAACGGATGTAGAGAAGAGAAGACTACAGATAAACAGGTGCAACTTATGTAGGAGGATCTGTTTCATCTCTGTATATCACCTGAGGCCAGTCACTTCACTGGGTATGTATAACGGTTTACAACCACTTTAACTGAACAAGTTGAAGTTACAAGCTGATTGCCTACCATGCACAGCTGCACCAGATTCGGAGTAAACCAGTATTAGTAAATCTCCCCCTAAGTTTTTTAATGTAACTACCACCACAAAAATAATTTTTTGTTTGGTTTTATTTCAGTTTTGTTTAGAGTGGGAAAGGGTTAGATCCTCTGTCAGGTTTTCCATTAGGGGGATTCTTTCCCTATTTCCTGAGCTGGTGGCCATGCAGAAAATGAAAGGCAATCTTCCTAGCAAGGACAAGGGGGGAAAAAAGAGGTTCAAACCCTATGTCAGCCTGGTAAATAAATGTTTTATTTCTGTCTGTGAGATTCTGTTACATCCCAATCACAATGGAAGAGAGGGTGAATCTCCCCAGCAGGGAAAAAGACAGCCATAAAAACCTGGCAGATGTTCTAGCATTTCCCCACTCAACCAAAAACAATTTGGCAACTGGCACACAAAACGATTTGTCACCAGCTATAATTTTGGGACGCATTAGCTATCTACCTTATTGGATTTACTTGGCCCTACATAAAGGGAGGTGAGCACAAAGCTGGAGAATGGAAGTAGCAACCCCAGCTTGGCCCTGTGATCTCCCAGGTCTGGGCACATTTGCACTCGGCCAGTAATGAGACCCAGTCATAGGCGTGCGCACAGGGTGTACCAGGTGTGACTGGGCACACCCTAATCACCCCGTGTGGTGCATTTTTCCAATGTTTAGTCCCCTGATATTTCACCCAATAAAAAAAAAAATCTATTTTTTTTCTCCTAAAAAATTGTAAAAAATTATTAAAATAATATTGTAACTGCCCTACTGACACCACCAATATCTGCCCTTATGACACTATTCACTGCTCTACTGACACCTTTCATATATATACACACACATGCACACACATATATGTTTGAGCTTTGGGGTGCACACCCTAATGCAATAGGCTGCGCACACCTATGGACCCAGTCATTTCTTAGCAAACCTAAAGAGCACGCCACATCTGCTGAACCATTACCTAAAGTACATATAAAAAGGACAAGTGTTGATCTCAATTCTGCTTCTGAGGCAGAGGCACAATTGGCAGCAAGGAATGCATTTGCCTCCCAAACCCCACAGTTAGCATGATGTCAAGTCTTTGAATTTGCATCAACATGACTGCAAGTTTACAGTCTCCCTTTGGGTCCCATAGAAGTATGGGAATGTGTAACAGCACTATGTACCCTTGAGGCTTGTTAACATGTGACTGGTTCTCTTTAAGCCCTATGACAGTGGTCTCCAAACTGCGACCCAGGGGCCGGATGTGGCCCTTTGCTTAGCTTTATCTGGTCTATGGGGCACTATTCCTCCCACCGACATTAACAACGGGACATAATTCCTACCACAGACACTAGCTATGGGGCACTATTCCTACTACTGACAACAACTATGGAGTACTTTTCCTCCCACTGACACCAATTATGGGACACTATTCCTCCCACTGACGCCAATGATGGGACACTATTCCTCCCACTGACACCAATGATGAGACACTATTCCTCCCACTGACACCGATGATGGGACACTATTCCTCCCACTGACACCAATGATGGGACACTATTCCTCCCACTGACACCAATGATGGGACACTTTTCCTCCCACTGACACCAATGATGGGACACTATTCCTCCCACTGAAACCAATGATGGGACACTATTCCTCCCACTGACACCAATGATGGGGCACCATTCTTCTTACTGACACCAATGATAGGGCATTGTTACTGACCCCAGGACATTTCCTACTCCTACTGGCCACAGTCTGGCTTCTCTAAAGTCTGAAGGATAATAAACTGGCCCTTTTTTTAGAAAGTTTGGAGACCCCTGCCCTAGGGTATTGTGGAGCAGTAACAGGTTTCAGTGTCTGTCTTGTAAAGCTGCTATAGCAGTGGCAGTCCAGGTGCTTATTTATTTCTATTCTGTCTGTCAATAGAAAAGGCCCAAAATTGCAGAGGAAGGTGCAGGGGATCAGCGCAGTGGACATGTACCGTTGGAAATTGTCTTCACATGAGCCATGCAGTGCCACCTGCACTACAGGTTAGTCAAGAATGTTTATTTAATCCAGTGCATCATCAGGGTCCTACTGTGGATTGGTGGTTAACACCATGCCCAGTGAGCTACTTGTAAATACACTCACAGGCCACTTTATTAGGTACACCATGTTAGTACCGGTTTGGACCCCCTTTTGCCTTCAGAACGGCCTAATACTTTGTGGCATAGATTTAAAAAGGTGTTGGAAACATTCCTCAGAGATTTTGGTCCATATGGAGATGATAGCATCACTCAGTTGCTGCAGATTTGTCGGCTGCACATCCATAATGTGAATCTCCCATTCCACCACATCCCAAAGGTGCTCTTTTGGATTGAGATCTGGTGACTGTGGCGGCCATTGGAGTACAGTGAACTCATTGTCATGTTCAAGAAACCAGTGGTGAAATGATTTGAGCTTTGTGACATGGTGCATTATCCTGCTGGAAGGAGCCATCAGAAGGTACCATGTAGTCATAAAGGGATGGACATGGTCAGCAACAATACTCAGGTAGGCCATGGCATTTAAACAATGCTCAGTTGGTACTAAGGGGCCCAAAATGTGCCAAGAAAATATCCCCCACACCATTACACCACCAGCCCGAACCGTTGATACAAGGCAGGATGGATCCATGCTCTTATGTTGTTTACGCCAAATTCTGACATTATCATCTGAATGTTGCAGCTGAAATTGAGACTCATCAGACCAGGCAACGTTTTTCCAATCTTCTATTGTCCAATTTTGGTGAGTCTGTGTAAATTGTAGCCTCAGTTTCCTGTCAGCTGACAGGAGTGACACCCGGTGTGGTCTTCTGCTACTGTGCCCCATCTGTTTCAAGGTTCGATGTGTTGTGCGTTCAGAGATGGTATTCTGCATACCTTGGTTGTAACGAGTGGTTATTTGAGTTACTGTTGGCCTTTCTATCATCTCGAACCAGTCTGCCCATTCTCCTCTGACTTCTGATATCAACAAGGCGTTTTTGTCCACACCACTGACGGTCACTCTAAATCCCCTTTCTTTCCCATTCTGATGCTGTTTGAACTACAGCAAGTCGCCTTCACCACATCTAGATGCCTAAATCCATTGAGTTTCTGCCATGTGATTGGCTGATAGCTATTTGTGTTACCAAGCAACTGAACAGATGTACCTAATAAAGTGGCCGGTCAGTGTATTTTCTTCACAATGGTGACTCTTCTTCCTGTGAGCTTTCCTGTTGTTTTTCCTCCTCCCTTCCCATCAGATACAGAGTAGCCACACCCGCTGTATGCCAGATTTCAGCTGTCACCTGGCAACGCAGTACAAAGAAACATATTTTACATAAAAATGAGTGTGTTTTTATGTATAGTATTTCTTAAAGGGAATGTATATTGTTTCTACATATTTCTTTTATCACAAAAAAGAAATCATGTTGGTTTCTCTTTAATAAGTTAGGTATAAATTATTACATATGCAGATATGTGCATATGACATATGCAGTTACCATTTGCAGCCAGCAGGGGACGAGCCCTAATTATGATCAGTTTTTTCCAGCTTATTCAACCAACCGTTCTTAAAATAGAAGCTATTTGAAGGCAATTTGAACTGTTTCTTTTTTTTTGTAAATGTCATTTTTGCTGTAGCACGTCCTGTTGAACTGAGTTCCTTCCAAAATGTATATCAGACCTGGTATGGATTTCAAGGGGGCTCCTCACACACAAAAAAAAAAAATGCATGAAACCCCCATGAAATGCATACCAAACCCTTTAGGTCTGGTACAGATTTTAAGGGGAAGTCTAAGCCAAGCAAAGGTCCCCCTAAATATCCATAGCAGACCCCTAAACTGAGCATTAAGCCTGGCTGGCGAGGAAAAGGGACAAGGGCAACTTCTCTACAACCCTTGGTTATGGGGATCTGTGAGCAGGGGGCTTCTCGGAATCTTGAAGCCCCGCCCCATGTGAATGAATGAAGAGTACCTAGTACCCCTACTTATTCATTAAATGTTGGACAAGTCCTTTATTAAAAAATAAATATCACCCCCCCAAAGTGTCCCTCATTGTAAATCCATCGTCAATTACATCATTGTTCAGATCCACATCAATCATGATGCCCACCCGGGCCATTCCTTCAGAGCCCTGTGCTGTAAATGGCGGCTCCTGCGCACATGCATGGGAGTGACATCATTGTGGTTCCGGCCAGTCACAGAGCCGGTGTCCGCAAAACCGGAAGCAAGACAGTTGAAGATGGGAGCACCTGCAGCTCTGATATCTCAGCGCTGGAAGGGCTTTGTTTTAAGGTAAGTTTAACATAATGTTCTAGTATGCGATGCATACTAGCACGTTATGACATTACCTTGCAGAGTACATTAAAAAAAAAAAAAAGTCCAGTGGTTTACGACCACTTTAACAGATGAGTACCAGTCAGTTTAACAATAAGGAGTTTACTACTCACGCTCAAAACTCCAGGAAGAAAAGGGGTAGGGAGTTTAGAGCCCCCTGACCTGCAGATTTAATAGCAAAAGACATGCCAGAACAGAAAAAGAGCCTTTAATTTGATCACAGCAATCTGTACCTTTCTAATAGCAGCAACCTCCATTAGCAGCCAAATCTTTCCCAGAAGCAGCTGCAGTCTCGATGATCCCATCTTGATGCTTTTCCAGGCACTCCACAAGTTCCTTTACCAGGACCTAATGTGGCCGAGTGAACTCTGGTACTTTATCTCAGCGATCATCTGTTCCTCTCCTGTCCTCAGCCAGGTTCCCAGATCACAGAGCCTTAAGCACCAGGACTCACTGGACAGGCAGACTACTTCTACTGCAAGCATGTTTCAGACCCAATTACTCAGCTGCTCCTCACACACACAGCCCAGGCCACAGCCTGGGGGGGAAAAGAACGATCACTTCTCCAAATGCTCTCCAAATATTTATGTTCTCCCCCATCATCCACCAGTGGCCATAAACTTTCTACTGGTGGTTGGCCAGGGGAAGAATGAATAGTCAAAAGTCAGTTTTACTGTAGTTTCTCATACTAATATCACCAGTGACACCTACTGGCAGAAGGTAGAAACCACAGCTCCACCGAATTTAGGGGAAAAGCCAAATGAACAAGTAGATTATAAATCAGCTAGGTTGTCTACCACCCAACAGAACTAAATTTGATTAGTAGCCCCTTTTTACAAGGGGGTGGAGTCTCTTAGTGACATAATTGACCATAAATGGACATGACCACATACAGTCAATGATGTCACTGGGATACCACCACTTTGCTTTTGTCAGGGATTCTAATGGACCTGATGATGTCACTGGTTGGAAAGGACTAAGTGTTCCCTGCAGACACCGGCATCCTTAACAACCATTGACAATGCAAAGCTGGCATGTATAATGGCGGTAGTATTACCACTATTATACTTGATGTCTGGCACCCGCCGAACAGGTTAATGTTCGGGCGTTTGTTCAAATGCCTGAACTTGTGTTCAGACTGAACCTTGAGCTCATCCTTCGGGCTGGGTGGTGCACCTAGCTGTAAGTACATTTAGAGCAGTATGTGCCCAGGGCAAATACTCAAAACGCAACCAGGCATTTGTCACTGAGTACATACTGCCCTAAATGGAAGTACTGCTGAATGCAGCACCCAGCCTTTTCCAGCCACAACGTCTGTCAAAACACTTATCCACCTGCATCTAAATGTTGGATCCTCTTGCACCAGAGATAAACGTCCAGTGTACATGAGGCCTTCAAGGTTACAGGGGCTCCTTCCAACTATTCTGGACCTGTTGTTGTTCCAAATAAAGCTGCTCTTTAGCCTCACTTTAGATTTTTTCACAAAAATTTAAAAAGAAGACAGTGGAAAAAAGTTAAATAAAGTTAAATAAAGAATTTTAAGCGACAGTACATAAATAACAATGAAGTACAAAGAACACTGAATTAAAAACCCTCTAAATAAAGGGGATCAAAGAGAGGAATGTTTTCCCTTTTATAGGCAAATTCAGCCTAAGCAGAGGAGTATGTGAAATTGAGAGTTTACTCTTTGGCAAAATTTTGCTGACAATAAAAATGGTAATTTCACAGTGAAATCAATTTCACTAAAATCACTCCTCTCATCCTTATTGGACAGCTCCGTTCCATAGAGATTCACACATCACCTGTTGGCAGCCAGCATATGCCCTGTGTAAGAATGAGCCCGGTTTCCTCTGGCAGGAGGGCACAGACTGGGAATCCAGACAAGGTTCTTTCTGTGGCTGAGGGACAGCCTTCCTGTGCCATGTCCCCTTCCTCTCCTCCAGAGAATTATACTGTATGAAATGTCAGCTCATTAGCGGGACTTTCCGTCCAGGTTAATGTCTGCCTTATCCCACTGTGCCTGGCTCTGGATTCTTAATATACATGCTGTTACAAATACTATTCTCAGTCACAAGTCAGATGTCCACGGTCACTTGTCTGCGCACAGGCACTAAGGGATATAGTAAGAGTTTGCCGTTTGATCATTTCCAGCACTCTGCAAAAAGAAAGGATTGGCGTGTGTGTGAGGACATCTACAGATATAATTTAATCAACCACAATAAAAAAAACCTGCAGAAGATACAGTAGATATAAAAAGTCTACACACACCCCTGTTAAAATGTCAGGTTTCTATGATGTAAAAAAAAAAGAGACAAAGATAAATCATTTCAGAACCTTTTCCACCTTTAACGTGACCTATAAATTGTACAACTCAGTTGAACAACACACTGAAATCTTTTAGGTGGAGGGAAGTAAAAATTAAAAAATTAAATAATTTGGTTGCATAAGTGTGCATACCCTTAAACTAATACTTTGTTGAAGCCCCTTTTGATTTTATTACAGCACTCAGTCTTTTTGAGTCTATCAGCATGGCACATCTTGATTTGGCAATATTTGCCCACTCTTCTTTGCAAAAACATTCCAAATCTGTCAGCTTGCGAGGGCATCTCCTGTGCACAACCCTCTTCAGATCACCCCATAGATTTTCAATCAGATTCAGGTCTGGGCTCTGACTGGGCCATTCCAAAACTAATCTTCTTCTGGTGAAGCCATTCCTTTGTTGATTTGGATGTATGCTTTGGGTCGTTGTCATGCTGAAATATGAAGTTCCTCTTCATGTTCAGCTTTCTAGCAGAAGCCTGAAGGTTTTATGCCAATATTGACTGGTATTTGGAACTGTTCATAATTCCCTCTACCTTAAATAAGGCCCCTGTTCCAGCTGAAGAAAAATAGCTGGAACATGCTGCCACCACCATGCTTCACGGTGGGTATGGTGTTCTTTTGGTGATGTGCAGTGTTGTTTTTGCGCCAAACATATCTTTTGAAATTATGACCAAAAAGTTAAATTTTTGTTTCATGAGACCATAACACATTTTCCCACATGCTTTTGGGAGACTTCAGATTTGTTTTTGCAAAACTTAGCCGGGCTTGGATGTTTTTCTTCGTAAGAAAAGACTTCCATCTTGCCACTCTCCTCCATAGCCAAACATATGAAGAATATGGAAGATTGTGGAAGCGACAGAGAAATTAAGTAATTTCATACTAACTATAATTTTCTTCTTAGTGCGAAGTTGTACATAGGACTTACTCTTTGAAACACATGCAAGTATATTGCTTTTGTAACTTCTTGTGATTCTCTGTATCTTTCTACCACACTGACTATATTATGCTTATGTAATGGAAATGTTTACCTTTTTTTTCTATTTGATCATTCAATAAAAGCTATTGTAAAGTAAGTCCTTTTTGCATTTTGCAGATTTGCACTACAGTCCATTTAACGTGGTTTCCTATGGAACACCTTCTGTAGTGCAAATCTGTAAAATTCAAAAAGCACCATAAATGCATAGGTGTGAATCAGGCCTAAATACACAAAAACATTCTGAGCTGAAGTACACAAAGCTCCTGCCATATGAAATAGTAAGAAAAAGTCCATATGTGACTCTGGGTAGATAAAACAAATCCTGCAGCTCCTCTGATCCGTATCTTGGGACCCATCCAAATCAGCACATGTAAAAAGACAAAAACAGCGAGGGCACAGGCTCTCAAACCATTTATTGAAAAGATAGCATCACTCACATGGAAAATGCTTGTGTTAAGCTCAGGGTGCTGGGAAATAATACAGCAGCAGCCAAAGGAAAAAACTTGAATGGTCAGTAAGCATCATTACGGTAATGCTGGACCTGTTCCACAGCTGACAACCAGTGGCATCTATGGCCACAGCCCCTATATCTCTCAGTCAGGTGATCTGTCACAGGAGAAGGCAGTAGGTGGCAACACATTTCTGGGGTAACTCTCCCTTTCCCAAACCTCTTCAGAAAGGGGGTGCTACCCTTGAAACGTGTTGCCATCCATTGCCTTCCCCTGTGACAGATCACCTGACTGAGAGATGTTCGGACTGTGGCTGTAGAAGTCACTGGTTGTTAGTTGTGGCGTGGGTCCGGCGTTACAGTACTAAGGTTTACTGAACATCCAAGGTTCTTCCTTTGGCTGCTGTGTTCCTTTCCAGCACCCTGAACTTAACACAGTCATTACACACGTGAGTGATGTTATTTTTTCAATAATTGGTTTGGTGGTTTTAGAGCTGGTTCACACTGAAGCAGCACGACTTGCAGCGCGACTGCCTCAGGCGACCTGCACACGACAGCAGTGGCGACTTGCAAAGCCAAGTCGCCTCAAGTCGCCCCCAAAGTAGTACAGGAACCTTTTTCTAAGTCGGAGTCGCTCCTATTAGAACGGTTCCATTGTACAGAACGGAACGCGACTTGTCAGGCGGCTAAGTCGCCTGACAAGTTGTCCCAGTGTGAACCTGTGAACCGGCTCTTACTGATGCTGATGCCCTTGCTGTTTTTGCCTTTCCACAATTAAAACCTGACCAGTGTTAAGTTTGACGTCAAATTTCGATTCAGTGTTATTCCTAGTCTTTTGACTAAAATGCAATTTTAATTTTAGTCGTACAGTATTTTAGTCATCTGAATTGTTTTAGTTTTAGTCGACTAAAATCTCCAGTAGTTACGGTAAATTGTAATGCATTATTTAAGAATTTCTCTAGAATTTTCAAACTCATTATAAGTTCCTGGAGTAAAAATCTATTAACATATTATTATTTATGGTATTAAGGTTTGAACAAATTACAGACACAGATTTAGCTACCGTATAACATCTTTATAAATAAAACCAAGTTTCCTTACAAGTATAGAGAGAGAGAGGTCTGGACAGTCTGAGGATACCTGTAATGCATAGTAAGTGCTCTGGACGGTCTGAGGAGGTGTGTAATGCACAGTGAGTGCTCTGGATGGTCTGAGGAGGCATGTAATGCACAGAGAGTGATCTGGACGGTCTGAGAAAGCTGTAATGCACAGTGCTCTGG
This sequence comes from Lithobates clamitans, assembly GCA_037952925.1. Classification (NCBI taxonomy): domain Eukaryota; kingdom Metazoa; phylum Chordata; class Amphibia; order Anura; family Ranidae; genus Lithobates; species Lithobates clamitans. Next base: position 913,041 of record JBBGZY010000695.1, on the reverse strand, counting down.
ACGGTCTGAAGAGGCCTGTAATGCACACAGTGCTCTGGACAGTATTCAGAGGAGGCCTCTAATAGCGCACAGTGGTCTCTGAATGGTCTGAGGAGGCCTATATAGCACACAGTGCTAACTGGACGATGTGAGGAGGTTCGTAATACTGCACAGTGCTCTGGACGGTTGTCTGAGGAGGCCTATAATGCACACAGCACTCTGGACAGTCATCTGAGGAGGCCTGTAATGGCACACACAGTGCTCTGGGCGGTTGTCTGAGGAGGCCTGTAATGGCACAAACAGTGCTCTGGACGGTGTTCTGAGGAGGCCTGTAATAGCGCACACAGAGTTGTGGACGGTCACCTGGGGAGGCCTGTAATGCACTGGACGGTCGGTCATCTGAGGGGTCCTGTAGTACACACATTGCTCTGGACGGTCATCTGAGGGGGCCTATAATGGTGCACACAGTACTCTGGATGGTTGTCTGAGGAGGCCTGTAATGGCACACACAGTGCTCTGGACGGTTGTCTGAGGAGGCCTGTAATGGCGCACATAGTGCTCTGGACAGTCATCTGAAGAGAATGCCTGTAAATGCTGCACAGTGCTCTGGATGGTTGTCTGAGGAGGCCTGTAATGGCGCACACAGTGCTCCACTGTGATGGTGCCACACAGTGCTCTGGACAGTCACCCGAAGAGGAGGCCTGTAAATGTTGCACAGTGCTCTGGATGGTCATCTGAGGAGGAAGCTTGTGAATGCTGCACAGTGCTCTGGATGGTCGTCTGAGGAGGCCTGTAATGCACAGTGCTAGCATGCCACGGTCACTACCTTGGTTGCTGGGAGGGGAAGAACTCACAGGCTTTGCAGGCGGAGCTCCAAAGAATGTTCACATGGGTAAACATCCCTCCCTCACATTTTTGTTCTGTTTGTCTTCGTTGAAGAAAACATTTTTTTTTTGTCATATTCAAATTGATTTTCGTTTAGTTTTCGCCGCTGGAAACATGCCGCTGACAAAAATTATGACGAAAATATTTTCAACAACAAAATTAACGCTGAACCTGACAGAGGTTCTTACCTTAGCTTTGTTACTGTCTGTGTCCCCTGTTGAGAGATTTTTTCTGTACCTCCCATTGAGAGATTTTGCTAATTTCCTGTCTTGGTGACCACACAAGATGCAATGGAAAAAAAAAACAATAGCAATAACAACCTAAGAGATTTTAACTCTTACTGGTTCTTGCCAAAATTAATTTTTTTTTGTTAGAAAAGATGCTAGTGGAAGGGTTGATGCTGGACTTTATAGGCACTGAGATACACGACATTTAAAAATAACAAATATTTTTATTACAAATTGATTAAAACAAGCACAACCAGACAACCACTAGTTTAAGGCCCCTTTCACACGATCGGACCATTCAGGTCCGCCTGTCAGTTTTGACGGCGGACCTGAACGGGCGATCCATGTTAGCCTATGGAGCGTCGGATGTCAGCGGAGACATGTCCGCTGACATCCGACCCCGTCCGATCCGCTAAAAGCAGACGTATGGCTCTACGTCCAGATCCGTTGCTGGCGGATCGGATCGGGTGAGATCTGACGAAAACGGACACGCTGTCCGTTTTCGTCCGATCCCTCCATAGGCGGCAGCGGCGCCTGACAAGCCCCTCCCTGCTCAGTGAGCAGAGAGGGACCTGTCATCCGCCGGCTCAGCGGAGATCAACGGACAGATCTCCCGCTGAGCCGGCGGACCGAGGCGGGCTCCGTAGAAATGGAGCCCACCTCGTGTGAAAGGGGCCTAAAAAAACATTGCAAAGTAAAAACTGCCTATATGCTTTTACAACACTCAACCCAAACACCTGAATAATCATGACGGTGTCCTTGTTGAAACAACAGTTAATGTTCTATCAGGCTTGGTGTGAGTTGATCATAGTGTGCAGTAGCTCGGCTTGACATGCTTGATATAAATTGATATCCTATAAAGTCCACTAGCATCTTCAGTTAACGGGACGTGGCACATTTATATACTATTTTGGTATCCACAGCACCACCCTGTGGTGATACCTTTAAATCATCTAGTTTTTGGAAAGATTTACAGATATACAAACACAGAAACAATATAAAGCAGTATTAAACCCAAAACAAAAAATGTAATATATTGCAGCTTACTAATGTTGTGACTGCATTAGTTTTTTTTTTTTTATATGTGCTTTTTCCCTCTGTTTTCACCTGGTGATCTGGCTAGTAACACACTTCCTTGCTTAGAATTGTCTGTCTTGGGGTGGGTAGTGTTAGATGTTCTAGCAGATTTAGAAGCCAAAAGTCCAGCTAACACTTTATATATTATATAACTTTATATTCAGCAATTACAGCAAACAGTTTTCTCCTTTTGGGATAAAGGTTTTACATAAACCATTAAACGTTAATCATCATAAGCACCAATGTCAGTGGTAAATGGTTTGTCCCAACTCTCTAACTGCTACATCTCCAGAACAGCTTGTTCTGTTAAGAAACAACGGACTTACTGGCTAGATCGCCAGCTGAAAATAAAAAAAAAGAAAGCCTAATAAAGGAAAAGAATACAGCCACCACATCTATGAATTGGTAAGCTGCAATAAAAGAGATGTTTGTTTTGGGTTTAATACTGTTTAACACCTTGGAGCTGGCGCGGCCCTTTAAGGAATTTAGGATTCCAGGAGGCGAGGAAAGGTTTCTGATCCTGTGACAAGCAGCAATCGGGAGCTTTACGTTAGCCGCCGGTAACTGTGCTGGGAGCTCGTAGGGCGCACTCTGTCGGCACAGCTGTATCTGCACTAATGCACGCAAATATGCGGCCGCTCGGCGCAAAGAGTTTAAAGAGTATATTGCCAAAGTACCTACGAAGGATCCACTTTGTGCTGGTCTGAGTACACTTTAATTAGCCACTTTGCATTATTTCCATTTTCTCCATGCTATGCTTGAGAAATATTCTACTACTATATTTTGTAGTGCATAGCAATATTTGTTTATTACAAATGGTTCAAATGGTGTTTGAGGGATGTCAAATGGGGCAGACTTGGTCTTTTTGCTGCCATCACTCTTCTATGTTCTTATTGTCAGTCTATGTGCTTGTACTGTATGTCAGGTCCTCTTTATAGATGACATTCTACAGAACAAATATCTAGCCCGTGTAACCGTTTGTTGTGTTGATTTATTATCCCCGGACAGGAGTGATGTCCACCTATGCCATGTGTGTGCGATACGACGGGGTGGAAGTAGACGACTCGAACTGTGACGCTCTGACCCGCCCTGAGCCAGTCCACGAATTCTGCGCAGGAAGGGAGTGCCAGCCAAGGTACACTCTGTAGTAAACATAGCAGATTACTATGACTGCCACGTCCCAGGTCTGACCTCCCTGCCAATATCTGCCAAAAATTCAAATAGTCTTTGTAACACTTTTACTTTAAACAGTCTGTAAATAGATACACTGTGTAGACTGAACTCTTACAGCTAAGCTTGTCATGGTTCTCTCTACAGCACTGTGTACTATGTCAGAGCTGTGAAAGGGTCTAATGATAAGAGTGTGACTATGGTGGGTACATTAGAATGTAAGCTCCTCTGGTGCAGAGACTGATTTGACTAGTTCAATGTTTTCTGTACAGCACTGGTGAAGATGTCAGAGCTATATAACGGTATATTAACCACTTGCTTACCGGGCACTTAAACCCCCCTCCTATCCAGACCAATTTTAGGCTTTCAGCGCTGATGCACTTTGAATGACAATTGCGCGGTCATACAACACTGTACCCAAATGAAATTTTTACCATTTTTTCACCGCAAATAGAGCTTTCTTTTGGTGGTATTTGATCACCTCTGCAGGTTTTACTTTTTGTTAAAAAAATGTAAAAAACTGCACTTTCTTAAAAAAAAAAATTGTTATTTTTTTATATTTTGTTATAAAAAATTTGAAACGGGTAATTTTTCTCCTTTATTGATGTACGCTGATGAGGCGGCAGTGATGGGCACTGATAGGCGGCAGTGATAGGCACTGATGGGTGGCAGTGATGGGCACTGATGGGTGGCAGTGATGGGCAGCACTGCCGGGTGGCACTGATTGGCACTACAGGTGGGCATTGATAGGTGGCACTTGTGGGCATTGATAGGTGGCACTTGTTGGCACTGTTAGGTGGCACTGTGGGCACTGTTAGGTGGCACTGTGGGCACTATTAGGTGGCACTGTGGGCAGTGTTAGGTGGCACTTATAGGTGGCACTGATGAGGCAGATGTGCCTCTTCCACTTGGGGACAGATTTCCCTCACATCCTAGCCGGTGATCGGCTTTTTTTTCTACTCACGCTGTCAGCGTGAGTAAAAAAAAAAACGATTACCGATCTTTTGTTTACATCATGTGATCAGCTGTCATTGGCTGACAGCTGATCACATGGTAAGGGGCCGGGACCGGCCCCTTACTTAGATCGGTAATCAGCCGAGTCTCAGTGACTCGGTGATCACAGCGCGCCCGCGCAGGGAGCGTGCACAGGGGAGGCCATCATGTGACGGCCTCCCGGCAATGCAGGTCCGCGCTGTGGCCGTCATTCGGCCATAGCGCGGATGCCAGGAGGTTAATAGTGTGTGACTGCAGGGGTTCAGAATGATGTAACTGGCTCAGTGCGTACAGCATTGTAGTATCTGTCAGAGCTACATAAAAATATGTATAATAATATTAAAAGTGACTGTGGTGGGACCTTAGAGTGTAAGCTCCTCTGGTACAGAGACGAATGTTAGTAGCTCTGTGTTTTCTGTACAGCACTGTCAAAGCTATATAAAGGTAAAATAATAATAATAGTGTGTGACTGCTGTGAGGTCATTCGAGTGTATGCCCCTCTGGTTCAGACTGATATAAGTGGCTCAGTGTTCCCTGTACAGCATTGTGGAATATGTTGGAGCTATATATATGTGTAGCAGTACTGTACTGCAAGGGGACATTGGAGCATAAGCTCCTCTGGTGTAGGTACTGATATAAATTGTTTTTCCTGTACAGCACTGTGGAATACTGTAGGTCAAAGCTATATATACTCTAAATGTATAAAAATGATAGTCTTTGATTGTGGTGTAATTTTGGAATATAAGCTTCTCTGATGTAAAGATCGGTATGAATTTTTCAGTGTATCCTGTGCAGAATTTCAGAATGGCAAATTGGAATTAAAGGGTCAGTTGACCCAAAAGTATTTTTTTTTTGTTATAGTTGGGAGCCTGTTGAATTGAGTCCACCCCTTGTTTTTATATGTCTTGATTACTCCACAAAGAGATAATTCTTGACTCTCTTTCTGACCTCCTGGGAGTTTTGGGTGTTCCCACTCACCTTTATGTGTTGCAGCTTCTCCTGTTACATTCTCCGTAATAAAAAATAATAAATATCCAGCAGAAAGATCATGGGTACAGCAGGTGTGCAGACTCGGGAACTGAAGTGCACAGATCTCACCAATAGAGTCCCTGAGAGATAAAAGAAAATTTCATATGGTTCAACTCTCCAACAAACATCCAACAGACAATGAAATATAGATTTTAGGTGAAGTGGCCGTTTCATGGAACACATAGGTGTATTTTTTTTGTTGTTGCAAAACTATACTTTATTTTATATAACATGTATGTAAAAAACAACAAACTTTATCAGGGTACATTCCACCCTGTATTGTGTTGCAGCGCATAAGTACACTAGATTACAATACATTTCCAGTCACAATAAATGCATTCACTCTGCCGTATGATGCCGAACGTGTTGTGCGGAGCAAAGTTCCCGGAACCATCACATAATGCATGACACTGCTTACCTAGAAAAACATTGTGTGGCCCCTAAGGTACCACCAAAATACTTATCGGTGCAATGTCAGACGTGCAGTGCCTGAGTTAGGCTGGCCATTCACAGTGCAAATTTCATTCCTGCAACCACAGAGAAAGAAATTTGCACGATTCCCCCATCAACACAAACAGTGCCACAGTCTTCTCCCAGTGGAGATGGGCCCCCCCCCCCCCCGCTGGGAGAAGACAGTGATTATTACTAGTGGCTGTAGCAGCCACTAGCAATAATTGCAAGAGAATCAGGCAGCCTGGTTGTACCCAAGTTTATTGATCGATCATCGTACATTCAGCCTGCCCATTAACGGTTTGACAGAACCGGCTGAGATTCGAACTGTGTGTGGCCAGCCTTAGACTTATGTCCCACATGTCCTATATGACCCCGCGAAACCAAACCATGCAACATTTTAAAACATTTCAAGAAGTAATGGGGGATAGGAAATAAGGATAAGGGAGGGAAAAGAGTTCACAAGCCTGATGCTTTATTAAAAGGACAAAGACACACAAGGAGAGTGGAGGAAGGGGAATTCTTCAGATGTGCTCTTCCCCCCCGTAAAGTCTATAAAGGTATAGTCTCTGGACCAGTCTGTAGCAGTCCTGAACGGACATCCTCTCCCTCTGGTGAATGAGGCATTTTCTGGCACACCAAAAAACTGTCATAAAGCACCATAAAGCATTATAAAGCAACAAATCACCCACCATGCACTATCAATGTCCTCCTGAGCAAAAGTCCCACAGAATAGTCTGTTCAGCACACCAAATAGTGTGATGGCTGTCTGTGGTACAAAGTCTTTGAGTTCTGGTTCCAAGGCCCTCAACCGCCCCTGTGCAAAGGGGCACTCCCAGAAAACATGCAGAGAAGCTTCCTCCTTGATGATGCAAAAGGGGCTGTGCCTGTATCTGCAAAGATTTCTGGCATGCATAAATGTCCTTAGAGGCAAACCCCCTTGTCTATGAGAAACACATAGATGTATTGTTCTTGGTAAATGTTGTACAGTAGCTGCAATCCTGTTCATTGGCCCAAATGTGATCTATTGGTGTTTCTTCTAGGTGGGAGACGAGCAGTTGGAGTGAATGTTCTCGGACCTGTGGAGAAGGGTACCAGTTCCGGATTGTGCGGTGCTGGAAGATGATCTCACCTGGATTTGACAGCTCTGTGTACAGTGATCTGTGCGATTCTGCAGACATCACCAAGCCAGACGAGAGGAAAGTATGCAGGAACCCAGCATGTGGACCACAGTGGGAGATGTCTGAGTGGTCAGAGGTATGTATCTGGCTTCTGTGGCCAGAAGAGAACAGCATTGTTTCTCTCCCATGTCCAGGGAGAGCCAGGGTTGCTTAAGGCCCCTTTCACAGGGGCGCCTCTGCTCAGCAGAATCCGCTTGCTCATCGGGGGGGATCTCTCTGCTGATCCCCGCTGTGAAGGCAGATAACAGATCCGTGCCCGCTCCGCTATGCAGAGCAGATACGGACATAGTCTCGCTCTCCGCTATGGGGCAATCAGATGGAAACTGACCGCCTGTCCGTTTCCATTTGATCCGCCGGGCGGATGGGGAATAGGACCACCATCCATTTTGGTGGACAGGATCAGATTGGATGGCGACGGGTGTCAGCGGGCATGTTTCTGCTGACACCCGCCACTCCATAAAGGAGACTGGAGGCTCTGATCAGGTCTGCCTGAAAAACTGACAGGTAGTCCTGTTCGAACAGCCCATATGAAAGGGGCCCATCACAAGCAAAGAATTGAATTGAAATCCTGGGAAATACTTTGCATGCACTTCTGTTTTTTTCCAACACGTGTTTATTTATTCAAATTAAAGGAATCATTGCCATCTGAAAAGGCCCATTGCCTGGCTACTCCTGTCATTAATATTTTCTGCAGTAATGAAACCTTTATTAAGATAGACTTACTAAAATAGCAATCTATTTTCTTTTTATAAAGTACAGCAATTGTCCCATATTTGCCCACAAAGTTTTACAAATGTATCTGTTATCAGTATAGTCTTTGAGTGAACACAAGACCAGGTGTCCCTGTTATAACAGGATCATTTCTGGCTCAAAGAAGTCCCTAACTGTCCCTGGAAATTAAGGTCTATATCTGCCAAGTGTTCACACTAAATAGCTTTCTTGTCTGCAGCGGATTTCAAGCCTATTGCTGTAAATGGACAGGCTTGCTCGCTGGAGCTGGAAAGTTAAATAGCTCTACAAGTTATTACTAAATTCCGAATGAACACAGGAGATATACCTACTGTGAGTTGTATATGCTTAAAAAAAAATTTGCAGCTCAGTTAATGCAAAATCTGACTATTCAGACTTTAGCTAGTTGTATTCAGCCCCCCCCCCCCCCCAAGTCAATACTTTGTAGAATCACCTTTCACTGCAATTACAGCTGCAAGTCTTTTTGGGGATGTCTCTACCAGCTTTGCACATCTAGAGAGTAAAGATTTCTTTGCAAAATAGCTCAAGCTCTGTTAGATTAGCTGGAGAGTGCCTGTGAGACTCTAATAGGGTTTCGTCTAATGCCGTGTACACACGACCGGACTTTTCGGCATCAAAGGTCCAATGGAACGAGTCCATCGGACAATTCAATCGTGTGTGGGCTTCATCGGACCTTTTCTGTCTAAAAATCTGACGGACCTCAGGAATAGAACAAGTTTCAAATCTTTTCGACGGATTCGATTCCTATCAAAAAATCCATTCGTCTGTATGCTAGTCCGACGGACCAAAAACGAAAGGGCAGCTATTGGCTACTGGCTATGAACTTCCTTTTCCTAGTCTGGTCGTACGTCATCACGTTGGAAAGGATCGGACTTTGGTGTGATCGTGTGTAGGCAAGTCAATTTCGTTGGAACGCCGTTGAAAAGTCCTTTGGAGTTCAGTCCGACGAAAAGTCCGCTCGTGTGTACGTGGCATAAGATTGCCCCGTATTTGGCTCCATCCATCTTCACATCAACTCTGACCAGCTTCCCTGTCCTTGCTGAAGAAAAGCATCCACGCAACATGATGCCTCCACCACTATGTTTCACGGTGGGGATGGTGTGTTCAGGGTGATGTGGAATGTTAGTTTTCCACCACACATAGCGTTTTGCTTTTAGGCCAAAACTTTCAATTTTGGTCTCATCTGACCAGAGCACCTTCTTCCACATGTTTGCTGTGTCCCCACATGGTTTCTCACAAATGGGACTTCTTATGGCTTTCTTTCAGCAATGGCTTTCTTCTTGCAACTCTTCCATAAAGACCAGATTTGTGAAGTGCATGACTAATAGTTGTCCTGTGGACAGATTCTCCCACCTGAGCTGTGGACCTCTGCAGCTCCTCCGGAGTTACCATGGACCTCTTGGCTGCTTCTCTGAATAATGCTCTCCTTGCCCATCCTGTCAGCTTTGGTGGACAGCCATGTCTTGGTAGGTTTGCAGTTGTGCCATACTTTTTCCATTATCAGATGATGAACCTAACCCTACTTTAACCCCTTACCCTACTTTAACCCCTTTGTGCCAACCGTACGCAAATTTGCATTTATGGGTTAAAGGGGTTAAACCGGGGTGATGCCTGCAGCTGCAGGTATCACTTCAGTACCGTTTTTTTAGAGCCAGAGGTTGGCTTTTTAGAGATAAAAACCGATGCGGGTAAAAGCCCCTTGTTATCCTGAAAGTCCCCCCCCTCCTGCCGCCTTCCGCTGTTCTTCCCACTGGGAGACCCAAGCCACCAGCCAGCGCGCCCACCGCCTAGGCTGAGACCTGAACAAAGCCAGGTTCGGCTTTGATCGAGTCTCCAATGTAAAATCCCGGAAGTGCCGTCACGTTACTTCCAGTTTACTCGGCTGCCAATGGCACCGATTTAAAGAAAAATGACTATTCAGAATTGCAGATTTTGGCAATCTGAATACTTTTAGACCCCCGATCCCTCCATAAAGAGTACCTGTCACCACCTATTACTGTCACAAGAGATGTTTACATTCCTTGTGACAGCAATAAAAGTGATCAGATTTAAAGGGACAATATAAAATAAATAAGGAAAAAAAAATTTTTTTTTAAAGTGTCCCCGTCCCCGCGTAGCAAAGAAAACGCATAAGTAAGTCACGCCCGCAAATGTAAACAGTGTTCAAATCGCACAAGCGAGGTATCGCTGCGATCATCAGAGCGAGAGCAATAATTTTAGTAAAAGACCTCCTCTGTAACTCTAACATGGTAACTGTTACATTTTTTTAAACGTGTCGCCTATGGAGATTTTTAGGTACAGGAGTTTGTCGCCATTCCACTAATGTGCGCAATTTTAAGGCATGACATGTTGGGTGTTTTTTTTAATTGGCGTAAGATCATCTTTCACATTATACAAAAAAATTGGGCTAACTTTACTATTTAGTTTTTTTTTTTAATTCATGAAAGTGTTTTTTTTTTCAAAAAAAATTGTGTTTGAAAGACCGCTGCGCAAATACCGTGTGACATATTGCAACAATCGCCATTTTATTCTCTAGGGTCTCTGCTAAAAAAAATATATATTATGTTTGGGGGTTCCAAGTAATTTTCTAGCAAAAAATATGGATTTTAACTTGTAAGCAAGAAATGTCAGAAATAGGCTTAGGCATGAAAGGGTTAAACTTCTTTGCAAAATTATCCCTGACCTGTCTGGTGTATTCCTTGGCCTTCATGATGCTGTTTGTTCACTAAGGTTCTCTAACAAACCTCTGAGGGCTTCACAGAACAGCTGTATTTATACTGAGATTAAATCACACACAGGTGGACTCTATGTACTAATTAGGTGACTTCTTAAGGCAATTGGTTCCACTAGATTTTAGTTAGGGGTATCAGAGTAAAGGGGGCTGAATACAAATGCTTGCTACACTTTTCAGATATCTATTTGTAAAAAAATTGGAAATCCATTCATCATTTTCCTTTACACTTCACAATTATGTGCTACTTTGTGTTGGTCTATCACATAAAATCCCAATAAAATACATTTACGTTTTTGGTTGTAACATGACAAAATATGGGAAATTTCAAGGGGTGTGAATACTTTTTCAAGGCACTGTACACACTCAGAAGCTGGGAGATTAGCCAGTTAGCAAGGCACCAACTGTCAGCATTCAGGGGACCTTTGACCCCCTCTCAAATTGAAAAAGGTATCATCAAAGGAAGTACAGCTAAATAAGGAACTAAACTTTATGTTATATAAGTAAGACTGCTTGATCAGATTTCTGCAAAAGCCTGGTTGTGCCTGGTTCTCAGTAGCCATGGCTTTATATCTAATGGGTGCTGCTTTTGCATTGTAAATCAGGCTGACCACAAGGGCCCCCTTAAACAGTTTTATCGATTTCTATCATTCTTCTGGTCCTTTGCACTACTTAGTTAATTAAAAGAAATTGCACAGAGATTGTGCAATTAGGTTGTAACATGTGTGGCCAACTTAACATTTACTGAAAATTATGTGGAATAAAGGACTACATTAAAAAACATGAAATTATGTCCAATCAGGTAGGCCTATACATACAGTACTTGTTAGTAATCTAAAAGAGAATCTAGAATCAGACTGTAATATTAATTGCCAGTCTAGGAGCCCCCAAATCTAAGACTCTCAATCTGCAAATGTCTCACAGCTCTGAAGTTGGAGCTCCTACACACTGCCGAATGCACACAATTCAGGCTCTGGCCTCCTGCAGCAACTTTGCAGCTTGTGTGTGATTTTTACCCTGCCTAATCTGTATTAATACTGTACCAACACTGAGCTTCCTAATGATTCATCCACGAAGCAGCAGGCCAGGTTTGGGTTTGCTGGAACTTGTAGTTCAGAATAGATGTAGGAAGCCGCAATTCAATAAAAAGGTTTCTATGGTGTGCTTTGTTTCCATTTCATGCTTACACAATTATGTTATAGAGAGGCAGCTAAGACACTGTAAAACTGAGGACGTCGTTATTTTCAGTGCCAAGTCCCCTGTTCAGACCAAAGGGAACGGTTATTAATTGCTGTGGTTCCCCGGTGATTGTGGCTTTGCATGTCCCCAGATTGTGCTGCTCACCCTGCAGTTCTGTGCAGGTGACCGCAGCTTTTGATCCATCCCAGGTGCAGCTGTGTGCACCCCAGCAAGGAACGAAGCCTTTGATGAAGCCACTGGGCACCATTACTGCCTATGCTAATCTCATTTAGATCTGTGTCTGCAGCCAAGTGCCAGTTGGCAGAGCATAAAACAGCCTAACTCAGAGGGATCAGAAAATCATGAAAGGGCCTGCAATGTGAAATGCGTCAGTCACACACTACCCTGCTGAAAACTGATAGGCTGTCTCTTGCTGGTGTAGCTTTATCAAATGCCACAAGCTGATGTTTCATCCCACAGGAGGAAGCGAGACTGATAGTTTGGGAAGTAGGCAGTCTTTGGCCAGAAATTCTTTTAGTTGACGAGAAGAGCGATTAACTACTGAACATCCAAAGTATGGCACTCTTTCATACATTATTCATACATTTTCAGTAGCCATGGGAAAACGTTAGTTATGGTAGAACTACAAAGCCAGGATTGCTTGTCATAATGAGGTTTAAAAAGCATGGGTGTCCTTATCCTACATGAAATGAAGAGCCATGTTGTGTATCCTTACTGCATGGAAGCTTGATGTTTTCTCACAAAAGAGAAAAACATAAATGTCTGAACTTATATAGAGCTGGATGACACTTCCTGCATCAATGACACTGGAGTTTCACAGCTTTATTTTGTCCTACTCTGGCTTTATGTCCTTTCCTTACGAATCACTATGAGGATCCTGCTCCTTCTCTCCTCTCCTCAATTAATCTGTGCTGTGGGGGACCCTGCTCCTTCCTCTAACTCTCCTCTCCTGAATCACTCTGTGCTGTGGCGGACTCTGCTCCTTCCTCTAACTCTCCTCTCCTGAAATACTCTGTGCTGCGGAGGACCCTGCTCTTTCCTCTAACTCTCCGCTCATGAAATACTCTGTTCTGTGGAGGACTCTACTGCCTCTTCTAACTCTCCTCTCCTGAAATACCCTGTGCTGTGGCGGACTCTGCTCCTTCCTCTAACTCTCCTGAAATACTCTGTGCTGTGGAGGACCCTGCTCTTTCCTCTAACTCTCCGCTCATGAAATACTCTGTTCTGTGGAGGACTCTACTGCCTCTTCTAACTCTCCTCTCCTGAAATACCCTGTGCTGTGGCGGACTCTGCTCCTTCCTCTAACTCTCCTGAAATACTCTGTGCTGTGGAGGACCCTGCTCTTTCCTCTAACTCTCCGCTCATGAAATACTCTGTTCTGTGGAGGACTCTACTGCCTCTTCTAACTCTCCTCTCCTGAAATACCCTGTGCTGTGGCGGACTCTGCTCCTTCCTCTAACTCTCCTCTCCTGAAATACTCTGTGCTGTGGGGGACCCTGCTACTTCCTCTAACTCTCCATTTCTAAATAAATCTTTGTGCTGCTGGATATCTCTGCGGTTTCCAGTATCTAAATCACCTGTCTATTCTGATACTATAACAGAATTACACCATCACAGGGGGGTATTGTGGGTGTGCAAGTAGTTTTAGAAAGTGCCACATCATGATTGGTATAGAAGAAGATTGGATTGAAAATATGGACTTTATAGGCATCAGGTAAAAAAATAAATACTTTTATTAGAATGCATAAGTTCATGAACAACATTCATAAAACCATAAATAAAAAGGTAATCAGATCAGGCTACTATGATCAAAGACCCAGATCAATCCCGTAGAGGTGTCACAACACCAGCCGATTGCTTGAAGGCTGATATGATCCAATGGAGATTGGCATAGGTCAACGTAGCTTGCTGAAGCTCAACATGTTTCGCAAAAGATTGCTTCCTCAGGAGGTTAGGTAAGTATTGTAGGTGAAAAAAATTACATAAGGATCTCCAGAAGTATATTAAAGCAGATTTATCATATACTGTATATTACAAGCATAAATGAGTATAGTAATAGTATTCAAAAACTTTTTTCGGGTTGTGCATAAAGACCAAGGCACCACAGAACATGCAAGCTCAGGGTATCCCAGTGGATGTGGAGACACGTATATACACACCCACACATGAGGAGCTTAACCATAATTCCAAAAGAAGAAAAGGGAGAGAATGAATATATACTGTAATTAGAGTTTTTCACCAGAGGAGCTTTGACCTAAATAAAGATACAGACTCCTACATAGATAAAGGTGATATCCAAAAAGACTAAACATGGAAACTTGCAATTCCATACATTGAATTGTAGAACTTTAAACAATGATTACGTTTGGCAGACTATACAGTATTCTGACAGAGGAGGAGTCCCATTGTCAGAATACAACAGCACAGCTGGGAGGATTCCTCCATCTACCTCACATGTGTCCTCTAGCTGATCAAGAAAAAAAACGAGGCATCTATGGCTAGCTTAACTCTCCTCTTCCTAGACACTCGTGCTCCTCCCACATCTACTCTTGAAATATTTTCTGCTATCTAATTTGTCTTCACTGAAATACAAAGTGCTGCTGGAGGACTCTGCTCCTTATGCTAACTCTGCTCTCCTGAAATACTCTGCACAGCTGGATGACTTTGCTCATTATGCTGTCTTTTATCCGAAATCACACTTTGCTGCTTGAAGACTCTGCTGCTTTCATCCACTCTCCTCTCCTGAATTACACCTTCCTAAATTTTACTTTTCTTTCCTGACATACTCTGTACTGCTAGCGGGCTCTTCTTCATCTGCTGTCTAACTTCTATTTCCTGTCCTGATGTATGCTGCACTACTAGAGGATTCTCCTCCTCTCACTCTATACTCTCCTCTCCTCAAACATTCTATGCTGCATAAGGGCTCTACATCTTTGACTAGCTCTCATCTCCATACCTACTCTGTGCTTGAAGGGGATTGGAAAAAATGTTTGTGTGTTGCCAGAAATAACCATTAGCTCCTGCTGGGACTTGTAGTTCACCTGCACCTGTAAGCAGCAGCTTGCAATCTGTGGTCTCCAGACTGAGCCTATCATTGTTCATGTCTCGGCTCTTGCATATAGTGCTAGTGCCAGTCTCGCTCTCTCGAGCAGCTATGCCCCCTTGGCATTGCTGTCTGTTCATTTTAAAAGCATGGCCATAAAAGTGATAGTTTTGCATTTTCAGCGCGCTCCACGCACTGAACTATATAAATAAGGCCTCCTCACACCTTAAACCAGATGTCTTGGCAGACAGGACTTGTGCTCTGATCAGCTGTCTTCTCGTCTGGAGACAAAGTGTGCCTGTAGGTAATTTTAGCCAGGAATGTAGTCTGGATGTACAGGCCGGCCCGCACATGGGACACCATGATTGCAGGTAATAAGGACCTCCGCTGCGAACCCAACTTAATTCTCCCACTGAGCTCATCTTTTCCGAGGATCCTGCTCTGTTAGTCATGGCATGAGAACATCTCAAGGCACTGTTTGTGTCTGAAGTGGTCACATAATAGAACTTCCCATTGTCATTAAAGCTACACTCCGCTTACGCATGAAAAGTTTACACTGAAATTTTCATTCTGGCTTCCATCTTCTGCAACTAGCTGCCCAGCTCAATTAATACTTT
This sequence comes from Lithobates clamitans, assembly GCA_037952925.1. Lineage (NCBI taxonomy): Eukaryota > Metazoa > Chordata > Amphibia > Anura > Ranidae > Lithobates > Lithobates clamitans. The sequence goes on along the minus strand of JBBGZY010000695.1, from coordinate 897,709 downwards.
TGACTGCCAGTGTTATTCTCTGAATGACTTGAAGCCAATCAGCTCCTAAGTGGCCAATCACCAAGAACCAGCCTTGTCATGTGTGAAGGAGGGGCGTGAGTCACATTCGAATCCATAAGTGAAAGTACGCTGTATTTCTTATTACTTCCCCTGGGTAGGTATAAGCATCTGGTGGGGACACCAATAAACCGAACCTGCATGGGCACAGCACAGGTTCAATTTAAAGCAGAACTATACTTACTTAGCCAGGGCCGACATTCTTTGGCTGGTCTTCTTCCAGGTTCAGTATCTTTATCCATCTGGATAGGCCGAGCTGGGATGACATAACTTCCACACATGTGCAGGCGTTCAGTAATACCGTGGTTATACCCCTGCTAAAGAAAGCTAATGTGGAGCGCACCGTGTTGAGCAATAATTGCCCTATCTCCACCCTGCCGTTTTTGGCAAAAATCTTGAAGCGAGCTGCGGTATGGCAACTACAGCCTCACCTGGAGCCTAATAAAATTTTTGATGACTTCCAGTCAGGATTTCGTCCTGGGAGAGGTCCGGAAACTGCCCTGGTAAGAGTCCAGGACGACCTACTCTGGGCCTTGGATGAGAATGAAGCTTCGGCCTTGGTACTTCTGGATCTGTCGGCAGCTTTTGATACCATCGACCATTCTATACTTGTGGATAGGCTGAAGAGGGTGGCGCGAATGGATGGTATAGCTCTGGCATGGGTAGCCTTGTTCCTGCGAGACAGGGTTCAGAGGGTAAAGTTGGGACCATTTTATTCCACCGATAGTGGCCTGTCTTGCGGGGTCCCACAAGGATCAGCTTTATCTCCGATCCTTTTTAATATCTATATGAGGCCGCTGCTGTACATCATTCTCCGTCACAATCTCCCGGTCCATGTCTATGCTGACGACACCCAGATCTACTTCAAATTATCCAAGAAAGGGGAGGACCAGGTCATGCTGGCCTCCTGCATGAAGGAAATTCAATCCTGGATGGGTGCCAATTATCTAAAGCTAAATGGCCTCCAAAACTGAATGCATCATCTTCAGTAACCAGGTGTATTCCAACCAGTTTCCATCCTGGCCGGAATCTTTCAAACCTTTTCCAATTCCGGCCACTCAGGTCAAGGACCTGGGCGTCATCTTTGACTCTAGGTTGACCCTGCGCTCTCAGGTAAATCGAGGGGAAAGTTCATGCCACTTCTACCTGAGACTCCTGAGGTCGACTTTTCGCTATATCGCAGACTCTGACAAGATCGTCATGGTCAATGCCATTATGAGCAGTTGACTGGATTACTGTAATGCCCTGTATCTGGGTTTTCCTGCTTGTACCATCTACAGGCTCCAGTTGATTTAGAATGCCGCAGCAAGGTTACTGACAGGTGTTGGTTGTCCTGACCACATCACTCCATCTCTTAGAGCCCTACATTGGCTGCCCATTAAAGAACAGGTTCTGTTCAAATCCGCATGTCTTGTCCATAAGGCATTGCATGGACGTGGCCCAGAGTAGGAAAGGAAAAATCTGTCAAGTATGTACCTACCCCATCCTTGATCGGCAAACTTGGCCATACTAAAGATTCCAAAATGTAAAAGAAAAAAAACATGCGGAGGGAGAACGAGTGAAGTACAAGGAGCTGAATTTTGGAACTTCTTGCCTCTGAAACTGAGACTTGAGAAGGACTTTTTGAAATTCTGAAAAAATTGAAAACCGTAATTTTTGTACAAGCTTTTGGAGTCACCTAATTTTAATTTGGGTGTGATGGACAGACTCCCTGGCTTTTATTTTGTATGTTGCCATGCTGGTTTGCTGGTTCGCTGGTTCTCTTTAAGGTCTTTTAATGTCAATGTCCTTTTGTTTTGCGCATCGAGGCATTTGGGTAAGACTGCGTAGGTGAAGCATTTTAATAAATAAATAAATCATTCAGACATAGGCCAAAATTGTACATTGACTGCACATGCATTAAAACTGGCCATACACCAGCAGATTTCCGACATTCATAAAAAACTTTGTATAAACAATCGTGTAAAAAAAAAAAAAATTCTCAGTACATTCCATGACTTAACAAAGTACATTACAAACGTGTTTGCTTTCAACATTCAATATTTGAAATGAATGGAGTTTTCCAAATTAAAACCACATTCACTTAGAAATTTGTAAGTTCAGAAAAAAATTCCATCCTGCTTTTTCTAATTTTCTTGTCACTAAGGTAAAAAATTACCATCAATTTGACCCTACTAACTAATAGAAAATCAAACAAACGTTCCTAAAAAGGTAACATTACTTTTAAGAGTGTGTAGTGCTCCTGCTCCTTGATAGCTGCTGGTCTTGTTCCAGCATCCTGGTTTTGGCTGTGATGCATTCTTCCTGCAGGCCTGTCCACTTGCAAAGTGATTGATGTAGCTAGTCTCTGGGTGGAGACCAAACCTGATTTAAGCCAGCCAAGCCTGCAGTCTCATGTTTGTGATAGCATTTGTAACACATGCTCCAAGTACCCTGCTTGTCTGCCCTGCTTGCAAGTTTGGATCCCCTTGTTTATGACCTCGGCTTGGAACTCAGACTATTCTCAGAACTCTGCCTGCCTTTTGACTACAGATTTAACCCTGACTATTTTGAACCTTGCCTGCCTTGTACCTGGACTGTCATTGAACCACTCTGCCTGCATGCCAACTGCAAGTACTGGTTTGCTGTGCTCAATTTGCGCCTGCCCCAGCTTGGTGGCCAGGCACTATAGCTTTGTGTATAAGTCCTGGGGGCAACTGAGTACTGGTAGGCCTGCTTGCCTCATAGGAAAAGGGGCTGCTATAGGTGAAGAGCACAGAAGCTAGCTATAGTGTCTGACCGCCTGTGTTAGGGGTAGGTGTGACAATACCAACAAAATTCTAGTATGGACAGCTTAAGTGTCCTTTTATGCAGAAGAGACAAAGTATGTCTGTTCTGCAATAAAAAAAAGAAAAAACTGCTTTTTACTTTGGTCAACCTTAAAAAGGACCTGGCAGGGAAAATATAGGAGTATCCTTTTTTATTGCTGAGCGTGTAGGCGGTTATCCTTAAATCCTAAATCTGTGCAACACCTAATTACACTATTGAAATACACATAAGGCAGCTGTTTTACCTGCCAAAGAATTTTTATTCCTGTCCATCCAGTCCTGATATTTACCCAGCTCTGCCACACAGCATAATCCTGTCTGTTGGGGGAGTGGACCTGATTTTACTTTGCTACAGAAAGGAACATTTACAGGTATTGTCTCATCCCCAGCCTGTGACTGGACAGTAAAACGAGAAGCAGTGGACTGACAAGCTTATCACTTGGTGATTTTGTTACCAGGTCAAATTTTATTGAAAAAAAATACATTGAGTGATGCATTATTGAATACAGAGCTAAGTGACTATTATATATGCCCTAGAATTCAGCTTTAACCTGACAAAGAAAGACACAGACCTGAAACAAACATCTTCCTGCTGCAGGTTGCAGGTTTTTCTATTACTTATTTCCACACAGCTGGCAATGGTCGTCTGTAAATAAATAAACAGTTACTTTTTTTTCATCTATGCTCTACCTATGATTTTAAGAGCCTGTCTGTTCCCTGGCTAACAAGTCTGGCGGACCTACTTTATATTCTAAAGTACTTGATCATGAGCCTCTTGCATTGTTTATTATTATTTAAACATCTCCCCAAGCTGATTACATTAGTCTCCTGAATTCATTTCCATGCGGCATGGCAACCTGTTCCTCAGAAGATACCGATGTTCATTCAGCAGGTCAATTATTTTATACTATAGTTTATTCTTAAACCCTGCTAGTTTATAGGATGCAAGCTCTTCATAAGCGTCTTTGATGTCTCATATTTATGCAAAGCTTTGCGTACGCTTGTAGCGCAGTTTTCAAGCTCTTTTAAAATACAATAAATGCATCATAATATGCAGATATCTTATCAGTGTTCGATGTATGCACATTTATGCTGAGCAGTGTGCAAAGAATGATTTTAAAAGCAGATGATTGTTTTAAAAATGAGGAGAACCCCCAACACAAACAGCAAAGCTGTAAACCTGCTTTGCAGGTACCTGAGGTGGTTCTGGTCCAACTGGTATATCCTTCAGTAAAGCAATGTAACTACATGGCACCAGCTCACTGCTTTATAGAAGTAGGGAACTCGGAGTGAGCAGCCATGATGGTTTTGCCATAGGCTGCTGTGCAGAACACGAGACCCTTCCAAGGCCAAAGTTGCTTCCTTAAAATTTACAGCACAGATTTCTTCTTCTTATTATTATTATTACTAAAGTAATAATAAAGTTATTATTGTGTATTATTTATTGTAAGTAGGCTACTGATAAGAGCAGTCTGAGAGTTATTTAATCACAATTGCAATTTTTTCCAGTGTACAGCAAAATGTGGCGAGCAGAGTATTATTACAAGGGATGTGCGCTGTTCAGAAGATGAGAAGCTGTGCGATCCCAACACCAAGCCGCCATTAGAGGAAGAATGTACTGGACCACCATGTGATCGCCAGTGGACTGTGTCAGACTGGGGGCCTGTAAGTATCCCTCTGCATATATTGTGTCCAGCTGAGACCTTTTGGGAGGGGCAGAAACACAAACTACTGTTTGAGACTTAGCCATTGTGGGAAAGGCAGAGATAGAAACCACTACAGGAAAATCTTAACATTAGAGAGGGGCAGAGACAAAAGTACTGTAGGAAGATCTCACTATTGCTGCTCAGCAACTTCTGTCAAGTTGTTACTCCATGTGGAGAATTTAATACTGGTTCTAATATGGATCCGTGAAGTCACTGTTTTCCATATAAATCCATATAAGGTTTATCTTGTGATGTAGGGGGATTGGCGTTGCCCCCAAAACACGTTGGGTGATTATATATGACTTTTTTTACCAACAATTAAAATGACCTTGAACTCTTTTATCTGATTTTGGTCTGGCTCTTCTCCCTGTATTTCTATGGTTTGGGCTACTGTTGGGTGCCCATCAAGGGAAGCCTTGCTGTGTTTGAGCTTCCTTGCCAGAGCTATTCGTGGGTAATATCGGGATGCAAACTAGTGCAGGGAAATCTCAGCTTTGCCATTGTGATTGAGACACAAACTACTGCAGGAATATTCCAGCCTGCAAATGCATCTCAAAGCTCCTTTGTACATTTACCAGGCTAATCGTACTAGCTGTGCTGAAAAAAGGTAAGTCTTTAATGTATGGATCTTCAAACTTTTTTTATTACTTCCTTATTTTAATAATTTGGTAATACATGCAGAAACCATTAAATGAGCATTTATTGAATAAATTGTAATTTTGACTGTAATTAAAATGGTCATTTAAGATAAATTAAAAAATTGCACACATATAAAAAATTGTAAAGCCAATGTGTGTGTTGTGGGGTTTTGGACATCGTTCTTACACAGCTAAAGTTCTTTTAGCCACACTTACTTCAGTTAGATAGAGAAGAAACAAACAGTGATCAAACGGAGGCGCTATCTTCTCCTCCAGCAACAGAGCCTGGCCATTTACCCATCGAGTGAATCACGGCGTACCACCGAGACTCCATTAGCTCCAGACAGCCCATGTTCTCCTCTGGTAAAACCACAGCGACCCATTAAAAGATTTCACAATCTACAAATAATCCAATTATCTTCAAGCGAAATGCAACTCCTTAATCTTTTCTGTGGGCATCTAACCGGCATTGCTAGGCAACAGTTTCCAGAGCAACCTCCTATTTTTAGTGTTAGTTAAAGGGAAACTCCACCATTTTGTCCCAATAAAACAAACAACATAGATGTAAGCCTTGTGCTCAGTTATCATTTTTCAATGTAAAACCTTTTTAGAAAATCTCCTCATGCTTTTATCATTTTAACTCTTTACAGGATCTCCAAGGTATAGCTTTCTAAGAGGTATAAATACAATAATAATGTGACCCTACTTCTGCGCTATAACCCCCCACTTTGCTGCCAGTACCCAATACAAATGTATTTGCAAAAATTAAAAAGAACAATAAAATAGTGCAGTGCTATCCAACTCTACAAAATTAAATGCTTTTATTTATGTGGTATGAACTAACTCAATGCAATTAATTACAAACATATATCATAGCTAGAGATAACATTATACTGTACATAACATCGTATATATATATGAATAAAATCATACAGAGTGCAAACAAACTTCTTTTATAAAGTGCTATAAACCAAAGCTTATGAAAGGTGCTTTGGGGTCAATTCACTAACGTTTTCCACATGCGATAATATGGTCATGTGACTCATTTGCATAAATTATTGCATGCGGTAAACAAAGGTCCAATTCACAAAAAAAATAAAGATTTTGCGGTATTTACCGCAAAATGAAAAATGTGCCAGTAAATATCGCCAAAAAAACATGCTGTAAGCTCTTAAGTCCAATTCACAAATGGAACAGAGAGTAAATTCACAAACGGAACAGAGATTAAAAAAAATGCGATATTTATCACCAGGATTTTGCTGGTGGTATCACATGCGGTACTTGTCAGAAACAGAGTGGGGGCCCCCCCAATAGCTCGTTGCTAAGGAGCGGGCCCAGAAGCTGGCCGCCATGTCCTTAACAACGGATGATTCAGCAGTAGTAAAGAAAACATGGCAATTAAAGATTATGAAAAAAAAACTGCGTGTGGTTCCTGCAGGCAGGAAAGGGAGGGGACCAGAGAGCAACCACCAGCCACCCCCCCTCCTGAGCCATACCAGGCCACATGCCCTCAACCTGGGGGGGTGCTTTGGGGCAGGGAGCTCTGCCCCTCCACCCCAAAGCTCCTTGTCCCCATGCTGATTGGGACAAGGGCCCCTTCCCCACAACCCTGGGTGCTGGTTGTGGGGGTCTGCGTGCTGCCCCAGCATGCTCCTGGTCGATGATGTTACAAGGGGGTGGGGCCATCAACAGAGCCCCCCCCCCAATGTTAAGGGCATGTGGCCTGGTATGGCCATTTGCTTATCCCCTCCCCTCCCTGACCTGCCAGGCTGCATGCTTGGATAAGGGTCTGGTATTAATGGGGGACCCCACGCTGTTTAGAAAAAAAAAATGATGCTGTTTTTTTGTCATAATTTCTAACTGCCGGCATGTTTTTAATACATTCAGCTGATGAGTCATCTGTTGTTAAGGACGTGGCAGGCGGATTTCCAGCCCATTTGTTAGCAACCAGCGCAATGCAATAAATTACTGTGTGAAAATAAGCGGTAATTTGAAGATATGGGGATGCGACAAGATGTAAGAGATGACATGAAGGACATGTTAAGTGCTATATGTGGAATGTAATATATAATATGCAAAAATAAAGAAATTATTAAAAAAAATATGCGGTAATTACTGCATTATCAAAACTTTACTGCAGTAGTTTACTACACAATTCTTAGTGAATTGAACATTTACACAATTGTTTCTGCATGTGTTATTTTACCACATTTTTTTCAGCGTTATTTAACTCTTATGCCTCGTTTCCACTGAGCGGAGCGGTTCGGTTCGGTACGGTACGCTATTTTGGGTGTTTCCATTATGAAAGCGGCCCATACAACCGAACCGTACCGCTCCATTCAGGGTCCTGCTTCAGATATAGGGCCATAGAAAATGGAACGGTTCAGTTAGGGCGGAGCTACGATACATTTCACTTGCAGTGGAAACGCTCACCAGAATAGACCGGACCATTCTAGGCCATTCAAACTGTACCGACCCAAACCGATCCGCTCAGTGGCAACGAGGAAATAGTGAATCGAACCCTTTGTGTGCTCCACAATTGTGCATATAAAGTTTTTTTTCACAGTTATAGAAATGTCTTACTTCAAAGTGTGAATAGCTCCAATAGCAACTAAAGTAAAACCATGCTCAAAATTCACCCTTCAGTGATCATTCTCAAAGAATCCTCCTCTATAATGGAACTCATATAGGATACAAGGTTAAGCAGCGCTTCAGTACTTAGAGGAATGTATCCCCATACAGTATGATTCAGATTGCATATAAATCTTCATCATCATCTTGGCATCAGGCATCTCTTAAAGCAAACACACAAGAACAGCCCATATCGCTTTCAATTTAAATAAACTTTTCTAACTTTTTAAAAATAAGTGCACTATAACCAGGGTTTTTTTTCAGCTGAAACTTGGTGGAACTCCACCATCAGGTTCATCGCACTCCCAGCATGACGACTTTACTCTACAGACTGTGCTCTTAGGCAATGTAACACATGGGGTACACAAAGCACCTTTAATAAAGCTCTGGTTTTCAGCACTTTTTAAAAGAAGTTTGTTAGTACTTTAAAGATCCTATTTATATATGGTATTTATAATGTGTGTGTGTATATATATATATATATATATATATATATACATACACACATACATTTATTTAAAGTGAAACTAAAGTATACTCACCACCACAGTCATGCGGTGGTTACATCCCTCACTGCCCATTGTCATGTTCTCCCCAGGTATTCAGCCTCTTGATTGGCTGGAGGGGGGTGATCTAATTCTGCGCATGCGCATGGGAGTTAGTCATTCCAGCACCACCAAAGTGTGCCAAGCATGCACAGCTCACTGTGCATTCGGTAGAAAGCTGCAAGCAGGCAGTTAAGTTTTTATTATTGCAGAAGAGACATAGTATGTCTCTTCTGCAATAAAAACGCTTGCAATTTCCTAAAAGTTAGGTTTAGTTCTACTTTTATGTTGTAGTTTAGGGTGGAATATGGCTGCACTATATTTTGAGACTGTTTCAAGGCTGCTGTGACCTACAGTGTGCATCACTGGCAGGAAATAAAGCTAAAATGAAAACAACTGACTCTTTTTATCTCAACAGTTTTTGAGCAGGGAGTGCACTGCATTATACATAGATAGCCACTAGAGGGACAATTCTTCTAATGAAATGCACTCATGGAAATATGAAACAGCAAGTAAATATAAAAATGATAGTTACCTTTCAGTATCTATATATATCTTATAGTGTGTGTGTGTGTGTGTGTGTGTGTGTGTGTGTGTGTGTGTGTGTGTGTGTGTGTGTGTATATATATATTTGGATTGTAAGTGTGGCCAGTGCAAGACTAATATATGGATATGATATATGATGTATATTAGACTTACACTTCTCCACCTATCTTATTCCCACAGTGCAGCGGATCCTGCGGCCAGGGGAAGATGATCCGACACGTCTACTGCAAAACTAGCGATGGAAGAGTGGTTCCAGAGTCACAGTGCAACCTCGAGACCAAGCCCCTAGCTATTCATCCCTGCGGAGACAAGAACTGTCCCTCGCAATGGCTAAGCCAGGACTGGGAGCGGGTAAGGCAAGGCCCATACTCTCCAGAACTCCCAATACGTCAGCTATGTGCACACTGCACATTTTACTTCAGTTTCTAGTTAGTTTTTGCTCCAATAATCTAGCTGGATAACTAAAGGAGCTTTCTAACTTTATCTTAAACTTTTGATAATTCAAAGATAATGGTGCGAGATCCAGCCATAAACTGTAACTGAAACCCTTCCACTCCTCCACTGTGTTGGCCCACATATTGCCAGGAAGCTTCTAAAAAAAAAGTTTCCTCTGTCCTGTAAGCCTGCTACTAAACAGCAGGTGAAACCTGCTAAACATGTTATCTCCCACACACAGATAATACATTAATTTTGCTGGCCATAATTGACCTTTAGAATCAGACACTGGCTCTGGGTTAAGACTCAATTTGTATATTACTTATATACCTTACAATTCCGCTTTACATAGGCTGCACAGCAGCTGTTGAGTTAGCATTGTGTTTTTGAATCCATTCTTGTCATAAAGGCTGGCAATCCACGTTTGGCCTACCTATACCCCAAAAAGGAACAGTACAGTTTGTCTTCTGGGTATAGGATAACATGAGACCAGTTGCAGACTATTTTCCCGCCTCAAGCATTCCTGTGCTTTGCTAATGCATCAGTTCACTTTAATGCACCCACTCATCTTCCTTTCCTTACCTCACCATTGCTCTGTGGTGACTAGGAGAAGAAGCCTTGTGTCAGCTCAGAGTCACAAGCTAATACAAGTCTGAAGATTCTCTCGTCACTTTCACATGACAGCACTAGATGCTTGAGCAGCCAATTACAAAGCACCAGCACTGTCACATGGGTAGAAAGTGAGTGGGTCACCTATACCTGGAAGTACTATGTATGTCACTTCATTTACCAGGTAAACATAGCTGTGGAGGGTCAGCATTTAAATGAACATGTAGGGGCTTTGTCTTCCATTGGAACTTCAAAGTCTTTTTTTTTTCCTAATGATAAGATTTTCTTATGCTAGCTTTACATACAAAGGGAAAGCCCACCTTCATCATTAATTCTAATAACACACTCAACATTTTTTATTCTCTCTTCTGATCCCTATAGTGTAACACGACCTGTGGCAGGGGGTCCAAGCAGCGAGTTGTCCAGTGCCTGGAGGTGGCCAACGGCAAAGTGAAAACTCGCAATCCATCAGACTGCGACGCTGCCAAGAAGCCAGCAGAGGAGAGCACCTGCTTCGAGCGGCCGTGTTTCAAGTGGTACACCACCCCTTGGTCTGAGGTAGGAAACTCTGACCTTTCCTACCCTAAAAACATGTTCAGGTCACACGCACATCTCTAGGGCTTAGGTGTACACACTGGTCCCTCGGCTGCCAAAAGATGATTAGATTTGGTCTGTTGGTGCCAGTTAAAGATTTACTGCATAACCAGTGCCTAGCCAGGCCTCCCCACGGGACTTCAGCTGCCAAAATCCAGACACCGTGCTGCTTGTATTTTGGGATGTGCTCTTAACCACTTATGATTTGTGTTGTTTGTATAATTGTTTCAAAATTACAAAAAGCATCTAAAAAAGCATAATTTTCATTTACAGTAGTTAATGAAATCATTAAGTGTAGCTAGCTAATAAGGTTTTCTCTTTTCAATGAAATGGGAGCACTAATATGCTGCCCAGTACCTGACACCCTCAGTAATTTTGTTCCTGTGACCTCCTCTTTCCACTGCATCCTGCTGACTGACAGCACAGCTTACAGAAAGCTATATGGGGAAGGTTTTTTTATTCCAAAGGCTGGGTCTTTATTTTCCTGGTTTGATTTGGGTTAGCTAGTATGTCCATGGAAAAGGTCTCTTTTTTTTTTCTTTTTTTGCGTTGTGTTTGACTTACAGAATTGTACCAGCTTTAGGGAACTGCAAGCCCTGCCTGGCTCTGCCTCCTTCCTGCTGGAACTTTTAGTTCATCAATAGATGTTGAAAGGCTGTAGTTGGCGCAGAATCTGAAAAATAGTTTCTACAAAGCGGATTCAGGCACGAAGCAGCCAAGGAACAATTCAGTCTATAGTGTGGACATGTATGGTGCCTGTAGTTGCTCTTTTGTACTGTGGGTGAGGAGAGACAGAGGCCATCGCTGCTGCAAGTCTAGTCACACTACACCATTGTACCAAAATCCACAGTACATTCCAGCATCGGGGGATTCTAGTCTGCAGGCGGGTCATTTTGTGGCTCTGCAGAAAATATCTTAGGGAAAGAACACTAATAATGTATATATTCTACAATATATGAACACAAAGTACTTGCTTTATTATAGGTATGCACTGTTTCCAATATCCTCCATTTTTGAGGGAATTTGGTCTTTCTAAAGCAGGGGTCAGCAACCAGTAGATCACGGACAGGTGACTGGTAGATCACGGTCTGGGCTTGCTGACCCACCATTCCAGAGCTTTAGAGTGCAATGCAGAAGGACTACTTGTAAAGTTGGAGCTGTAGTAGGAAGCAAGAGCAACATAAGCTGATGCCTCCTCTGTAGTGCTGTGTGCACATGCCACAGCAGAAGTTATACACCCTGTCATGGTTGGTGGGTGTAGCACATGCCAAGCAGAGGCGGCTCTTTAATTAGGCAAATTAGGCACTTGCCTTAGGCCTCGCCCCCAGAAGGGCCTCGCGCTCGCCTAATTTGAGTGGAAGGAATTGCGCAGCCCAAGCAAGCCGGCGGAGTGTGCGGGCGGCTGGCGCTGCACACAGACTGACGCCGCGGCCGCCTGTCTGAGCTGAGCCACCGGGTCCGCGGACGAGGGAGAAGAACACACCGTCATCTCGGCTGCTGCTTCGTCCAATAGCAGGCTCCACCGCCGCGGCGCCGTTCTCCTAGCCTTTCCCCCCCCACAGTCGGCGGCCCCAATGCATGGCGGGAGTTGTAGTTCTCCACAGCACAGACTTCAACTTGGCCCTCTGGTGCCTGTGCTCTGCAGAGACTACAACTCCCAGATTGCACTGCAGGGCACTCAGAGAGAACATCATGTGCTTCTCTTGCTGCCTTTAGTAGGGAACCGACGCGAGGAGCAGGTAGGTACATCTCACTACATGCTATCTGTATCCTGTGTCTGTCTATGGTTTCATCATGGGGCACAGTGGCAGCATTTTATTAGGCACGGTGGTGGCATTTGATGGGACACAGTGGCATACTTTGATGGGCGCAGTGGTGGCATTTGATGGGGCACAGTGGCAGTCTGGCAGAATTTGATGGGGTACAGTGACAGAGTTTGATGGGGCACAGTGACAGAGTTTCATGGGGCACAGTGGCAGAATTTGATGGGGCACAGTGACAGAGTTTGATGGGGCACAGTGGCAGAGTTTGATGGGGCACAGTGGCAGAGTTTGATGGGGCACAGTGGCAGAGTTTGATGGGGCACAGTGGCAGAGTTTGATGGGCGCAGTGGCGGCATTTGATGGGGCACAGTGGCTGCGTTTGATGGGGCACAGTGGCTGCGTTTGATGGGGCACAGTGGCAGAATATGATGGGGCACAGTGGCAGAATTTGATGGGGCACAGTGGCAGAGTTTGATGGGCGCAGTGGCTGCATTTGATGGGCACAGTGGCTGCGTTTAAAGGAGCACAGTGGCTGCGTTTGATGGGGCACAGTGGCAGAATATGATGGGGCACAGTGGCAGAATTTGATGGGGCACAGTGGCTGCGTTTGATGGGGCACAGTGGCAGAATTTGATGGGGCACAGTGGCAGAATTTGATGGGGCACAGTGGCAGAATTTGATGGGACACAGTGGCAGCATTTGATGGGCACAGTGGCAGCATTTGATGGGCAAAGTGGCTGCGTTTGGGGCACAGTGGCAGAATTTGATGGGGTACAGTGGCAGCATTTGATGGGGCACAGTGACAGAATTTGATGGGGCACAGTGGCAGAATTTGATGGGGCACAGTGGCAGAATTTGATGGGGGACAGTGGCAGCATTTGATGGGCAAAGTGGCTGCGTTTGATGGGGCACAGTGGCTGCGTTTGATGGGGCAAAGTGGCTGCGTTTGATGGGGCACAGTGGCAGAATTTGATGGGGTACAGTGGCAGCGTTTGATGGGGCACAGTGGCTGCGTTTGATGGGGCACAGTGGCTGCGTTTGATGGGGCACAGTGGCTGCTTTTGATGGGGCACAGTGGCTGCGTTTGATGGGGAACAGTGGCTGCATTTGATGGGGCACAGTGGCAGAATTTGATGGGGCACAGTTGCGGCATTTGATGGGGCACAGTGGTGGCATTTGATGGGGCTCAGTGGCGGCATTTGATGGGGCGCGGAGGCTGCGTTTGATGGGGCACAGTGGCTGCGTTTGATGGGCACAGTGGCTGCTTTTGATGGGCATAGTGGTAGGATTTGATGGGGCACAATGGCAGTATTTGATGGGCACAGTGAGGCTGCATTTGATGGGCACAGTGAGGCTGCATTTGATGGGCACAGTGAGGCTGCATTTGATTGGACACAGTGGCTGAGTTTTATGGGCACAGTGGCTGAGGTTGATGGGCACACTGAGGCTGCAATTGATTTTTTTTCCTGAATTTTTCAGTTTGTTTGCGCCTCCCCAAAAATTTTGAGCACCAGCCACCAATGGATGGGATCATCATTGTGCTGCTTCTCCTTACTTGTTGAATGACAAGCTGAGGGCATGTACATTCCAGTGTGGGCTTCGAGGAAGGCCGTTGAATGAGGCTGGCTGTCGTTCAAACTGGAGGGCTTATTTTATTTAATGGGCTTTTTTTATTCATCTTGCTGCAGTTTTGCTTTCAAAATGAACGCCAGGCAAACAGCTATTCACACATATATGTGAAATGTTTCATCTACCAAAAGATTTATAATTCTGTGCTGCGATTTTTGTGATTCATATTCCTCTGCCAGACAGTACAGCCAGAATGGTGCACCACCTTCTTTATTACAGTTAAGTAATACAGCAGTGTTATTTACCTTCTCCCTAAACCTGCTGATAATGAAGAAGCATTACACAGATAAGTTATCCATGATGCTCATTCTGTTGTTATCGTTGTTGCACAGTCTCTGACCGTCTCCTGTATCACTCTCTGTACAGTCTCTGACCGTCTCCTGTATCATTGTCTGCATAGTCTCTGACCATCTCCTGCATCTTTGTGGCGTGAGTGGGGCCTCATGTCTAAGTTTTGCCTAAGGCCTCACAAAGTCTAGAGCCGCCTCTGATGCCAAGCATGACCCATTCAAGTGAATGAGGCCATTCTGCAATTGCCCTGCAAAATAAAAGTGTGTATAAGGGCGCTCTCAGTAACAAACCAAGCAGATATCAGTCTATGCACTTTCGGCAGCACTTAAAGAGAGAAGCAAACTCCGGAAGTAAAATGAAAAGAAAAAGGGCGCCTCTAAGTGCAGAAGTAAAACTTTATATTTCCCAAAAGGGTTAAAAACACTTACAAAAGGGTGGATGGGTAGAAGCACGTCATATTAGCTGGTTGCTGGTCCCTTCCTGCTGACATCACTTCCTCGATTTGGCTTCCATGCTGTCTCAGACAGCCTAGCTGTCTTTCCAGTATCCAGGAGAATTGTGGCTTCCATCTGTCGGCCACTTCAGAATATGCTGCCATAGAATTGCACTTCTGGATATCACTGAGACTCCTTGGAACTACCAGAACGCCGGACCACCTGTCATATTACTAATATGATATGCTTCTACCCATCCACTCTTTTGTAAGTGTTTTTAACCCTTTTTGGAAACAAAGTTTTACTTCTGCACTTAGAGGTGCCTTTTTTTTCTTTTCAAGTGCCCTGCAACCTCGTGCAGTACAGGAATTTAAGGGGTTAAAGCAGGCAGCGTTGTGTTACTTTTTTACCACCTGCTTCAACCCCTTGGACCCCAAAGAAGCATGCAGTTGCGGGGCGCTATTTACTTAAGTGGGTCGTGATTGGCAGGTGGTAGCACCCACCAAAAGCAACAGTGGGCTTAATTTCTACTGCGGCATGTTTACACCTTTGGCTGCTGCCACAACAGCTAAAGGAGGTAGGAATTAGGGGGCGGTAAACTCAACCGCAGGGTTTTACCACCCCCCAACTTTAGTGTGAATGAGCCCCAAGTGTGCTGCTGCGGAATGCAAATAAGAGCTCATTCACAACTGCAGCAGGCACTGCTGCTCCTCTGCAAAGCGATCTGTGTGTGTGTTTGCAAGGTGGTGACGAGGCGATATGTTGCCTCCTTACCACCTTATTTAAACCCATGATTGCCATGCAATGCATGAGATTGTGACACGATAATATGGCAAGTAGAGGTTTAAATCAAGTGTGCGGAGGGGACACTGGGCAAAACTGTGCCCCGTGATCTTTGACTTCTCCCATGTTGTTTAGGTAGATCTCCATCTCTTTAAGGTTGCCTACCCCTGTTCTAATGCCGCGTACACACGGTTGGACTTGCCAACGGGACAAGCTTCGTCAGCATTTCCGACGGAAGAATCTAGAGCATGTTCTCTATCTAAGTCCATGGGAAATGCCGACAGAAAAAGTCCGATGGGGCATACACACGGTCGGATTATCCGACCAAAAGCTCCCATTGGACTTTTTCTGTACGCGGCATAAAGATTTCCCTTTTATATAAATGTGAATGCTGTTTGATTGTTGTACAACCTCAGTTCCAAAAAAGTTGGGACATTGTGTAAAATCTACATAAAACAGGATGTAATGGTTTGCAAATCTCATAATCCCATATTTTATTCACAATAGAAAATAAAAAACATATCAAATGTGACCCAGGACTGTTGAGCTGTTAGAATCCTATATCAGTGAAGAATGGAATAACATTCCTCTCCCAAAACTCCAGCAACTGGTCTCCTCAGTTCCCAGACATTTACAGAGTGTTGTTAAAAAAGATAGGATGCTACACCATGGTAAACACGGCCCTGCCCCAACTTTTTTGAGACGTGCTGCTGCCATCAATTTCAAAATTACCTTATTTTTCTCTTAAAATGGTCATTTTTCTCAGTTAAAACATTTGATATGTTTTCTATTGTGAATACAATATGGGTTTATAAGATTTGCAAATTATTGCATTCTGTTTTTATCTGTATTTTACACAGGGTCCCAACATTTTTGGAATTGGGGTTGTAACTACTGTTTTGCTACTGTGCATTCATGTTTCAAAACTTTGTCTTGTGTAAAGTTTGCAGGTATTTATGTACAAGGAAGCTGTCATAATTGCTCATTATATTACATTAGCTGCCTCCATTTACACTCAGTTGGCCAAAGAAAATGTCTGTATCACAGCAGACTTATGTCGCGAACACACAGGAAATGGGAGCTTGTTTGTGTGTGTAGGCTCCATCGTACATTTTCCATCGGAATTTCCGACAAACAAAATTTGAGATCCGGATCTCAAATTTTCCGACAACAAAATCCGTTGTCGAAAATTCCAATTGTGTGTACACAATTCCGACGCACAAAATTCATGCATGCTCGGAATCAAGCAGAAGAGCCACACTGGCTATTGAACTTCATTTTTCTCGGCTTGTCGTACGTGTTGTACGTCACCGCGTTCTTGACGTTCGGAATTTCCGACAAGAATTGTGCGACCGTGTGTATGCAAGACAAGTTTAAGCCAACATCCGTCAAAAAAAACCCATGGATTTTGTTGTCGGAATGTGAAATCGTGTGCGCGAGAGGAACACATATGCACAATCAGGCTTGGCACACATGGCCAATTTTTGCTAGTGCAATTGAGTGACTAAAATTGAATAATAGTAATGCCGCGTACACACGGTCGGACTTTTCAGCTACAAAAGTCCGACAGCCCGTCTGACAGACTTTCGACGGACTTTTGGCGGACTTGCGGCGGACTTTCTAACAAACAGACTTAACTACATACGATCACACAAAAGTCCGCTAGATTCGTACGTGATGACGTACACCGGACTAAAATAAGGAAGTTGACAGCCAGTAGCCAATAGCTGCCCTAGCGTCGGTTTTTGTCCGTCGGACTAGCATACAGACGAGCGGATTTCTGGGTCCGGCGGAGTTACGATGTAAAGATTTGAAGCAAGTTCCAAATCTAAAGTCCGTCAGATTTGCGACTGGAAAAGTCCACTAAAGGTCCGGTGGAGCCCACACACGATCGGATTGTCCGCCGGATTTGGTCCGTCGGCGTCCGTCGGACCAGTCCGGTCGAAAAGTCCGACCGTGTGTACGCGGCATTAGTGATTGCTAAAATATAGTATCAATTGGTCACACTATTTCAGAAACTTTTGCTACCATTAGCAGTAGATTGCAAGTACACAGTACACTCCATTGTTCCCTATGTGTAACAATAGCTCAATAGCTAGCTTTTAATCCAAGGATGATCATGAGTGATGATCACTCTAGCAAGAGCTGCCCATATGCGCCCAGCCTTACTGTGCAGCACTAGTTGGCAGGAAGAAGAGCTTGCATATGTAATGATCAAATTTGGCTTCCCCCTCTCTCATCTACCGCACAGATATGATTTATTACTTTGAAGATCACATTCACATGCATAAAAAATTAAAACAATTAAAATGTGTTTTTCTTCCAAATATTTAGCTCCAGATTTCCAGTGTCAGTAAATAACTATGTTGTAAAACTAAAGTATTACTGCTTACTGTATACCTGTGACATTACAGTGCAGCAAAACATGTGGAGTTGGAGTCCGGATGCGGGATGTGAAGTGCTTCCAAGGAAGAGACATCGTTCGTGGATGCGATCTGCTGGTTAAACCGGTTGGGAAGCAGACGTGCGACTTGCAGCCTTGTCCAACAGATCCTCCAGGTAAGAATAAGCTCTGACACTAGATGGCAGCAGCAAGTAACTATTACTAGACAATCTGCTCTTTCAGCTCTAAGAACTTATTAAAGGGTACCTGTCACACACAAACAAAATGGAACTGATAGCTTTTTTTTTTTACTATATCAGTGATAACACTGAGACTCAGGGCAATCCTGTACCTTTTTCCTCAGCACAATTGCTAGTCTCTGTTCTTTGCTGGAGGAGTATTTTCCACCCGCATACATCTTTAGTCAGCATCCAATTATACAATTTCCAGTAATTTTTTGGGTGGTGGGAGGATATAGAAGTCCTAGAGAAGACCAACACAAACATGGGGAGAACATCCAATTTTTATTTTCATATTGTCTAATGTTAACACTGTAAGTGCTAAGTACATGATACATAGATAAGATATTGGAGCTGTGCGTATTGTACTCTAATCTGCCCTATTCTCTCTGCTCTTTTTACAGATGACAGCTGCCAGGACCAGGCTGGAACTAACTGTGGCCTGGCCATCAAAGTAAACCTGTGCAGTCACTGGTATTATAGTAAAGCTTGCTGCAGGTCATGCCGTTCTGCGCACTCCTAGGGAGTGGCTGTGCACACATGAACACCACACTCTGCAGGAAAAGACCATTGTCAACCCATGGATATAATAACTCCAGAGCATACTCAACTATATAATGCAAAACGCTAAAGGTCAGCTCTAGCCAAAGAGTTGCATACATAACTATATAATATATACTGTATATATAGACAGACATACATGAAATGTCTACAACCTGTCAAAAGATTGTAAGGTAATATACATACCCCTCTCTACTTCCTTTTCCTGTACAGCAAGCACAGCATAAAAAGGACAACCAGCACCAAGTACATGTGCATTGAGCACTAAGCAGCCCCATATTCCTCTAAGTGGACTTTACTAAGTAGGAAGTGTTAGATACAGGCTCTAAAATGCGTTCCACTCTTCCCATGCAGCCATGTAATGCAGCAGGGGTGTGGGGGTGCCAATAAACTGTGCATTTATTTACAATCTGTGGTCAGGTAAAACATTTCTTGTATTAGTCTATCAGTTATGTATGTTGCTGTTTGCACTGGAGGTGCCCTTTAATCAGAATAACCCAAATTCAACCAATGGATGTTTCCTCTTGTTTTGGGTAGTAATAATGACAGTGGAAATACCTCCATCACATGCAAGTAATCCACAGATTTCATTCCTGGAAGCAGGAAAAACGTTGCAATTTACTTACCAAACCTAGTTCCTATTATCGATTTGGTCGCTCCACACTTTGTAGCTTGTCACATTGTTTCTCCATAAAGGGTTTTTACCTTAAACGTCACACAAAAAGAGTTCAATTGGCTTCCATTCTGCAGAGTTTAAACCATGCTGCTTTTTTTTCCACCTCTGTCTTTTTTTTTAATTTAAGACATCCTGTGTAATTTTATTAGAGACCTTTGGAGCTTCTGCTATGGCAGTCCTGAGTCAGGGCGCCTTGACATCCTGGGAAGGAAAGGCCGGCTGTAGCCGTAAGTGCCAGCCTCACCCAGTTCAATATTTAACGCATTCCCGGTGTGGAAAACAGATACAACTGTAATATGAAGGTGTATACTTTTCCAGTGCTGTATCCATACATTATTATAATGAACACTATGAGCTGTACAGAATATCTTTATTATAGAGAAATAAAGCAAAGACCTTAAACCAATGGAATGTATCAAGGGGGCAAAATGGGCATTGAATAGTTGTCATGGAAACTCTTATTTATAAGTAAAACATATACTAGCTGTTCCTTTAGGATTGTTATTTTGGTATTAAGAGGAGAGGGGCAAATTTTTCTTGGCCTTTAATTACCAATCTACTGTGAGTATCATGCCATTGCAGAGGTGGAAGTGCTTAGGTAATTTATTCAGAGATGACAGCACTTTTCCCTCCAATGAATGAAGCAGGCTTGCAAATAGAAACTTTTGCCTTTCACTTACATAGGGACATTTACTGTTTGTCATAAACAATACCTCTATTTTCCACTGGAACACTGGGGGACATATATAGAAATTGGATGACTATCTGCAGGTTACAAAAAATCAGCAATTTTTCTAATTCACCTACCTGACAAAACAATAGATTGGGCCTTTTCTATGGCAGACAAATAAGGATCTTCGCCAGCACACCTTGGCATAGTGCTAATCTTTTTTACCTGAACAATGTTCAGTCCCAATACACTGTATTGTTTGCCCTTCTTTAAATGTTCCATGTTTAGTTCACGTCTCCACTTTCCCTCCATGATGCATTGTCCCTGGTGACTCAGAAGAACTTAGAAGTGATTGTTAGCATTTACAGGACCTGCACTCTGTAACTCTGCAGAGCAAGCTTTCATGATATAATATATTTGTCTATAAATAAATCACTTAAAGCACATATAATCATGGTTTGTTTGTAACTTCCATGTACATTGTAATAAAACATCGATATTTATAACATCCTACTTTTATCTTTGTTTCCTTGGCACGGATGTACTATTGTTACCGACTCAAGTTTTATCACCAGCCGGCGCGGTCCCTATTATTTGTGTCCTGGAGCCTTTCATTAAGTCTGCCGCCGTTTCACAGGCTCTGCGGTGAGGTAGAGAAAATCTCCCCAAATTGTATGAAACACATCACAAAAACAGCCTTTACAAAATTTCCAAAGAGCAATTTATTTCAATTCATCATTTTTTTTTCTCAGTTAAGTCCTGAAATCTTTTCAGAACAGAATAACAAATGTGCAATTTTTTATTTTTTATTATTATTACTATTATTATTACTGTCGTGAAACATGACTTCTTGCCAAGATGCTGAAATAAATCATATCGAATACAGAATAAAAAGAGAATGTAATGCAGAAAGCAAACACTTTCAATGAACAGATGGCTGAGGAGAAAATAATAAAGTGTAATCCCACCCTTCCGAAATTGTGATATGTGTAAGGCAAGGAAGAAAACGAAGTGACTTTGTAAGTACTCATTTATTATCTGTCTTGCCTGGCCTCTTGAAGTAACCACTGTGCTTAACTGAAAATGTTCATTGATTGGTTGTTAAAGGGGGGATGTGTAGACACATTGAAATCTGTGTCTATGCAATTTGTAGGCACAACCTACTCTGAACGCTGAACATGTCCTGTTAGGCGCAATGTCCACACAAAGGTGTCCGTTTATCAAGATGTGTAAAATATCCACTGCTGAGTTCTCCGACATTCACAGTGGAGATCACTCTCCTCTGAGTGCCTGTTTATGAAGTGGTGTAGATTGCTTGTCCTTTTAAAAAATGAAGCGATCTACAAACGCTTTAAACAGTGGAGAACGCCCCCTGTTACTGTAATTTCGTGAGACATAGCGAGATTACAGTACCAAAAATTCACTGAAACACTGGAGGTGTCCGTTTATTAAGCAGTGGTAAATTACCGCTGCTCATTACACGGGCATTCTCAGAGAAGACTGCCCACCTCATGTTAATAAAATAATTTTAAGAAGCATATATTTGCAAAATTTGCAACTCGACCTTACAATATCATATTTACAAGAAGGATGGAGTTACTGTTTAAGCGTGCTGGTACCTTGCAGATTTTTTTCCTGGCAGCAGCAGTTTTGTGAGCTGAAACACACAGCAGAACGCAGCCTATAATTTGACTGGGAACCACCAATGTCTTTCCTCTACATGTAAATGGCTCCACCAGTTTGTTTATTCACACTGGCTCAGCACACAAAACAGCCACTTCTTTTTCCCACAGGCAATGAATGTCACTATAAAAGCCTCAAAACATTTTCACAAATTGTTTAAATCACTTAGGTAGGAAAGAAAAAAATATATATATTTATACATACGGCATATGTTAACTTACGTTCCTGAGCAATCAGCAAGTCTGTGATCAAGTCACCCCAAACACAAACTCAATTCATGTATCTTCTTGTGGGCAGGAAGGAAAGATGTACGAGAGCCGGTACTGTTTTCACAGTCACTTGGGATGGCAGCGGTAGTAGCAAGTGCCCCAGCATCAGGTGTCAGCTGTAAAATACCAAATGCAGTTGCGAGTCCCATCGTCAGGATGGGTTTTTCCTGTCATTAGTCATTTTAAGTTCCTTTAAGTCCAAAGGGAATTCTAGAGAGTTCTTCTGACTGTTGTACTCTCTCGACTATATTATTTGTCCCTTGTTCCAAGCCTGCGGTTCTGAGCAATGGTAAATTATGATGCAGTATGTTACAGAAAAAACAAAAAAACAAAAACAACAGCAATCCCAAAATGTTGCCACTAAATTTCAATGACTCTGTCTTTAATGAATTGAGTAGAGAAATGTACCACATACCCATAACCATATAGGATGACTTAGAACAATCTTTCTCTAAATTTACATTTAAAGTTGTCCTCTGGCTTCATGGATCCTTTGAACTGCATGTGCCCACCTGCAACATTAAAACTACAAACAATTTTTTTTTTTTTAGTTTGTATAGATTAAGGAAGGATTGGAATTCAGGCAGGTTTTTATTGCTGTCTGGATTTCTACTGCCAAATTTCTGCTCACTTCCTGTTCTGGTGAATGTTGGAGGAAAGCGGAAATAATGAGAAATCTCTTCAGTGGGAACACAACAAGAATTGCACATGTTTTTGTTGAGTTTAGAGTTCCCTGTGTCATGGTCACAGGACAGGTTAGGGTAAATCCCAGTTGGGTCACATACAGCCTATAAAACCTGACAGAGATTGTAACCCTTCCCTGAATCCATTCAAAACTGGACAAAACTGTTTTGCCTGGGGTATGGTCTTATAGCTGAACTCTGGAAAACGAAGAAGTGTTGCCTGCTCGTTTATGCCTATGCAGGCTCCTCTGTGCTGCTAGATCAGTCCCTTGTACTCTGATGGTCTACAGTCCTCTGATGTCATTAGGCCTGATGAAAGGACCATAGCCTTTCACTTAATGTGAGGACATTGAGGGACAATCCACTGCCAGAGCATAGGAGAGTGCTATTTGCCAGGGGGAATGAAGAATTGGGTAAGTAAAAGTCTTTTTACCGTTTCCTAGAATATACGAACAGCAGCCAGACTGCAAGAGAGGGCTTTTTCTTTTTCCGGAGTTCAGCTTTAAAGAAAACCTTTCCTGAGTGAAACATGGGCAGCAACTGCTGATGCCTCATTCTGTAAATACTAGTTGCCTGGCTGTCATGTCAACCCTCTAGCTTCAGAAATATATATATATATATATATATATATATATATATATATATATATATATAAAAGATTTCTGACTTTTGTCTGAATTTTCTGATATTCATACTTATGTACTGTTGCATTTTAACACACGCATCTCAAAGTGGTAAAACTAAGGTGTCCAATATTTAAAAGTGTACGTTCCCATCTCAGCATTGAAGTGCATCCTGAAAAATACGTATCCTTTTTTCTTTTTAGTGTGTTAGGAGGCATATCATGTTTTTTTATGCCTGTTGATGAGTTGGCAACCAGGAGTCAAACCAATTTGAAAAGCATGCATCAGTGTGTGTCAAAATTAATGTTAGAATGCAAAGGAAATGCACGTTGACATATGACAATGCACCTGCTTAGTACTACAAATCCTCTACGCACCCATATACTGTAGCTCTAAATGAGCCCTTTGAGTTAGAAAGTACTAGAGTCAGAGGGCTAGTGTAATTGCCTGGTAACTAACACTTTTTTGACAGAGATCAGCATGGCAGCTCCCATATTGTTCTCAGAAAAGGTTCACTTTAAGCCACTTCTGTGTTTTTTTAGCCATGGTCTGTTTTCCTGAAGATATGTCCATTGTTCTGGCACAAAAAAAGTGTTGCTCTCTAAATACAATAAAAATCCCATACAGAAAGCAGAGCTGAATCATATCCCAGAACAAAGGACATGAATGCTTTTCCCAAAACAGCAACCAATAGATAAAAAAATACAGAAGGGAGCTACAAAAGAAAGGGAATGGAGATGTTGCATGAGGGCAGGCTCAAGTTATCAGACAATTGTATGGTGGAAACCCCTCTAAGGAGTAAACAGTGATATATCATTTTGATACTCTCTCCTCCTACTCCAAAGTATACAAATGATTAAGCTGTGTTTGTTAATGGAGTACTTAAGCAGATGATTAATGCATTTAAAAATAATTTTTGTTTTTAAAAACCAACAAGGTTCTCTATTATTGCTTAGTTTGCCACCACTGTGACTTCGCTGCTGGAAGGCAGAGCCAGTACAAGCCCACCTTTTTGCCATGGCTCAAATGTACTTGGGACTTTAACACTTCTGTTGTTTTTGGGTCTGAGAGCAAAACCCAAGGCTGCCACATTGAGGACTGATGACCCTTGAAGGATAGCCATTGACAAAAGATTCACCATCTGTGTTCCAGCCGCAGACTGCTGCAAACTTTCTCCTTGACCATATGATGCACATGTAGGCAAGGGACTATGCAGCTCACCTGTCTAGATCACAACAGTATTTGTGGTTCAGTTGGTAACCCCGATTTCTGACTACAATAGCTTAAATACTTTGTGAAAAGCAGCTGCCTTAACTAGACCAAGGCAATTGTTAAGTGTAGGTAACTATTCTCGTTTGCACCTTGATGAATACTAGATGTACAGGGACTATTACAAAGTGCATCCAGGATAGCGCTGCTAAGAATCTGGGTCTCCACTCCCAGGGGTGCCAAGTGTAATGGAACTCAGCTGAATGTGGCAGTGAGTGCTTGCCGAATGTGCAGATGTGTCTGAGTATGGCCAGCTGCATTAACTGCATATAATTTTGTGCAATGAAACTGCAGAAGTCAACACCAAAGGCACATCAAATGCAGCTCTTTGTATGTCTCTGCAAATAAGCATGAGTAGCATGTAAGTCAGAGAGGAAAATCTTGGCTATCCAATCTTGGAAATGTTCAGCTAATTTTCTTACCACCTGTCATATTTAGAGGTCCATCGGTGGGCAGCCTGGGGGAGCAGACATAGCAGCAAAAGGCTACACAGCATTGCCTCCTTGGGTTGTAGCTCTCACTAAGGCCTTGTGCATATATGATTAAATGGGGGGATTGCAACACCGTGTCTACAAGTCCTAATCTTCAACTCTTTCTTTCCAAAATTTCACACCAGAATTACCTGCCACAGTAAATAAAAACTCATCTTTTATAACCACATTTGGCACTGAAAATTGGAAGTCTCAAACTAGCTTATAGTCCTTGTTTATAACAATATTTTTTAAAGAAAAACACGGAAGCTCTGAAATATTAGAAGACATCCCAAAACTCAGCATACATAGGGGAACTGAGTTATGAATTTAGAGGAAGCGTAGCAATGATGCCCAATGGTGACTTGACTGCAGTGCTGCTGTAGCTTTCAGACCCAGTCAGTTCAGTATGCAGCTTGCCTAGGGATTCCTAAAAAAGTTACCTCCACTGATAAAAGGCTTCCTTCCATAGGTACTGGAAAGTTAGCTCACCTAACAGTTTCTTTTACCTGTCCAGGGTTCAGTGGTGAAATCTCTGTGCAGAGTTCCTGGGTCTACATTCTTGCTGCAGCCATTACTAGAGGCTCTCTTTGATCGCACTTTAATTTGTTTAGAGTGTATAGAAAGCATCAATAATGGTGGAGAAACCTCATGATGGATGTGAATCATAAAACCAGAGACTTCATAAGAGCTAGAAATCCCAAGATATGACATATGGTGGATTTTCTACCTTTGTTTTTTAATGTATTTGATACCATAAAGCAACAGTTGAGAGTGAGCAAAAACTTACAGTTCTTATGGCACTCCAAAAAAAGGTCTGAGAATTTCTGTCAAAGTTACCCTCAAAGCGGAGCTCCACCCAAAAGGGGAAGTTCCGCTTTAAGCACTCCTCCTCCCTCCTATGCCATATTTGGTATGTTATTTTTCTGGGAGTGGGAGCGTTTACCTAGTTTTGACAGGTAACTGCTTCCACTTCTGTTTGGATCGCCTAGGCAATCCAAGTGGAAATTCTCCTCTCCCCCTCCCTCCCTGCAATCTTCTGGGACACATCGCAGGTCTCAGAAGATTGCCCGACCATTCAGAAGGTGCAGCACGACTAACGTATGCGCAGTTGGCACCCGGCTGTAAAGCCACAAGCTGTCACAGCCGGATGCCCACAGTTGTAATGCCGCTGCCGGGGAGAGGAAAGGGAGAGAATAGAGGGAGAGAATAGATTTTTTGGCCGGCCACATCACTGGACTCTGGGACAGGTGAGTGTGTGTTTATTAATAGTCAGACAAGACAATAGACTGTTCAATTCACTAAGCTGTCATGAATGTCATAATCAGTGCTACCTTGAGTCATGTGACTGTTATTTACAATTCTGATTGTCTGTCATTGCTGAACATAAGAGTCAGTGTGATAAATAGCTAAACGATTTGAACCCAGAATCGGCTTCCTACGAAAGCAAACTATCCAGTAACCCTAATGGTCAGTGGAAAGTCACAGGACTTAGCCCTTTAAACCTGATTCTCGACTACTCAGTCACCTGTACGTGTCACTGTCTGCACTTAGCATACAACATGCTACATTATATATGAAGCTGGTAACTGTGAACTGCACAAATGCAGCAATGAGAAACCAGAGATGGAAGAGAATAAACTGAAATAAACTGCATGTATAGAGAGAGGAAATGTAATAACGGGTTCAAAAATCATATGTGTATTCATACACTCATGTATCTAGAAGCTGTCAAAGCCAAAGAAAACAGAGCATTCTCATGAATCAGAAGTGCCAATAATATCAATAGCCTCTAATGATTGGATAGGCTGTGTTTTCATAGATATGAAGCATCAGTGATGTCACCAGCCTCTATGAATAATTGATCAGATTCATTCTCCTAAATATGAGGCCTCTCAGTAATATCAATAGTCCATAGTGATTGGACAAGTTGTGTTTTTAGAAGTATGAAGTATCAGTGATGTCACTGGCCTCTATGAATAATAGATTGTCTGCATTCTCCTAAATATTAGGCCTCAGTGATGTCACTGGTCTCTATGGAATGGATAGGCTGTGTTCTCATAATTATGAGATGTCAGTGACGTGGATTATCTCTATGGATTGGATAGGCTGTGGTTTCATGAATAAGAGGTGTCAGTGATGTCACTGGCTTTTAGTTAACGAATAGGCTGCATCCCCTTTTATAGACATTTCAAATATGTGAATACATAGGCTGCATTCTCTTGGTGATGCCAATGGTCTCTAGTGAATAGATAGACTATGTTCTTATAAATATGAAGAGCCCTTTCACACCGCGCCAGCTAGGGCATCAGCAGTAAAGCGGCGCTATTTTTAGTGCCGCTTTACAGTCATTCTAGCGGCGCTATTCAGCCTCTAGCGGTTTTAACCCCCCCGCTAGGGGCCAAAAAGGGGTTAAATCCGCCCGCAAAACCCTGCCGGAGCGGCGTTTTTCTGGCAGTATCGCAGCGCCGCCCCATTGATTTCAATGAGCAGCAGCGGTTTTCTGATGCCCTGCCAGCGCACCGCTCCAGTGTGTTAGCCCTCGGGCTTTCACACTGGAGTGCATGGAGCAGCTGTTTTTAGGGCGTTTTGCAGGCGCTATTTTTAACGCTTTAGCGCCTGCAAAACGCCCTCAGTGTGATAGGGGTCAAAGTGTCAGAGATGTCACTGGTCTCATTCTCACAAATATGAACCCTCTTGGTGGTGTCACTGGACTCACTGGAGCAAATGATAGTGTGTGTTTTTTGACTATAAAGCATCTTGGTGTTGTCACTGGACACTAGTGAATGGATAGGCTGCATTCTCATGACTATGAGACTTCAAAGATGTCACTGGTCATAAATAAATAGATAAAATGTGTGTTCATGAAAATAAAATGCCACTGATGTCAACTGTTATTGTCATTTGTCCCTAGTGAATTGATATGCTAGGTACTGATGAATATGATCAGATTTGTACTGGTTGGCTAGGCGGTGTGGGCAATTGCCTGCCCGCAGCTCATTGACACGAAAATGACAGATGATTTCCAGGTTCAGCACAGAACCTATTATGTCTATCTCTAGTGGTGTTGGATAGGCTGTGTCTCAATAAATGAAATGTCAGTGCATTCAAAGGAATACAAAGTCTCAGGGATAGAACTGATCTATACTTCTATGATAGTTTGTGTTCTCAATAATATGAAATATTAGTAATTTCTGGTCTCTAGGGACTGGATAGGCTGTCTTCTTATACATACGAGTGTCTTAGGGATAATAGTGGTCTCTAGTATACAGACAGGCTGTGTTCTTTCCATGATGAATAAAGTGTCAGTGGTGTAACGGGCCTCTAGTAAATAGACAAGTCACATTCTCATCAATTTAAAGCACCTCAGTGTTGTCGTCGGCCTTTAGTGAATGGATAGCCTGTGTTTACATGTATACAGTATGAAGCACCTCTAGTAAGCAGAAGAAACTCCATCTTTTTATAATTATTGGTTCAGGTCTAGTAATGGACAGCTGCTTCTCTAATCCCTCCATTTATCAGCCTGCTTTCCTTTGACAAGTTGCAGCATACAGTCTTGCACAAACAAACAGGCACGTTTTCTACCACTTAATTAAATTTAAAGGGAAATACATTAGGACAGAGCTTCAATGTCAGGTCTCATTATTCATTTTTAAAGAGACGTTATCCTGACACTGCTCATAAATAAGAAATGTCTGCACAGCACTCTCTTCTGTTGCTCATTATGAGGCCATGTATTGCTCAGTAGCGATTGCACTGTTTTCTATGATAATTTAAGCACCTAAGGTATCATTTTATTGATGTCTACACCGATCTGTCATTTTAAAAGGGCTGAGCAAGCAGCTGCCTCTGGTCTATTCAAATGTAAAAAAAAAATTGCACTTTGTAATCAGGAGTTGTATACAGAATCACTGGATTATATTGCTAGTTTTGTAAAGAATACAAAAGTCCTTTGTTAATAAAACAAATTGCTGGTCACCAATATGCCATTTTTTTCTATAGTGGAGAAGGCTTAGACCTTCTGTCAGACTTATTACTGTCTGTATCCTCAATGGTGAAAATCCTCCTTACTCCCTGTGTTGTCACCTGGACAGGAAGTGGGGGTAAAACTCATTAACAGGAACACAGACAACGTATCTGCTCTGCAAAACGAAATGTATTATTTGGTTTGAGCTCATTCTAGAATAAGGCAGCCAAATAAAAAAACTGTTTATTGCACCATTTACAACATATGTACAGTATGTGGGCACCGTAAAGAAAGGACTGTTTGTGCCTGCCTTTAACAAGATTGGGAGTCAGTGGGAAGAATGCCTGCAATCACTGGCAGCTATGATCTGCTGAGGAGTGAGAATGGCGTCTAATGTGTACCTGACTGTTACTAATATTTTGGAGGTTTTCAGGGATATTAAATGCACATTTTTCTGATCAGAGTTTTACATATAAAAAATGAACTACTAAAAAATATTAAAACATGGTCTATGGTTATTATTCTATGCAAACAGTCCTGTTTTATAAGTGAAGTCTCACTCACACAGCTGCATTCTTCATAAAGGGTCAATTAAAAATCCATCAATGGAAGTGTGAGATGCAACCCCTGCCAATTGCTGCAGCAAATGTGCAGATAGGAACTCAGAAGCAGAGATTTCCTCTAGAGAGGCCCACTGAAAGAGTAAAAAAAAGAAAAACTAGTTCATATCTACCAGAATCGAAAATATCAGTTTTTGTGTCTCAATAAGGACAAGGTCAAGCAAGAACTGTGCATGCACACTAGGGCTGGAAGCTACTGAGCTAGGCTGTGACCCATCCAGTTCGCATGTAACCCTGGCCCTAGACAAAGTCACCCTTGAAAAAGTTATTCAGCAGCTAAATATTATTATTTTTTGACTTGGGCAAAGAAGTAATTGAAACGCTTTAAACAATGCAGATTTGACTCCACATGTACTACAATCTCACAATCTGCACAAAATTTACAATGATCCTACACTTGTTATAAATAGAAACACCCATCATCATTATTTCAAATTGGTTACAGCCACAACATTGTATTAAAGCATAAATTGAAGTAATGTTAGATATATAGATATATGATTTCACTTTGCTAGTTAACACATCACCCGTTTCATATAAAAACACCCCGATATATATAAATATATATATATGTACTTCAAAAGTTGCATTTTGGAACGCTGAGTTATGGCTACGAGGGTTCGAAGCAGACAGTCAATTCACTTAACCTACTGAACATACATACTGGATAGAATGGTTAGGATATGTGCAATATGGTTGTTTATTTTTTATTCTTTTTTTTGGTGCTAGATGGGGAAAGACTAAACAACATTGCCCCATGTCTGCACTTTTATCTTTCAAACACCAGTAA
This sequence comes from Lithobates clamitans, assembly GCA_037952925.1. NCBI lineage: Eukaryota > Metazoa > Chordata > Amphibia > Anura > Ranidae > Lithobates > Lithobates clamitans. The sequence continues at coordinate 867,338 of JBBGZY010000695.1, read as the reverse complement.
TCCCATAATGTATCAAAACAAATGTAGAGTCAGAGGGACCATACAGGGAAAAATGATTCAAGACCTTCTTCCAGTAACTGAACAGTGTAGATGGTGGGAAGGGCAGGGCTGCTTATAAGGCAGTACAACTGGTCCTGTAGTACTGGGCCCAGGCCTCATCAGCTAAACAGGGTGGCCCGGTACAACTTTACTGTTGAATTCTGCCTAAACAAATGCATTTTACTAGACCAAACCCCTGCTCCTACTTGCTGACCAGTGCTTAAAGTGATTGTAAAGGCAGAATGTTTTTTATCTTAACGTGTTCTATGCATTAAGATAAAAGACCTTCTGTGTGCAGCAGCTCCCCTCAGCCTCCCTAATACTTACCTGAGGTCCCTCTAGATCCAGCGATGTTGCAGGAGTGTCTCGACTGCCCCAGGACTCTCCTCCTCATTGGCTGAGACAGCAGCGCAGCGCCATTGGCTCCTGATGTTGTCAATCAAACTCAGCCAGCCAATGAGGAGGGAAAGGGGGCGGGGCCTGGGTCGCAGCTCCGTGTCTGAATGGACACAGGGAGCTGTGGCTCGGCTTGGTTGCCCCCACAGCAAGCAGTACTCAATAGGAGGGAGGGGCCAGGAGCACCGAAGAGGGACCCGAGCAAAGGAGGATCGGGGGTGCCCTGTGCAAAACCATTTCACAGAGCAGGTAAGTATAACATGTTTGTTATTTTTAACTAAAAAAAAAAAAAAAAAAACAAGACTTTACAATCACTTTAAATTACATTTCCCATTGGGTCGACAGAGGGGAACCAGGAGGTGGGAGCAAAGGAGGAACTTTTTTCATTTTTGGGGAGTAAGTGGATAAAGTCAGTGCCACTGTTTACTGCACCTTGGGGCCTGTATGGGACCCCATGATGTCTAACAGTGGCCCTAGGGAGGAGTTGTGTTCTTGCCTTGCAGTGCTGAGGTCTTGGTATGAATCCCAAAGACGCAATCTGCAAGGAGTTTGTATATTCCCCCACCTCATACATTTAGGTGCTGTTCCTCCAACAATCCAAAAACATACTGGTAGGTCAACTGGCTCTCCCCCAAATTGGGTTTCTATGTGTAGGACAGTAGAGGGGACATTAGAGTTTAGTTTCCTCTGATGCAAAAGCGATTGGTACAATGTTCTCTGTACAGTGCTGTGGCATATGTCAGAGCTATATAAATGAATAATAATAATAGTGTGTGACTATGATGGGGACAATACGGAGTAAGCTTCTCTAGTACAGAGACTGATGTGAATGGTTAACTGACATATCGTTCACTCTGGCATAACTGGCATATTATGGCAGAGCTATAGAAATATATAATAATAATGGAGTTTGAGGGAGTGTTGTGGGGGCATTAGAGTGTAAGCTCCTGTGGCACAGTCAATGATGTGATTGGATCAGTGTTTTCTGTACTGCACTGAGCAATATGTTAGAGCTGTATAATAATAATAGAGCTATATGATAATATTCATAGCGTGTGACTGTGAAGGAGATATTAGAATGTAAACTTCTTTTGGTGCAGAGGATGGTATGAATGGATCAGTGTTTTCTGTACTGCACTGTGAAATATGTCATAGCTAAATATTAATATTAGTGCATGAGATTGGAGTGTAAGCTCCTTATTTGCATGATTCTCTGCACAAAATAATTAGTTTGTTGCCAATTTTTCATGTTTGGAGACTTTCCCAAGTATGGCAACTTTTATTTTGATGTGACATATTCTAACTGATCTTGGAAGAATATAAAATAAAATATATTTTCTCTCTCCCCACCCTTTGCATAAATTCACAGTTGACATTTCAGTCACTGCATCTCCCAATTTCATTTTTTTTTTGTTCATATCAAAAGCAAACTTGAATACAGAGATCCTTTTTGAAATGCAAAAATCCTCGGCTGACCATTTGCAATAGCTAAAGGGTTACAATTGAAAAAGAATTCTACTACAATGTTGCAGTTGCACCAAGACTCCAACTCAGCCTGTCACAGTTTTAATTCCCAACTTATATATATATATATATATATATATATATATATATATATATATATATATATATATATATATATTGTTTTTTGCTTGACAATAAAGTGACAAATGTTTATATCTACTATATCATATTCAAATACATTCATAGTTTAAAACACTGTCGTTTATGTAAAAGCTCAAATAACATCAGGAGTGAAAGGAACATGGAGGCAGGGAGTTGGAAAGTCTTTGAAAAATAAAAAGTGTGCTTTAAAGTTTTTTTTTTCCTCTTTTTTGCACAACACGGTTGCACAAGGGAAGGAAGGCTGTTGGGCTTTGGGATCTGTTTCACAGAAGTGTTGAGAAATGTTAGAAAGGAGTAGTGCTGAGTGATGCTTAGTGTTACAGACAGGGAGGGCCGAGGAAGTGCTAGCATCACATCGGGTGCTAGCGTCACAACAACCTTCAGACATCTGTGCTGATGCTCCGACTTCGGGAAAAGGCCTCCCTCATGGCAGAGAGGCGGTTGGGGTTAAGTACCTGTATATTGCTCAGGTTAACTGGCAGTTCGATCTCTTCTTGACTGATGGTCTTATAGGTGATGCGTTCGCCTCCGTTTCGGACCTCCTCCGGCGGGTGCAGGAGGAAGGCGGGCGGCTCATTGTGCGAGCAGCCCTGGCAGACGCTCCGGCAGTGCTGTTGTTTCTTGTTGTAGGGTGAGGCATAGAGGGAGGGGCCATTGGCCAGGACTACGTTCCGGTTGCAGTGCACCGGTGGAAAGCGGGAATGGACAGCGAAATCTGGTTCTTCCTCATCCTCTTCCGAGTCCTCCTTCTTGCAGCAGTAATACTGATGGAAGTAAACACAACACGATTACACAATTTTTTTTTTTGAAAGACTGTAAGACTCTTAAAGTTCAATTGAATCTTAAAGAGGAGCTGCAGTCTCCCTCAAAAAAATAATGTAGATGCTGACTTTCAATATAAGGATACTTACCTGTCCAGGGATCCAGCAATGTCGGCACCCGAGCTGATTCTTCAATCGGCTTCAGATGCAGGCATCACGCATCTTAGGTAAGGGAAATCGGCAGGGAAGCCTTCTGGCTTCACAGCTGGCTTCCTACTGTGTATGCGCGAACCGTGCTGCGCTTTCTGAATAGTCCCGCTATCTGAGCAGGAAGTGGCTCCCCCCTAAAAAGTGCCAAATGTGGCAGTGGAGGATGGGGGGAGGGTGCAAACAAGCGAAGCTTCCCTTTTTGGGTGGAGCTCCACTTTAAGTTTAAAGTGGAACTCCAGGGAAAATAAATATTTTTTGGAAACAGCAAAATTGATATGTTACCTGTAATGACTAGTATCCTATATCTGGTCCTCTGGAAAGAGATAATTGCTTCTGTATACAAGAAGCAAGGGATCAACTCTGCAGCATGCTGGCAGGGACAGGCTTTTCTACTTAGGCCGAGGCTGCTTTAGAAAAAAAGACATTGAACACCTTTGGTTTTAATGTATCTGGAATGTATTTAGCTGATTTAAACTGAAGGTTTAGTTGGGCTTTAGATTTATTATTTCTGCTTAGTATACATTATATGTGAGTGACATGCTATGTTCTGTAAAAAGGATATTATGAGACCTCAGGCTAAGTGCATTTAAAGATCATATGACTTCAAGGTTTCTTTTTTTATTTCTGAGACGTTAGCAGTAGAAATGATCTCACTAATCGTCATAGTTTGTCTCACAATATAAGTCAGTATCTCTCTCTCAAATATGACTTTTTTTTTCAATAACCTGTCAGGTCATAAAAGGTATTCAAGCTAACAATACTCACAATACAGTGCCTGGAAAAAGTATTTATAACCCTTGAAACTTTCCACATTTTGTCATGTTACAACCAAAAACGTAAATGTATTTTATTGGGATTTCATGTGATAGAAGGTGGAAGGGATATACGGTAATAAATAATTTTCAAAATGTTATACAAATATGTGAAAAGTGTGGTGTGCATTTGTATTCAGCTCCCTTTACTCTGATACCCCTAACTAAAATCTAGTGGAACCAATTGCCTTAAGCAGGGTTAGGTTATAAAAAAATATCCCAAGCGTTGAACATCTCACGGAGCACTGTTCAATCCATCATCCGAAAATGGAAAGCGCATGGCACAACTGCAAACCTACTAAGACATGGCCGTCCACCTAAACTGACACTAGGGCCCCTTTCACACGTACGGATCCGTGATGATCCGAACAGTGAACATCCGCTTGATCAGCGGGGATCGCTCCGTTGATCCCCGCTGAGCCGGCGGAAGACAGGGTGGTGCCTGCACACTGTGCAGGGACCGCCTTGTCAGATCTCCGCTCTCCCCTATGGGGGATCGGATGAACACGGACCGTCTGTCCGTGTTCATCCGATCCGCTCTGCAGAGGGATAGAAAAATAGGATTTTCCTAGGATCTTAGAAGAAAACCTGTTAGAGTCTGCAAAAGACTTGAGACTCAGGCGGAGGTTCACCTTCCAGTAGGACAATGGACCTAAACATACAGCCAGAGTTACAATAGATCAAAGCATATTCATGTGTTAGAATGGCGCAGTGAAAGACCAGACCTAAATCTAACTGAGAATCTGTGCCAAGACTTGAAAATTGTCATTCACAGACACCCTCCAAGTCTCCATCCAATCTGACAGAGCTTGAGCTATTTTGCAAAGAAGAATGGGCAAAAATGTCACTCTCTAGATGTGCAAAGCTGGTAGAGACATCCCCAAAAATACTTGCAGCTGTAATTGCAGTGAAAGGTGGTTCTACAAAGTATTGACTGATTACATCATCGGCACAGTACAGTGTAAATATCTCCTAAACAGCGCATGTTTAGGAGATATTTACTGTACCTGTGGTTTACAACCACTTTAAAGCTAAGCACCACCCAAAAGGGAAGGTCCACTTTAAGGCCTCCATCCCCCCCCCCCTTATTCTAGAGCTCCACCCAAAAGGGGAAGTTCCGCTTTAAGACTTCGATCACCCTTCTCCCCTCCTCTTCCTCTTCTCTCTACAAATAGCACTTTTTTTCTGGTTTTGACAGGTACCCACTCCCACTTCTGCTCGAGTCACCTAAGCAATCCGACTGGAAGTTATCCTTTCCACCTTCCTCCAGTCACGTCACAGGTCCCAGAAGACAGTTGAAATGCCGGCGCAGGGGAGAGAAGCCCATGTGATCACATCGATGTATCGTGTGTTTATTAAACGTCAGTAGCTACAGTTTTAAAAGCTGCTGACTTTTATTAAACCAAAAAACAACTGGTGCTCCGCTTTAAACTGATATTAAACCCTCACTTTCAGCAGCTGATTTAATACCTGAGTATGCAGCTTTTTTATTTTTTAATCTTTGCCTATGCTCTAGTTTACATTCATACCATTACCACTGCTCCAGGTTTCTGGTTGTAGAGTGGCTCCTTTCTCTTGCAGCATCCTATAAAGCCACCTTTGCATGCAGGAACTATAGCTGTATCTCCCTACACTTTGTGCATCACTAGAAACACACAGTCCCAAAGGATGGCAAGGCACTCCTCTGCCCCTACCTTCTCCCCCTTCCCCTCTCCAAGCTAAAGGACTGTCTAAAGCAGTGGTTCTCAACCTGGGGGTCCGGACCCCCTCAGGGGTTGAATGACGTTTTGCCAGGGGTCACCAAATCTTGGGCTGTTCCTGAAGCCCGCACCACTCTCCCAGCCTTTTTGCGGCAGCCCAGTAGGCCTGTTCCTGGAGCCTGTGGCCACCCAGCAGGGCTGTCTCTGGAGCCTGTGGCCGCCCAGCTGGGCTATTCCTGGAGCCTGCGGCCGCCCACTCAGCCTCTTTGCAGCCGCCCATTCAGTTCACGGCATGGCTGGAGGGCAGAGACTAGAGGTCACCTGATTGATGAGGAATGTGAAGTGGGAGGGGCTGGAGGAGACCCTATCTCCTGATTTCGGCATCGATGTCACTGCTACGAGACACCACAAAGTTGGAGACACAGTGAATCTGGAGACACAGTGAGTAACAATGCCTGTGATTAGAGTTGCCATTAAAAGTCCCCACTACAGTTCTCAGATCAGCAGATGATCTTGATCAAGAACACCTAAGTTGGCTGATCAGAACTCCCCCCAGCATTGCCACTGATCCCATTCCCCCCATACCATGGAGTAAGAGAAGGAATAAAAATAGAGAAAACATGGAAGGGAGAGGAAAAGAGAGGGAGGAACAAAGAAAAAAGTGAGAGAAAGAATAAGAAAAAGAACAAGAAAGATGGCTAGAGAGAGGGATGGGGAAAAAAACAAGAAATTTGGATAGAAAGAGATAAAAGGGAAAGAAAGAAGAACAAAGAAAAAGAGTGGTACATCCTAAAATGTACCATAAGCGTTTTTAATACTTGTCTTGCCTTATTTTTACTGTTAGGGGTCCCCACAACTTGGGAAATTTTATCAAGGGGTCACGACACTGGAAGGTTGAGAACCACTGGTCTAAAGACTGCATTGTCCACTGTTAACTCTTTCCTGTGAAGACTGGAAGTTCAGGGAAGTAGCACCGAGAGAGCAGGACTCAGCAGCATTAAAAGTTGTATATTGCTTGGGTAAGAATTTTAACAAACTGTACTGGGGAATGGTAATTTTATTGTGCTGAATGTGGGTTTACCATTAACCCCACTCACCAAGCATTTAGGCGCACTTAACGATTCAACTATCTGATGTGGCCAGCAGAGAGTTAAATGTGGGTTGTTGATTGGCAGGGCAGGGTGTGGCTATTCAGAAATAAATATTTTATCAAACTATTGCTTAATGGCGTTTTCTTTGACTGAAGCACCAGCTTAATGAAATGGCTTACCTGTAGCCTGCAGTAGCAGAGAACGGCAATGATACACAGAAGGATAACAGTCGCTAATATACCACCGGTGATGACCACAGTCCCGGCTGTCATTCGACCGTCTCTCCATTAACCACCTACAAGAGAAAAATGAACAGGCGATGAATAAACTATACCAATGAAAAAAAAAAAAAAAAAGGTTAGTATTTCCCTAATGCAGACAGCGCACATCTGTGGTACTCCAGATAGATATATTTCTGTACCACTCTACACAAGCAGCTTCTGTTAGGAAATGGATATTCCAGGCTGTTGGAGTACCACCATCTGACTATACAGTATATATATATATATATATATATATATGTATAAATACACACACACACACTAATTTCACTAAACAGATACCTACAACAACATCTTCCCTAAAACCTTGCCTGTCACATAAGGGCCTGGACCTTACACAGCCCTCAGCTCTACTACACAAGTAGTTAGCTGTGGTCTGTAAATCACGAACATCCCCTTTCTCTGAGCATGTTGAAAGTGTTTACCTGTCTGGTAGAGAAAGAATGACAGTAAAGTACCGGTAATTTAAACAGGAAAAATACATGAATTGATACCACATAACAAGTTATTACAGTTATTCTGGAGAAAATGAAGCCGTCATTCTATTTTTGGAAGCCCCAGTTATGTGGCATTACAGGTCTGCGTCTGGAAATCTGTTTAATTTCCGTCAGACTCCAAGATTAAAAAAGATGAATCTCTGGCCTTTATCAATATTCTGCAGACGTGAGGAATAATTGTATCAATCATGTGCCGGATCACAAGATTAATGATCCAGCTTTTCCAATTCCAGAAAATCTCTCAACAGTGGAAGAAAACATTGCCAGGAAAGCCATGTTCTCTGCCCTAAACAAGCTCATTCCACCAGGAACAAACACATTATGTTTCATATTAAATGCTTTAACCTGGAGCAGGTCAGGCTCCTGTATGAGTGATGGGCAGAAGGAAAATGCACTTCACATGTAGCATCAGGCAGGTGACATCTATCCACAGGGAAGGTTTGGGAGCCGTTTAGGAATATTTTTCATATAGCTACCAGAAAAGGTATTCTGACCAGAAGTTCTGACTTTACTTGGAGCATACTTGTCCTCTGACAGGTACTGAAGCTAGAGGCAGCCAGGCATAAAGCATATGTTAGACGAGGTCAGCAATGGCAGACCCCATATTTCTCCCATGCTAGATTTAATTTATTTAATAAGCTTCAGATAGTTAAAACGGAGCTCCATCCAAAAAGGGCAACTCTGCTTGTTTGCACCCTCCCCTCTACACTGCCACATTTGGCACTTTTTGTGGGGAGTGGGTACCTGGTTTTGAGAGGTACCCGCTCCCACTTCTGGCTTAGATCGCAATGGGGAACTGAGCCAGAAGTTCAGCCCCCCCATTCTTCCCCTGCAGTCTTCTGGGACACATCACAGGTCCTGGAAGACTACAGGACCATTCACAAGATGCAGTGTGACTCACGCATGCGCCGTAGGAAACACGATGTGAAGCCTCAAGGCTCGGGTGAGGACATTGGGATCCCTGGACAGGTAAGTGTCCTTATATCAAAAGTCAGTAGCTACAGTATGTGTAGCTGCTGGCTTTTAATTTTTTTCTAAAGGAGCCTGGAGCTCCTCTTTAACTACTGAGTAACATAGATATTCTGTTACTGTGTCCATGTAGGATCTCTTGATAGGGTCCCCAGTGCCCACTTACCTATTACTACTTCCCATTCACACCCATGGAAGCACTGAGTCTAATCCCTGTGTTAGCTCTGTGTCAGTCTGTATCAGAGCTTACACAGGGTTTATAACCTTCTCCCCTTCCTCATGTGACAGTATCTGGATCTAGTGATTGGCTGCTCAAGTCCAGGCAATGCATCCTGGGAAGCAGAGGAAATGGTCACATGGTCCCCCATTTGAGGAAATGTATCTGCAAGAGAAGTATCTCTTCTGCAGATAAACATGGCTGCAGGGAACAGCACCAAGAGAACCAGTGGGTGCCCTGAAAAGAGAACCCGTCATGCTGTCCTGAATGGGATTTTAATTGCAGGGAAATATCAGGGACGGGCCACTGGGTTCAAAATCATTCACATGTTATTTATCAAAGCATGTCACCATTAGGCTATCCTATAGTCTATCATAAAACAGCAAGACTTTTGGCGAATTCCCTAGTTACATGTTGCATTCTGAAAATGTACATGTTTGTGTGTTTTGGGAGTAAACAGGACATAAAAAGAATGTTAATTTAATGCAAAATGTACAACTGTACTGAGGGGAGAACTAGGACAGACTGTAACCATTACAACATGTGGCTTTTGAGCAAGAACAATAACTCAGGTTACATTTCCAATATATTGACACACTGTGATAGGGGACACTCCTTGGCAGTTCACAGTGTACACAATACAATGATTCCAAACTCAATCTGACCTCTGACTCACAGATTACCCTAAAGGACTGCAGAATTTCTCTTGTATTTGTTAATGGACTACAATATAAGAGCAAGTGAGCCACCTTAGAGAACTTAGCTGCCTCAAGAAACCCCAGACAAGCTATGATAATTGTCCCATAAGGGCAGAATGGCAAAAAAAACCCACCAGTTTATTGCGTATTTAGATATTTGAGTGCAGCTTTCCTTTTGAGATCAAAATATTTATTTGAACTGAACGAAGCGCAGATTTTTTTACACACTGAAAAATGACCAGTTGTAGTAAATGTAACATGTCAGTGTGTGGCCATTAGTCTCACGATCAATCATCACAAGCAAGCTTCAGCTAATGAAAGATCCCCCCTTTCTTACCTCTGTGTGCTCTCCCCCTTACATCAGTGTTTTTCCCCTCTCACATCAACATGCCCCCTCCCTGCTTAGCTTAGTGTGCCCCCCCATTACATCAGTGTTTTGCCCCTCCTTTCCTCAGTGTGCCCCCCTTACGTATGACAGTGTGCCTCCCCTTTATATCAGTGCGCCCCCCCCTCCTTACATCATTGTGTTACCTCTTCTTGCCTCAGTGTGACCCCCTCCTTACATCATTGTGGCCCCCTCCTTAGATCAGTGTGTTCCTACTCTTTACCTCAGTGTGCCTCCCCTTTATATCAGTGTGCCCCCCTCCTTACATCACCGTGTTACCCCTTCTTGCCTCAGTGTGACCCCCTCCTTACATCATTGTGGCCCCCTCCTTAGATCAGTGTGTTCCTACTCTTTACCTCAGTGTGCCTCCCCTTTATATCAGTGTGCCCCCCTCCTTACATCACCGTGTTACCCCTTCTTGCCTCAGTGTGACCCCCTCCTTAGATCAGTGTGTTCCTCCTCTTTACCTCAGTGTGCCTCCCCTTTATATCAGTGTGCCCCCCTCCTTACATCACCGTGTTACCCCTTCTTGCCTCAGTGTGACCCCCCTCCTTACATCAGTGTGGCCCCCTCCTTACATCAGTGTGTTCCTCCTCCTTAGCTCAGTGTGCCCCCCCCTTACCTCAGTGTTCCCCCTCTCCTTACCTAAGTGTGTTCCCCCTCCTTACATTAGTATTCCCTTCCTCCTTACATCAGTTGTCCCCCCTCCTTACATCGGTGTGTTTATCGGAAACAGACATGAGATGACTACCTCCAGTGACAGCATGTGGACAAACTGCATCATTTCACCTTGAATGCAGCTTTTCTGTGTCATCAATCTAGTGCAGGGGTACCCAACCGCTGGCCCACGCCCTCTGATGTGGCCTGCCACCTCCTGCTCTGGGATGGCAGGTCGGCAAGCCCAAATTGCGGGTCCCGACCCGCCATCCCAGAGTATCAGTGTGAAGAACAGAGACAGTGTTCTGTAAAAATAGCCAATTCATCGAGATCTCCAATCACGTCAATTCTGGATATTGTAAACCATCAGTAATTGGAGATTTCGATGAATTTCTGTTTTTACACAACACCGACACTCCAGTACACGAAGATGTAGCATTTTTGACAGAGCAGCGGGTAAGGAGAAAAAAGTTGTCGCCACCTCGGATGTGGCCATTTTGTTGGTTTGTCTTTTTAGCGGACTAACAATGTCTGCTCATAATATCGTGTATTGGAGTGTACACGGTTGCCAGTATTGTGTAAAAACAGTCATCGAAATCTCCAATTAGGGTCCTTTCACACTGGGGCGGTTTGCAGACGCTATTGCGCTAATAATAGCGCCTGCAAACCGACCCGAAAAAGCCGCTGCTTTCACACCGGAGCGATGCGCTGGCAGGACGGTAAAAAAAGTCCTGCTAGCAGCATCTTCGGAGCTGTGAAGGAGCGGAGTGTATACCACTCCTTCACCGCTCCTGCCCATTGAAAACAATGGGACGGCGCGGCTATATCGCCGGCAAAGCGCCTCTACAGAGGCGATTTACGGTGGTTTTTAACCATTTTTCGGCCGGGGGGAAAAACTGCCCAGCTAGCGGCCGCATACCGACGGTAAAGCACCGCTTACAATAGCAGCGCTTTACCGCCGCCGCTGCCGCCCACCCCAGTGTGAAAGGGCTCTTACTGATGGTTTACAGTAATCGGAAGTGACATGATCGTAGATCTCAATGAATTGGCTATTTTGACAGAACACTGGCGAAGGAGGAAGCAGAGCCGGTGCTTCCTGTATAGCGCCAGCTCCTGCCACAGGCGGAGTGATAACAAATGTACTCCACCTGTGACAGGAGCGATACAGGAAGCATCAGCTCTGCTATCTACTGCAGCGGCATGCTTCCCCCAACGCTGGCTCCTGTCACACTGATGCTCGGGGATGGCAGGTTGGGAACCAGCCAACAGTACCCAGCAACAGTACCAGCCAGCTGTACCCACCAGCAGTACCAGCCAGCTGTACCCAGCAGCAGTACCAGCCAGCAGTAGTTACCAGCAGTAGCCACCAGCAATTACATTTGTACCAGCCAGCCATACCAGCAACAGTACCAACCAGCAGTACCAGACAGCCGTACCAGCCAGCAGTATACACCAGAAGTACCAGCCAGCAGGACCCACCACTAGTACCAGCCAGCAGTACCCACCAGCAATACCAGCCCTGGAGGATAGTGAGCAGCAGCCACCAGCCATACCCACCTGGGGGACAGCCACAGCCAGTGATACCTGCAGGAATCCTGAGGAAGAAGTGAAGATTGAGGTGCAGGTACCACAGTCCATCAGTGTGAAAGCAGCCTTAGGCCCCTTTCACACGATCGGTCCGATCCAGTCCGCCTGTCTGTTTTTCAGTACCAGATGTAAACGGACTTGTGCCCGTTTACACCTGCCTATCTCCATTCCGATCCACTTAAAAAAGCAGAAGGGGATCCATCCCCTTCTGTCTGGGCGGATAGAACTGGGGGGTCCATAGAGTAGAGCGTGCTGTGTCCGTGTCTGCTCTGAACATGCGGAGTGGACCTGTCATCTGCCCATTCCCCTCATTGTGGCCCGCTAAAGTGGCCCTCGCTCCTCAAAAGGTTGGGCACCCCTGATCTAGTGTATTGTATACAGATCCCTACTTTTTTTTTTGCATACATTTATATACACTAGAATCTCCACTACTGCAATTATACTGCATTTATTGCTGTGACTGTATTTTACTTGGGCATAGATTAATGGGTTAAGTCAGGGGTAGGCAACCTTAAAGAGATGGAGATCTACCTGAACAACATGAGAGAAGTCAAAGATCACTGGGCACAGTGTTGCCCAGTGTCGCCTCCTCACACCCGATTTAAACCTCTAATTGCCATATTACCGTGTCACAATCACATGCATTGCATGGCAATTATGCACACAGATCGCTTTTCAGAGTAGCAGGAGTCTCTTCTGCAATTGTGAATGAGCCCTTATTTGCATTCCGCAGCAGCACCCTTAGGGCTCATTCACACGTAAAGTTGGGGGGTGGTAAAACTCGCGGTTGAGTTTATCGCCCCCAATCCCTACCGCCTTTCGCTGCTGCGGCAGCAGCCAAAGGTGTAAACATGCTGCAGTAGGAATTACGCCCACTTTTGCTTTTAGTGGGTGCTACCACCTGCCAATCATGACCCACTTAAGTAAATAGGGACACTCTGCAATCGCCCCACAACTGCATGCTTCTTCGGGGTCCAAGGGGTTGAAGCAGGTGGTGAAAAAACAACACAACACTGCCTGCTTTAACCCCTTAAATTTCTGTACTGCACAAGGTTACAGGGCACTTCCAGAGTGGCCTCATTCACTTGAATGCGTCATGCTTGGCAGGTGCTACACCCACCAACCATGACAGGGCGTATAACTCCTGCTGTGGCATGTGTACACAGGACTACAGAGGAGGCATTGGCTTATGTGGCTCTTGCTTCCTACTACAGCTCCAACTTTACAAGTAGTCCTTTTGCATTGCACTCTGTTTGATGCTCTGAAATGGTTTGTGAGCAAGCCCAGGTTGTGATCTACCAGTCACCTGTCCGCGATCTACTGGTAGATAACGATTTGCAGGTTGCTGACCCCTGGGTTAGGTTATGGGGACACATTAGTGTAACGAAACATCCCACACGCTTGAGTGCTTTCGTCATATACCGCTCCCTCCAAACTGAATATAGATATCAGATATTCCAAACTGCTGACAACCAAAAACTAGGCAGTACTCGTTTTGGCTGCCGAGCATGAACTCTTTATTTGAACACAGGCACACACAGATATTTAAACTTACCATTAGTAGACTGTTCAATCAGCAAAGAGAGCTGTTGGAGGAATTCCCCCCTCCCTCCTCACAGCAAATACACATGCACATCCCATAATAATTTAAGGCAGACAGACACAATAGAACAATGGAAAACAGCCCCACCCCTAACGACCCTACAGAGAGCACACCATAGTATGAGACAATATGTATATATATATATATATATATATATATATATATATATATATATATATATATACACACACACACACACACACACACAACATTCCAGTGTGCTTGTACAGTGAGTCCGATTAGTACAGATCAGACTGGGGTTCTCGGTTACCCTGTGCCCCTAATAGACACAGGGTAATTTAGACATAGGAGGTGCATGGGGAGCTGAAACAATGATTTCCCAACCTCTCCAAGGGATTCTGGGTTCCACGGGCCCCCCCGCCCAAAGTGACTCCACAATTGTTTTTTCCTGAGAGAAGCAACAGGTTCTCTTTAATGATGCCATCACTAGCAGCACATGTAATATTTTCACTCCTCCGCTCTGTTCGCCACCAGAAGCAAAGAAAAATACCTGTACTGATTGGTATGGGGGTAAATGTGACCTGGTAATTGGCTAGTAGTGTCACATGGGGCTGGAGAGAGAGTCCCTAATCCTGTGTAAGCTCTAAGGGTGGGTTCACACAACACAGCAATGCATAGCACATAACGCATGGAAGGTGCCGTGCAGTGCAATGATGTGAATAAGCCCTATACAAAGCAAGGCCTTTTCTACTTTTTTTGTGCTGGGACTGTGTTGAGCAACGCTGCCCAATGGGACTTGTGTAAATCATGTGTAGTCGTGATTTAGAGCATAAAGCCTAACCGCAGCCCAAATCATAAACAGAAAAATCAGCACAAGGGACATAAGTTACAATCACTCAGATGTGTCCCTTTTGCTGATTCCTTTTCTGTTAGTGAAAATCTTCCTCGATCCTGCTCCCGCCCTTCAATCTTCTGATGCAGCCAGGGTTAATACAACTAATGGGCTGTCACAGGTTTCATCAGAACCTGACTATGCCCGCCCTTTCCACCCAGTTCCTTCATTCATAGAAACCATACTACAGCTTCTATGAATGGTACATGATCTATGAAAGGACAGTCAGATGACTCCCCCTCCTTCAATGATTTTATTCATAGAAGCTGTAGTACGGCTTCTGTCAATGAAAGTTGGGCGGAAAGTGCGGGCGTAGCCAGGCTCTCTTCATGGTTATTTGGTGGATAGTTTCATATAAAGTAAAAGTATGGCCCTACTTCTCCTATGGCCCACAGCGTGCAGTACATTCTGCACTCCTGTGATCCGTTTTCAGCTGACAGCTAGCTAAAGCCCACTCTTGGGTGATGATACTCAGCCAGTCCAAGCTAGGGAAAAATCCTGACTTTACAGTCAGGATCCACCCTAATGCCTGTGTCCTGACAAAATAGGCAACTCGGCAGAAAATCAAACCATGTCACTTCTGCTTTCTTTAAACCATCAGTAATTGCTGATTTGGACAAATTGGTGTTTGGACACAACACCGGCTACCGAATACAGTCCGGTACAGGAAGATTTTGCTGTTTTCACAGCACAGTGGCTAATGAGGACAAAGTTGTCGCTGCTCGGAGGTGGCCATTTTTTTGGTTAGTTTCGGAGCCGAGTAACAATCTCCGCTCATAATATCGTGCACCGGACTCTATTCGGTTGCCGGTGTTGTATCCAAACACCAATTTGTAAAAATAAACAGCAATTTGTCAAAATCTGCAATTCATGATGGTTTAAAGAAAACAGAATTGATGTGGGTTGCTCATTCTGCCAGGTTCGAAATTTTGTCAGAACATCCTGTTCACACCTGCAAAGTTTCTGTGCATTTTTGGTGCTGTGCTTTAAAAAAATCCTGCTTGCTTAAAAACGCATGTCATATAGAGTCCATTACTAACACACCTAAAAACACATGTAATATGCAAATAAAATGTGACACACCTAAAACACACCGTACAAATGTTAAATGAGCCTTAGTGACTATAAATTGTTTAATTATGATAAAATCCTTTTGTCGGGTGTGATAACTACAGGCCATGCAATAGAAGCTGTTTGTGCAAAAAAGGTGTACAATGAGAGGTCTAACTTAACATCTCCTCCGCCAAAAGCACATACTATTCAAAAATTTAGAAATTACCCCCATGGACACTGGCTTTACATTCATATTTGTCCCCTTGTTCATACATTTCAGAAAAAATGTATACTAAGATAATGAAATGGCAGGACACAATTGCTTTAATTATATTAGTAAAGTAGATGGATATTTCTGGGAAGGGAAGGTGTAAACAATTCCCCAAAGCATTTGCATTCCAAAACCCTTGACCTCCAATAGTAAAAGGTCAAAGGTGAAAATTTACAATAATGGATAAGAGGGCAGTTGGATATTTTGATAAATAACCCTACCCATAATAGCCAACGTCATTAAATCTGGGATCCACCAGGGAAAAGTCACTTCTCAAAGCACCATGAGATTATACAGCATATAGCAAATCTTATTGATGAGACTGCAGATTGCTCAATAGAGACCAGTGACATCACAAGAATGCACCCTATCTAATCATTGGAGACCAGTGATATTACTGACCCCTCACATTTATGACAATGTAGTCTGTTCCTTTATTAGAGACCAGTGATATCACTGATATTAAATATTCATGAGCGTGAACCAAATCCAATCACTAGAGATCAGTGACATTACCAAGCTGCTTCATATTCATGATAGCGCAGCCTACTCTACACTAGAGACCACATCACTTCATATTCATGGGAACTCTGCCTAATCATTTACTAGAGACCAATGACCTCACGGACACACCAAGACATATTTATGAGAACACAGCCTAGCCATTTACTAGAAACCAGTAATGTCAACATGACAATTGTCAACAAAAGGACGTTGAAGATGCTGCAGTGCAGATATGTATGGAAGAGCATTGCGTTCACCAAATACATTTACTAAGTATAGTAAATAGCTATATAAACAACTCATCTAATGATGAATTTGGAGCTTTTATATATATGTTTCTCTAATGTTCCACAATTCCTGAAAATGATGCAAAACAAAGTCTTATTTTAGCAAACAAAAAGCTTAAAAACAAGACGTAATTTCTTTTGGCAGAGGATGTGTCGTGCTATAAACCTGTTTGTTCCACCAGCACTAAATCTCTTGGCATTCACAACAGGTTCTCCGGTTAAAATTATTAATTAATGTAATGAGACAAGCGAAGATTGCACATTGGTGGCTTATGTGGGAGCACTGAGTTGTAAAGGCGGTTCTGTTCTTCATAAACTGTGCAGGTCTTGAAGGACCAGCCAGATGACTATTTATTACAACCTGCATTCAAGTCATGTACACCTTGATTTTCAACAATATGGCGGCTCCCAGCTCTGGAAATCAGGTGAGCATATGGGCACCTAACCAATCAAAATGTTACAAGAAGCCCACACTTTGAATGGGTGTGTTGGGAAAGAGGAAAGGGAGGGGTCTGCAAACTAGCCTGACTAGAGGAATAGTCAATGTTTGTGATCCCGGTTGCCATATGATTACACAGTCAGGTTGATCTATCTCCTCAGGTCTTGATTGTATAGCATTGAATTTGCTAATAACAGCAGTTTAGCAGGGGGGGGGGGGGGGTGTTAAAGAGGGGTACCTTTAGATGGTTTTGTAAAAGGGGCCCATTTCATAGTAGGAGGGCTTCATTCTTTTGGTGGAAATGTAATATTGATGTTCCGAGCTTGGGCCTGAGATGGGGCACATCTGGTATGGCCAATTTACCTCATGTCACACAGTCAGTATCTTTACCTAGTATCTGATGAGGTCAGAATGCTTGACAAATCACTACTCATAACTACAGTGGGGAAAATAATGATTTGCTCCCCTGAAAATTTTGTTTGCCCACTTACAAAGAAATAGATCTGTAAAGAAAAGTGGACCAAAATCCATTCCGAGATGTGTGCAACCAACTACAAGAAACGTCTTACTTCTATGCTTGCCAACAAGGGTTTCTCCACCCAGTACTAAGTCATGCTTTGCTTGGGGATCAAATGTTACTCACTCAACTGCAACTCAATTTATAACATTTGTATCATGTGTTTTTTCTGGATTTTTGATTGATGTTCTGTCTCTGTCATTTAAAATACACATATGATAACAATTATAGAGGCTTCATTTCTTTGTAAGTGGGCAAACTTACAAAATCTGCAGGGGATGAAATACTTTTTTCCCCCACTGTATTAACCTCCCTGGCGGTATGATTATTTCAGATTTTTGATGCTGAAAGCGGTACAATTATATTGCATGGAAATTTGGCATTTTATATTGTAGGCCTGTAATTCTTAGAAAAAAACACACAAATCTGTCCAAACAAGAGTCTAGTAGACATCCCGGGTATGATAAAGTTTGAAAAACAAAATCATAAATTATAATATAATAAATAACTATAAATAATTATAACAAATAATAATATAATAATAATAAAAATTATTCAATAATGTAATCAAATCAAAAACACTAAAATTTGCTCAGTTGCAGAATTGTCACTGTCATTACTTCTCAGTGTTTGATGATGGATCTCCTCACAAATCACTATCGCTCAATTCTGCGAGTGATCCTAATTTATTATCGCTGTTTTCTAGCTGGTCTAAAATCACTTTTGATGTAAAGGGACAGTTTTGGTTGCTATGGACAATCTCCAGTTTCGAGGCGGAAAGAACAGTTTTTAAAATATAAAACTGCATGCAGAGCACTGGAGAAACCACTAGGGACAAAAGGGATGTGAAATAATTTCATACAGTAATGTAATCTGTAAGATTACAGTATACTGTATGTATTGTATGTGTTTCACTTTTTGAATTTGGCGCCGTGCTCCGTCCCTGTGCGTCGCAACGCTCGCAGGGAACGGAGCTCGGCTCCGTGATGAATCGAGCAGAGGACAACCCGCTCACACTGCAGGGAGTCATTGCAGGGTCCAGGGGACAAGGTAAGTAAGCTCTTCCTGGATCCTGCGATTCCACCCCGACCCAGACTCGGGAATACCGCCAGGGAGGTTAAAAGAGAAGTAAAGTTTTTTCCATATTCATACTTACCTAGGTAGATGCAGAACTGGTCCGATGCTGCATCTGTCCCCAGTGCCTCTGCACTGAGAATCGAGTGATCGAACACTACTGATCGCTCGGTTTTCACAGCTCCGTAAACAGAGAGCTGTAAGCTGTCAGTCACAGCTCTCTGCTCTGCCTCCTCCTGGCTCACTGGAGCGCTGAGCTCTGGAGGGGTGGGGAGCAGCTGGATCAGGCTATCAGCGGCTTGCTGAAAGGCTGAGCCGGGTGTCAGTCCAGGCACCTGGCAGATACAGACTTTGACGCGATGACGCGGTGCCTGCACTGACTTCTGTGATGTCAGCAGAGAGGGGACTTCAGCTCCCTCTCTGCTGAAAACGGGTCACAGGAGTGGCTATACTTCTCCTTTAAATATAAACAGAAAATAATGCAGTTACACACTGATTAAAATACCTAAATGTATTTTTAAAAATAGTACAGCAACCTATCTTTTGTACTACTCTTCTGTAATTTCCTGCACACCAGCTTTATGCTTACTAAATGTAAAAAACTGGGGATTTAACAAACATGGCTCGATGATTAAAAGAGAGATCACTTTGGTAACTTCAGCAATGAACTGCTACTCTGTCACTATCCAATAACAAACCAACCTCTACTGTATTTCTTTGCCTGCATGGTTCGAAAAAAACAAAATGGTCAGAGGCTGGTTATGCTGTGTACTGGGAAAGTCTGGATTTAAAAAAAAAATAACACATTACAAAGCAGTATTCCCATTTTCCATTCAGCCAATACTTCTAAAGCAGTGGTGGCCAACTTTTTTGATAGGGGGGCCTCAAGTGTGACAATTCAATGGTCAGAAACTGCAGACTGGAGACATGCTCTAGCAGACACTCATAGAATGGAGACACATTACAAGAGACTGCTAGAGATCACTGCTATTACACCCCTTTCAATATCAATGCTTCCACATGTATACTCCCCTACAGTCCCTTAAAGATTTATAAACCAAAGGACAAGTGATGGACAGCAAAGAAAGAAGTAATGTAATGTGAAAGAAATACACAAAGCCATTAAGTTAATTGAACCCAGTCTAAAGAATATTTTTTCCTTACTGGCATAGCTACGGGAGTGCTCAAGGGTGGCACAAAAAGTGCCAAAGAGCCACAAGTGGCCCATTGGCCACAGGTTGGGCACCAGGGTTCTAAAGCCTATGTTATACATTTTTTTAGACATAGCACAGAGGAGGTGACAAAGCCACCCGCTGGGACTAACAACACTGACCTAATATTGATGGCAGCCATCAGAGGGACCCAAAGTGACATTAGAAGCTGCAGTGCACCCTAATATAGTGCAGAATGGAAAAACGCACCAGCTGTTGGAACGCTGCATGACACCCCGTAACCCCACATCCTGATCTACACAGTAATGATACAGATAGAGGCATTTGCAGAAGATAACCAGTAATTTATTCTCTAGCAGTCTGAACTGATCAACACAGCACACTTATGCCCTGTACACACGATCAGACTTTCCGACGGAATATGTACGATCAGAGCTTGTTGTCAGAAATTCCGACCGTGTGTAGGCTCCATCAGACTTTTTCCATCGGAATTTCCGACACACAAAGTTTGAGAGCAGGCTATAAAATTTTCCGACAACAAAATCCGATCCTTTAAATTCTGATCGTGTGTAGACAAATCTGACGCACAAAGTGCCACGCAGGCTCAGAATAAATTAAGAGACGAAAGCTATTGGCTACCTCCCAGTTTATAGTCCCGATGTACGTGTTTTACGTCACCGGGTTCAGTACGATCGGATTTTCTGACAACTTTGTGCGACCGTGTGTATGCAAGACAAGTTTGAGCCAACATCGGTCGGAAAAAAACGATGGATTTTGTTGTCGGAATGTCAGATCAATATCCGATCGTGTGTACAGGGCATTATTGTTAACAATACAGCCAACATCGATATTGTCCTGAAATATTTTCCAGAGGCTCAGGAGAGGTCATCAAATAGTACAAATCCTCACCTTTGGCCACGATATTCATTTTACCCAATTAACTGGTACAGTTAACTTTACACTAGTTTCTATGCTTTTTTTCTAGTTTTACAGGTGTGCCCATTCAATGTGAGAAAGCTAGATTGCAACCTTCTGCCTAAACAAGTCAACAAAACAGGTGACAGTGAATGTGAAGTATCATCTCTTTTTTTTTTTTTAAGGTTTTTATTTGCCAGATGTACATACATAGAATAACACATTGCATGTAAGGTATATTGTCGGTTGCAACCGTCAAAATATAATTAACATTCAAGGGTAGTTTCGGATAAGCATCCTATGATAAAGGATATATCAGTGCAGGTAGCAATTTTTTACTCTAAAATACCAGTTGTTTTCTGTAATCATAATGCAAATCCAATATCTGGTATAAAACATAAAATAAAGTAAAAAAATAATATAAAAGTATATATATATATATATATATATATATATATATATATATATATATATATATAAAGTTAAAGTTAAAGAACTAAACCAAAGAGGTATATACCTCTTAAACCAATTGTGCTGTGCGCTGTCATCTCTCCAGTCCCCTGGAACATGTTCTCACAATATCATCCTACCCAGTCTATCATTCGGCTATATTTTATAATAAAATCATTTTAGATGTCACATGGTGTAGTTTCTTTTGTGTTTATCCATCTGCCCCATACTCTGTTAATTTTTTTTCTTCCTCTTGCTTCATATGTCATTTTATACAGTGTAATATTTGCATTAATTAATCTTTTCCAAGCTCCTAAGGTAAGATGATACCTCTTTATCCAATTCAAGACAATCAGCTTCCTGCAATAATCTCAAAAACATTCTAGTATTGTTGCTCATTACATCGTCCTCTATCACCCCCAAGAGACCCAGCAGTGGGCTACATATATTCGAAAGAGAAAAGGTTTCTGCAACAAACTGGGTTACCTGTGACCATAAGGGTCGTACCCTACTACAGTCCCAAACCATGTGCATAAAAGTACCTTCTGCCACCAGGCATTTATGACAAATAGGGTCTGCTCTCCTGCCCATCTTATATAGTCTGTATGGGGTGTAATACATTTGATGTAGGTATCTTAGTTGGATCAGTTTATCCCTCGCAGAGATGACCGTGGACATATAGGAGGTTAAAACCTCATTCCAATGAGCCTCAGTCAACTCTGGGATAATGTCTGTCCATCTCTCTCTCATTTTCTTCTCCCTCGGCTGTGTTTTTTCCATAAGTACCGCATAATAAGTGGAAATACGTTTCGTGTGGTCAGGTTCTGCAAGCATTGATTCAAGTTTTGTGTTTTCTAACAGAACCATCCCCGTTCCAAATTGTGCATGCGCAGCATGCCGCAGCCTGGAATAATGGAACGCCCATGTGTCAGGGACACCCATTTCCCTCTTCAATTGTGCAAATGTTTTAAATTCACCCCTCTCAAATAGTTGATGCACATACGTAAGACCAAATTTGGCCCACCTATATCCATCCTCCAAGCGAGAAAGGTTCTTTAGACGAGGATTGAACCATAGTGGTGTATTTGGTGATAGGTGTGGAGGTCCGTCTTGTATATGTTTTATAGAGATCTCAAGTACCCGCTTAGCTGATTGAAGTACAGTTACCCCGTCTTGAGTAGGCACCATCCCTCTAAAAAAGAAATTCACAAGTGCTTCGTATGAGGTTGCGACAGCTGCCTCCACCGCAGTGGCAGCGTTATTCAGCGAAGTATCATCTCTACCTCTACTTAGTGGACTCATTGATGATGTGAGGGATCCTGGGAAATTCTCTGACTGCCACTGTTGGAGCTAGGAAGGAACTTTCACCGTCTTTGAGGATAAATGATCTGCTGTCTAGCAGATATTTTTTTTTCTTTGACTTCTTCTGGACTCCATGGAATCCAGAAAACTTTAACAGAATCAGTTGTTCGCAACTCATCTCTGAGAATTACATCGGCCTGCTTTTCCAGCAGAATCGACATAACGATCCCAACACAAACCACAAGAAATCAGAACAGTACCAAGAAACAGTTCACTGTCTCCCCCTAGTGTCTTGCATTGAGAAAACAAAGATTTAAGCAACTCTGAACAAGTATGCATTCATAATTCCTGACCTCCATTTGCAAGGCTGTATCACAGAAAGTACTGAAGCCAGAGGATGATTAAATCAGGTTTTCTTTAAAAAAGAAAAAAATTAGACAATTAGAAAACTTTCATGATATCATAATGACAAGCTGCGTATACTTTGTGAACATCTATCCCCTTAACTGAATTCTGCTTTTTAATAGGAAGTTCAGTTCTTATGTTTTTTTTTTCTCTTCGTATGACCTTGTTTCTACTGTTGAAAAAATAGAACCATTCAACCTGACTACATTTGCTGTGTGTGTGGAGAGAGATGGTTGTTATTCATACACACATGAGAAGAGATTATGAATTAGAACTTAGTTTTATTCAAACACACACACTTGGCTTTTGAAGTATAAATCATATTCTGAATAGCAGCCACATCTGTGAAGCATATCGAGGCGGTTCATGGTAGTAATTCACCATGTTACAGCGAGAAGCCCAGCTTGTGAGATGATCCTCCCTGATCCCATCCAAAGCCACCAAACTCCTTACAAATATATTTATTTTTGCAGCTGTGTAAATCGGTGGCAGATGTTACTTGTACTCTTACAATTGGGATTTAGCCTTACTTAGTGCCTGTTTTTATACAGTGACAGAGGGTGTGGGGGTACTGAGCTTGTTTTTTTTTTTTTTGTCAGCGAGGTGTTGAGGCAAGGTGAGTATAAGAGAGCCAGGGGGGTCTTTGCAAAGTTACTGTCACTTTACCCTGCATGGTCAAGGTGACAATGCCTCTTTAACATATGAAAATGGACCCAACCTCTTTTTTGATGCTGTGTGCCACGACATACAGAGTGTGCATAAATGGTACACTGCACAGCAGGTGCATTGTTCGCTACTGTAACTGTGCATTGGGATAACATTCTATTCTAACTATTAATGGCACCACAAAACACCACAGATCATGTGTTAACTTTATATTGCATGTTACTGTGACACAGAAAGAAAGAACTGCAAATGAAATCTACTACAAGAGGCATATGTACTGTTAGTTGAATCTTGTGTGGCCTTTGTGTATTTCCTCCACAATCCAGATCTTGTGTGGCCTTTGTGTATTTCCTCCACAATCCAGCATTAACCCTTTTCCGCCGACCGAACACATATATGCGGCCTCACAGAAGTGGGTCTTTATCTGTGGGACCGCATATATATTATTATTATATTTTTATAGCACCAACAGTTTGCGCAGCACTTTACAACATTCGGGGAAGACAGTACAATTACAATACAATTCAATACAGGAGGGTTTAGAGGGCCCTGCTTCTTAGAGCTTACAATCTAGAATATATATGAATGTCTCACTTTGTGCTGGGTGTGTGCTGCAAAAGGCGCTCCCAGCACAGAGTCCCGGGTCTAGTACTAACAATTGGGGGCCTGGGACGCCCGATTCTGGGTCACCTGATCGCTGTGATAGCTTTAGATTATGACAGTGATCAGTTATTGTTAGCTCGCCCCTGTGTTTAATTCCTTTTCTGAATGAAGAGAAAGATACATTCTTCTTCTGTAAAAAAATATTCTTGCAGGAGAGGAAGATATAAACAAACAAAAGTGTGTAAAAAAAATAAAATAAAATAGAATAAAGAATAAAAAAAATATATAAATAAAAGAAAAAAAAACTAGATTTGTCAGAATTAGTTTTAGGGTCAAGGTAAGGGTCAAAAGTCAAGGTCTGGGTCAAAGGTCACAGCCATCATATTTTGGGTAGGATTAAAATAAATTTTTTTTAAATTAGTGTGAATGTCAGTGTGTTTTAGGCAGGATAAATAAAGCAAAATGTCCACTTTTATTTCTGAGCCCTACTACGGGTACAGACAACAATTAAAGGGGTTGTAAACCCTCATGGTTTTTCACCTTAATACATTCTAATGTGAAAAACCTTATGTAGTGCTGCAGCCCCCACGAGCCCCCGTTTTACTTACCTGACCCCGATCTTTCTCCGTCCGGGAACGAGCACATCAGCTCTACCTGGTGTCTCGTGTCCTGATTGGATGGATTGATAGCAGTGCAGCCATTGACTCCCACTTCTGTCAATCAAATCCAATGATGCGGCGCCGGGGGGGCGAGGCCGAGTCCTGCATTCTGTGTGAATTGACACAGATGCTGGACTCGGGAGTGCGCCCGCACGAGTGTCCACCAAGGAGAGTGCTTCTCCAACGTGGACACTCGATGCGAGGAGGAGCCACCAGCACCGCTGAGCAACCCCAGAAGAGGATAATCAGGGCCACTCTGCAAAATGAACTGCACAGTGGAGGTAAGTATGACATGTTTGTTTTTTTTAAAATGAGGCTTTACAATTTTTTTTGTTTTATTATTATTTATTTTATTTATTTATTTTTATTTTTTACACTGTCTCTTTAGAAAAAAAAATCTGATAACTTGTAAACATCCCTTGTGACAGTAATAGGCAGTGAAAGGGACTCTTTATGGAGGGATCCCTCCTTTGCACTTAAAAACAATCAAAATGCCAAGTTTGGCTGTTTTGAATGCTGTCATTTTTTTAAATTTGGCACCTTTAAATCTTCCGTAAACCAGAGATGATGTCATGACGTCACTTCCGGGTTACTAGATCTGAGACCTGATCGAAGCCGCCTCTGGCCCGCTGGCGGAAGTGCCGACTGGTCACTCGGGCCTCCCAGTGAGACGGGAGACCCCGGGCAAGCCACAGAAGGTGGCGGAAGTTTTAATGCATCTACAGCCACTCCTGTTGGAGAGCTGTGGTGTCAGGCAGCTATCTCCGAATACCCAACACAGGGAACCTTACAGCGGTATTAAACCCAAACTTTTATTACATCGCAGCTTATCAATTCTTAGATATGATGGCTACATTTGATTTCTCATTTTAGGCTTTCTTGCCCTTATTTTAATCAGGTGATCCAGTCTGTAAGTCTGTTTTTTTTTCAAAAGAACAAAAACTCTTGCAGACTGTATCTGTTACAGGGATGAGACAAACCATTTTACACTCACAGGGGTGCTTACAATGATCAGCTTTTATTTATTTGTGTAAAACCTTTATCTCAAAAGGAAAAAAAAAACGGTTTGCTGTAAAAGCTTATAAAGCGTGAGCTGGAGTTTGGCTTCAATTTGTTAGTGTATCTAAATCTGATAGTTCATCTATCTCCCTCCCCAAGACTAACAATGCTCCAGTCCAATGGTGTCCCATGTGGTCCCTTATCCAGTGTGGGGGCACTCTAATACAGGAGGTGTGTTACTGGCCAAATTACTAGGTGAAAACAGAGGGAAAAAAGCCTAAGGCCCCTTTCACACGTGCGGACACAGTATGTCCGTATTTCATCCATCCGTTTTCGGATGAAATACGGACAAATATGCATCCCTATGGGATAGCGGGTGTCAGCGGATGAACATCCGCTGACAGCCGATATCATCTGTCCCCGCTATGGTCCGATTCTGCAGACAGAGGAAAATCATATTTTTCTATCCGTCTGCAGAGCGGATCGGATGAACACGGACAGACGGTCTGTGTTCATCCGATCCCCCATAGGGGAGAGCGGAGATCTGACAGGGCGGTCCCTGCACAGTGTGCTCAGCGGGGATCAACGGAGCGATCCCCACTGAGCAAGCGGATGTTCACTGGGCGGATCATCACGGATCCGTCCCGTGTTAAAGGGGCCTAAGAAAAGAAAATGAATGCAGCCACCACCATCTAATGGTTGGCAAGCTGCAATATATTACATTTTTGGTTTCGGATTTATTACCACTTTAAAGAGGATAAGCTACAGCAGCAGAAGACCTTACCCACGATCCTATCTTATCAGCTAAAAAAGAGCAAAATGAGGCTACAGTATGCATGGGGACATCAAATTAAGACAACTAAAGACTGGAAGAAATTTGGTCTGAATCCGGATTTCTGCCACAACATTCACATTGTAGGTTTAGATACTGTGAACACTGTGTGACTCCTTTGGGATGAGCTATAGTATTGCATGCATGATAGGATGAATATGTGACAGTAAGAACTTCCTCAGCACTTTGTTGAATCCAAAAATATATTACATATACATATAATTCGATTATTAAAAAACCTGACCTAGCTTGGAATGCGGGTCCACCTACCACCTAGCAGAGGGGATAAAGAAAGATGGCGAATAAGCTGGAACAGCTCGCCGAGAATCCTGCTGAATTCTTAATTCTTCCCCCCAGACTAGAAATAGTTTAAAAGCTTTATTACAAGCGGAGAGAGTCCTGAGAGTAAACTTCACACTCGTCTCTCCAGCTCCCATCCAGAATTTGCTCTGCTTCTCCGGCGCTCAATGCTCCCTCTTGTCATATTTTCCACGCCTCAACGAGCGCATCCTTTTTACATTCCCCTCAACGGTACCGTAACTCACCTCTAAGAGCCTGTATATCACCTCTGCCAGGAGGAAATTAACGCTTTGCTGGGTCAGAAATGAACATCAATATTACCGATTGTGGGGGCTTATTGGATACATAGGAGGTAAAACCAAATTTTATTGATAATTCAGGGGACCCCTTTAAAGAACACATCTTATCTACAGAAGATAACAAAAAAAGGTCAGCCCGTGCCCTGTTGGCATTTTATTTGTTAAAGCAAGTCTGTCACATAGGAGGATGACAGTCAGGAGCAGGAGGCACTCCTTTGTACCTGAACACAAAAGATAATTATTCAAAATGGCCGCACACGGAGTGTAGAGTACATAATAAGGAATAAAAACAGTCCTCTGGAAACTGAACACTGGGAGTGCTGCTGCTGATAGGCTGCATAGGGGAGCGCTGCAATCTGTGTGGAACAAGACAAAAGAAAAAAAAAAAAAAAAAAAGAGAGCACAAATCTCAGTGCAGTACCATGAGAAAGATTTCATAATGAAAACCAATAAAATATTACACTCACAAACAATGAGAGAGGGGGTGCGGTGGGAAGCAGGATACTGGAGCTGATGTGAAGTGCGTACAAGGGACGTCTAACTCCACGCCTTGGCCACAGGCTGGGGAGAAGCAATGGCTGCTGCAGGAAAAGATGACAGGAGCCATTGGGGTCCAGGTACCGTTCAGAAGACCACCTGTGGTACACTGCAATACCCCCAATGGTAACAGGAACACGTTCCAAAGGAATTCAGCTTCTTTATCAAACTGACACCGGTAAAGCATGCCCCCGCCCTGTCCTCACAGGAGTTTGACTGACAGCAGCGGGAGCCTATGACTCCCTCTTCTTTCAGTGTCTTTTGTGAGAGGGAGCAGTGCTGCAGCCATGACGGAGCTAGATTGGTGAAAGGAGTCAGGTAAGTGTTTAGGGATGGGGGTGGATAGGTGGGTGGGTATGTTTTTACCTTAATGCAGAAAACGCGTTAGGGTGAAAACACAAAAAAAATCAGCATAGGGGCATTACTTACTATCAGTTTGATGTTTCCCTTGTGCTGCTGGCTCTTGGTTTAGTTTAAATTTTCTTCCTCTGATCCCCCCCAAAAGATTTCAGTGGCGGAGGGGGGGTAGCAGAGCTGACAGAGCTGTGACAGGTACTCTTTAAGAGCGCTGACTATGCCGCCCTGCCTGCCCCTTCCTTTATTCATAGAAGCTGTGCTATATCTTCTATGCATAAAAAACTATGAATGGAGGATGGGTGGATGAATGAAAGGTCTAAATCCTCCATTCATGGATTGTTTTTCATTTATGGAAACTATAGTACAGTTTCTATAAATGGAGGAAGGGGGTGGAAAGGGCGGGCATAATGGGCATTCTTGTTGAATCTTGTCACAGCTTCTTCAGCTCTATTAACCCCTGCCACACCAGAAGATTGCGGCAGCGGGGTTTGGAAGGGATCTGAGGAAAAAGTTTTCAACGAAATCAGGAGAACAGGGGATACATTACGCTCATAGTAATAACAGTCTCTTATGCTGTGTTTTTTTTTTTTTAGGTTTTAATTTTTCAGTGTTATATGCAATACAGCAGGTTAAAGTGACACCAAACAATATCTTTATTCTCCATAAATAATCCATACGCCATACCTCCCAACTTTTTGAGATGGGAATGAGGGACACCTATCAGCAAAAGTATGCAGGCATAGGACACACCCCTTGCCACGTCCCCTTAAAGGAGAATTGTACAAAAAAAAAAAAAAAAAAAGGTTAAACCCACAAGTGCTTTTTTACCACTACTATTTCTTTATATTGGCTTTTGAAATTTACAAATACACCAATTTAGAAATCAGATGAAAGGTTTAGGGCTGAAAAACACTTTTTGATAGATTAAAGTGCATTTTATATACAACTCTATAGATCAGACCAAAATGAGGGACAAATGAGGAGGAATGAGGGACAGAGGGACATTGCTCCAAAATCAGGGACAGTTCTTCGATATCAGGGACAGTTGGGAGCTATCATTCATACACATTCTCCAATTAATACCTCTTTAGTCTGTTTCATGAAATTATTTCTGGCTGTGTTTTTCTGCCTCCTTGCAATGTCCATGAGCTCCTGAACCTCTCCTGGAGACAATGGGGAATGAATGTAGATACCCTCTAGCAGGAGATCAGATCACAACAGAAAAAAAGAGAAATGGAGCAATAGAAGGTGTTTTTATTTAAATTTTTTAAGAACACATAACTAGATTTGAATAGAATTTTATTTTTGTTAAAGAATTGTTTAGTTTCACTTTAAGTGTTAAAGGGTTAAATTTTTCAAGTGTAGCTCTAGCAAAATGTATGTTTGTTTTGGTTAGGATGGGATAAGATCAGAACTTGTGCTAGGTTTAGAGGCCTTGTCTCAGTGACAATGTTGTCAACAGCACAGGAATGAGATAGGGACATAGACAGCAATAAAAACACTTTTTTGTAAAGTGTTCAAAGGCTAAAATCTCTGTCAGCTGTTTGTTGCTCTCTGTTCACTATCTTCACTGGAGAATTTTTTTTTTTTTAATTATTGTCACCAAAACTAAACAAAAAAAAAAAGGGTGAAGGTATATGAGTTTGGATTTGATAAATATTAGGGTCAAGTGTTTCAGGGCTAGATTAAAGTATATAGTAGATTTGCGGGGGAAAGCTTAAAGGTCCAATTTAGGTCGTTTTTTTAAAGATTAAGCTTCAGGCTGGGTTCACACTGGTCCGACAAACGCTCCGACATTGGGAGCTCATGTCGCATGACGTGTGAAATGTAATGTTTCCCTATGGGAGCCGTCCTAACTGGTCCGACACAAGTCGTTCCGACTTTAGAAATGCTCCCTGTACTACTTTGGTCCGACTTTGATCCTACTTCAGCCTATTGACTATCATTGAAGTCGGATCAAAGTCGGATTGCCGTCTTGCGTGATCCGACTTCGGCACGCGACTTGTGCTCAGATGATCTTGAGGGGGAACTCCGCGCCAAATTTGAAATAAAAATCCGGCATGGGTTCCCCCTCCAAGAGCATACCAGGCCCTTAGGTCTGGTATGGATCTAAGGGGAACCCCTACGCCAAAAAATCGGCGTGGGGTCCCCCCTAAAATCCATACCAGACCCTTATCCGAGCACGCAGCCCAGCCGGTCAGGAATGGGGGTGGGGACGAGCTGGCGGCCCCCCCCCTCCTGGACCGTACCAGGCCGCATGCCCTCAACATGGGGGGGTGCTTTGGGGCATGGGGGGCGCAGTGTGGCCCCCCACCCCAAAGCACCTTGTCCCCATGTTGATGAGGACAAGGGCCTCTTCCCAACAACCCTGGCCGTTGGTTGTCGGGGTCTGCGGGCGGGGACTTATCGGAATCCGGGAGCCCCCTTTAATAAGGGGGCCCCCAGATCCCGGCCCCCCACCCTATGTGAATGAGTATGGGGTACAGCGTACCCCTACCCATTCACCTAGGAAAAAAGTGTCAATTTAAAAAAAAAACACTACACAGATTTTTAAAGCATTTTATTAGACAGCTCCGGGGGTCTTCTTCCGACTTCGGGGGTCTCTCCGGTTCTTCTCCGCGCTCTCCGGGTCTTCTGCCGGGCTCCTCCTCTCTCTTCTGCTCTTTTGCCGCTCTTTTGCTAAAGAGGAGGAGCCCGGTCTGCTGCCTTCTTCTCTTCGGGGGTCTCTCCGGTTCTTCTCCACGCTCTCCGGATCTTCTGCCGGGCTCCTCCGCTCTCTTCTGCTCTTTTGCCGCTCTTTTGCTAAAGCGGAGGAGCCTGGTCTTCAATCTTCAATCTTCTGCCTTCTGCCCTCTTCTCCTGATGTTGACACGACGCTCTCTGGGGCTAGAATGCTCTCTGTGCGCTCTGCTCTGATTTATATAGGCGGTGACCCCGCCCCCTTAAGCCGTCACAGTCCCTGGGCATGCTGGGACTGTGACGTTTTAGGGGGCGTGGTCATCACCCGATGACCACGCCCCCTTATGCCGTCATAGTCCCAGCATGCCCAGGGACTGT
This sequence comes from Lithobates clamitans, assembly GCA_037952925.1. Taxonomy (NCBI): domain Eukaryota; kingdom Metazoa; phylum Chordata; class Amphibia; order Anura; family Ranidae; genus Lithobates; species Lithobates clamitans. Next base: position 836,258 of record JBBGZY010000695.1, on the reverse strand, counting down.
GACGGCTTAAGGGGGCGGGGTCACCGCCTATATAAATCAGAGCAGAGCGCACAGAGAGCATTCTAGCCCCAGAGAGCGTCGTGTCAACATCAGGAAAAGAGGGCAGAAGGCAGAAGATTGAAGATTGAAGATTGAAGATTGAAGACTGAAGACCAGGCTCCTCCGCTTTAGCAAAAGAGCGGCAAAAGAGCAGAAGAGAGCGGAGGAGCCCGGCAGAAGATCCGGAGAGCGTGGAGAAGAACCGGAGAGACCCCCGAAGAGAAGAAGGCAGCAGACCGGGCTCCTCCTCTTTAGCAAAAGAGCGGCAAAAGAGCAGAAGAGAGAGGAGGAGCCCGGCAGAAGACCCGGAGAGCGCGGAGAAGAACCGGAGAGACCCCCGAAGTCGGAAGAAGACCCCCGGAGCTGTCTAATAAAATACTTTAAAAATCTGTGTAGTGTTTTTTTTTTAAATTGACACTTTTTCCCTAGGTGAATGAGTAGGGGTACCATGTACCCCATACTCAATTCACATAGGGTGGGGGGCCGGGATCTGGGGGCCCCCTTATTAAAGGGGGCTCCCGGATTCCGATAAGCCCCCCGCCCGCAGACCCCGACAACCAACGGCCAGGGTTGTCGGGAAGAGGCCCTTGTCCTCATCAACATGGGGACAAGGTGCTTTGGGGTGGGGGGGCCGCAGCGCGCCCCCCTCCCCCAAGGCAACAACCCCCCATGTTGAGGGCATGCGGCCTGGTACGGTCCAGGAGGGGGGGGGCCGCCAGCTCGTCCCCACCCCCATTCCTGTCCGGCCGGGCTGCGTGCTCGGATAAGGGTCTGGTATGGATTGGGGGGGACCCCCCACGCCGTTTTTCGGCGTAGGGGGTTCCCCTCAAGGTCCATACCAGACCCAAGGGCCTGGTATGCTCTTGGAGGGGGAACCCATGCCGGATTTTTATTTAAAATTTGGCGTGGAGTTCCCCCTAAAGATTCATACCAAACACAGTGTCGGGCATTGGCGGGGATCCAAGTCGGATCCCCGTTCATTGAAAGTCGGACACATGCCGGCTTCATGTCGCAGGGCAAAGTCGGATCCAAAGTAGGACGGCTGTCGTGTCGCACCAGTGTGAACCCAGCCTCAGGCAAGGTAAAATTCACCTGTTGCAGTCAGTTTATAAACCGGAGTAGGGTTAGGGGTCCAGACACTTGTAGGGACACGTTTTTACTTTGTTTTGAAATCTAAAGCTGTGTAACAGAAGCCAATGTGCCAAGCGACTTTATCTAGTGAGTTCACTGCTTGCAAGTATCTCGTTTTTCACAGACTCCCCTGTTAAGCCCCCCCGAAAATACTAAGGCGGCCCATTGGAAAAGTGCTTTCCAGCTACACATCTGACCCACTTTCCTCGAGCTCTGCATGCTGCTCCATATGGTAGCCTTTCAGCACATTACGTAACATTATGGGCCCTCGGGCTTCTCCAATTCATACACTTCCTCTGCTACTTCTTAAAATTCTGCCCAAAATTATACAAAATAAGCCAGAAAGCCTTCAAACTGATTTGTCCACACCAACCATCATGCCATCAACATTTGCAAAATATGGTGTAAATTGATAGGGCATTTTTGTCTTTGGGTGATTAAAATTTATTGAAATTATTAATACCCAGTGAAAGACTTGTATTGTAAAAGGAATCCAAGGTCTACTGTGGCTCAGTGTCGAATTGTTATAGTACTGGTGTTTTAAGGTTCAATTTCAACAAAAGACAATAACAGTCTAAAGCTCCATACATACAGGGCGCTTAGCCAGAGCTTCCAACTGTCCCGGATTTCGAGGGACTGTTCCTGATTTGAAATAAAAGTCCCTCAGTCCCTCTTTCCTCTTCATTTGTCCCTCATTTCGGTATGCTCTATATAGTTGTATATAAAATGCACTCTTTAAAAAAGAGTTTCCCAGTGCTAAACCTTTCCTCCAATTTCTAAATTGCGGCATTTGTAAATTTCAAAAGCCAGTATAAAGTGGTAAAAAAAAAACACTTGTGGGTTTAACTAATCATTTTTTTGTATAATTCTTCTTTAAGGGGACGTGGCAGGGGGGGAGTGTCCTATGCCTACATACTTTTGCTTATAGGTGTCCCTCGTTCCCATCTCAAAACTTTGGGTGGCATAGCTTAGCCATGCTCCATGAGGCCCTGGCATTGTTTAGTTGCGGGTGGAGGGCACAGGTGCACCATCCAGCCCTGCTGCAGAGGCTGACAGTTTCTGCAGATGGATGGGGAACCTAGCATTACTTACGTTTAGAACAGCATGTGCCTAGGAATGAATGCCCAAAACACAGACTGCTTGCGTTCTAGGCATTTACTGTAACCCTGAGAGCATACCACGCTAATCATATGTACTGCTAGGTGCATTGTCCAGTCCTGTCCAGCCGCAACAGCTGTCACCCTCTAACAGAGTTTCATTGGCTGCCAGTAACCCTGCTGGACGGTGCACCTGTGCCCTCCACTTACACCTAACCGCTGGAATCTCATGCTCCAATGCTAAACACAAACTGTGCATGAAACCTTAGTTATAAAGACAGTGAAACACACTAAGGCCCAAAATGCATCAGAACCCAATGCTGCCTCTCTAGCAACACTGCTAAAGCTCTAAAAGTCTCCACACAAAGAGTTTTTCATTACACACCAGTGGTTATATGCACTGCATTACAATGTAACTAAACCCATTCGATTTTAGTAGCCTAAAATGATTTTAGTCAACTAAAATGTACTGGAGATTTTAGTCGACTAAATATGACTAAAACTAAAAAGACTTGCAGAAGACTAAAATGGGACTAAAACTAAAATGCCATTTTAGTCCTAAGACTAAGACTTAGGCCTCATGCACACTGGATGTTTTTAGACATTTTTACAGCTGCTGTTTTTGGCCTTCAAATGTTTTTTTCTACAGTCAATAAACTCTCCAGCATGTTATCCTATGTGTCCATGCACAGATAGGCCGTTATCAACTGTTTTTGGCTGGGGCGTTTTTTGGCGCCCCAAATAATCCTAAAACTAGTGGGTTCTAAGAGACATTTTTCAGCTGTAAACACGGTCTAACGTCAAAAAATGCCTAAAAAAGCTGATAAATGCTCAAAAACAGGGCTCACCACTGTTTAACATTTTTGATCCATTGAAAAAAAAAAAAAATGGTAAAGAATGCTAAAAATAATCTGCTAAAAACCGCTATTACAAAAACGTTGAAAAACTCACTGCAAAGCTACTGGCGTTTTTATAATGTTATTATAACGTCCAGTGCGCATGAGGCCTAAAAAGGAAATCGAAATTTGTTGCCAAAATTAATACTGCACTGATGCCACTATGCAGTGCACATTTACATGAACTTGTCTGCTTTAAGAAAATATATAATTTTGGGGTGGGGGGGGTGTTTATATAATCTTCAGGCCTAAATTGACTTTAGGCTGGGCTTCTCCTATGGGTCACAGGAGTGCAATTTGTTTCTCCTGTGACAAAAATGTTTTCGTTGACAAAATTAATACTGGTTGTATGTGTATGTATATTCATGTATAATAATAAAAATAATAAAGTGACTGTGTTGGGGACAATAGAGTGTAAGCTTCCCTGGTGCAGGGACTGATAGGAACAGGTTAGTGTTCTCTTTACAGCACTGTGGAACATGTCAGAGCTTATGACAATTTATAATTATTATTATTATTCACGATTTATATAGCGCCAACAGTTTACGCAGCGCTTTACAATGTAGAGGGGGGGACAGTACAATTACAGTACAATGCAGAAGGGACAGGAGGGCCCTGCTCGTAGAGCTTACATTCTAAAGTGATCTATGCTCTGTGTGGGGCCGTGTTTACTCACACAGGGATACACAGGTTGTTCTGTGCAACCCAGTGCAGGCATTCCCATTCACGACTATTGGGACACAGTGGCTGCACAAACACTGCAGCTGCTCCCCATATGACATCCGTGTGAGTGCGGGTACATACAGTTACCTGTCCCCAAACTCACCCTGGGTGCGTTCCAGGCCATGCACTAGGGTTGCCACCTGTCCGGGTGAATCGGGTTTGGAATCATGCATCCGGGTTTCAGACCGCCTGAAACCCGGACACATTATTCAGACCAGACTGTGTCTTCCTAGCAGGGTTGCTGGCTGCAGTTGTGTAAATGTGAAATAATTAATTTAATTAATTAATAGAAACCGCACTCTCTGTAAAAGTGCAAGTGCAAAAAAGTGCTAATATTGCATAATCCACACACATAATTTATGAATAATATATCAAGTGTAAGCTTCTTAGCTTTAGAGTCCAAGTGTGGAATAAAAAAAAAATAAAACAATCAAAAAGTCAAAAATAAAAAAACAAAAAATAAAAAAATAAAAGTGTTCAAATAAACAATTTCTGGATAGAATCTTCCTATATTCGGCAATCAGCACCACATCACCAGCCACACATCCTACTCACCAAAATCCAATGACCCCCATTACAGGTAGTCATAAACGCTTTATTGGAATGTGCTAATGGAGAATCTTCACAACCACGGCTCAATGCAAACACTGTGTGGTCAGGGTTTCTGTGGACCTATGCAGCTACTTGGTGGACGTATTGTGGAGATCTCAATGTGGAATTGTTCATAATAGACTAATGGCATAAGTTAAAAGAGTAAAAAAGGCTCCCATGGTGAAGTATATCAAAAATGTATTAAATAAAAACAAAGTAAAAACTTCATAAAAGCTATGCAGCAAACAGAACCATGTGTAAGGAGATGCCGTTGCCATTCCAGCTGCGCTGCAAACTGCGGAAATTATGTACCACGCTCAAGCCACCCTACGGGTTTCGTCAGTACGCTCGGACATCATCAGGGGTCATGCAGTTATGTAAGCCAAGAGTGTATGTTACACTCTTTCACACTGCCCAAAGCCAGCACTAACAATTCCCCCTCCCCCCACACAGACGGAAGAGGAAAGGGGGCTTGATCTGCTCCTCTTCCTCCCGCCCCTACCCCTCTGTGTCTGCCCACACTCCAATTCCTTAATGCTGTGCCTCAGAAAAGGAAAGTGGGGGCCAGAAATCTGAAGTCCAACAGCCTCAGCTACTTCTGGATGAGAGGTGCTGACTGCAAAAGGATGAGTGAGCTCCTCTCTCTTGCCTCTGAGTGAGTACACTAAGATAAATTAGGAAACTGGACTAACATTTTCAAGGTTCAGTAATCATCATAAGTGCATTCCATGGAGCAGGTGACATTAAGCATACACTTTCCATCTGGGCAACAAAGATTTAAGCAATACTGGTATAGGGGTGGCTAAAAACTGATATTAGATAATGCTGCACTATTAAAAATTGCAACCCATGCACTCAGTGGACATTTTGTAAGGTACACTTGGCTTGCCCATTACAAACACAAACATGTCCTCATTCCCTAAACTGCAGAGTAGAAAACTTTGCAATGTTTTTAAAAATTCACTTGACTTTGCATGTGCAATAGTGTCTGATTTAAGAGGGTTTTTAGACACACCAATAGGATAAGGATCTAAATACTGAAGAATACACGGCGCTTGTTTACGCACCTGTGTGCATAGGCACATTACAATTAATGGGCTGTATTTTAGCTTAGTAAAAAAAATAAGCTGTACTGAGCTTTTTCAAGCTGCAGTGTGCAAGAGGCCTTACCGTATACCAGTTTGTGGACTCTATTAACTTTTCTATAGACTAAATAATATACACTGATTTGGATTATTTTCACCAAAGAAATATAGCAGAATACAGTTTGGCCTAAACTTCTGAAGGGTAATTATTTTTTTGCAACATTTTATAACAGAAACAAAGAAAAATGTTTAATAATTTACAAAATTTGTGATCTTTTTTTTATTTACTTATCAAAAAAGAAAGCTCAATTTGTGTGAAAAAATTATAACAATTTCATATGGTGTTGCATGACCATGCAATTGTCATTCAAAGTGTGACAGTGCTAAACGCTTAAAATTGGCCTGGGCAGGAAGGGAGTGAAAGTGCCCAGTATTGAAGTGGTTAATGTGAACCTGTGACTATAGGAGAGGAGACCCGGCAGAACAGGGAGAAGACAGCGCAGAGAGGAAAAGGACCGGAGAGGGAAGAAGAATCGGAAGAGGGAGAAGACATCTCTGGAGGAGAGAGAAGAGCCAGAGAGGGGAGAAGAAATCAGAAGACATCTCTGGAGGAGAGAGAAGAGCCAGAGAGGGGAGAAGAAATCAGAAGAGATGCCGGAGCTGATTTATTATATTACTTTGTCAAAAACCTGTGTACTGTTTTTATTTTTTACACTTTTTTTAGGTGAATGGGTAGGGGTACAATGTACCCCATACTCATTCACACAGGGTGGGGGGCTAGGATATGGAGCCTCCCTTATTAAAGGGGGCTTCCAGATTGCGATAAGTCCCCCACCCGCAGAGCCCGACAACCACCAGCCAGGGTTGTTGGGAAGAGGCCCTTGTCCTCATCAACATGGGGACAAGGTGTTTTGGGGTGGGGGGCGTGGTATAGATTTTGGGGGGGACCCCACGCTGTTTTTTGAGGGGTTCCTTTTAAAACCCATACAAGACCGACGGGCCTGGTATGGTCTTGGAGGGGGAACCCCAAGGCCTTTTTTTTTTTTTTAATTTGACGTGGGGTTTACCCTAAAGATTCATACCAGACACAAAGTGCCTGGTATTGTCAGGATCAAAGTCAGATCCCCATTCATTGAAGTCTGATGGATGTCGGACTTCAAGTCGCAGGGCAAAGTCGGATCTACAATCGTACGACTGTCGTGTCGTACCAGTCGTACTTGATTGGAGTTCACCTGTGGTAAATTCAGATGATTGGACATGATTTGGATAGGCACACACCTGTTTATATAAGGTCCCACAGTTAACAGTGCATGTCGGAGCACAAACCAAACCATGATGTACAAGGAATTGTCTGTAGACAGGATTGTATGGAGGCACAGATCTGGGGAAGGCTACAGAAAAATGTCTGCATCACTGAAGGTCCCAATGAGCACAGTGGCCTCCATTATCCGTAAATGGAATAAGTTTGGAACCACCAGGACTCATCCTAGAGCAGGCTGCCCGGCCAAACTGAGCGATCGGGGGAGAAGGGCCTTAGTCAGGGAGGTGATGAAGAACCCAATGGTCACTCTGACAGAGCTCCGGCATTTCTCTGTGGAGAGAGGAGAACCCTCCAGAAGAACAGCCATCGCTGCAGCACTCCACTAATTAGGCCTTTATGGTAGAGTGGTCAGACGGAAGCCATTCCTTAGTAAAAGGCACATGACAACCCGCCTGGAGTTTGCCAAAAGGCACCTGAAGGACTCTCAGACTATGAGAAACAAAATTCTCTGGTCTGATGAAACAAAGATTGAACTCTTTGACCTGAATGGCAAGCATCATGTCTGGAGGAAATCAGGCACCGCTTATCACTTGGCCAATACCATCCCTACAGTGAAGCATGGTGGTGGCAGGGTCATGCTGTGGGGATGTTTTTCAGCGGCAGGAACTGGGAGACTAGTCAGGATTGAGTGAAAGATGAATGCAGCAATTTACAGAGACATCCTTGATGAAAACCTGCTCCAGAACGCTCTGGAACCCAGACTGGGGCAAAGGTTCATCTTCCAACAGGACAATGACCCAAACTACACAGCCAAGATAACAAAGGACTGGCTACGGGACAACTCTGTGATGTCCTTGAGTGGCCCAGCCAGAGCACAGACTTGAACCCGATTGAACATCTCTGGAGAGATCTGAAAATGGCTGTCCATTAACGCTCCTCATCCAACCTGATGGAGCTTGAGAGGTCCTGCAACGAAGAATGGGAGAAACTGCCCAAAAATAGGTTTGCCAAGCTTGTAGCATCATAATTAAAAAAGATTGAAGCTATAATTGGTGCCAAAGTGCTTCAACAAAGTATTGAGCAAAGGCTGTGAATACTTATGTACATGTGATTTTTTTTTGTTTTTTATTTTTATGAATCAAAAAATGATTATTTACAGGTTAATTCTGCTGTGACAGACCCCCGTACTGAAGAGGAGTATGTCCACCCTAAAAGCTTCTCTTGCTCAATACCAGCACAATTCAAGACCCCTTAGCTCACCCATTCACTTGTTGAGACATCAGTGTAGGGTGAAGAGAAGCATAAGACTATTTATTCAAACACAGGTACAAGGAAATATACATTCAGGGGACAATCCCCCCTTCTTTGCATTATGACACAGGGTGGGGTAAACTACATTCAGTAACAAGAGACACACAGGTACATGCAAACTTCTCATCAGTAGACTGTCTTATCAGCAGGGAGGGCTGTTGGAGGAATTACACCCTCCCTCCACCCTGCCTCCGGTCCACATGCTAGAAACACATATACATCCTATAATAGTTTGCTCCCAAGGCAGTCAGAAACAATAGAACAATGGGATACAGCCACACCTCAAACGATCTAATAAAAAGTCTACAACAATCTAGTAGACCTAGCTCATACAATATTCCAGCAGTCAGAAAGGTGGAATTTATTTATCTTCATATATTTCTTGAGGGATATTGTTCAGAAATATTACTGTTCCAAGTAAAAGAACCCCTTCATTCTTTCAACACAAACCACACATATAGAACCCAAGATAACAGGGGTGAAAGGAAATGCTGAGTCCGGTGTGGTTGTACGGTTACTCTGGTTAATGCAGATCCAACTGGGGTTCTCGGTCACCCTGTGCCCCTAATAGACACAGGGTAACTTACACAAAGGAGGGGCGGGGGAGTTGGACAAGGTAAGCTGGGTTCCACAAGCCGCCCCCCACCCCCCACCCAACCAAAGTCACTCCCGTCACAGCCACCAACTCAGAAATACGTCAAGCAGAAGTAATGGCAATGAGAGAGATGACTGTGTGTGAAAGTAGCCGGAGGAATATCGGAATATGCCTGGTAGGCTCAAAGGGTCATCTCGGAAGGATGACAGGAATAGAATGGGATCCCATGGAGTCACAGGGGAACACACAGGAGGGACAATATGAGCAACATCAAGGCCAAAAAGCTAATCCAGACCTGACTGGAGAAAATCCAGTATTTGTCCCATGGAGTACTTTGTGAGATGGAACTTTCTAGCCTTGCAGTGAAATACACCTTCCAAATGCAATAATAGACCTTGGAGGAATGCAATCCCAGTTTCTACCTGCAGTGGCAATGTAGCTTCACACTTGCGAATGGGGCAATTAGTAGTTAGATTCGGGAGACCCAGCAGTGGTTTCTGACGATTAGTTTTGGACAGAAACCCAATTGAAAGAAATTGGAGGCTGACAGCTCCCACAGCTTTTCACGGCCACCTGCATGTAATACGTAATGGAGCAATTACCTGCAAATGTAGGGCCGTTCGTTCACAGGAAATCACTGCTTGAGCCATTACATACAAGGGGCTGCAAGCCTCCAATTGCTTTCAATCCCCCCTCGCTGGGTCTTCTACATCCAATTGCTAATGGCCCCATTTACAAGTGTTCAACCCATTTACAATGGGGTGAGAAAGGCTTTAAAATAAAGGGGAAGTGTGGCATAATATCCATCAGTGCTACTGTACAAGAAAAGCTCGATATACATGTACCGAAATTTGGACGTTTCAGCGGGAACCAGACAAGTTTCAGTCAGTGTGTACTGCTGTCTGTTTGACAGAAGCCGGTCTAATGAAAAGAAAAACAGCATTTGATCAGTGCTTGTTACACTTGCGCCAATGGCTGCAAGCACTGATCTGTGTATTCTGGCGGGGGGGAGGGAATACAATTGAACAGCGGGAGAGATCCCTGCATCAACATGGCTTGTGTTGATCAGGGGATCTGTCAGTTTTTTTTATTCATTTGTTGCACAAAAAAACTGAATGCATACATGCCAACAGTCCCAATTTTCCCGGGACATTCACAGGATTTAGACCCTTGTCCCACTTTTGCGTTGTCCCAGGAAAAATTGGCATTCTCCTGGAGAATCGCCAGAGCCGCTGCCAGAGGTCCGGGGCCGGCACTGGCGATGGTCTCCGCCGCCATTACAGAAGACCAGCTCTTGAGTAACAGGTCACTCCCTGATGGGGACAAACAAGAGGCGGAGGCGGACGGGTGGCTGCCAATAGAAATGGATCTGCCGCCAAAGCCCCGTCCCCCGGGATGCTGTTGGTCTGTGACATGTTGTGGCAGAGGCAGTGGGGTGGGGGCTTTAGGGCAGCTCCATTTCTATTGGGAGCCACCCGGCCGGCTCCACCTCTTGTTTGTTCCCATCAGCGAGTGACCTGTTACACAAGAGCTGGTAACAGGTCTTCTGTAATGACGGCGGAGACTCCGCTGGGGACACCTGATGTAAGGAGGGACTCCGCTGGGGACACCTGATGTAAGAAGGGACTCTGTTGGGAATGCCTGGTGTAAGGAGGGACTCTGCTGGGGACACCTGATGTAAGGAGGGGCTCTGCTGGGAATGCCTGGTGTAAGGAGGGACTTTGCTGGGAATGCCTGGTGTAAGGAGGGACTCTGCTTGGAATACCTGGTGTAAGGAGGGACTCTGCTGGGGACACCTGATAGCATCTGGTGGCAGGCGACGTGGCAAGTGACATGCTCAGGGCTCCCACTGATTCAGCATTATGGTGAGTTGAACGATTTCATTTTATATTACAATGTAATAATAGAAATAATGCGCTTCAATCATCCTGACACCATACAAACCATGGTGCCGGGATGATTGAAGCGCCAACACCAGGTGTTTGGAGTATCTTTTTCTGCTGATTGTTAAATTTTCTGGAATACACATTTCTATTGTGGTGTAGGATCTGGGCCTGCTGTCCCTCCATCCCTCTTTCTTTCCTTCCTTCTCTCTCCTTCCCTCCCCATCTCTTTCTTTCTCTCTCTTCCTCTCTATTTCTCCCTTTCTTTCTCCCTCTATCCCTCATTCATCTCCGACTCTAACCACACCCCTTTGAGTCACGCCACCTTTAAGCGTGCCACATTTTTCTTTCCCCACTACATCACGCCTACAAACAAATGCCCCACCCCTAATTATAATAAGACTTTTTTTACAATGTTGGCAACTATGTGAATGTGTATACCCATCTTACTGTAAGTCTTTAGATAGAGTGTCCTTTTAGTTAATGGAAAATCATTCAAACAGAATAAATCAGGAATTCATTTCCACTCTTTAAATGTTATAAATGTAATAGAGCAGCCTTACCTCTCATGGATGTGTGTGCAATTATTCTCTCCCTGCCTGAACAATTTAAGCCCAATGTAGGGATGCCACGGGGGCCAACTGTCCCCTCCTATCTGAGCTTAAGCGCGATAACTGAAACTGCTTAAAGGCTGCTGAAGGATTGTAAACTGTCTTTTATTGAGACCCTTTAGCCTTCTGCTTTGACAGGGAGAGTATGTAAGTAAATAACCAAAAATTAAGAAATATTTGAGAAATGTGGCTGTACTCATACAACACTTAGTGGAGATTCGAGAGATTGGGATTCTTAATATTTATCTGGTTTTCTTTTATGCAACACGCAAAAGCAAATTTTTACCCGTAGGGTGTCTTGTGTCATTCCCTGGCAGTGCAGCAAATCAAATTGATTACTGTTTCATTCTGCATATTTAGCTGATGCAGTATTCTTCCAACGTCACATCTTCTTGAATCCTATTAAAGTCAACCAGTGCGATCATGCACACTAAAGTATTCACATAATCTATACAAATAGTAAAATAACTTAAAAACAAATTCCCACTTAACCTCTGTAAGGGCTCATTTAAACTTGCAATTGGTGGTCACAGCCGAACTGCATTTAAAGCGCCCCCAACCACCACCCCTTATGCTGCAAAGGCAGTGAACGGTGGTGTTTGCATGCCGCAATTGTGGTGCTTTGCAACTGCAGAAAAAACTATGGCTCCTATCACATTTGGCAGGCGGTAAGCCCACCAACGCGACCCAATTAAGTGAATGGGAAGTGACATAAGCACTGCTCAGTTGTGTGCAATGCACAAAGCTGCACCACATTGCTATGGGTATTATGGGGTTAAAACAAGTTGTAAGGCCATGGTATTGCCTCTTCACCGCATGTAAAAAGCCTCCGTAAAGCAATATGAATGTGGATTGATTTTCAGAGGCGCAGTGGTTTAGCCTGAACATAGTAAGGAGACACAAGCGTCTAGTGCATTACCACTAAATTTTATTTTATACCTGCTGCAGATTTGGTCAGCTCTGAGAAAGGGGGCTTGTCCCCTGAAACGTGTCAGCTTTCCAACCGCATCAATTTGGGCATTGCCTGAGCTGGAGTTGAGTTCTGATATGTTTGTACCTTCTCATGTTTGTGAGTACGTTTTTGGCATTTTTTATAGAATAAAATTTGGTGAGGGTAATGCACTAGGCGTTTTGCGCTCTCTTGTGTCCTTTGCCCTCCCGTGTCTCTTTACAGTGTTGCTTGGAGTTTCCCTGCTTGAGGAGGGCAGCAACGATTTAGAAACTACGTATACACCATCAGATGTGGGACGGAGTGAGCGCTGAGGTGTTGTTGTGTTCCTGTGTACAAGCCTAAACGTAAAAGTATTGTGTAGAAATTAACTTTCAAAATTCCCAACACAGGCACTGTATTCTTCTATGAGGGCAGATCTTGGCAGGCTGCCAGCCCTCTAAAAGAAACAACCATAAGGTGAAGCTATTAGTGTTAATGCACACAGGACTTTTTTACAGCTGCTGTTAGGGGCATTTGACGTTTTTTTAACTGCCTCTAAAAGCCCCTTCATGTTAGTCTATGTGTCCATGCACACCTAAACTGTCAGAGGCGTTTGGAGGCATAAGCTTTTAGGGACAGCAGAAAAAAACGACAGCCTGTGCTTCCAGGAGCAGAAAAAAATTAAAAGCGCCAAAGTGTTTAGCCGCGCTTGACGTTTTTAGCCGTTTTTACATTATAGAGAGTGCATTTCATGAAAAATTGCCCAAAAATGCTAACGCTAAAAAACGAGGGAAAACGTGCAAGAACGCTAATGTAAAAACCCAGAGAACGGGCGTTTTTAGCGCTGCTATAGTGCTGGCATTTTCAAAACGTCCTGTGTGCATGAGCCCTTAGAAACCAAACGAAACCAAGAGTTTTGTTGTGATCGGGTTTCCCGCTGACAGCTGAATGTAAAAAACCCTGCTGCCAGCAAAAAAAAAATGTATAAAAAACGGTGGGAGGCCCCCTTCTTCCCCCAGTTCATACCAGGCTCTTTGGGTACCCCGCTGACAGCTGATGACTCATTTGTTGTTAAGGACGCGGCAGCCGACTTCCCGGACCACTCCTTAACAACCAGCTATTTACTAGTTGTTAAAAGAGAAGTATGGGTTTGGGAGTTTTTCCCCCATCATACTTACCTAGGTGGATGCAGCATCCATCCGATGCTGCATCTGTCCCCCCGGCGCCTCTATACTGAGAACTGAGCGATCGAACACTGCCAATGGCTCGGTTCTCACAGCTCCCCAGGCAGAGAGCTACTGACTGTCCATTGCAGCGCTGAGCTGTGGTGGGGCGGGGAGGGGCCATCTCAGGCTCTCAGTGGCTCGCTGAGAGGCTGAGACGGGTGTCAATCCAGGAACCTGGCGGATCCCGACTTCTATTGTCATGATGACGCAGTGCCTGGACTGATTTCTTTGACGTCTCTGCTGAAAACGGGTCATAAGAGTGCAAAACACATTGCACTCCTGTGACCCATAGAAGAAGCCCAGCTGGACTTAAGCTGGACTTCTCCTTTAAGAACACAGGTGACCCTTCTCCTGAGTGACACAGGGCTAATTCTGCCTGAGCACGGCAGCGTTAACGTCCCCTGGCCCTCAAAACTGGGGTAATGCATTATTCAAATGAGGCGGCCGCTGTTCTGTCAAAAGAGCCAACTTGTCAAAATCTCCAGCCACATCACTTCCGGTGACTCTCCAGCAGCTGTAATTGGAGATTTCGATGAATAGGCTGTTTTGACAGAACACTGTTCTGTCAAAACAGCCAAGTCTTCAAAATATGCAATTAGTGCTGCTGGAGAGTCACCGGAAGTGACGTGGCTGGAGATTTTGACGAGTTGCCTAATTTGCCTAATTAAAGAGTCAACTCTATCTTGTTACATCAGGTCATCGCCGATCCATCATGTTTAGATCCATAAAATACAGATAAGGATGCAGTCCATTTCCGTTTTTTTGTCAGAACCTGGACAGACTCGGAGGTAGGCAGGTGTGAACAGACACAAGTCCATTTACATCAGCCTGCCCATAGAGCTGACAAGTGGGCCTGCTTGGAAAACCTATGTAAAAGGGCCCTTAATAATTTTAATTTTACTTTAAAAGCACTCAAAAGGTCAGGGAAGGATTGTTTTAAAGCTCATTTACTGCTTGTTAATATGTAAATAATTGAATGCCCTTAGTCTGGACACAGGTGCGAAATACTAACACCGGTTTCACCCTATGCTCTCATCTTTACACCATCTATCATCCCACTTTCCTGCTCATTGGCACAGATTCAAATCACGAACCAATGTTATTTCAGGAACCTTCATGCTATGCCTTATTCCAGCCATCTGCGTTGTTCCCTCCATTTCAGAGTCTTTTTCTATTTAACTTAATGACTGGGATAGAGAGCTGGAGGAGAATGCATAGGACCCCCACTGGGCCTCTTTATTATGATGTAATCCCGCAGACAAGTCACCGCTGACAAAATCAATCATATGCATCCTAAGCTGCTCTACTGCCAGCGGTAACTCTCCATGGCCTGCGGCATTTGTAGTCCCGCGGCCACTGTTGAGCCACAGTTTTCAAAGATATAAACCAAAGTATATATGTATAATAAGAATAGGTACTTCCAACAATTAGGGGCAGCAAGCGTTCTCTGAAACCTATTGGGGTTTTAGAGGATTGCTGCATAGCATATTACATTACGCTGCAGAGAGGTGTACACAGTGTACAATCTCTAACTTTGAGGTTGTCTTTTTGCAAGCCAAAAACTGCAATCAGTGCTGATATAAAATGTATCTTGCCCTTGTTACTGCACATTCTGCTTCCTGTGCTGAAACCAGAAAGACAAGTTACTTTATTGGGAACAAAACCATCCATATTGGTCAATGTACTCCCAGCCCTCTGAGCCCTGAAGTGAGATACTGTGTGAGGGAGATAGAAGTATGGGGGTATAGACCTAGGTGACCACTTTATATTTAGATCTATACTATAAGTATGCCATGAATTAGTAATGTTTATTGGTGTACATATTTAACCTATCATTACTTAGTGGTACAATTTTCAATAGCTGTAATCTTCACACTAGAGAGACCCTGTGGTACAATCTGTAGCAAGTAAAAGTGGAACTTTAAAACTACATTTTTGTTTCTCAGTAGTTTTTCAGTTACTACTGTTAGGTAGTATAGAAAGAATGACGATGACAGCCTCTGAGCTTGCACTTTAAAGTGGAACTGCAAAAAAAAAAAAAAAAGCTAACAGGATTTTTATGAAAGAAGAGACCCTACTGGTCTCTTCTATCATAGGTGCTTCTCTCAGAAATAGAGAGGTGCCTGCCTGCGATAAAGTACACTAAGCCATGCATGCACAGCTCAGTGTACCCCTTTCACATTAGGGCGTCTTTCAGGAGCTTTAGCGCTAAAAAAAGCGCCTGAAAGAAGCCTCATCTGCAATCCCAATGTGAAAGCCCGAGCCCTTTCACACTGCCAGCGCCCGAAAAACGCTGGTAAAGCGCTCCTTCAAACCCCTTTCACACTGGGGCGTTTTTCAGGCATTTTTCGGGCGCTGGCAGTGTGAAAAGGCTCGGGCCATCTACGCACCCAGCCCGGTGGCAAAAACGCGAAAGCGCTGCAAAGAAGCTGCTTGCAGGACTTTTTTTGACGCCCTGCCAGCGCAGCGCCCCAGTGTGAAAGCACTCAGGCTTTCACATTGGGATTGCAGATGAGGATTCTTTCAGGCACTTAACGGACGCTTTTTTTAACGCTAAAGCGCCTGAAAGATTCCTGAAAAACGCCCCAGTGTGAAAGGGGTCTTACTCTGCGCCATGATGATGTGACTCTTGTGCTCATGTGTGGGAGTGACATCATCACGGCCTGGCCAATTAAGTGGCTGAAGACGGACTGGGAGAAGGTGGAAGTGACCATGACCGGTGGGGGCACTGACAGCTCAGTGCTGGAGGGGATCGTTTGACAGGTAAGTCTGCCATAATGTGCTATTTTTAAAGTAAAATTTGGACTTTAATTCTGTTTTAAAGTGTTACTAAACCCAGAACCCTGCATTCACTATATCTGGTCTCCCACAGAACATACAGAAAATGCAATTATTTTCGTAAATATAAACGGCTAAATAATTTTTCTCATAAGCGGTATATAGAAGTCTTCTGACTTCTATTTGTGTCTGGTTAAAGCTTGTAGAAGGAGTTTTCTTTCTCCTCTGACTGTCCTATGTGGCTGCATGACCCCTGGCCCTCTGTCAGGACAATGCTGATTGGCCCTGTGCTAATCACATGCACCCTCCCAAAGAAAAAAAAAACTCTCTAGCAATACACACCAAACTGAGCATGTGCAGAGTGCTCCCAAGGCTCTATCAGGAGATGGATTGGGCACTGCGAAAGTAGGGGAGGATCAGAGAGGACAGGATCAAGCAGATTTTTTACACAATGTGCAGGATTAACCCTTCGGTAACCCCCACCCCACAGTGAGTATAACAAGCATGCTAAATATACACACTGATTTTACTGTTGTGGGTTTAGTAACACTTTAAGAAAGAAGTCAATACTGGCTACCCTTCAAAAACTGACCCAAAAGGACATGTAAAACAAGAACAAGACATTAACTTTAAAGAGACACTGTCACTTTGCTCATTCGGGAGTAGGTAACCCACCACCCAGAAATGTGAGACATGCTCACTGGATGCCTCCTCAGTGAAGTATCCCCACCTAAGTTCTGGTTTTGACTGCTGACAGTGCTTAGGGCATGGAGTAGTCAAGGCATTCCCCCATACACTTTACAGTGTAAACTTCAGGTGACTGGCCATTTAGGGAAGGCAAGGTAGTGTGGCAGAGTAAGTAAATATACATGTCCAGGAGTGGGCTATGTGCCCCAATGTGTCTCCTTCACTCTTGCCAACAGCCGCACACAGATGTACGTCGTTGGTACAATGGCACAGGCAGGCAAATGGGTGTACAGGTACGTCCCTTTAAATTTGTCGCCTTTCGGGCACCCGCCGCATGCCGCAGGAGCGTGCCCGTGTGTCCCGGGAACTCAATGTTCTCCGACTGCATTGTGGAGAGGTAGAACGGGGAAGTATGTTAATGGCATTTCCCCGTTCTGCCTTGTGTCATGACAGATCCACGGCTCCCTGTGATCGGGAGCAATGATCGCTGTCATGTCCTAGGTAGCCCCTCCCCCCCACAGTTAGAATCACTTCCTGGGACACACTTATCCCCTTCATCGCCCCCTTCTTCCCTGCCAGAGTCATTTACACAGTAATCAGTGCATTTTTATAGCACTGATCGCTGTGTTAAAGACAATGGTCCCAAAATAGTGTTAAAAGTGTCCGATGTGTCCGCCATAATGTCGCAGTCAGGATAAAAATCGCAGATCGCCGCCATTACTAATAAAAAAAATAATAATAAAAATGCCATAAAACTATCCCCTATTTTGTAGACACTATAAGTTTTGCGCAAACCAATCAATATACGCTTATTGCGATTTTTTTACCAAAAATATGTAGAAGAATACATATTGGCCTAAACTGAGGAAATTTTTTTTTATACATATATTTTTTGGTGGATATTTATTATTGCTAAAAGTAAAAAATATTGCGTTTTTTTCAAAATTGATGCTCTTTTTTTGTTTATAGCGCAAAAAAAAAATTGCAAAGGTGATCAAATACCACCAAAAGAAAGCTCTATTTGTGGGAAAAAAGGTTGGCAATTTTGTTTCGGTACAACGTTGCACGACCGCGCAATTGTCAGTTAAAGCGACGCAGTGCCAAATCGCAAAAAGTGCTCTGGGCAGGAAGGGGGGAAAATCTTCTGGAGCTGAAGTGGTTAAAGTGGTTGTAAACCCCATTCATGAAAGTTGAACTAAGCACATACAGTATCTGTAGTGTTTGCTTGTCTCTCTTCAAAGTGAAATTTCTCTCAGGTGCTTCGTTCCTCTGTTATCAGCATGAGTCCCTTCTGACAAGTTCTCTGACACATGAGATAACATGAGCTGAAAATGTGCGTCGGGGAGGGTGCTTAGAGGGAGATAAGCAGGGAGCTTGTCTATTCAGAATACAGCTCTGCATGTTCCTTCATTCCTCTGTCTATGTGGAGGGAGGGGGGTGTCCCTTTCCTCCAATCAGCTCTCACACAGTGTCAGTCCAGCCTCCCCACCCACCTCTATGTGCTGCTGAAAGAGGAAGTAATATTTCTAACATGATCTGCACTTTTCAAAGAGTGTAGAAAGGGGAAGACAGCAGATATACAAGTAAAACTTATGTACGAGGATTTGTTTAATCCCTGTGTATAATCTGAGGCCAGTCACTTCACTGGGTATAGGAGAGGGTTTACAACCACTTTAAGTGAATGCTGGTTTGGATATCAGAGCTAAAGAACCCAAATTTCTGGTTATGATGAGCATGCACACAGCCACTCTTACAGAAGAGTATTCTGTGTATGAGCAACCAATGACTAAGCTCAAGCATTATCAGATTGTCAGGGGAAGCCTCAGCAAATGCACAGATTCACAGATTTTGGTACCCCAGCATCATTCTGAAGCAAGACAGAGTAAAAGTAACACGAGACACTATATATAATGGTAATGAAAAAAAAACCTTCTCTACTCTCCTAAAAAAAATGCATTTATTGCTGTCTGTATACTGGTTGGAGAATTTTTTCACAATGTGGAAGCCTTGTCTGGAGTTCTACTTTTTCAAGTATAAAACCACTTTCTACAGCTATTTTGCGCACGTATGGTGTAGAGAAACTGGACTTACAGATGACAAAATTAAACTCTGTGCAATGCATAGACAACATTTTATAAAATTCAGAGGATAATAATAATAATAATAGTAATAATATAAAATAATCTCTCTAGCATGTTTCCAGAGTCAGCCTTTTCAATTCTGGAAATCACCAAGGTGTCGCTGAGTGCCAGTGATCTAGGAAACTTTATCCATTGCGGAAGAGCCTCTAGGAAGATCAGGGCATACTGCCAAAGCAGTCTCTTTTTTTTAACACTGGTCCTAAGTAGGGGGACAACAAAGGACACTGCTAAAGAGAAAATCCCCACAGACAGGAAAGTAAAGACTGCATCGCAAAATGGGTACTGCCCAGAGAAGCTCCAAAAAATAAAAGTACTACACCCGAAAAATTATTTAACACACTCGTAAAATAAACCCTATCTCTAAGGACCTGTTCACATCACCATACATTACGGTAATGCATGCCTTGCAACATTTTTTATTGTGCATTGCAGCCCACTGCATTACCCCAGCCAACTTATTTTATAGTTTTACCACAGCACTAACCACATATTGGGGTATGCTGTGGTACTTTGTAGCACAGGTGTGTTCTGTATATGCCATGAGGAGACATTCACAATAAATGGCACCCCAACGCATGGCACCGTACTTGGTGCATTACTGTGCCTTAACACAACATGATAATGTAAACAGGCCCTAAATGAAACATCCACGGAAACATTAAAGTTGAGCTCCCAGTATGATCTTAATTGCATAGTTATATTGATCCAGCTTAGACCAATGTAAGTATGCATATCTCACACCTGATGGAGCGCTTAAAGCTGAAAATCAATAGTATTAATCAGTGCTACTCTTCGGTGATCTTCAGAGTCCTATGTCAAGTGGCTGCGTCACTGCATACTGATCACAGCGGTCGCTTGTTTGGCACTGTCACCATTCACAGAACTCTTTGTATTTTTTCAAAGAATACAAGGCGGTCTGTGAATGGACAAGGTGGAGAGAAGGGGCAGTGATGTCACTATCTACACCTCATCCGCACAGCATTCAATGTCAAAATGCGAGGTGTTCTGTGAATGGCAGTGATGCCAAGCGAGCAAGCCCCTTTGGTTAGCATACAGTGGGGCAGCTGCTCAGTACAGGACCCAGATGATAGCAGTGATCACTGTAGTAGCACTGACTACTACAGTGATTATCAGCTTCCCCAGTGGCCCATCAGGTATGAAACATGCATACTTACATTGGTCCAAGTTGGCATTGACCTATTATGGCCATGTAGACTACAATGTCTTTGTGAACAATTTTGAGAATGAATTGCTCCACGGCAATTTAAAGAGGTCAGTGAGAGCTCTTTACATTTTTTGTACAGCTTAGGTGCTATTTCTTAAGAACGTGTAAATATTTGAATGTCCAAAGCCTGGCCGCAGTCACTGATCCCAGAATAATTTTGAAGATCACAAGTACAGACTTTTGTGACCTTACTGGCTGCATTCTTGCTTCTGGTCAGTTTCTTGGAAAGTAACACAGGCACGCTGCCTCTATATATTTAGCCTTTTTTCTTTCTTTCTTTTTTTTTTTAAATAACCATGCAGGCCAAAGCAACAGATTCACTTAAAGCCACCCCCTCCTGTTAGAAGTTAAGTGAACCTGGGTCTGCGTGGCCAGTCATGCATGTACCAGCACAGTCACATGTGGGCAGGGGTGGACTGACCATTGAGCCACTCGGGCACTGCCCGAGGGCCCTGGGCCACTAGGGGGCCCCATCAGGGTTGCCGGCCTCAGTAAAACCAGGGACAGTATGTATAAATCTGTCTTCTTTTCTTTTACATCTGTCTGTGTATACTGTGTGTACATGTATGTGTATACTGTGTGATTGTACACTGTGTGTGTATACTGTGTGGCCCCATTATCTCTAATTGCCTGGGGGCCCCATAATCTCCTATTGCCCGGGGGCCCCATGAGTTATCAGTCCGCCCCTGCATGTGGGTGAGGCGAGAGTCCACTGCCCTGTGGATACTGACTTGGAGCTTACACGTGGCTTCTTTTCTTATCTCCAGTGGTAAACGTAGGCATAGGGGAGCAAAAGAGTAGGCAACTACATGCAGCTCCGGAGAGTTTTAGGTGAAGCTGCTGATTTTCCCTGCACAGGCAAAGCACGCGATCAAAAATTATAATACCAATCTAGCAACAAATGAATCAACTTTCCCTAAAGGATTTATCACCCATATCACTGCATTATGTTTCTGCAGGCTCTTGAAGCATCCAATGTAGGGACGGAGTGTCTGGCATATTTAATAAATATTCTTAGTTTAGCAGAAATTGGGTGCAGAAACATTCGTGCCTGAATTCGCAGTCTAGGCATATGCAACAAGCACTTCTGACAGTTTTCTTGGTGTCTGACAAAAGGTTTGAGCTGAGGAAACACCATAATCTCAGCCTAGCAATTCATAATAGTGCAGAGATGAGAGCCCTGCTTGCCCAATGCCCACATCTCACACCGGTCCTGCCATGCTCTCACATCCTTTTAGTCATGCTTGTGCCCGTTGGAGCGGTCAGCTCCTCATCCATGCTGACAGGTCAGGCGGAAATCATCTTCCCCAGAGAGGAGGACAGCAATGACTGAGCTGTATTTTATGAGCTCATTACCTCCCTTCGCTGTTCCACTTCTACTTTCCAGTAAATACATTCCCAGTCCCAGCATCCGATAACAATAAACCGCACACCAACAAATCATCCTCACACAGAGAACTCAGTGCCTCCAAGGTCAAAACAAATAGAAGGTGTGAGACCTGAAATTATAACAAACGGCGATCCCCTGCCACAAACCAGTGCTGTCTGTGACTTTAAACACCACCAGCCACCAGTACATCCACCTGAAAATAGGGAGCGAGTCACTGCTGTCATTCATTAACTGCAGAAAAAAATATTTGTTAACCCAAAAATGTTTGTTAACCCACTAAGTAAAATTTACACCATCTTATCTGTTTAATAATGCAATCTGCTCCTGTGTCTGTGCCTTGTAAAAAAAATGCAGCTATATACATGTTTTCAGATCGCTGATTAGCGTTCACGTGAGCGGTCAGCTCGCTCCTCTGTCAGCCTGACAACTGCAGCGACCGGGGCCAAGGATCCCAGCTGATGTCAGTCAGGAGGGGAGGAGGGGAGGAGGAGAGAGGCGGCTGGTCACATGAGCGATGATCGGTGCTCTGAAAACAGGTATAAAGCTGCATTTTTTTTATAAGGCACAGAGACAGGAGCACATTACATTAAAGCGGAGGTCCACCCCCCCCCCACGAAAAATTAAAAGTCAGCAGCTACGAATACTGCAGCTGCTGATTTTTAATATATGGGACACCCACCTGTCCAGGGAGCCCACAATGTTGGCATCCCAGCCGATCTTCGGATCGTCTGTCAAGTGCAGCCACCACCATTCCTGGTAAGGGAACCCGACAGTGAAGCCTTTTTGGCTTCACAGCCGGTTCCCTACTGTGCATGCGTGAAGTGCGCTACGCTTTCTAATGGGGCCAGTAGCGGAGGAAGGAGGAAGGGGGCTGAAAACAGGTCCTCCCCTCCCCCTGAAAGGTGCCAAATGTGGCACCGGAGGGGGGATGAATAAGTGGAAGTTCTACTTTTGGGTGAAACTCCGCTTTAATAAACAGAGGGGATACTATAAAAATTGAACAGTAATTTCAGCAGCAGGAGGGGAGGGGGCAGACACAGAACGGAGCTGACAGGCAGGGAGGGGAGAGGGGAGAGGATGGAGGAGAGCACAGAGGAGGTCAGAGGAGAGAGCGGATGACTGAGGCACGTATACTGACCACAGTATCAGGGCGCAGCAGCCATGATTAACCGTGGTCAGTTTATAAAAGGGAGGGCAAAACCAGGCAGGATCAGTCAGGTATTTTAGGTGTTACAGGGGGCCAAATGACACAGCACAAGCACTGTGCTGTATTACATGCTTTAAAGGAACAGGATCTTTTTTTTTTAGGTTAACAAACATTTTAAGGATTTAGAGAAGATCTGTAAAGAAGAGTGGACCAAAATCCCTCCTAAGATGTGTGCAAATCTGGTAACCAACTACAAGAAACATATTACCTCTGTGCTTGCCAACAAGGGTTTTTCCATCAACTACTAAGTCATGTTTTGCTTGTGGATCAAATACTTATTTTACTCAACTGCAACTCAATTTATAACATTTGTATCATGTGTTTTTTTTCTGGATTTTTGGTTGATATTTTGTCTATATCATTTAAAATACACCTATGATACAAATTATAGACCCTTCATTTCTTTGTAAGTGAACAAACTTACAAAATCTGCAGGGGATTAAATAAATATTTTCCCCCACTGTATATGTATTCAAAGCTGAACTCCAAGATAAAAATTTGTTTTTGTTAGAGCTAAGTAAAGCAGTTTTTCTTAGTGAATCCTGTGCGCCTGCAGGCTCCTCTGCACTACAAAGCCAGTCTCTGCAGCCTCTTCTTCCCCGCAAAAAAAGAAGGTTAATCAAGGAGCATCACCCAGATAATGCTTATGGGGTGGAATTGGTAGACAATAATAAAGTAGCAAATACCATCACCTAATTACATATAATTAATGGTAAGGTGTGTTCCTCTGAATCAGAGCCAGATGAATCCCAGACCGGATTCTTCAAAAAGGAACAACTGGTAATAACAAAAATATTGATTTTATTGAAAAAAATTCCACAAAAATTATTACTCAAGTAAAAAGCCTCTTCTTCCCCAATGGTTGGATGTCCCTGACTTCATCAAGATCGATGCAGGAACCATAGCCCTGCATAGGATGTGAGGACGCAGAGGGTCAGTCCATTGCCAGAGTGTAGGGGGGGGTGCTGTTTATCAGGGAAGTGGAGGATCGGGTACTGTAAGTGAAGGTTATTTTACAATCCCCCCAGACTTAATTTGCATTTAACCTTGCAGTGTGGAGGCAGCCCTAGTGCAAGGGAAGGCTTTTACTTTTCCCAGAATTGGGCTTTAACTTCAAGAGTTCTTTAGGGTTCTTTCACAGTTTAGATGAGAATCAAGCAGTAGAGCTCAGACACAGAAAAATAAAAGGCCAAAAAATGGTCTCACACATTTGAGGGTAAAGAAGCTACACAGAGTGAGGGGTACCGACAAAATATGGTTACCCTGAAAGATGCACTGTCATTACAGAAACCCCCCTTAAATTTGTACACATGTAAAAGAAATCTGTAGTCTTGAAAGAACTTGAAATGCTTCACGTGGAATTTATATTTCTGCACAGCTTCCATTTGCTGTTATCAAACAAAGCTGGTTTGCTGCAAACTTCAAAGGGATTACCGACAGGAAGCAGACTGTGCGTAGGAAAACTAATTCCCCCACATTTAAAAAGGGATCCGAAAGGTTTTAATTCTGCTAAGCTTCTGAAACTCTTACATATCAATGAAAGCAATTAGCTCTTTCATATGAGCTGGCTGTCATCTTTCTCTGTTTTTTTTAAGTGTTCTTTAAATACTCTGATGGTAACAAAGCGCAAGATCTCTCAGTCCTGCGAACATAGATACAAAATATCAGAGCGAAGGAAAGAAACAATTACAGCAGAGAAAATGTAATTACTGGAGCAAGTAATATTCACTGTTGAGCATATCGGACAGCAAAGCTTTCATGCCTGCCTCCTCTCAGACGCTGGTGATTGAAAGCATAACACACTTGAATTTGAAGAAAGCAGACATAGGCTTGTTAAAGACAAACTTAATTTTCACTTAGACTCTGTTTCCATTGCAAAGTCTCACTGTAAATTGCGCGACTTTGGGGCCGCAATATTGGAAACAGAGCCTTAAGGGCCTTATACACTAGGCATTTGGCTGTGATTCATGAGATCCTGATATTTAAGTGCAGGTGAAAGGCACAGGAACAACTGTCACTTTAAAAAATAGAGATGAATGAAACGGGAAAGTGGGATTTTAAAGGTGCCATAAAAACGCATATTATATGCCTTTTCTGTCACTTTTTAAATCCCACTTTCCTGTTTCATTCATGTTTTGATTATTGAGGGATATGGTGCCCGTGACTCTCTGACACCCAGCGACCCTTCTACTTAAAAAAAAAAATAAAGATACTTATCCTGGTTTGTTAGCTTTGTGGACTGAGGCTTAAAGTGGATGTAAATCCGATTCATGAAATTTGAGCTGGGCACATATATCTGTAGTGTTTTCTTATCTATATTCAAAGCACCAAGTCCATGGCTTTCTTCTACTCCGTTCTTCTGTATTCAGCATGCTAACTTCTGACAAGTTCTCTGTCAATTGCGATAAAACCAGGCTGAATTTTGTGTCCAGGGAGGTTGCTATAAATAGATTAGCAGAGAGCTGAACTATTCACAGAACAGCTCTGCAAGTCTCTACCTATGTGGAGAAGGGGTGTGTGCCTTTGGTCCAAACAGCTGTCTTGGCTGTGTGCCCATACTTCACTTCCAGTGCTGAACAGGAAGAGAAAATCTCTAACAGGATGTGAACTTTCTAAAGAATATAGAAAGCTGAAGACAGCAGATATACATGTAAACCTTATGTAGGGAGATTTGTTTCATCCCTGTGTATTATATAAGGCTGTTCACTTCACTGGGTATATGTGAGGGTTTACATCCACTTTTTTAAG
The DNA here is from genome assembly GCA_037952925.1 of Lithobates clamitans. Taxonomy (NCBI): domain Eukaryota; kingdom Metazoa; phylum Chordata; class Amphibia; order Anura; family Ranidae; genus Lithobates; species Lithobates clamitans. The sequence goes on along the minus strand of JBBGZY010000695.1, from coordinate 810,702 downwards.
TGTGCAAAGTCTTACAGTTTGTTTTCTTTAGAAAGAAGCCACAGCCTGAGTGTAAAAGATTGCTATCTGCCAGCATGCTGCAGAGAAGGACCCTTGCTCTTTTTGTGGAAGCAGAGGTTTTTCTGCAGAGGTCCATCATCACACTACCTGCTAAGTTAGACCTCTAACTCTAGAGCGGGGTCGACAACGGGCAGGTTACTGGTAGACCGTGAAAATGTTCCTGCTTTGCCGACCCCCGCTTGCGTGCCGCTCCTTCCCCCGCAGCCTCTGCCACTCTCATCCTCGTGGCAGAGCAGAGGGCGGAAGGCAGCACAGCTCAGGACGGTAGGCTGGAGCTGGCCAAGTTAACTTTTTACGTTAAAAACAGGGCAGTCCTAGCAACCAGTCCTTGAGCCCGGGTAACCATTCAGCCCTGGCGGTGGCTTGGCATAGAGTTAAGCGATGGCAAGATGGCTGCGGCCCATCTCTATGCCCTTGGAGAACCAGTCACTTCTGGTTCTCAGGCCATGTAAACATGGCTTTTTTTTTCTTAAAGCAAAGGATAAAAAATGTTTTGTTTTTTTTTATCTTTTGCTTTTAAAGGTAGAGGAGAGATTTGGGTTTTTATTAACCTCAGATCTCTCCATAAAGAGGACCTATCATGCTGTATTACTATCGCAAGGGATGCTTACATTTCTTGCGATAGCAATAAAAGTGATAAAAAAGTTAAAAGAGAAGTAAAGGGATTTTTTATTTTGCACATTAATACTTACCTAGGTGGATGCAGCATGGGTCCGATGCTGCGTCTGTCCCCCGGCACTTCTACACTGAAAACCAAGTGATCGAACACCGCCGAACGCTCAGTTTTCAGAGCTCCGTGAGCAGAAAACTGTAGATTATTAGTCACAGCTCTCTGCTTTTCTCCCTCTTCACTCATTGGAGCGCTGAGCTGTGGAGGGGGCAGAGCGGCCATCTCAGGCTCTCAGCGGCAGGCTAAGAGGCTGAGTCGGGTGTCAGTCCAGGCACCTGGCGGATCCAGACTCCGTGGTCGGGATGACGTGGTGCCTGGACTGACATTGGTGATGTTAGCAGAGAGCGGATTTTAGCCCTAAGGAGATTTTTAAGTACCGTAGTTTGGCGAGATTCCTTGAGCGCGCACACATAACATGTGTTATTTACTCAGCGTAACATCGTCTTTTATATTATACAAGAAAATTGGGGTTTATATTATAGGTTTTTTTAAATTCAATAAAGTGTATTTTCTCCAAAATAATTGCGTTTTAAAAACCGATGCGCAAAAGCCGTGTGACATAAAAAATTACAATGACCGCCATTTTATTCTCTAGATAATGTTTGGGGTTCTAAGTAATTGTCAAACATAAAAAATACAGGATTTTAAATTTGTAAACAACCAGTGTCAAAAATAGGCCTTGTCATCAAGCAACACAGGTTTTTCATAGGTTTCCCCATCAAAAATTATACACTGTAATGCATTATCCATATGACATTTCCTATTACCTTCTTAAAAGACTAATGCCGCGTACACACGAGCGGACTTTACGGCAGACTTTGCCCAGCGGATTGGATTTCGTCGGACAATTCGATCGTGTGTGGGCTCCAGCGGACTTTGTTTTCTCAAAAGTTGGACGGACTTAGATTTGAAACATGTTTTAAATCTATCCGTCGAACTTGAGTCCGGTCGAAAAGTCCGCTCGTCTGTATGCTAGTTCGATGGACAAAAAGCCACACTAGGGCGTACGAATTCGTATTGTGTGTAGGTAAGTCCGTTCATTCGGAAAGTCCATCATAAAGTCCGTCGAAAGGTCCGCCGGGCAAAGTCTGCCGTAAAGTCCGCTCGGGTTCATTGACACTTTTGCAGAGACCTGCATTTTTCTGCACTTGAAAAATATAGGTCTCCACAAGGGCACACAGAAAACAACTGTTTTCTAGCTGCCCTGTTCACACTATAATGAAGAGGAGAATGTCTGCATTTCTCTGCAAAACTTCGGAACTCTTCTGAAGTCCCCCTTACTTTTTTGTTATAAGAATAAGCTTTTTTTTTTTTTTTTTCCAATAGTTTTTATTACATTTTCAAAACAGCATACAGAACATTATGCTGAGATATTCATCAGAAAATTGTTGAAACAAGGATGCAATATACAATACGATCAGTGGTCCTTATCGGATACAAGCGGAGTTCCACTCACATCTTTGTTTTTTTAAATAAACAGTACTCTTGCATATTGATCAAATATAATTCATGTCATTAGCGCTGCCTTTAGAAGATAATTATGGTAAAAGAAGCCCACAAGCAGATTCTTCCGGGATATGGCGCTGCTGCATTCCCAGCATTCACCGCCCATTCTCGCGCATGCGCAGTAATAGCACGGAAACTACACAGGTTGCCATCACAACAGGGGGCGGCGGAAGTGCCCGCCCCATTGTTATGGCAACCTAGCCCTCGGCGCTGCCCACTGACTCCTGGGAGATGATGACACCCTTTTCCCAGGAGCAGTAGCGAGCAAAGGAGCCGAGGAAAGTGACGTCAGGAGAAACGGTGAGGAAGGGGAAGATTAGAAGGGACCACATAGCAACAGGGATTAGAAAGGAAGTAATAAAAAAAATATATATTTTCTCCAAATGTCATTTGTTATGTTATCTGCCGCACATTTATGTAAAATTATTTATTTGGGTGGAACTCCGCTTTAACAAAACATAGTAAGAAAGGTTATATTTTAGGTAGAGAGACTTCCTTGTCCCCTGATAGCATCCTACAAAACCATATATACCCCCCTCTACCTAGTGCCTGCTATGTATGTCTGTTGACCTACCCTGTAGTCATGTAAACATTGTATGACTGCAGGATAGACCAAAGAAATACAAAGCAGGCACTAGGCAGGCAACGCATCTGTCCAGCAGCAGATCACTTAGTGCTAGTATCACCCCCTTATACTTACCTGAGTTCTAGCTCGATGCAGCACTGTGCCCGTCTGCAGCAGCACTGGTCTCTCTCTCTGCTCGCAGGACACAGCGGCAGCAGGCTCCTGCTGCTGTCGAATGTGAAGAGGTTACTCACCATACGAAAATCCTTGTACGAAGAATACAACTTCAGAAGTGACGTAATGTGTTGTCTAGTTTTGTATGTGTTCCTTCCTTTCTGAGCATGCGTAGTCTTGCGCTTATGATTTTTTTCGTACGAAAACCGTACTACTTAAACTAAAATCGGACATTGAGTTCACGTACGACAAAAATGTTATAGTCTGCACAATTGGCTGTCGAAAGCACCATATTAACGATCCGAAAATCGGCAGATTGTTAGTCAGACAAAATTTGACTTCCAATTTTTGTATTGTATGTACGAGCCTTAAGATTCACTCCTGCACCATCTGCAAACATTTTTCAATACTGCTCACCTCTGTATCCTCTGCCAACCTCTTCCAACACTGCTCACCTATGCACCCCCTCTTCCAACATTGTATATGCTGCCACAGCCTTCCAATGCTGCTCACCTCTTCATCCCCTGACACATTTGTCCAAATCTCTTCACCCCTACTCTTTTCTAAGGCTGCTCATAGATGGGTAGTTTCTTTTATTTCTTGAATCAGCCAGTGGGCTGATCGACAAAACAGACTGCCCCATCCACACATGTGAGCTAGATGGAGGAATCCTCCCCACTGTGCTATTGGATTCTGACAGCAGGGACCCCTCTGCTATCAGAATACAATGATCAGCATTGCAGCTGCTGTACAAATTAAAGATTTCCAACATTCCCATTTAACAGAAGTCGATTGCACAACTACTGTTCCAGAAGGTGCATGAGCATATAATATTGGAGGGAGCACTGAAGTGTAAGCTCCTCTACTGCCTGGTGCAAAGTGCGTAAGCTGGTACAGAAACTGAGGTGAATGGTTCAAGGCTCTTTGCACGGCACTTCTGAATATGTTAGAGCTATACCATATAAATGAACAAAAAAATAATAATAATGTGTGACTGGTGTAGAGACTGTATAGATAGATAGATAGATAGATAGATAGATAGTTAGATAGATACACACACACACACACTATATTACCATAAGTATTGGGACGCCTGCCTTTACACACACATGAACTTTAATGGCATCCCAGTCTTAGTCTGCAGGGTTCAATGTTGAGTTGGCCCACCCTTTGTGGCTATAACAGCTTCAACTCTTCTGGGAAAGCTGTCCACAAGGTTTAGGAGTGTGTCTATGGGAATGTTTGACCATTCTTCCAGAAGAGCATTTGTGAGGTCAGTCACTGATGTGGACAAGAAGGCCTGGCTCTCAGTCTCCACTCAAATTCATCCCAAAGGTGTTCTATTTGGTTGAGGTTAAGACTCTGTGCAGGCCAGTCAAGTTCCTCCACCCCAAACTCACCCATCCATGTCCTTACGAACCTTGCTTTGTGCACTGGTGCGCAGTCATGTTGGAACAGGAAGGGGCCATCCCCAAACTGTTCCCACAAAGTTGGGAGCATGAAGTTGTCCAAAATGTCTTGGTCTGCTGACGCCTTAAGAGTTCCCTTCACTGGAACTAAGGGGCCAAGCCCAACCTCTGAAAAAGAACCCCACACCATAACCGCCAAGCAGACTAAGGACAAGGATTACTGGAACCATGTCCTGTGGTCTGATGATACCAAGATAAACTTATTTTGTTCAGATGGTGTCAAGCGTGTGTGGCGGCAACCAGGTGAGGAGTACAAAGACAAGTGTGTCTTGCCTACAGTCAAGCATGGTGGTGGGAGTGTCATGGTCTGGGGCTGCATGGGGGTTGTCGGCACTGGAGAGCTACAGTTCATTGAGGGAACCATGAATGCCAACATGTACTTTGACATGCTGAAGCAGAGCATGATCCCATCCCTATGGAAACTAGGCTGCAGGGCAGTATTCCAACATGATAATGACCCCAAACACACCTGCCTTGCTAAAGATGCTGAGGGTAAAGGTGATGGACTGGTCAAGCATGTCTCCAGACCTAAACCCTATTGAGCATCTGTGGGGCATCCTCAAATGGAAGGTGGAGGAGTGCAAGTTCTCTAGCATCCAACAGCTTTGTGATGTCATAATGGAGGAGTGGAAGAGGACTCCAGTGGCAACCTATGAAGCTCTGGTAAACTCCATGACCAAGAGGGTTAAGGCAGTGCTGGAAAATAATGGTGGCCACACAAAATATTGACACTTTGGGCCCAATTTGGACATTTTCAATTAGGGGTGTACTCACTTTTGTTGCCAGCGGTTTAGACATTAATGGCTGTGTGTTGAGTTATTTTGAAGGGACAGCAAATTTACACTGTTATACAAGCTGTGCACTCACTACTTTACATTGTAGCAAAGTGTCATTTATTCGGTGTTATCACATGAAAAGATATAATAAAATATTTACAAAAATTTTCAAAAATTTGAGGGGTGTACTCATACTCACTTTTGTGAGATACTGTGTATATATATATATATATATATATATATATATATATATATATATATATATATATATATATAATATATTTTTATTACTTTTTTTATTCTTTCTTGTGCAGCACCCAAGTTAGTTACATAGTTACATAGTAGGTGAGGTTGAAAAAATACACAAGTCCAACCTATGTGTGTGTGATTATATAGCATATAATATATATGATTATATATATTATATGCTTATCTAATAGTTTTTTGAAAGTATTGATGCCCCCCGCTGAGACCACCGCCTGTGGAAGGGAATTCCACATCCTTACCGCTCTTACAGTAAAGAACCCTCTATGTAGTTTAAGGTTAAACCTCTTTTCTTCTAATTTTAATGAGTGGCCACGTGTCTTGTTAAACTCCCTTCCGTGAAATAGTTTCATCCCTATTGTGGGGTCACCAGTACGGTATTTATAAATTGAAATCATATCCCCTCTCAAGCGTCTTTTCTCCAGAGAGAATAAGTTCAGGGTTCGTAACCTTTCCTCACAATTAATATCCTCCAGACCCTTTATTAGCTTTGTTGCCCTTCTTTGTACTTGCTCCATTTCCAGTACATCCTTCCTGAGGACTGGTGCCCAGAACTGGACAGCATACTCCAGGTGAGGCCGGACCAGAGTCTTGTAGAGCGGAAGTGTTTTATCCCTGGAGTTGATCCCCTTATTAATGCATGCCAATATTCTGTTTGCTTCGTTAGCAGCAGCTTGGCATCAGTTATAAATTTACTGTCTGCCATTTTGCCTTTTTTTATGCATGCTCAGCCTGACACAACCTCTTTAAAATTGCTGAGTGACTGGTTTAAAAGAGCGCAGTTGGTGAATACGACAGCCTCGGGCTCGTAATTTTCTCAGAAATTGTCCTGATCTGCAGCCTGTCCCTACTATACCCCCCACCCCACAGGGAGATTTATCTCTTTCTGCCAGCGGATCGGCTGTAAATTTCACTAGCCTGCTGAATAGAAGAAGACTATTCATTTCTATGTGTATTTTGCCTACTCGGCACTTGTACTTTATCTTCCCCGAGCACACAGATCAATAGTCGGAGTCAAATCAAGGCTTGGCCTTGCTCAGAGACACTGAACTGTTAGATATTTAAAGGGATTGTCCAGCACTGTATTAAATAGCAACACCATTAGATGCCTTTGCCTTGGAAAACTACAAACACAGCTGAACTCTATTAGCATTTTAGAAAACCACAACCTTTTATGTGAAAAAACATTCATGGTACAAAGACTGTAAGTACAGAAGTCAGCAATGTAGAGCCTCCACAGCTGGAAAAAGAAAAATAGCAACCAGGATGCAACGGGACTTCTGTTGTGCTTCTGCATGAGCTGCAATGTCAGCCAGCATGATGTGAAGGAGGTTTGTGGTCACAAATACCTACAGTATGTGAGGTATTATCTAATAGTAAAACAACAGTGTGATTTTTTTTTTCATTACAAACAAAAATCAAGGTTTTGGCAAATAAATACTTACTGGAACTGGGTAATAATATCTGCTGGTTAAAGATATAAAACTTAACATTTTCTTTTTAGTAAACCTGATACACATACCTGCAAATTCAATACTATTCTGCAATTTCAGATCACCTTTCACTAGGTGAATTTGCAATTCAGCAGGGAACATTAAATGCCAATCTTCACTTTGCAAAATATTCACAGTACAGAACGGTGAATATGCATTGCTAAATTCAAACACACCAGAAAATGTTTCATCACATGGGAGCAAAATTCAAGATAGAAAAGAGGGATATCTTTTTTTTTTTGCACAAAATATTTAGACAAAGGACACTCTTGCCATAACCACAATAATAAAAATCATAAAGAATTAAACAATAACTCCAAGCAAAAGTGAATTTCAGCATAGATGGTGTGCATACAATATATTAGCTGTTTATCCAGTATCCCCTTCTCCAAGATTTGTTACAGCATTACTGAGATAATCATATAATTAAAGGAAAATATCACCTTTTGAAAATAAAAAATAATAATACATGCAGCCATTTTGCAAAAAATTGTATTTATATTTTTTTGCATTTGAGCCTGCACAGTACTGCAACAGTTATCAGCGGATTGTGGGTACAATGCTCTGGCTCCTGCAGACCCTTCCTCCAGCTCAGTGCAGACCTTCAGTCACCGGGCTGACTAGTATTATCGTACTTGTGCACCATTCAGAACTACAGTCCTTTGCTGATGACCCAGGTGTACAGATGGAGCCACACACAGGAGCGCCAAATTCTAATTTAACAGGAGCTAGCAGAGAGAGACACCCTGGGTTCTGTAAATGGGGGAGCAGTTTGGGGGTGGGGGGGGCTGTGGATTCCCCCCCCTCGCTCTCTTCTTCCTGGGCCTTGCAGAATGCACACCTCTCTGTGACGGGGAGAGAGAGGTTGCGGCCTACCACGTGGTGTTCAAGTGATTCCAGCCAGGCCTCAGAAGGCCAAACTCTGCTTGCTGTTCATCAGACATCTACACTCCGCACCCGTGGGTCATCACTGGCGGTTCCATTGACGGACATCTATTCCTGGGTCGCTGTCTGCAGGGCATCTAATTCGGCTCAGTCGTTGGTGAGAGGGCAATTGCCCAACTTCTGCAATCTTTCCCCAGTCACTGTATTTGAACACTGTGTACAGACACCTTTACCCTGCACCTCGGACATTGCTGTTGCTACTATTTAAAGGGCCCTATATTATCCTTATTCTGTCTGATCTCTCATTAGGATTCAAAGGTTGAATAGGCCGGCCTGGGGTTCCCCTTTAGAGTGCAACCAACTGCATTAAATTCACATAAGATATGTGGCGCTACTCTATCATCCAGTACCAAATCAACACTTCTGTACCAATCAGTGATATCCTATAACAAATAAAAGGGATAGGCAATGTGCCTAACGGTAACTCCAAAAAAATATTGAAAAATCTAAGCTGATATATGCACCTTTGATAAAGTCACGTGGTGTGACGCAATGCGTCAGGGTAGGAGGAGCCAGGTGCCGACGCTTCTCGGGGACGGCTGAACCCGGAAGCTCAACACAATATTCACTGCTCGCTGTTTACTTGAATGTAAGGTATTACATTTTTTCTTAATAAAACTTAATTTAAATTACTACACTATGGGACCTCTCCATTTTTCCTAACTACCATTGCTGGGATTGCTGTGAGTGGCGGGAGGAGAGACGGAGAGCCAGATCCACAGACACCGTTCCAGGAAATCCATCCTCTCTACCCTAAGACTGTCAATCTGCCCTACTTGGCCCATTGGGGGCTGCTACTGGAGGTGAGAGGCTCGGGGAAACACTTGGTGTGTGCACCAGAATTTAAATAGAAGAACAGCACCAGTCACCATATATCTGCACTTTATTTAAAGACTGCTTGTGTGGACACTACTTATCACAGTTGCACGCTATATATACCGTAATTTTTGTGGACTGGATTGCACTATTGTCACTTTGGGACGACACCTTTGTACTCCGGATGTTGGGTGTCTTGTCTACATTTTTTATTGCAGTAATGCGTTTATGATGTAATGATTGCACAATCATCACTGTTTGTTTTTGTTTGATTAAGCTATTGTGGATCTATATTGATGCGGGGTCCTTTCTCGCATCCTTGATTGCGGCTTTTATTTTTATATATATACTCATGCACAGTGGGTCAGTTTATTATTTAGAACATTGTGATTATTTGCTACACCTCAGAAGAGATATTTATTTACAATTTTTTACATTTTTTCATATATAAACATCTATTTTCTGTATTTTTTCAATATTTCAGCACCAGGAATTGTTCTTTGCACCTCAGGTATTTTGGTGGCTATAATTCCAGCCACATCAAGTTTCGTATGATTAATTTATACATAGTGTCACCCTTCTTTTTATGTGTGGTGGTTAATACATCAGGAATCACACCTTGCACGAGGCACTTTATTAGTCTATGTTTACTCACAAATTTATTTATTGTCACTGGCGTTATTTGTTGGATTTTAGCATGGTGCATATATCAGCTTAGATTTTTCAATATTTTTTTGGAGTTACCGTTAGGCACATTGCCTATCCCTTTTATTTGTTATAGGATATCACTGATTGGTACAGAAGTGTTGATTTGGTACTGGATGATAGAGTAGCGCCACATATCTTATGTGAATTTATTGCCTACCTTTTGGGGGTGCTGAGTGGACCCATCTATGTTGGCAGCTCTTTACCTGGTATCATAGTGGTATGCTTAGGTTTGATGTTTACAGTTTAGGTTGTGGTCTTTGCGCATTAGTCCTTATACAACTGCATTAAACATTTAACCCTTTATTGTCCTACAGGTCATGCTTCAGGTGGGTTGGAAGGTTCACAGGGCCATGGCGCTGCAGATGAGCAGGTAAATCTGTGCTACAGCCATGTTACAACCAAAAACATTAATGGATTTTATTGGGATTTTATGTGATAGACCAACACAAAGAGGCACATAATGATGAAGTGGTAGGAAAATGATAAATGGTTTTGAAATTTTTTTACAAATAAATATGTGAAAAAAGTGGCATGCATTTGTATTCAGCCCCTTCAATACTTTGCTTTGTGAGATGTTCAAAGCTTGGGATATTTTTTATAACCTAACCCTGCTTTAACTGCTTGCCGCCTGCCGGCCGTCATATAGGGGCCAGGCGGCGTGGCTCTTGTTCTGGGCGGGCGTCATATGACCTCCGTCCATTTAAACAGGGCATGCACGTGATCGTGTGCGCGCAGCCCTGTACCTTCGGTGGCGGCGTGTCACGGAGACACCACTCGCCACCGAGGGGGTGAACAGCCCGTTTAAAGAAGGTACCGCCCAACTTTGCACGGCGCATGCACGTGAGCACGTCGGTGGCGGCGTGTTCCTGGGAACACTGCTCGTCACCAACGCTGGTAAACAGCCATTGGCCGGCGGCTGTTTACCTTTAGCCAATCACTAAATGTAAACATAGAGCGGTAACGAGATGTTACCGGGTTCTCCTCCTCACACACCGATCATGTGTGAGAAGGAGATTGCGGTAACATCTTGTTACCGTTTACAGTGTACACCAACATACACTGATTGCACCCCCCAATAAAGAAGACCTGTCACCACCCATAAAATTACCTGTCACCACCCAACAAAGTACCTGTCACAGTTCATCCGAGTACCTATCACACACAGTCCATCTGAGTATCTGTCACAATTCATCCGAGTACCCGAGTACCTGTCACAGTCCATCCGAGTGCCCGAGTACCTGTCACAGTCCATCCGAGTACCTATCACGCTCCTTGTGAGTACCCGAGTACCTGTCACAGTCCATCTGAGTACCTGTCACAGTCCATCCGAGTACCCGAGTACCTGTCACAGTTCATCTAAGTACCCGAGTGCCTGTTACAGTTCATTTGAGTACCCGAGTGCCTATCACAGTTCATCTGAGTACCCGAGTACCTGTCACAGTCCATATGAGTACCTGAGTATCTGTCACAGTCCATATGAGTACCAGGGTACATGAGTACCTGTCACAGTCCATCTGAGTACCCGAGTACCTGTCACAGTTCATCTGAGTACCCAAGTACCTGTCACAGTCCATCTGAGTACCTGAGTACCTGTCACAGTTCATATGAGTACCGAGTACCTGAGTACCTGTCACCACCCTTCAGAGTACCCGATTACCAGTCACCAGCCCATCAGTGTCCCTGAGTACCTATCTGTAGCTCATCAGAGTAACCGCGTACCTGTCACCAGGCCATCAGAGTACCCGAGTACCCGTCTGCAGCTCATAAAGTTACCCAACTATCTATCTGCAGCCCATCAGAGTACCTATCTTCAGCCCATGCCTAATAGAATATACGTTGGGGTGTTTGCTTTCCAAAATGGGGTCATTTTGTGGGTAATTCCACTGTCCTGGTGCTCAAGGACTTTCAAAAGTGTCATAGGTAGGAATGAAATGAGATGTGTAATTTATGCTCCAAGAAAGCCTAAAGGTACTACTTCAATGTTAGGCCTCTGTATGTTACATAGTTACATAGTAGGTGAGATTGGAAAAAGACACAAGTCCAACCTATGTGTGATTATGTGTCAGTATTACATTGTATATCCTTGTATGTTGCGGTCATTCAGGTGCTTATCTAATAGTTTCTTGAAGCTATCGATGCTCCCCGCTGAGACCACAGCCTGTGGAAGGGAATTCCACATCCTTGCCGCTCTTACAGTAAAGAACCCTCTACGTAGTTTAAGGTTAAACCTCTTTTCTTCTAATTTTAATGAGTGGCTTTGAGTCTTGTTAAACTCTCTTCTGCAAAAAAGTTTTATTTCTATTGTGGGGTCACCAGTACGGTATTTGTAAATTGAAATTATATCCCCTCTCAAGTGTCTCTTCTCCAGAGAGAATGAGTTCAGTGCTCGCAACCTTTCCTCATAACTAAGATCCTCCAGACCCTTTATTAGCTTTGTTGACCTTCTTTGTACTCGCTCCATTTCCAGTACATCCTTCCTGAGGACAGGAGCCCAGAACTGCACAGCAGGCTCTAGGTGCAGCCGGACCAGAGTCTTGTAGAGTGGGAGAATTATCGTTTTATCTCTGGAGTTGATCACCTTTTTAATGCATGCCAAAATTCTGTTTGCTTTGTTAGCAGCAGCTTGGCATTGCATGCCATTGCTGAGCCTATCATCTAGTAGGACCCCCAGGTCCTTTTCCATCCTAGATTCCCCCAGAGGATCTCCCCCCAGTGTATAGATTGCATTCATATTTTTGCCACCCAAATGCATTATTTTACATTTTTCTACATTGAACCTCATTTGCCATGTAGTTGCCCACCCCATTAATTTGTTCAGATCTTTTTGCAAGGTTTCCACATCCTGCGGAGAAGTTATTGCCCTGCTAAGCTTAGTATCGTCTGCAAATACAGAGATTGAACTGTTTATCCCATCCTCCAGGTCGTTTATCAACAAATTAAATATGATTGGTCCCAGCACAGAACCCTGGGGAACCCCACTACCCACCCCTGATCATCCTCAGCATTCAGACTTTTTAAAGAATGCAACCCTCTGAACTCGCCCTTGTAGCCAGTTTTCAATCCATGTACTCACCCTATGGTCCATGCCAACGGACCTTATTTTGTACAGTAAACGTTTATGGGGAACTGTGTCAAATGCTTTTGCAAAATCCAGATACACCACGTCTACAGGCCTTCCTTTATCTAGATGGCAACTCACCTCCTCATAGAAGGTTAGTAGATTGGTTTGGCAAGAACGATTCTTCATGAATCCATGCTGATTACTGCTAACGATACCGTTCTCATTACTAAAATTCTGTATATTGTCCCTTATCATCCCCTCTACTATTGATGTTAGGCTAGCTGGACTGTAATTCCCAGGGATGTATTTTGTGGCCTTTTTAAATATTGGTGCTACATTGGCTTTTCTCCAGTCAGCTGGTACCATTCCAGTCAGTAGAGTGTCTGTAAAAATTAGGAACAACGGTCTGGCAATCACCTGACTGAGTTCCCTAAGTACCCTCAGATGCAAGCCATGAAGCCGTGATTTATTAATGTTAAGTTTCTCACTTCTAATTTTAATTCTGTCCTCTGTTAACCATGGAGGTGCTTCCTGTGTTATGTCATGAGGATAAACACTGCAGTTTTGGTTACAGAAGCCCCCCGATTCACTCGTGAAGACTGAGGAGAAGAATAAATTCAATACCTTCGTCATCTCCCCATCCTTTGTAACCAGATGTCCTTCCTCATTCTTTATGGGGCCAATATGGTCTGTCCTCCCTTTTTTACTGTTTACATACTTAAAGAATTTCTTGGGATTTTTTTTGCTCTCCTCCGCTATGCGTCTTTCATGTTCTATCTTAGCCATCCTAATTGCACCCTTACATTTCTTGTTGCATTCTTTATAAAGTCTGAATGCTGAGGATGATCCCTAACCTTATATTTTTTGAAGGCCTTCTCCTTTGCTTTTATATGCATTTTTACATTGGAGTTAAGCCATCCAGGACTTTTGTTTGCTCTTTTAAATTTATTACCCAATGGGATGCATTGGCTAATGCCCTTATTTAATAAGCTCTTAAAGCAAACCCATCTCTCCTCCGTGTTCTTTGTTCCTAATATTTTATCCCAATTTATGCCTTTTAGCAAGGTTTGTAGTTTAGGGAAGTTGAAATTTTGAAATTCAGTGTCTTTGTATTCCCTTTATGTTTCCTATTTGTGTGATTTATACTGAAACTAATTGACCTGTGATCGCTGTTACCTAAATTGCCCCGTATTTCCACATCCGTGATCAGGTCTGTATTTTTGGTAATCAGTAGATCCAGTAATGCTTTATTTCTAGTTGGTGTGTCTACCATCTGACCCATGAAATTGTCCTGCAAGACATTAAGGAACTGGCGAGCCTTAAACGAATGCGCAGTTCCCTCTGCCCAGTTTATGTCTGGATAATTAAAATCCCCCATTATGATAGCACCTACCATCCTTGCTGCTAATCCAAATTTATGTGGCCAGGCTGTGTAAAAGTCTCACACATGTGGTATTGCCATTCTCGCGAAGAGTAGCAGAATGTATTTTGGGGTGTCATTTTTGCTATACACATGCTTTGTGTTAGAAATATCTTATAAATTGACAACTTTGTGTAAAAAAATGCGTTTTCATTTTTTTTACATATTTTCTGGAAAAAAATGAACCGTTCAAAAGACTCATTATGCCTCATAGATTATACGTTGAGGTGTTTGCTTTCTAAAATGGGGTCATTTTGTTGGCAATTCCATTGTCCCGGTGCTCCAGGGCCTTCAAAAGTCTCATAGGAGGTTGAGAAATGAGATGTGTCATTTATGCTCGTAGAATGCCTGAAGGTGCTACTTCAATGTTGGGCCTTTGTACAGTATGTGGCCAGGCTGTGTAAACGTCTCACACATGTGGTATCGCCATACTCGGAAAGAGTAGCAGAATGTATTCTGGGGTGTAATTTGTTGTATGCATATGCTTTGTGAGAGAAATAACCTGATAGTGACAATTTTGTAAAAAGAATCTTTATTTTTTCAAAGAATTGTGGGAAAAAATTACAACTTAAAAAAACTCACCATGCTACTTACTTATTACCTTGGAATGTCTACTTTCTAAAAAGGGGTCATTTGGGGGGTATTTGTACTTTCCTGACTTGTTAGTGTCTCAAGAAATGAGATACACCTGATGTACTGAAGGCCTGATCAGATGTGATCAATTTTCAGTGATTGGCACCATAGCTTGTAGACTATAACTTTCAAAACGACTAAATAATATACACTAATTTGGGTTATTTTTATCAAAGCTATGTAGCAGTATAAATTTTGGTCAATATCCTGACCGGACGTCATATGACATTGCCAGGATATCAAGCCGCTGAGCGCCCCCGGGGGCGCACATCATGGCAATCATTGTTGCGGTGTGTCAATCTGCCACACCGCAACATCAATCTAGGTACAGAGTCTCTAAGGCCCCTTTCACACTGGGGCGGTTTGCAGGCGTTATTGCGCTAAAAATACCGCCTGCAAACCACCCCTAAACAGCCTCCGCTGTTTGTTCAGTGTGAAAGCCCCATGCCTTTCACACTGAAGCGGTGCGCTGGCAGGAGAAGAAAAAAATCTCCTGCGAGCCGCATCTTTGGAGTGTTGAAGGAGCGGTGTATTCACCGCTCCTAAACCGCTCCTGCCCAGTGAAATCAATGGGACAGCGCGGCTATACCGCGGTAATACCGCGGCTATAGCCACGCTATATGAGGGGTTTTAACCCTTTTTTGGCCACCAGCGGGGGGTTAAAACCGCACCGCTAGCGGCCGAATACCGCGATAAAACAGCGCTAAAACGCAGCCGACGCCCCCTACCTCCCCAGTGTGAAAGGGGCCTAACAGAGACTCTTTTCCACGTGATCAGCCGTGTCCAATCACGGCTGATCACAGTGTAAACAGGAAGAGCCCTTGATCGGCTTTTCCTCACTTACGTCTGTCAGATGCGAGTAGAGGAGAGCCGATCGGCTGCTCCTCTGACAGGGGAGGTCTGTGCTGATTGATTATCAGCACAGCTCCCCCCCCCCCCCCCGAGGATGCCCACACTGGACCTCCAGGGACACCACTAGGACCACCAGAGATCTCACCACCAGGTATGCCACCCTAGACCACCAGGGATGCCAATCAGTGTCCACAATGGATGCCAATCAGTGCCCACATTGGGCATCACTGATTGGCAGGCATTATTGTTTGGCCCTGATTGGCATCCATCCGTATCATCAATTAGTGTACATCAGTGCCACCTATCAGTGCCCATCCACGCCCATCCGTGCCACCTATTAGTGCCCATCCGTGCCACCTTTCTGTGCCCATCTGTGCCGCCTATTAGTGCCCATCAGTGCCACCTATGTGTACCCATCAGTGCTGCATATTAGTGCCACCTATCAGAGCCCATCAGTGCCGCCTTTCAGTTCCCCGATCAGTGCCCATCATCAGTGCCACCTCATTGGTGCCACCTCATCGGTGCCCATCAGTGCCGCCTTATCAGTGCCCGTCAGTGCAGCCCCATCAGTGCTCATCAGTGAAGGAGAAAACGTACTTATTTACAAAGTTTTCTAACAGAAACAAAAAAACATTTTTTTTTCCAAAATTTTCTGTCTTTTTTTATTTGTTTGGAAGAAAATAAAAATCCCAGAGGTGATCAAATACCACCAAAAGAAAGTTCTATTTGTGGGAACAAAATGATAAAAATTTTGTTTGGGTACAGTGTAGCATGACTGCGCAATTGTTATTCAAAGTGCGACAGCGCTGAAACCTGAAAATTGGTCTTGGCAGGAAGGTGTATAAGTGCCCGGTATTGAAGTGGTTAAATACAACCAAAAGAAAGCTCTATAAGTGTGAAAAAAAAAGATGCAGATTTCATAGGGGTACAGTGTTGCATGACTGAGTAATTGTCATTCAAATTGTGAGAGCGCTGAAAGCTGAAAATTGGTCTGGTCACGAAGGGGGTGTAAGTGCCCTGTATTGAGGTGGTTAAACTTCTCCACAACTTTATCCCTGACCTGTCTGGTGTGTTCCTTGGCCTTCAGGATGCTGTTTCTTCACTAAGGTTCTCTAACAAACCTCTGAGGGCTTCACAGAACAGCTGTATTTATACTGAGAGTAAATTACACACAGGTGGACTCTATTTACTAATTAGGTGACTTCTGAAAGCAATTGGTTCCATTAGATTTTAGTTAGGGGTATCAGAGTAAAGGGAGCTGAACACAAATGCACACCACACTTTTCAGATATTTATTTATAAAAACATTTGAAAACCATTTATCATTTTTCTTCAATGTTGTGTTGGTCTATCACATAAAATCCCAATAAAATACATTTACATTTTTGGTTGTGACATGACAAAATGTGGAAAATTTCAAGGAGTATGGATACTTTTTCAATGCACTGTATATGGGCAGTAACAGAGGAGAAAAGAACTGCCCTATCACACCCACAGCTGTGACAACATTCCCTATGAACTATGGGACATATAGTATTTAGACATGAGAACTTTGGGACAAATAAATTGCAACCCGAGATCTGGCAGGAAATGATGTTAGGTACCTCCACCATCCTACATCCAGATTTGGCTACAGACTGGGGAAAATAGTGACATCACAGAACTTTATGGAACAATTTACCTGTAAATGCTGTAAGTAACGTGTTTAATTCATTGGTGATTGGACTTTACATTTATAAAAGTATACTGTGAAATCGCATGTTTTTTTTAGTATGGTAATGTGCATGTGGTGGTTGATTTGTATATATATAAATGTGCAGAGTAGTATTGAAATTTCGTTGTGAATTTGTGTTTACAATGACAATAAGGCCCCTTTCACATGGGTGGCTGTTCTGCCGCTCTTAAAAGCATTGTGTGAGTTTAGCTGCGGTAGATAACTTGATCTATCCACAGCTAAAAGCTGCATTCTATCCACCTGTGTGAAAGGGGCCTAAATGTTATCTTATCTTAAAAACTTTTCCTAGAGTTAGGCTTTAAATATAGGCAGTTAAACCAACTGGTACATTTCTTCACCACAATTTTATTACATTATACTAAAGTTTTAAAATAACAAATGTGATCATTTAAAAGCTGGATACAAATGTTGTACAATACAAATACTTTTTGGCAGTTAAAGTGGTACTAAACCATCCTACCCTTAGCCCTGGTTCACATTAATGTTACTTTGAAATTGTGCTACTTCCCTTAATTAACATAACCAAGGAACAGCCAACATAGACTATAAAAATTACGTTAATTAAACAACTAGCCCCCTGGGTGACTCAGAAGTCTCATTCCAGGTCAGACTTTCTGGCATCGAGCTCACAAAGTACAATACACATTATTACAAGTATAAACACATCCCCACAGTAGTATGCTAGCAGACAATAGGTGTATTAGTACAATTACCAATGGGTGAAAGACCCTTAGAAGGCACACTAGACCTACTTACAATAAACACATAGCAGGCAACCCCAGACAGGTGGCTTGAGTTGATGACATCACCATCTGCTTTGAGTCTCACAGTGTGAAGCAGTCACTATTGGCAATGAGAGAGCTAGGCCCTATACGGGGACCCTGGGCCTAGAGTCCCAGAGTCCTTACGTCTTGGGGAGACATGGACTTGAATCCAAAGTAACAGTTCTCCAAGGGTCCTCCAGGCATACACCTTACAAAGAGTGTGTTATTTTAAATGCCAGGGCCCATAGTCAGTGGGTAAGAGGCTTGCTCCCAGTCCTCTCCAAAAGCCCCTGTCCTGGCTAGGTCTGTCACAGTGGTTGCACAGAAGTCAGTCAGGAGATCGACTTCTGTACAACCTCCCTGCCCATACATGGATCGAAATTCAGCCAGCACCTGGTGAACCAGACGAATTTTCGATGTGTATGTGGCCCGCTTTAGTCTGTCTGCAGTTTGCCATGGTGCTGCACATGTGATCAGTTATGACACCAGCTGTTTTATGGATTGACATTTTTGTTGAGAGCAAGAACAAATGTGACACTTATCCTTCATAGCATGCCTTGAATGTAACTTTTTAAAACAGTTAAAGCGGCATTAAACCCAAAATAAAAAATGTAACATATTGCAGCTGACCAATCAGATGTAGTGGCTATATTAGTTTTCTTTTTTTAGGCTTATTTCCCTCTGTTTTCACCTGGAGATTTGGCCAGTAACACCTTGGAGTAGAGGATAGGGAACGGAACCACTTGGAGTAGATATAGGGAAGGGAGGCACTGCTGCGCATCGCAGACCCAGAACCAGACAATTCAGGAGGACACTTCCCCCCAAACCCCCATCAGCCCAGTAGCCCAAAAAGGTTTTATTATATACATACTCCATACACTGTTTTATATTTAGCAACAGCATACCTCATTTAAAGTCCTAATACTCTTCTTTTATGTTTTTATTCATGTACTGTGACATACTGAAGCAGAGCATTATCCCCTCCTTTCGGAAACTGAGCTGCAGGCAGTATTCCAACATGATAATGACCCCAAACTCTGCTAAACTCGATGCCCGAGAGGGTTAAGGCAGTACTGGCAAATAATGGTGGCCACACAAAATATTGACACTTTGGGCCCAATTTGGACATTTTCACTTAGGGGTGTACTCACTTTTGTTGCTAGCGGTTTAGACATTAATGGCTGTGTTGAGTTATTTTGAGGGCACAGCAAATTTACACTGTTATACAAGCTGTACACTCACTAAATTTAGTAGTACTTCAGTGTTCTCCCATGAAAAGATATAATAAAATATGTACAAAAATGTGAGGGGTATACTTACTTTTGTAAGATTATATATATATATATATATACACACACACACACATACACACACACACACATACACAATATCATGTTCAGGGCCGTCTTTAATATGGTTTGGACCCTGGGCAAACATTTTTTTTGCCCCCCCCAATGCAATAAATACAAAGAATTATCTCATAAAAACTTTAATAATGTATTGTAAACATAAAGAACTGGCCCACAAACAAGTCCTTAGCTAGATCTGTAACAGTGCATACTCGCCAACTGTACATCAAACGCAGCCACTGTACCCATAAATTGCCACCACTGTGCCAAACGCAGCCACTGTGCCATCAAACGCAACTACTGTCCTGTGTCCAGTGTCTCGGTGGTGCAGCGTGTCACAGCGGCGGTGTCCTCCACGCTCCTCGATGTCTTCTCCTGTTCTCTCTTCCCTGATAGGTGTCCAATCACAGTGCCTGTCGTTTCAGCCAATCAGGTGACAGGTAACAGACCCGAGCACCTGATTGGCGGAGAGGCAGTTCAGTGTTAGGAAAGCGAATATTCATTTGCTTTCCTAACACACAGCTGAGTGAACTGCGAGCGCCCAGCATGGCGCTCGCTGTTCACCTTCTTTGATGCCTATTAGAGCCTACTGCTCTAATCAGGTGCTTAAAAAAAAACGCTGCTGTAATTCAGGCTCCCGGCACCCGAAAAGGGGCCAGAAACCTGAATAGGGGACGCACCTTTGGGATGAATTAGAACGGAGACTGCGAGCCAGGCCTTCTTATCCAACATCAGTGCCTGACTTCACAAATGCGCTTCTGGAAGAATGGTCAAACATTCCCATAGACACACACTCCTAAACCTTGTGGACAGCCTTCCCAGAAAAGCTGAAGCTGTTATAGGTGCAAAGGGTGGGCCAACTCAATATTGTGCCCTACGGACTAATGCCCCGTACACACGGTCGGATTTTCCAATGGAAAATGTCCGATCGGAGCGTGTTGTTGGAAATTCCGACCGTGTGTGGGCTCCATCGGACATTTTCCATCGGATTTTCCGACACACAAAGTTGGAGAGTAGGATATAAAATTTTCCGACAACAAAATCCGTTGTCGGAAATTCCGATCGTGTGTACACAAATCCGACGGACAAAGTGCCACGCATGCTCAGAATAAATAAAGAGATGAAAGCTATTGGCCACTGCCCCGTTTATAGTCCCGACGTACGTGTTTTACGTCACCGCGTTTAGAACGATCGGATTTTCCGACAACTTTGTGCGACCGTGTGTAGACAAAACAAGTTTGAGCCAACATCCGTCGGAAAAAATCCTAGGATTTTGTTGTCGGAATGTCCGAACAAAGTCCGACCGTGTGTACGCCCTATAAGACTGGGGTGCCATTAAAGTTCATGTGCGTGTAAAGATAGGTGTCCCAATACTTTTGGTAATAGTGTGTATATTTTTATAACATAGAATTGCAGCAGCATTGCATATGATTATCATTAAGGTTTTAGCTGTAAACTGCGACAGGTCAGTTTTTACAGCTGACCCAAAACATGCTGAAATGAGGTAAAATTGTGTTTTTCGATAAACAAAACATAATTTTAGTCCAGGCTTTGTTATATGTGCAGCTTGGCTCATCTGCAAACCAGGGAAGAAGTAAAGTAACACACAGACCTGTCATTAGCAGCACATATAATGCGTTTAGAAGAAGCCTTTTTTTTTTTTTTAATGCCCCGTGATGGAAAAGTTATTGAATTTCGACTCTTAACCAAACAGGTCCTGTTTTATCTCCAGGGTGGAAGGCAGATATACTTGTGTGTGGGGGAAATTTTAAATAATGAAGGAGTTAATGTATTTTCACCCAGTATACATGCCTCCAGATGGTCTTCATCACAACAGATGTCAATCGACATCTGAAAATACGGTATATCATTCCTGCAATGGGTCCAAAGCTGGGCAAAAAAAACAGACATCTTTTTAATTCCATCTATTTCTAACACGTTCCAACAGCATTACAGTTACATAATGTTATGTACAAAGATATGAAAATTCCTTTTATAAATCGCATGTTTTATGCACAGTAATTTGTGTGAACAACCCCTCAATAAGTTATCAAAAAACAATGCATCCTTGTCATTTATAACTGACCTAGGGAGCATGCAGATTTGGTGGCTTTCATGGACACCTTTTATATACCTCTATATGCCAAGGGCCCTGTTCAGGGGCCATTATCAAACAACTGAAATAAAGGGAAAAACCTGAGAGATTTTATTAGCAACACCGCTTGATTTACAGACATATCAGGGACACAGAGACATATATCTGTCGTTTCTCAATATACTGTACACAAAGCAGGTTATTTTGCATTTAAACTATAAGCTTAGATGTAAATGAGATATTGGGACCAATAGAGTGGAAACACTCTGCCAAGGCAGAGGGAGGCTTTTCCTACACCAGCAGGTAACTTGTGAGAAGGCAGGCAGATTGCCAATATGTGTAGGATGGAAATGTCACTGTCACTGCTATCTCACTTGTCTCAATGACAAGATTTGAGTAGTCAGCCAATCCGAGTCACCTAGAAAATAGGGAGGGCTGGGGCTTTACCTGAATTTATAGATATCCTGGTGGGGCTTGTTGAGGACACCTTGTCTGTCCGTGCCACCGACCACTCTGTTGTCAAAGGATTAGGCATTGTACAATCTTCTTTGCTCTGTTTGAGACATCAAAATGTATAGAAAGTGGAGCTAAAAAGACCTAACCTGCTCAGCTAATAGTTTTCACAGGGTGCCACATTGCTAGATACAAAGTGACCAAGTGGCTTTGCCTAATGCACTACAGAAAAAACTGGGTGAAAACCAGTAGGCTTGAGCAGATAAAGCATAAACCTCGTCTCTTGCAACTTCATTTTCAACTTAGGTGTTTTTACCTTCAAACCCAACAGCATGTGTTCACCAATTATATATACTCTGACAGAGCGTTGCCCTGCCAGGGTTTAGAAAGAGGTTATGAACCAGGATTCTCGACCATGCAGGTTGTGGGGCTCCAGGGAGTTTATGTCATGGAGAGGAAACTGGCTTGTCAGTTTCCTAAGCTTTTTGCAAAGTCCTTTTTGGGACCTGGAGCCTGGAGTGATCCGGGTGGGATAAAATCTCCAGCCCTGGGTCCAGGTTTTTAGAATCACCAGCACACTAATTTGTCAGGTGTGTGCTGGGCAATTAGTAGTGACCTGACCATGGTTCTGGGCTCCACCCTGGCAGACAGGGGGTCTTGCCTAGGAGTCAGGAAAGCGCCACCTGGGAGAGAGTTGGGAGCCAGACCAGCAAAGGGGCTGCCAAGTGTATGGTCCAAACGTTGGTGGGTGAGCAGTCTGTGTAAGACAGACAAGAGCCTGGAGTGTAAGGCCAGAGCAGCAGTGCAGCAAGTGAAAGGCAGAAGCGCTGAATGATTGTTTTTTTGGATGGAAGGCCAATGCTAAATACTCCTGCGTGGGAAAGTCCTGTTACAGTGTTTTGTTCGGAACGTTATTTTAATAAAATTGGGCAAGAAAAGACCGAGACCCCTTTCACACTGAGGCGCTTTATAGGCGCAACAGCGCCTGCATAGTGCCTGTAAAGAGCCTCTCCTGTCTCTCCAGTGTGAAAAACCGAGGGTTTTCACGCTGGAGCGGTGAGCTGGCAGGACGCTAAAAAAGTGCTGCAAGCAGCATCTTTGGAGCGGTAAAGGAGCGGTGTATACACCGCTCTTTCACCGCTACAGCCCATTGAAGCGAATTGGCACCGCTGCCGAACCGCCAGCAAAGCGCCAATGCAGTGGCGCTTTGCGGGTCGTTTTAACCCTTTCTCGGTCACTAGCAGGGGTTAAAACCGCCCCGCTAGCGGCCGAAAACCCCCGCAAAAATGGCGGTAAAGCGCTGCTAAAAATAGAGGCGCTTTACCGCCGATGCCCCAGTGTGAAAGGGGCCTAAAAAAGAAGAAGGTAAGTGGCTGATTTCCTAAAGCTCTAGCGTTGATGTATGTTCTCACAACATATCGTTGATGTATTTTCTTTACGCATATGTAAATGAATACTGACATACACATCTATATGTTAATGCCGCATGTATACTGAGTGCAGTACTGGGAGGAAACGTAAGGCCGCAGAGAAAATTGCTAGTTTTTAAAACAAAACCATGTCCTAAGGGCAGGCAACAAATACCTGCAGACATACCAGCCTGTCTTCCCAATATCATGCTTGCTGGACTGTCTGAAAGGAGGTTTTCATCCTATATGCTTTACAAATAGCAAAGAGCCCCATTTTAATTCCAAATAATCACAGATTGAAGAACAGTTCAGCATTGTATCGACAGCTCCAAAAAAAGTCCATCTAGTAAATGAATGTGTGCCTTTGTTGTTTCTATTGTTTAATCTCGCTAAGTGAGCTGGTCCGACTTGTGGGTTTATTATTAAAGGAATATCCTCCTGATAAATATCAGGGCTCGCTCCCTTAAAAGCTCCTAATGAATTAATGAATGTTGGGCTGCTGATAACACAATCCTCAGCATCCTCGTAGCCTCCTGTGGGAGTTTTCCTCCCGCTGATCAGAAAAAGAGAAAATCCTGGCCCAAGAAGCTGGACAGAGAGGCTCTTGTCTGATCAATTATGCTGACCATAATTTAACATACGCATGCCTGCGCCACGGGGCTATTGCTACATCTGCAGAATATATTAAAGGCTTGCTGCGTGGCGGCAATCTGACATTGGAAGCAAAGACATTAACCCTCCCAGTCTTACAGTTTAGCCTCAATCCCAAACCACTAAGTTTAAGGTGTGTTGAGAGATAGGCAAAGAATTATGCCGCGTACACACGAGCGGACTTTCTATCCTACTTGGTCCGGCACACTTTCCGACGGACTTTGTCCGCCAGGTGCGCCGGACTTTAAAACGAACGGACTTGCCCACACACGCCGGGACTTTCCGGCGGGCTAAGTCCGCCCGTCTTTCCGACGGACTTTCGCCGGAGTTCCGGCGGACTTTCAGAATGAACGGACTTGCCCACACACGGACAAGTCCGTTCATTGTGAACGTGACTCAGGTGCGACGGGACTAGAAAAGGATGTCAATCTTGCCGCTTTTATCGGCGAGATTGACACCTTGCGAGCCCCGTCGCGGGGCATACCAGGCCCTTAGGTCTGGTATGGATTATAAAGGGGAACCCCTACGCCGAAAAAACGGCGTGGGGCCCCCCCTAAAATCCATACCAGACCCCGATCCGAGCACGCAGCCTGGCCGGTCAGGAAAGGGGGTGGGGACGAGCGAGCGCCCCCCCCCCTCCTGAACCATACCAGGCCGCATGCCCTCAACATGGGGGGGTGGGTGCTTTGGGGGAGGGGGGCGCCCTGCGCCCCCCCCCCCCAAAGCACCTTGTCCCCATGTTGATGAGGACAAGGGCCTCTTCCCGACAACCCTGGCCGTTGGTTGTCGGGGTCTGCGGGCGGGGGCTTATCGGAATCTGGGAGCCCCCTTTAATAAGGGGGCCCCCAGATCCCGGCCCCCCACCCTATGTAAATGAGTATGGGGTACATGGTACCCCTACCCATTTACCTAGGTAAAAAGTGTCAGTAATAAAACACAACACAGGTTTTTAAAATAATTTATTAAACAGCTCCGGGGGGGGTCTTCTTCCGTCTTCGGGGGTCCCTCCGGTTCATCTTCTCCCGGCGTCCGGTTGGTTCTTCTCCGCTCTCCGGCCTCTTCTCCCGGTGTCGCAGGTCTTCGGCCGGCCCCTCCGCTGTCTTCATGTAGCTCTATTGCGAGCGGAGGTCCGGACTTCTGGGCTTCTTGGCTTCTTGGCTTCTTGGCTTCTCTTCTCTTCTCTTCCCCCAGATGTTGACACGACGCTCTCTCCGGCTGGACTGGTCTCTGAGGGCTGCGTTGTGACTTATATAGGCGGAGACCCCGCCCCCATATGATGTCACAGTCCTTGGGCATGCTGGGACTGTGACGTTTTAGGGGGCGTGGTCGACCACGCCCCCTAAAACGTCACAGTCCCAGCATGCCCAAGGACTGTGACATCATATGGGGGCGGGGTCTCCGCCTATATAAGTCACAACGCAGCCCTCAGAGACCAGTCCAGCCGGAGAGAGCGTCGTGTCAACATCTGGGGGAAGAGAAGAGAAGAGAAGCCAAGAAGCCAAGAAGCCAAGAAGCCCAGAAGTCCGGACCTCCGCTCGCAATAGAGCTACATGAAGACAGCGGAGGGGCCGGCCGAAGACCTGCGACACCGGGAGAAGAGGCCGGAGAGCGGAGAAGAACCAACCGGACGCCGGGAGAAGATGAACCGGAGGGACCCCCGAAGACGGAAGAAGACCCCCCCCGGAGCTGTTTAATAAATTATTTTAAAAACCTGTGTTGTGTTTTATTACTGACACTTTTTACCTAGGTAAATGGGTAGGGGTACCATGTACCCCATACTCATTTACATAGGGTGGGGGGCCGGGATCTGGGGGCCCCCTTATTAAAGGGGGCTCCCAGATTCCGATAAGCCCCCGCCCGCAGACCCCGACAACCAACGGCCAGGGTTGTCGGGAAGAGGCCCTTGTCCTCATCAACATGGGGACAAGGTGCTTTGGGGGGGGGGGGCGCAGGGCGCCCCCCTCCCCCAAAGCACCCACCCCCCCATGTTGAGGGCATGCGGCCTGGTACGGTTCAGGAGGGGGGGGGGCGCTCGCTCGTCCCCACCCCCTTTCCTGACCGGCCAGGCTGCGTGCTCGGATCGGGGTCTGGTATGGATTTTAGGGGGGGCCCCACGCCGTTTTTTCGGCGTAGGGGTTCCCCTTTATAATCCATACCAGACCTAAGGGCCTGGTATGCCCCGCGCTCGCCGCAATAGGAAGATTTGTTTTTCCTATTGCAGCGAGCGCGAGATGCAATACCATCCCCTCGTGTCTTATTTGGTCTGTCGGACCAGCCTACACACGAGCGGGCTTTCCGTCGGACCAGCACACACACGGGCGGACTTTCCGCCCGAAACTGAGTCCGACGGAAAGATTTGAAACTTTCTTTAAATCTAGGTCCGGCGGGCTTTTGGGAAGAAGTCCGCCGGAAAAGTCCGCCGCCGCCCACACACGGGCGGATTGTCCGGCACACTCTGGTCCGCCGGACCAAGTATGCCGGAAAGTCCGCCCGTGTGTACGCGGCATTAGTGGCAGAAGTGTGTAGATTACTCCTAATAAGAGGTTCATTTATAGAAAAGGGCACATAGGCCTCAGACTAATGCAGCTAAATCACTCTAAAGCTGGCCATACATGGGTAGAATTTTGAGCAAAAATTCTTAGGAAAAGAATCTTCTAAGAAAGTTTGTTCATTTATCTAATTATTACTGGGGTCAAGTCGATGTTTTTGACCATAGTGACGAGACAATTCAAAGGAGCAGGATGGAAAATTTTTCTTGAACAAATGAATTTCTAACAGTGTATGTGGTTTTTGTTTGGTAAAGTACATTCATTCCAAAATCAAATAGTAAAAAGCAAAGGAAATCTTTCTAACAGCATTTTAAATGTTCTGAGAGTTTTCGTACAAATTTTCATAAGACTTTTCCCAGAATTTGTATTCAAAATTGTATCCATCTATAGCCAGCTTTATTCTGCTAAAACAGTACCTTAAAGCAAACCTGTGTTGCATGGACTCTGCAGCTCTGCACAGGTTCACTTTAAGAAAGTTTGTTCCTGCCGAGGCCTGTTCACAGTTCCATGACATTGCACATTAAAATGTCTGTGGTGCCCCATGGGTGACTGCAATTCCATAGGCACTTTCCTGGCTCTGCAGCTACACGAGTTGTGTTGTCAAAAGGAAAATGAATACAAATGAGATTCGGATGCATTCAGTCATTTCAGCGGTTCCGCATTTCTGTCTTCACATTAGAGTGCAAAGCATTGCGTATGCATAATTTGTACACCCCCATCTGATGCCTTTGCACCTTAAGGGGAAGCGGTTGGGGGCAGAAAAAATGAGGCTCAATCATGTTTTTACACCCCCCCAACCAAAAGTGAAAACAAGGCCTTAAAAATGTGAAGCAAACATGTTGTATGTAATATATTACACACAAAAGCATTACATTAATTTTAAATAAGAATTTCAGGATAGTGATACAATTTGCACATTAGACCCCTGTAGATAGTTAAGCAAAACTGCCAATGTGATTTGGATTAAAATCGCACGGTGTGTACAAACCACAGTTTTAAAAATCCGTCTTTTTACAAAGAATTTTCTCTATTCTTGGGCTCCAGGAGGAGGGATCTCTGAAGTGGGGGCATCACTTCCTGATAAAGTTTGTCACCACATATTAATGCCCCGTACACACGGTCGGATTTTCCGACGGAAAATGTGTGATAGGACCTTGTTGTCGGAAATTCCGACCGTGTGTGGGCTCCATCACACATTTTCCATTGGATTTTCCGACACACAAAGTTTGAGAGCAGGCTATAAAATTTTCCGACAACAAAATCCGTTGTCGGAAATTCCGATCGTGTGTACACAAATCCGACGGACAAAGTGCCATGCATGCTCAGAATAAATAAAGAGATGAAAGCTATTGGCCACTGCCCCGTTTAGAGTCCCGACGTACGTGTTTTACGTCACCGCGTTCAGAATGATCGGATTTTCCGACAACTTTGTGTGACCGTGTGTATGCAAGACAAGTTTGAGCCAACATCCATCGGAAAAAATCCTAGGATTTTGTTGTCGGAATGTCCGAACAAAGTCCGACCGTGTTTACGGGGCATACGACTACAAATCCCATCATGCCCTGGGATTTAGAGTCTGAATGTGTGGCAGTGTGGGCGGGACTATGGGCATGTGTGGGATGAATCAGACTCCTGGCTTGTCCATCTAATTATGCTGTACAATGGGCGGACCTGATAGACTCAGACTCCTCCTTGATCCGCCCACTGTACAGCAGGAGTCTGATTCATCCCATACATACCCACAGTGCCACCTAGTCAGAATGTAGTTCTCAGTAAAGCATGGTGCAGTGGGTGGACCAGATAGTCTCAGACTCCCGGTTTGATTCACCACCTCACCAGTCTCTTTACTGAGAACTACAGGGGGGAATGTGGAAGACTGGTGGCCAGGGGGATAGAGGGCACAGAGGCCACTGGTCTCATGGACAGGATATGAGGGGAATAGAGGGATCCTTACATGAAACATAACATTTCTGCCCGGAGTTCAGCTTTAAAACTTTCCTAGTATACCTATCTAAAATCTATTTTGATGTGATTTTCCCACAGTGCACAATAGAAATTGCATGGATACTAAAAGGTACTATGAACCAATCAGTCTTGATTCCACTGCATAGTGCTATCAGTCTAACATATTCAGGTCCCTGGGAGCTGGAGTGGGATGAGCTTAGATGGCTTCCAGGAGAAGATCAGAGGGTGGAGCTTAGCAGTGTGATGATGATGATGATGGTGATGATTCGTTTTACGGTCCACCGAGCAGGTGACACAGGAAGCTGCAACACCAGAGTCCTCGTGCTTACTATGCAATATGGCAGGATTTTAGGGTCACAAAACTAGCTGGAAAGAACGGCCACTTATAGATAAAACAGTTCATATAGGTGCACATTTACCGTGAGGTGTTTTTAAAAATTGACCAAAAAAAAATCAATATTTTGCTTTCAGTTTTGTCATTGTGGCACACTCAAAACTCGTGGCAGCTGTATCCATAGTCCAGCTGGAGATGGTGGACTGTCCAGCTTCTTGATGCAGAATGAATCATGCCTTTAAATGATGGTGCATCTGTCTGTCTATGCCTCTGAATAAGACATGCACGGAGCAGAGGAGGAACGGAATCAGTGTAGTGCATACATTGACAGGGTGAGAAGGGGAACCAATTGTAAGGGGTTAACATATTTTAAAGAAACGAGTTAGTACTGGCAGCTACCTTATTGGCTCAGAGGAGGGTGTGACGGGGTGGTGCCAGTAGGCAGTTATCCAGAAGGGAAGGTCCTGGGTCACTTGCTGTGAGGATATCGTCAGAAGAGCATTGGGGTTGGGGTCCTTGACGGAGGTCTATTCATGGTTATTGGAAAAACGGTGGGGATCCATCTGAGGTATAGAGTCCTTGAGTGGGTACAGTACAACGCATATCAGTGTTAAGACCGGTTGGTGTCTGAGGTCAGTTGGTTTAGGCTCCACGCCGGTATTTGCGGCTGGGATCGCAGCCCAGCTATCTGGTGCCTCAGACACAAAATAAATTTGGCAAGGTGGCACCGTTAGGGACCTCTAATCTTGATAGCTGGATAAGTCAGTTATGGTTAGGTTATGTTTATAAGAAAATGTATGTTTAATAAATAGGCCGTGTTCGGAAAGTTTAAGGCCCCTTTCACACAAGGCGGGCTCCATTTCTACGGAGCCCGCCTCGGTCCGCCGCCTCAGCGGGAGATCTGTCCGTTGATCTCCGCTGAGCCGGCGGATGACAGGCCCCTCTCTGCTCACTGAGCGGGGAGGGGCTTGTCAGGCGCCGCTGCCGCCTATGGAGGGATCGGACAAAAACGGACAGCGTTTTCGTCAGATCTCACCCGATCCGATCCGCCAGCGACGGATCTGGACGTAGAGCCCATATGTCTGCTTTTAGCGGATCGGACGGGGTCGGATGTCAGCGGACATGTCTCCGCTGACATCCGACGGTCCATAGGCTAACATGGATCGCCCGTTCAGGTCCGCCGTCAAAACTGACAGGCGGATCTGAACGGTCCGATCGTGTGAAAGGGGCCTAACTCCACCTATGTCTTGTATGGTCATTAATGTTAATTAGAAGGGGGATAAATGGGTATTACAGAGTTGGTGCAGTAGCAGGTGAGCTCTTACCTACCCTAGTCATGTATTAGACGCATTGTTTACACTTTGCTCAGCGATGCATCTAGCAGCTCTCCTCCCCAGAACAGTATCTCTAATAGGGTTTAGCAGCAAAGCAAATTTGGCTAAAACATAGTGCCGGGTAAATATTACATTTGTAAATTGTAAGAAAACACAAAGTAGGAATAAAGTGAAATAAATCAATGTTCTAACATACACACAGCAATAATTAGGTCACTAATATCTAGCGCTTAAAAAAAAGAGCCAGGTATTAAATATTCAAAGAGGAAATTGCTATCCAGGAAGCACTGCAACTGTGCGAAATTCTAAATGTTCAATCACTTTAGCTTTAAAGGGAATCTCTAGTTTTTCTTTTAATGAAATATCACATATATGTTTGATATATGTTTAAGCTATACCAGCACAGCTCCAAATAGCTTTCTCAAACTCATTTTGTAAAATAGAAATGAGAGAAAAACGACATCAGATTATACAGATTGCTAAATGACACAGAGGAGGGACACGCCACCCTCTCTATCTGCCAGCAGGATTGTTGTTTCTAGTTTTAGCAGAGTTTTCACAGTGCTGGTATTCAGTTTTCTTCTACACCTGCCTGCTGCAAATCCCAGCGGCAAGAATCTACTGATTCCTCTGGCTGGGAAAGTGGACACAAAAAGTGCATCAAGCTGTGCACACACTGTAGGTAATCACTGGCTAGTCGAACAGTCATAAATAGCTGCGGCCACCAACATTTTTCAGCACAAGCGTTTTTTTTTCCACAAACCCTCCCCTTAGCTCATTGTATGTTTTTTTTTTTTTGTGCATTTTCAAGCTTTTTCACACGTTTTTGGTTACTTAGGATCTTTTTCTGCATCGAAAGCACCTCTCACAAATGCAAGTTTGGTGGGTTTTTTCTGCCTGTAAGAGCATATGCCTATAAACTCCTGAAAAAGCTACAGTTCTGTTCATAAGTTTACATACCCTGTGTCAGGGATGCCATACATAGGCATCCAGCAAGGGGTGATCAGATCTATGGGCTGCACTTAAGGAATCAGGAACAAAAGAGTAAGTGGAAAAAAGTGTATTTATTAAGATAAAGACACACATGCAAACCAAACAGCAAACTATAAACAAGTAATGAATACAAAGAACACAGCAAACCCCAAATAACACCTAACTAGCTAACTAAACACTTTATACAAATGAAGGAAAAACACATAGGCAAACAACAGGGATAAGCGAAAAGGGGAACAGAAGCCAGGTACAGGGAAACAGACCATAATGGGAGCAGGGGACAGGTTTCAAGGTTAGGATACAGAGTCCAGGACAAAGGACAGGAACAGATCAAGGAACTGATCAAGGAACGGATCAGCCTTAGGCAGGGATAAGGCTTGCAGGGGGCATTCTGAAGCCCTGAGCCTTGGTGAAGGGCGTGCTTATATAGTCCAGCAGTCCCACATCAGGTGTGGCTTGATTGTCAGTTAACATCTCGGCTGGGAGACACCCGCTGGTGACACGCTCCATTCTGCCCTTGACTGGACAGTCCGTGTGGGTATGTAAAAGCCCTGAAAAGTTTCCCCACCGAGTCTGCGGACTTCGTACTTCGCACTTTTCAGGCCAGAGTCTTTTAACTCACTGGGAGTCGTGCCACCCGAGTCTGAAAATGGAATATGCGCCCCACCACCAGGATCTGGAAGTTTGGATCCAGAAATAAAAATTAGCAGGGCAACGGGCATGAACCCATCGGAGGCTGACCACACAGGGGCATCACAGTCAGGCTGGGCATCACAGTCAGGCTGGGCCTCAAGCAGGGGAGAAACAGCAGCAAGCTGGGCATCCAGCTGGGAAGCATCAGCGACAACCTGGGCAACAGGAACCACTTTAGCAGGCACGGTATCAGCAAGTTGGCTGGGCAGCGGGCTCCGGGTCATCAGGCTGGGCAGCGGGCTCTGGGTCATCAGGCTGGGCAGCGGGTCATCAAGCTGGGCAGCGGCACATCAAGCTGGGCAGCGGCACATCAAGCTGGGCAGCGGGCAGAGGCACATCAAGCTGGGCAGCGGGCAGAGGCACATCAAGCTGGGCAGAGGCACATCAAGCCGGGCAACGGGCAGAGGCACGTCAGACCGGGCAGCGGGAATGGGCACTGGGACAGCAGGCACTGGAACAGCAGGCTAAAAAGTGGGTACTGGAACAGCAGGCTGGGAGCAGATCGGCTGGTGTGGAGGCAGGATTGGATAATGGCAGGATTGTATGGGTTGGGAAAAACTTCTGTTTCTTTTTGGGTTTAGCCACTGAAGACTTGTATATGGATACAGGGCTGTAGGTAGTGGGAGCAGCAGGTGGAAGCGAAGAGCGGAAGGATGGTAAAAAAGGGGAGCAGTTGTTGAGGGGAGATTTAGTGGAATTGTTGCAAGCCACAGATAAGTAGAAGGGTTAAAGGCAGGGTAGGTGGAGCAGATGGAAACAGGGTACTGGTACTTAGTTGGTAACAAGGTATATTGGGCGGCAACTGTTGGTGAAAGAGAGGAAGACATCCCAGCAGGCTGGTATATAGCCACAGAAATGGGTGGTTGGGAGCTGACAGAGGCTGAGTACAACAAACTTGACCAGTTCTGTAATAATGATTGCACAAAATCAGAATTTCACACCGCTTGTCTGACCAGAGACTGCACTGAATCAATACATTCCACAAGCACCTGTTGAGGACAAGCTGAGTATTGCTCAAAGTCATTCTCCAATAGCCAAACCAAAGACTCCACTTGAGCTGCACTAAAAGGGGGTGTATAATCATCACCTCCACTAGAGGCATTAGACCGGCCCAACTCTGCACAAATCTGAATCAGTGGTTGAACGTCCTCAAACAGAAAACTGCCCTGATCAATGAAAAAACATGAGCCAGACGAATACATTCTAACTGCTCTCTAGTGTTCTCTGTCATCTGTTGCCAAGAGTGAAAAATACTAAATATCTTCCAGGTGCATCTTGCAGTAATTAAGCAAGTGCTCAGACCTAATTCCCAGGTGCAGCCAAGCTGATTGTATGGCTTCAGAATTCTGTCAGGAATGCCATACACAGGCATCCAGCACGGGGTGATCAGATCTATGGGCTGCACTTAAAGTGGTTGTAAACCCCCCCAAAAAAAGATAAAACAAATAAAAAAAACCTACAAGAAAAAGGCATGAGCTAGTATGCATAGCATACTAGCTCATTATGTATTACTTACCTTAGATCAAAGCCCCCACAGCGGTCCTCGCTCACTGTGTCGGGCGGCGACATTGATCCCAGAGTTACTTCCGAGTATCGCAGGCTCTGATGTGATTGGCCGGAGCCGCGATGACGTCACTCCCGCTCATGCGCACGGGAGCCGCTGGTAATGGCATAGTCTAAATGAAGCAACGGCATGTACGTGCCATTGCTTCAGTTTGCTTCAGTGCGCATGTGCCGATGACGTCGGCACATGCAAATACAGGGGATATCCAGGGTAGCTACAGGTAAGCCTTAATATAGGCTTACCTGTAGCAAAAACATGTGTTATAAACGTTTACAACCACTTTAACGAATCGGGAACAAAAGAGTAAGTGAAAAAGGTATATTTATTAAGCTAAAGACACAAGTGCAAACCAAACAACAGCAAACTATAAACAAGTAATGAATACAAAGAACACAGCAAACCCCAAATAAACACCTAACTAGCTAGCTAAACACTTTATATAAATGAAGGAAAAACACATAGGCAAACAAAAGGGATAAGCGAATAGGGGTTGCCAGGTACAGGGAAACAGACTGTAATGGGAGCAGGGATCAGGGGACAGGTCTCAAGGTTAGGATACAGAGTCCAGGACAAAGGACAGGAACAGATTAAGGAACGGATCAAGTTCAGGCAGGGATAAGGCTTGCAGGGGGAATTCTGAAGCCCTGAGCCTGGTGAAGGCCAGCAGTCCCACATCAGGTGTGGCTTGATTGTCACTTAAAGCGGAGGTCCACCCTAAAAAAAAATTACATAAAAAGGCTCCTAAAAATGTGAAAAAATAATTGAAAAAAAAACCCTTTTTTTTACTTACCAGAAATGGCTGTTGCTAGGCAGATCGTCCTAATCTGCCGCTTCCTATTCTGCGGTAGTCTTCATTCTTCTCCTCCTCACGTTGTCTTCTGGGGAATGGAGTGCGCTGTCTTCTGGGACCTGTGTGTGTCCCAGAACACAGCTGGCCATCCACAAAGCGCCGCACGACTCGCGCATGCGCAGTAGGAAACGGGCAGTGAAGCCACAAGGCTCCACTGCCTGTTTCCCTTAGTTCGAAGGCGGCGCCGGTACCCGATCCGATGGACGTATCGGCCTCGGGCGGCCGACATCGCGGGCACCCTGGACAGGTAAGTGTGCTTATTAAAAGTCAGCAGCTACAGTGTTTGTAGCTGCTGACTTTTAAAAAAAAATTTTTTTGGCTGGAACACCGCTTTAACATCTCAGCTGGGAGACACCCGCTGGTGGCCATCAGAACTACACCCCTTGGTGCTAAAACGCAAAAGTGCCACCAGCAGGTGAACCAAGCAATGACACGGTTTCCTGACACCCTGGCAGAATTTATGATTTCTTGACCATTTTTCAGAGAATATGAATGATAACACAAAAGCATTTCTTTCACTCATGGTTAGTGTTTGGCTGAATCCATTTATTATCAATCAAATGTGTTTACTCTTTTTAAATCATAATGTCAACAGAAAGTACCCAAATGACCCTGATCAAAAGTTTACATACCCTGGTGATTTTGGCCTGATAACATGCACACAAGTTCACACAAAGGGGTTTGAATGGCT
The DNA here is from genome assembly GCA_037952925.1 of Lithobates clamitans. Taxonomy (NCBI): domain Eukaryota; kingdom Metazoa; phylum Chordata; class Amphibia; order Anura; family Ranidae; genus Lithobates; species Lithobates clamitans. Next base: position 775,861 of record JBBGZY010000695.1, on the reverse strand, counting down.
ATTAAAGGTAACCATCCTCACCTGTGATCTGTTTGCTTGTAATTAGTGTGTGTGTATAAAAGGTCAATGAGTTTCTGGACACCTGACAGACCCTTGCATCTTTCATTCAGTGCTGCACTGACGTTTCTGGATTCTGAGTCATGGGGAAAGCAAAATAATTGTCCAAGGATCTGCGGGAACTGTATAAAACAGGAAAGGGATATATAAAGATATCCAAGGAATTGAGAATGCCAATCAGCAGTGTTCAAACTCTAATCAAGAAGTGGAAAATGAGGGGTTCTCTTGAGTTGAAACCAAACCATGATCAGGTAGACCAACTAAAATTTGAGGTACAACTGCCAGGAAAAATTTATAGGATGCAAAGAAAAACCCACAAATAACTTCATATGAAATACAGGACTCTCTGAAAACATGTGGTGTGGTTGTTTCAAGATGTACAATAAGGAGGCACTATCAAAAATTACTGGAGGAACATTTGCATTCATCAGCCAGGAAGCTGCGCATGGGACATACTTGGACATTCCAGCATGACAATGATCCAAAACACAAGGCCAAGTCGACCTGTCATTGGCTACAGCAGAGTAAAATGAAGGTGGAGTGGCCACCTCAGTCTCCTGACCTCAATATCATTGAGCCACTCTGGGGAGATCTCAAATGTGCAGTTCATGCAAGACAGTCCAAGAATTTACAGGAACTGGGGGCTTTTTGCCAAGTGGAATGGGCAGCTTTACCATTTGAGAAGATAAAGAGCCTCATCCACAAATACCACAAAAGATTTCAAGCTGTCATTGATGTTAAAGTGGGTAATACAGGGTATTAAGAACTGGGATATGTAAACTTTTGATCAGGGTCATTTGGATAGTTTCTGTTGCCATTATGATTTTAAAAGAGTAAACACAGTTGACACTAACCATGAGTGAAAGAAGTTTTTGTTTTATCATTCATATTCTCTGAAAAATGGCCAAGAAATCAAAAATTCTGCCAGGGTATGTAAACTTTTGAGCACAACTGTATAGTGTGCATGGACACATTTGCTATCATGGAGGGGAATTTCCAGGCAAAAAAAAATGAGAGACTGAAAAAGCTTAAAAGCCTGTAGGAGCCCGCTTCTTTAAGCTTCTTTGAGAAGCAGTGTGCATGAGCCCTTTTGCGTGTTTTTATTGAGCTTCTTTGAGCAAAAGCATTTTTTTTTACAAACCCTTCCCTCAGCTAATTTTTCCCTTTTTTAAAAAAAAAAAAAAATACAGTTTTTAAACTGAGTTTTTTTTCGCGCTTTTTCACGTGTTTTGGGCACTGCTCGAAAGCTCCTCTCAAAAATGAGATTTAGTGTGCATGGACACATTGGCTGGTGGATGTTAGTGACCTTGCGCTCCTCCACCTTCCGTTTGAGGATGCCCCAACAGATGCTCAATAGGGTTTAGGTCTGGAGACATGCTTGGCCAGTCCATCACCTTTACCCTCAGCTATTTAGCAAGGCAGTGATCGTCTTGTAGTTGTGTTTGGGGTTATGTTGGAATACTGCCCTGTGGCCCAGTCTCCGCAGGGAGGGGATCATGCTCTGCTTCAGTATGTCACAGTACAAGTTGGCATTCATTGTTCCCTCAATGAATTGTAGCTCCCTAGCACTCGTGCAGCCCCAGACCATGACACTCCCACCACCATGCTTGACTGTAGGCAAGACACACTTGTTTTTGTACTCCTCACCTGGTTGCCCGCCACACACGCTTGATACCGTCTGAACCAATAATCCAATCCATGTCTAATCCATGTCCTTAGTCTGCTTGTCTTCAGCAAACTGTTTGCAGGCTTTCTTGTGCATCATCTTTAGAAGAGGCTTCCTTCTGGGATGACAGCCATGCAGACCAATTTGATGCAGTGTGTGGCGTATGGTCTGAGCACTGACAGGTTGACCCACACCCCTTCAACCTCTGCAGCAATGCTGGCAGCACTCATACGTCTATTTCCCAAAGACAACTTCTGGATATGATGCTGAGCACGTGTACTCAATTTCTTTGGTCGACCATGGCGAGGCCTGTTCTGAGTGGAACCTGTCCTATTAAACCATTGTATGGTCTTGGCCACCATGCTGCAGCTCAGTTTCAGGGTCTTGGCAATCTTCTTATAGCCTAGGCCATCTTTATGTAGAGCAACAATTCTTTTTTTCAGATCCTCAGAGAGTTCTTTGCCATGAGGTGCCATGTTGAACTTCCAGTGACCAGTATGAGAGACTGAGCGCAATAACACCAAGTTTAACACACCTGCTCCCCATTCACCCCTGAGACCTTGTAACACTAACGAGTCACATCACACCAGGGAGGGAAAATGGCTAATTGGGCCTAGTTTGGAAATTTTCACTTAGGGGTGTACTCACTTTTGTTGCCAGTGGTTTAGACATTAACCACTTCTGGACCGGCTCACGCCGATACACGTCGGCACTTTGAAGAGGGATATCGTTGTTATGGCAGCAGCTAGCTACCATAACCCCAGTATCCTTTTCTTCAGCTGGTGGTCCGCTTTCATATAAAAGTGGTCTCTGCAGTGGATTCGCCACGAGATCACTTTTATGGGAAGCGAGAGTGGGCCACCGCTCTCCGGTGCCCTCCGACGCTTACCGGAGCCATCAGTAGCAGCGGAGATGATCGAGTCCTCTCCATGGCTTGGTATGAAGACGAGCGAGGGGAAGATGGCCCCCACCCATCTCCATACCATTGCAGGGCGAAAGCGATAACAAAACGTCACTTCTGCCCATAGCTCTTAAAGACTTTTTTTTCTTTTTTAATGACATTTAATTTATCTATTTTTTATTGCATTTTAGTGTAAATATGAGATCTGAGGTCTTTTTGACCCCAAATCTCATATTTAAGGAGGTCCTGTCATGCTTTTTTTCTATTACAAGGGATGTTTACATTCCTTGTAATAGGAATAAAAGTTACACTTTTTTTTTTTTTTTTTTTTTTACAAGAAAAATGTAAAAATAAAAGATATAATAAATAAATAATAATAAAAAAAAATGATTTGAAACGCACCCATCCCGCCGAGCTCGCGTGCAGAAGCGAACGCATGAACGCATACGTGAGCAGTGCCCGCATAGGAAAACGGTGTTCAAACCACACGTGAGATATCGCCGCGATTGTTATGCCCCGTACACACGTTTGGATTTTCCGACGGAAAATGTGTGATAGGACTTTGTTGTCGGAAATTCCGACGGTGTGTAGGCTCCATCACACATTTTCCATCGGATTTTCCGACACACAAAGTTGGACAGCAGGAGATAAAATTTTCCGACAACAAAATCCGTTGTCGGAAATTCCGATCGTGTGTACACAAATCCGACGGACAAAGTGCCACGCATGCTCAGAATAAATAAAGGGATGAAAGCTATTGGCCACTGCCCCGTTTATAGTCCCGACGTACGTGTTTTACGTCACCGCGTTCAGAACGATCGGATTTTCCGACAACTTTGTGTGACCGTGTGTATGCAAGACAAGTTAGAGCCAACATCCGTCAGAAAAAATCCTAGGATTTTGTTGTCGGAATGTCCGAACAAAGTCCGACCGTGTGTATGGGGCATTAGAGTGAGAGCAATAATTCTAGCCTTAGACTTCCTCTAAGTCAAAACATGCAACCTGTAAAATTTTTTAAACATCGCCTATGGAGACTTTTAAGGGTAAAAGTTTGTCGTCATTCCACAATCGGGTGCAATTTTGAAGCGTGACATGTTGGGTATCAATTTACTCGGCGTAATATTATCTTTCACAATATAAAAAAGATAGGGGATGCACCGAAATTTCAGCCACCGAAACATATCGTCTGAAAATGGCTCTTTCGGCAAAAAGCCGAAAGAGAATTTTTGCCTATACTCAATAGCTGTGTGTTCCCCGCTGCGCAACGTCACATACAGCCCCTCCCCCTTGTCTGGGCACTTTGATAGACAGATCACCCGTCCGGGGTGATCGCAGGGAACACACAGCTATTGAAATGAAAGCTGTGATGTTCCCGGCGCTGGCTGCATTTCACTGGCTGCATTACTGGGGACACTGGCTGCACTACTGGGGACACTGGCTACACTACTGGGGACACTGGCTACACTACTGGGAACACTGGCTACACTACTGGGGACACTGGCTACGCTGCAATGGGGACACTGGCTACGTTGCAATGGGGACACTGGCTGCACTACTGGGAACACTGGCTGCACTACTGGGGACACTGGCTATGCTGCAATGGTGCAATGGTGACACTGGCTACGCTACAATGGTGACACTGGCTGCACTATCGGGGACACTGGCTGCACTACTCGGGAGGCTGCATTAATCTCTTGTATCATGTCCGCAGTCTCTGACCATGTCCCCAGTCTCTGACCATCTCCTGTACCATGTCTGCAGTCTCTGACCATCTCCTGTAGTATGTCTGCAGTCTCTGACCATCTCCTATACCATGTCCTTAGTCTCTGACCATCTCCTATACCATGTCTGCAGTCTCTGACCATCTCCTGTAGTATGTCTGCAGTCTCTGACCATCTCCTATACCATGTCCTCAGTCTCTGACCATCTCCTATACCATGTCCTCAGTCTCTGACCATCTCCTATACCATGTCCTCAGGCTCTGACCATCTCCTGTACCATCTCTGCAGTCTCTGACCATCTCCTGTACCATCTCTGCAGTCTCTGACCATCTCCTGTACCATGTCCCCAGTCGTTGACCATCTCCTGTATATAAATATTTTTAAAAACAAACAAACAGTCACTTTCAGTATCTGTGTTGTTTCGGTATTTGTTTCGGTTTTTGGGATCAAGGAAGATTTATTTTCGGTATCGGTTTCGGCGCATCCCTAAAAAAAATGGGCTAACTTTACTGTTGTCTTATTTTTTAATTCAAAAAAGTGTATTTTTTCCAAAAAAAGTTTGCTTGTAAGACCGCTGCGCGAATACGGTGTGACAGAAAGTATTGCAACGACCGCCATTTTATTCTCTAGGGTGTTAGAAAAAAATATATATATAATGTTTGGGGGTTCTAAGTAATTTTCTAGCCAAAAAAATGTTTTTAACTTGTAAACACCAAATCTCAGAAAGAGGCTCTGGGGCCTTAAGTGGTTAATGGCTGTGTGTTGAGTTATTTTGAGGTGACAGCAAATTTACATTGTTATACAAGCTGTACACTCACTGCTTTACATTGTAGCAAAGTGTCATTTCTTCAGTGTTGTCACATGAAAAGATATAATAAAATATTTACAAAAATATGAGGGGGGTATCTTTCAGAGATACTGTACATGCATTTAGTAATGCATAAAAAAACTGTTGTGTAACACATATTAGGTATCCTAATGCACAGAGATCCGAAATAAAAGAATAATCATTTAGGTTAAACTCTAAAAGCGACAAGCTGTGAAGTATTTTAACGCATCTCATACTTACAATTTTTGTTACAGATTTTACAAACACACTTCAAAAAAATTATTTTAAAAACATTTGTGTAAAGTTTTTATTTCTTGTGAATTTACATTTTTTTTTTTTTATTAGTTGTTTTGGAACAAAATGTATAGGAAAAACACTGTCTGTATAATGTGGCAGTTTAATGGTTGCCTTTACGTGTTCCCATGAGTTGCATTTTGATTTCTTAAAACCTCTTCATCATTCAGCCCTTATTTCAGTCTCTTAAATCCTCTTTCTACAAAAATGAATGTGACAGTGTTGATGTAAAGCACGGTGCTGAGAATAATAGACACACAGCTTCTATGGATCATGCCAATCTTTCATCCTGACATTCATCACTCTGCACTTTCTCCACCGACCTGAGCGGCAATTATTCCCCAGTGCAAACAAATCAAACCACCCTTATGGCTTTATGGTGATACATGGACTCTAATCTCCCTGAAAACTTACTGCAACTTTATTCTGCAGGTTCATCATATAAGACAAACCAAACGGCTTTTTTTTTTAATCCAGACTTGAGCTGAAAGCAGAAACTTAAAATAAAACGTTGCTTTAATATGTGTATAAGTCAAGAGGCATGAAAGGCTGCGTATTGATGTCTATGCAACATGAGCAACATAATAAATAGCCCCATCTGATACCAGACCCAACTGGGACAGCAGAACGTTTATTCATTTATGTGTCTGCACTTTCAATTCAGAGAAGTCATTCTGTAAAGCCTTTATATAAAGAAAAGAAAGTTCTCTATGTCCCAAATTAAAAGAAAAATGGAAAAATGTATGCATCTTTTACAGCTGAGGCAAGCCAACATTTAACATTGCTTTGCTGGGACTGGGCCCTGGGCGACATTTTTTATGTGTGAAATCTGGCCTGGGGCACTGGCATCCATGCTGATCTCCAAGCAGCCAGCCCTAGGGTACAGCCACTGCATCATGCTGCCCTTCGAGAACTGAGCTCCGTCTAATGTGTGCACCTAGATTATGCAATTTGCTTTCCTTCCACCACGCATGGAAGGAAAGAAAATAGCTTGATTCGATTTTTCGATTCAATTTGAAAATTGTGTGATTCCAAATCCCTTCTGCCGGCAGAACACAATGATTAGTGTTGCTGGCACTAAATGTTCAGGGAAAACCTGACAAACTGGTTGTACACAAGTCAATCAATAGATCACCTTGTGTACAACCAGGGTGCCCATATATGGGTCGAAATTCAGCGGGTCCCTGCTGAGCCACACAAATTTTGATCCATGTATGGCTTTTTTTACTCTGCTGCATTTTTTGTTAAGTTTTCACTTTTGTTATAGAGTGGTTATTCATGGGTAATGCATTGTGGGTTTATGAGCATTGTCTTTACTGAGGTTAGGGCTAATAAATTTCTGTTGGGTACCCCTCTGTCCTTGAGCTCCTCCTATTCTCTGTCTCATTAAACCTCTTCCCTGGTCTAGTTCAGTGGTTCTCAACCCTGTCCTAAAGTACCCCCAACATGCCATGTTTGCAGGTTTTCCTTTATCTTGCACATGTGTTTTAAATCAGAGTCAATGGCTTGGTATTTTGGACAGCTATTTTATCTAAGAGAAATTCCCAAAACATAGCCTGTTGGGGGTACTTGAGGACAGAACCACTGTTCCAGTTGAAAACCTCCCACTGCTTCCAATACCAGCTCTTTGCTGTAGACACCCAGCTCTATCATTCTACTCCGCAGCTCACCCGCTTGATCTCATGTATTACAAATTTACTAAGTGACATATCAGTATGGATGTTACACCATTTTCTCAAACTCAATCTGTCTTCAACTGAGCTTGTAATATTTCCTCCTCCCCAATCTCCCCCCCCCCCCCCCATTAAGATCAATAGCACAATTATGAATTCCTTCACACATGCAAGGGTACTAGCTGTAATTCTAGAATCTGACCTCTCCTAGGGGTCACACATTGAATAGCTGAGTATATATATCGTGATGCTTTAGCCTACGTAACATTTCCAGAATTTGCCCATCCTAACTACTGACACCACAAAACAACTTTTTCATTCCTTGGCTAACTCCCACCGTGACTACTGCAACTCCCTTCTCACAGACTATCCTTTCTTCGGTTTATCATGCCAATGCTAGACTTATCCACCTCATCGACCCACATTTTTCATTCCGCTCCTCCCAAAACCCTTTGGTCTTTTGCTCCCCTGTTACCTCCTTCCATACTCACCTCCATAAAGTCTCCAGCACCTCTGCCATCCTCTAAAACTCCCTACTCCGATTAGCTCCTACCCTGTCTGCCTTTAGGTGATCCCTGAAAACGTATTTACTCAGGGAAGCCTACCCCACCACCACCTATAAACTGTACTTCAAGCCACCTCCATCAGATCATCCCCTGCAACTATTACCTTTTGTACCACCTCCCCCTCCCTTTAGATTGTAAGCTCCATGAGCAAAACCCTGCTATTCCTTCTATATTGAACTGTATTGTAATTGTACTGTCTCCCTTTATATTGTAAAGCGCTGCCCAAACTGTTAAATAAATCCTGTATAACTAGATAATAATATATACTTTTTTTCTTTAAAGTGGTTGTAAACCCTTACAGACCACTTTTGACTACAGGTAAGCCTATAATAAGGCTTACCTGTAGCTACCCTGGATATCTCCTAAACCTGCATGGCTTAGGAGATATCCCCTGTATCAGCAACATCATCGGCACATGCACATTGAAGAAATGGACCGAGCGTGCCGTTTCTTCAGCTGATGTGCCGTTAATGGATGCGCGGGAGTGACATCATTGCAGCTCCGGCCAATCACAGCGCCGGAGCCCGTGATACCCGGAAATAACTCAGAGATATCGCAGGCTAGAGCAGTGTGCTGGGACCAGATCCAATGGACAAACTGAATAGGTTTCACATTCTCAGCCCCCACCATCAAGGTACCTGTGCCAACAGGGTCGTGCCAACCACTTTGTATGTTCATTGAGACAAAGGTTTTAATTCTCACTGCTGGGTTTTTATATTTTGGCTTTTTACATCCTGCAGAATGCTATGGCATGAGAGAGACAGTGTTTTTCTGATCAACACCATCCCTTTCTGTCTTTGTATTTAGCAGCAGAAACTCTTCACTGATCATCATTATTCCTGATATTCCAGAGATGTGTCAGTATGACTTTTCCATAATTGGCCTATAGCCATGTGGGATCTTGTGCCTAAGAATGCCAATTCATGGGACACAGGTTACAGGTAGTTAAAAAATGGTTCCCAGATTTGTCATTTCTTAGTAGTTCATTAATCATATAGCAAAAAAAAAAATTACAGCCACGTCTACCACCATCTTGATTAATGATCATGGCAATAAATGTTCAGAACTGTCCATGTAGTTTACTACTACGAAGTCAGAGCTTACACTGATAATTACTCAGCATACAGCAAAAGCTAAAATTAATTTTAATGTTGATTCATAATATTTATAACACTTTGATCACCTTCTTATCACTCTATGGCACAAAACAAATTTGGGAGTGGTGGACCTAGCTTTTTGCCTATGAGCTACAGTTATTGATTCAAAATGGCCACACACAGAGCACTCTGAGCGCAAAGCTATCCAAGAAGTTATTGCTGCAAAGGGAAACGTTTAAAAGAAAGGATTTTTTTTTTTAACAAGAAAAAAAAGGATTTTTTTTAATTCCACTGCTGATTACTATTAGTAATTTTCACATCATTTCATAATTTCCTATAGTATCACAATCATCTTCTCATCACTATAGCAGAAAGCTGAGAAACTTTTTACTTTTATATTGCAAATTAATAATTCAAAATGGCCGCACACTGAATGAGTTGATCATTGTTGTTCTATGAAGATGAACCCTGCCTGAGGCGTGTTATTTTAACTCATGAGTGAACTGCTAAATGTTTCACAAACTCACATTTGTGACATCCCTTAAAAGCAATGACTCGGCAGGGACTCATCTTCATCTTATACAAGCGGTAGTGTTATCGGAGGTACCAGTGCTCCCTTACAGCAGCACTTGATATGGCATATTAAAGGCTCGAGATACAGCGATGGCAATGAGATGGAGTCCCGAGAGAGCGCCTTTGTACTTTGATATAAAACAGGCGGACAGGCGAGGTCACTCATCGTTGTATTCCCCGGACAAACCATAAACGCAGAATGCACGGGCGGCCGTCACATCGCCGTTCGTTACCAGATGTGACGCGGCGTGGATGGGTAGCTCACATGGGCTTTTTAATGACTCCCCCCGCCTGGCATCGCACCATAGAGCACAACAACTGCTGAACCTCTAAGCCACATACAGGAGAACACAAATTATCTGATTTGATTTTCACTTTTCCTATATAACTGTGACATGTGGGATGGGTGACATGGGAGAACGTGTGTAAGGGCAACTTTATATTTTAGCTTTTTTTCACCTCCTTTCTTTAAAGAGATCATAATGCTGTCATCAAAACAGCAGCAGCTATCCGAGAATGAAAAACAGACATTTCATAGTAAATAAATGGAACAAAATGCAATAAAACAAACATGGAGAAAGGAAAACATGCACAGCAAAAAGACAAAACAGGCAAATAAACAGTAAACTTTGTAAACAAACAATGTAATGGATTGTTTGTGATAAAAAGTACATTGTTGCAATCTTCCAAAAAATAACTGCAAATCCTATAGATTTACTTGCAGTAAAATGGAATAACTTCAATTAAAAAGCAGTTGAGAAAGAATACCTGATCTCCCAAGTGGCAGCTCTGAAAGATCTCATCACCTGCTGCATTGTTTGTTTCTGTATATCTCCTGGCTGCTTCAAAAGAGCAATTAATAGCAAAAGGTACACATAGAGGTTTGTGAAAACAATGCAGACAAGACAATTAGGGCTCATGTAAATGGGTGTAATAAAATACTGATATCTACACAGGACCTAGCTGGCAGAAAGATTCAGCGTAAAAAGCATGTGCTTCCAGGACACTTGCACACAGAACTGATGTGTTACTGATGCTTGAACATCAGTATTCCTGGCCAAAATCTCAGGTGTTTATTTAACGCAAATAAATTCAGACCTCTTCAATTTAACATTTTAAATGCATACGTGCCTATTTGTGCACATGTGTATGTGTGCTCATAAAATACTGACCGGCAACTCAGATTTTAAATTGTTTTCTTTTTTATCTTACTCATCCATACGCAGTGCATGTTTATGCACCTGTGTGTACAGGCACATTGAAAACAATGGGCTACATTTAGAAAACAAAAAAACACCTACTATATGCCTGAAAACATTCAGTATCTTGGCAGCAGTGTGCAAGAGGCCTTAGTTACCTAAATATCCGTAAAAAGTTCACATCTATAAAATTATTCTTCTATGCATCAGTTTTCAATCCCAGCATGTACACATTTTCAGGTGTTTACATGCGTATGTGTTTAAATTACGCAAAAATACTGGTCATGGTCACTGACAATTTTCTACTTGGATTTTCCACACCTGAATGCAGTGCAAGATTACTGAGCACATCACAGCTTTGTGCATTGGGCACATAACATTCAATACTTCCACATTTGGATCTCTAAAACACTAAATGCTGTACGGATCTGGACGCAGCGTTTTGTTATGCTCATGTTCATGAGCCCTAAGGCAATTGCTAACTGGGTTAATTCAATTCTATTCCATGTGTGGCCCATTCTCTTTCTGCTCCTGACACAGATAAACAACTCTAAGCCTTCGTTCACACTGAACACAGCTTTGAAATCGTGCGACTTCATCTGAACTCGCACAATTTCAAAGCCGCATTTCAGTACGACTTCGGGGGCGACTTCAAAGACATCTGTGTGGGTTCATGCACAGATGTCTATTGAATTTACCCCTGAAGTCGCCAAAAGTAGTGCAGGAACTACTTTTGAAAATCGGTGTGGCGCTGCAAGGCTAAGCCCCCGTTCACATCGGTGTGATTTGACAGGTTAAATTAGGCAATTGGAGCGCCCCAATTGGTGTGACGCCAACTTTGCGGTGCTGCACCGTTTTCCTAAAGTAGTTCCTGCACTACTTTTGGTGACTTCATTAGACAGCTGTGCATGAACCTGCACAGATATCTTTAAAGTCGCCTCCAAAGTTGGACTGAAATGCATCTTTGAAATCATGCGAGTTCAGATGAATTTGCACGATTTCCAAGCCGTGTTTAGTGTGAACGAGGGCTAAATGATGAAACACGCTTGGCTCCCAGTATGCAATGGGAACTTTCCCAGCTTTACTCCTACATATGTTAAAGCATACCTGTCACCAGCCATATGTGACAGGTAGGAGCAAGCAGTTAAATGCACGTTAAAAGAAAAGTGGAAATCGGTCTGACTTACCATATATACTCGAGTATAAGTCGAGTTTTTCAGCACATTTTTTTGTGCTAAAAGTGCCCCCCCTCGACTTATACTCGAGTCAAGCACTTTTCTGCAGCATACAGAAAACCCAGTATGCAGAATAACCACCCACTTCAGTGTTCTTTTGCACTGCTAGAGCCATTAGGAAATATCCAGGTATGGGAAGCATGTTGTCCCCTCCAGAATGAACTGCTCCATTGGGCGTAACCTACTGTCAGACCCCAACACTGTCACATGAAGAAAAACCATTGATCCTGTTTAAGCTCCGACACAATCTGACACGGATCATCTGATGCTGTTCTATTCCCAGTTCCAAAAGATAAAATAGAGCAGCGAGAAAGTTAAATAAAAGTGGGTGGAGGGTTATCCTTTCAAGAGAATCTGCCACTTTGCCTTGTAATCCCTGCAGACAAAACCTAGAGAGCTCCCCACATGTGGTTGGGAAGGTCTGGTTTCTTAGGCCAGTTCTTTGTAACCTCCTCTCAGTTTACTTTGTCACTGATCAGACTCAATCTTCCGAGCCTGAATGGAGCTGGTGAGTGTTAGATACTTCTGGCATTTTGATATAACAACTTTTCTGTATGTGTGAGACAGCAAGGAGTTTGCAGTGGTTGTGCTTGGGGAATCCTCTCATGCATCAAGTAGGGGTTCCCAGGTCACCAGATTACAGACAAAGAGGAAGTGGGGTAAACCAATACATTATGTAATGCATGCATAAAAATGGAAGCCCTGAGCAGTCAGCTACATTTCATATGCGCATATTAAGGCTCCATTTTCAATAATTTTCAATTTTAAATGTTGTGCTCCTTTAAAAAAAACATGGCTACAATCAGCCGTCTTCCACCTGACATCACTCTTCGGCTTGAAAGTCAAAAATAATTAAGGAAACCGCTATATATCACTGTCACTAATTTTTTTTTTTTTTTTTTACAAGCCAACGTAATTATTTCTCCCTCTTACACTCTCCCAGCTCTACAATAACGCAGCAGACCGGGCAATGGAGCATAATTACGACGAGACCTGCTTCTTCTCACTTGCTGTGGTGTTGATCTGGAGGTGCGCCAAGCTGCGTTTCCGCCTCCTCAAAGCTAATGAGACCCCTCGCCTTCATATGCAAGGGAGAAGTGTGGCATCCAGCCGCAAACTGCCGCTCATTTGGAGGGTTATTACCACCATGCTTCCCGCAAGCTATTTTCTGCCGGGCATCAGCAGGGGGTCATTTTACACCGCTTGCAAGGAACGAAGGCTGCTGTACCAGGCTGTTATTTCACACTCTGAATGTGTTAAGTTGCCTGATGTTTTCTGAAGACCCAGACAGCTAAAGTAATTGGCTCCATCAACATGAAACATCAAAACCCAGAGCCTACTTCCTGCATTTCTTTTTAAAAAAGAAGAGAGATGTTTTTATAATATATATATATATATATATATATATATATATATATATATATATATATATATATATATACCGCTAAATACAATATATATATGCAGCGTGAACAAAAAAAGATTAGTAAAGTAATGACAGTACTCTTGTTATTCTTAGACCCTGCTATATTATTATTATTATTATACAGGAAAATATACGGCTTCATAGAATAAGCACGGTGACAACACCATTCAGAGCTTGCAGTTATAATAGAATCGGATCCACTGCCTCCTGCTTGCTCTTTTGGCTACTAGCATGAAAAGATTGGTGATGTACCCTCGTGTCCTGAGATCTCTACATCATACAACCACACTGAAATAGATCCACATTCAGCAGGCCTACACAGGAGGATTCTCCTACCATTTGCTATTGTTACCTGCAACCTTGAAAACTGTCCTGCTCTGTATGGTCAGCATGAGATGTTCTAAAGCTGCATGTAACACTCCATACAGATACAGTAACTTTATGGTACTTGAGAGATAACATACCTCTCAGTGGGGTGTTTTGAGGTTTTCAGCAACGATCATATCTAATAATACAACATCAATGATTTTTTTTAATGGATATGCCTGTCATGTGGGGAAATTGTGAACACCAGGAAAAAACTTATCCTGCAGGGTTTGACTACCTTATATTTATTTATACAAAGGATCAAGCTGGGGTTGGCTAAACTGCAAAGCAGAGTTGAAAACCCACCTTAACCTTGAAAGATGCTGATTGCTGGAAGTTTACAGAGGTAATTAGCCACATTATGTTAGATTGCACGATTGCTGCGATTTCCCCTCTGAAACCTGACTCGTTAATTAAGAACGCCATCCACTTACAAGCCTGACCTTTTTGGGTCAAGGACTACAGCCATTCACCAAAGCCAGTGCCCCAATTATGTACTGCCATTAAAGCCACCTCCACACAGAGGGAATGGCCCTCATCAGATACTGAATCCTTCCTTGACTGTACTGTATAATAATACACTGCTTTTCTATTCAACAAAAGCCTAACTAAGACCTGTTTGGTTATGTTGGAAAAAAAGAGAACTGTGATCACACACACAGGTTAAAAAAAAAAAAAATACCATGTCTGCACATGTGCTTGGCAGCCAGAAGAATGAGCACACCATTAAACAGTTATTAATGGGGATTATGTTGTTATGTGGCATGGATATCAGAGATACAAGGTGAAGACTGCAGATTACACTATGTACTAAAATATGAGAATATAACACTTATCCTGTTTTCTACAGATTCCTATGTGCATGGCACTGGAGAAGGCACCAAAACTGAAATGAAGACAACACTGTAGTGTGTTACTGCATTTGCATCTGTTTTGTATGGTGATCTGAGAACCCCCTTTGTAATGCAGAAGAATCCCAAACACACCTACTACAGGCTCTTTGGTGTCTCTTATGTACAGAAAACCTAAAGTAATAAAGTATTAGTAATAGGAAGATTCCCCCAGTCACTAATCTTAAAGAAGAATTACAGGTATATAGTAGATATTTACTTAGTTACTATGGTCAAGCATTGGCCCATGTAACCATGTATATGACATACCTGGCCAATGCCCTTAGAAGATGGAGATCACTGAAGTCTCCACTTGCTTGCTGAGTGGTTTCACTTCTGCTTACCGGACAGAGGAGGGAGGCCGCTCAGGATGGGTGCCATTTAGATGATCTTGCATTTTCTAAATAAATGCAAAGCATTCTCTGATTGAACGAGGTGGAGAGGCAAGGTGGGGATATCACACTCTCTACCTTGGCCAATCAGAGAACACACAAAGCATTCTTTGAATGGCTCTGTTGAGGAATGGCGAACCTCCTGTGTTCAGAATGCAGCAGGGCAGTCCTCGACACAGGACTGAGAAGCAAATGGAGATTACTGGTGTAGTGATGTCTACTTCAATGATTTTCTTCTTTCATGGGCTTCAGCCAGGTATGGTATATGTAAAGTTACATTGTTCCAAGTTGGTGAGGACAGCAGGATTCAGGACACAGACCCATCCTCCTGTTCTTGCCATTCTGGCTGCAGAAGATTATAGGGAGGTCAGAATGAAATAAGTGAAATCTATGCCCTAAAGTGATAATAAACTTTTTTTTTTTTTTTTAAATATTACACACATATTTATTCAAAAAGGAAAAGCTGCGCTCAAACAAAACAGTCTCTACAAATGACATCAGAGAGATTAAAAATCCTTCCAGAAAAAACAGCACCGCCACCGTGTATCTTGAAGCAGTAGTGACAATCCACCCTAGTAATAAAAATCTGCTTACCAGATGGCAAGCATAAAAGGGCAAGTGGCTATAGCCCAGCCAAGGCCTTTCAGCTTGCTGGCACTCCCGATGTTCGTATGGGGGGTAAAAACTCCAAATTCAATTGCGTTGGCACATATCACCATCACGAAAGCCACGGATGACCAAGAAGGAAGAAGAACTCACCATAGTGTAAAACCTTTCAAGTGTTTATTATAAAACAAGTAGTAACTTACAGTTAAGTTAATAAACGGAGCCCGTCCTCTACTCCGAAAGCGTGGTGACGTTACGCACTGACGTCACCACGCTTTCGGAGTAGAGGACGGGCTCCGTTTGTTTGCAAGCCGGCCGGCTCTTTGTACACGCGATTTTATTAACTTAACTGTAAGTTACTACTTGTTTTATAATAAACACTTGAAAGGTTTTACACTATGGTGAGTTCTTCTTCCTTCTTGGTCATCCGTGGCTTTCGTGATGGTGATATGTGGCAACGCAATTGAATTTGGAGTTTTTACCCCCCCATACGAACATCGGGAGTGCCAGCAAGCTGAAAGGCCTTGGCTGGGCTATAGCCACTTGCCCTTTTATGCTTGCCATCTGGTAAGCAGATTTTTATTACTAGGGTGGATTGTCACTACTGCTTCAAGATACACGGTGGCGGTGCTGTTTTTTCTGGAAGGATTTTTAATCTCTCTGATGTCATTTGTAGAGACTGTTTTGTTTGAGCGCAGCTTTTCCTTTTTGAACTATTATTTGGTGTGATCGCACTATATGCTGCTGCTGGTTATACACATTAGCTGGTCAAGCGCGGTTCTCTCTTTTTACACACATATTTATACTTACCTGCTCTGTGCAATGCTTTTGCAAGGAGCAGCCCCGATTCTCTTCTTCTGGGGTCCCTGCCGGAGCTCCAGGCTCCTCCTCTTCAGCACGTGCCCCCACGGTAAGCTGATTTCCATGAGGGGCCCAAGTGTGTGCTCTCTTATAAGCCACACTGCTGCATCTATTGACACAGACAGCGGGACTCAGCCCCGCCCCTGCTCCTATGTCACAACTTTTAAATGACAGCAGTGGAAACCAATGGCTCCCACTGCTATCAATCTGCCCAATGAGGAGGGAGACAGCAGCGGGAGGCGCTGCTCTCATGTACATTGCTGGATCGGATTGGGCATAGGTAAGAAAAAAAAGGGGGGGTTGCAGCATGGAAGGTTTTTTACCCTAATGCAAAGGTGCATTAAGGTGAAAAACCTTAATGCCGTGTACACGCGACCGGACTTTTCGGCAGAAAAGGTCAGATGGAATCATTCCGTCATACATTTCGATCATGTGTTGGCTTCATCTGACTTTTTCTTTCTAAAATACTGACGGACCTAGAAATAGAAGATGTTTCAAATCTTTCCGACGGACTCTATTTCTAATCAGGAAAAACGTTCGTCCGTATGCTAGTCCGACGCACCAGAAACAACGCAAGGGCAGCTATTGGCTACTGGCTATTGAACTTTTTCTAGTCCCATCGTATGTCATCGCGTTCTAAACGAACAGACTTTGGTATGATCGTGTGTAGGCAAGTCTGTTGCAGCGGAACTCCGTCCGAACTCCGCCAGAAAGACCGTCAGAGTCAACTCTAAAAGAAAGTCCGGTCGTGTGTACGCGGCATAAGGCTTTAAAACCACTTAAGGTTTGCTGAGCTGGTTTCACTTGGTGCTTGAAATTGCTTTTGATGCTTCATGCTGTATGCAACCACTAAGGACATCATGGAGCAACTGCATAGGATGGAAGATTAAAGTAGAACCCCAGGTACACAGTTTAATCTACTACTGTTAAACTTCATATATGAAATGCATTTAAAGAGCAGTCACAGGTCATAAGTGAAATCAACTGCTACTGTGCAAAAGTTATAAATCTGCATTTAATGTAATCCATAACACCAAGATTCAGGAGGCTTTTCACGGTGATCCTCAGAAGCACTTCAACTTTCATGGGAAAAAAAAAAATATATATATAGATATAGATATATCTATCTATCTATCTATCTATCTATCTATCTATCTATCTATCTATCTATCTATCTATCTATCTATCTATATGTATAAAATATACAAGTGTGACACAAGTCATATTGTACTTGAATGTTATTAAAAATTACCTTTCCTTTTCATTCTGTATCTCTGTAATTTTCTGTAAAGTGCAATGCAATATGGCTACCTGGAGGCGTTCTGTACATAGAATACATAGAATATGTACAGAACACCCCCCAGAAACATAATTTCCTGCTTGTGTGATTGGCTCACTGGTTTTCCCAGAAGTCTGCACTAAGACACACTAAGGCTGCTTTCACACTGAGGCGCTTTACAGGCATTATAGCACTAAAAATAGTGCCTGCATAGCGCCTGTAAAGAGCCTCTCCTGTCACTCCAGTGTGAAAGCCCAAGTGCTTTCACACTGGAGCGGTGCACCTTGCAGAACGGTAAAAAAAGTCCTGCAAGCAGCATCTTTGCAGCACTGTAGGTGTACACGACACTCCTAAAGTGCCCCTGCCCATTGAAATCAATGGGCAGCACCGCCGAACCGAAGCTGCAGCGGCGATTTGCGGGCGTTTTTAACCCCTTTTAAAAGCACCCTGCTAGTGGCTGAATAGCGCCACTAAAACGACAGTAAAGCGCCACTAAAAATAGAAAATAACGTCTAAAGGGATGCGGACACTGTAACTATACTCATTAGAGCCCTGATTCTGTAGCAGCTGATTGATTATTATGAAACCACTCCCTTTAGACTCACTAAGCACAGTGGCAGAGAGGAACACACAGGGATTTCTTCAGAATAACAAAATGTAGGAATCTGCAACAATGTTTGTTAAATCTTTGCAGTGTATATAGTAGGGATAGACCGATATTGTTTTTTGTTGCCAATACGATACCAATATTTCGGCAACCTCTCAGGCTGATATTCCAAAAAAAAATGTTTACACTTTTTTTTTTTATCACAGTTATTGTTGTCACAAGGAATGTAAACCTCCCTTGTGACAGTAATAGGCAGTGACAGGTACTCTTTATGAAGGGATCAGGGGTCTATAAGACCCCAAACCCCTCCTCTGCACTTCAGAGTAATTAAAACGTCAAGATCAGCTGACCCATGTTTGGGTCTTCGGCCAGCCGGCTGGTTGCTCGGGCCTCCCGGTGGGATGGGAGAGCCTGGGCGAGTGGCGGAAGATGGCGGGAGGATGTCCCCTCTCGCTGTTTGTAATAACAGGCGAGCAGCTGTTGAGCCACATCGTGTTATTACAATAAAGCCGACCATCCGCTCTAAAGAGCAGTACCGGTGTGATGCCTGCAGCTGCATCACCCCGGTAAAACCCCTTGAAGCAATATAGGTCTAGTTTGCGACCGATACCAATTTTTCAGAAAATGCTGATATCGGCCTGCAATAATCGGCCTTACCGATAATTGGCTGATCCCTAGTACATAGATCACCCAGAGGGGAATGGTTTTTTTTCCCCAACAAAAAAGTAGTTACTAGGGATGCACCGAAATTTCGGCCGCCGAAACATATGGGCCGAAAATGGCCTTTTTCGGAAATTTGAAAAAAGAGAAAAATGGCCGATAATGGAGCCGAAAATGGGGTGGGGCTCCGCCCCGTCCCAGGTGCCGCCCATTACGGGGGGTGTCCTATAGCACGGAAGAGAGAGGAGAGCTGCCGCCTGGTCGATTGGAGCGCCGGGAACATAACAGCTTTCATTTCAAGAGCTGTATGTTCCCCGCCGCGCGCCGTCACATACAGCCCCTCCCCCTTGTCCGGGGAACTTTGATAGACAGATCACCCGTCCCAGGATTGGATGTGTGATCTGTCTATCAAAGTGCCCAGACAAAGAGGAGGGGCTGTATGTGACGGGGTGCGGCAGGGAACACACAGCTATTGAAATGAAAGCTGTTATGTTCCTGGTGCTCTAATCAACCAGGCGGCGTCGGTGGGGGCTCTCCTCTCTCTTACCTCTCTTCCCCTGCACAGGCTGGCTGCACTAGGGACACAGGCAGGCTGGCTGCACTGGGGATACAGGCTGGCTGCACTGGGGACACAGGCTAGCTGGCTGGCTGCACTGGGGACACAGGCTGGCTGGCTGGCTGCACTGGGGACACAGGCTGGCTGGCTGGCTGCACTGCGGACACAGGCTGGCTGGCTGGCTGCACTGGGGACACAGGCTGGCTGGCTGGCTGCACTGGGGACACAGGCTGGCTGGCTGGCTGCACTGGGGACACAGGCTGGCTGGCTGGCTGCACTGGGGACACAGGCTGGCTGGCTGGCTGCACTGGGGACACAGGCTGGCTGGCTGGCTGCACTGGGGACACAGGCTGGCTGGCTGGCTGCACTGGGGACACAGGCTGGCTGGCTGGCTGCACTGGGGACACAGGCTGGCTGGCTGGCTGCACTGGGGACACAGGCTGGCTGGCTGGCTGCACTGGGGACACAGGCTGGCTGGCTGGCTGCACTGGGGACACAGGCTGGCTGGCTGGCTGCACTGGGGACACAGGCTGGCTGGCTGGCTGCACTGGGGACACAGGCTGGCTGGCTGGCTGCACTGGGGACACAGGCTGGCTGGCTGGCTGCACTGGGGACACAGGCTGGCTGGCTGGCTGCACTGGGGACACAGGCGGGCTGGCTGGCTGCACTGGGGACACAGGCGGGCTGGCTGGCTGCACTGGGGACACAGGCGGGCTGGCTGGCTGCACTGGGGACACAGGCGGGCTGGCTGCACTGGGGACACAGGCTGGCTGGCTGCACTGGGGACACAGGCTGGCTGGCTGCACTGGGGACACAGGCTGGCTGGGTGCACTGGGGACACAGGCTGGCTGGCTGCACTGGGGACACAGGCTGGCTGGCTGCACTGGGGACACAGGCTGGCTGGCTGCACTGGGGACACAGGCTGGTTGGCTGCACTGGGGACACAGGCTGGTTGGCTGCACTGGGGACACAGGCTGGCTGGCTGCACTGGGGACACAGGCTGGTTGGCTGCACTGGGGACACAGGCTGGCTGGCTGCACTGGGGACACAGGCTGGTTGGCTGCACTGGGGACACAGGCTGGTTGGCTGCACTGGGGACACAGGCTGGCTAACTGGCTGCACTGGGGACACAGGCTGGCTAACTGGCTGCACTGGGGACACCGGCTGGCTGGCTGCAGTGGGGACACAGGCTGGCTGCCTGGCTGCACTGGGGACACTGGCTGACTGCACTGGGGACACAGGCTGGCTGGCTGCACTGGGGACACAGGCTGGCTGGCTGCACTGGGGACACAGGCAGGCTGCATCTGACGGGCACTGGTGAGGCTGCATTGATCTCTTGTATCATGTCTGCAGTCTCTGCCCATCTCCTGTAACATGTCCCCAGTCTCTAACCATCTCCTGTACCATGCCCCCAGTCTGTGACCATCTCCTGTAACATGCCCCCAGTCTGTGACCATCTCCTGTAACATGCCCCCAGTCTGTGACCATCTCCTGTAACATGCCCCCAGTCTGTGACCATCTCCTGTAACATGCCCCCAGTCTGTGACCATCTCCTGTAACATGCCCCCAGTCTGTGACCATCTCCTGTAACATGCCCCCAGTCTCTGACCATCTCCTGTACCATGCCCCCAGTCTCTGACCATCTCCTGTACCATGCCCCCAGTCTCTGACAATCTCCTGTACCTTGCCCCCAGTCTCTGACCATGTCCTCAGTCTCTGACCATCTCCTGTACCATGTCCCCAGTCTGTGACCATCTCCTGTACCATGCCCCTAGTCTGTGACCATCTCCTGTAGCATGCCCCCAGTCTCTGACCATGTCCCCAGTCTCTGACCATCTCCTGTACCATGTCCCCAGTTTCTGACCATCTCCTGTACCATGTCCCCAGTCTCTGTCCATCTCCTGTACCATGTCCCAAGTCTCTGACCATCTCGTGTACCATGTCCCCAGTCTCTGACCATCTTCTGTACCATGTCCCCAGTCTCTGACCATCTCGTGTACCATGTCCCCAGTCTCTGACCATCTCCTGTATAAAAACATGTAAAAAAAAATAAGTTTCGGTATCGGTCATTTTCGGTATCTGTTTCGGTTTTCGGCCCAGTGTATTTTTCATTTTGGGTATCGGTTTCAGCACCAAAAAACCCATTCGGTGCACATTGATGTTGCACACTGTGCATAGCGCACCCCTAAACCATGCACTCTGTACACAGAGCACCCCTAAACCCTGCACTCTGTATGTAGAAAACCCCTGAACTCTGCACTTTGTATGTAGTGTTCTCCTGAACTCTGCACTCATAAGGGCAGGCTTATTGACTAACGGTAATGGGCAAGAGGGGATGCGGCTAAAGCACTAAGGTGAAATTAGGTTTTTCATAGTACAATATCCAGAGTCTTCGGGTTTTTTAGAAGTTCACTGAAGCCATATGCCCGCACTCAAGTAATGCCAGAAGTTTTCATTCTTACAGTACCTTTTGATTGCAATTTTTTATCTCCTGAATGGAATATTCCTTAAACTATATTAGAGGCTTAGATTGGAAGACTGGGGGGGAGGCGCATTGCCTGAGAAATTGATTGAAGGAGGACATCAGAGCCATCTACCTGTCAGGTCAATGACTAACATGTAACCTTAACCCTCCATGCACTATCTGGTTCCTGAATGGCGAATAATTCATGCGGAAGGGACGTAAATAATCTGAACGATGCGTTTTATGGCAGTGTTCTCTGACCTTTACAGTTATATATGATCAAGCAACTCTCTCCTCCATCTCAGACTTAATGGACTCACTGCTCCATGATATCTGCACACCAAAGGAAAATAACAGCATCCTTCTTTAAAGGGGAAGTTCACCTTGGACCCGCAAAGAAATAATTAAAAAAAGTCACTGATGCATCACATGGGCTAATATATTTATTCTAAACATGCAATAAACACAAGATATCTACCCACATTCTACATTTTTAACAGGCATAAGCTTTGACTTTTGTAATTTTAATGTAAAAATAAATTCCTTGCATGCACTGCTTCCATTCTGAAGCTGTTAGCTACATTGAGCTCGGCCAGCAGTTACACCAAGCTTAACACAGCCATTGTTTGCTACACCTGCGGGGGTAGTAAGTGTTCAGATCACCATCGGTATCTGGGAAAATCTTGGAGAATGAGGTGGAGCTATAATCATGTGAAGTCTAAAGGGAAAGGTAAGAAAATTCATAAAATAATATCAGTTGCACAACAAGATATTTAATAATATCTCCATACCCTTTCCACACTGGGGGAAAAAAAAATCTAGCAGCAATAAGATTTATTGTTTAATCATCTTTCACCCAAATAGGCCAAAGTCCATGCATCTGTATGACTGTATAATAATATTATCAGTGTGCGACTGCGGAGGGCACATTAGAGTGTAAGCTCCTCTGCAGAAACTGAGGTCAGGGGCATAGTGTTCTCTATACAGCACTGTGGAATATGTCAGAGCTATATAAATGTATACAAATATTAGTGTGTTGGTATGAAGGGGACATTAGTGTGTACGTTCCTCTGGTGCAGAGACTAATGTGACTGGCTCTATGTTCTTTGTACAGCACTATGGAATATACCAGAGCTACATAAAAGTCAAATAATATATACTGACTCTGCAATTCAGCATTATATAATGATACATTAAACAATGATTACTGTTATTGCATTAATACTGTGACCAAACTCTGTATGTAATTTTCCTATCAGCCCTTTATTATTTAGCAGAGCTCCTTAGGTAGATTTGAATGCTCAGTTATAGTTACATAGTTACATAGTTAGTAAGGTTGAATAAAGACACCAGTCCATCCAGTTGAACCTAAGTGAGTGTCTACAATTATCCCTATTCCCATATAGCGCCGTCAATTTACTCAGCGCACCACACATACATTGCACACTCACATCGGTCCCTACAATCCAAGGTCCCCAACTCACACTCATATAATAGGGCCAATTTTGGACAGAAGCCAATTAACCTACCAGCATGTCTTTGGAGTGTGGGAGAAATTTGGAGTACCCGCAGGAAACCCACGCAGGCACAGGGAGAACATGCAAACTCCAGGCAGGTAGTGTCGTGGCTGGGATTTGAACCAGCGACCCTTTTTACAGATAGGTGAGAGTGCTCCCCACTACACCACTGTGCTCCCCAATCATGACATGTTTAATGTATGAAAAGCAAAAAAATGTATAACACACACATAAGTCAAAGCAAAAATTACATAAAGAACAAAAATAGGCACTACATTGACCTAGTTCAACCTCACTTCACACTCTGAACCAAAGCAAAATCCATCACCAAGCTACAGACCCCATACCAGACGTTGCAGGTGAAATGTAATTATATCCATGTCCACCCCAAATTCATGAAATGAAACTTTACCAGGACCAAAACCTGCAAAAGATGGACCACCCACAGCTGGAAAACTACAAGTTTAAGCATAGCCACCCTGGACCACCCACAGCTGGAAAACTACAAGTTTAAGCATGGCCCTAGGGTTTGTGGTCTTACATTGTTCAGGGCTGTTGCAAATCAAATATCACTTCCCAGACTCCGAAACAAACATCCAAGCAGCGGCCCTTTCCACCGAGCAAAACAACCATTTTTCTGCAAATCACGACGAGAAGCTTGAAGGACACTCCAACGCAATCCAGATAATCAACGAGCCACTTGCATGCATAAATATTGACTATTTCCATATGCATGTATCGCAGGTCTCTGCTTGCAAGCTGGTTCATAGCATTGGTAACCATGGGAAAAAAAGAAGGAATATGCAAAAACAAACAAAAAAAACAATTCTGATAGCATTATATAATGAACAAACATTAGTCTGAATGTTTTGTTTACTTACAGAAAAACAAAGAGACAAAGTGCAGAGATAAAATGTAAACAAGTTATTGTAGAGCAATAGTTGCTGAAAAATGATTGCCACAGACTAATAAAGAAGAACAAAATTACTCTCAGCACCGGTGGACCAAGACAAAAACTGAACAATGACTGAGTATGATGATCGATTCGAAAGTTTGTGATATTGACTGCCAACCCTAAATTCTGATGTAAGTTTTTGTGATGTATTTGACAACTCTCACAACAGAATGGTAAAGGCTGCAGAAGGGGATTGCAAAAAAAAGATCACCTTGGTAGAGGAAAAAAAGTCAAAAGGTCAGCTGGTTAGGTTGAAAATGTTAAGCAATTCTACTATAACAGTGCGGGGGAACTACACACAGTGTTGGCAGCCTGTGGGACATGTTTCAGAATATAAACTAGAAATATTCCAAAAGCAAGGCACCTGAAAAAAATTCCAGCTGTCACCTAACTTTTTGAGCCTCCTATTAGAGCATCAACCGGTTCCATAAGATTGCCTGTTTACTACAGGCTGGCTGGCCTGACCGGCTCCTTAATTCTTCAACAAACTGTACAACCCTGAGCTACATAAGTTAGGGAACTGTCAAGCAGGCACAACATTTCTATGGTCAAGCTGTTTTTCAATGGATGAAAAAAATAAAAGACATCTGCAGAATCTACATGGACAGACTAGAGCAGAGAAATCTACACACCAGCCACCGGTTATCACAGACCTGTTACAAGGTGTGTAAACATTTTTCTCCAACATAAATTGTGAATAGTTTGGTCCTTGGTTTGATCTGGTGAAGGATCACTGACCTGTAATTGTGGTAACCCAGCAAGCTCTAAACTTTCTTTTAAAAATGTGGAAAAGGTAAGTTACCTCTAAATGTTTTCTTAACCCTTAAGACTACCTTACCATTGTCAGTAATGCTCAAATCAGTTTTGCTACAAAAATTGAGCTGCAAAAATGTAGGTGCACCATTTTACTACAATATTCCAAAATACATATTTTAATATTCCGTGAGGTCCGCAGGCAAAGAAATGTGAGTAGCTGTCATTAATAACCTCATACAGGCTTCCCTAGCAGCACAGCATCCCTAGCCTGCCTCTACAGAAGAAAATGGGAGATCTTCTCACCTTTAAATAGTGGAAGTCTTCTTGCGGTTAGGTGAGGTCCTGCTTCTGGACCATGAGGCTTCTTCTGGCGGTCCAAATCCGGTGTAGGGAATGATGGTGGGATGACCCCTTTTCTGTCTGCTTGGCCTCCTCAAAGAGGCAAGAGAATGGGTCTCTGGAGTCTAATTCAGCAAACAAGACTTGAAAGAGATCACATGAGGGATGCAGGGTGCAGCCTGCAAGAGGCACGGAGGTGCCAGGTACATGGAAGACGACAGGTTGTGCCTTGATGTTAGGCAGGGTGCAGGGATGCTGTCCCGATTAGGATGGTGCCCAGGGAAAGGGGCAGCCCAGACCTGTGGTGATACTTTGTTATATATAGTAGGCTGGCTAGTAATTCTTGCTAGAGGTGATATCCCCTCTGAAGTGGGGTCCTAAGATCCAAGCTGCGGTGGTGAAGTGATAATTCGCCTTCAGCGGTGATGTGACCTTTTCAGTAAGCTGTTGAGGAGATATTATGCAGGTTTGGGGGTGACCTGCGAGCACCCAGTAACGTCTAGGAGCCCGTTCTGCCTTTGGGTTAAGCTCTATATTCCAGCAGGTTTTGGAAGTAGCATCTTGGGAGATCCTGGAATGCTGTTGTCCTTTTCATAAGACATTGGCGTGCTCTGCTGCCTGTAGATAGTCTTTGTGGCAGAGCTTGGCCAACAGAAGGTTCTGAGGGTGCTGTGCAGCCCACAGTCTGCTCTTGAGGTGCTCTCCTCTTTACATCAAGCTTTTGGGGTGCAGACCAGATTGCACTGACATGTGCTGTCCTGTTTACTATCAGCTGTTACAGTGCTATCTTCTTGAGTGCTGCACTCTTTGCAGTCCCTGCCTGGACTAACATGCAATTTGCAGTCAGCTTTTATGATAGCTTTCCTATTTTTGGTCAGGGTCTGGGGTTCCCCAGCAGTCGGCTCTCCTCACAGTGACTTCTTAGGGGGTTGTCCTCTTGGTGGTAAGTTCCTGAGGTACCTCCTTGTTGGTATGCAGTTCCTCCAGATTTCACTAGGCTTTTATACTCCTTACAGTCATGTTTGGGGTGCACTTCTAATTGCACAAAGTTTCTATGCTCCTTAGCTTCAGGGGTTCTTTCACATTTACTATAGGAGGGGTGTTGGCATGCAGTCCTGATTGCACTAAGATATTGGGGGTGCTGTAGCCCTATACAGTCAGCATTTGGGGGGGGGGGGGGTTATAGTATACAAAGAGCTTTGGAGCTACAGCCCAGATTGCACAGATCTTCTGAAGTGTTGCACCCCTTTACAGCCTGCTCTTAGTGTCTTTCAGAGATTTTGGGGTGCAGTCCTGACAGCACAGAGCAGTGGGGTGCTCTCCTGAAAGTCTGCTTCTTAGGTAAAGCAGCTTATGGAGGGCACCCTGATTGTAGGGTGTTTAATGTGGGGGTCACACTGACTTCCTGCTCTCAGTGGGGTGTCAGGCTCTCACTTTGTTCTCAGTGGGGTGTCAGGCTCTCCTCCCGCCCTCAGGGGGTGCAATGAGGGGTCACACTGTCTTCTTCCTCTCAATGGGGTGTCAATCTTTTCTTCTGCCCCTATATTGGGGTGTCAGTCACTGTCCGTGCCCTTTGTGGGGTGTCAGGGTCTCCTCCCGCCCTCAGTGGCGTGTAGTGAGGTGTCGGGGCCCCTGTGGCCAGCAGCAGGGGCCAGTCCTGGCAGCGCACAGCGATCCTCCTCCTCTGACTGAAGCTTCTCCCGCAGCTGCTGCTGTTATTGTCGGTGGACGAGCACACAGGCAGGAGCGCGCCCGGCTCCGGGTGAGCTCTGGGCGGGGGCGCGCTTCGCGCTTTCTACTACAGGACAACCGGAGAAGATTCGTGACATCACTGCGACCCCGTTACGTCATTATTGCCCGGTTCTTCTTGTATGTGTAAGCTCAGTGCTGTGGGAAGTAGTGCCGCCAGGGAGGCGTGCAGTGCCTCGTGCCTCAGGGAAGATGAAAATTCACAGCAACCTTCCATTACTCCGACTGAAAATAAAGTTGGAGCAAAAGAATGCCGACTATTGAGGACTTCTCCTGAAAATACGGCCCTCTTACCAGGGGAGAGTCCCGAGATTCTGACTCGCCTACTGCAAGTCTGTGCCGGGGACACAGCCAGGAACCCGGCATTTTCTATGGGTTAACCCCTTCCTCACAGTTGCCTACATTGAACTGACTATATTACACTGTCAGGAAGCTTGAGTTTTGTACATATAGGGGAAGCAACAGGGGCCCTTTAATGACTGTTCATAGCCACCTTCCCTTCATCCCCCCTTCAATTTATCCTCACCGCTCATTCATTTTACGTCACCACACCTTCATGTCCCTGGGCCTTCCCTTCACCTTGCCTTCTCCTTCCTGTCACCTTACTTTCACCTCACCTTCCCTTCTCTTTCCTTTCAACTCACTTTCACCCCACCTTTCCTTCTCCTTACTTTCACTTCACCTTCCCTTCTCCATCCTTTCACCTTCCCTTCTCCTTCCTTTAATTTCACCTTCTCCTTACTTTTACCTTCCTTTCACCTCATTTCGCTTCACCTTCTCCATCCTTTCATCTTACTTTCACCTCATCTTCTTCCTTTTACCTTACTTTCACTTCACCTTCCCTTTTCCTTCCTTTCAGCTCACTTTCACCTCACCTTTACGTTCTCTTTCCTTTAATTTCACCTTCTCCTTACTGTCACTTCGCCCTTCTCCTTACTGTCACTTCACTTTCCCTTCACCACTGTTTCAATTCACCTCACCTTCCCTTCTCCTTTCTTTCACCTCACCTTCTCCTTCCTTTCACTTCGCCTTTCTTTCACCTCATTTTCACTTCACCTTCGCTTCTCCTTCCTTTCACCTCCCTTTCAATTCACTTTCACCTCACCTTCCTTCTCCTTCTTTTCACCTTACATTCTCCAGCTTTTCACCTCACCTTTTCCTTTCTTTCACCTTGCTTTCACTTCACCTTCGCTTCTCCTTCCTTTCACCTCCATTTCAATTCACCTCACCTTCCCTTCTCCTTTCTTTCACCTCACCTTCTCCTTCCATTCACCTAATTTTCACTTCACATTCCCTTCTTTTTTTTCACCTCCCTTTCAATTCAATTTCACCTCACCTTCCCTTCTCTTTCTTTCATCTCACCTTCTCTTTCCTTTCACCTTACTTTCATTTCACCTTCCCTTCTCCTTCCTTTCAACTCACTTTCACCTCACCTTTCCGTTCTCCTTACTTTCACCTCATTTTCACGCCACCTTCCTTTCTTGTTCCTTTCACATTACTTTCACCTCACCTTCTCCTTTCTTTCACCTTACTTTCATCTTCCTTTAACCTTACCATTGTCCCCACTTCGTCTTTCTTTCACTTCACCTTCCTTTCACCTCCCCTTGCCTTCAACTTTCCTTCAGCTTACCATTTCTTTGCCTTCTCTTTGTCTTACTTTCTCCTTCCCTTTGTCTCACTTTCCTTTGCTCTCTAGCAGCTCTTTTCAGTCACTGTGCGCGAGAAAGAAAATCCTGTATACAAGATACCTTCACCCCACTTTCATCTTTCCTTTCTCTTCTTTTGACCTTACCTTTACCTACTCCTCACCCTACCTTCACATTACCTTCATTTTCTTTCACCTTGCCTTCACCTTCCCTTTGCCTTGCCTTCACATTGCCTTGACCTGCCCTTAGCTTTGCCTTCACCTTACCTTCACCTTCCTTTGCTCTACAGAGGGGTCCACGACTTGTCCAAAGGGCCACTTACTAGAATTTGGTTTTAAAGCCAGAAGTTTGTTTTACCTGAATACATTACCTGCCACTATCTTCCACTAGTTGTTTCCCCCACCCCCCTTACCAGAGTCCTGTATTGAGCCAGAGCTGTGCCTGTCTGCTGCAGTGTTGGTTCTCTCTCTCCCCTCTCACAGGCTCAGAGACCATGCAGCGGGAGTCAGAGTGGACCATGCAGCGGGGTGCTGCAACTAAAGGCTAAGAGAGCCAAGGGAACCAAGAGAGCTGGGCAACCCAGTCAGAGGAACTGGTAAGAAGAGCAGTGGTGCCGCTAACAAGGGAGGCAGGTGGCTCTGCATTTTTAGTTGACTTTTCATGTTGATGTGGAAGAACCTCTGCAGGGGCAACTGGTAAAATTTCCGTTTTGATCAAAAAAGGTGGAAACTCTGTGAACTCTGATGTAAAGGAGTCCTGACCATCGTGTTCATTGTCCCAACAGCCGCTGATTTTAATGAAGTTCTTCTTCTAAAGGATAAGTTCACCTTCTGGAACATTTTACATGTTCCACCCATATTTAGGGTGGAACATGTAACATGTTCCAGCAGCTTCAGCCATTCCCCTCTCTTGGCGGCGGTACGAGTGAGGGGTTGTAGGCGGTGTGAGTGAGAGGGGAGGTTTGTTTTCAGCCCCCCAAAATATTGAGCACCAGCCACCACTGGCAAAGACTATGGTATATGCATGCAGTGTATATATAACAACTAGACACAGATTTTGTTTAACCACTTACAGACTGCCCGTCTGCATTTTACTGCAGGGAGGTGGCTCGTACAGGCACAGCGATGTATCTATACGTTGCTCCTTTCTTCTGGGTTCAGGTCGAGCCCCCCCTCCCCACCTGGCCAACTCCCACTGTGATTGAACAGGGTAGGATTTTGTCAACAGGTTTTAGCCAATAATTCATGGCCCTGCCCTGCTGATCGGCTGTGTCCAATCACAGCCCAGAGCCCTGTGTTGACAAACACATGGGGCTCAGTACAGAGGGAACGATCTATGCCTGTTTCTTCTCCCTGCAAACAGATTTTTAGTAAAAAGCAGCACACATTACACACATTAACACTTGTTAGGCTCACACTTAACCCCTTGATTACCCCAATATGTTAACCCCTTCCCAGCCAGTGTCGTTAGTAGAGTGACATTGTATAGTATTTTTTTAAAGATCACTAGATCACTGTATTAGTGTCACTGGTGATGTCAGTTTGTCCACCTCCCACGCTAGTGTTAGTTAGTTTCAGATTGCACGCCACACTACCACAGTCCCACTATAAGTCGCTGATCACCGCCATTACCAGTATAAAAAAACGCATAAAAATTCCAGTATATATAACATGGTTTGTAGATGCTAGCACTTTCACAGAAACCAGTCAATATACAATTATTGGGATTTTGTTAGCCAAAGACATGTAGCAGAATACATTTTGGCCTAAATTTATGAAGAAAATTGATTTTTTTTTATTGGATATGTTTTAAAGCAGAAAGTAAAACATTTTTTTTTCCAAATTGTCAGTCTTTTTTATTTTATATAATAATAATAAAAAAAAAAAAACACTATTAATTAATGCTCAAATACCACCAAACAAAAACTCTATTTGTAAGGAAAAAAATGACGTTAATTAAATTTGGGTACATCGTTGCATGGCCAGGTAAAGTAGTACAGTGCTAAATAGCAAAAAATGGTTATGAAGGGATAAAACCTTTTCTCAAGAGGCTAATGGTCCCCCTTTAAGCCCCTTTATTTTTCGGGAAAATCTGGCCATGCATATCATTTGCTATGCATGCTGCAGAACATATATTTCTGTTTTATCCCAGGGTGCCCCAGGCCTTTCATAATCCTAATCATGCTCACATTTTGTCACTCTGTTTGGAGTTCCTAATTGTAAAGCCAGCAGATTACTTGTTATGAGTATTGTTAATGCTTACATATTGTTTATACTGTTTAAATATCCAGCATCTTAGCTTATAATAGGAGTTTCTGTCATATTTCAGGGTGTCAGTAAAATCTAATTTTTCATATTTTGTCAGTAAAAAAAGTCATGTGGGGATGGCAACCCTGGTGACTGCTCTGTGCTGCTTCAATCTCACATGTGCATGTAAACAAAGGCATGTTAGCCCAAAGGAGCTCTCCATAGTCCTGAAAATGTGTTTATATACAGTTTCATTACTAGTAGGGCTAAATGTCACAGTTTACAAAAAAAACAGAATGTTATCACCCCCTTTTCCCTAATGCCCTTCAGTATTATTAGGACTAGTTCACCCCAGTAGCAAGTCATTATTCTATCGATAGCACATGTCCACTGGTGTGCATTACGTAGGAGCGGTGCAAGCTAAGAGGCTTTGAGGAAATCATGGAATCATTTGCATGGAAAGGAGGATCTTGCAGGAGTGAGGAACAAGGTAAGTAAAACTGCTTTTTAATGTTACCCTGGACAAAAATGAGCATTTAACCTTTGCAGTATGGGGGTCATTGCAGGGGTAGTTTTGAATTTTCTCTGGAGTTCAGCATTAAATATACGTACTGTACATGTGCAATTCTGTTTTCTTTTTGACCCTCCCAAATTTCAGAGATAGAAAATCGTGCTAATTTCCAGCTCTGAGGTTTCACCAACAGAGTTACAAGTGACACAATCAGCTGTCAGGTGCACTTGAGCTCCGGAAGATTTTACCCCCTTCATGACCAGGCCATGTTTTGCTATTCGGCACTGTGCTAATGTATAATTGCATGGCCATGCAACACTGTACTCAAACGAAATTTATATATTTTTTTCACACAAATAGAGCTTTTTTTTGGTGGTATTTGATCACCATTCGTTTTTAAATTTTTTGCAATATAAACAAAAAAATACTAAAAATTAAAAAATATATATATATATATATATATATATATATATATATATATATATATATATATATATATATATATATATATATATATATATATATATATATACTTTACTTTCTGCTATAAAGCATATCCAATAACAAATTTAAAAAATCTAATTTCTTCATAAATGTTGGCCAAAATGTATTCTGCTAAGTTTTTAATAGACACAATAAGTGTATGTTGATTGATTTGCGTGAAAAAGTTATAGTGCCTACAAACTATGGTATATATACTGCAACTTTTATGTTTTTATACTACTGGTGGCAGTGATCAGCGACTTGTAATGGGACTGGGATAGTGCAGCGGATAATCTGACACTAACTGATGCTGGCGGTAACTGACTAATTGCCATTGACATCACCAGTGACATTAATACAGCAGGTGCTGAGGGGGGGGGCCCACATGCGTGCTCCTTAAACCCAGAAATAGAGAGCGACTTACCAGTATGTTGCTTTGCCTAGAACAGTCGCTTGCCTGCAGTACATTGCAGGTGGGCGTTCTCCAAGTGGTTAAAGCGTATACAAAGCCAACCATGTTTTCTCTATTTTTGGATGGAATGGGAAATGTCTAAACACCTGACAGCTTTTTTTTCTGCTGTCTGTTTCCTGTTGGGGAGATGTCCCTTCATTTTGCATCTAAGCCACAGAACAGGAAGTGAGAAAATTCCAGTGAGGGGAAATTCTATTTTATAAAGCTGTCACACAGAGTTGTCTCCATTAAAAGATTTTACCTGTATTACGGTTTTGGTGACAACTGTAAAATTTTGGATTTCTCTTCACTTTGTTTCCCAAGAGACTGTGAATCTCCCTAGTGCGGACACAGACAGTGATAAAAATCTAACAGAGGTTCTAACCCTTCTCTATTCTTTCCAACATTTTAAAATGAATTTTGGTTTTAGCTACTTTAGGGATTTGTTCTTAATTCTTAGGTTGTTAATGCTTTTCAAACGCTTTGCTAAACCAATGCCTGTTCTGCAACATAAAAGCAAACTATCTTGCACACACATTCAGAATGGGTTTATGATGCTTTGCTTGGTGTTTTTTTATCTCGCCAGCAGTGCTTGGCAGGCATTGGCAACTTGCAAAACATGCCAAAGGCCCCATTTCCAATCCGTGACAAATGAACCTTGAGGAGGAGGGGTGGGGGTACCCCCACTCATAGGGTATTTTGGGAGTTTTTGCTTTTATTGGATTTACTGTATTTCCAGAAACAAACCCTGTTTAGCAAGCCTTACTGAAAGCGCTTCACAAATGCCTCCTAAACACTCGCAAGATCAGTACTTGCATCAGTACTTTTTGCGATTCACAACTCTTACAAACTGAAAAATCAGCTTTGAGTGGACTGACCCAGTAATGATTAGGAATTGAAGCCTCACCGACAGCTTCCCAGAGAGGTATAAATATCAGTTAATTGGTTTGATGAATTATTAGATATTGGTATTTAGAAAATGGGATATTAACAATCTAAGAAGCGAATGGTGGTTTTTGAACAATCCTTTTGTGTTCTTTAAAATAAAAAAATTGTAATAATATTTTTTGGAGTAGAATTTTCCTGTTAATTGCACTGGATAATATTTTGTTTGCACTCTCCTCCCTGGTGAAATCCATAGATTCATGATGCAAAACACATTAACTATTAATTACTTGAATATTAAAAAAGTCACTGTAAATCTACACAGTGAGAGATAAATTATTGAGACTTCACCCGTCTAATTATGTCTTCATGTACAGTCTGATGGGTAGTTTGACGCCTTTAATTATTGAATGCACTTAATTGATTTCATATACATCCTCATGTTAGGCCAATTGTAAAAAACATGTCTTTATGAAGAAGGAAGGAAACTTAAAATTGAGGAAATAGATTTTCCCATTCAAGTTGTTTTAAAGCAAAGCGAAGGTGACATAATTACCACTCTGTAACAGATATGTTGTAAAAAGTAGATGTGAGGACCACATAAGATGAATCACACATATGTTATTTAAAGCAGCACCTTTGTAGCTGTCGACTTTCATCACACTGCTACAGGTGTTCAAAAATGTTGTCAGTCATTCATGAAGCAGCAGCATAGATTTATTACTAGTGGGTGAGAGATAGCACTGTGGTCAGTCTGGTGTTTCTGTTGCTAAACTTTCAGTAACAGACAAAAGATAAGCTGTTTAGATCTGAGCTCCCTGCCCAGTGCTCACCAACATGCACAGATAATGTAAACACTGTGGGAGGGAAGCAGCTGCAAAACACACCAGCTGACATTCTGCCCATGTGTATGTCGGTCTGTTGGATGTGCATGCAGGAAAACCAGCAGCTGACCGACTCCTGATCAGCGCTCTCAGCCAATGGTAGACAGCACTGATTGGAGTGCTCTGGGGGGGAGATCACTGGACTAACCTTGCATGGTTAGTACAGCGGCTCCCGACTGGAGCTGTAGTGTGTACCAGGCTGAGTGATCGTATGCACACCTCTCCTGCAGGTTATTGTTTATTTTTGAAGAGTCCAAAAGAAACAGAGTAATCCACAGGCAAAGATATATAATATATATATTAAAAATGATAACACTACTTTTAAACTTAAGCCACTTTCACACATGCGGACAGTATGTCCGTATTTCATCCATCCGTTTTCGGATGAAATACGGACATACATGCATCCCTATGGGATAGTGGGTGTCAGCGGATGTACATCCGCAAACACCCGATGTTGTCCAGCTCCGCTCTCGTCCGATTCTGCGGACGGAAGAAAATCCTATTTTTCTATCCGTCGCAAGAGCGGATCGGATGAACACGGACAGACGGTCCGTGTTCCTCCGATCCCCCATAGGGGAGAGCGGAGATCTGACAGGGCGGTCCCTGCACAGTGTGCAGGTCCCACCCTGTCATCCGCCGGCTCAGCTGGGGAAA
Organism: Lithobates clamitans; assembly: GCA_037952925.1. NCBI lineage: Eukaryota > Metazoa > Chordata > Amphibia > Anura > Ranidae > Lithobates > Lithobates clamitans. The sequence continues at coordinate 740,864 of JBBGZY010000695.1, read as the reverse complement.
ACGAAGCGATCCCCGCTGAGCAGCGGATGAACACGGGGCGGATCAACACGGATCCGTCCCGTGTGAAAGGGGCCTAAGCTGTATGGTATCATTGTTAAAGGAAAACTCCACTTGGATGGAAAAAAATTGACAAAGAATATATAACTAAACACAAGATATTTTTTCATTTAATTTTATTAAATAATACTTTTCTTTAAAACCTGCAGGCAGCTGTCATTTTTCAAATTTGTTAAATAATTCAAATGCTGATTCCTTGCAACTATGCCAAACACTGGAAAAGTTCTGTGTATGTGTATATAAATCTATTTTCCTGCTTGTGATTGTTTTTTTTCTTTTCCCTACAGTTCTCTTTTGTTAAAACAATGGGATTTATAGTAGCAGAACATCACACTTGGCTTTCCCACTACCTGTAGTTTATAAAAAGTTATAGGAGTGGACTGTCACATCTTCTGCAAAGCAAAATCAGGTAAGAGTCTGCCAAAGTACCTTTTGCTTTTGACTGTCCTTATTGGAGAGGTTTCCAATCATATCCTGTCCTTGCCTAGATGGCAGTTAAAATATGACAGAGGCTCTAATCTATTACCACTGTGCCCAAAATGAAATACATTTTGATTGGCTTATAAAAAAGTAAACCGACAACATGCCAATTTGTGTCCTAGTGATGAAAATGGAGATCACTGCACTTTAATTACTCTTTACAGCACAATCTTGACTTAATCAGATGAAATTCAAGCTGTGGGTGCCTCGTTCATTACACCCCAACTCGACAAAAGTCAACTGTTAAAGTGGTGTTCCAGCCGAAATTATACTTTTTAAATAAAAATACCCCTATAATACACAAGCTTAATGTATTCTAGTAAAGTTAGTCTGTAAACTAAGGTCTGTTTTGTTAGTTTATAGCAGTAGTTTGTTATTTTATAAACTTGCAGCAGGCCGTGGCCATCTTAACTGTGGGCATCTGAAGCCAGACTGTATTTCTTCCTGGATCTCATCCTTGCAGATCTCGCACATGCTCAGTGCAGCACAAGCAGTATAATAGGTTTCAGGTCAGGTTTCCATAGCAACGGCAGTGTCAGAGGAAGTTGCCGCCCCTTCTCAGAAGGCATTGCAAACAGGAAATGATGCAATGGGCCACGGCCAGGGAAGAGGAAGTAAAAAATGAATACAGCAGATATACAGTAGGTGCTGAGAAAAAAAAATTTAAAAATATCCAATTTGTTTACAGTGCACAGTTTAGTGAGGGATGCTGAAGAGTTGTAAAAGTGGGTGGAACTCCACTTTAAATCAATCTTTTTAATAAGACGGGTGGAAAATTGTCTGCCAAACAACGACTGATTCAATGAGAGTTTTCTGTGCACTGCGAAAGGCTGAGCTGTCAGCATGTGAGGGCTGGGCATTGGCATATAGTTTGTGATAGTGTGAGGAGCTTGGTTAACTTATTAAAGAAATGCAAGTCAAAGTGATCATTGATTAAATATTTCTGTAGACTTTCTTTAAATTAGATCTTTTTTAGTAAGGAATAAGGGGATATCGGCTCTGATCAGTTTGTCCCAGGGAAGTAGGTGTATGCCATAGTGAACCTGTAATTGGTAGAGCGTACATTGTGCCGCAGTTACATTACTGGTGATTTGTAGTTGATTCCCCAAGAGACTCTGCTGTTCTCATACCAATCTTCAGACTCTCTGCTCTCTCCCTGTCTGTGTTTCCAACAATCTTCACTGCTGGACGAGAGGTGGCTGACCTTATTCTGTTCTGTAATGTGTCACAATTTTCCTTGCCATAATTTTGGAGGAATTGAGAAGCAGAGGGAAGATGTACAGAGTACATGCTTTGAAACATCAGGAGGCTTTTTACTCGTGGTTTCAACATCTATGCCCCAGAGCTAGTACCCTATAGACCAGAACTGATTCCACATATTAAACAGGCACCTTCACTGCTATGTAGTGCAATAACATGTGCATTTCAGGTCTTTTATACCTTTGACCAGTATTTGCCCCCTTAATGACCAGGCCATTTTTTGCGATACGGAACTGCGGTGCTTTAACAAATAGAGCTTTTTTTTGGTGGGATTTGATCACCTCTGCGGTTTTTATTTTTATAAACAAAAAAAGACAGACAATTTTGGAAAAACATTTTTTTTTTACATTATGCTATAAAACATATCCCATTTTTTTTTAATAAAAGAACACATTTATTCATCAGTTTAGGCCGATATATATTCTTTTACATATTTTTGGTAAAAAAAAAAAATCACAATAGGCGTATATTGATTGGTTTGCGCAAAAGTTATCGCATCTACAAACTACGGGATAGATTTAGGGACTTTTATTTTTTTTTTATTGTTTTTACTGGTAATGGAGGCGATCTGTGATTTTTAGCAGGACATTGTGCGTCATTGTGGCAGACAAATTTGACCCCAAATTACACTTTTTGGGGACCAGTGACATTATTACATTGATCGGTGCTATAAAAATGTACTGATCAATGTAAAAATTACACTGGCAGGGAAGGGGTTAACACTAGGGTGTGATCAAGGGGTTAAGTGTGTTCCCTGGGTGTGTTCTAACTGTAGGGGGGATGTGTTCACTGGGACATAACAGAGATCACTGTTCTCTATCATTGACAACAGAAGATCTCTGACATGTCACTAGGCAGAACGGGGAATCTCCTTGTTTGCATGGGCAGTTCCCCATTCTGCCTCTGTACACAGCCATCGGGACATCAGGTCCACGGGACCTGTGGGCACGCTCCCGCGGCAGGCGCACGCGCCCACTATCCTCCTTGCATGGACCGACGTACAGGTACGTCGGTTCACGCAGGAGAGCCGACCTGCCGCAGTAAATGTACGTGAGCAGGTCGGCAAGTGGTTAAAGATACTGTAAGTAGGCAGGGCCGCCATCAGGGGGTACAGCCCATACGCTTGTAAGGCTTAATGTACACGGGACATTTTAAAACCTCTCCTGAATGATTTAACGTGACAGATAGTAACAGACGTTCAAAAATGTCCGTTTTGCCGTGTTTACATGCCGCGTGTAGCTGCATTTGCGTTTAGGAGTGTTTTTTGTTTTTCTACAAATCGTTAACAGTAGTCAATAGTCTGAACAGCCATCCTGAACGCATTTTTTGCTTTCCAAAAAATGTTTCTAAACTCAGCTGCCTGGAAATGACTATAAACGACCCTGTGTATATGTACTGATAAGATAACATAGAGGAGAGTTCAGGGGCAGCTGAAAAAAACGCCCAACTGCTCCTAATTGTCTGTTTACCAGCAACAGTGTACATGAAGCCTAAGGGGCCTGGGCGTCTGGACGGGCTGGAGACTGGCAGGGATGTGAGAAGGCAGAGGTGGGTGCAGAGGAGCTCCGTGAATGCTTCTGTGTGTGTGTGTGCAGCTGCTGCTATGTGTCATTGAGCTCACATCAAGCTCTTTGCTGCCACCTCTGGCCATTTCCTGCATGTGCACCCCCTCGTGTGAGCTGCCTGTACCCAGTGTAATGTATCCTGGACTGCAGCTCCTATCTGTGTCTCAGCCACATGTGGAAACAAGAGCTGGGACTAGGAGGACCACCTTACAAGTAAGGGCTGTTGTACAAGTTGGGGGGGGGGGGGTGGCTGTGTATGTGTACATGTCTGTATGTGTACATGCCTGTGTGTGTGTGTACATGCCTGTGTGTGTCATATATACACATATGAGAGGGGGGTTGAGAGTGTACAGGTGTGAGGGGGGCTGAGAGCGTATAGGTGTGAGGGGGGCTGAGAGCGTACAGGTGGGAGGGGGGCTGAGAGCGTACAGGTGGGAGGGGGGCTGAGAGCGTACAGGTGGGAGAGGGGCTGAGAGAGTACAGGTGGGAGGGGGGCTGAGAGCATACAGGTGGGAGGGGGGCTGAGAGCGTGCAGGTGGGAGGGGGGCTGAGAGCGTGCAGGTGGGAGGGGGGCTGAGGCATTGAAGGACTTGGTGAGATCGCTAGTGTACGGATTCGGTGGGACGGACATAGGACGGGCCCTGGGGAATGTTGGTGGTCAGGCTCAGGGGGGCCCAGGCCTAAAGCTGTGTAAGGGGCCCCACAATTTCTGTTTGCTGCCCTGTAAGTAGGGCAAGATAAAAACTGGGAGGACAACATAAGATAACATGGAAAGTGTGCACAAACCACAGCACAGCTCTGATTTTCTGAGATGATCAGTAGGTATGTTTTTGCACTTATCAAACCGATATAAATTAACACTTTTAATGATGTATTTAACAGACTATAAGGCAGCAAAAAGGAGAAGGTCATAGTAACCTTATTTAAAAGGAAATAGAAAAAGATATTTATTTGAGTCCCTAACATAACAAATTAAGTAAAGTATATACAAATGTATATGTGTCTTTTACCCATTAAAAATTATGTTTTTTTCTATTAAAGCTTATAATGGATATCTTTTAGTGTCTGATTTTAGGAAGGACTTTTACTTTTAGAAGTATAGAATGGCTGATCTATGCACTTTAAAGCAGTGTTTCTCAACCAGAATGCTGCAGTACCCGGGGATGATACCTTGGTTCTCCCAGACTGCTGCAAGCCCGGGACCCAACTTGCTCTGGATCTGCAGCATTAGTTGCCATGGTGTGGACAGGTTGGCCGCCAGTACCATACCAAACAATGATGCTCTAGGGCCAGGATGCACAACATCATTAGTTGCTATGGTGATGGTGACCAGATTGCCTGCATCATGACAACTCTGATCCAAGGCAGGTGGCATGAAGGTTGCTCAGGAAAAGTTGGAAAAACACCTCCACTCTTCCACACTGCTGGAGCTAAAAGGTAGGGCTCTGATGTGAAGAGGGGGGTAATGTGTGATTGCGGGGCTCTGTGATGGGGGGAACATTGTGATTGGGGGGTTATGTGATGGAGGTAGGGCTGGGGGAAAAATCAATTCAAATCTTGAATCGAGTTGAGAGGTCAAATCGATTCAAAATTTAAGCAAATCCATTTTTTAGAACTTTTTTTTTTTTCACCGCGCCGGTCCTGAAGTGCTACGGGCATGAGTTTTTAGGCGAGGCCGCGGCTTCGGCCCAGTCCGCAGCTTCGGCCGGACTAGGCCGAAGCCGCGGCCTCACCTAAAAACTCATGCCCCCAGCGCCTCAGGACCGGCGCTGATACCGCGCCGGTCCTGAGGAGCTGCGGGCAAGGAGTTTTTAGGTGAGGCCGCGGCTTCAGCCTAGTTTGCGAGGCCGGACGCCGCGGACTAGGCCGAAGCCGCGGCCTCGCCTAAAAGCTCATGCCCGCAGCGCCTCAGGACCAGCGCGGTTTCCAAAGAAAAAAAAAACTTGATTTGAATCGTGAATCGAGTTTTTTTTAAGAGAATCGAAGATTTTTTTTTTTTAAGAAAATCTCCCAGCCCTAGATGGAGGGTCTATGTGATTGGGGGGGGGGAGGCTCTGTGACTGGGGGCTATATGATGGGGCAACTGTGTAATTGGGGGTCTCTGCAATGGGGGAACTCTGATATGATGGGGAAGCAGTGATATTATGGAGGACCCATGTATATGGGGCCTTTGATATACAGGGGTGACTCAGATGTAATGGGGGCTCTGAATTATAGGGGGGCCTCTGATGTACTATAGGGGTGACACTGATAAGGGGACCCCTGATTGGATGGGGGGCCTCTTTCCTTTGATAACATTTACACTTTTTACATTTTAGACTGGGGTGCCTTGAAATTTTGCATATTTTTAGAGGGTGCAGCAACTGAAACAAAAGTTGATGAATGGTGCTTTAAAGGATGAAAATACAGGAGCCTTTGGTGGCTTTTGTTTTAAAGGGTAAAGAACTATCTTTACACTGGGCCTGGCATCACTACCTTATATAAAGGGTAGTAGCGGCTCGATTGGGTAATACATTTAAAATGCTTTAATGTAATGGCCTTTCAACCTACCAGGATGTTTTTGGATTGTGATCTGAAATAAACACAGAGATAACTTTTATTTTCCCTGTTCAGAACTGAACCCAGAATTTCTAGTGCTGAAAGGGAAGAACACTAAACTATTAGCTGTTGCACTGTCTAAATTGAGTCTTTGTTTCATGTTACATAACGGAGGAAAAAAAACATGTAGAAAATGCCCAGTTATATTATTATGTACAAGCTGAGCTGCCAAAAAAGGAACACAAACAACTTTGCACAAAGCCTCTTCTACTAATTAACGAGAAAGCAATCTTATTTATTTTACCCCGGGAAGAGAAGTCTGACCCGCAGTCTTGTTCTCACGCTCGTGCCACAGAGAGGCAATTTTGCTGCCAAATCATTTTGTCTTTTGCCTTTCTCCCGAAATGGTTTTGATTGGCTGGAAGGATATAACTGTATCTGAATTAATAAGGCAAAGCAGCACACGCCATTATCTGTCTCCAAGGGACTGGATAGATGATTTTATTTTGCTTGACTTGCAAATATCCTCCGTTTTAACTCCGCAGCAGCCAGCCCGGCGACAGTAAAACAAAGACGGCAGTGAGAAGGAAGCCGTGTGCTGCCTTCCATTATTATAAGTTCTGTATGGTTTCAAAATACAGAATTTTCTCATTCCTATTTACACATAACTATTCCATCAGTCCCTTACCCTAAAGGCATTTCAATTATCCTTTGTGGAAATCATTACTAACATGATTAATCTTAACAATTTCTAGCATCATATTGTTATACCAATATTTTATGTGTACATTTGTACCCACTAAAGGTTCTGTTGATCAGACAGTACAGTCAGCAGCATGTTTAATTAACTAGAGGGAGGAGCCGAGCCCACCCGAGTGATGTCACGCCGGTGTCACGCCGTTAGTGGTAGTGAGCCACCACAATATACGCTTTATTACCTAAAGTATTGGGGCTTCTGCCTTTAGTCGCAAATGCATTTTAATGGCATCCCAGTCTTAGTTACACTGTTTTCTGATCTGATTAATTTTCAAGTGTTGTGAAATCACTGCACAGTGTTTGGCAGAGCAACACATATACACAATATTGATATCATATGGTTTATATTTAATTGGTAATTTTGTTATAGTGGCATGTTTATTGCGCTGATTGAGATTATTATATTATATGTTTGCTTGACTGCTGTGAAAATGGTAAATACATGCTAACCCACCAACAGTATGTACTGCATTCACAGCTGTTTTTAACCCAAGGTGGAAAGCCCCTGTGTATGCTTAGTCTCCCCTCAACAGCTTCCAAGGAAATCTTAATAGACAGAGACTTCAATAGACTGCAAAGGGATAGCAAACCCATAATTGTTCTGTGTACTGTATAGGAAACATAATTTATTTGTAGGGAGCAATAATGGTAAACCATGCCTGCATATGGTATTTGATGAAAAACAATAAACAGGTAATTTCTTACATATTAACACACATTGACAGTATTATTTCCATGAAAACTTTTACATCTGTCAATCCCCCCCCACCCACATCCAAAAGTAAAAATGATTCTCACTATACACTGACCGGCCATTTTATTAGGTACACCTGTTCAATTTCTTGGTAAAATAAATTGCTAATCAGCCAATCACTTGGCAACAACTCAATGCATTTAGGCATCTAGACGCGGTGAAGACGACTTGCTGAAGTTCAAAACAAGCAGAATGGGGAATAAAGGGAATTTAAGTGACTTTGAATGTGGCATGGTTGTTAGTGCCAAAGGGGCTGGTCTGAGTATTTCAAAAACTGCTAATCTACTGGGATTTTGACGCACAACCATCTCTAGGGTCTACAGAGAATGGTCCGAAAAAGAGAAAATATCCAGTGAGAGGCGGTTGTGTGGACAAAAATGCCTTGTTGATGTCAGAGGTTAAAGAAGAATGGGCAGACTGGTTCACTGGTTCCAGATGATAGAAAGGCATCAAAATTCAGATAACTACCCGTTAAAACCAAGGTATGCAGAATAACATCTCTGAACGCACAGCACATCAAACTTTGAAGCAGATGGGCTACAACAGCAGAGGACAACATCGGGTGCCACTCCTGTCAGCTAAGAATAGGAAGCTGAGGCTACAATTCACATAGGCTCACCAAAATTGGACAATAGAAGACTGGAAAAACATTGCTTGGTCTGATGAGTCTCGATTTCAGCTGCAACATTCAGATGGTAGGGTCATAATTTAGTGTAAACAACATGAAAGCATGGATCCATCCTGCCTTCAACGGTTCGGGCTGGTGGTGTAATGGTGTGAGGGATATTTTCTTGGCACACTTTGGGCCCCTTAGTACCAATTGAGCATCATTTAAACACCACGGCCTACCTGAGTATTGTTGCTGACCATGTCCATATCTTTTTGACAGGATCGGCAACCCGCCACCCTCCACCACCGCTGAATGTCCAGCCTGTCAGTGCCAGTGATTAATTTACGGGCACCTGGCCCGCAGACATTTTCGGCCGTTATCACAGGGCTGGATGGGGGTGGGAACTACTAGAGTTTACTTTTTTCATTAAAACAGCAGGTGATTGGTTGCTGGGTGATCCTAGCAGCCAATCACCAGCCTATTAATGCGAAAAGTTAATTTCAACAGTTCCCAACCCCATCCAGGCCTGTGATATCGATCTCTGCTGCTTTGCTTGCTGTACACCTGTGTAAGGTACCCACACAGGGTGTGTTTGTTGGGTGGGGGACAGGGAACAGAGAACACTACAGTGGGGGGGTGCAGGGGACAGAGGACACTACAGTGAGGGGGTATATGGGACAGAGGACACTACAGTGGGGGGGGTGCAGGGGACGACACTACAGTGGGGGGTTCAATTGACAGTTTGAATAGGCTATTATCTCTATAGCTACAGTAAACAAGTAAGAGAGGGTCTCTCAAACTGAAAGAATGATTGTTAGTCGGTTGTTATGGAAACAAGTTTGTAACCATTAACTTTTGTCAACAAACCTGTACAAATAAAAAGGGGTAAGTAGAGACTGGGACACACATCATTATGCTTTGAAGATCAGAAGCCACTCATGATACAAGAACAGTGCCTGATTTCCAGAAGAATCGTTGCCAATGGAGATCACGAACATACAGTAACAGAAGATAAGTAACCTTTAATTGTATTTGTACTGTTATAGACCATAGGCTGTTCATTTTCTAGGCATTATGCTTGTTATAGATATCTGTCAGTCCTGTATTGTATTCCTAATATTGTAATAGTTTTGTATGTACAGCATCTTTGTATAGTAAAAGCACATTTACACACTGCAGAAGTCTCAGCTTCCTTGCTTATACCACAGAGTAACCTTGATAGATAAATGCAAGCAAAACATTTGGAGGCTTGTGCCGTGATCTGTGCTATAATTCAACTGAAGCACACCTGTTTTTCTGTGTGTTGTCAAGGAAAAAGGTGCATTCCCATGCATAGTTCCACAAGGTCATCTAACCAGCACAGGCAAGGTTGCGCTAACGCGCATCAGCGCACACATATGTGCAATACCGCTACTAGACGGACTACTAGCTGGCACCACGATCGGGCGAATGCGCATGCGTGACAGCGCCGTAATCACGCAAACGCGCGTACGCAACGGTGCATGCACAACGTGACACAGGCGCCTTGTTTATTTAAATGCTCCACTGACAGTGCCACATCGCTGTATTATCATCAGCTCTTCCTGTGTTCCTGTGATTGTGATTCCTGTTCTCCTGACCTACTGTGTACTGACCCGGCTTGTTGATCTACTCCTCTAGACTTCCTGGCTCTATCTACCGGCTTGCTTTTGACTCCTCCTGCCTGTTTCCTGCATCTGATCCCGGCTTGGCTAACGGACTCCGCATACCTCTGTCTCCTGTACCTGGATTTGTTGATTCGGTTCTTGGACTGTCTTACTGTGTTTGGATGTAGTGGAACAGAATGGTACCATATCTTGGAGTCTATGGCAGCCAAATGAAAAGAAAGGACTAAGAGCAATACCCATTGGATTTTGGTCCAAACAACTGACAAGGGGAACAGAAGAGATACACGCCCCATAGAGAAGTACCTGTTTGGGGCCTACACAGCACTTCAACATGTAGAGACCATTACAGGAAAGGACACAGTCACCATCCATACTGCATTGCCTATAGCAGGATGGGTGAGAAATAATTGGCTTACCACTAGGGCAGCTGTAGCCCAGAACCAGACACTGATGAAATGGAAGTGGTATCTTCAAGAAAGAGGGGGTATTGCAGCTGGGGATGTTAGAGACATTTCAAAACAGTTGGCAGGGCTTGTTACTTTTACCAGCACCCGGCCAGAAGAAGAAATTCCTGTGCTGCAGTCATCCCCCGTTCAAGAGGCTCCACCCTTTGAGTCTCTGTCAGAAGACATGAAGGAGTCAGTGTGGTTCACTGATGGTTCAGCCATCATCTGGGCGTAAATGGACAGCAGCAGCCTACAACACAAGTACCGACACAGTCCTGCAGGAGACCGGAATTGGAGGGTCCAGTCAGTATGCAGAGTTGAAAGCTGTAGTGATGACTCTTCAGGAGAATCCTTCTTCCCATGTCACTGACAGCTGGGCGGTTTTTAAAGAACTGACAACTTGGATGCCCACGTGGAAGTTCACCGGATCAACAGTACAGCAGTGGGCCAAAGATTCTGGAGTGTACTGGTTGTGCCACATCCCATACCATCCACAGGCAGCTGGTTTGATTTAAAGATACAACGGACTATTGAAGGACCAGATATGCAAACTTACACCCACACACACACTAAGGGGTGGGATCAGGTCCTCACACAGTCATGTTGTTAAATTCTAGGCCAATAGCCAAAAGCACATCATATGAGAGGATGGTAGGGGCTGGGGCACAGATTCCACAGCTGGAGTGCAAAGTTCAGTATTTATGTAAGGTTCCTGAAAGAACAGGGCTTAACAGATACCATGTTACTGCTTCCCATGACATAGAAACCAAGAGTGACGTATCTGAAGCTGAAGCCTATCTAGGAATGAGAGGGAATCTGGCAGGAAGGTTTGAAGTTATATTTGCATTGGCAGATGAGCTTGAAAACAGTGGCTGGGACTCTGACTGGTTAGTGGATACTTCTCAGCAAGAGTGGAAAGTGAGGCTACATAACAACAAACCTTCCAAAATAAACAGCAGTGATCTTCTGGGAAATATCAGTATATTTCCTCTCCTCCCTATTGATGTTCTTTGGGAGGGTCAGAAGTGGGTACAGGCAGGGGGCAAAGTGTTAGTCAGATATCCAGGAAAGAAGACATTTAGAGGAGAGATTGTAGCTAAAGGGCTTGGATCTACTGTTTATGTATTATTACAAGGAACAGATAATCCGCTTTGTTTTCCACTCCACAGGCTGTCTCCGATTTGATCCATAGGACATGATGGAAAGAATGACGAGAGATCGCAAGAGCTGTGGAGAGCAAGGCCTTTGATGTATTACAAGCCTGGACTTGTTTCTAAAGAACTTTAGAATGGACTTTCTAATGAACTTTTTAGTTAAAGACTGAAACTGAATGTGTTGCATTTGTTAATGAAGGCAGTTCTGAAGGCAAAAGGGGGTCCCACCCGGTACTAGCAAGGTGTACCTAATAAAGTGGCCGGTGAGTGTATATTTACTGTGAACAATTTAATTTTTCTGTTTATTAGTCTCAGGTCTGCTCAGTTTGCACAATTCTTTTAATCAGGGTTTTTTTTCTCAAACAATAGGTACTGGAACTCAACCACGACCCCCCAAAACCCCTCCCCCAACACACACCCTCCAAATCACATCAAATAGTGGGTGTGGTCATATATCACAAACAGTAGAAGGGTATTAAAAGGGGCATTAAATATCAGGATTGCATTACATACAGAGTGCAGAGCTCATGGGGGTTACACACAGAGTGCAGAGCTGTCACTTGTAAACACAGAAACCAGACTTCTGTATTTACAAGTGATTGTGGTGAGCAGGCACCAAAGGGTCTGAGCCAGAGGTGGTGGAACTGAGTTCCACCAAGTTCCCCCTGAAAAAAAGCCCTGCTTTTAATCCATCATACATATAGGCTCACTTCAGCCACAATTCCTGTCTGGTGGAAAAACAGGAATATAAAGATCTGCAAAAATCACCAAACACAACCAGTTGTATAAGTGTTACCACCCTTTTTTGGAATACAAAAGCCACTAATGTGCAGCGTGGTACCTGAGACCCTCATGAACTATGGGTCTTACTTATCAGAATGAAACTGAATCTGGAAGGACAATGAAACCCAATCATAAGCATTTTCTCTCAATTTTTACCATACATTTAACGTTTTACAGCAAATCAGGCAGCGAATCCCAGTGAATATAGGAATACCCCCAATTCTGGCAACAAGGGTAGTCACTCAACTGCATCCTCTAAATTTAATCGATTAAGAACATCTCATAAATCATCCACCCATGATCAGTTCTTCTCACACAAATATGGTAGAATGAATAATCAGATAAAACAGCCATCCACCTCCACACCCGTCTCCTAAACAGACACGAAGACTCCTATGGATCAGAACTCATCGGACCAACGAATAGGTAGGAAACAGAAGCCAAGGCCCTCGGAGCGACAACAATCTAATGCAAGTGGAGGGGAACATCACAGAACAGAAGGTGGTGCCACTCTATTTGATACAAAGCAAAAGATATCCACTTTGGACAACACAAGGAAGTGGACGGCTGTTGGGCACGACCTCACAAACGGGTTCCCTGAGGCCCATTATTGATCCGGCAACAGACCTAGAAATAGCATCTATGGGTTCTGAACCAGTGACCCCTTTTGAGGAGACCCCCCCTGCGGATAGCTACAAAAGGACCTTGAGACACATTAGAAGAGACTGCGGGGGGGAGTCCAGAAGAAAAAGAGTGAAGACACCCTCTTCACGATAAAAATCTACATCCTTTACTCCAAACAGCTTTCTACTTATGAATACCCCATCTTACAAAAAGGTCTCAATTTTCTATCCACTTGCACTCCCAAGCCATTCAATCTGTTTAAAGATTGCAACAGGTTTGTTCAATCCCTGACTTTACAATTTTTACACGTTGGCAAGGAAAGGAATGAAACACGCAAACAATTGGAAGATGGCATCAGTGTGATGACAGCAAATTCATCTGAACATTGCTGGTTTGGGGACAATGATGATCAAAAAGGCCTGGAAGCCCTATATAGCCTCCTCCTGGAATCAGGGGATTACCCTGGAGACTTTGCTGTGGTGGATTAAGATTACATCGGGGTGGGGGATATCACCATCACACACACTACATTTAAACCACAATCGATCTTCTATCCCTACCAAGCTAAGCCTTTTTCCTTGGTCCATATTTTAGCACTCCATACTTCTACCGCCTGCCAAAGGTTCACAAATGTATGACTTTGCCCTCAGGACGACCCATAGTGGCCTCTTTGAACAGCTTGACAAGTGGCCTCTAAGAGTACATTGACTATTTTTGCAGCCACTGGTCCAGTTTCTACTGGTGTATATCAAAGGTCCGGGCCACATACTTAGTACACTTGTCCAGCATAAATGGGAGTCTGATTAATGTTGTGTTTCTTTAGATGTAACATCTCTCTACATCTCTATTTCACACTAGGTGGGCTTAAGAGCCCTCCAGTATTTTTTAGTTAAGGACCACAACTTCAACAGTAGACAAGCCTAATTCATTCTTGAGGCCACTCACTTTGCCCTTCAGCATAACTATTTCAATTCCTTGGAGACTTTTTTCTTCAAAAGGGCAGCACTGCCATAGGCGCAAGTTTTGCCCCTAGTTATGCAAACCTATTCATGGGGTATTGGGAAGACCCTTACATCAGGTCAAACAACACCTATGCAGAGCATATAGTCATGTATACATTGACAGTATCATTCTCATCTGGCAAGGGGATGAAGAGCCATTACAGAGGTTCATTGATTACTGCAATACCAACCCATTTGGCATTCGATTCACATGAGTGAATAAGGAAGTACTTACATTCTTGGATGTAGACCTTTTTTACAGGGCCTCCAGCCATATCTGTTCTAAGATCCATTTTAAACCAACAGCTGGCAATTCATATCTGCATCAGGAGAGTTGCCACCATCCAGTCTGGAAATGTAACATTCCAGTCAGTCAATTCTGCAGATTGTAAGAAAATTTTACCCTAAGAGAAGATTACATATCCCAGGGTCATGTTCTTGAACAAAGATTTCTACAGAAAGATTACAGCCAGGAATCAATCGATGCAGTGTCTGACAGATATCTAGCATATTATGATCATAACTCCTCAACTTCCATCATTACCACTTTGTCACGTACCTTGTATCACAGCCTAATGATAGAAGGAGACCTCTCTTACAGCCCTGGCTCGGGGACCACTGGGGTTGCAACAGTGGTCGCGAGAGCGCATTGAGGTAGGAGTGCCTGTAAGATTCGTAGTAGCGCCTCTAAGATTCGTAGTAGCTGGCACAGATGAGTAGAGATGATCCACTGGAAAGGCTGGACTGTAGTAGCAGCTGGAGGGGGTGGTTACAGGTGTGGATCAGCGACCTCAGGCACTGGCAGGTACAGGAGCAGGCTGGAGCAGAGTGAGGCAAGCCGGGTCAGCACGGGTAACAGGTATGTTATACAGCAGGCAGAGAGTAGTCAGCAGGCAGGCAGAGGTTAGCAACGGGAGATCAACAGGTACAGGTATAGCAGGGTCAAGGTAAGCTGGGTCAGGATAGGAGAAGGCAGCAGTAGTCAAACAGAGCTGGGTCAGTATAATCACAGGAAGGTACGGGATCAGGGCTCAGGTAAAGCTGCAGATCAGACAGCACTGCACTAGAGCAGCTGCTGTCCCTTTTTAAGGGTCATTGGCGCCAAGCCGAGTTAGCGGGCCTACTGCGTGTTACCACGCACGCGCAGCTGCCTGGCCCAGCGGGCACTCATAGGAACATGTGTGCGCATGTCCGAATGCCCGTGCATCTGCTACAGGGTATCCCTGACACACTTGCTACAATGAACCGATCCTCAGGGCTCATCTTCAGTACTCAGTACAGTATACAGTATTTATCCATCAAAAAGATTTTTTCCAAAGATTGGAACATCCTAAACGCTAAACGCCATCGCTGAACTCAATCCAATATTATCTGATCGCCCCAAAATTGTCTTTAGAAAGTGCAAGAATGTGAAGAACTACATTGCACCCAGTAAGTTTCCACTGGTGCAAACAGCTACAATTTGCAGTTTACCAACCAGCTACCCACTACACCACTTGGGCGGCACAGTGGTGTAGTGGGTATCACTCTCGACTAAAAAAGGGTCGCTGGTTCGAATCCCAACCACGACACTACCTGCCTGGAGTTTGCATGTTCTCCCTGTGCCTGCATGGGTTTCCTCCGGGTAATCCAGTTTCCTCCCACACTCCAAAGACATGCTGGTAGGTTAATTGGCTTATGTCCAAAATTGGCACTAGTATATGAATGTGAGTTGGGGACCTTGTATTGTGGGCTCCTTGAGGGTAGGGAGCGATGTGAGTGTGCGATGTATGTGTGAAGCGCAGCGTAAATTGACTGAGCTATATGGGTACCTTAAATAAATAATAATATAATAGATGAGCATCTTAATGAGACACAATGTACAGGGATAGGGACAATTGTAGACACGCACCCACACTCCAACTTTGCTAACTATGTAAACATTTATGTAACATTTCTTGCATTAAAAGACATGTTCAAATGCAAAAAATGAAATTGCCTTTCCTGTGACTTTATCAATCATGGGCAGCAATCCTTTGGAGACCACAAGGGCTGTACTTACCACATCAAAGAGTTCTTCATTTGCTCCTCTTCCTCTGTGATAAATTGCATCCACTGTTGCTGTAGTATACAATATGTGGGTAGGACTGTGTCAGGAACCATGAAAAAGACAGAGACAGAAAATGCAGTAAAAATCACACTTTTTAATCAAATGGTACAACTGGTAAACCAGGCAAGTGGTAGCCAGGCAAGTCTTCAACAGGAACACAGCAGATAGTATCTAGATATGTTTGACCAAGGTGAAGGCAAATGATAAAATGAACCAGGCAGTTTAAATAGCCAGGAGGGGCTGGCTGTGGGCTTGACTGACGAGCAGGAGATGATCAACAGGTGAGCCACTGTGGAACGATGAGTTCTGGCAATTAACCAACACCTGAGCACAGAGAAGGAACGACTGAGAGCCCAGCCCTGACAGTACCCCCTCCTCAACGGACCCCTCCACCTCGGAGAATCAACCAGGTTTGAGGGGGGAACATCTTTGGAAAGCACGGAGGAGAACAGGAGCATGTACATCCGAGGATGAGACCCAAGAGTGTACCTCTGGACCGTACCCTCTCCAATGAACCAGGTACTGTATGCTCCCACGGAACCTACAGGAGTCATTGATCAATTGTATCTCATACTCCTCATGGTTCTCGACCTGCACTGTGCGAAGACATGGTACCGAGATGGTGAAGCGGTTGCACACCAAAGGTTTCACTACGGAGACATGAAAAGCATTCAAAATACGCATGTTGGAAGGAAGGTCTAATGCGTAAGCCACTGGGTTGATCCTATGTAGAATACAGAAAGGACCAATAAATCGTGGTGCCAGTTTCAGTGAGGGAACATGGAGTTGGAGGTTACGAGATGATAGCCAGACCACCCTCTCCCCAACCTGGTAGAAAGGCTCAGGTAGGCTTCGGCGGTCAGCATGGAGTCTGTACCTCTCACTGGCACGTCGCAAGGACTCCTGGACCTGCACCCAAATGGAGCGAAGATCGCGGAGATGCTCCTCTAATGCAGGAATTCTTTGAGGAACAAATGAGTCAGGCAACATGGATGGTTAGAAACCATAATTCACCATAAACAGAGACAATTGGGAAGCGGTATTGACGGCACCATTGTGAGAAAACTCTGCCCACGGTAGGAAGTCTGACCAGTTGTTATGCTGGTCAGAAATATAGCAGCGTAGAAACTGCTCCAAGGCTTGGTTGGCTCGTTCTGCAGCCCCATTGGACTGCTGGTGATACGCAGAGGAGAAGGAAAGCTGCATTCCTAACTGTGCACAAAGGCTTGCCAAAACCTGGTTACAACCGGCTACCCCTGTCCGAGACGATAACGTTGGGTAGCCCATGTAATTGAAAATCTCCCGAGCAAAAAGGGATTCCAGTCATTTGGATGTGGGCAACTTCTTAAGTGGAATGCAATGTGACATTTTCGAGAACCGGTCAACCACCACATGAATAGGGTGATCTCCCCTTCCTTACGCTGCTTAGATTTTATTTCAATTGTGATCACTTTTATCCATTTTCTGTATGGTATTTTTAGAAATAAAAATCCCTGGTTTACCTGCACTATGCAGAAGCTTTTTATTTTTTATTTGCATATTATCCCGATGCAAGAAACTGCCTTCCAGTAGCCCTACTTCCATAACGGGGTCTGGATCAAATCTGTCCCTGGCTTCTCCTTGGAACACATCCTTGAGGTCTATTGGCTGATATCCAGTTGGCGGCCCTTCCTGATGTTTCTTCACCCCACCAGAGAAGTCGAGAAGTGAGACAGAGGTTCTACCATTCCGGATATCGTTTTCCAGCCTAGGTTTGGCTCCATGCACCATTGACTCCATGTGATACGACAGTGGAGTCCACGTCATCTGGTAAGAGTACCCATCTTATCTTACTTCCTGATGTTTTCATTCTGATGCCCCATATTAAGATGTTGGTTTACAGCTACGGAAGTTCTGTACCCCATTGTTGACTCATAGTCACAGATCTACATTGTGCACTATTGACTTTAATTTCCAGTCTCACATCATTTTTATTGGTTCATACCAGTTCCTCTTATTAATTTGAGTTTGGAATCATCCATTTAACATATGTGGACACTTTATACTGTGTTTGTTCATTTCACTTCACTTATGGTTTTTGCACATATGCTTTACTGTTCAGTACAGCATCTTTTACTTAATTGTTTCACTACACCCTAACTTCCCAATATTTCTTAGCACTGCATTTTTTCCTAGTCACCACATGAATAACTGTGTTGCCCTGGGAGTTGGGTAACTCCACAATAAAATCCATAGACAGATGGGTCCAAGGCCTCTCTCCATTGGGTATGGGTTGCAGGAAGCCCACTGGAAGGTGTCGTGGTGTCTTACTCATAGCACAGACGGAACAGGCAGCTACGAATGCGGCTATATCAGTGCAGAGACTAGGCCACCAGAATTATTGGGAAATAGCCTAAATGAGTTGATTCTTTCCAGGGTGGCCAGCAGCCTTGGGAGAGTGGTATGTCTGGAGCACAGCGGTGCGGAGACTCTCAGGAAAAAAGCAGCGGTCACAAGGTTTCTCAGAAGGAGAATGGATCTGAGCGGCAAGAATTCTGTCACCCAAAGGTGATGTGAGACTGGTACGAACCGTAGCCAGAATACGATCGGGAGGTATCACAGGAACAGGAACCGTCTCCTATTGGAAGCCGAAGAAAACTGCAGCAACAATGCATCAGTCCTTACATTCTTAGTATCGGGTAAGAATGAGACTATGTAATTGAATCTTGGCAAGAAAAGAGCCCATCTCGCCCTTCTGTAGCCCTTAGACATGTGAGATTCTTATGGTCATTTAGAATGAGAACCGGCACAATGGTACCTTTGAGGAGATGCCTCCATTCTTTAAGGGCTAAATTGATAACTAACAATTCTCTGTCCCCAATATCGTAATTGCGTTCTGCGGGAAACAATTTCTTAGTAAAGTAGCCACAAGGATGCATAGCACTCTCAGAGGTAGGACGTTAAGACAGAAGGGCGCCCACTCCAGTCTCTGATGCATCAACCTCAAGAATGATCGGTAGCATAGGATCAGGATGTGCCAACACAGGAGCAGAAACAAAGGCAGCCTTGAGAGATTCAAAGGCTTTAATGGAATCCGGAGACCAATTCTGTGGGTTACTGTCCTTTCTGGTCATATTAGTCAGGGGTTTGACCAGAGAAGAGAAGTTACGAATACATTTCCCATAATAATTGGCAAAGCCAAGAAAACGTTGTAATGGACGTAGACCTACGGGTCGGGGCCACTGTAGAACTGAAGATAATTTCTCTAGGTCCATCGAAAAACCGGCAGTAGAAATGTCATAACCCAGAAATTTAACCTGTTCACGATAGAACTCGCACTTCTCAAACTTACAATACAGGTTATTATCTCTCAACCTCTGTAGCACATGGGAGACATCTGTGTGGTGGCTCTCTAGGGATTTAGAATATATGAGAACATTGTTGAGATAAACCACCACACATTGCTGCAACATATCTCGGAGGACATTGTTGGTGAACTCCTGAGAAACAGCAGGAGATTTACAAAGGCCAAACAGCATTACGAGGTATTCATAATGTCCTGTCCTGGTGTTAAAAGCAGTTTTCCATTCGTCGCTCTCCTTGATCCTCACAAGATTGTATGCCTCTCTCACATCGAGCTTCCTGAAAAACATTGCTCCCTTGAGGCTGTCAAATAATTCTGTAATTAACGGAATCGGTAGGCGTTCTTAATCGTGATGCGATTGAGGCCACTATAATCGATACAGGGTCTCAGTTCACCACTCTTCTTTTTAACAAAGAAGAAGCCAGCACCAGCTGGAGACGAGGATTTGCAGATGAACCCTCGAGAAAGTGTGTCAGCAACATAGTTCTCCATAGCTTTATCTTCTGAGACAGACAAAGGGTAAACCCGCCAAGGGGAGGCATAGCACCAGGTTGAAGGTCAATTGCGCAATCATACGACCGGTGTGGAGGCAAACTACCGGGTGACCCTTATCAAAGACATTGCTAAATTTGCGGTACTCCTCTGGCAAGGAGGAGAGGGAAGAGTTGCACAAGACCTTAGCCACTTTCGGAAAACATGTCTTACTGCATTGTGGCGAACAGGAAAGAACCTCAGCACAAAGCCAATCAAAAGAGGGGTTGTGCCTCTGTAACCAAGGATAACCACTGGATGATGAGGAGAGGAAATGACTTGGAATTGGATTATCTCATAGTAAAGAGACCCTACGGCCATGGTCAATGGAGCAGTCTCATGAGTCACATGGGCAGGCTGTAGAGGTCTCCCATTGATAGCCTCAATGGCAAGTGGAGTGGCACGAAGCTGCAGTGGAATCGAGTGCTTAAACACAAAGGTATCATCTGTGAACAGGCCTGCAGCCCCAGAGTAGATTAGAGCCTGTATCTCGATAGATGACTCACACCAAGAAACAGTAACTTGAACCAGGGCCTTATCTTTCTGGATAACTGGGGACGTAACAACGCCGCCTAAGGTCTGTCCCCTACAGGACCTGCCTGGCCACAATAAAGGCACAATCTCTCCCTCCTCCCAAAGGCCCTCTCATCCGCAGAGAGACATGTGAAGCCTAAATACATGCGTTCTACTTCACTGGCAGACTCGGTACCAGGAGGCTTGGGAGGTGAGGGAGGCAAGAGTGAGACTGTAAAGCTCGAAGCCAAATGTAAAGGAGACTTCAGCAAGTGCTCCTTAAAGGAAGGTCTTTCTCAGAATCTGGAGGCAATGAGAATGGCAAATGTGATTAACTTCTCCAGATCTGTAGGTATGTCACAGGCTGCTATCTCATCTTTGAGGTTATCTGAGAGACCATCAGAAAAAGCAGCCGCGGGGACCTCATTGTTCCAAATGACCTCTGCTGCCAGAGTAGGGAATTCAATGGCATAATCGACATAATCGGCAACAGTTCTTATACTTTGATGGACATGAGGCTCTTGGCAGTAGAAGTGGAGCATGCGGGATTGTCAAATACCCTTTTAAAGAAAACCACAAACTCCGGGTAACTCAGGACAATGGATTTTTGCTATCTCCTATAGAAGGTTTGCCCAGGCCAAGGCTCTATCAGAAAGCAAAGAAATGATGAAGCCTACTTCATCAGGGGCAGCACAGTGGTGTAGTGGGTAGCACTCTCGCCTAGCAGTAAAAAGCAGTCGCTGGTTCAAATCCCAACCACGACACTACCTGCCTGGTGTTTGCATGTTCTCCCTGTGCCTACGTGGGTTTCCTCCGGGTACTCCAGTTTCCTCCCACACTCCAAAGACATGCTGGTAGGTTAATTGGCTTCTGTTCAAAAATTGGCCCTAGTATATGAATGTGAGTTGGGGACCTTGGATTGTGGGCTCCTTGAGGGTAGGGACCAATGTGGGTGTACGATGTATGTGTGGAGTGCTGCGTGAATTGGCAGCGCTATATGGGTACCTTAAATAAATAGGGATGATTGTAGATACGCACCCACACTCACTCAGGTTGAACTGGATGGACTGGTGTCTTTATTCAACCTTAGTAACTATGTATGGGGAATGCCTGGGGCCACATCTCAAAGTATATCCCAACCTGGTTCAGAAACCCTCTTCATTGAACTGGATCGCCCCCAAATCGCTGGGGAAGCGGAACCAGACTTACCTCTTACAGAGGTAATATTTGAAGCGGGTGCCTGCACAGAGACTGGAGCAGCAACAGGGACGGCCTGCAATACAGGTTTTACCAAAACAGCCACCGTGGAAGGATCCAGGTGAGCAGTGTGAATCAGGAACAAACTGATCCTGCTCATTCAACCTGGAAAAAAATATTAAATAAAAAGAAAAAGAATTGCGCTAGGTGCTCAAAAATGGGTATGTGAAAGTGATTAATAATAAAGTGACCGTGAAGGGGTCCTTCTGCTGAACACTATAACCCCAATACGAGGGCACAAGAAATATATGTATAGAGAAAAGTGCAGCGCTGGACATGTATCGTTAATGAAAATGTGAAAATAATAATAATAATTAATTATAATAATAATGTGGGTCACAACGCTAGCACGCATCACACATGCGCAGTTGTTTTTTAAACAGCAGAGGAGTGTATATGATATCCCTGCTGGTTTTTATGCTACCACTTTTTTATCTTTTGTATTTTAATTTAAATAAATGCAGTCTTGGTTATCTGCACTACTGGAGTCCCCCCCTTTTTTTCTTTTTTGGTCACGTTGGTTTATCTTTGCTGGATTTTCTGGGAATGAATACGGATTGCCATACAGGAACCTCCCTTGGGATTACATCTTCCGAAATGGCGCCCTGCTGTTGCTGAGTAGTCGCCCAAGAAGCAAGTTGGCAAAATTCCCTACAAAGCCCCTTAAAGGACATCCTTTGAAGTCCATCTCACATCTTCCTCTACTAAGCCTGTTTTGACCCCCCTGAGTAAGGGCGGTCGCTGGCTCTCTGGTAAGCCTTCATTACTCTATCACCAGGTGGTGGGAAGCACGGGTGGTGGATTATTGATCCAGAACTCCGCATGGAACATTTGTTTGGATTTTATTTACACCATATTTCAGAACTTTGTTGCACTCATTGCACATGTTTTTTCACTATTTATGGACATTTTGTTTGAAAGGTTTCTTCACTAGTCATTATTATTAGATGTTTATTTTTTACTGTTGCTTTATTATCAGGTGTTATACATCACTGTTGCATAGAAATTTGCAGTTCTTTATTATTTTCACATTTTTATTCACGATACATGTCCAGCGCTGCACTTTTCTCTTTACATACTGGAAAAAATATTGCCACTTGGTGGTTTGCCTGCGTCTTCTGAATTCATGGCCTTCGCCTACTGTCAGGAACCATGAGATGGTTTCCAACAGATGGAAAATGCAGTAAAATCACACCTTTTAATAAAATGGTAAAAATGGTACAACTGGTAAACGTAGTTAAAATAAAGCCAGGGTTCGGTAATCAAATCGGGTAGTCAGAACAAGCCAGGAAATCGGGGAGCCAGAGATCAGCATAGTCAGAGGTAGCAGACAGGATCAGGAAAGAGAAGGGACGTCAGCCAGGCAAATCTTCAACAGGAACACAGCAGAGAGTCTCTAGATATGTTTGACCAAGCCAAAGGCAATTAATGAAATGAACCAGGCAGTTTAGCCAGGAGGGGCTGGCTGTAGGCTTGACGAGCAGGAGATGATCAACAGGTGAGCCACTGTGGAACGATGAGTCCTGGCAATTAACCAACAGCTGAGCAACCTGAGCACAGAGAAGGAAGGACTGAGAGCCCAGCCCTGGCAGACTGTTAGATCGCTCTGAGCTAGGTTTGGAGAGCATCGTAGGTATGTAGAAAAAGGCTTACTCAAAAAGACACTGCCCCTAACATCATGGAAAGGATCCCAACTGTCTCACAGTCCATGTGATTGAGTCTATTACAGCCTCCTTGTCAGAAGGCAAACTATTCAAAACCCTATGTGCCAGAAAACATACTGGATTTTTAAACTTGATACCATGTCCCCTAAAGGCCTCAACGAAGTGTTATAACTATCTTATAGTTACTCCAGCATCCCTTATACCATCATCAACACTTAGGTCTGTCATTAGTTGCTCTATACACAGTATATATGTTTTTTACAGGCAGGTTTAGCCATTTGTACACCTTCTGATCTGTTCATAGTTTGTTTTGAATAATGTCCATTCAAGTGTGGGACTTGTCAAGCCCCCTAGTATTCCCTCACCTGAGGTTTTCTGATGAGTTTTAGTAGTTAATAATCTTTATTTTTCTCCTAACATTTTTTTTATATATTTACACAAAGATGCATATAATTGATTTATACTTCAATATTATGTGTCGATCAATACCCACACTGTCCCCACACTGCACTTACGTTTCCATAATGTTTTTAATTTTTTTTTATTTTACAGTACTTGCAATTTTTATTTGCTGTATGCATTTACCTACTCCATCCCACTATTAATATTATTATTCATTTATTTATGCCCTGTGTCAGAAATAGGGCATTGCTGGGTACAAGCCCATTATTTGTGCAGTGTAGTGTGTCAAATGCCCCGTTTCTACACCTGGCATCTGTGGCAGCATGGAGCATACACTCTTCCTGCACTGATAAGTTGAATTGTCACCTAGTTGGGGCTTATTTTTCCCTTTACACCTGTCAGTGCAGGATGGCTCAGAGTTAACGCTGCTTCAATAGGAGATGCATTGTTTTAATTGCGGTAGCCACTCTGGATCTCTTAAAACAAGTAATGCTGTGCTCTGAATCTCTTACTTGTCCTTTCTGTGAGTAGTCCTGAGCGGCTGTGGGCTTGACGAGCAGGAGATGATCAACAGGTGAGCCACTGTGGAATGATGAGTCCTGGCAATTAACCGACAGCTGAGCAACCTGAGCACAGAGAAGGAAGGACTGAGAGCCCAGCCCTGGCAGACTGTTAGATCGCTCTGAGCTAGGTTTGGAGAGCATCGTAGGTATGTAGAAAAAGGCTTACTCAAAAAGACACTGCCTCTAACATCATGGAAAGGATCTCAACTGTCTCACAGTCCATGTGATTGAGTCTATTACAGCCTCCTTGACAGAAGGCGAAACCCTATGTGCCAGAAAACATACTGGATTTTTAAACTTGATACCATGTCCCCTAAAGGCCTCAACGAAGTGTTAGATGTAAGCACTATCTTATAGTTACTCCAGCATCCCTTATACCATCATCAACACTTAGATCTGTCACTAGTTGCTCTATACACAGTATATATGTTTTTTACAGGCAGGTTTAGCCATTTGCACAACTTCTGATCTGTTCATAGTTTATTTTGGATAATGTCCATTCAAGTGTGGGACTTGTCAAGCCCCCTAGTATTCCCTCACCTGAGGTTTTCTGATGAGTTTTAGTAGTTAATAATCTTTATTTTTCTCCTAACATTTTTTTAAATATATTTACACAAAGATGCATATAATTGATTTATACTTCAATATTATGTGTCGATCAATACCCACACTGTCCCCACACTGCACTTACGTTTCCATAATGCTTTTAATTTTTTTTTATTTTACAGTACTTGCAGTTTTATTTTGCTGTATGCATTTACCTACTCCATCCCACTATTACACCTGTCAGTGCAGGATGGCTAAGAGTTAACGCTACTTCAAAAGGAGATGCATTGTTTTAATTGCGGTAGCCACTCTGGATCTCTTAAAACAAATAATGCTGTGCTCTGGATCTCTTACCTGTCCTTTCTGTGAGTAGTCCTGAGCGGCTGGCTACATACACTTGGTTCACACAGACCAGTGTTTAAACCCAGTCTAGTCCTTGATTTGATTTCCCTCATAATAATATTTTTGTGTGTTTGTTTTTGTTTTGTCTTTTTGTTTTTCTTATTTTTGGCAGTCCTGGGTGATGTCTTTGCCAACCAGTGGCGTAGCGTGGGTTGTCAACGCCCAGTGCAAGGTAAGTAATTTGAGCCCCCTAACCAGTGGACTTTTAGCACCCCCTCTATCCCCATCCCTCTTTCTTTTTTATTACATTAATTCTTCTCACCCCTTTTCTCTCTCTCCTTCTTTACTATTTATTCTCTTTCCTCCTTTTCTCTCCCCTTTTTTCCTTCTCCTCATTTTTTCTCTTTTTATCCCTTTTTTCTTTCTTTCTCTCTCCTTTGTTTCACTTTCCTTCCTCTATCACTTTACTTGTTCTTTCTATCTCTTCTTCTTTCTGTAGTCTCTGGGTTGACGGGGGATTCGGCGGCAGGGGGGATTTGTCGGGCAAATGGCTAGTGTTAGCACCTAAATCATCCTGACACCATGCTTGATATGGTGTCAGGATGATCAAATCACATTATTTCTATTACTACATTACAGTAATATATAATAAAATAGTTCAACTCACCATATAGCCTCTGTTATCTGCTTCCATTTTCAGCAGCTCTAGGTGCTGTGCTGCTCTCTCCACTGACAGCTGTGGTAATCAGTGTTTGAGAGGGTGTGTGCGCGTTCCTGTTCCAGCTACAGCATTTTCCTACCACATAAGGTGGCTTCATATCCTGGGCCCTGTGTTCCATCCATGGCTTTGGCTCTCCAGTGACAGTGGTTTCCTGCTTCCATTCCATCTCTGCTCCCTTGCCTGTGGCCAAGGCAAGGCATCGTGGTTGCGTGTCTTATCTCTGTCCCAGAGGCTACCTGACTGTCATGCTGAGTTCTATTTTATCTTTGTGAGTACTTTTTTATGTTCTATTAAAATTACATTTTACATGATACACTATGATTGCTATGCTTCTCTCCCCCTCCCCACTTTTTGTCTCCTACAGCCACACAGCACATATACTGTACATCATTGACAGCCAAGCTTACATGGAGTAAAACAGGAACACATTTAATGCAGGTATGTTAAATTTGAGTCTAATCAGAGGCCACAAAGGCAGTCATAACAATAGATTTTGTTGAATATTAGTGACCATAAATATTCAGTTCCAATTTACCCTAGAACACTCTACACTCATCTCTAACCTTCCATTTCACTTTGGCAAAATTCATTCTGTGACATCCTCACTGCTGTTTCCTGTGCTCCATCTTCAGACAGCCTTGCAGCCACTTTACCATCTCGCTGTCCGCTTGCCACCCTAGACAGTCTCTCTATAGGAAATCTAGCATCTCCATTTCTTCAGAAAGCCTGAGGCTTAGTTATGGCCTACTTTAGCATCACTCTAGAGCAGTGGTCTCCAAACTGTGGCCTGATGTAGCCCATGCATTGCTTTTATCCAGCCTGAGGAATGCCCCCTACTGTCAGCAACAGTGGAGCAGAGTTCTTGCCATTGACACAATGGGGTACTAGTCCTCTCACTGACACCAATGGGGCACTATTCCTTCTATTGATACCAATGATGGAGCATTATTCCTCCCAATGAAACCAATGATGGGACACTATTATGTCCAATTACACCTGTAACGACACCCCAAGTATAAAAGGGGTTAAAGCTGTTTAAGACATTCCATTTCTGAACACAAAGGCAGCTACTGAACACTCCAATCAGCCGAACAAGAAACCCATACAAATAATTCTCCACCAAGTACGAGACAAGGCTCTGTCTTGAGGTTCAAACAGGACGGACTCTTTATTACAACCAAAATTACAAGTCTTTATAAACAGTTAAAGAGGAGGTCCCCGCTCCTGCTCATATTACTCTAACAATACACATGTGACCAGACACAGAATTAACATGAGCTAATTAACTAACCCCTTCAAGAAGCCGATGTGCCTCCGTGCCCTCCTAGGCATTGTATGATTAATCAGGATTTCACTACAGCTCAGACTTGTTGTCACCGAGCCTCACACATTAGTATAAACACAGGAGCTAAATACAATAACAATACAAATAGTGATTCCCCCCCCCCCCCCATCAGCCTAGTAGGCAACAAACTATAGTATTAGTAGATTGTCAGGCTCCTACCCAGTTCTAGAGGCGAATGTGATCAG
Source organism: Lithobates clamitans (assembly GCA_037952925.1). Classification (NCBI taxonomy): domain Eukaryota; kingdom Metazoa; phylum Chordata; class Amphibia; order Anura; family Ranidae; genus Lithobates; species Lithobates clamitans. The sequence goes on along the minus strand of JBBGZY010000695.1, from coordinate 713,689 downwards.
CTCTCTCAACTAACATCTCAACTAACATGCAGAATCAAACAAACCAAGAATAGTCTTTACATATATCCTGGGAGATATTGTGGATAAATATTACTGTCCCATTTTAAGTAATCCAATATATATTTTCTCAGTCACTATTTGTAATATGGCATATCCATGGTCCCCAGAGTCTGTGTGTCTTGGGGGACATGGACCTGAATCTAAAGTAACGTCACCTCAAGGGTCCCCAGGCATACAGCTCACAACGAGCACCATTCCCCCAAATGCCAGGGCCCATGATCGGTGGGCAAGAGGCTAGCATTCAGTCCCCTCCAAAAGCCTCTGTCCCAGCTAGGTCTGTCACAACACCTATGATGGAGCATTATTATTTCCAGTGACACCAATGATTAGGCACTATTCTTTTAACTGATGCCAATGATGGAGCACTATTACTACTTCTAATACCAATGACAGGGCACTATTCCTCCCACTGACACCAACAATGGGGCACTATTCCTCCCATTGATACCATGGTGGAGCATTATTCCTCCTAATGAAACCAATGACAGGGCACTGTTATATCCAATGACACCAATGATGGAGCACTATTATTTCCAGTGACACCAACAATGGGACACTATTCCTTCCACTGACACCAGTGATAGGGCACTATTACTCCCCTTAATACCAATGACGGGGCACTATTCCTCCCACCTTATCAGGGCTGGGCTCAGCCCTTCCTTCTCTGAGCTGGCCGCTCAGCTGTCGGCTAATTGCTAGCTCCCATCTCTCTCCACAGTTACCCAGCTGTTGTTGATTCTGCTCGTCAGTCCTGCCTACTTAAAGCCATCCAGCTCACTTGATCTCTGCCTTCGCCTTTGTCAACATCAGTCTTTCTCCTGCGTTCCTGTTTGAAGACTTGCTCGGCTGACGTCTCTTCTGGCTCCTGATCCTGCTTGCTGTACTACTACGTTTATCTCTGGCTCTCTGACATTGGCTTGGCTGACTACCCGATCTGGTTACTGAACTCTGGCTTGTTTTGACTACGCTTACTCTGTTTACCTTTTTATTATTATTATTAAACAAGTGTGATTTAACCATACTTCTGTCTCGGTCTGATTCATGGTTCCTGATAGCAGGCGAAGACCATGAATTCAGATGATACAGTCAATCCACTTGTTGGCAATATTTTTTCCAGATTGGATGAGCAAGATCACTGCATGGATCAGTTTGCCATAGCGTTACAAACACTCCTGAGTTGCACGGCTCACCTGGAAACTCCCACTGTGGCTGCTCCGGTACAACCTGAGTTGCAGGCCGTCCCTAATGCTGCGCCAGTCTCTGTGCAGTCACCCGCCTTGAGTATTACCTCTATAAGAGGTATGTCTGGTTCCGCTCCGCTTCCAAAGTGATTTGGGGGGTGGGTGAGAGAGCCTTTAGTTCAATGCAGAGGGTTTCTCAACCAGGTTGAGATTTACTTTGAGATGCTGCCCCAGGCGTTTCCCACAGACAGAAGCAAAGTAGGTTTTGTGATATATTTGCTTTCTGAGAGAGCCTTGGCCTGGGCAAACCCTCTATGGGAGACACAAAAACCTGTTGTCTTGAGTTACCCTGAGTTTGAGGTCTCCTTTAAAAGGGTATTTGACGTTCCCCCACGTTCCGCTTCTGCTGCCAAGTGCTTCATGTCCATCAAACAGAGTACAAGAACTGTTGCCGACTACGCCATTGAATTCCGTACTCTGGCAGCAGAGGTTGCTTGGAACAATGAGGCCCTCGTGGCTGCTTTTTCTCATGGTCTCTCGGATTCCATCAAGGATGAGATAGCAGCCCGAGATATACCCACTGGACTGGAGAGGTTGATCACGTTTGCCATCCTCATTGACTCCAGACTCAGAGAAAGACTCTCTTTTAAGGAGCGCTTGCAGAAGCCTCTTGTATGTTTACCTCCGAGCTTTGCAGTCCCACCCGTGCCTTCCTCACCTCCCATGCCTCCTGGTACCGAGTCGGTCAGTGAAGATGAACCCATGCACTTGGGCTTCACGCGTCTCTCTGTGGATGAGAGAGCCTTTAGGAGGAGGGAGAGATTGTGCCTATATTGTGGCCAGGCAGGTCACTTTTTGAAGTCTTGTCCTACCCATCCAGGGAACGCCCGAACCTTGAGGTCCTGTCATGGACAGACCTTAGGTGGCGTTGTTTCGTCCACAGTTATCCAGAAGGATAAGCCCCTGGTTTCAGTCACCCTTTCTTGGGCTGAGTCGTCCATCGAGATACAGGCTCTAATCGACTCTGGAGCTGAAGGCGTATTCATTGATGCTGCCTTTGTATCTCAGCACTTGATTCCACTGCAGCTGCGTGACACTCCACTTGCCATTGAGGCTCTTGATGGGAGACCTCTACAGCCTGCCCATGTGACTCATGAGACAGTTCCGTTGTCCATGGCCGTAGGGGCTCTTCACCATGAGATAATCCAATTCCAAGTTATTTCCTCACCTAGGTTTCCGCTGGTTATTGGTTATCCTTGGTTACAAAGGCACAAACCCTCTTTTGATTGGCTCTGTGCTGAGGTTCTCTCCTGGTCACGGCAGTGAGACATGCTTCCAGAAGGTAGCCAAGGTCCTGTGCACCTCTTCACTCTCCTCCCTGCCAGAGGAGTACCGCAATTTTAGCGATGTCTTTGACAAAGGTCAAGCCGGTAGTTTGCTTCCACACCGGTCTTATGATTGCGCAATTGACCTTCAACCTGGTGCCATACCCCCTCGTGGCCGGGTTTACCCTTTGTTGGTCTTGGAGGATAAGGCCATTGAGGAGTATGTTGCAGACGCACTTTCTCGAGGTTTCATCCGCAAATCCTCGTCTCCTGCTGGTGCTGGTTTCTTCTTTGTGAAGAAGAAGAGCAGTGAACTGAGACCTTGTATTGATTATAGGTGTCTCAATCATTTCACGATTAAGAATGCCTACCCAATTTCGTTGATTACAGAGTTATTTGGCCGCCTCAAGGGAGCAACGGTTTTCACGAAGCTTAATTTGAGAGGGACATACAATCTCGTGTGGATTAAGGAGGGCGACAAGTGGAAAACTGCGTTTAATACCAGGACAGGCCATTATAAGTACCTCGTAATGCCTTTTGGCCTTTGCAACCCCCGGCAGTTTTCCAGGAATTGATTAATTATGTCCTCTGAGATTTGTTGCAGTTATGTGTGGTGGTTTATCACGATGATATCCTCATATTTTCCAAGTCCCTGGAGAGCCACCACACAGATGTCTGTCATGTGCTTCAGGAACTAAGAGAAAACAATCTCTATTGTAAATTGGAAAAGTGTGAATTCCATTGTGAACAGGTGAAATTCCTGGGTTATGTCATTTCCACTGCTGGTTTTTCGATAGACCCAGAGAAACTTTCAGCAGTCCTACAGTGGCCCCTACCCGTGGGTTTACATCCTCTGCAGCGTTTCCTGGGCTTTGCCAACTATTATCGGAAGTTTATTCATAACTTCCTGGCTCTGGTCACGCCCCTGACTGATATGACCAGAAAGGACAGTAACCCACAGAGTTGGTCTCCGGAGTCCATTAAGGCCTTTGAGAGTCTCAAGGCTGCTTTTGTTTCTGCTCCTGTGTTGGCACATCCTGATCCTATGTTGCCTTTTATCCTAGAAGTTGATGCTTCTGAGATTGTAGTTGGCGCTCTTCTGTCTCAACGTCCTAACTCTGACAGCGCTAGGCATCCGTGTGGCTATTTTTCCAAGAAATTGTCAACCTGCAGAGTGCAATTACGAGATTGGTGACAGAGAGCTGTTGGCGATCATTTTAGCCCTGAAAGAATGGAGACATCTCCTTGAAGGTAACACTGTGCCGGTTCTCATTCTTTTTTTTTTTTTTTTAACAGAAAATTTTATTGCACAAATCAGCATTACATTACAAGATAATTTAGTACATTCAAAGTAGAAAGGATAATAACAGTACAATCTACCTTCAAACTATAGTCTCTGTTTATTAGATAATCCAGTTATGCAGATGACAGAAATATCACAGAACAATACCCCTTATTGCATTATAGTATTATACCATCGTAGATAAAATTATGTAAGTAACCAATTTCAATCCAGCCTGATACGGAGGGGGAGGGGAGCAAGGGGGAGGGGGGGAAGGGGAGGGGGGGAGAGGAGGGGGAAGGGGAGCGAGAGAGAGGGAAGGGGGGGGGGGGCGAGTGGGGATGAGCACAAGAGTAGGCAATGAAATATAGGATGTCCTCCAATGAGTTTCACAGCATACCAATTATGGATCAGGGGGCTCAGGGACCCCAGAGGCGTCTATCCAAGAGGACCAGATTTTATCGAACTTCCTAGGGCATTGCCTACTTTCATATGTCAACCTTTATAGGGGAAGTACCATGTTCACCGACCTTCTCCATGATGCCAAAGTAGGAGGCTCTGCTAGTTTCCATACCAGTAAGATTTCACGCCTAGCATAATATAATGCAAAGGTAAGACACAATTTACTATACCTGTCTCCCTCAAGATCCTCCAAATGGCTAAGCAATAATATCTGAGGATCGACCGGTACATTTAAGCCTGTAATATTGCTCAGTGTGGAGGCCACTGCTGACCAAAAGGGTCTAAGTTTGGGACACGACCAGACCATGTGCCAAAAGGTGCCCACCTCCTGTCTGCATCTCTGACAATTGGGGTCCCTTTGATTGTAAATGCGGGCCAATCTCTGGGGGATGAAGTACGCTCTGTGTAGGAACTTAAATTGTATGAACCTATCTTTCGCTGCGATCATGGAAGGAATGTAGGAAATTAAACACTCCTTCCATTGCTCTTCGTCCAGGGAAGGAATATCAACCCTCCACTTTTCCCATGTCTTAGTTAGTTTGGTGTCATATTCTACCGTGAGATATAAATATAATGTTGAAAGTGGCTTCCCCATCACACTAGAAATCAAGAGCCGTTCAATGGAGTCCGGTTCCAAAATAAGAGGGGTAGGGAACTGAGCTTCAAAAGCATGCTTTAGCTGCCAGTATCTAGATTACCAGTTCTAAATTAGAAGGAGGATGGGATAGCAAATGATTGCCTCAGGGCCTGGAAAGTCATAAGCCTACCGTCCTGAACTATATGTTTTAGTGTGAGGATACCCTTTTTTGCCCAGATAGAGGGGTCTGGTATACTGTGAAGGTGAGGGAGCATGGGGTTACTCCATAGGGGCATATGCGGTGAGATATGATTAGGCTTCCCATATATCTTCCTAGCCTCCTGCCAGACCTTAACAGTGGTCCGCATCAAGGCTGCCATGGACGGGCTAGCCCTAAGTCCACAAAACGGAAGGTTGCTCAGGGCTGCAAAGGAGCCCAGAATGGCTGCTTCGTGAATGACCGCAGGATTCTGTGCGGGCTGGGAGAACCACCACCGGACCGTAACAAGAACAGCTGCCCAGTAATAGATTTGAAAGTTCGGCAGTGCCAATCCCCCCCCCCGAGAGTGGGAGATATAGGCCGGTTCTCATTCTTACTGACCATAAGAATCTCACATTCATGTCTGAAGCTAAGCTCCTCTCTCCCATTCTCATTCTTACCCGGTACTAAGAATGTAAGGGCTGATGTCTTGTCACGACAATTTTCCTCCACTTCCAAGTTGGAGTCGGTTCCGGTTCCTGTGATTCCTCCTGATCATATTCTGGCTATGGTTCACACAAGTCTTACTTGCTGCTCAGGTCCATGCTCCTCCTGAGAAACCTTGTGACCGCGGCTTTGTCCCAGAGAGTCTCCGTACTGCTGTGCTCCAGACTTACCATTCTCTCAAGGCAGCTGGCCACCCTGGGAAGAATAAACTCGTTTGGGCCATTTCCCAACAATTCTGTTGGCCTAGTCTATGGGCTGATGTAACTGCCTTCGTAGCTGCCTGTTCCATGTGTGCTCAGAGTAAGACTCCAGGCCACCTTCCAGAGGGCCTCCTACAATCCATACCCAATGGAGAGAGGCCCTGGACCCACCTGTCTATGGATTTCATTGTGGAGTTACCCAACTCCCAAGGAAACACTGTTATCCTTATGGTGGTTGACCGGTTCTCAAAGATGTGTCATTGTATTTCACTTAAGAAGTTGCCCACTTCTAAGGAACTGGCTTCCATTTTTGCTCGGGATATCTTTCGCTTACATGGGCTACACAAAGTGATTGTCTCGGACAGGGGTAGTCAGTTTGTCTCCCGGTTCTGGCGAGCCTTTTGTGCACAGTTGGGAATTCAGCTTGCTTTCTCCTCTGCGTATCACTCTCAGTCTTATGGGGCCACAGAATGAGCCAGTCAGTCCTTAGAGCAATTCCTACATTGCTATATTTCTGACCATCATAACAACTGGTCAGACCTATTACCGTGGGCAGAGTTTGCTCACAAGTTTGCTTTTAACTCTGCTTTCCGATTGTCCCCGTTTATGGCGAATTATGGTTTCCAACCTTCCATGTTGCCTGACTCGTTTGTTCCGCAGAGTATTCCTGCGTTAGAGGAGCATCTCCGTGGTCTTTGTTCCACTTGGGCACAAGTTCAGGAGGCTTTGCAACATGCCAACGATAGGTACAGACTCCATGCTGACCGCAGATGCCTGCCTGCACCTTCCTACCAGCTTGGTGACAGAGTATGGCTGTCGTCTCACAACCTCCGACTTCGTGTTCCTTCTTTGAAATTCGCACCTCGGTTTATTGAGCCTTTCCGTATCTGACGCAGGATTAACCCAGTGGCTTATGCCTTGGACCTTCCTCCTAGTATGCGCATCTCAAATGTGTTTCATGTCTCCTTATTGAAACCTTTGGTCTGCAACTGCTTTACCACCTCAGCGCCACGTCCTCACCCTATACAGGTTGAGAACCATGAGGAGTATGAAGTACAATCCATTGTTGACTCCCGTAGTTTCCGTGGGCACATACAGTACCTGGTGCATTGGAAGGGGTACGGTCTGGAGGAACGCTCTTGGGTCTCATCCTCGGACGACTATTAATCCCTCTAATACCAATGACAGGGCACTATTCCTCCCACTGACACCAACAATGGGGCACTATTCCTCCCATTGATACCATGGTGGAGCATTATTCCTCCTAATGAAACCAATGACAGGGCACTGTTATATCCAATGACACCAATGATGGAGCACTATTATTTCCAGTGACACCAACAATGGGACACTATTCCTTCCACTGACACCAGTGATAGGGCACTATTACTCCCCTTAATACCAATGACGGGGCACTATTCCTCCCACCTTATCAGGGCTGGGCTCAGCCCTTCCTTCTCTGAGCTGGCCACTCAGCTGTCGGCTAATTGCCAGCTCCCATCTCTCTCCACAGTTACCCAGCTGTTGTTGATTCTGCTTGTCAGTCCTGCCTACTTAAAGCCGTCCGGCTCACTTGATCTCTGCCTTCGTCAACATCCTTTCTCCTGCGATCCTGTTTGAAGACTTGCTCGGCTGACGTCCCTTCTGGCTCCTGATCCTGCTTGCTGTACTGTTACGTTTATCTCTGGCTCTCTGACATTGGCTTGGCTGACTGCCCAATCCGGTTACTGAATTTCGGCTTGTTTTGACTACGCTTACTCTGTTTACCTTTTTATTATTATTATTAAACAAGTGTGATTTAACCATACTTCTGTCTCGGTCTGATTCATGGTTTCTGATACACTGACACCAATGATGGGGAACTATTATATCCAATTACACCAGTGATGGAGCACTATTATCTCCAGTTACACCAAAAATGGGACACTATTCCTCCCATTGACACCAGTGATGGGGCACTATTACTCCCCCTTATACCAATCATAGGGCACTATTCCTCCCAATGACACCAATGATGGGGCACTATTACTCACCCTAATACCAATGACAGTGTTTACCACTGACGCCAGGACTTTTCTTTTTCTCACTGGCCACAGTCCAGACCCTCTAAAGTCTGCAGGACAGTAAACTGGCCCTTTGTTTAGAAAGTTTGGAGACCCCTGCTTTTGAGCCACGAGCCCTGTGTCTCCAGCTTCCCCACCACCTGGAAGATGCCAATATGCCTGTCACTTTGTATCCAGGACCCCTCTGCATCTTGTGCTTGCCCACCGCCCTCAGTGAGGACACATTTTCCTGTCCGACTCTGGAAGAAACCTTCAGCACAGAAGGTGACTGAGGGCTGCATGCATACCACAGGCTGCAAGCTTGGAATGCTTGCCTAAATTCAAAGAGCAGAACTTTTTTTGCAGGTTCAGACCTGCTCAGCTATGACAGGCAGAAAAAGAGAAAGGGTGGCCACATTTCTGTACGTTCTTCTACATACCTGACTGTTAGGGGCACAAGACTCACATAAACAGATATCATTTCAAGAAAGTAAAATGTCTATTTAGATTATATTATGTAAATTTAGATAAAAATATGCTCACTTCATTTCTTTTTTAAGAATGTAATAAGTAGAAGAACTTACAATAAATTATTCTGGGCTGCTGTGAATCAAACAAGGTGATTTTGGTTGCAATCACTTGGGCACCAAGTCATTCAAGTACTGGAAAGTAAATAGACATACGGTAATTAGCTCCTTTTAATTTTTCCATATTATAAAATTAATACAAGATTCAGCAGGGATGGTGGGAGCCCATCATACTGGCAGCAGCAGGCATGCAGACCCAGGAAGTCAGCTCAGAGATATCACCAATAGAGTCCCTGACAGATATTAGAAACTGTCAGGGACTTTAACTCACTTCACCAAGCATTGTTAACTGAATCTTTAAACTAAAAAAAAAAAAGCATCAGTATTCCACTAAAATATTGCCTTTGTTGAGTAGATAATGATTTGCAACCCTGTCTCTGCATACTGTAACATGCTTAGTCCCTGGAAGTTTTTGCTAAAATATTGGCACATTGCATCATATGCTTTTCTCCCTACTCCAGGCAGCAGAATCAATTTCATGAATATTTTAACCCTTCCAATTTTGCAAAAAAAAAATCAATAAATGACTTAGTCCTGCCAACAAATTGATCAATTTTTTTTTTCCCCTTCCAGATGCTCTCTTGCACGTACGCGGCGTTGGTGACTTGTCACAATTACTCTCTTTTCCCCTCGGGGTTATGTATTTGTGTTGACTTATATTATCCAAGCGGTGAGCAGGTAAATTGAATCAAGCCAATGAATAGGGGATATCAGCAGAGTTGAAATGTCATGTGGCCTGGAGCAACGAGGCCTGGACAGGGAGTTCGTCCAATCACAGACAAGCAGGTGCGTCTATTGTGCCTTATCTAATTTCCTGAGTAGTGGACAGCTGAACATCTGATTGCAGTTGCCAGCTATATAGGCCTTAAAATGAAACTTAACCCTTACACTCCCAAAAAAACAAACATACATGCCTCTAACGCAGTGCTTCTCAACTCCAGTCCTCGGGACCCACCAACAGGCCAGATTTTAAGTATTACCCTGGGGAGTTGCAGACTAGAATACTGCAATCACTGAGCAGCAAGTGATATCACCTGTGATGTATTTCAGCTATCTTGCAAACCTGGCCTGTTGGTGGGTCCTGAGGACTGGAGTTGAGAACCACTGTGTGTATATATAAGATATAGGATTCCCCTTTCTTTTAGGTCATTCCATGTTTGATTCTTTATTTCTCAGATTCAGTGTGGGTGAGGCTTAGCATTGAAGGGAAAAAGAATTCTTAGGGTATATGTAAACCATCACCTTGTAAAACAACTCTTTCAGTTTAAAATAGAAATTAAAGGCAAAACATTTGTGTATAGATATAAAAAACATTATACATTTTTTCCCACTTTTTTTTATAAGCGATCTCATAATCTCTATTCTGAGCTGCATAAGGAGGCCAGAGAGCTGAAGGAGGAGGGACAGCAGCACACTGGCTCTCCCAGTGAATGGCTGTGCGGTGGGGGGGGGGGGGGTGCAATAGCAGAAGTCTGATCATTGGAGGAGAGAAAGCAATATGAAATGTTGGGTAAAATTGAAAAAAATGCTCCCATGGGCCTATAGGCAGCTGAAAAAAATTAAACTAGATCAAATATGTTTAAAAAAAAATCTCTTTATTGCATACAAATATATATGTAACACGAATTAAGAAGAACATGATCTCTGGTATGCATGATATTCAAAAAATTGAGATGTCAATGTTACATATGCAGATAGCAAGAAATGCAAAGTGTATTTCTCAACACTGCATGCTAACGCTCAGAAAACCCCAATGCGTTTTGATAGTATTCTGTCCTGATCTTCCTCAGGGGGGTGAAGATATCTTCAAATTGGAATATCATGTGTAACCAGAGCCAACTAAAAACATTGGGACAGGGTGGGTTCCAGGTGGTGATCTATCCGGAAAGTGTGTAGAAGGTCCAAAGGGACGCACGGAAAATTACACCTGCTGGATGTAAGCAAATGGAGAGGAGCACACACAAGCCCACAAAAAAAGCCCTTCATGGTAAAAAGCACTCAATATATAGCTGACACCTTGATGGGAATTTCTTTCAAAAATATATATATACATATATGTGTGTATCCCACTTAATTCTGTAGTCAATTCAAATCCAATGTGGGTTATCCTTACAGATCCATTGTTCATAGGGACAGGTGTAGTTTCCGAATTTAAAGGATCAAGGATTCATGTAAGGGGATCATTTTGATCCCTCCCTTTACCAGGTAGGTAAGAGTATCAATGTCTAGCAGCCATTCTCATCCTGCAACTAATAACTCACTGCAGAGGATAAGGTGTGTCAGTTGAGATATAAAATGTTGGGTTTACATACTGTATTCTTTCAGTTTTTACTCTTGAGGGGCTGCTGTAAGTTGCACTGTGCATGACTAGATTTTATACAACTGTGAGGGGCCAGAACGATGCAGCAAAGCGAAAATGCAAACTTGACATTTAGAGATTCCTTTTTCCTGATCTTCGATTCACATGAAGTACACTCACCATAGTCTTTCTAAAAATATATTTTTCTTTTAGTTTTGGGTAGAAAAGAACTCCTGATTCTTGGTTCGGCTGGACATATACTAAAATTGGAACGATACAGAGAAGATTAGCATGGCCCCTGCGCAAGGATGACACGCAAATTTGTGAAGCGTTCCATGTTTTTGTACCCCATCCTTTTATGTTCTCTTATTTTTTCAGTTTGTTAGTTACCGTATTTATCGGCGTATAACACGCACTTTTTTCCCCTGAAAATCAGGGGAAAATCGCAGGTGCGTGTTATACGCCGATTCCCTGCGATCCCGAGCTGTCAATTCTTCAAAATTGCCGACCGCGATTTGAAAATGGCGCCGCCGTCGCCGAAATACACAGAGCCGGTCCTCGGCTCTTCTTGGCGGCTCTCGTTCACTTTGGGCTCCACTCGTAGTCCCGAGCGGAGCTATCCGAACCTACTCGGCTAGGTTCGGATAGCTCTGCTCGGGACTACGAGTGGAGCCGAAAGTGAACGAGAGCCGCCGGGAAGAGCCGAGGACCGGCTCTGTGTATTTCGGCACCGGCGGCGCCATTTTCAAATCGCGGTCGGCGATTTTGAAGCCCAGGTTAGCTGGGATAGAGGTTTGAAGGCTGCACTGGGGCAAGGCTGCACTGGGGCAAGGCTGCACTGGGGAAGGCTGCACTGGGGAAGGCTGCACTGACAAGGCTGCACTGGGGAAGGCTGCACTGGGAAGGCTGCACTGGGGAAGGCTGCACTGACAAGGCTGCACTTACAAGGCTGCACTGGGGAAGGCTGCACTGGGGAAGGCTGCACTGACAAGGCTGCACTGACAAGGCTGCACTGGGGAAGGCTGCACCAGGGAAGACTGCACTGACAAGGCTGCACTGACAAGGCTGCACTGACAAGGCTGCACTGGGGAAGGCTGCACTGACAAGGCTGCACTAGGGAAGGCTGCACTGACATGACTGCACTGGGGAAGGCTGCACTGACATGGCTGCACTGACATGGCTGCACTGACATGGCTGCACTGGGGCAAGGCTGCACTGAGAAGGCTGCAATGATGGGCATTTAAATGTAAGTTTTTTTCCCTTCAACTTCCATCCTAAAAGTTTTTTTCCCTTAAAATTCCCTCCTAAATTGGGGTGCGTGTTATACGCCGGTGCGTGTTATACGCCGATAAATACGGTATTTTATGTATAAATCCCCCCTTTTTTGTAAACTTTCCTGAACACGTATCTTTTTATCTGTGTTATCTGTATGCTTGTATACTTTCAAACATTTTCAAATAAAAATTTATATTGTGAAAAAAAAAAGAACTCCTGATAGGTTTCTATTGCTATCCAGGGATCAGTTATGAAGATTTCCCCTTATTTCGTATCCTGCTGACAACGGTTTCATCAGTGTAAATATGCAAAAGCAATGCTGATAGAAATACAAGTCTGACAGGGGAGTTGGCTTTCCCCTACTAAAGCAAAGCATTTTTTATTTCTGTCTGTGTTGCTGTTAGAGAGTTTCCCTCACTCCCTGTCTGGTAACACGTTGTCAGCAGGACAGGAAATAAGGGGAAATCTCAGAGCCTCAGTAAAAACTTGACAGGGGTCCTAGCCCTTTTCTCACTCTATTGCAAACTAGGATAAAAAAGCTTTGGCTGGACATACGCTTTAACAAACACACCTATTAAAATTACCCACATCATAGGACAGTTCTAAAAGCACAGACCCCCCCCCCCCCAACATCTAGAAAAGGGGTATCCAAACTATGACCCATGGGCTAAATGTGGTCCTCTGTTTCTTCTACTGCAACAGTAGGAAAAGACAGTGATGCGGACCTTAAAATAAGGGGGACCCTGAAGGGGGCACTCTGATGGAACCCTGATATGAAGGGGAACTCTGATGTTAGGAGGGACTGTGCTGGGGAACTGGATGGAAAGGGGAACTGTTATACTGTTATGTATGGGGGGACACTGATGGGGACCCTGATGTAAGGAAGTCTCTGATGGAGACCCAGATGTAACAGAGGATTCTAGCGGGGACTAATGTAAGGGGGGAAAACTTTAAATAATATTTTAGGTTTATTTGGAATTTCTTTGCTATGTTTTACTGAATTTATTTCACTATTGTTCTGAATCATATCATGCTGATTAAGAAAAAAACAAGCCATTACATTGTATTCATTCATAATAATATGCATTTAAAATAAATTTAATAAACTAATATTTTTTTGACCTGTGAATATTTGAAGAATATACAATAGTGGTTCCCTTGCTGAAAAGTTTGGAGACCCCGATCTATAAAAAAGCTTTTTCTACTCCTCATTTACTTTGTAGCAGTCTGCAGCAAGTATTTTGTGCAGGGAGCAGTAAAAACTCAGGTACAGTTACCCTAGGTTCACACCCATACATTTTTTAGTGCATTTTGCAGTTTTCAGAAACACACTACAGTCCATTTAACATGGTTTCCTATGGTACAAGTTCACATCTATGCGTTTTGTGGCCGGTGTGTTTTTGGAAAGGGTTGGTGACTTTTTTGCTGCGATTTGCGGGTAATTGACTTCCATGGAACGGCACCAGAAATGCAAGTGTTGTGTTTGTGATGCAATTTTTGACGTGTTTTGCCTTTTGCGTTTTTTATTTTAACACTGTATATAGTTGGCTGCTAAGCAGGGGGCCGGGAGGCCCGCTGCTGCGTCCTTAACAACAGATGAGTTATCAGCTGTCAGTGGGGTTCCCCGCTGACAGCTGAATGTAAAAGAAATTAAAAATTGTGGAAAAACCCTTCGGAATTGCAGAAAACCCCTTCAGGTGTAGTATGGATTCAGAAAGGACCCCCCAGCCAAAATTTTAAAACATGGCGTGGGGTCCCCCTCAAGATCCATACCAGACCCTTATCCGAGCATGCCGCTCGGCAGGTGAGGAAAAGGAGGGGACGAGCGAGACCCCCCTCCCCTCCTGAACCGTACCAGGCCGCATGCCCTCAACATGGGGGCGGTGGGTGCTTTGGGGTGGGGGCCCCCATGTTGATGAGGACAAGGTCCTCTTACTGACAACCCTGGACGGTGGTTGTAGGAGTCTGTGGGCTGGGGGCTTATCGGTACCTGAAAGCCTCCCTTTAAGAGGGGGCCCCTAGTTCCCGGCCCCCCCTATGTGAATACATTGTACCCCTACCCATTCACCTGAAAAAGCAGTGAAATGTAAAAAAAACAACAGAACGGTTTTTGACAAGTCCTTTATTAGCAAAATAACTCTGAGCTGTCTTCTCCCGCCGATGTCTCTCCAGCAGCCATCTCTCTCGGTGCCGTCATCTTCTTACGCCGCCGTCTTCTCCCGGTGCTGTCTTCTCCCCTCCCGGTGTTGTTATGACAGCACTGGCAGACTTTACAGCTGCTGCTTATCACAGAAAAGCACAATAGTGATTTATATCAGCTTTCTGATACGTCTGAGAGTGGTCAATAGGGATGGGCCGAACACCCCCCGGTTCGGTTCGCACCAAAACATACGAACAGGCAAAAAATTAGTTTGAACACGCGAACACCGTTAAAGTCTATGGGACACGAACATGAAAAATCAAAAGTACTAATTTTAAAGGCTTATATGCATGGTATTGTCTTAAAAAGTGTTTGAGGACTCAGGTCCTGCCCCAGCGGACATGTATCAATGCAAAAAATTTTTTTTAAGCAGTGATTTTAATAATGCTTAAAGTGAAACAATAAAAGTGTAATATTCCTTTAAATTTCGTACCTGGGGGATGTCTATAGTATGCCTGTAAAGTAGTGCATGTTTCCCGTGTTTACAACAGTCGGAGAGCAAAATGACATTTGTAAAGGAAAAATTTAAAAGTACTCGCGGCTATAATGAATTGTCGGTCCCGACTCCCGGCAATACACATAAAAGTTCATTGATAAAAATGGCATGGGATTCCCCCATAGGGGAACCCCAAACCAAAATTTAAAAAAAAATGCATGGGGGTTCCCCCAAATTCCATACCAGACCCTTCAGGTCTGGTATGGGTTTTAAGGGGGAACCCCGCGCCAAATTTTTTTAAAAAATGGCGTGGGGTCCCCCCAAAAATCCATACCCTTATCAGAGCACACAACCTGACAGGCCGCAGGAAAAGAGGGGGGGACAAGAGAGCGCCCCCCTCCTGAACCGTACCAGGCCACATGCCCTCAACATTGGGAGGGTGCTTTGGGGTAGCCGAGTGACTCCGCCCCCCTCTGACGCTATGGGGAAGCTATAGGGATGTCCCCGTGCGTCAGAGGGGGGGCGGGGTCACCCAGCGACGTCATCATGTGGCCCCGCCCTCAGTTATAAAAGAGCTGTCACCTGAGAGCGGCCAGTCATTACGGCGGGTGCCTCCCATGGAGGCAGATTGTAGGCGACGTGCGGCTTTTTTTTTTTTTTGGTTCATCGGAGCGCGAGAAGAAGAAGAAGAAAACTCCGTGGGACAGTTTTATTTTTATTTTTTTTAATAAAGGACTTGTCCCAAGGCGTGTATTGTGTTTTTTACCATTGTCACACATTTTTTGTGAAATGGTAGGGGTACATTTGTAACCCGTTACCATTTCACACAGGGGGGGGCGGGATCTGGGGGCCCCCTTGTCAAAGGGGGCTTCCAGATTCCGATAAGCCCCCCGCCCACAGACCCCCACAACCACCGGGCAAGGGTTGTGGGGATGAGGCCCTTCTCCCCATCAACATGGGGACAAGGTGCTTTGGGGGGCAAATTTTTCGCTATTCGAATTTTCGTTCGACTCAAACATCGGGACCATCCCTAGTGGTCAACCTGTGATAATGGGCAGAACATACAGACATTACATAATCCAGCCTTTTTGACTAGCTTTAAGCCATAGACCTCAGATGACAATCAGATGTTTGATGGAGGACATTTTCAGGATCTTTATGCATAAAAGTAGATGTTTGGTTCACCCTTATACTATGAAGAAGGGAAGCCACACTGGTAGGAGTTACAGTATTGGTCAACTCATTTTTCAAATGTTCTTGGTCGGCCAGGGGCATCTGCTGGTACTTATAGGTAAAGGTATGCCTTACAATTTTAAAAGATGGAAAAAAGGAGACTCTTTTTAACACAGGATATTTAGACAAAGGACACACCATTGTCACACCCAAATCAATCACTATTAAAAATGAAAGAGCAAATATTGTCTCTTAATTTGGCTATACGCAGAGCAAATCTGTGGATGGCCCTGTTGGCACTATTACGCCGGATATCCTTCAATTGAAAAATTGAAGCAGCTGAGTGGAAAATTGCCAGCTAAATAGCACCTGCATCCAATCAGATGCAGCTACTGTATGGGTATTTTGAGAACCAGTGGCACTGGTTCTCAGAATACAGTAACATAATACAGTAGAAAATTCATCCATCTGGACTATTTGGCATGCACGGAGGAATCTGTTTTTTTTGTTCAGCCCACAGTCTGAATGAGAAACATTTATGTGTGTATGGCCAGGTTTATTCCTACTAGGTTTTTTTTAACACTACTTTCCTTTATGTTAGCATTTACAAATAACAAATAAAGTAACCTGCAGGATGTCTGGAAAGTGTACTGGAATACAAACTACTGTGGCAGTTAAATAGTACATGTATGTATTTAGATCTGTACACCAAAAGAGAGGACAATTGAGGAGGAATGAATGAGAGACAGGGAAATTTGTTTCAAAAAGAGGAACAGTCCCTCCAAATGAGGGACACTTTGGAGCTTTGGACATATGTTTGACACCAGATTCAGAAGAACATGGTCAAACTAGACAACACTCATCTGCAGACTGACATTAAACTAAAACCTTCTATCACAGGTGAGGAAGTGAATGGCAGCAGCTGTCTTTTAGAGACATTACAGCCTGTAAAAGTCACTTTAAACCTGCCAAGGCAATTAAGGCCTATCAGCGTGTGGCAGCCAATGAGGCCTGCATGACCCGAGGGCCCAAATGCAGAATGAGATTTGTGATCAGCCAAATGTGATTACAGAACTACGCTGACCACACCAGCACAGATTCACTGAGGTATAAAAAGTCGCTCTTCTATGGTCTGCCTCTGTATCCTAACTGATGGCGACCAGGAAGCTCTCCTGCCCATCTCACCTGCAGATCAGAAAGGTTGTCCCTATCTATTTCACCATGATTGGCCTTTTTTTAGCGCTTCTCATGGTCTCCCTCCATGGAACAGCCTCTGTGGACAGCTCCTTTCCCTACAGCGTCCCCCTGGATCCTCAAGGGTCGCTCCGTCTTTTTTGGAATGTCAGCTACTCAGAAAAAGTGGTGCATTTCCAGATCCTTATCAAGGACCTGAAATATGGAATTATTTTTGGGATGTCCGACCGGGGGGAGTTTGAAGGAGCCGATATGGCAGTTTTATGGAGTGATGGACTGAGTTCCTTCTTTGGCGTAAGTAACTGTTTATTATCTTTTATATGTTCTGTAGGAAGGGGTACTTTCAGTGACTGGTTTGCTTATAAATTTCTTTAAGAGTTTCAATAAAGCATGTCATTAAACATTGCCCTTGTGTGCCTCTTTTAATCCTGCTAAAAAGTATTACATGGAAAACATTGCTGTGAAGTAGGTCTAGTAGACACTAGAGTGCTCCCTTATATGATAGAATATTCCTCATACAGAGTCTTTCCATACATTCACTCCTATGCGGCTCTGCAGGTGCTATGGGACCACAAGTCCAAGCATATACACTACACTGTCCACAAAAACTAGAGAAAATTTGCTTGTGAATCTGTCACTCATGCAACAGAATGTGGCTGCTGTAGAATTTATGGAACAGTTTAAGTCGGTTTTAGGCTTTTATTTCATAATGCTTTTACTGAGTAATCAGCTGTGGAAAATTATGTTTATTTTAGGCATATAAAATATAATTTTTGTCTAAAGTGCTATTCATTTATATTCCTTTTCA
Organism: Lithobates clamitans; assembly: GCA_037952925.1. Lineage (NCBI taxonomy): Eukaryota > Metazoa > Chordata > Amphibia > Anura > Ranidae > Lithobates > Lithobates clamitans. The sequence continues at coordinate 695,882 of JBBGZY010000695.1, read as the reverse complement.
TATGAACGTATATGAACAATATAGGATAATCACATGCAAGGTAGTGCTTTGTATTTTAAATGCTTTTCTTTATCACAAAAATATGAAATAATGGAAAACAATTATGGGTGTTTATCAAATCAAAAGTAGCTGTAGATATATTTTCACTATAGAATTGAAAGCTATAGTGCCTTGAAAAAGTATTCATACCCCTTAAAATTTTCCACATTTTGTCATGTTACAACCAAAAACGTAATTGTCTTTTATTGGGATTTTATGTAGTAGACCAACACAAAGTGGCACATAATTGTGAAGTGGAAGGAAAATGATAAATGGTTTCAACATTTTTTTACAAATAAATATGTGAAAAGTGTGGCGTGCATTTGTATTCAGCCCCATGAGTTAATACTTTGTAGAACCACCTTTCCCTGCAATTACAGCTGCAAGTCTTTATGCGTAAGTCTCTACCAGCTTTGCACATCTAGACAGTGACATTTTTGCCCATTCTTGTTTACAAGATAGCTCAAGCTCTGTCAGATTGGATGGAGAGCGTCTGTGAACAGCAATGTTCAAGTCTTGCTATAAATTCTAAATTGGATTTAGGTCTGGACTTTGACTGGGCCATTCTAACACATGAATATTCTTTGATCTAAACCATTCCATTGTAGCTCTGGCTGTATGTTTAGGGTCGTTGTCCTGCAGGAAGGTGAACCTCTGCCCCAGTCTCAAGTCTTTTGCAGACTCTAACAGGTTTCTCTCTAAGATTGCCCTGTATTTGGCTCCATCCATCTTCCCATCAACTCTGACCAGCTTCCCTGTCCCTGCCACCATGTTGTTCCGGTTGGGATGGTGTGTTCAGGGTGATGTGCAGTGTTAGTTTTCCCCCACACATAGCGTTTTGCTTTTAGGCCAAAAAGTTTAATTCATCTGACCAGAGCACTTTTCATACACATTTGCTGTGTCCCCCATATGGCTTCTCGCAAACTGCAAACGGGACTTCTTATGGCTTTCTTTCAACAATGGCTTTCTTCTTGCTACTCTTCCTTAAAGGCCAAATTTGTGGAGTGCATGACTAATAGTTGTCCTGTGGATAGATTCTCCCACCTGAGCTATGGATCTCTGCAGCTCCTCCAGAGTTACCATGGACCTCTTGACTGCTTCTCTGATTAATGCTCTCCTTGCCCAGCCTGTCAATTTAGGTGGTATCTTGGTAGGTTTGTATTTGTGCCATACTCTTTCCATTTTCAGATTATGGATTGAACAGTGCTCTGTGAGATGTTCAAAGCTTGGGATATTTTTTTAAATCCTAACTCTGCTTTAAACTTCTCCACAACTTTATCCTTGACCTGTCTGGTGTGTTCCTTGGCCTTCATGATGCTGTTAGTTCACTAAGGGTCTCTAACCAACCTGTAAGGGCTTCACAGAACAGCTGAATTTATGCTGAGATTAAATTACACACAGGTGGACTCTATTTACTAATTAGGTGACTTCTGAGGGCAGATTGTTCCACTAGATTTTAGTTAGGGTATCAGAGTAAGGGTACTTTCACACTGAGGCGTGCAGGCGCTGGTGGTACAGCAGCGCTAAATATAGCGCCGCTTTACCGTCGTTTTAGCGGCGCTATTCAGCCACTAGTGGGGCGGTTTTAACCCCCGTTAGTGGCCGAAAAAGGGTTAAAGCTGCCCGCAAAGGGCCGCTGCAGCGGCACTTTGCAGCGCTTTGCAGCGCTTTGCAGCGTTTTGCAGCGCTGCCCCATTGTTTTCAATGAGCAGGGATGCTTTAGGAGCGGTAAATACACCGCTCCTACAGCGCTCCAAAGATGTGGCTTGCAGGACTTTTTTGACCGCCCTGCAAGCGCACTGCTCCAGTGTGAAAGCCCTCGGGGCTTTCACATTGGAGTGCATTGAGCGGCTTTTTCAGGGAGCTTTGCGGGCGCTATTTTTAGCACTTTAGCGCCTGCAAAGTGCCTCAGTGTGAAAGCAGCCTCAAGGGGTCTGAATACAAATGCACACCACACTTTTCACATATTTATTTGTAAAAAAATTTGAAAACCATTTATCATTTTCCTTCCACTTCACAATTATGTGCCACTTTGTGTTGGTCTGTCACATAAAATCCCAATAAAATACATTTAGGTTTTTGGTTGTAACGTGACAAAATGTGGAATATTTTAAGTATGAATACTTTTTCAAGGCACTGTATTTTGTATATTTAAGAAAGTCATTCAGTAATCTATGTTGTAAAGCACTGTGTAAACTGTATACAGTAAATCCTGTATTATAATAAAATTTCATGGCTATGTGCAAAGTTCAGTAAGCAAAAACAACCAATCAGAAATCATCTGAAATTACCAAACTAACTAATTTTACTACATCTGTCTAGCAGGAGTCTGGTTTCTTTGAGTTACTGCCCTTTGCATACAGCATAATGCGTCTGAAACCTGCAAAATATTTTTATTACTGTTTATCTCTCACACAAAATTGCAGAATATTTTCTTGCATTTGCTGTTTTTTAGTTATATAAGCCAAAGACATATAACAGTGCTGGCCAGACTTGACCAGCTGTTTCGTTAAATTATCATATTGTCACAGGAACATAGTTGCCAACAGTCCAGATTTTCCCGGGACAATCCCGAATTTGGGACCCTCGTCCCGATTTAAGATTGTCCCGATAATTTTCCCGGAGTTTTGAGTTTGTCCCGAGAAAATTGGGAATGTTTTTGCTAAAAAACAGCAGCGGCTACACAAACATAGCCGCCGCCGCCACCACGAGTGTTATTCCCCCTTGTGTTCAGCGCAGAGGAGAGGGGCAGCCAATCGGCTTCTCTCTTCAGTGTGCCTATTGGCTGCAGGGATTGAACACTGAACACAAGGAGGATGTTATCATCTGCCGCCGCCCCTCCGCCCAGTGTGTCAGCTGCACAGAAAGATCATCCCGGGTGTCTTTTGGATGAGGTACAGGGAGAGATGGGTTCTGTTAGACCAGGCTCTGCTGGGGACTCCTGATGTAAGGGGGGGTCCCCTGGGGACTCCTGATGTAAGGGGGTCCGCTGATGACTCCTGATGTAAGGGGGGGGTCCGCTGGGGACTCTTGATGTGGGGGGGCTCTGCTGGGGACTCCTGATGTAAGGGGGGGTCCGCTGGGGGCTCCTGATGTAAGGGGGGGTCCGCTGGGGACTCCTGATGTGAGGGGGGGTCCGCTGGGGACTCCTGATATGAGGGGGGGTCCGCTGGGGACTCCTGATGTGAGGGGGGCTCCGCTGGGGAGTTCTGATGTAAGGGGGGTCCTCTGGGGACTCCTGATGTGAGGGGGGGTCCGCTGGGGACCTGGGGACTCCTAAAGTAAGGGGGGGCTCCACTGGAGACTCCTGATGTGAGGGAGGTCCGCTGGGGACTCCTGATGTGAGGGGGGGTCCGCTGGGGACTCTTGATGTAAGGGGGGTCTGCTGGGGACTCCTGATGTGAGGGGGGGTCCGCTGGGGACTCCTGGGGTGAAGGGGGGCTCGCTCCACTAGGGACTACTGATGTGAGGGGGGCTCCGCTGGGTACTCCTGGTGTGAGGGGGGTCCGCTGGGGACCCCTGATGTGAGGGGGGGTCCGCTGGGGACTCCTGGTGTGAGGGGGGCTCCGCTGGGGACTCCTGATGTAAGGGGAGTCCTCTGGGGACTCATGATGTGAGGGGGGTCCGCTGGGGACTCCTGGTGTGAGGGGGGCTCCGCTGGGGACTCCTGATGTGAGGGGGGCTCCGCTGGGGACTCCTGATGTGAGGGGGGCTCTGCTGGGGACTCCTGATGTAAGGGGGGACTCTGCTGGGGACTCCTGATGTGAGAGGTGGCTCCGCTGGGGACTTCTTATATGAGGAGGGCCTCCGCTGGGGACTCCTGATGTAAAGGGGGGCTCCGCTGGGGACTCCTGATGTGAGGTGGGGTCTGCTGGGGACTTCTGATGTGAGGGGGGGTCCGCTGGGGACTCCTGGTGCGAGGGGGGGTCCGATGGGGACTCCTGGTGTGAGGGGGGGTCCGCTGGGGACTCCTGATGTAAAGGGGGGCTCCGCTGGGGACTCCTGATGTGAGGGGGGGCTCCGCTGGGGACTCCTGGTGTGAGGGGGACTCCGCTGGGGACTCCTGATGTGAGGGGGGCTCCGCTGGGGACTCCTGATGTGATGTGTACGATTTTCCGGCGCACCAATTAAGTATTAACTGAAGCTGCGCCTTCGTCTTAGTGACTGACCCTCTCTGTTGCCTATACCAACCAATCAGGTTTTCCTTTCATGCTCTCAAATAGCACGGAAGGAAAATGAAACTGATATTCTGGTTGATTGATATGGGCAGCACAAATTGAGACAATTCAGGCATTATTTTACCCGTAGCAACCACTCAGAATTCAGACTAGTTCAGGATGGATTTGAATTGGTTGCTCCCTAATGAATAAGGCAATCGATAAGTGGGCCCCATTAATGCTTATTTAATCTCTTTACTATTCTTTTTTTACTAGCTGAATAGGCTGGTCCATTTTCATATCTATTTTTATTTTATTATTATTTCACTGTCAGCCCTGCAGAACCATAGTCTTAAATTCTCAAAACTTTATAAACGGAACCTGTAAGTAACTTAGAGCATACTAGAATTACGTAGAAGAGAAGGGCCAAGTGGGCGGACAGGTGCCAGAACAATATGGCAGGTACATTAATGAGTAGGATGTGGGAATCAGCATCATATGCTGGACTGCATTGTATCATAAACTTGTAAATCTGTTTTTTTCATACACAAAGATGTCCATGATATTGAATAAAAAAAACTACTCTGCTGGTAAAGTTGCTTCTTTACAGTATTGTCCTTAGAAATTGTGTTGCCTCACAGTTCCATCATGGCATATTTAAAATAAACTCTGTATGAAGACTGTATGAAAATTTCCTAAAATGTAACAATATATAGCAAATAGTATCATTTTTCATAAAAGCTGCACCATATATCAATAAATTGTACTCAAGTTTTACTGAGATTATGGAATCAGTCAGAAGCATTTCCTCAGTCTCCTCTCCTCCAGTGATCACTCAGGCTGTAAATCATAACTTTGGAGCAAGTCACAGGGCAGCAGTAGAGGCTGATCCGTGTCAGACACTTGTAAACACAGCCAAGAACTAAACAGATTGACAAGGTTGTATCATCTTTGATACAGTATCTCAGCCCAAAAGGTAGATACTGACACTTGACCATACTTAAAGCCAAAGTTTAGGTAAAACCAGTGGCAGTTAGTGCCCAATATTGTGGGGGGCGCCTTCCCGTCTGTCTATCGCCCCCCCTCTGTGCACGGGAGACGGATGGGAAGGCACCCCCCCCCCACGGGAGATACAGATGGGAAGGCGGCAATCACCAACCCCCTCCCCCGCGGGAGACACGGACGGAAAGACGGCAATCACCACCCTCCGCGCAAGAGACGGACGGGAAGGCCTCTTTAGAAGGCAGATGGTAGGGCTGCTGCTCCTCACTCCGGAGCTGTTACTTCTCCTCCCGGCTGAATAGGAAGTCCTAAGACTCCCTGGCCAATCAGGTCTCAGGACCCGCTTTCTGATTGGCCGAAAGGAGAATCAGAAAGACAATAGCGAATAAAAATTTGCTATTGTTACACAAGTGGGTGGGCTCGGGGCACAGTGCTCTGTGCTCTGAACCCACCCTTTTTTGAAGCCAATTAGAGCCTCAGGCCCTAATCATGTGCTTAAAAAAAAAAAAAAAAAAAGCGTTTTTCACCGTTTTTACCGTTTTTCAGCTGAAAAACTCCCCTCAAAACCCACTAGTTCTGGGATTTTTTTCAGCCAGAAAATGCCCCTGCCAAAAAACGCTGATAACAGCCTATGTGTGCATGGACACATAGGATAACATGTTGGGGAGTTTACTGGCTGCAGAAAAAAACACCTGAAGCCAAAAACAGCAGCTGTAAAAATGTCCAGTGTGCATGAGGCAAGGTAAGTATAGTAGCAAGTCCTAGTTGCAATCTCAGAACATGCAATAAGAGGATAATATGCAATCAGTCTAAACTATGTGGCATGTTCACCAATGCCAAGAGCCTGAGTGAACTAGAGATACTGTTGTATGAGGAGGATTTGGATTTTGTGGGAATTTCAGAGACCGAATTCAACAGCTCTCATGATTGTCTGGCAACCATTCAAGGGTATACCCTTTATCGCAAGGATAGAGAGGGTAAAAAAGAGGAGGGGTATGCCTATATATCAAGAATAATGTACAAGTGAATGTGAGAGATGACATCACTAAGGGAGCTAGGGAGGAGGTGGAATCCTTATGAGTAGAGCTCCAAAGGGATGAAGCTAAGGGGAAAATAATATTGGGAGTATGCTATAGGCCCCCTAATCTGAGGGAGGAAGGGGAGACAGATCTCCTATCACAAATTGGATTAGCAGCAAGGATGGGAAGTGTTATCATAATGGGGGATTTTAATTATCCAGACATATACTGGGCGGAGGGAACCACGCATTCAACTAAGGCTCGCCAGTTCCTAAATGTCTTGCAGGACAATTTTATGGGTCAGATGGTAGACGCACCAACTAGAAATAAAGCGGCATTACTGGATCTACTGATTACCAACAATACAGACCTGATCACGGATGTGGAAATACGGGGCAATTTAGGTAACAGCGATCACAGGTCAATTGGCTTCAGTATAAATCACACAAATAGGAAACATAAGGGGAATACAAAGACACTGAATTTCAAAAGAGCCAACTTCCCTAAACTATGAACCTTGCTAGAAGGCATAAATTGGGATAAAATCTTAGGAACAAAGAACACAGAAGAGAGATGGGTTTGCTTTAAGAGCATATTAAATAAGGGCATTAGCCAATGCATCCCATTGGGTAATATATTTAAAAGAGCGAACAAAAGTCCTGGATGGCTTAACTCCAATGTAAAAATGCATATAAAAGCAAAGAAGAAGGCCTTCAAAAAATACAGGGTTGAGAGATTATCATCAGCATTCAGACTTTATAAAGAATGCAACAAGAAATGCAAGGGTGCAATAAGGATGGCTAAGATAGAACATGAAAGACACATAGTGGAGGAGAGCAAAACAAATCCCAAGAAATTCTTTAAGTATGTAAACAGTAAAAAAGGAAGGACAGACCATATTGGCCCCATAAAGAATGAGGAAGGACACCTGGTTACAAAGGATGGGGAGATGGCGAAGGTATTGAATTTATTCTTCTCCTCAGTCTTCACGATGGAATCGGGGGGGCTTCAGTAATCAAAACTGCAGTGTTTATCCTCATGACACATCACAGGAAGCACCTCCATGGTTAACAGAGGACAGAATTCAAATTTGACTTTTTAAAACATAACATTAATAAATCACCGGGACCAGATGGCTTGCACCCGAGAGTACTTAGGGAACTCAGTCAAGTAATTGCCAGACCATTATTCCTAATTTTTACTGACAGTCTACTGACTGGAATGGTACCAGCTGATTGGAGAAAAGCCAATATAGCACCAATATTTAAAAAGGGCCCAAAATACATCCCTGGGAATTACAGACCAGTTAGCTTAACATCAATAGTATGTAAACTCTTGGAGGGGGTGATAAGGGACTATATACAATGTATATATCTATTAACCTTCTATGAGGAGGTGAGTTGCCATCTAGATAAAGGAAGGCCCGTAGACGTGGTGTATCTGGATTTTGCAAAAACATTTGACACAGTTCCCCATAAACGTTTACTGTACAAAATAAGGTCAGTTGGCATGGACCATAGGGTGAGTAACATGGATTGAAAACCGGCTACAAGGGCGAGTTCAGAGGGTGGTGATAAATGGGGAGTACTCGGAATGGTCAGGGGTGGGTAGTGGGGTCCCCCAGGGATCTGTGCTGGGACCAATCCTGTTTAATTCGTTCATAAACGACCTGGAGGATGGGGAAAACTGTTACATAGTTAGTAAGGTTGAATAAAGACACCAGTCCATCCCAAGTGAGTGTGGGTGCGTGTCTACAATTGTCCCTAACCCTGTACATCGCACACTCACATCAGTCCCTACCCTCAATCCAAGGTCCCCACTCATATATTAGGGCCAATTTTGGACAGAAGCTGATTAACCTACCAGCATGTCTTTGGAGTGTGGGAGGAAACCAGAGTTCCTGGAGGAAACCCATACAGGCACAGGGAGAACATGCAAACTCCAGGTAGGTAGTGTTGTGGTTGGGATTCGAACCAGCGACCCTTCTTACTGCTAGGTGAGAGTGCTACCCACTACACCACTGTGCCACCCTAAATTCAGTCCCTGTATTTGCGGATGATACTAAGCTAAGCAGGGCAATAACCTCTCCGCTGGATGTGAGAACCTTGCAAGAAGATCTGAACAAATTAATGGGGTGGGCAACTACATGGCAAATGAGGTTTAATGTAGAAAAATGTAAAATAATGCATTTGGGTGGCAAAAATATGAATGCAATCTATACACTGGGGGGAGAACCTTTGGGGGAATCTAGGATGGAAAAGGACCTGGGGGTCCTAGTAGATGATAGGCTGAGCAATGGCATGCAATGCCAAGCTGCTGCTAACAAAGCAAACAGAATATTGGCATGCATTAAAAAGGGGATAAATTCCAGAGATAAAACGATAATTCTCCAGCTCTACAAGACTCTGGTCTGGCCACACCTAGAGTATGCTGTCCGGTTCTGGGCACCAGTCCTCAGGAAGGATGTACTGGAAATGGAGCGAGTACAAAGAAGGGCAACAAAGCTAATAAAAGGGTCTGGAGAAAATTAGTTATGAGGAACTTATTCTCTCTGGAGAAGAGATGCTTGAGAGGGGATATGATTTAAATTTACAAATACCGTACTGGTGACTCCACAATAGGGATAAAACTTTTTTGCGGAAGGGAGTTTAACAAGACTCGTGGCCACTCATTAAAATTAGAAGAAAAGAGGTTTAATAAGTTTAGATAAGCACCTGAACGACCACAACATACAGGGATATACTGACATATAATCACACACCTACTATGTAACTATGAGGCCTTAAAAGGGACAGTACTCACATTTAATTTAAAGTTTTAGGGTTGAAATCCTGTTTTCTTTCCCCTTCCTATACCCCAAAGCTGCAGTCTTCTGGTGCTGTGGGGTTAATACGAGCCGAGGGACCCGTCATATGCACTCATCAAGAGTGCTGACTATGCTCACCCTTTCCACTCATCTCCCATATTCACCCATTCATAGAAGCTGTACTCTAGCTTCCATGAATGAAAAGCTATTTATAAATAGAGGACAAGCGAATAAGTGAAAGGTCTGCCTCCTTCATAAAGTGAGAGAAGTAATGTTACTGTAAAGTAGTAATAATCTAAATCTGGCAACAAATCCATTTATTTTCTGTGCATTGAGAGACACGGTAAAGTGGTTGTAAACCCTTGCATATACCCAGTGAAGTGACTGGCCTCATGTGATACACAGAGATGAAACAAATCCTCCTACATAAGTTGTACCTGTATATCTGCAGCCCTTTCTTCTCTACATCTGTTCAAAGTGCTGAATTTTAAAGCTTGTCTGAGAGTTCAGAATAAAGGGGGAAGAGAGCTGAAGTTACACTCCACAGAGCTCAGTGAGGAGACCTTCATACAGCACACAGGAACAGAGATGAGGCTGTCAATCAGCTGGAGCTTCCTCCTCTGTCTCCATTTTTCTCTCGGTGTCAGGAAAACTTGTCAGAAGTGATTCATGCTGATAGCAGAGAAACAAAGCAGCAGACAGAAATGACACCTAATGCTCTTAATTGAGGAAAGTACACAGTATAGAAGGATATGCTTTGTTCATATTTTATGTCTGAGGTTTACAACCGCTTTAAGACTTAAAGCTTTGGGTTATACTGCTGTCTACAGGAGGACTGGTCACTGGCAAATAAAGAAAAAATCTGTAACCCTTTTACAACCTGCAGTTTCACTCCCTGCCTCTTCCATGGTTGCACCAATCTTTCTGTCTCCATCCCAGCTAGATTATTGATTGTATTTTATTATTTGACTATAGGTCCAGTTTAAATAGGTTGTATTTGTTTAACACATATTTTATTCCCAGGATGCCTGGAGTGACGCAGAGGGACAACTGCACATTGACTCCCACCAAGACTACCAGCTGTTGTCAGCCCGACAGACACCAGAGGGTCTCTACCTTCTCTTCAAAAGACCCTTCATAACATGTGACATCAAAGATTACCTCATTGAGGTACTGTCTTTATTACAAAATGAAAAACAAAGCCTACAGGGCACCATAAATGGTTTCAATATTCAAGGGGTAGATCTATATTTCTACAAGGAAAAGATGCCTGCTAAGCTGGGGGGATTGCATGCAATGTCAAGAGGGTTTCCCACAGTTAACAAACTATTCCGTTGATTCCTCTACTTTAATCAGATTTATCACAATTAAAGTATAACTCTAGGTAAAACTTTTGTTTTGATTAGAGTGGCGAAGAGTTGTCCCTAGAATAAGAGATGAGGAGAAATCTTCCAATAGGGACACTTGTTACAGAGACAACTATCTAAGAGGGGAATACCACATTGGGAGATTTTAATTTACTTTCTGTTACATATCTGGGGCAGGAAGTGAAGGGAAATTTACCCCATGGTACACAGACAGAAAAAATATATCAGAATAGGTGATTTTTGGAACAAGTAGTACTTGTGATGAGCTGAAGCTGACCATACATCTACCAATCAGATTGTGCAGTCTTTTTTAGATCTGTTTGCATCATTGTAGTATAGGGCCTACATGATTGGATGCAAATTAGCTCAATTGTTTAGACGGGCCCTCATATTGCAATTTGAGGGCCTGGACAATAGATTATCCTTGATTGCATGTTGTAATGTGCATGGTCTGCTCTATTGGTGTTACCATCTCTGCAGCAAAATGTCACCCAGGAACTATATAAAAATATTGGAAACTATGCAGCATGTATCCTAAGAATTTGCTACAAGCTCTGCCGCTGTTGGTTACCAGCTGATACTTTTCTTGGTCATACAGCTTTGTAACTCTTTTGGGGGAGGCACGAAGGTCAAATCTCACCCACAAAATAGCTGTCTCCACTCTGTGAAGCGATGGGTGCTCTTTACGTGCTTATATCCTTTCATAGGTCCTAATTTCAGATCTTTACCATTTGTAATCTTTCTTCTTAGGATGGAACGGTACACCTTATTTATGCTGTGCTGGAGAAACCCTTCCATTCGTTGTCAGCCATCAATATCTCCACCCTCCACCGCGGGCTGCAGCGAGTGCAGCTGCTGAAACCAGAGATCCGCACACCTCCTCTCCCCGATGATGTCCTGACAATGGACGTTCTTGCTCCAGATGTTGTCATTCCAGATAAGGAGACAACCTACTGGTGCTACATCACGGAATTACCGCAACACTTCCCCAAACATCACATTGTCATGGTAACAAAAAAACTTTTACTTTAGAATGAAACCTGTATTATAAGTGTATTAACATATCAGCCACTAGAACTTGCAGCAGACAGGTAGGCCAAAAGAGGAAATGATAAAGCATGATTACTGTGCAGCACTGCAAAACAAAGCTAAGTATGCATATGTAAGGAACTAAAATGACTACCCTCAAAGCGCATGTATGTTTGCACACTATACACCCATGCGATACACTGCACAGCCTGGCCATTGGAACATTTATTACTTGGTTCAGCAATGCAGTTTCCTGCATTACCTCTCCACCTCCACAATGCTTAATGGACAATATGTCAGTATCACTGCCACTGGCCAATGAGTAGTCCTGCATTGGGGAAGAACTGTGTAAATCACAAGACTGGCTAAACAAACGCACCTTTGGCAAGAAAAAAAAGACCCACAAACAATCCTTTCCCTGACTTCCCCCACTCCCCCCAACCGTAGTGAGCCTAATATGAACCACCAGGAACCAGATTACATGTTCATGTATCATTAATCCCCCTCCCTCCAAAAAAAACCAGGGAAAGTGCAGGTTGATGCTGGAAGTAAGCATCCTATTGCCCCCAATGATGGCAGGGTCTCCCCTAAGTCGATACTGTATTACAATACTGTGTTAGGAAACATGTGAAAGAAAAATAATTACCCCCAGAACCAGTTATGGTTATTGAGAAAACTGCCTTAGAGATGCCGCACCTCAGCAGCCCCCTAGTAGTGATAGAAAACAGACCTAGGAACCAAAATAACACAGGAAGTCTCCCTATTTACAAAAAGAAGAGGAAAGATACAGTAAGAGGTCACGTAACCAGGATCAATTATTTCAAATAATTTAAGTCCAGCCAACTACCACACCTAAAGAATTAAGTGGACATCCTCTTCTGGCATAAGCTGCCTTATAAAGGTGCAATGAAGAAACTAACAAGTGTCCTGCTGGAGGATAGAGTCAGTGGCTCATATTTCTTCAGTTTGAAGATAACTAGCTTTTGGGAAAGCTAGGTAACGTTGTAGAGACCCTGGTAAGTGCTATACGCTCCACAAGGTCCAGGAGGCACACAGGAATTGTAGAACAACTCTTTAAGACAAAAAAACTGAGAGACAAACTGATTTTAGGACAACCCCAAAATATATGTATGCATTTGCAATCAGAAGAAGCGGGGCAGCACCAGCATTGGGAGAACATGGAGTGGTAAATACTAGTATAGGCTATAGTATATTCTATGTAAAAATGTATATTGGGTCAATCTAGCTCTTGTGTAGATAAGGTATGTAAATGGATAGTCCCAGACATTGGCCCAGTCATCCAAATCTGGAACAACCAGCCACATCACCCTGCATCTAGTCAGTGAATGTGTCGCATAAAAAAAAGCAATTTATAGACTTTACATAGTAGGTGAGGTTGAAAAAAGACACAAGTCCATCAAGTCCAACCTATGTGTGTGATTATGTGTCAGTATTACATTACATATCCCTGTATATTGCGGTCATTCAGGTGATTATCTAATAGTTTCTTGAAGCTAACAATGCTCCCCGCTGAGACCACCGCCTGTGGAAGGGAATTCCACATCCTTGCTGCTCTTACAGTAAAGAACCCTCTACGTAGTTTAAGGTTAAACCTCTTTTCTTCTAATTGTAATGAGTGGCCACGAGTCTTATTAAGCTCTCTTCTGCGAAAAAGTTTTATCCCTATAGTGGGGTCACCAGTACAGTATTTGTAAATTGAAATCATATCCCCTCTCAAGCGTCTCTTCTCCAGAGAGAATAAGTTCAGTGCTCGCAACCTTTCCTCATAACTAAGATCCTCCAGACCCTTTATTAGCTTTGTTGCCCTTCTTTGTACTCGCTCCATTTCCAGTACGTCCCTCCTGAGGACTGGTGCCCAGAACTGGACAGCATACTCCAGGTGCAGGCGGACCAGAGTCTTGTAGAGCGGGAGAATTAGTTTGCTTTATTAGCAGCAGCTTGGCATTGCATGCCATTGCTGAGCCTATCATCCACTAGGACCCCCAGGCCCTTTTCCATCCTAGATTCCCCCAGAGGTTCTCCCCCCAGTGTATAGATTGCATTCATATTTTTGCCACCCAAATGCATTATTTTACATTTTTCTACATTGAACCTCATTTGCCATGTAGTCGCCCACCCCATTAATTTGTTCAGGTCTTTTTGCAAGATTTCCACATCCTGCAGAGAAGTTATTGCCCTGCTTAGCTTAGTATCATCTGCAAATACAGAGATTGAACTGTTTATCCCATCCTCCAGGTCGTTTATGAACAAATTAAATAGGATTGGTCCCAGCACAGAACCTTGGGGAACCCCACTACCCACCCCTGACCATTCTGAGTACTCCCCATTTATCACCACCCTCTGAACACGCCCTTGTAGCCAGTTTTCAATCCATGTACTCACCCTATGGTCCATGCCAACGCACCTTATTTTGTACAGTAATCATTTATGGGGAACTGTGTCAAATGCTTTTGCAAAATCCAGATACACCACGTCTACGGGCCTTCCTTTATCTAGATGGCAACTCACCTCCTCATAGAAGGTTAATAGATTGGTTTGGCAAGAACGATTCTTCATGAATCCATGCTGATTACTGCTAATGATATCATTCTTATTACTAAAATCTTGTATATAGTCCCTTATCACCCCCTCCAAGAGTTTACATACTATTGATGTTAGGCTAACTGGTCTGTAATTCCCAGGGATGTTTTTTGGGCCCTTTTTAAATATTGGTGCTACATTGGCTTTTCTCCAATCAGCTGGTACCATTCCAGTCAATAGACTGTCTGTAAAAATTAGGAACAACGGTCTGGCAATCACCTGACTGAGTTCCCTAAGTACCCTCGGATGCAAGCCATCTGGTCCCGGTGATTTATTAATGTTAAGTTTCTCAAGTCTAATTTTAATTCCGTGTAGGTGCTTCCTGTGTTGTGTCATGAGGATAAACACTGCAGTTTTGGTTACTGAAGCCCCCCGATTCACTCGTGAAGACTGAGGAGAAGAATAAATTCAATACCTTTGCCATCTCCCCATCCTTTGTAACCAGATGTCCTTCCTCATTCTTTATGGGGCCAATATGGTCTGTCCTCCCTTTTTTACTGTTTACATACTTAAAGAATTTCTTGGGATTTTTTTTTGCTCTCCTCCTTTTTTGCTCTCCTTTAGATAGAGGTTCTCCAGAAGGTCCCCTTTCAGCGAGAGCTCAAACCTAGGCACCTGAATATTACAGCCCCCCAAACCAAACTGCATCTGAAAGGCATGACGGAGCTGTAAGCATCTAAAACTATGGGAATCAGTCAGACCAAATTTAGCTTTTAGCTGATTAAAGAGAATTAAGATAGCATGTACCACATCCTCACTACATTCACATACTGTATATAATATTTATCTGTATCATGTATTTAATAAGTAGCACTTTATTTTTACGTTATTCTATCATTTACAGAATTTACAATATATGCTTTTCCCTGGTTTTGTTATTATGCTGGTGGGGCTTAAAATAAAAAAACTTTATATAAAATAATTCAGCATGAGCTGCAGCTGTGCACAACAAGAAGTTACAATCAGATGGTCATAAATTCAGGGGTTGTTTTCTCTACAGGCCACCCATGAAATCCACTAAAATGAAAAAAGTGGGCTGGACTAGGCAGAGCAAAATACTGAGTAATGAAAATCTGGGTTCTTAAATATACTGTAGATATGAAGCCAGCCGGGCAGATTACTAGAGCAATCATTTCTATGCTGTCTTACAGATAATTTGCCAAGCTGCCCCTCGGAGTGGTATTTCAAATTAGTCTTTGCCATGGGGAAAGTACAGTGACAGCACTTGGTGTATGCGCCCAGTTGACTCGGAATTCTAATTAGTCTGATAATTACAGGAGCAGGGTGGAAGGTGGCAGACGTGAGTTCCCTGTCACATGTTCTCGCAGAGCCATAAGAAATTCTTTAAAGAAATTAAAAAAGGCTTGAAGGTGTGAATCCCACATCTAACAATTCACTTCAACCTGCTTCTTCCCCAGGTGTCCTCTACTCTTTTTTTGATAACAATTCACTAATCCTGGTGGCAGTTAGACGTCCCTGTCAGGTATCAGGCAGCCAATCTGAAATTCCGCCATCCATTTTAATTAGCCATTAAATTGCTGTTATAGTCAGATGCCTAAAGACAGGTTCTGACTATAAGATTTAAGGGGAAGTCACAATGTATTGTCAGTGCCCACACTGCTTTCTAAATTCTCCATCAACAATCTACCTTTGTTTCACTGCAGTCACTCAGACCCCTGATCAACAACAACTGAGGAGAAAATTTTGTTCTCAAAGAACATTCATTTTTATCAATTAGTCAGACCTGACTGGTAGACTTGCCGTGAGAAAAGAGAAACAATAAAACAAAATCCACGTGTTGCACTACTTAGTGAGGATAGATAATGGGCACACATACCTTCCTATGTACCTATATATATTTATAAACTGTTCATACATTTTAAAAAATCACCATTTTGACCTACATTAACTGGAAGTCCTGTATTGGATCCTGTCTGGTCACATGACTTTTGCCTAGACATTGGTCACAAGACCTTTACTGACACACAGGATTTCAGATGGGACCAATGAAAAGGGGGTGGGGTGTACAGGCAGAGAAGCCTATTGGGTTTCTGTGACTAAACTTCTGTGGTCACAAGACCACAAGACTTTAATAAAAGTGATCTTTTTTGCAGTATGAGCCAGCAATTACAAAAGGACACGAGGCAATTGTCCATCACATTGAGGTGTTCCAGTGTTCTGAAGATTATGACACTATCCCCCACTACAGCGGGCCCTGCGACTCTAAGATGAAACCAGAAAAGCTAAACCACTGCAGGCATGTCCTAGCTGCCTGGGCAATGGGGGCAAAGGTGAGTGTTGTATCCACTGATTAGGTTGTGTATTTATGTAAAAATGTATTAAAGTGTATCTACAGCCAATTTTTTTTCTTTTTTTTGAGTAGGGAATTTTTAGGGTCCCTGTAATTTGCTGTCATTGTTCTATTAAGGAGATTTCCCTTCACTTTCTGTTTCAGTGACACAAAAGTAAGAACTGTAAAAAATGTATACTGCGCTGTGAAAAACTACAAAAAATAGCAGCCAGCACAGCTGTAGACAAACAAGTAATGTGTATATGTGAAAAAGTGCAGCGCTGATTTATGTAAATGAACTTTTACAAAACAGATAATTTAGTGACTAAATAGCAGGAAAACAATAATTCAAAAACAATACAGTTCTTTGCACCTTATGTGAAATACAGAGAATATCACTGTATAAATCTGAGAGACCACATCACTCACAAGTGTGGAAAGCAATCACTCACAAATGTGGAAAGCAATCCACATCACTCACAAGTGTGTAAAGCAATCACAAAATATTAAAATCTAAACGTGAAATGATGAAAAGTATAATCCATAAAACTTCAAACAGGAAAGTGTAACCACCGATGTGACCCTTTAAATATTAAAGGATAGCCCGAAACACCGCCACCGTTATTTGGAAGGAGGCTTACCAGAAAATGTTGACTTGATAAGGCTTACACCGCCCAAGTCATATAGGCTTGTTAATTGGTAACCCGATAAATACAGCTAGTCCTGGGTCTGAGACAATTAATCCACATCAACAGGCCGAAACATCATTAGATTGTAGAAGGTGTAAACCAGACTTTCACATAGAGGACAGAGGCTTGGTACCGCATAGCATGTATAAAATAAAAGAAGCTAACATAGCGTGATACCGTTTAAAAGTAGCATTTAATGGAAAGCATTAAAATGAACACTCACATTTAGATGGTAGAAATTAGGCATATCGTACATAGATAGAAATGAATAGAGCGATGCATATAGGTAGGTCCACCCGATGCGTTTCGACTGAACAGTTGTCATCTGGGGTATGGACTCCCCCACATTAGCATCGCTTATATACATCTGATGACCCCAAATTGAATGACCATGACACTGGACCTAGCGTAACATCACTTCCGGTAAAAAACATGGTAGTGAGCCCGGTGAAACAACTATTTTCACTGTCAACAAGACTCATAAATGATGTAATAATGCGGTATATAAAGAACTCCAACAAATGATCCCGCTACTATTTCAAATTCAATGCCTTACCCCAAACTATAAGATTACGTATCCACTCCTCATTGTAAAAACAAGGCTGGATACAACATCATCCGCTCGTCATTCAACCAATGGTGTGTGGTTAGGGGGATAGCAGCCATGCCTCGCTATGAGCCATGTGAGCCATGGCTCATAGCGAGGCATGATGGGGCAGGGATGGGGCAGGCCGCACACTTAGAGAAAGATTGCAAGCCCAGCCTCACAATGAGAGGATTAGTAAAAACCACAGTAATAACGTCTGATGTTGAACCCGAGTATATAAAATTACACCGTCACTTCAAAAATTGGGGTCAACGGTAACAAATATGTTTTTGAAGATAGTTACATTTCTAATGACCTAAGATATGGAATAAGTCCAATTAAAGACGGATTTTAAATATTTTTAAGTGCATCAATAACGAACAAATTCATATATTAATTAGAAAGTCAAATTGAGATAAAAATATAAATAAAATGGAAAATGATAAAAAAACTTAAAAACCTTGTGAATTAATGACTTAGATAGAAATGTATTATTTACTAAAAATATCAAAAGTTATTAAAAATATTAAAAAAGATTAAAGAAGAGAATGTAAATTGTTCCTTAAATTGTACAATTTTTCACATACTATGATCTATTTATAAAAGAGTTAATATCCCATTCTACATTCATCCCTTGTGGAAAATGGGTCTGTAACTCATATATCCAGAAGGTTTCTAATCTGGACACCCCTCTGGTGATAGCTCCACCCCTCCATGGTGCAATGAACCTATCAATGATCAGAAATTGGGTCCCTGTTGGATGACGGGCATGATGTTGCCGATAATGTTGTAACTGTATGTTTTGTGCTTCCAAGTTTAACTTTGTTTATATGTTCATCCACCCTAGTTGTGAATGACCGTATAGTACGTCCAACGTACTGCTTGCCGCATGGGCAAGTCAGTAGGTATACAACATTAGTTGTTGCACAAGTGCAAAATTGTTTAATTGAATAAATAGTCACCGTAGATCTGAACTCTTTAGTAGTTTTTCGTCCACAAATGTTGTAACGGCAAACAATACAATTTTTACAGGTATGATATCCAGTCCAATTATAAAAATATGTTGGCCAAACTGGGGGATTAATATTAGTTCATGCAATCTTGCTTTTAAGGGAGGGCACTCCTTTGTATATGACTTTAGGTCTTTCAGGCAAAATTGATCTAAGGATCTTGTCATTCCTTAAAATGCCCCAATGTTCGAAAATCTCCTTAATTTGTTTGTGTAGTGTCGAAAAAGTTGTTAGGAAGGACCATTTGAAGTTTTCCTCATTATCTTTTGGAGGTTTATCTGCCAGCAATAAAGCTCGGTCAGTATTCAAAGCTTCAAAGAGATCATTATCAATTTCAACTTGACTATACCCTTTTCCTAGAAATCTATCTCTAAGAACATTGGCTTGGGTCTGGAAAGTAGCTGTATCCGTACAGTTCCTTCGAAGACAAAGGAATTGGCTTCATGGAACCGACCTCAGCCAAGACTTATGGTTGGAGCTATCCGTTGGGATAAACCCATTCCTGTCGGTAGGTTTAAATGGGTGCTAAACTTAAATTATTGTTCCGATCTCTCTATTTCCAGATCCAAGAAATGTATTTTAGATTGGCTAGATACATAAGTCAGGACGATCCCTCTGAAAAGAAATTCTCCAGTGCTTCAGAGGTTCCAGTCCATAGGAGGAGGATGTCGTCTATATACCTTGCCCACATTTTTAACTGCAGGTAATCCAAGGCATAGACGACATCCTCCTCCCACTTGGCCATGAATAGGTTGGCTAAACTGGGAACAAATTTTGCTCCCATTGCCCATCGCCACAGTGACACAAAAGTACATGAGTGGAAACTTTTCCAAAGTAAGATTAAATCCCCTCATATAAGAGCTGTCACTGGACCAGGTGTTCTCTTTGGAAGATTTCTCCTGTCTCCTGGTGGTTAATGTGCCCAGAGGTGGTTAAGAGAGTTAATTTGCCCAGTGGGGACACAGTAATAAAAATGGAACCCTTTCCCCAGTAGTGTATTTAGGTTTTGTGCTGCCCTAGGCCTGACTAAACTCGTGCACCCCCTCATTTAAATATGATCCACCCCTTCCTGTCAAGGCCACACCCCTTGCTGTTTAAGACCCGCCCTGAAATTTTCGAGTGGGGACACTAGTTCTAAAGGCCTGGGGGGCAATGGATTCCCTTAATTTGCATAGATTTCCTCTCACTTCCTGTTTGGCTATGGGGCAGGAAGTGAAGGGAAATCTTTGTAATGGGACAGGAATGGTAAAAAACAAACTGACAGGGGTTATAACTCTCCCTTACTCTATCCAAAATGAAAAAAAAAGTGTTGCCTGTAGTTCTACTTTAAGCACAAATTTCTGATAATTTTATGGAGAGGACTAAGAAGATATAACCATGCCAATGGTGCAGCAGAAAACATATAGCACCGTGAGGAAGGTTTTTGGTCCAGGATGAGAGGACAGTCAAAATAAGAAGCAGCGCCCCCCCCCCCCCCCCAGTTCCGAAATGCCAGCCGCCCTTATACCGGAAGCAGTGCGACCGCTTTATGGGGGCGCTAGACTAATTTGCCTCTCAGCCCAGTCCCCCCCATAAGACTGGTGCTGCACTAACAGTGTAGCGCAAGCCGTGCTGCCCCCCTGCAAATTGCTGCCCTAGGCCTGGGCCTTGTTGGCCGAGGCCAGGATACAGCGTTGCCTTTCCCCACTCCATCACACTCTAAGAAAAACTTTTGACTTTAAATACACTTTCTGTTCAAAATCTTTTATTAATTAATAAGTAAAATAAAAATAAGTATATTGCTGCATAATAAAAGGGATATCGTAGAGTTACATTCCACATTGCACATGAAAATGTTTATTAGAAGAGAAAAACAATATACCTTAATTTTTAGTTAGCCTGTTTTAATATACCTAAAATTGCACATGATGCTTTTTTTCTAGCTACACAGGTACGTTGCCTTGGTGTGTTGGGGTGCCATTCAAAATTAATGGCATTGTTTCTCCTTGAGGCTTTTCAAGAATTTTTCTCTACGTTGTATAATCTTTCGTCTCCAGTTTCCGACTGTGATTGGGATACCTTTAGCCAACGTCTCCAGGACTACGCATTAACCTCCTAAAAATGAAGGTCCTCCCCAAATTCACATATATTTTTAGGAACTCTCCTCAGTGGCTCTCCAAAAAACTCTTTAACTCCATTAAATAACTTTTCACGTCCTTTATCTGGGGATCAAAACCACCCAGATACAGATATACTACCTTGACTAGGCCTGTGGATGGGGGGGGGTGGCTCTTCCTGACTGCTACAAGTATTTCCTGGCTGCCCAGCTAGTGACTACCCACTGGTGGCTTCAACCTGACCAATTCCGCTATAGTACTGGAGGCAGCCGTAGTCAAATCTCTGGAGGCCTTACAGGGATAGTTGTTTAGGAGCAAGAAAACCCCTCATTACCTCAGTCCCTCCATGAGCACCACCATACAAGCGTGGAAAATAAGTGAAGCCCTGCAGACGCCCCAGCAGAATTCTGTTTCTCCACACACACCATTGTGGCTGAACCCCAATTTCCCACACTTCTACACCATCCCAGACCCACAGGCTTGAGCCAAACACCAAATTGTGAGGCTAGAACATATTATCACTAACACTGATTTGTCTTCTTTCAATACTCTGCAATCGAAAGGTAATGTACCCGCACAAGCACATTTTAGATACCTCCAGATTCCTCATGCCTTCAGGTGCCAATTTCTGGGTCAACGGGTAATTCTGACATACTCAGAATTTGAATCTACCCTCTGAGTGAAAGACTTGGGGAAGCCCACGTCTCAACTCTAGGGCTACCTACTAGTGGCTGCTAGTCCTGAGCTGTCCTCCCTCCGCAGGAAATGGGTGGGGGACATCCCGGAACTGGATGAGGATGACTGGAGGGAGATTTGGGATTTCCCCTTCTCCCTCCAGGGATGAGATGGTTCAATATAAAATTTTGCACAGAGCATACTGTACACCTCACAGGCTCCACAAGATGTCTGTGGCACATTCCCCACTGTGTTGGAGATGTACGCACCAACCTGGGGAATTTTTCCATATCCTTTGGAGCTACCTAGCAATACAACAATACTGGCAAGAGGTCCTTCAAGTAATTAAAAGTGTAACCAAGCTTCACATACCATGGGAGCCAAGATATTGCTTGTTAGGATTGGTTGAGCAACTGTCAGTGACCATGGCCAGGAGAATACTAATAACCTATTACTTTTTTACGCTTGCAAAGCCATCACAATGAATTGGAAGCATTCATCCCCTCCTTCTGTCCAATTATGGAAGGGACTGATAAATGCCAGTCTGCCCCTGTATAGGGCCACTTATGCGAACAGGGGTTGCCCCAATAAACTTAGTCCCGAGTTAAACATTTTAATTTGTATCCTGGTATCCCAGGTTTGAGCATAGCTAATCCTGAACTAAACCCTCTATCCACATTGGGGTAGTAGCTTAGTAGATTGTTTTGTTTGGTTCTTGTGTTATATGTTGCTGTATGAGAATGTGACCTGTTGGTTTTGCCCCTGCGTGAGCTACAGCTGTATGTGAAATTGAAAAAAGATTTTTCAAACATCTCCAGGACTATGTGAGAGATACTGCCTTATCCTCTATAGATGCTACCACTAGGGGGATTCTTAATATATCTCTACAGCGCCTGTCCAGACTCTCTAGGATCATTTTTCATTTAAATTTTCTTTGTTTGCAATTAAATATTTGGGTATAAAAATCCCTATCTCAATTATTTACCTTGAACTATCTTTCTCTCTTACAATGGCCCCTAAATGATTTTAAAACCTATGATCGTAAAAAATGTATTTGTGGTTTGCCAGGATTAATATACTAAAAATGGAAATTTTTCCATGATTCCTCTACATATTTCAAACCCTTCCCATTACAGCCCTTTGAACCTTCTTTAAAACATTGCAAACAGATTTTATGAAATTCACATGGGGTCAAGGGAAGCCATGACTCTACAGAACAATTCTGTCTTTCCCTAAATCCAAAGGAGGGGGCTGATGCACCAGATTTGTATCTATATCATGCAGCTGCAGGTTTGTCTAGACTGGTGAATCGGTTTCATGGACTTCACACTAAACAGTGGGTCTCCATGAACAAGCCATCTCGCCATATGATCTTCAAGCTCTCTCTAATGCCACGTACACACGAGCGGACTTTTCGGCAGACTTGGAGTCCGTCGGATAATTCGATCGTGTGTGGGCTCCAGCGGACTTTTTTTTCCCCAAAAGTTCGATGGACCTAGAAATGAAACATGTTTCAAATCTTTCCGACGGACTCGAGTCCGGTCGAAAAGTCCGCTCGTCTGTATGCTAGTCCGACGGACAAAAAACCAACGCTAGGGCAGCTATTGGCTACTGGCTATGAACTTCCTTATTTTAGTCCAGTCGTACATCATCACGTATGAATCCGTCGGACTTTGGTTGATCATGTGTAGGCAAGTCCGTTCATTCGGAAAGTCCATCGGAAAGTCAGTCGAAAAGTCCGCCGCACCAAGTCTGCCGTAAAGTCCGCTTGTGTGTACGCAGCATTAGATTGACCTGACTTCCAGTGGGGCCCCTTGCTCTCTTCCCTATCTCACATCTCATCCCCTATACCGGGGCAGACTGACCATTGGGCCGCTAGGGGGCCCCATCAGGGTTGCCAGCCTCAGTAAAACCAGGGACAGTATGTATAAATCTGTGTTTTTTTTTTACATCTGTCTGTGTATACTGTGTGTACATGTATGTGTATACTGTGTGATTGTATACAGTGTGTGTATATACTTTGTGGCCCCATAATCTCTGATTGCCTGGGGGCCCCATAATCTCCTATTGCCCGGGGGCCCCATGAGTTATCAGTCCGATCCTGCCCGTGTATATGGGATAGGTTAATATCCAAACTTTGCCGATCTTCATGTACAGGCCTGATGACCCCTTTCGTTGGAAACGTACGCTTTCCTTCTGCCCAGAGTTGTATCAGATTTTTGATTAGATACAAACTCTGGCTCACTTCCGCCATTTTTGATTTGGTATAATTTTTGATTTATTACTAAGTCTGGCTCACTTCCACCCTTTTCATCGATCGTGACCACTGGTAATGTGTCGTTCACTCAGTAGATGGAATACAGACAACTGTTTTCCTTATTCCAATCACTCTTTAACAAGGATATGCTGACTAGTGATCCCATGCTTATGGAAGTTCCGCTTCTATAGGATTTTCAACTAAATGGGCATCTGATCTCAATGTACAGATTTCTCAAGGGGAATGGGAAAAATCTTTTACACTCACTCACCATTTATCTTTGGCTAGTAAGGCCCAAGAAACCAACTTTAAACGCCTTACAAGGTGGTACAGGTGCCCTACCCTTTTACACCTTCTATATCCCTCGGTGACAGATCTTTGTTGGCATTACCAACTCAGTCAAGCTTTGCTCATGCACATTTGGTGGGCATGTCCCTCTATCCACAGTTTTTGCAATCTGATTCTTTGAATATATGCCAACATTGCAGATGCAACCATTCCATTTTCACCTCCAATAGTTCTGCTGTCCATACTACCAGGATCAATAAAACATATCAAAAAGGGTATTCTATGACACTTCTTGACAGCAGCCAAGGTGGTTATTCTGCACCATTCGTGGTCAGCACAGGTTCCTATCCTACTTGAATGGGTTACAGAGATGGTCCATATGGAACGCATGAAATTGCTTTTGGCACGGGAACTAAGAACATGGGATCAGTATCTTCAAACCTGGCTCTCTTGGAAAGTGTATAGAGAGTCACAAGAACTTTGGGAACTTTTTACAGGGCAATGCCCTGTCTATATGAATAATCCCTTGCTGCTGTGCCTTTCGTGGGTGATACAGTATCTCCTGACTCCCCTTTTCCCTTTCCAATTTCCATAAAATTTTCCACCTTCTCAATCCCTTTCCCACACTCCCCCATCCCTTTATATTTTTTTTCTTCCCAGATAGCAAGCAATTTAGCTGCAAGTTTGAGAATGACTTGCTAAGATATTGCTAGACTTGCCAAACTTCACACATTTGTTGCAGCAAGTCCGCATTGCATTACTCCAACTTTCTTTGCAAACATTCTGCAAGTCTGCTGCAAGTTCTGGTTCAGTTATGTTGTGCAATAGTCATCCCACCACAGGGGTCACTGTGACTTGCAGAGCTCTTGCTGCAGACTCACCACTGCAACTTTGCTCTTTCTAAAAAATTGCCATGCATATGTGCTACAAATTGGAAAGGTGTGGAATAGAACTTGTGCTTCAAGTGCTCTGCAAGTTACATAGTTACATAATAGGTGAGGTTAAAAAAAGACACAAGTCCATCAAGTCCAACCTATGTGTGTGATTTTATGTCAGTAATACATTGTATATCACTGTATGTTGTGGTTGTTCAGGTGCTTATCTAATAGTTTTCTGAAATTATCGAAGCTCCCTGCTGAAACCACTGCCTGTGGAAGAGAATTCCACATCCTTACCGCTCTTACAGTAAAGAACCCTCTACGCACTTTAAAGTTAAACCACTTTTCTTCATTACTTGTTCAGATCTTCTTGCAAGGTTTCCACATCCTGCAGAAAAGTTATTGCCCTGCTTAGCTTAGTTTTGTCTGCAAATATAGAGATTGAGCTGTTTATCCCATCCTCCAGGTCGTTTATGACTAAATTAGGAAAGGATTGGACCCAGGACAGAACCCTGGGGGGCCCCATTTTCCACCCCGGACCATTCCGAGTACCCCCCACTTATCACTACCCTCTGAACTCGCCCCTGTAGTCAGTTTTCAATCCATGTACTCACACTATGGTCCATGGCAACGGACCTTACTTTGTACAGTAAACGTTTATGGGGAAATGTATCAAATGCTTTTGCAAAATCCAGATACACCATGTCTACGGGCCTTCCTTTATCTAGATCGCAACTCACGTTCTCATAGAAGGTAATAGATTGGTTTGGAAAGAACGATTCTTCATGAATCCATGCTGATTCCTGCTAACGATACCGTTGTCATTACTAAACTCTTGTATATAGTCCCTTATCACCCCGTCCAAGAGCTTCTATACAATTGATGTTAGACAAACTGGTTTGTAGTTCCCAGGGTTGTATCTTGGCCCTTTTTTAAATATTGGTGCTACATTGGCTCTTCTCCAATCAGCTGGTACCATTCCAGTCAGTAGACTGTTCGTAAACATTAGGAACAATGGTCTGGCAATTACTTGACTGAGTTCCTTAAGGACCCTCGGATGCAAACCATCTGGTCCCGGTGTCTTATTAATGTTAAGTTTTTCAAGTCTATTTCTAATTCTGTCCTCTGTTAGCCATGAGGGTGCTTTCTGTGATGTGTCATGAGGATAAACATTGCAGTTTTGGTTACTGAAGCCCCCCCCCCGATTCCCTCGTGAAGACTGAGGAGAAGAATAAATTGAATACCTTCGCAATCTCTCCAACCTTAGTAACCAGATTCCCTTCAACATTCTTTAAGGGACCAATATGATCTGACCTCCCCTTCTTACTATTTATGTGCTTAAAGAATTTCTTGGGATTTTTTTTACTCTCCCCCGATATGTGTCTTTCATGTTCTATCTTAGCCGTCCTGATTGCACCCTTACATTTCTTGTTGCATTCTTTCTAAAGTTGGAATGCTGATGATTATCCCTCAGCCTTGTATTTTTTGAAGGCCTTCTCTTTTGCTTCTATATGCTTTTATTAGCTCATTTAACCACTTCAGGAACCATTTGGCTGCCCAAAGACCAGAGGGTTTTTTGCGATTCGGCACTGCGTCACTTTACGACGAGGCTCCCAAACAAAATTTATGTCCTTTTTTCCCCCACAAATAGAGCTTTCTTTTGGTGGTATTTGATCACCCCTGCGTTTTTTATTTTTTGCGCTATAAACAAAAAAGAGCGACAATTTTTTTAACTTTTTGCTATAATAAATATCCCCAAAACTTATATAAAAAAACATTTTTTTTCCTCAGTTTAGGCCAATACGTATTCTTCTACATATTTTTGGTAAAAAAAATTGCAATAAGCGTTTATTGATCAGTTTGCGCAAAAGTTATAGCGTCTACAAAATAGGGGACAGTTTTATGGCATTTTTATTAATGGCAGCGATCTGCAATTTTTATCGTGACTGCAACATTATGGCGGACAGATCGGACACTTTTGGCACTATTTTTAGACCATTCACATTTATACAGTGCGATTAAAAATGCACTGATTACTGTGTAAATGTGACTGGCAGTGAAGGGGTTAACCACTAGGGGGCACTGCAGGGGTTAAGTGTGTCCTAGGGAGTGATTCTAACTGTAGGGGTGCTGGCTATGTGTGACACGACACTGATCACCACTCCCGATCACAGGGAGCTGTCCTCTCCTCCTCTCCGTGAGACTATCCCGGGTATCCCCGCAGACATCGAATCTGCGGGACCTGCGATCACACTCACGGAGCTCGTGGCGGGGACGCGCGCCCACAATGCCGCATCTTAAAGGGCAACCTACAGGTACGTCATTATGCCCGTACGCGCCCTTCTGCCGACATATATTGGCGTGAGCCGGTCGTCATGGGGTTATATGTATTTCCCATTGGGATGCACTGGCTAATACCCTTATTTAATATGCTCTTAAAGCATACCCATTTTTACTCCATGTTCTTTGTTCCTAAGAGTTTATCTCATTTAGTATCTTCTAGCAAGGATTGTAGTTTAGGGAAGTTGGCTCTTTTGAAATTCAGTGTCTTTGTATTCCCCTTATGTTTCCAATTTGTGATTTATACTGAAACTAATTGACCTGTGATCGCTGTTTCTTAAATTGCCCCGTATTTCCACAACCGTGATCAAGTCTGTATTGTTGGTAATCAGTAGGTCTAGTAACACTTTGTTTCTAGTTGGTGCATTTACAATCTGACCCATGAAATTGTCCTGCAAGACATTTAGGAACTGGCGAGCCTTAGATGAATGTGCGGTTCCTTCCACCCAGTCTATGTCTGGATAATTAAAATCCCCCATTATAATAAGACTTTCCATCTTTGCCGCTAATCCAAATTGTGATAAGAGGTCCGCGTCCGCCTCCTCCCTCTGGTTAGGGGACCTATAGCATACTCCCAGTATTACTTTCCTCTTAGTTTCCTCCCTTTGTAGCTCTACCCATAAGGATTCCACCTTCTACCTTGCTCCATGAGTGATGTTGTCTCTCACATTCACTTGTACATTATTTTTGATATACAGGCATACCCCTCCCCCTTTTTAACCCTCCCTATCTCTGCAATATATGGAATACCCTTAAATGGTTGCCAGCCAATCATGAGAGCTGTTGAACCAAGTCTCTGAAATTCCCACAAAATCTAAATCCTCCTCGTACAACAGTAGCTCTAGTTCTCCCATCTTGTCTGCCAGACTCCTGGCATTGTTGAACATGCAACGTAGTTTAGACCGGTGGCATACTATCTCCTTATTGGGTTTTCTGAGGTTGCAAATAGGACTTGTTACTGTACTTACCTCTGGTTGAGGTGCTTTAGTCAACTTACCACTAATTCCCCCAATACTACCCTCTGGAATTTGTTCTTTTCAATCCTTTTTTATTGAAAGGTTAGAGAAGAACAAATATATTAACAACGTTACAGTATAGTACAGAAATGTCATTTACACATAGTGCAGTGAAATAAACATATACAAAGTATATTCAAACTGAAACTTTGTGTTTTTAGTACTCCTGATGGGAGTAATAATGAAACATATTATAGTAACATATCACACATAAGAGTGAATAATAACATATTGGCATATACCCACATAAAGTCTAGCTCCAACTATGAGAAGAGTTATAATATAAAGTAGCCTAATAAGAACTTATCCAAAAGGAATAGATTGCTGTAGGGATCTCTGAGTATCTTAAGATATAGAACAAGTTCATGGAACCAAACTTCACATGGGACCGCACTCTAAAGTTCGGATATTAGATTCAAGGAGAGAAGGAGGGTATTTAGGGAAAAGAAAGAAGAATAACACAAAAAGAAAAGAGTAAAGAGGGTGAGGCATCACTCCAGCATGGCTATGTAGTAGATGAGGTTGGGTCACCTTCAGCCCAAATGGTAAAGTCTTCAGAATAACGAAACACTGACCATGAAGACCAAGTGATGGAGAACTGCTCCTCCTGTCCAGTTTTCTAAGCCAACAGACATTCCAGATCACTAATCTGATCCACTTCAATAGCCCAAGCCCCCAGGGAAGGAGCGCCTGTCGATCTCCAATGACGAGGAATCACCGTCCTAGCTGCGGCGAGGAAGTGTTGCAGGATATCTTTTTTAATCAACTTGAGGGGCCCTGGGATCATAGACAAGAGGGCTACCTCTGGTGTAGGCTTAATTGAGGTTAAAAGAATTTCAGTATATTTCAGTATATGAGGGCAATCCCACGAAATGTGGAGCACAGTACCTCTAGAGGACAGACATCACCAGCAGGCCTCTGGCAAAGATGGGTTAAAGCGTTGTATTGTGCAGGGCATCTGTACCACTTGTCACCAATTTAAACTCTTTTTCTTGAGTCTTAGTAGCAAGAGAAATCTTATGTGTCAGGATGAAGCAGTTTTGCCAGTCAGCAGGTGAGAGTGTCCTAGGTCTGCTTCCCATTTCTACGTGTAAGGTGGGGTCCCAAAGAAGGGAGTCATAGGATGCTGTGGTTTAGATATATTACCAATGGTTTGAAAGAGGTATAAGAACCGAGGGAGTCCGTCCATTTTCAAAGCATTCACCCTACCCAACCAAGAGAGCCGTTTAGATGCATATGTGTGCTGAGAAGCAGGGGGGTAAAGTTACCGTATATACTCGAGTATAAGTCGACCTGAATATAAGCCGAGGCACCTAATTTTACCACAAAAAACTGGGAAAACCTATTGGCTCGAGTATAAGCCTAGGGTGAGAAATGCGCAGCTACTATAAGTGGAAAAGAGGGTCAACAATGCCCATTTGCAGCCTCACTGTGCCCATTTGCATGCCTCACTGTGCCCATTTGCAGCCATAGGTCCCCCGAACTTCAAACTCGGTAGTTGAGGGTTCCTAGATACCCACTAGCTGCAGCCAAAATTTGGGGTCTCTGGACCCAAAGGGTCCTAAAATGACATTGCTGCAGATGGTTACAGTTGACCGACTTTGGGGCCCTGTATCTCGGGGCCACATGATACTAAGAACCCCAAATTTGGTGTGCAAACCTAGTGGAAATAGCACTACAACATATCCAAAGCTGTGGTTCCTAGAGCCACGTGGCCCAGAGATACGGGGCCCCAAAGTTGGTTTGGAAAATGTCAAGCACTTTTCTGCAGCAGAGAATGACATTTTCTGAACCGAATTTGGGGCCCCGTATCTCAGAGGCCACTTGGTGCTAGGAACCCCAGCTTTGGATATGTTGTAGTGCTAGTTCCACTGGGTTTGCACGCCAGATGTGGGGTTCCTAGCATCAAGTGGCCCCGAGATACTGGGCCCCAAAATCGGTTCGGAAAATGTCAAGCACTTTTCTGCAGAAGAGAATGACATTTTCCAAACTGAATTTGGGGCCGCGTATCTCGGGGCCACTTAATGTTAAGAACCCCAGCTTTGGATATGTTGTAGTGCTAGATACGGGGCCCCAAAGTCGGTTTGGAAAATGTCATTTTCTGCTGCAGAAAAGTGCTTGACTCGAGGGCACTCGAAAAAAAAAAATGTGCTGAAAAACTCGGCTTATACTCGAGTATATACGATACTTGAAAAGAGCTGAGATGCATCCTTTGGAATGTGAGATCCCTCTGGAATTTGTACTGTGCTGATTATCTCTACCTCTGGACCCTCCCCCATCACCTAGTTTAAAAGCCCCTCTAACTTTCGGCCATCTTCCCTCCCAGCAGATCTGCACCCTCGTCGGCCCAGTTCTCCAGGAACCCAAACCCCTCCTTTCTACACCAGCTCCTCAGCCACTTGTTTACTTCCCTAATCTCCCTCTGCCTTTCTGGTGTGGCTCAAAGTACCGGTAGTATTTCTGAGAAAACCACCTTGAAGGTCCCTTTCCTCAATTTAGCTACTAAGTCCCTAAAACCATTTTTTAGGACACTCCATCTACCTCTGACTTTGTCATTGGTGCCAATGTGCACCATGACAGCCGGGTCTTCCTCAGCCCCTCCCAGTAATCTGTCTACCAGATCCGTGATGTGCTGAACCCGAACGCCGAGCACCCAGTAGACAACATACAGTTCGGCGCTTCAGGTTTGTGACAGATTGCCCTCTCTGTCCTTCTAAGAATTGAGTCCCCTACCACCAGAATCTGTCTTTCCTTTCCCTTGGCTTTTCTCCCACCCTCACTGGAGGAGTTATTCCCCTGGCAGCTAGGGGAGTCACTCAGCTCTAGCAGTGCTGGTCCCTGACTGGTTTCACCAATGTCACTCAACGAGACGCACTTATTGGGATGTTCCAGCCCAGGACCGGCCTCCCTGGCCTTATTCTGTCTTTAAATACTTTTTAATATTGTGATGTGTACGGTGGAAAACTGGATTGTCACTTCGATTGTTTTGTATTCCCCTTTTTTTTGTGTACTACTTGTTTTTTTTTCCATAAAATTAAATTGAACACAAAATGAATAGCATTGCAATGCAGCAATGTATGTTATGTGCGTGGTAACAAACACAATACATCAAAGCAAAAGTATGAATGGGCCCTTAGGCCCCTTTCACAGGGGCGTTCCGTATGTCCATTTTTCATCCAGCCGTTGACGGATGAAAAACGGACATACAGTATGTCCGTTTTTCATCCGTCAACAGATGGATGAAAAACGGACATACGGAACGCCTGTTTGAAAGGGGCCTAAGGGCCCATTCATACTTTTGCTTTGACGTATTGTGTTTATTACCACGCACATAACATACATTGCTGCATTGCAATGCTATTCATTTTGTGTTCAATTTAATTTTATGGAAAAAAGTAGTACACAAAAAAAAAAGGAATACAAAACAATCAAAGTGACAATCCGGACATGGCGGAAGAAAACCCTATTTTTTCATCCGTAAAAAAAACCCAGAACAGACGAAAAATGGATTTTAGTGAACGATCCGCTTACATCCGATCTGCTGACATCCGTTTTTTAAACCCTTTTTTCCCCCCTGTAATACACACACTGTATATAGCTGGTTGCTAAGGAGGGGGCCAGGAAGCCATCCGCCATGTCCTTAACAACCGATGAGTCATCAGCTGTCAGTGGGGTTCCCCGCTGATAGCTGAATGTAAAAAAAGAAATGCCGGCCCAAAAAAAATTGCAAAAAAAACGGCGTGGTGTCCACCCCACGCAAAAATGTAAAGAAAAAAGGCCATGGGGTCCCCCCCAAAATCCATACAGGACCCAGGAAAGGGATGGGATGAGCGAGCGCCCCCCCCTCCTGAACCATACCAGGCCGCATGCCCTCAACATGCGCTCCCCTCCTTAAAGCACCTTGCCCCCATGTTGATGGGGACAAGGGCCTCTTCCCGACAACCCTGGCCAGTGGTTTTCGGGGTCTGCGGGCGGGAGGCTTATTAGAATCTGGGGCCCCTAGATTCTGGGTCCCCTCCTCTATGTGAATGGTTATCGGATACATACTACCCCTAGTTTTTTGACAATTGCTTTATTAATAGCTCTGTCTTCTCCCGCTGCCGTCCTCTCCGCCTCCGTCTCTACCCACCACCGTCTTCTCCTGCCGTCTCTCCCGGTGCCTTCTCTCCAGCCACCGTCTTCTCCTTCCGCCGTCACTCCCGGTGCCTTCTCTTCTGCCACCACCTTCTTGACTTGCCAAGCTGTCAAAAAAAAAAAACATTCCTCAGGGCAGAGAGATAATGAAGAGATACAATGTATCTCTCGGTTCTTAGATCATAGGAATGAACTTCGGTTTGTAGATGAAGGCAGTTTAACCACTTAAAGATTAAACCTTTTTCTGACACTTGTTGGTTACAAGTTAAAATCAGTATTTTTTGCTAGAAAATTACTTAGACCCCCCAAACATTATATATATATATAATTTTTTAGCAGAGACCCTAGAGAATAAAATGGCGTTTGTTGCAATATTTTATGTTACACTGTATTTGCCCAGCGGTCTTTCAAACACAATTTTTTGGGAAAAAATACACTTCCATGAATTAAAAAAAACTAAACAGTAAAGTTAGCCCAATTTTTTTGTATAATGTGAAAGACGATGTTACGCCGCGAGAATTGTGATATTTATTCTAAGCAAAAAAATCATGATTCTCATTTTATCCAGAATCGTGCAGCTCTAATGTAAACCAAAAATTTGACTCAAGTGGTTAAGTGGATGTAAAGAACTGATGTAAAAACTGATGAAAAAATGATGAAAACTGATCCATTTTTTTATTTGAAAAACATGACTGAACTGATGAAACAAGCTCGAAGGCATGTGTGAAAGGGGCCTATATTCGAGCAAACCAAACAAAGCTAAATGGAGACAAATGTGCTTTTAGCAGTGAGCTTAGTCCCTCACAAAAACTGTTTAGATTAATACATACATTTAGATTATACAATTATCCTGTTGTTGATGCCTGCTCCTAGCCATATGATCATCTTTCTTTTGTTTGTGAGGCAATTACTGTATGATATTGTTGATCGCCCTGTATCCTACTATCGTCCTGCACCCCTTGTGAGTTTTATATGGGTTTTATATGTTCTTATTCCCCTGTAGTCCTTTGGAGGCATTTAGGGATGTGCATGGACACTGCACGAGCATAAGTTCAGGCCAAACTTTGGTTGTTCGGACGTTCGGCGAACACCGAACAATATGCGGTGTTCACGGCAAATTTGAAAGCGGCGGAACACCATTAAAGTCTATGGGACACTAACATGAAAAACCAAAAGTGCTCATTTTAAAGGCTTATATGCAAGTTATTGTCCTAAAAAGTGTTTGGGGACCCAGGTCCTGCCCCAGGGGGCATGTATCTATGCAAAAAAAAAGTTTTAAAAACGTCAGTTTTTTCGGGAGCAGTGATTTTAATAACTCTTAAAGTGAAACATTTAAAGGAATATTGCATTTTTATTATCGTGCCTGGCGGGTGTCTATAGTATGCCTGTAAAGTGGTACAGTTTTCCCGTGTTTAAAACAGTACCGCAGAAAAATTACATTTCTAAAGGAAAAAAGTAATTTAAAACTGATCGCGGCTGTAATGAATTGTCGGGTTACATAGTTAGTAAGGTTGAATAAAGACACCAGTCCATCCAGTTCAACCTGAGTGAGTGTGGGTGCGTGTCTACAATTATCCCTATTTTTATTTAAGGTACCCATATAGCGCTGTCAATTTACGTAGCCCTCCACACATACATCGCACACTGAGGGTGGGGCCACTCAGTGACGTAAATGGGTGACCCCTCCTTCCTCTGAAGTCACGTCACGTCACTGAGTGGCCCCGTCTTCAGCTATATAACAGCTATCATAGAGAAGAAGCGTCACTTGGTGGGAGCCTCCCATGGAGGCAGAGGTGTTGCGGCTTTTTTTTTTACTTTTTCCGGCTCGTCGGGTGGCATAATAAGAGATGAATGGACATCACTGGACATTTTTCATTTTTTTATCTTTTAATAAAGGACTTGTCCGTAGTGTCTCCTGTCTTTTTTACTATTTTTTACACTCTTTTTGTGAAATGGTAGGGGTACAATGTACCCGTTACCAATTCACATGGGGGGGAGGGTGGGATCTGGGGGTACCCTTGTTAAAGGGGGCTTCCAGATTCTGACAAGTCCCCCACCTGCATATCCCCACAACCACCGGGCAAGGGTTGTGGGATCGAGGCCCTTGTCCCCATCAACATGGGGACAAGGTGCTTTGGGAGGCTACTCCAAAGCACCCTACCCACGTTGAGGGCATGTAGCCTGGTACAGTTGGGGGGCGCTCTGTTGTCCCCCCCCTCTTTTCCTTAAAACCTATACCAGACCTGAAGGTTCTAGTATGGATTTTGGGGGGACCCCCACGCAATTGTTTTTTATTTTTGGTTTGGGGTTCCCCTTAATATTCATACCAGACCCAAAGGGCCTGGTAATGGACTGGGGGGGGGACCCATGCCATTTTTTTCAATGAGTTTTATCTATATTGCCGACACCCGACAATTTATTACAGCCGCGATCAGTTTTAAATGACTTTTTTCCTTTAGAAATGTAATTTTGCTGTGGTACTGTCCTAAACACGGGAAAACCGCGCCACTTTACAGGCATACTATAGACATCCCCCAGGCACAATATTTAACCACTTGAGCCCCGGACCATTATGCTGCCTAAGGACCAGAGGTCTTTTTCCAATTTGGCACTGCGTCGCTTTAACTGCTAATTGCGCGGTCATGCAATGCTGTACCCAAACGAAATTTGCGTCCTTTTCTTCCCACAAATAGAGCTTTCTTTTGATGGTATTTGATCACCTCTGCGGTTTTTATTTTTTGCGCTGTAAACGGAAAAAGACCGAAAATTTTGAAAAAAAATGATATTTTCTACTTTTTGTTATAAAAAAAATCCAATAAACTCAATTTTAGTCAAACATTTAGGCCAAAATGTATTCAGCCACATGTCTTTGGTAAAAAAAATGTCAATAAGCGTATATTTATTGGTTTGCGCAAAAGTTATAGCGTCTACAAACAAGGGTACATTTTCTGTAATTTACACAGCTTTTAGTTTATGACTGCCTATGTCATTTCTTGAGGTGCTAAAATGGCAGGGCAGTACAAAACCCCCCCAAATGACCCCATTTTGGAAAGTAGATACCCCAAGGAAATTGCTGAGAGGCATGTTGAACCCATTGAATATTTATTTTTTTTTGTCCCAAGTGATTGAATAATGACAAAAA
The DNA here is from genome assembly GCA_037952925.1 of Lithobates clamitans. Taxonomy (NCBI): domain Eukaryota; kingdom Metazoa; phylum Chordata; class Amphibia; order Anura; family Ranidae; genus Lithobates; species Lithobates clamitans. Next base: position 660,461 of record JBBGZY010000695.1, on the reverse strand, counting down.
AAAAAAAATATTTACAAAAAGTTGTCACTAAATGATATATTGCTCACACAGGCCATGGGCCTATGTGGAATTGCACCCCAAAATACATTCTGCTGCTTCTCCTGAGTATGGGGATACCACATGTGTGGGACTTTTTGGGAGCCTAGCCGCGTACGGGGCCCCGAAAACCAATCACCGCCTTCAGGATTTCTAAGGGTGTAAATTTATGATTTCACTCTTCACTGACTATCACAGTTTCGGAGGCCATGGAATGCCCAGGTGGCACAAACCCCCCCCAAATGACCCCATTTTGGAAAGTAGACACCCCAAGCTATTTGCTGAGAGGCATATTGAGTCCATGGAATATTTTATATTTTGACACAAGTTGCGGGAAAGTGACACGTTTTTTTTTTTGCACAAAGTTGTCACTAAATGATATATTGCTCACACAGGCCATGGGCATATGTGGAATTGCACCCCAAAATACATTTAGCTGCTTCTCCTGAGTATGGGGATACCACATGTGTGGGACTTTTTGGGAACCTAGCCGCGTACGGGACCCCGAAAACCAATCACCGCCTTCAGGATTTCTAAGGGTGAAAATTTTTGATTTCACTCTTCACTGCCTATCACAGTTTCGGAGGCCATGGAATGCCCAGGTAGCACAACCCCCCCCCACATGACCCCATTTTGGAAAGTAGACACCCCAAGCTATTTGCTGAGAGGCATTGTGAGTATTTTGCAGCTCTCATTTGTTTTTGAAAATGAAGAAAGACAAGAAAAAACTTTTTTTTTTTTCTTTTTTCAATTTTCAAAACTTCGTGACAAAAAGTGAGGTCTGCAAAATACTCACTATACCGCTCAGCAAATAGCTTGGGGTGTCTACTTTCCAAAATGGGGTCATTTGGGGGGGTTTTGTGCCACCTGGGCATTCCATGGTCTCCGAAACTGTGATAGGCAGTGAAGAGTGAAATCAAAAATTCACGCCCTTAGAAAGCCTGAAGGCGGTGCTTGGTTTTCGGGGTCCCGTGCGTGGCTAGGCTCCCAAAAAGTCTCACATATGTGGTATCCCTGTACTCAGGAGAAGCATCAGAATGTATTTTGGGGTGCAATTCCACATATTCCCATGGCATGTTTGAGCAATATATCATTTAGTGACAATTTTGTGCAAAAAAAAAAAAAATTTGTCTCTTTCCCGCAACTTGTGTCGCAATATAAAATATTCCATGGACTCGACATGCCTCTCAGCAAATAGCTTGGGGTGTCTACTTTCCAAAATGGGGTCATTTGGGGGGGTTTTGAACTGTCCTGGCATTTTATGCACAACATTTAGAAGCTTATGTCACACATCACCCACTCTTCTAAGCACTTGAAGACAAAGCCCTTTCTGACACTTATTGTTTACATGAAAAAGTTTTTTTTTTTTTGCAAGAAAATTACTTTGAACCCCCAAACATTATATATTTTTTTTAAAGCAAATGCCCTACAGATCAAAATGGTGGGTGTTTCATTTTTTTTTTTCACACAGTATTTGCGCAGCGATTTTTCAAACGCATTTTTGGGGGAAAAAACACACTTTTTAAAATTTTAATGCACTAAAACACACTATATTGCCCAAATGTTTGATGAAATAAAAAAGATGATCTTAGGCCGAGTACATGGATACCAAACATGACATGCTTTACAATTGCGCACAAACGTGCAGTGGCAACAAAATAAATACATTTTTTAAAGCCTTTAAAAGCCTTTACAGGTTACTACTTTAGATTTACAGAGGAGGTCTACTGCAAAAATTACTGCCCTTGATCTGACCTTCGCGGTGATACCTCACATGCATGGTGCAATTGCTGTTTACGTTTGACGACAGACCGCCGCTTGCGTTCGCCTTAGCGCGAGAGCAGGGGGCGACAGGGGTGCTTTTTTTTTTTTTTTTTTTTTTTCTTTATTATTTTTTTGCTTTTTTATCTTATTTTTAAACTGTTCCTTTCATTTTTTTTTTTTTTTTTAAATCATTTTTATTGTTATCTCTGGGAATGTAAATATCCCCTATGATAGGTAGTGACAGGTACTCTTTTTTGAAAAAATTGGAGTCTATTAGACCCTAGATCTCTCCTCTGCCCTCAAAGCATCTGACCACACCAAGATCGGTGTGATAAAATGCTTCCCCAATTTCCCAATGGCGCTATTTACATCCGGCGAAATCTAAGTCATAAAATGCTCATAGCTTCCGGTTTCTTAGGCCATAGAGATGTTTGGAGCCACTCTGGTCTCTGATCAGCTCTATGGTCAGCTGGCTGAATCACCGGCTGCATTTTCAGGTTCCCTGTTGAGACAGGAGAGCCAGAGAAAAACACGGAAGATGGTGGGGGGGGGCAGCCAAAACGGACAGAAGCCCACACATTAAATAGCTTTGCTTTAGTGTGCAATCAGTGTGAACAGGCTCTTAAAGAAATAAACCAGCAAGGCCCTGATAAAAAGTAAGGACAGCATGAAAAAAACTTTAAGAAATATAATAAAACAGATGTCATTGTAAAAATATAAACTTAGCCTACCTTAAAATTTAGCTTCAGTTAGGTCAGTTGGATGTATTGCAGTGTACAGGGGCCAGTAGTATGTGAGGCAGTGTACAGAGGTCAGCAGTTTGCAGGGCAGATTATGGGGGGGTCAGTAGGGTAGGGGAGGGTCTCATTTAGTAGGGCAGAGGACGGTGTCAAAACATTGTATGGTATCAATAGGGCAGTGGATGGTGTCAGTAGGGCAGAGGACAGTGTCAGAGCAGTGGATGGTGTCAGTAGAGTAGTGGACGGTGTTAGTAAGGCAGTAGATGGAGTCAGTAGGGCAGTGAATGGTGACAGTAGGGCAGTGGATGGTGTCAGTAGGACAGTGGATTGTGTCAGTAGGGCAGTGGATGGTGTCAATAGGACAGTGGATGGTGACAGTGGGGCAGAGAACGATGTCAGTAGAGCAGTGGATGGCGACAGTGGGGCAGTGGATGGTGTCCGTAGGACAGTGGACCTTGACAGTAGGACAGTGGACGGTGACAGTGGGCCAGTGGATGGTGTCAGTGGAGCAGTGGATGGTGTCAGTAGGGCGGTGGATGATGTCAGAACAGTGAGCAGTGACAGTGGGGCAGTGGACGGGGTTAGTATAGCAGTCAATGGTGTCAGTAGGACAGTGGATGGTGACAGTGGGGCAGTAGATGGTATCAGTAGAGCAGTGGATGGTGTCAGTAGGGCAGTGGATGGTGTCAGTAGGGCAGTGGACAGCGACAGTAGGACAGTGGGGCAGAGAACGGTGTCAGTAGGGTAGTGGATGGTGTCAGTAGCACAGTGGATGCTATCTGTAGGACAGAGGTGCCTGGCAATTCAGGGGTTAATTGTGAGCCACACACTCAGCTCTCTCCAGCTGTGGGGTTAAATTTATGTGTGACCACTCATCTCCACTCTTCTCATATGGACTGCCCATGAAATTCTGTGTCCCCCTGTGTAGTGATGATATGTTTCTGTCTCCGCTCGGCTCTTACAATAGAGGTGGTTCTCAATCCTGCCCATGAAATTGTGTACCCCCGTGCCTCTGTATTTGCTTGACGTCCCAGCCTGGCACCCAACTTCTTCTCTGTCTTCTCATGAGCTGGCGCAGAGGGCCCACAATGGACAGGTTGCTGACCCCCGCTGTATACCTGTAGCGGTACCCTTTGATGGCTGTTGAGTGTTGTCAGCCTGCCCAGCCAGGCACACAGTTCTCATTCACCCTCAGGCAGAAAACCAGTCCTTGAACTTTGTTTTGTATTTTCGTTGAGGGTAATAAACTTGGATGGGGGTGGGATACTCATGAGATGCCCAAACTGATTGCAGAAAAATATATTTGGGACCGACTATATATACCTCTACACCTCCGGTATATACAACTCCAATCTTCAACTTCAGCACATCACTTGCTTGCAGACTATCTCTCCTCAACACCTCCAGAACATCACTTGCTTGCACTTCCCAGACCAGCTAGCACTGATTTGTAAGCCTGACACTGGCTCAGCCAGGCCTAGGGTGAATGCCCTTTGCAGGCAGGGACCGTGGGCCCCTTTAGTGTAGCAAAATAGTGGCTGTCCATGTGGCTACTGCTCCCAGTACCACCTCTCCAGGCCCTGTCAGCCCTCCTGGCTGCAGCTGCCTTTCATTACTGCCCATGCTACCACAGTCCACTCCACTGGCTCTGCACCCATCCCAGACTGCAATCTCCCAATCCTCTCAGGCGTGCCTCCCCAGTCCTCTCCCGACTGTGTGTCACTCACCAGCCCTCTTGGCTGCGACCTGTTTTTCCTCTCCTGGAGACTATGCCTGGCAGTGCTCTCCCGCTGTTCTCTCTTGCTCCCATGCCACCTGTCCAGGACACCTCTGTTTGTCGTGAGAAGGGTCCTGTCTGCACCCGAGCCCCAGGCCCAAGGCCACCCATCTCCCCCCAGACTGGGTAGCTCCCTCAAAGGTCCTCAACAGCCTAACACTCCATCTCCAGCCTCCACCTGAACAAACTCCTCCCTAGCTGGGCTGACCCAAGGTATTTAAGGAGGCCTGCCCCCTGCCCATCCAGATTGGGGATTGGTCAGGCCTCCTTAGAACACCCCAGACTGCACCACCTCCCCTCTCCTCCTTTCTTTCAAGAAAACACTAGAACATTCTGGAAAGAAGTGGGAGGTCTTGATGATGCTGCCTATGAGTCACCCAGCTCTGCTCTGAGTCACTTCAAACCCAAATCAAAACACACCCAGGCTTGGCTGCCAGCCATGCTTTGGCTACCAGCCACTGACCTGCAATGCAACAAAAATAAGTATACCTGTGCTCAGATCCCAATAACTTGTACATGCTTGTACAGATCCCAATAGCTTGTACAGGTGCTAAGGGGTTGTGACCACATGGTAACACTAGAAATTTTGAATGAACCCTCTCAAAACTGATATATACAGTGGGGACGGAAAGTATTCATACCCCCTTAAATTTTTCACTCTATGTTATATTGCAGCCATTTGCTAAAATCATTTAAGTTCATTTTTTTCCTCATTAACCACTTCAGCCCTGGAAGGATTTATCCCCTTCCTGACCAGAGCACTTTTTACAATTTGGCACTGCGTCGCTTTAACTGCTAATTGCGCGGTCATGCAATGCTGTACCCAAACGAAATTTGCGTCCCTTTCTTCCCACAAATAGAGCTTTCTTTTGATGGTATTTGATCACCTCTGCCGTTTTTATTTTTTGCGCTATAAACGGAAAAAGACTGCAAAGTTTGAAAAAAATGATATTTTCTACTTTTTGTTATAAGAAAAATCCAATAAACTCAATTTTAGTCATACATTTAGGCCAAAATGTATTCGACCACATGTCTTTGGTAAAGAAAATGTCAATAAGCGTATATTTATTGGTTTGCGCAAAAGTTATAGCGTCTACAAACTAGGGTACATTTTCTGGAATTTACACAGCTTTTAGTTTATGACTGCCTATGTAATTTCTTGAGGTGCTAAAATGGCAGGGCAGTACAACCCCCCCCAAATGACCCCATTTTGGAAAGTAGACACCCCAAGGAAATTGCTGAGAGGCATGTTGAACCCATTGAATATTTTTTTTTTGTCCCAAGTGATTGAATAATGACAAAAAAAAAAATTACAAAAAGTTGTCACTAAATGATATATTGCTCACACAGGCCATGGGCCTATGTGGAATTGCACGCCAGAATACATTCAGCTGCTTCTCCTGAGTATGGGGATACCACATGTGTGGGACTTTTTGGGAGCCTAGCCGCGTACGGGGCCCCAAAAACCAATCACTGCCTTCAGGATTTCTAAGGGCGTAAATTTTTGATTTCACTCCTCACTACCTATCACAGTTTTGAAGGCCATAAAATGCCCAGATGGCACAAACCCCCCCAAATGACCCCATTTTGGAAAGTAGACACCCCAAGCTATTTGCTGAGAGGCATGGTGAGTCCATGGAATATTTTATTTTTTGACACAAGTTGCGGGAAAGTGACACATTTTTTTTGCACAAAGTTGTCTCTAAATGATATATTGCTCACACAGGCCATGGGCATATGTGGAATTGCACCCCAAAATACATTTAGCTGCTTCTCCTGAGTATGGGGATACCACATGTGTGGGACTTTTTGGGAGCCTAGCCACGTACGGGGCCCCGAAAACCAAGCACCGCCTTCAGGATTTCTAAGGGCGTAAAGTTGTGATTTCACTCCTCACTACCTATCACAGTTTTGAAGGCCATAAAATGCCCAGATGGCACAAACCCCCCCAAATGACCCCATTTTGGAAAGTAGACACCCCAAGCTATTTGCTGAGAGGCATGCTGAGTCCATGGAATATTTTATATTGTGACACAAGTTGCGGGAAAGTGACAATTTTTTTTTTTTTTGCACAAAGTTGTCACTAAATGATATATTGCTCAAACATGCCATGGGCATATGTGGAATTGCACCCCAAAATACATTTAGCTGCTTCTCCTGAGTATGGGGATACCACATGTGTGGGAATTTTTGGGAGCCTAAAATTACTTTGAACCCCCAAACATTATATATTTTTTTAAAGCAAATGCCCTACAGATTAAAATGGTGGGTGTTTCATTTTTATTTCACACAGTATTTGCGCAGCGATTTTTCAAACGCATTTTTTGGGGAAAAAACACACTTTTTTAATTAAAACACTAACTTTTGCACTAAAACACACTATATTGGCCAAATGTTTGATGAAATAAAAAAGATGATCTTAGGTCGAGTACATGGATACCAAACATGACATGCTTTAAAATTGCGCACAAACGTGCAGTGGCGACAAACTAAATACATTTTTAAAAGCCTTTAAAAGCCTTTACAGGTTTAGATTTACAGAAGAGGTCTACTGCTAAAATGACTGCCCTCGATCTGACCTTTGTGTTGATACCTCACATGCATGGTGCAATTGCTGTTTACATTTGACGCCAGACCGACGCTTGCGTTCGCCTTTGCGCGAGAGCAGGGGGGGACAGGGGTGCTTTTTTTTTTTTTGCTTTTTTTAATTATTTTTTTGCTTTTTTATCTTATTTTTAAACTGTTCCTTTCATTTTTATTTTTTTTTTAATCATTTTTATTGTTATCTCAGGGAATGTAAATATCCCCTATGATAGCAATAGGTAGTGACAGGTACTCTTTTTTAAAAAAATGGCGGTCTATTAGACCCTAGATCTCTCCTCTGCCCTCAAAGCATCTGACCACACCAAGATCGGTGTGATAAAATGCTTTCCCAATTTCCCAATGGCGCTGTTTACATCCGGCGAAATCTAAGTCATGAAATGCTCGTAGCTTCCGGTTTCTTAGGCCATAGAGATGTTTGGAGCCATTCTGGTCTCTGATCAGCTCTATGGTCAGCTGGCTGAATCACCGGCTGCATTTTCAGGTTCCTTGTTGGGACAGGAGAGACAAAACATGGAAGACGGTGGGTGGGGGGGCATTCCCTCCCACTGCTTGTAAAAGCAGTCTAGAGGCTAATTAGCTGCTAGGATTGCTTTTACATGAAAGCCGACCGCTGGCTGAAAAGAATGATACCAAGATGATACCTAAACCTACAGGCATCATTCTGGTATAACCACTCAAAGTCCAGCAACATACCAGTACTTTGCTAGTCCTTGTTGGGCATATATTGTAAACTTTTTTTTCATGCAGCCTGTGGGCTGAACGAAAAAAAGATATTGTTCGGTGGGTATGCCCACCATTAGAATACCTCCCTTCATCCACCCACTTCTAATGATGGACATACATGCACCGTTTATATATGCCTGGGGGCATCCTCCCGCAAAAGGCAGGAGCAAATCGCTCCTCCACCCACTGCTGCCCCCACGCTTCGGCATATATGCTGAAGTATGTAACTGTGGTGGTGAAATCACCTCCGACAGTAGGACAGTGGACGGCTTTATGTATCGTGGGAGCAAACGCTGTTGCTCTCAAGATAAATAAATCCGCGCTGCAACTGAATGGCGTACCTGCTAAGCAAATGATGGTTAACAAAAAAACAAAGTAACATTACAGTATAATTGTAATACTTACCATACCTGCAAAGCAAATACAAAAAAATAGAGAGGTATCAGGTATCTGGGCTGATCCCGCTAACACTGCGTTTTTGAGAACCCTAAACTGCTGGGGACGCTAGTATAGATCTGATCGGATCAGATATTGATCCGTTCAGATACTATAGCACTAAGGGAGGTGTATGCTGCGTGCGTGGGTGTTAGCGGTACTGGCACTAACCTGACGCTGCCTGGGGCGACACAGACCTTATCTGACCCTAAAAATTTGACTTATATCACCGCCGGGCAATTAGGGGGTTAAACCTTTATTAGGAAATAAATGGCGGGTGCCCTGAAACTATAATAAACTATAAAAAACAAACTAACTAACCAGTGTCACCCGTAACACTTATACGGTGATCACTGGTGAATGGGGTTAACTAGGGGGCAATCAGGGAGTTAAAACCTTTAGTAGGTAGTATATGGGGGTCCCTGTCGCTATAAAACACTGACAGCGAACCTATATACTTACCTACCTAACTAGCGTCACCTGTGTCACTAATACAGCGATCAGAAAAACGATCGCTTAGTGACACTGGGGACGGGGGGGGTGATCAAGGGGTTAACCTTTATTAGGGGGGGTTAGGGGGGTACCCTGGACCTAAAGGGGGGTACCCTAGACCTAAAGGGGGCCCGCCCTAACTGCCCTAACACTTATAACTGTCACAAACTGACACAATGCAAAAAAAAAACTGCTATTGGTGTCAGTGTGACAGGGGGTACAGGGGGGTGATCAGGGGGTGATCGGGGGGTGACTGGGGGGTGAAAAGTGTGCCTGCGTGTTCTACTGTTAGTGTAGTGTTGGTGTAACTCACATTGATGTCTTCTCTCCTCGGCGCCTGAACGAAAAGACCGGCTCGAGGAGATGTGACATCACTTCCTCTGCTGTTTACATTACAGCAGCAGAGGAAGAATTTCATTCGCCGGGAGCGATCGCGAGGGGGTGGCCACGAATGGATAGCCTCCCCCTCACGTCTGATCGCCGGCGAACAAATGCCGGCCGCCTCTGGCAGCGGGGGGGGTCCGATCGGACCCCCACCCGCGGGAGGCAGATCGCGTACGGGTACGTGATTCTGCCTGCCCGTGCCATTCTGCTGACGTATATCAGCGTGAGGTGGTCGGCAAGTGGTTAATATACACACAGCACCCCATATTGACAGAAAAACACAGAATTGTTGACATTTTTGCAGATTTATTAAAAAAGAAAAACTGAAATATCACATCCTAAGTATTCAGACCCTTTGCTGTGACACTCATATATTTAACTCAGGTGCTGTCCATTTCTTTTGATCATCCTTGAGATGGTTCTACACCTTCATTTGAGTCCAGCTGTATTTGATTATAATGATTGGACTTGATTAAGAAGGCCACACACCTGTCTATATAAGACCTTACAGCTCACAGTGTATGTCAGAGCAAATGAGAATCATGAGGTCAAAGGAACTGCCTGAAGAGCTCAGAGACAGAATTGTGGCAAGGCACAGATCTGGCCAAGGTTACAAAAAAATTTTCTGCTGCACTTAAGGTTCCTAAGAGCACATTGGCCTCCATAATCCTTAAATGGAAGACGTTTGGGACAACCAGAACCCTTCCTAGAGCTAGCCGTCTGGCCAAACTGAGCTATTGGTGGAGAACAGCCTTGTGAGAGAGGTAAAGAAGAACCCAAAGATCACTGTGGCTGAGCTCCAGAGGTGCAGTCGGGAGATGGGAGAAAGTTATAGAAGGTCAACCATCACTGCAGCCCTCCACCAGTCAGGGCTTTATGGCAGAGTGGCCCGACGGAAGCCTCTCCTCAGTGCAAGACACATGAAAGCCCGCATGGAGTTTGCTAAAAAACACCTGAAGAACTCCAAGATGGTGAGAAATAAGATTCTCTGGTCTGATGAGACCAAGATAGAACTTTTTGGCCTTAATTCTAAGCGGTATGTGTGGAGAAAACCAGGCACTGCTCATCACCTGTCCAATACAGTCCCAACAGTGAAGCATGGTTGTGGCAGCATCATGCTGTGGGGGTGTTTTTCAGCTGCAGGGACAGGGCGACTGGTTGCAATCGAGGAAAAGATGAATGCGGCCAAGTACAGGGATATCCTGGACGAAAACCTTCTCCAGAGTGCTCAGGACCTCAGACTGGGACGAAGGTTTACCTTCCAACAAGACAATGACCCTAAGCACACAGCTAAAATAACGAAGGAGTGGCTTCACAACAACTCCGTGACTGTTCTTGAATGGCCCAGCCAGAGCCCTGACTTAAAACCAATTGAGCATCTCTGGAGAGACCTAAAAATGGCTGTCCACCAACGTTTACCATTCAACCTGACAGAACTGGAGAGGATCTGCAAGGAGGAATGGCAAAGGATCCCCAAATCCAGGTGTGAACAACTTGTTGCATCTTTCCCAAAAAGACTCATGGCTGTATTAGATCAAAAGGGTGCTTCTACTAAATACTGAGCAAAGGGTCTGAATACTTAGGACCATGTGATATTTCAGTTTTTATTTTTTTAATAAATCTGCAAAAATGTCAACAATTCTGTGTTTTTCTGTCAACGTGGGGTGCTGTGTGTACATTAATGAGGAAAAAAATTTAGCAAATGGCTGCAATATAACAAAGAGTGAAAAATTTAAGGGGGTCTAAATAGTTTCCGTCCCCACTGTACCCTTTCTAGCAAACTTTGCAATAAAAAACAGGGATTTTTAGTGCACACATATTGCAATACATGTTTAAGCTGGCCAACTGTATCAAAGTAATCCCTCAATGACCAGTCTGTCAGGGACAGACTGGCCAAAGCATAGCTGAAGTTCTGAGGCAGAGATGGATACGCATGCGCAGATGTGCTCCTACAGGTACCCGTCTTGCTGGGCATAAGCGAACGCATATGAGCATGCGTAAACATATTAGCATGCACATGCGAACACATATGCACATGCGCGCGTGTGTTAGCCATTGATGCTGGTGCCAAATGGCCTATAAAAAGGCAGCAGCTGCACTAGTGCTTTGCTGTCTGATCTGCAGCTTTACCTGTATATCCGTTCCCATGATCACTGCTTGATTCCAGTGGAACCGGCTTATCCTGACCACGCTTGCTCTTCACCTATCCTGGCCTTGGCTTCCCTTTAAGACTTTGTTATATCTTTCATCTGCCTGATATCCTGTTGCCAACCTCTGCCTGCACATTGACCATTCTCTGCCTGCCGTTTATGCTTGTATCTGTTCATCCGTTCCTGACCTGGCTTGTCTGACCCTGCATTCAGTTTATCCGTCTGTCCTGCTCTGCATGGTGCCTGGTGACGAAGGTCATGACACAGTCTTTAAACTGCTCTGCAAAATGCAAATGCTACAGTGAAAATGTAAATGGGACCTTAAATTAAACACAAAATGAATAGCATTGCAATGCAGCAATGTATGTTATGTGTGTGGTAACAAACACAATACCTCAAAGCAAAAGTATGAATGGACCCTTAAACTAAAGATTCAAGCAAAGCAAATAAAGCTAAATAGGGCAAATGTGCTTTTGGCAATCCATGAGCTTAGTCCCTCACAAAAGCTGTTTAGACTAATACAATTATCCTATTATTGATACTTGATGCTAGCCATATGACTATCTTTTTTTTGTTCTTTGGCAATTACTCTATAATATTGTTGATTGCCCAGTATCCTACTATTGTCCTGCACCCCTTGTGGATGTGATATGTTTTCATTTCACTGTGGTCCTTTGGAGGCATTTAGAGATGTGCATGGGCACTGAGTGAGTGTTCGTTTCTGATTGCATTTATGACTATGCTCCCTACTATATTTCCTGCTGAAGCAGAGTCTATCTGAGAAATGTGTTGGGAAATAACCTTCATCATCACTAATGGACCGTATAACTTTGTGAACCCTGTAATTTAATAGGGTCTCCAAATTATGACGAGACCATGCTATGTTCATGACATACATTTGGTGAATGTTGTTGGTTGGACTATGCAACACAATTTATCACATTGATTCTTTTAGTAAGAATTTTTTACTGACTTTAAAATAAAGTATTGAATTTTTATTGATCCTTATATGTATTAGGTGCCGCTGAAAGTCCTGTATATCTTTACAGTTATTTCCTGTGTTCACTTGGTGTGGTGGTCCCACTCTTGAACAGGTTGTGTCTGAATCTTATTAACTAGCAAATGCAAACTTTTCCTAATTAAGCCTACACAATTATAGTAATATAATGATATACAGTATGCTCAGTTATGACAGACTATCTTTAAATATGTATATGTGTAAACTTAACAAACTTCTCTTGTAAGTGGATCCTAACACTAGCTATTTTTGACAATTTCAGCCATTTTACTACCCACAAGATGTTGGCTTATCATTTGGGGGAGCAAGGTCTTCAAGGTTCCTACGGCTTGAGGTTCATTATCACAATCCTTTGGAGCTGAAAGGTGAACCCTGCTAGTTTCATATTTGGATGTTGTCTGTTGTTGTAAGTTGGGGTGGAATGTGTGCACCATGAGTTGGTGACCTGGGACTAGTGTATTTGACAAAAGAGCTTCTGTATTAAAGAGTACCTGTGGTCCAACAGGAGCTCTTGGGGTGGGTGTTTATCCTTATATTACAGTATATTGTATTAGAAAATATCACTATGATTCCAATGCTAGAGTGGAGGTGACACATGATCTATATTTCTCCATAGAAAGCTTTTTTTATGTGATATATAGCACCAACATATTAAAAGGATATTTACAGGGTACCAATGAGGGTTAAGCTACTGTACATGGGTGATTTTAGTCTCTTGATATTGAAATGTAACCACTTGCTGTCAGTCACATCAATAGGCTAGAGCTGCACAGAAGATCTTTAGTAGCCAATTGTAAGACTAAAATTGTTAGCAACTTATTTGGAGCAGCAGCTGATCGCTAAGCAAATGAAACAGATGTTTACCAATGGGGTAAGCTACACAGGTAACATACAGTAGCATCTTGCAGTGATCAATCACATATGGTTGAAGCATTGTGTGATCATGTGAGGCCAATTGCAACTGCATGCTACATGTGCAGCTTCCCCATGCATTGTATGTCCTGATATCTCACCTTACAATACCCTGCAAAACATTACATGTCCTGACCTATCACCTCACAGTACCCTGCAAGGCACTATATGTCCTAACTGCCTACCTTACAGTACCCTGCAAAGCATTGTATGTCCTGACTGCCTACTTTACAGTATGTTGCAGAGCATGATATGTCCTGATTGTCCACCTTACAGTACCCTGCAGAACACTGTATATCCTATTTGCCCACCTTACATGACCCTGCAGAATACTGAGTATGCTGACTGCCCACCTTACAGAACCCTGCAGAATACTGTGTATGCTGATTACCCACCTTACAGTATTCTGCAGAGCACTGCATGTCCTGGCTTTGTCACAAAATAGTACGGTAGAGGGAATTAGGTAATTTGGTGTCAGGTCCCCTTTCAGGCAAAGCCTTTCTGTAGTGATGTAATGGGTAGACTTAGTGCCCATATAAGTGCCAGGTTGGGAGGAGTCCAGTGAAACAGGGCATGAAACCCAAACACCCCAGAGTCATGTGAATGTAGTCTGCTGCTGCATGAAAGGGCCCTTTACAGGGCTGAAACTCCAGGGGAGGTAGTTTAACACCCACAATAACCAGCTGTAGTCGCCCTGACTTTTTTTTACAGTCTGAAGTGGACTGTGAGCGGGATGCAAAAGGCCTTTTAGTCCAGGCTAAGTGTTCTCTGAGATGAGTACTAGTACACCTGGGGGTAGGAGTGATATCTGGGAGGAAGCCCAGCTGGGCATAGCTAGTCTGGGACATAGAGAGACTAGTATACCACAGAAAAGCACCTTGTTAATCTCGGTGAAAGAAGGGGGAATTCTGTGGATCTAGTATACAGGGAATTTGATCCCAACACTGGGGCTCTCGAGGAGAGAAGAGATTCAAGAAGAATATGGCATACGAATTTATGTGCTGGGGTTCTGCTCCCTGATGACTGCTACAGAATGTCTGCTCCTGTGTATGGCGTTTAGTGCTGAAGCGTTTTGTCAGTATGTCAATGTGGTTTTAAATGTCACTGGCGTCTTTGAAGAGTACTTGTAAAGTGTGGAAAAGGCATTACTTGTGTTGAAATCCTAATATTAAGACCTAAGGCCAAGGGCGTCATGAGCGGCCTATGGCTGGGAGTTGGGAACAATTTGGCGAATGTAAATTTCATCTACTAGCACTGGATCAGTAGCAGTTTGGTGCCAGCACACAACCAAACACAAGCTCCCTTACTAGCAGTAACACTAGTGTATGCTGACTGCCCACCTCACTGTACCCTGTAGAAAATTGCATTTCCTAACTGCTTACCTTACAGTACCTCGCAGAGCATTATGTGTCCTGGCTTCCCACCCTACGGTAATCTGCAGAGCATTGTGTGTTTTGACCGGTCACCTTACAGTACCCTGCAGAGCATTGTTCAGCCAGGTACTGGGCTACAATGTTATGAGACATGAGATGAGAGTTATGATAGTTGTTACTGCTGCTGCACAGTTTTCCTCCAGCTAGCAGGAGAAAAGCCAAGTCACGACAAGCTCATAGACTTCAATGTAGAACACCTGGAGTCTTGTGAGGTGTAGTTCAAGGCGGCAGGCAAGTAATGAAACTACTGTATTTCTGAACTACAGATCCCAACAGCCTGTGTGGTGCAGAAGGAGCCTGAAGGGTTTTATATTCTTTTGCCTGAAAAGCCTGGGCTCTTGGCGCTGTGGGAGTCCGATTATCCAGACCCGTTGGAACAAGCGAGGGGGACAAAGCCATGAGAGGAAACTCTGAGGGAGTAGACTGGAGATCGCTAGGAACGGAAACATTGCCCCCTTTCGGGGCTGCTGCCAAGAGATAAGAGCACTGTCATCCAAGTCACAACTACACAGGAACTGGATCAAAAAGGGGTCCCTTTCTATCGTGAGATTCCATTGCCATGCTAAAGAGTTGGTGAGGGGGCCACCAGCCCACCTTGTACCTTTATCAATAGAAAAGCCACTGAGTGCAGGACACTCGTAGTATTCATCAACCTGCATCCAGCCATAGCAATCTGGTATTTTGCCACTTAACCCCATTCTGCATGATTGCCATCTCAGGACTGCTGTCATACTGCAACCTTATTGCACACCCTTGACTCACTTCGGTTTTGCCTTGCTTTAGGTAGAACTACACCTCTTCTCATCCTACTGCTTGCTGGATAGGAGGTCTATCTCAAGTGCACCAACAGTCATTTAAAGGACCCCAAAGTTAGCCGGCAGAAGACTCCCCTTAGGGCCTCTCCTTTCATTAAAGTGTTACTAAACCCAGCACCCTGCATTCGCTGTGGCCATGTGACAGATGCACACCATAAGGGTCAGGAGTGCACTGCTAAGGTAGTGGACCCTACGGCTGACTGCTGCGGATGGAGCTCTGGGTGGTTTAGGAAAGCAGGTCCCCTGGAGCACCAACATGGATCACACTGGGAGCTAGAACATGAAGTTTCCCAGGGTGCGGAGTCTTAGAGCCAGCAGGTGTTCACCAGGGCCCCTGATGGTGGGGATGAACTTTGCAGCAACTGGCTCCAGATCGTGGCCCCCAGGGTCTCCCAGCTCACGCTCACAGTAGGCTACTGGAGGATAGAGAGGAAGCAGCAGATCGGGACAACAAGGGATAGTTAGGAGATAAGCCAAAACGTCAGGGCAAAGAGCAGACAGGGATAGTCAAAGAACACGCCAAAGGTCAGGGTATGAAGCAGACACAGATAGTCAAGAACAAGTCAAGTTTGGTAAACAGAATCAGACGTAGAGCACATGGCAAGACACGCACAGGAAACCAAACACACAATATTGCTCGGACAAGGCAGGCTTGGACAGCACGGTGTTAAATTGTGTATCCTGTAGTGGCTAGGGTGGAGCCACACTGAGGGAATATTACTTAACCATGCAGGTGTAAGAGTGCAAGCCCTAAGGCTGATACACAGACCAGAGGTAAGCAGACTGACAGGGCATGAAAGTATTACTGCAGATTCATGACAATAGCAGTCTTGTGACTTCTTCAAGTGTCTGGTTAAAGCATGTAATACACATAGGAAGTAAGTCGGCACTTGCGCCAGACTCAATGTAAACCCACCAACCTACTTGCTCATAGGGGAAGGGAATAGTCAAGAGGAATTTTAAAAGGAATTTTTAAAAACTGACATGTGAAAAAGTCCATAAAGTCCATAAAAACAACTTGAAGGCAACCCAGTGGAAGTTAAGGGTCTTCTAGAACAGCAGACAATAAAACACAGGCACCACTCTAAGTGCACTATGACAGCAGATTTAGTTGCACAAATAGAAATGGGTACTCACAAGAGTAAAATTGTAACAGGCATTTAGGCACAATTTGCCAAACATCCGGGAAGTTGGTGCATCCGTGGGGCTGCTTGCTGGAGGCTCAGAGTGGGCTGGGTCTGGAACACACACAGAGGGAGCCGAGGGATGCCGTCACTTCCTGGTGGAGGAGAAACAATAGGCGACGTATTTCCGGAACATGCACTCCTTCTTCAGGCCTAATGCCTGATGACTGCTACAGGCATGTTGGATGAGGGCTTATAAGCACAGGAGTCATTGCTACTGAGTCCTAGAGTCCCGCAGCTATATGCATATATACACACATTTTGATGCTTCTTTAATGTGGATCTATATGGAGAGAGCTGGGCAGATGGGAATGTGAGACTGCCTAACTAATTAAGCATATAGGATAAAAAACAGAATAGAAGCATTCAAAACATTAAGAATACTCTTATGAGATCAGCATTATAATAAAGCACATAACAGGGAAACATACACTTGTATACGCATGCACACACACATGCACGTGTTTTATTCTCAGTGGTTAAAGCATGTAGGAGGAGTTTTCATTCTACTCTAATTGTCCTATGAGGCTGCAGGA
Organism: Lithobates clamitans; assembly: GCA_037952925.1. NCBI lineage: Eukaryota > Metazoa > Chordata > Amphibia > Anura > Ranidae > Lithobates > Lithobates clamitans. The sequence continues at coordinate 643,458 of JBBGZY010000695.1, read as the reverse complement.
CCCCTGACCCTCTGTCTGGGCAGTGCTGATTGGCCCTGTGCTGATCACATGCACTCTCCCAAGGAAAAAAATACTCTCTAACAATACACACCAAACTGAGCTTGTGCAGCTTGTCCCCAAGGCTCTGTTCTAACAGGAGATGGGTTGGGGAACCTGGAAGAGGGGAGGCTTGGAGAAGACAGGATCAAACAGCTTTTGAGGAATAACCCCTTAGGTTCCACAGTGAGTATAACAAGCATGCCTTACTGCTAAAATGGACTGATTTTACTGTTGTGGGTTTAGTAACACTTTAATATTAGCAACCCCGCCTTCCCATTGTTCCTTTACTCTGTTTGTGTTGTTCAGTGCTGACTGTGTCCACTGTTAGAGCATACGGGCAGTATAGTTCCTGTGTTGTTAAATCAAGTTCCGTTCACTGCCTGTTTTGTATTCTGCATGGCACTGCTACTGTTTATGCTGATCTGGATGTATTATGCCTTTTTATGCCAAATATCACCTTTTTTTTTCTTTACATTCACTACTCAGTCTGCGGGACTGTGTCACCATGAATGTTGTTCTGTTTGCACCTGTTCAGTCATCAACCATTCTGAGTAACAATATATTAGGTTCACCTCTACCAACTGCTTTGGTGCCTTTCTCAAGATTGTCCCAATATTGGGGTTAAGGAATATTCACTGTTTTTGCTTTCTCTCTCTATTAACCTGGTGTGTCAGAAGGGCTGAGGCCTTTGGTAGATTGTGGCAGAAAACAGAGGACCCATCTTAACTAGTGGCTCCTTCAGGGGTAGCGATACAATAGTATATCCTGACTACTCATCTTACAATACCCTCTACACTGCATTATGTCCTGGCTGCTCACCTTACGGTAGCTTGCAGAGCACCGTATGTCCTGGCTGCCTTCCTTACCCTAACCTGCAAAACACTGCATGCCCTGACTGCTCACCTTACACTACCCTGCAGAGCATTGTATTTCCTTAATGGCTACCTCATAGTACTTGCAGAGCATCTTGTCCCCCTGCTGGTATTCCGACAAAGCTCTGCAGATCGTTTCATCTTTAAGCTGTCAATCTTCTTTAGCTGATGACATTGAAGCAGATTGAAAAATTGTTCAGGAGGAGGAAAATCGGTCCTTTTTTTAACAAAATATAAATACATTTTTCTCCAACCCCAACATAAGCTGTCTCTACATAAGATAGTGGTGGTATAATGGGTTTATAAATAGCAGCACAGCAATACCTAGCAACCCTCTGCATATACCCGATCAGAAAATGACAGTGTTTTATGTAATGTAGCAGATAGGAAATTAACTCTTGCATTGCTCCAAATATCGGGGGGCAGGAATTATTTCACCCAGAAACACAAGGAAATACAGTTAACCATTGGGGTGTGTATATATATATAAATATATATATATATACACACACATACAATCTCAGGGTGAGCACAGATATTTAAATGTTTCTCTTTTGTTCTATAATCACTTTTAGCAGTTTGCATCTTAAATACATATTTGTCATTTGTATGCAATATATCAATGTGATTCTATTTTGGTATACATTTGTTTAACACAGGACTTCAGACAAAATTTTTTATCTAAATATGTGAACTGTTTCAGCTATTGAAGGATCTGTAATTCTCTTTTCATTTACACACCCCTTATACATAGTCAAAAGGGTTACACCACTATATCCTTTACCACCCCTAACTCCCACCTCCAGCTTTCAGTAAAAAGCGGGTAAGTGTCCTCATACCAGCTTGTTCCTTAACTCTCCCCCTCCTGTAAACTGCATAAATAGCCTAGGCCCCCAATTCCTAAAACATGTTAGATTGATAGCACTGTGCAGTTTAGTGGCACCTGATTGGCTCACAGTACCTATCCTCCACACTACTTTCTGATGCTGGATGTTCCTGAAATCTAACAGCACAATGATTGCTGTTCAATGACCCAGTTTTCCCCTTTTGTCATATATCAGCTTGGTGAATTTTTTATTTATTTTTTGCTGCCACCCTCCAGTCTCATTTAATTACTACCACCCCACAGCGTAAGCTCATTAGTAGATCTCTGGTCCTGAGCATGCGATAGCAGCAGCAAGCGAAGTGGGTTTCTCTGGTTGTCTGGTGCCACACAGCTGATAGTGCCAAGCTCCTCCCTGCCCGCTCAGTACAGAGAGACACACAAAGCGTTGGCATTGGCATTCTTGAGTTATTTATAGATTTTGGTCACTGGAAAGTTCAGCCCTACGAAACAAAGTGATTTTTCATACCTGTCTTCCTCTTATCACTGAAAATACTGCTATTACTTCTGTTACAGTATCAGTGTTGTCCACTCCTTTTAGGCCCAGCAGATTCGGTCTTTTCTGAGTATTTCAGAAATGCTATGAAGATTATCTATGAATCCCCTTCCAATTACGCCAAAAGGAAATTATAACAAGTAAAATCGTCCATGAACTAACGCTATTCAGGAAACATTTATGTGTGCAGAAGTTGTCATTGAAGTCCATCTGACGGTCATAAATATGATCCCTAATTAAAAAGGGGCAGAAAGAGGCAAATCACTACAATGTGTCTGAGCACTTTGCATCACTTGAAAAAAATATTAAAGCTGAGCTCCAAGTAGATATAAATTTACACAATTTGATGTTGATCTGTATTTGCCTGCCCTGGGCACTGTGGTATCATGTAAGGTGGAGGTGGGGCACAAGGAGATTGGGGGGAGGGAATTTGTGTTGGAAAGGAGAATTTGGGGGGCTGCAGGGGATAAGTATTGTTCTAGGATTGTTATTAGGAGGGAAAATTTGTACTAGGTGGAGGGACTTTAGGCGATTTGTGCTGGGAGGGGAGGATTTGAAGTAGGGGGAGAGGATATGTACTTGTACTAGGAGGGGATTTGTGCTAGGCAGGGTGATTTTTCTTTTTGTTCGGGGGGGGGGGGGGGTTCAGCAGGGGGGCAGATTTGCACTGGGGGGGGGGGATTTATGCTTAGGGGGTAAGCATGCAGATTAGTGCTCAGTGTTTTTGTTGGGAGATTTTAGCTGACATGCAATTCTCATACATTTTGGGGAGGAGCACAGTTTGGTATGTTTGCCCTGGGCTCTAGATGACCTTGTCCCGGTACTGGTCATATGATCCTATGATGTACGGCCGCTACAGAGGGAGGAGGCAGAAACCAGGGAGTACACTGGCTGCCCTTTCTTAGGTTCAGGGCCAATAATAACATATAGTGGGGACGGAAAGTATTCAGACCCCCTTAAATTTTTCACTCTTTGTTATATTGCAGCAATTTGCTAAAATCATTTAAGTTCATTTTTTTCCTCATTAATGTACACACAGCACCCCATATTGACAGAAAAACGCAGAATTGTTGACATTTTTGCAGATTTATTAAAAAAGAAAAACTGAAATATCACATGGTCCTAAGTATTCAGACCCTTTGCTCAGTATTTAGTAGAAGCACCCTTTTGATCTAATACAGCCATGAGTCGTTTTGGGAAAGATGCAACAAGTTTTTCACACCTGGATTTGGAGATCCTCTGTCATTCCTCCTTGCAGATCCTCTCCAGTTCTGTCAGGTTGGATGGTAAACGTTGGTGGACAGCCATTTTTAGGTCTCTCCAGAGATGCTCAATTGGGTTTAAGTCAAGGCTTGGGCTTGGCTATTCAAGAACAGTCACGGAGTTGTTGTGAAGCTACTCCTTCGTTATTTTAGCTGTGTGCTTAGGGTCATTGTCTTGTTGGAAGGTAAACCTTCGGCCCAGTCTGATGTCATGAGCACTCTGGAGAAGGTTTTCATCCAGGATATCCCTGTATTTGGCCGCATTGATCTTTCCCTCGATTGCAAGCACCATGCTTCACCGTTGGGACTGTATTGGACAGGTAATGAGCAGTGCCTGGTGTTCTCCACACATACCGCTTAGAATTAAGGCCAAAAAGTTCTATCTTGGTCTCATCAAAGAATCTTATTTCTCACCATCTGGGAGTCCTTCAGGTGTTTTTTAGCAAACTCCATGCGGGCTTTCATGTGTCTTGCACTGAAGAGAGGCTTCCGTGGGGCCACTCTGCCATAAAGCCCCGACTGGTGGAGGGCTGCAGTGATGGTTGACTTTCTACAACTTTCTCCCATCTTCCGACTGCATCTCTGGAGCTCAGCCACAGTGATCTTTGGGTTCTTCTTTACCTCTCTCACCAAGGCTCTTCTCCCCCGATAGCTCAGTTTGGCCGGGCGGCCAGCTCTAGGAAGGGTTCTGGTCATCCCAAACCTCTTCTATTTAATGATTATGGAGGCCACTGTGCTCTTAGGAACCTTAACCACTTCCGGACCGCCGCATGCCGATGTACATCCAAATTCTGAAGGGGGATATCGTTGTTATGCCAGCAGCTAGCTGCCATAACCCCGGTATCCCCGTTTTCGTGCGGCAGCCGGCTTTCTGATAAAAGTGGTCCCTGCGGCGGATTCACCGCGAGATCACTTTTATCGGTGGCGGGAGATGGGCCCCCCCTCCCGCCGTGATCCGGTGCTCTTCACCGCTTACCGGAGCGACTCGTCTCCATGACACTGCTGGGCGGAAGCCACGTCAAAATGTCAGTTCCGCCCATGCCTCTTAAAGGCATATTTTTTTAATGTCATTTTTTTAAATGACTTTTTTTTTTTAAATTGCATTTTAGTGTAAATATGAGATCTGAGGTCTTTTTGACCCCAGATCTCATATTTAAGAGGACCTATCATGCTTTTTTCTATTACAAGGGATGTTTACATTCCTTGTAATAGGAATAAAAGTGACACTTTTTTTTTAAACAGTGTAAAAATAAATCAAATAATGTAAAATAAATAATAAAAATAAAATAAAAAACAAACAAAAAAACCCCGCCCCGACGAGCTTGCGCGCAAAAGCGAACATATACGCGAGTAGCGCCCGCATAAGAAAACGGTGGTCAAACCACATACGTGAGGTACCACCGCGACCGGTAGAGCAAGAGCAATAGTTCTAGCCCTAGACCTCCTCTGTAACGCAAAACATGCAACCTGTAGAATTTTTTAAACTTCGCCTATGGAGATCTTTGAGGGTAAAAGTTTGACACCATTCCACGAGCGGACGCAATTTCGAAGCGTGACATGTTGGGTATCAATTTACTTGGCGTAACATTATCTTTCACAATATAAAAAAAATTGGGCTAACTTTACTGTTGTCTTATTTTTTTATTAAAAAAAGTGAATTTTTTCCAAAAAAAGTGTGCTTATAAGACCGCTGCGCAAATACGGTGCAAAAAAAAAGTATTGCAATGACCACCATTTTATTCTCTAGGGTGTTAGAAAAAAAACATATATAATATTTGGGGGTTCTAAGTAATTTTCTAGCAAAAAAAAAATTGTTTTAAACATGTGAACACCTAAAATCCATGGTTCTTAATTGGTTAAGTGCAGCAGACATTTTTTTGTAACCTTGGCCAGATCTGTGCCTTGCCACAATTCTGTCTCTGAGCTCTTCAGGCAGTTCCTTTGACCTCATGATTCTCATTTGCTCTGACATGCACTGTGAGCTGTAAGGTCTTATATAGACAGGTGTATGGCTTTCCTAATCAAGTCCAATCAGTATAATCAAACACAGCTGGACTCAAATGAAGGTGTAGAACCATCTCAAGGATGATCAGAAGAAATGGACAACACCTGAGTTAAATATATGAGTGTCACAGCAAAGGGTCTGAGTACTTAGGACCATGTGATATTTCAGTTTTTCGTTTTTAATAAATCTGCAAAAATGTCAACAATTCTGTGTTTTTCTGTCAATATGGGGTGCTGTGTGGGCATTAATGAGGAAAAAAATGAACTTAAATGATTTTAGCAAATGGCTGCAATATAACAAAGAGTGAAAAATTTAAGGGGGTCTGAATACTTTCCGTCCCCACTGTAACTATAGCAGTTCAGCTAGTGATGCAGCCAGGTGCAGAAGAGGAACGCTAGGACCATGGTTAGAACTAGTTGTGCTTCCTCTCAGTTTAAATGCAAAACATTATGTTTGACTGCAATATGTCTTTAATACCAACTATCACTAGTATATAAACATGTGAAATCCAATTTTGGTCTCATCTTCCCTCAGGTCTGCATGACTCATCAGGCATCCGTCTGCATTATACGCCATCTTTACGAAAGTTTGATGCTGGCATAATGGAGCTAGGTTTGGTGTATACACCAGTGATGGCTATCCCTCCACGGCAAAAGTCATTCCACCTCACTGGATACTGTACAGATAAATGCACAGAGATGGTGAGTGCAGTTTCTGAATTCCATTCCTATTCTTTGTAGGTTAAAAATGGCAATGGTATTAAAAGTGCAAAACTCTGCCTTTACTTGAAAATAAAGCTGAACTTCAAGTGGAGATAAATAAAAAAAAATCATTAATGTACTCTTTATAAAGTAGTTAGTTTATTTTTGAATACTGCTAGTATAACCACACATACTGTATTTAATTATGGTAGCTCTTTTAATTCAGGGCTAGAGGGGGGCACACCTATTATCTATTCTGGCTGTACTGTATTGCACAGTACATTGAGCTTGCTGAAACGAGAGGTGAGACGTATGATGACCTCAACAGTGTGGTGATGCTTTCTCATTGCCTAAGCAGCCAGCAGGGGGCAGATCAATGACCAAACTGAACAGCAGTGCAGAAAACAGATTGTCGGTTCTGCCCAACAGGGGTACCTGGATCTCAAAACTGCTTGAACCGAATTGCAAATGTTTAGTAGTAGGTATGACAGTTTACATGTTTGTGTTTCAGGTGTTTGATTAGAGTTGGGCAATAAATAAAGAAAAATAAATAAATTCAGGTTTGATATGCCAGTTTCCATAGACAGCATTATTGTTTATCAGAATGATCCTGTGTATTTGTGTATTAATGCCACATGTATCCATGGTAACAAAAGCAGTTATTTCCTACGGATCATGACCACAGTTTCTCTCTGTATCATTGCCATAGGTTGCTGGCTTTATGTAACATTGCCATAGTTTTTGACTTACCATCCTGCATGTCGCATGTCTATATGAATGCAAAACCCACTTGAAGCAGGTAAAATGCAGGTCAGGAAGAGGTCAACTGCAGATCAAATGCACCTGTCAGTAAATTCTGAATGATCCCAGAAGCATTTAAAAATTATGTCAAACTGATGCTAGCGACACAAGCCCAAAGCTTGTCAACACAAGACCTTCACTAATGTTCACAGTACAGCTCTCCCTAATAAAAATTCCATTTCTATGACTGTTTTCTTGATTTAAATCCTTCAATGCTTCCAGTGTCACTAACCTAAAACTACCATGCAGATAAAGAGTTCTGCCTATCCTCTAACCTAATTGGTAGCATGCTTGTGCCAGGTCAGTGAAAGTACTGAAGACAGAAACAACCAAGCAACTAGTAATTTCACAAAAGGAAAGGGTCCCTATAGCCTCACATATGTGTAATCCCTAGGATTGATGTAAGAGTGGCATCCTCAGCCTGGACTCCAGCCAGGCCATGCTCCAACACGTTTCTGTGTGCCCCTCAGAGCTTAGCCATGTTCAGCCCATGGAATATTAATTTTTTTTGCCACATGTTTCTGGAAAATTACAAAAACATTTTTTTTTACAAAAAGTTATCACTTAAATTATATATTGCTCACACATGCCATGAGTATATGTGGAATTGCACCCCAAAATACTTTCTACTGCTTCTCCTGAGTATGGGGATACCACATGTGAGAGACTTTTTGGCAGTCTAGCCGCATACAGGTCCCAGAATACAATAAGCGCCTTCAGGCTTTTAAAGGGAGTTACGGTATTTTCTCATTACACTTCCTGACTACGTATCTCAGTTTTGGAGGCCCTGAAACTTTAAGATAGCACAACCCCCCCAAATGACCCCTTTTCAGAAAGTAGAGACCCAAAGCTATTTGCTGAGAGGTATGTTGAGCCTATGGAATATTTTATTTTTTGCCACAAGTTTTTGGAAAATTCCCCAAAAAATTGTTTTCTTTTACACAAAGTCATTACTTAAATGATATATTGCTCACACATGCCATAGGTATATGTGGAATTACACCCCAAAATACATTCTGCTGCTTTTCCTGAGTATGGGGATACAACATGTGAGAGACTATTTTGCTGTCTATCCATGTACAGGACCCCAAAATCCAATAAGCACCTTCAGGCCTCATTACACTTCCTAACTACCTATCACAGTTTTGGAGGCCCTAAAAAGCCAAGATAGCACCCCCCCCAACCCCAAATGACCCTTTTTGGAAAGTAGACACCCCAAGGTATTTGCTAAGAGGCATGTTGAGTATTTTGCAGATCTCATTTGTTGCCACAATTTTTTGGAAAATGAAGAAAGAAAACAAAAATGTAGTTTTTCTTTTTTTAATTTTTGAAAACTTGTGATAAAAAAAAATTGATCTGCAAAATACTCACCATGCCTCATGGCATTTCAAGGCCTCCAAAACTGTGATAGGTAGTGAGGAAGTAAAATGAGCAATTTACACAGTTTGAAAGTCTGAAGGCAGTAATTGGATTTTGGAGTCCTGTACGCGGCTAGGCTCCCAAAAAGTCTCACACGTGTGGTATCCCCGTACTCAGGAGAAGCAGAAAAATGTATTTTGGGGTGTAATTTCACATATACCCATGGCATGTGTGAGCAATATATCATTTAATTGACAACTTTACATAAAAAAAAAATTGTAATTTTTCAGAATCTTGTCGCAAAAAATAAAATAGTCCATGGGCTCAGCATGCCTCTCAGCAAATAGTTTGGGGTGTCTACTTTCCAAAAATGGGTAATTTTAGGTGGGTTTCTGCTATTTTGGCATTTCAGGACCTCCGAAACTGTGATAGGTAGTGAGGAAGTGAAATAAGCAATTACGTCTTTTGAACGCAGTAATTGAATTTCGCGGTCCTGTACGCGGTTGGCTACCGAAAAGTCTCACAGATGTGATATTCCCATACTCAGGAGAAAGCAGCAGAATGTATTTTGGGGTGTAATTCCACATATACCCATGGCATGTGTGAGCAATATATAATTTAAGTGACAGCTTTGTGAACAAAAAAAAAATTTTATTTTTCAAAAACTTGTGACAAAAAACAAAAAATCTTCCATGAGCTTAGCATGCTTCTCAGCAAATTCCATGGGTGTCTACTTTCCAAAAAGGGGTAATTGGGGGGGGGGGGGGGTTGTACTGCCCTGGCATTTTAGCACCTCAAGAAATGTATATATATATATATATATATAAGATAGTTTGTAGAGGCTATAAATTTTGGGAAAACCAATCGATATATGCTTATTGGGATTTTTTTTACAAAAGACATGTAACAGAATACATTTTAGCGGCACAGTGGTATAGTGGTTAGCACTTTCACCTAGCAGTAAGAAGGGTCGCTGGTTCGAATCCCAACCTTGACACTACCTGCCTGGAGTCTGCATGTTCTCCCTGTGCCTGCGTGGGTTTCCTCCGGGTGCTCCGGTTTCCTCCCACACTCCAAAGACATGCCGGTAGGTTAATTGAATCCTGTCTCAAAATTGTCCCTAGTATATATGAATGTGAGTTAGGGACCTTAGATTGTAAGCTCCTTGAGGGTAGGGACTGATGTGAATGTACAATGTATATGTAAAGCGCTGCGTAAATTGACGGCGCTATATAAGTACCCGAAATAAATGAAATAAATTTTAGCCAAAATTTATGACAAGATTTTAGTTTATTGAATATTTTTTATAACAGAAAATGACAGTTTATAACAAAAAGTAGAAAATATAGTTTTTTTTTAACATGTGATATATTACAAAAAATAACAAACCAAGTGGTGATCAAATACCACAAAAAAAAAGCTCTATTTGTGTGAAAAAAAGGACATGCATTTTGTTTGTGTACAGTGTTGTATGACTATGCAATTACCAGTTAACCACTTCAGCCCCAAAAGGATTTGCCCCCTAATGACCAGTCCATTTTTTGCGATACGGTCGCTTTAACTGACAATTGTGTGGCTGTACCCAAACAAAATCGACATCCTTTTTTTCCCCACAGAGATTTCTTTTGGTGGTATTTGATCACCTCTGCGGTTTTTATTTTTTTCGCTATAAACAAAAAAAGACAAACAATTTTGAGTAAAAAAAAAATAGTTTCTGCTATATTACATATCCAAAAAAATATATAAAAAACAAACAAATGTATTCATTAGTTTTGGCCAATATATATTCTTCTACATTAAAAATTGCAGTAGGCGTATATTGATTGGTTTGCGCAAAAGTTATCACGTCTAACTATAGGATAGATTTCGGGACTTTTTAAATTGTTTTTACCAGTAGTGGCGGGGATCTGCAATTTTTAGCGGGACTGCGACATTGCGGCGGACAAATCTGACCTCAAAATACACTTTTTGGGGACCAGTGACAATATTACATAGCTCAGTGCACTGTTCAATGTAAAAATGACACTGACAGGGAAGTGGTTAACACTAGGGGGCGAGCAAGGGGTTAAGTGTGTTTCCTGGGTGTGTTCTAATTGTAAGGCGGATGGGCTATCAGGGACATGACAGAGATCGCTGTCAAGTGGTTAAAGCTACTTCATCGTCCCCAGCCTTGAACCTATAGACTGTTCCAGTCCAGCTATACCTGTGCTGTAAGCTATTTCGTGGTCCCCAGCCATGAACCTATAGATAGTTCTAGTCTAGCTATACTTGTTCTGCAAGCTACTTCGTGGTCCCTGGCCAAGAACTTATAGACTGTTCCAGTCTTGCTTTACCTGTTCTGCAATCTACTTAACGGTCCCCGGCTGTGAATCTATAGACTGTTTCAGTCTAGCTACAGTATCGCACAAAAGTGAGTACACCCCTCACATTTTTGTAAATATTTCATTACATCTTTTCATCTGACAACACTGAAGAAGTGACACTTTGCTACAATGTAAAGTAGTGAGTCTACAGCCTGTATAACAGTGTAAATGTGCTGCCCCCTCAAAATAACTCAACACACAACCATTAATGTCTAAACCGCTGGCAACAAAAGTGAGTACACCCCCTAAGTGAAAATGTCCAAATTGGGCCCAAAGTGTCAATATTTTGTGTGGCCACCATTATTTTCCACCACTGCCTAAACCCTCTTGAAGATGGAGTTCACCAAAGCTTTACAGGTTGCCACTGGAGTTTTCTTTCACTCCTCCATGACAACATTACCGAGCTGGTGGATGTTAGAGGCCTTTCGCTCCTCCACTTTCCGTTTGAGAATGCCCCACAGATGCTCAATAGGGTTTAGGTCTGGAGACATGCTTGGCCAGTCCATAACATTTACCCTCAGCTTCTTTAGCAAGGCAGTGATCATCTTGGAGGTGTGTTTGGGGTTGTTATCATGTTGGAATCCTGCCCTGCGGCCCAGTCTCCTAAGGGAGGGTGTCATGCTCTGCTTCAGTATGTCACAATACATGTTGGCATTCATGGTTCCCTCAATGAACTGTAGCTCCCCAGTACCAGCAGCACTCATGCAGCCCCAGACCATGACACTCCCACCGCCATGCTTGACTGTAGGCAAGACACACTTGTCTTTGTATTCCTCACCTGGTTGCCCCGACACATGCTTGACACCATCAGAACCAAATAAGTTTATCTTGATCTCATCAGACCACAGAACATGGTTCCAGTAATCTATGTCCTTTGTCTGCTTGTCTTCAGCAAACTGTTTGCGAGCTTTCTTTTGCATTATCTTTAGAAGAGGCTTCCTTCTGGGATGACAGCCATGCAGACCAATTTGATGCAGTGTGCGGTGTATGATCGGAACACTGATAGGCTGATCAACCACCCCTTCAACCTCTGCAGCAATGCTAGCAGCACTCATACATCTATTTGCCAAAGACAACCTCTGGATATGACACTGAGCACGTTCACCCGACTTCTTTGGTCGAACATGGCAAGTCCTCTTCTGAGTGGAACCTGTCCTGTTAAACCGCTGTATGGTCTTGAACATCGTGCTGCAGCTCAGTTTCAGGGTCTTGGCAATCTTCGTATAGCCTAGGCCATCTTTATGTAGAGCAACAATTCTTTTATTCAGATCAGAGAGTTATTTGCCATGTGGTGCCATGTTGAACTTCCAGTGACCAGTATGAGAGAGTGAAAGCGATAACACCAAATTTAACACACCTGCTCCCCATTCACACCTGAGACCTTGTAACACTAACCAGTCACATGACTCCAGGGAGGGAAAAATAGCCAAGTGGGCCCAATTTGGACATTTTCACTTAGGGGTGTACTCACTTTTGTTGCCAGGAGTTTAGACATTAATGGCTGTGTGTTGAGTTATTTTGAGGGGACAGCAAATTTACACTGTTATACAAGCTGTACACTCATTACTTTACATTGTAGCAAAGTGTTATTTCTTCAGTGTTGTCACATGAAAAGATATAATAAAATATTTACAAAAATGTGAGGGGTGTACTCACTTTTGTGAGATACTGTATACCTGTTTTGCAAACAAAAGTCCCCAGCTGTGAACCTATAGGCTGTTTCAGTCTAGCTATACCTGTTCTTCAACCTCACAGTTCCCAGCTGTGAGTGAAAAGACTGACGCTACTGTTGAGAACGAGAGATGACCTTTGCAGAATTGTGCTTTTTTAAGTATTCTACATCACCGCGCACCTCCTTACCAGTTCCTACAAGCAATACAGAAAAAGACAAAATCCTCAACTGTTTAATGAGCTGGAATGAATGGACTGTTTCTGTGTGACTGGCTGCCTCTGCACTGATGGGGGGAGAGAACCTGTTGAACCTAAGTGACTCCTGTTGGGGTAGCGCTAAAAGAACAATGTGTGAGAATATGCACCCTCATATAACTTCATCCTCTGGGAATAAGCTGCACTATTTAGAATTGAAGACACTTTGGTTTAGGAGGAATAATTCACTCTCACACCTGGAGGCATCATGTGCTTATAATGATATATTTTTCAGAGTCTCATGAATATAGATTAATACATGTTATCAAATGGGAAAGGAACATTTTAGAAGTGTAGGGTTACTTGGAGGTGAACCAGGCACATAAAATTTGCAGTTAAATCAAACTTTCTTGCCATACTTTTACATTGGTAAAAAAGAAAAAAGAATCATGAAAAAAATTCCTTTAATGGGTATCTAAAATAAATGTCATAATTTAAGCTTTTGGAAGACCAAGAGTCCCTTCACATTTGTGCAGACAATATCATATGTGTGTTTTCACATATTAAAGGCGTTGTAAAGGCAGAAGGTTTTTTTATCTTAGTGCATTCTTTGCATTAAGATAAACAGCCTTCTGTGTGCAGCAGCTCCCTCAGCCCCCCTAATACTTACCTGAGGCCCCTTTCTGTCCAGCGATGTCCACAAGTGTCTCAGCCGTCCGAGATTCTCCCTTATGATTGGCTGAGACACAGTAACGGCACCATTGGCTCCCACTGCTGTCAATCAAAGTCATCTAGCCAATCAGGGGAGAGAGGGGGCAGGGGCAAGGCCAGGTCGGGGCCAGGGGTGGATCCAGGGGGGGGGGCAACAGGGCAATTGCCCCCCACCCCAAAAATATTACTGACGGACTTACAGTCCAGTCCCGAGTCTCTCTCTCACATCAGTTTCATCAGCGGCACAGAGAGAGAGACTCTATTGTCATTACGCCGCGCATGAGCCTGGAGAAGATGGAGGGAGGAGGTGGGTGGAGCCTCTTGGCCTCTAGTGTTTCCTGCACTGGTTGCTAGTGCCTGTGCCGCCTGGCGTCTAGCAACCAGTGACGTCAGTCATATCTGAGCCGCTGCTAAGGAGGAGGAGAGCCCCAGCATTCAGAGCGGAGTCTTTTTCCTTCTCCGCCCATAAGCTGAGTGAGAGTGTTGGCTCCACCCACCTCCTCCCTCCATCTTCACTGCAGCGCAGCGTGAACACAGGGTGAAGCAGTGACTGTGTGTCACTGTGTGATGCTGCCTGCAGACAGTGTGCAATCCCGGATCCTGCTCATCTCCATTGACCCTGCATGGGAGCCCCTCCCCCCACCAGAGCACCAAACTATTTTAATAAAAGTGAGTACAAAATAATTAATGAATGTGTAAAATCGCAAAATACACATGTACCATTATTTATGAAAAAAATACTGCCCTTTTAGTCTTGTTCGATCTTAACCACTTCATCTCCAGAAAGTTTTACCCCCCCTCATGACCAGGCCATTTTTTGCGATACGGCACTGCATTACTTTAACTGACAGACAATTGTGCGGTCGTGCGACGCTGTACTCAAGTAAAATTTATGGGTTTTTTTCCCCACAAATAGAGCTTTCTTTTGATTGTAATCAATCACCTCTGCATTTTTATTTTTTGCGATATAAACAAAAAAAAGACCAACAATTTTGATTAACCACTTGCCGACCGCCGCATGTACATTTACGTCGACACAATGGCACGGACAGGCAAATGGGCGTACAGGTACGTCCCTTTAAATTTGCCGCCGTGCCACCACATGCGCGCGGCCGCCGCGAGCTCCGTGAGTGTGATTGCGGGTCGATGTCTGCGGGGATACCTGCGATCGTCTCACGGAGAGGAAGAACGGGGAAATGCTGATGTAAACAAGTGTCGTATCTGCCTGTCTAGTAACAGGACACTGATCACAGCTCCCTGTAATGGGAAGCGGTGATCAGTGCCGTGTCACACATAGCCCCTCCCCCCCACAGTTATTGTCACTCCCTAGGACACACTTAAACCCTACAGCGCCACCTAGTGTTAACCCCTTTACTGCCAGTCACATTTACACAGTAATCAATGCATTTTTAATCGCACTGATCGCTGTATAAATGCGAATGGTCACAAAATAGCGCCAAAAGTGTCCGATGTGTCCGCCACACTGTCGCAGTCATGATAAAATTTCGCTGATTGCCACCATTACTAGTAAAAAAAAAATTATTAACAAAAATGCCATAAAACTATCCCCTATTTTGTAGACACTATAACTTTTGCACAAACCAATAAATAAACGCTTATTGCGATTTTTTTTACCAAAAATATGTAGAAGAATACATATCGACCTAAACTGAGGGAAAAAAACGTTTTTTTATATATTTTTTGGGGATATTTATTATAGCAAAAAGTAAAAAATATTGCGTTTTTTTCAAAATTGTCTCTATTTTTTTGTTTATACCCTTTCATGACTAAGCCTATTTTTGAAATTTGGTGTTTACAAGTTAAAATCCGTATTTTTTGCTAGAGTTCCCAAACATTATATACATTTTTTTAGCAGAGAATCTAGAGAATAAAATGGCGATTGTTGCAATATTTTTTATCACACGGTATTTGTGCAGCGGTGTTTTAAACGCAAATTTTTGGAAAAGGGACACTTTCATGAATTTTAAAAAATCCAAACAGTAAAGTTACCCCAATTTTTTTATATAATGTGAAAGATGATGTTACGCCGAGTAAATAGATACCAAACATGTCACCCTTTATAACTGCACACACTCGTGGAATGGCGACAAACTACGGTACCTATGAATTTCCATAGGCGACGCTTTAAAAATTTTTTACGGTTACCAGGTTTGAGTTACAGAGGAGGTCTAGGGCTAGAATTATTGCTCTCGCTCTGACGATCGCGGCGATACCTCACGTGTGATTTGAACACCGTTTACATATGCGGGCGCGACTCCCGTATGCGTTTTCTTCGCTGCGCGAGCTCGCGGGGACAGGGGCACTTTAAAACATTTTTTTTTTTTTTTATTTATTTTATTTATTTTTTTACTTTATAAATTGTGTTTTTACTTTTATTGCTGTCACAAGGAATGTAAACATCCCTTGTGATAGTAATAGGTGGTGACAGGTACTCTTTATGGAGGGATGGGGGGTCTAAAAGACCCCCCATCCCTCCTTTACACTTCAAAGTATTCAGATCGCTGAAAACGGCGATTCTGAATACTGTGTACTTTTTTAAATTCGGCGCCATTGGCAGCCGAGTAAACGGGAAGTGACGTCATTACGTCGCTTCCACGTTTACAACGAGAAGGCTGGAATGAAGCCGCCCACAGCTTCATTCCAGCCCGCCCCCAGCCACCGAAGGCACAGGATCAGACACCGGGCCTCCCGATCGCACGGGAGGCCCGGTAACAGCGGCGGGAGGCGGCGGAAGGGGGGGTTCTTCCCCTCCCGCTCCTCCGGTACAACAACCGAGCGGCTTTTAGCCGCATCGGTTGTTATACTCGGGTAGCCGATCGCCCGCTGTAAACAACGGTACCGGGATGATGCCTTCAGCTGCGGGCATCATCCCGGTATAACCCCGGAAAGCCGAGTACGCATATCTGCGTACGGTCGGCGGGAAGGGGTTATAGCACAAAAAAAAAAAAAAACCCAGAGGTGATTAAATACCACCAAAATAAAGTTCCATTTGTGGGGAAAAAAGAACGTCAATTTTGTTTGGGAGCCACGTCGCACGACCACACAATTGTCAATTAAAGTGATGCAGTGCCGAATCGCAAAAAGTGCTCTGGTCTTTGGCCAGTCAAATGGTCCGGGGCTGAAGTGGTTAAAAAAGCAATATTTTTTACTTTCTGCTATAAAAAAAATTCTTCATCATTTCAGGCCAATTTGTATTCTACTACATATTTTTGTTAAAAAAAAAACTCAATAAGCGTATATTGATTGGTTTGCACAAAAGTTATCACGTCTACAAAATAGGGGATAGATTTACGGCATTTTTATTTATTTATTTTTTACTAGTAATGTTGGTGATCAGCGGACTGCAACATTGCGGCGGACAGATCGGACACCAAACTGACACTTTTTTGGGGACCAGTGACACTAATACAGTGATCAGTGCTAAAAATATGCACTGTCACTGTACTAATGACACTTGCTGGGAAGGGGTTAACATGGGGTGATCAAAGGGTTAACTGTGTCCCTAGGGGGTGCTTGCTAACTGTGTGGGGGATGGATTCACTAGATCATGGGTGCTCAACCCGTGGCCCTCTAGCTGTTGAGGAACTACAAGTCCCATCATGCCTCTGCCTTTAGGAGTCATGTTTGTAACTGTCAGCCTTGCAATGGCTCATGGGACTTGTAGTTCGGCAACAGCTGGAGGGCCACAGCTTGAGCACCTATGCACTAGATGAACAGAGTAATCCGTGTTCCTGGTTAGCAGGAACACAAGATCACTCTGTTCATCTCTGACAGAACGGCGGTCTGCCTTGTTCACATCGGCGGACCGCTGTTCTATCTCTGTGGGGAGCAATCGTGGGTGGCTGGCGGACATCTCTTCCGCCGGACCTGCTGATTGGCTCCCCCTCTGGCCAATCAGTGTGTGTGCCTTCGCTGGCTTTTGCAGGAAATGGCGTACAGGTACACCTTATTTTCTGGCAGTGCCCCTCCCGAGACTAGACTCTGGATCCGCCCCTGGTTGGGGCTCCATGTCTGAATGGACACAGGGAGCTGTGATTCAGCCCAGGGGCCCCCATAGCAAGCTGCTTGCTGTGGGGGCACTGAACAGGAGGGAGGGGCTAGGATCACAGAAGAGGGACCCAAGAAGAGGAGGATCTGGGCTGCTCTGTGCAAATCCACTGCAACAGAGCAGGTAAGTATAACATGTTTGTTATTTTTATAGGAAAAAAAACAAGACTTTACAATCACTTTAAGGTATGCTGCAGTAAGGCAGCCTAATAATTTGGGTTGAATGAGCTAGCAGTGCATGTGTGGCCTTGATAGGACCCTTACCTTAAAGCAGTGGTCTCCAAACTGTGGCCCAGGGGCCAGATGCGGCCCTTTGCTTTCTTTTACCCGGCCCCTGGGACACTATTTCATCCACTGATACTAACATTAGGGCATAATTTCTTCCACTGACACCAACAATGGAGCACAATTCCTCCCAACGACGGGACTCAATACCTCCCAATGACACCAACGATGGGGGACAATTCCTCACAATGACACCAACAATGGGGCATAGTTTCTCTCAATGACGACAACAATGTGGCCCAATGACATCAGTGATGGGGCACAATTCCTCTCAATTATACCAAGGATGGGGCACTATTCCTCCCAATGGCCACCAATGATGGGGCATGATTTCTCTCAATGACACCAACAATGGGGCCCAATGACACCAATGATGAGGCACAATTACTCCCATTGAAACAAACAAAACACAATTACTCCCAGTGATGTTGGAACCTTTTCACTGACCACTGTCCGGCCCTCGTAAAGTCTGAAGGATAGTAAACTGGCCCTTTGTGTAGATAGTTTGGAGACCCCTGCCTTAAAAGGATAAGTTCACCTTTATGAACATGTTACATGTTACACCCATATTTAGGGTGCAACATGTTCAACATCAGACCCCTCTCTCCCTGATGCCACCCCCCCTCCTTATGGCAGCGAGCTGGGGATCTTATCCCCATACTCACCACCCACACGGCTGAGTCATTGATTCACAGATCCTTGTGAATCAATGAACTACAAGTACTCACAACCTTTGCAGCTGTCGGCTTGTAGTTCTCAATGAACCATCATGGCACTGTTGAGCGCTGTGGTAGTTCATTGAATCTTCCTGTCAGTGTAAAACTGCCTACCCATACAATGTACAGGCAGACAGCTTACATTGACAGTCTGCAGGAGATCGGCATGGCATCAGCAATCTTCAAATCACTGGTGCAATGCTTTCTAGGCTCCTAAAACTAAAAATAGTAAATGCACATTTTTTAACCTGCAACCTTTTTTTTTGTTCAGAGGTGAACCTATCCTTGAGGCTGGGTATACACTATCTTCGCATGCGGCTCACAGCAGGGGTCCGGTGTATTCTCGTTCAACATTTCAGGTCTGATTTCAGCCCAAATTTTTGGCTGAATTCGGACCTGAAAGGGACCAGAAGATGCACAGGGCTCCTGTGCAAAGTCACACCGGAGCCGGTCAAATTCACTCCTTAGAGAGTCGGTCAAAATCTCCTGTTATTGCAAAATGGATGTGGGGACTGTGCATCCAATTAGCAATAGTGTGAACCCAGCCTTAAAGACTGAGACTGCGGTTCTGTATTCTATTCACAGAATTCTGACTTTGAAACTTTCAATCTCAAAATTATGAGTTGTGTCTGAATTCGGAGAAATAAAGTAAGATCTCTGATGAGTCTCTCAGAATTTTAACTTTCAGACTCAGAGTTTTAACTTGTAATCACTGAATTCTGATTTTTAAACACTAAACCCTGAATTTTAATTTCAGAATTGTGACTTTTAAACACAGCTTTCTGACTTTTAAATACGGAATCCAGACTTTAAAAGTCAGATTTTTGTTTCATTAATTTATTCTAGGATGGCCCAAGTGCTGTTCCATAGGAGTAGAATGGCCAGCTATGGTTCCAGCCGAATGGGAGCCAACAGCTGCTCTAATAACGGAAAATTTATATCAAATACTTACCGTAATTTTCCTTTCCTGATGGACTCCATGGCAGCATACGTATGGGTTAATCCCGCCTCTCATACCTCATAGGACCCCACTCCCATAAATCTTTGCTTCCAGCCATAGACCGTGTTCCGTAACATAGCCTACTCCAGCAAAATGGGAGGGAACTCCTGCTGCCATGGAGTCCATCAGGAAAGGAAAATTACGGTAAGTATTTGATATAAATTTTCCGTTTTCCTGACAGACTCCATGGCAGCATACGTATGGGAAATGACTAGCCATACACTCCCGGGTGGGAAATTGCTGGTTTAAAGAAAAAAGGTTTATTTGGCACCGTCAACAGACAAGACATGCAAACCAAAATTAACCGAAGACAAAGAGGCCGGTTCTACACAATAGTGTGTCATAAAGGTGTTGATCGACGACCAAGAGGCCGCCTTGCAGATTACTTCCGGGGACACATGACGGGAAGCTGCCCATGATGTAGAAACGCTCCTAGTAGAATGGGCGGTCACCGCTTCTGGAGGAGCCAGACCCTTGGCTGCATAAGCTCCTTGTATAGCCTGAACGATCCAAGCTGCAATGACTCTGGAGGAAGCACGTAAACCCTTGTTCTTTCCTTGAAAATAAACGAACAAATGATCAGATCTTCGGAAAGAGGCAGTGACTTCAAGGTATTGCCTTAAAACTTCTCCCACATCCAAAGGGTGAATGCTAGAGTCCTCTGTTGTCCGGAAAATTGGAAGAACAATCTCCTGATTCTCATGAAAAACCGATGTCACCTTAGGATTTGATCCGAGCATAGGAATCAGGACCACCCGGTCAGGGAAGAAGGTCAGGAATGGTTCTTTACAACCTAGAGAACTGATCTCGGAGACCCTTTTGGCTGATGTTATAGCCACTAGAAATACAGCTTTGAGGGAGAGATCTTTAATAGCTGCTTGATCCACACATATTTCCTTTTCAGAAAAGAAATTTAGTACAAGGGGAAGATCCCACTTAGAAAACCTTGGCTTTCTTTGAGGCCTGAGTCTTATCGCTCCTCTGAAGAATTGCCTTGTAAGGGGATGCCTGGCCCAGGATATACCTGTGAAGGCAGAGATTGCGGAAACCTGAACCCGAAGAGAGCTTACTGATAAGGATAGATCCAGGCCTGTTTGTAAGAAACCAAGAATATCCTGAATCCTAGGGTCAGTACAGGAACCATCAGTGGTGGAGACGTAATCCGCAAATTTCGACCAAATTCTTTGGTAAACTCTATTGGTACCTGGTCTCCTGGCATTCAGTAGAGTTGAAATAGCCGCACTTGGACATCCTAGGGCTTCCAACCTTCCCCTCTCAAGAACCAAGCCGTCAGATGGAGCTGGGACGGACATGGGTGAAGAGATGTTCCTTGTAATAGGAGATCTGATCTGATCTGGATGGGAGAGGAATTGGATTCCGGTAGCTGAGTTGTAGTAAGAGGGGGAACCACGGTCTGTTGGGCCAATATGGAACAACTGCCACTATTTCGACCTCTTCCCACCTGAGCCTCGATAGGAAGCGAAGAATGACCGGAACTGGTGGAAAGGCATAAGCCCTGTGGAATCTCCACTGGTCCGTCAGAGCATCCACTCCGAAAGCCTGGGGACAACGACATCTCGTGTAGTACTTCTCCATTTTGTGGTTGCAAGGAGACGCAAACAGGTCCACTTCTGGTGACACTCCCAGAGACAGGATCCAATTGAAAACTTCCGTGTGGAGAGACCACTCGTTGTTGTCCAGGGCAAACCTCGAGAGGAAGTCCGCCTGGACATTTTGGACTCCTGGAAGATAGACAGCTGTCAGATTTGATAGGTTCGTCTGGGCCAAAGACATGATAGGACTCACTTCCTTCAGAAGGGAGAGACTGCGTGTGCCCCCTTGTCTCTTGATATAAGACACCGCTGTCGTGTTGTCTAGCCTCAGGAGGACTGAGGCCCCTGATGTTAAGTGGAGAAAGGCTCGTAGAGCACAGAGGGCAGCTCGGAGTTCCAGGACATTTGAAACTACGCCCCGGGATGGGAAATCCCACTGACCCTGGGCTATCTCCGTCAGACAGAGAGCGCTCCAGCCTCTGCTGCTGGCATCCGTTGTCACCGTGATCCAGGAAACGGGTGCTATGGAATGGCAATTGAGGAGATTCCTCCGCTGCAGCCACCAGGGGAGACTCTCCCGCATGGACGGGGTTATCCGAACCAGATGGTCTCGAGAACCCGGATCCCACTGTTGTAGAAAACCCTTCTGAAAAGGGCGCATCCTCCATTGAGCCCATTTCACCATGGGGGCTGTTGCTACCATGGTGCCGATTATCCTGAGACACTGAGAGGCTCTGAGCAGGGGAGATGACATTGCCAGGTGAATTCTGTCCCGAATCAAAGGGATTTTCTCCAGAGGCAGAGAGATGGTGCTCTTCAACGTGTTGAACTGGGCTCCGAGGAATATCAGAGACTGTGTCGGATCTAGATGACTTTTTTCCCTGTTCAACAGCCAACCGAACTCTGTCAGAGTAGAAATGACTTGATCTCGGTGTGACACTAGTTGATCCCTGTCCTGCGAAAGCAAGAGTAGGTCGTCCAGGTAGTGGTGTAAACGGATACCCTTGACCCTGATTAATGCCACGACAGCCAGTAAGAGCTTCGAAAACACTCGAGGCGATGTTGTAAGCCCGAATGGGAGACATGTAAACTGGAGGTGTCTCTGATCCACTGCAAAACGTAGGTACTTCTGGAAGTCTCTCGCAATCGGTACGTGAAAGTAGGCATCTTTCAGGTCTATGGAGACTAGCCAATCGCCTGGCTGTATTATCTGACGAATTGTTAGCAGTGTCTCCATCTTGAATTTTTCCTTCTTGATGAAGGAGTTCAGGTATGTCAGGTCGATGACTGGCCTCCAGGAACCGCTCTTTTTGAGGACCATGAAAAGGGGGGAATACACCCCTTGAAATTTCTCTTCCGAGGGCACCGGGACGGCAGCCCCTTGAGCTATCAGAGAATCCGTGTATGATAGAAGAATTTGTTTCTTTTCTTCTTGGTGAGGAAGGATTGTGGGGGCAAACCGGTGTAAGGGTGGATTGCAGAACACCCATGAATGGCCTGATGAGACTGTCTTGACCGTCCAGTAGTCCCTGATCGAGGCTGCCCAGACGTGCTGAAAAAGGAGTAACCGCGCCCCGACTTGCTCCGCCTGGACAGGCTTCATATCAAAAGGACTTAGAAGCCTCCCGTCCACCAGAAGAGGATGTCTTTGAGGACTTCTGACCAGAAGGTTGATTTCTCTTCCAGTTTCTCCTGAAATCACGGCCCGGTCTATAGCGGCGGGCATCTCTAGCGCGTTCTTAGTCTTGCCTGGGTTGAGGTCTCCTCTGCCCCAAAAGGCGACGATCTTGGGGTAAGAACCCTGACTTACCCCCTGTGGCACGGGTAATGGCGGAATCAAGTTTGTTCCCAAAGAGGGAGGAACCCTCAAAGGGAATTCTGCACCAGGCCTGTTTAGAGGCAGGATCCGCAACCCATGGGTGCAGCCACAAAGCGCGCTTGGCTGTGACTGAGGAAAGCATGACCCGTGCCACTAAGCGGATAATATCCAGGGATGCTTCCCCTAAGAAGACTGACGCCAGTTTTAGTTCATGGATTGGTGAACTCTTGACCAAATCTTCAGACACACTTGCTAATGCCGCATCCACATCATCTGACCAGGATTCCATAGCTTTCGACAGAGCTGCGAGAGCCAAGGCTGGTTTACAAGCCATACCTGCCGTAATATAGATGCGTTTAAGATCAGTATCGATCTTCCTTTCCAGACCATCCTTAAATGAAACGGTATCCTCTAGAGGGAGGGTGACATGCCTCACCAGCCTCATCAAAGCAGCATCAATGAGCGGAGCTGACTCCAGATGCTTTACCTCTTCGTTCTTAAACGGATACATCTTGGCCACTTTGGAGATTAGTGAGTTCTTCCTCTCAACTTTACTCCACTCATCTGAAATGATTTCGCCAAGCTCTCCCAGGAAGGGGAAATTTGGTTGATCCTTTTTGAGATGCTTAAAGTATTTCCTCTGTTTAGAGGGTGCTTCTACTGGTTCTTCCCATCTCAATGCGTCTTTAACCGCCTTGACCAACCGTGGCACTAGGGAGAAATCAAAGCCTGCGCCAGGATCTTTCAGATCAGCCTCGCTTTCCGAGGATCCGCTTAAGGAGGGACTGCGTCTAGAGGGACCAGGAGTCCCAAGGTCGACTCCACCAGGAGCTAGCACTGGAGCAGAAGGAGAGATAGCTGAACGATTGGGATCCGTTCTGATCAGGGATTCCTGAACCACTCTTCGGACCATAGCTTCCACCTGCTGGTCCCCAGCTCCCCTTTCTTTTGCAGCTCGGGCATAACATAGCTCACAGAGGGACTTCCCTTCTGGGACCTGAGCTTTACATCCCCAGCAAGCCCTTTTATCAGTAGCGCTAGAATGGCGGTGAGAGTGACACCCAGATGTGGACTTGGGCTCTTCACTATGGCGCCTAGAAGCTGATCTAGAACGCCTTGAACTTGATGATTGTTTCTGATGATGCGATCTGGAACAATCGGTATCTTCACGTGCTGAGGGTCTATGTTCAGACCTAGGAGTGCTGTGGAAAAAAGGAAATAAACAGAATCCAGAAAGAAACAAACCCAAAACAATCAAGCAGAAGGAATAAACAATTCCTACCTGCAGCGCAAGGGTTGGCCACTGGGGGGCGGTGACACGTCCATAGCAGAAAAAAACCAGGTATCTGAAATGAACAATTCCTTGTCAAAACACAGGGATCAGAGAGAAAGAAAGGGGCTTGGACAGCCAGCAGCGAAGTCTCCTACCTTGCCAGGGAATAAGCACTGCACCGGGAAGCCGCCGTATACACCCGCAGACAACCCAAGTAATAGCTGTATTCTGACAGCTATTTAAACTTAGCGCCGCCGATGACGTCACCGCGCCCCCCAGCGTCGAAAAACGGGGCTCGCGCGCATGCGCGGCCACCGCCATTTTCCCGGGACTGCGCATGTGCGAACCAAGCCTTACTCCCAGACGAGGATCGCACTGTGCAGGGACCCGGAAGACGCGGCGGAATGGGACGCAGATGCGTTCCAGCCGCCATAGAGGCCAGAAAAGATACAGGAACGAACAAACACACAAAAACAGCTGCCATATATGAATGAATAATGCAATATACGATACCACCGCACGATCCTGGTCCAGTCTGATTTGGGGACGATCATCCACTGCACGGCCGGGCATCAATAAAGGGGAGGCCTCCTGCTAATAGCAAGGACGTTTGGCCAGTTGCCGCTTGCCTGCCAATGGCAAGGCTAGTAAGCTCTTCATGGCATCGCAAATCTGCCCGTATCCACCCTGCTAATAGCTGGGACTGCTGGACTCCAGAACCGCCATCAGAACCACCGTGCAACCAGAACCGGACCGCAGAAAACTTCATAAGGTAAGATACACCTTGGTCCTAGGAGGAGGACAAAAAAGGAACACGGTCTATGGCTGGAAGCAAAGATTTATGGGAGTGGGGTCCTATGAGGTATGAGAGGCGGGATTAACCCATACGTATGCTGCCATGGAGTCTGTCAGGAAAACTGCTTTTACAGCAGTGCTTATCAACTGGGGCTGGGTGGAAAGGGGTTAATATTGTAAGTTTTGTTGACTCTTTAATGTGGTTGTAAGCCCACATTCACATCAGGCCGATTTGGCATGCGATTTGACAGAGGATTTTACCCCCTTCCTGACCAGTGCCCTTTTTGCGATTCGGCACTGCGTCGCTTTAACTGACAATTGCGTGGTCGTGTGACGTTGTACCCAAACAAAATTGACGTCTTTTTTTCCCCCACAAATAGAGCTTTCTTTTGGTGGTATTTGATCGCCTCTGCGTTTTTATTTTTTTGCGCTATAAACAAAAAAAGAGCGACAATTTTGAAAAAACGCTATATTTTTGTACTTTTTACTATAATAAATATCCCCCAAAAATATATAAAAAAAAATGTTTTCCTCTGTTTAGGCCAATATGTATTTTTCTACATATTTTTGGTAAAAAAAAATCGCAATAAGCGTTCTGCGATTTTTTTCGGGACTGCGACATTTTGGCGGACACATCGGACATTTTTGACACTATTTTGGGACCATTGTCATTTATACAGCGATCAATGCTATAAAAATGCATTGATTAATGCGTAAATGACACTGGCAGTGAAGAGGTTAACCACTAGGGGGCAGTGAAGGGGTTAGGTGTGTCCTAGGGAGTGATTCTAACTGTTAGGGGGCTGGACTTCAACACACAGGACAGTGATCGCAGCTCTCAATGAGAGAGAGCTGTGATCACTGTCCTGTCACTAGCAGAACAGGGAAATGCTTTGTTTACAAAAGCATCTCCCCGTTCTTCCTCTCTATGACACGATCGCGGGCACCTGGTGGACATTGAGTCCGCGGGACCCACGGTCACTGAGACACCGCTTCTTAAAGGGGACATACCTGTACGATTTTGTGCGATTTAGTCTACCAGCGCCATTCTGCCGACGTACATTGGTGTGCGCTGGTCGGCAAGTGGTTAAGGTATTCCTGAGCCCCCAGGTGTGCCACGAAAGGAAGTGGTTACCTATGGTGGCACACTGAGAAGAGGAGAAGCCAGGAGCGCCGGCGGGTACCCAAGAAGAGGAAGATGTGGGCTGCTCTGTGCAAAACCAAGTATGACATGTTTGTTATTTAAAATAAAAGAATAGGTTTACAATTACTACAATCATGGAAAGTAGATTATACAGTTTCCAGTGGCATAGTTCACACCAGTGTGGTCAGTTCCAGGGCATTCCAGTTCCAGAAAAAAAAGGAGAACATGCATTTTTCCTGCATTGGACTGTATTGGAACGTGGTAAAACAAAAAACTCCTAGTATGCACTTGAACGCAACAAAATCAACAGGAAAAAAAAGAATAAAAGCATCTGGAATGCACCCTGAAAAGGCATCAAAAACACACTGGAACGTGTCAAAAATACGTTAAAAATGCACATGCAGAAATGCATTCGGAACGGGTCTGGAGTGCGATTTTGTAGTGCGAACCAGCCCTAAGAAAAAGGGATTCTGACTGCTCTATTGACTAATAAATGTCCTATCTTATTCTTGTTAGTTTAGGTAATAAAGTTCTGACTGAAAGTACATCCTAGTGCTGGTACTTTTATAGGTACTGAATACCAATGCAATGCAATGGCTTCCCTGGGCGGGGGGGCAGAGACCCCCCCAACATTATGCTGTGCCCCACCACGTGCCCCCCCCCCCCAATTTAATTTAATTTTTTTTTTACAAAAAGGCATAGCGCATGCGCCACATCGTACTCGGGCCACCGCTGGAGTAACACAGTCTCTATTGAGAGGTAGAGCGTCCCCAGTCAGCTCCTGAGGGTGATTCCTCCCCCCTCCCTCTGCTCGCTGACACTGCATAATGCGAGCGCTCACACAACCACGGCTGCCCGATCTGCTCCTTCCCCTGCATCCTCATTGGCAGGGAGAAGAGCGAGTTGCAGGAAGGACTCCACCAGGACTCTCAGTTACTGAAAAAAAAGACTGATTTCTCCCGTCTTTAGGACAGGAGAACCAGCCTGTAAATTCCAGAGATGCCAGACCAGCGCTGTCAATAGCAGGTACAGGACAGCAAGAGGAGGCTGGGGAACCCCACGGTGGCAGAACACCAGGGGCCAGTAGAAAGACAACCTTTGCAACCCTGATAGTTCTCCCACTGCTTTGGATCCTTATATTTTCTTGTTATGCTGGTGACATATATCTCTTGTTTTCTGCAACCCTGGGTGGCCCCAATACAGTAGGAAGGGAGCTAACTGCAGAACATGTGAAAGGGCCGTTGTGGGATTGTAGTAAAGGGCTCCAGGATATCTATCTATCTATCTATCTATCTATCTATCTATCTATCTATCTATCTATCTATCTATCTATCTATCTATCTATCTATCTATCTATCTATCTATCTATCTATACTTTTGTCCCTGTCCCCCCATGTTTCCCCCCTAAATATGAAAGCTGGAGACGCAACTGACGCACTGTAGAGGCGAAATTATGGTATGTGTCTTACACATATGTTTGCTAGTGACATGCCTGCTTTTGTTAAATTCTAAGCTAAATTCTAAGGAGCTGCTTTGTTTTGTCAAACATGGGGTTAATCCCCCCCCCCCCCTTCCTACCTGCAGCAGATCCAAACAAGTCGCATATTTATGCCAATGCAAGCTGACAGGGAATACTTGGAGGATGATTGCAGTTCTTGCTCATGAAACACAAGCGGTGATGAATCTTTGATATGTATTCACGCCGGGACATAGCAGATCTGTTTGTTGTTTGATGGCTTTGACTTATCTCTTTATTGGAACAGAAAACTTTCCCTGTAACAATTAATTGCGGAGTCAGACAAAGTGTGTTGTCACGCAGAAGCAAATGCACTTGGAAATATTGTGGAGTTTAAAGGAAAACTCTGCTGTGGTTTTATTATTATTATACATGATTTATATATGTAGCAATAACTCATGGTGGAGCTGCTGGTCTAAAGCGGGCTGTTACCGTCACCTTCGTTACCTCAATTTCACCAGAATCGGGTCTAGGGTCCCCTTGAGTTTAATACCGGACAATGTAGGCACCGGACACTTGCGTATCTTTTCCAATGCTTTAAAAAACGTAACTGTAGGAAGTAGCAGGAAAGAGGTAGAAGAAGATTTGCAGGGAAATTCAAATACCTTTTCTTAGTGTATTATTAGGAATTGAAATCTTGTAGGTGAATGTACTTTCCTCTTAGAGTTGAATCTTTGCCCGTCTGGATAGGTTTCTCTCACTAACCTAGCAGCCAGTACGCAGCACGAACAAAAGTCTCTGCCACAGACTTGAATAGAACAAAACCCGTACGATCCTCTGCCAAAGGATGTAATGGTTTACGATGGATAGCAAACACAGCGCTAGAACCTTTAAGCCGACCTGGCAATACTATGCAGTAGGATAACTTTAGGATACATCCTCCAACTGAGTCACCAGGCCCCTCTCCAGACCAGCACTCTGCATGATCCTTCCATGGCGGGTCCTCCCCTGGGATCTTCTCAGTTGTCCAGCTTC
Organism: Lithobates clamitans; assembly: GCA_037952925.1. Classification (NCBI taxonomy): domain Eukaryota; kingdom Metazoa; phylum Chordata; class Amphibia; order Anura; family Ranidae; genus Lithobates; species Lithobates clamitans. The sequence goes on along the minus strand of JBBGZY010000695.1, from coordinate 614,956 downwards.
TTCCCATAGGACAGACAGCCCAGGACCATTCCCCTGCCGCTGTAGTAGGCCCCAGACAGGCTTCTGGGCCCACCCACATGCTGCAGCAACGTGGCCTCCCAATCGGAGGACCACGTGGTAGTACTTCTAATACATACCTGTCGGCCAGGAGGGTCAGCAGGTGGAACGAAAGACGAACCCTAAAACATTGCGTCTGTCCCATAAATACCCTCTCCCAGAATGCAACTCGGAGGACCACCTCCACCGAGTTATCTCCGGGACAAAGGAGCACTCATACACTTCAACGTGTTGCCTTTCCAACACCAACCCATGGTGACAACGACACCCACAGGCACAGTGTGAAACTACACGCAACTCAGTCAAGTTGGAACAAAGGCAAATCTGACTATGTATGAACGGATAACCCACTAAATTTACCTATAAGCAGGAGATTGAAAATCTACCAGCGCTACACATAGCTCCAACAATTTGTGCTGCGCTGATTAAAAAATAAATGTTTATTTTAAAATAAGCCATGGGAATCCCATAAAATTACATTTAAAGGGAACCCACGTAGCCCACGTTCACATTGGGCCGGCAACGTCACCGTCCAAATCTGTGCGACCCTGACTTTGCGGTGCCGTACAGATTTCCAAATGTAGTTCCTGCACTACTTTTGGCGACTTCAATAGACATCTGTGCATGAACCCACACAGATGTCTCTCAAATTGCCCCCCCCCCCCCCCCCCCGAAGTCGTACTGAAATGGCAGTTTGAAATCAAACCCGCATTCAGTGTGAACCTAGGCTAACTGAAAGAAATGTGCGCAAGCTGCCATTGCTGACCTCTCCTTCTGAATATACAAGTTGCCTAGCTGTCATGCTGATCCAGTGATCAATGGTTCCTGATTCAATAACTTGAAACAAGCAGGCATTGTGTATATATAACAATCAGCGCCACCCCTAACTTTCCTAAAGTGCTAAGTGCAAATTAACAAATACACAATACTGTGCATCAATTTATCAAGTGCCAGCAGCTGTACACTATTAGTGAATTTCCCTCACTATTAAAAGAATAAATAAATATACATATGCAAAGTGCAGCGCTAATATAGTAGTGACTCTAATATCAACAAAATTGTGCAAATAAAATTACAAAAAATACAATCATTATAATCTCCCATTAAATAAAGTTCTGTTGTGAATACAAATATATGTGACTTCTTGAGTGCTGTAAACTTCTGTTTATATAATTCATCACCTTGCTTCTCTTATAAACAATGCTTGATTGTGCACCCTCCATCAGCCAACATTAAGAATGAGCTGAACACCCCCCGGTTTGGTTCGCGGCAGAACATGCGAACGGACCGAAAGTTCACGCGAACATTCTGACACTGTTAAAGTCTATGGGCCCCGAATGTGAAAAATAAAAAGTGCGAATTTTAAAGGCTAATATGCAAGTTATTGTCCTAAAAAGTGTTTGGGGACCCGGGTCCTGCCCCAGGGAACATGTTCTTGTTCTTTGGTGTGGGTTTTTTAAGTACTGTTGCCAACAGACTGCATGGGAGGTCGACATATGTCTGGTCAAGCATGTGGTGCCCAAGTGGCTGCTGTTTTGGCCACGCTTGATACGCTTCAGACATATGTTGCAAACGGCAGCAGTGCGATCTGCTGCACACGTATCAAAAAAGGCCCACACCAAAGAACTTTTCAAAATACGTCGGGAGTCAGCAGGGAGTCAGCACATGCGGAGCTCTGCGGTGTGATGCAGTTGGGTGGCTGCTCTTAAGCTGGCCCCTGGAGGGCATCCTGCCTCGGAGATGTGCCTCCTCCTCCTCCTCTCTTCTATCAGGCACCCACGTAGAGTCAGTGACCTCATCATCCCCTCCGTCCTCGTCACTGGAGCAAACCTGGCAGTATGCTGCAGCTGGGGGAACATGACTGCCAGTTTCTTGTCCTTCTTGGGCACCCCCCCTCTCTGGGCTCACCTTACTGCCTTCCTCAACCTGGGTACCATCATCTGAGCCTTCAAAACGCTGAACATCCTCCTGCAGCATGTACCCGACACTGTGGTCGAACAGTTCGGGGGACTCCTCCGTGCATGATGGTGGGACTAGGGAAGGAGTGACTAATGACATTGAGCCGATGGAATAGGCCGCTTTGGCAGCTGCATTGGCAGGCAAACTACTCTGAGCCTGGGTGACAGAGAATGAGGAGGATGAGGATTGCTTAGTTATCCACTCTACCAACTCTTCTGCATGTTGTGGATCAACACGGCCAGCTGCCGAAAAAGAGGACAAGCATGCCCTACGGCCACGTGCTGAGGATGCACCGTGTCCATGACCAGCACTGTTGGCTGTAGACACAGAGCCTGCTTGCCCTCTTTTAGTAGCCTGTGAGCGTCTGCCTCTCCTTGGTGGCCTTCCAGACATGCTGTAAAATTTTATTAGCAAAACACCGCCAGAAGTTTACTAGAAAAAGTACACCAGGAATGGCCTGCAGTCAGATATAGGCTTGGCTAGACCAGAATGCAGTGGATATATATATGTAGGAGACTGTATATATATTTAAGGCACTGCAGATCACTGAATCACCTGCCTGCCTGCCTGCCTGAAAGTGTATTTGAAAACGTACACCAGGAATGGCCTGCAGTCAGATATAGGCTTGGCTAGACTAGAATGCAGTGGATATATATATGTAGGAGACTATATATATATTTTATGCACTGCACCTCACTGAATCACCTGCCTGCCTGAAAGTATATTTGAAAATGTACACCAGGAATGGCCTGCAGTTAGATATAGGCTTGGCTAGACTGGAATGCAGTGGATATATATATGTAGAAGACTGTATATATATTTTATGCACTGCAGCTCACTGAATCACCTGCCTGCCTGACAGTATATTAGAAAAAGTACACCAGAAACAGCCTGCAGTCAGATCTAACTACACTGGATACAGTGGATGTATATATATACACAAGACTGTATATATATATATATTAAATGCACTGCAGCTAGCTGAATCACCTGCCTGCCTGAAGTATATTAGAAACAGTACACCAGGAATGGACTGCAGTCAGATCTAGCTAAACTGGATACAGTGGATATATACAAGCCTGGATGTATATATATACTAAATACACTGCAGCTAACTGAATTGCCTGCCTGCTCAATCTAAATTAAGTGACACTCTCTCTCAGTCAATGCCAGCAACACACTACACAGGGCCGACGTGCAGGCGGCCTTATATAGTGTGGGCACCCTGCCTTTGGCCAATTATGGCTCTCTTTGCTGACAGCACTGTGATTGGCCAAAGCATGTGGGTCATAGTACATGTTTGGCCAATCATCAAACAGCAATGCATTGCAATGTCGCAGTGCATTATGGGGCGTGACGCGCCGCTAGAATTTGGCGCGAACACCCCATAATGTTCGTATTTCGAGGATCGATCGAACAGCCAATGTTCAAGTTAGATAGACTCAGAAATAAATCTTTACTCCCACTCCTCTATGGACCCTCTGTCGATCAGCTGTTCACGATTAGCCCTTCTCTGCTTCAACCTCCTCCCATATTTCTCAATGAATACAGAGCCATTTTCTCCTACGCAGAACTCCTTAGATTTTCCTCCACTTCTGTGAAAAATGCTCCAGTTTGATGCAATCAAAGAAACAGGATACATAGTGCTCTCTGCTTTAAAATTAATTATAAAACCCTGCTTAAAAAGACACTTACAGGATCATAAAATCAACCTCGCATTGCAATACAAAAAGCGCTTGCTCGCTTAGCACTGTGGCTGCGCGACGTCACGGGCTCGGCTTCTCCCCTCTGCACGAGTATTGACCTCTGATTGGTCTACCTCAGCAGATGGGCTGGCCGCTTCACCCGAGCCCTTAAATACCCTATAGTTGCTATAGTAACCTCCCGGACTTCTCCCTGGCAGTCTAGAGTGGATTCGGAGATGCCTACTTCCGGCAGACCCCGGAAGACACATTATACCAAGCCGAATCACACGGAATAGTGAAAAATATCACTTATATTCATATATACACATAATTCCGCACCACTCTCCCCTACCGCGATAACCAGACTGTTGAAAACTGCATCTACGTACCCATTGTCTAATCAGGCCAACATCTGACAGTAATCTAACAGTCATTCTTTCAGTTTGAGAGCTGAAAGGACCTCAAACAACGAAATCTCTTTCTTGTGTACTGTATCAATAGAGACAATAGCCTGTTGAAAACTGTAACAATACAATGCAACAATGATATTTACCCCCATTGTATAAAACAGCATTTGTTTGAGAAATCTACTCAAGACAAAAACTGACAATATCTCTATGACCAACTACTATTGTGTAATGTTATGTCCCATGTATCGTAGGTCTGATTAATAAAAAAAAAATCATATTGTAACAAACGCAACACAACCTCTGGTTTCAGGGAGGTATTGGAGGAAGTGGAAAAGTTGTGAGATCTTCCACCTGCCCAGGATAGAGCAATTAAGAATAGGATATAGGAGGGGCGTGGCCAGCGCGGCATGTGAGCAGACGTCTAGTCACAGAGCTCCCGCAGTGATCCTGATTTGATCCGGTTACCGGCACTCTATTACCCCCGTTTTCGGCTAGATCGAACGGGGAGAACCCCCTGCACATTCCGCGCCCGCTCCGGTGTACCAGAAGGGCATGATGACCCGTGGACAGAGAGGAGAAGGCTCCAGGATGGATCCTCAACATGGCGCCGCTCCGCCGTCCACACAGAAACGTGACAAGCTGAAGGAGGGACAGCACAAGCAGCTGAAAGGCTCTAAGGATGGCGCCGCTGATCACCCTAAGGACATGAGGTACTATGCTCAAAAACTGTCTGAAAAACCAGGCCTAGATGCAGCACAGTCACTAAATGAATGCCCTGACTTTAATAGCACTGAGGAGGAAGAATGTATGGAAGCACAGGGAGCAGGGGCCATGTCGATACAGGGAGAGGATAGTGAGGCTATAACTGATGAGCCTGAAGAACATGAGGAGGAGGAGGGGGGTGCACAGCCCACACTGGCAGACATTTTAAAAGCAGTTAACAAATGTACAGCCTCTGTAAACAATCTACAAGTACGATTTGGCGGCCTCAAGGAGGAGGTTAGTCTCATCAGACAAGATATTCAGAAAATTCGAGAGCGTACCACTGCTGCAGAAAGCAGAATAAGCGAGCTTGAGGATAAACTACCTACACTGATTAGAGACTCCCAATCCACCACACGTCTAGCAAGAGCTACGGATACCCGCGCTGAGGATTTTGAAAATCGCCTCAGGCGCAATAACGTGCGCATAGTTGGCTTACCGGAAAAGGTGGAGGGCCGTGACCCCACGCAATTCATAGAACAATGGATGGCTGAAATATTCGGCAAGGAGGCTTTCACTCACTTGTATGCGGTGGAAAGAGCTCACAGAATACCTGCCAGACCTCTCCCGCCAGGAAACCCCCCCGCCCAATACTGGCCCGTCTCCTGAATTATAGAGACAGGGAAATTATCCTGAAACTAGCCAGAGAAAAGAGGAATGTCCAGTACAATGGCACGCGGATTTCATTCTACCCAGATTTCTCAGCTGCAGTCCAGAAGAACCGCGCGCGGTTCTCGGAAATTAAAAAACGCCTGCAGAGAGTACAAGCCTCTTATGCAATGTTATATCCTGCAAAACTCAAAGTTACATTGAGAGGCAGAGCATATTTCTTTGAACACCCGGCGGAGGCTGCGGATTGGCTAGATGCTAATGAAAATGAGCTTCGTCAGGATAGGAGACCAGAAGCGGAGATAGACTGACATCCCTAACAAAGGCCCAGGGATCTGTCCCTTTCTTTTCCCCTCGGAGGAGGGTTGTGCCGGAAACATATATTGATTCATTCTCCACAAAAATGCGAGTTCGATGACAAGATGGATCATGGCATTGTACTTCCCAGCAAGTACCAGAAAATATGTCATTGTTGTTTGGAGGGACCGGTTGTCCCACACAGTTTTGGTATATCAGTTGACACACCGGTGTCGTGGATTACAAAAAAAAGTTGCCTTTCAATACGACAAGTGCATATTGATGGATAATCCAGGTCAGAAGAGGCACTTTTGTTCGATTTATGCACCGTTGTGCGTTTTACGATACTTCTACACACAAGTTTGTTCCAGAGCAATCGAGGTATTACGGTCCTTGGACAGAGCGGTAACTTTCTTTTTCTTGCATTGGCAGTCTCGTCACTTCTTGGCCCCTGCTGGGTACTGCGTGATGGTCCCCCCCCCCCCATGGGTGGGAATCAGGGGGGCTCTATGTTGCTTTACCCTGTTATTTTCCAACTAGACACCCAACAATGACGACAGTAACTGTCCTTTCTTGGAACATTCGGGGTTTGCAAGACCCCCTAAAGCGGACGATGGTATCATCCTTATTGAGGAAACGTCTCCCGGCTATATGTGCTTTACAAGAGACCCACCTTACTGCTGATTCTCTGTCATGCATTAATTTTAGATGGGTGGGTAAGGCATATCACTCCACTCACACCTCTTATTCTCGGGGTGTGAGTGTACTGGTACCTGGCTCCATAGATTTTGTGGAGTTAGATTCTGAGTTGGATGATGAGGGGAGATATGTATTTTTATGTTGTAAATTGTTTTCCTTTAAATGTATACTGGCATTTGTATATGTACCCCCGCCGTACAATAATCTAGTGTTGAGGTCCCTGGTGACGTTCCAAATGAAGTATCCGGAGACACCACTGTATGTCTTCGGGGACTTCAACAATTATACAGACGCAGTACTAGATAAGCACCCGCCTGTGATGGGAGGGAGGGGAGTACACCGCACGGCTCTGGGGAAATTTATTGAGGAGGTGGGATGGAGGGACCCATGGAGAGCCAAAAACCCGGGGGTAAAACAGTTTTCCTGTTTCTCAAAGAGTTATGCATCACTATCAAGGATAGATTTATGCCTATGCTCTAGTGCAGCTGAACGACACATCTCTGAGGTGACTTATGCTCTTAGGAGTGTGTCGGATCACTCCCCATTGATAGCAACTCTAGAGGTGCGCCCCCCTTCCACGATGGCAAAAGCCCCATGGAAAATGAATGCTTTTTGGCTGAGTCTCTTCCCTTCCCATGAGCAGATAGAATCTCATATAATAGATTTTTGGCGCCTACATGAGGCTGACGACCAATGGCTTGTGAATTGGGAAGCCTTTAAGGCTGTCCTGAGAGGCCTATTTATAACTGAAATTCAAGCTGTTAAGAGAAAGACACATGCTCAGAGGGAGGGAATTGAAAACATGGCAAAAGAATTGGAGAGCAAATTTATCACAGATCCAACCCAAAGTAACAAAGAGGCGTGGCTCTCTGCGCAAGATGCGTTGTATAAAATCACGACATCTACAGCAGAGAGAAAGCGATTTTTCCATAAAGCAGCATATTACGAGGAGGGGGAGCACACTGGACGCCTGTTAGCAACCATTGCCCATGCCCATCAAACTTCCCCCTCAATTGGGGCGTTACGTACACATCTTGGTGGGCTGACCAATGCCCCGGACCAAATCTTAGCAGAACTAGTGGAATTTTATTCCTCCCTCTATGAGTCTAAACAAACATATACCCTAGACTCCTTAACCGAATATCTGGATAATATTCAGCTCCCCTGTTTACAAATGGCAGCTAGGGGGGAACTTGACGCCCCTTTGACTGTTGAGGAACTGCAGTTGGCGACCAGTTTGTTCCCCAATTCCAAGGCCCCGGGAGACGATGGACTCCCCATCGAGGTATACAAACAATATGGCGAGCTTATACTTCCACGTCTATTGAAGGTATTTAATGCAGCGAAGCAGAGTGGCAGCCTCCCTCAATCAATGACTAGAGCAAATATAGTTTTGATACTAAAACCCAATAAAGACCCTCTTGACCCGGGGTCATACCGCCCTATATCTCTTTTACAAACTGATGTAAAGATATTAGCCAAAGCATTAGCAATCCGCATGAATAAAGTCATATCCAGTATAATCCACTCGGATCAGTCCAGATTTATGCCCCAAAAGTCGACCGCGATAAACCTCCGCAGACTTTTCCTCAATATCCAATCCCAGGCGGACAATAGGGGAGATAGAGCGTTGCTGTCACTGGACGCCCACAAGGCGTTTGATAGCGTCGAATGGGACTATCTATGGGCAGTGATGCGAAAATTTGGAATTGGGGAGGACTTTATCAAGTGGGTGCAGTTACTCTACTCGTCTCCTATAGCGGCCATTAGAGAGGGAGGAAGGATTTCATCACCCTTTAAACTATACAGGGGTACGAGGCAGGGGTGCCCCCTGTCTCCGCTCCTGTTTGCTATGGCTATAGAGCCCCTAGCGGCTACGGTACGCGCTAATCCCTTGATACAGGGTTTTAGATACGGAGACATTCAGGAGAAGGTAATTATGTACGCAGATGACACCATGCTGCTACTGGGTGATACATCTAACTCACTGACAGAGGCAATGAGTGTGATTAAACAGTTCGGGAAATACTCAGGTTTAGTTATTAACTGGACCAAGTCCTCTCTGCTGCTTCTAGACCGTGACCCGCCCACAACCCAACAAAATATGCAGGATATACCAGTCTCGACATCCTTTAAATATCTGGGTATACAGATTACAGCCCATATATTAGACTATGTGAATCTTAATCTAACCCCATTGATCAATAGATGTCGGGATCGGGTCAAAGTGTGGAGTAAATTAAAGCTGTCCCAAGTAGGCAGAATAAACTTAATAAAGATGATTCTTATGCCACAACTACTATATGTGCTCCACAATTCTCCAATGGTTATTACTCTGAAAAAGTTTAGAATCATCAACTCCCTCTTCCGTTCATTTATATGGCTTTCAAAGCCTCCTAGAATTAAACTAGAACAGCTACAACGTCCTAAAGACAATGGAGGTTTAGCATTGCCTAACCCCTGGGTGTATTATTTAGCCTCCCAGCTACAGCACATTGCTAGAGCCATAGGCCCTGGGGAGGACCTGGAGATGAACCTGAGAGACCCTTCGGCCCACATACTCCGGTTCACTTCCAGGAGAGAGGTTGCGGATGGATTAGAGGCCTTACAATATAACAAATCTAATAAACTTTTCCCAACTTATGCACTTATGCAGAAAATCTGGAACAAGGTCAGGATGCTACAAGGGGTGGAGGGCTTTACCAGGTATAGCCCCATCTGGGAAAACAATCACTATTCAGAAATAGCTAAAATACCCTACGGACCCAAATGGCAACAATACGGGGTGTCCCATATGGTACACATAATTGGAGACGGTAAATTGAGACCCTTCTCGGAGCTCAGGGAGGCCTTTCAATTGCCGGGCTCTATGCTCTTCTATTACAGACAACTTAAACATGCAATAGATGCACAAAGGGGCCCCGATATTTGGAACCTGCAACCCACTCCTATTTTCAACCACCTACTTGCCATAACCACCTATAGAGGTTTTATATCTGACTGCTATACCATGCTTCTGAACCTTTTCCTAGGGGACGCGCCTCTGAGGGTCGTGTCCCACTGGGAACAGGATGTTGGCTCCTTTGAGGAGGAACAGTGGGAGGAAGCCCTGCTGGCGGTTTCCACGTGTTCATTAAATGCTGCTCAAAAGCTCTCACAGCTCTATATTATTTCCAGAGTGCACTATACACCGGCTAGACTGGCCCGTATGGGTTTGGGCACTGATCCCACCTGCACCAGATGCTCCAGAGACCATGGAGACCTCATACACCTCCTGTGGAGATGCCCAAAATTGCACCTCTATTGGAACGAGGTCATTAACACCATTAATAGAGTTTTCTAAATAGTGATACCTTTGGATCCAAAGCCATGTCTGCTGGGGATTGTGGATGATCTACTGACTGAGGATATCCTTAGACAGGCTATCAGAAGAGCTTTGTTTCAGGCCCGCCTACTTATCCTCAGGCACTGGAGGTCCACGTGTCCTCCCACGGTACAAGAATGGATTACACAAATGGGGGCCACAATTCGTATGGAAAAAATTATTTACCAGCATAGGGGAGCGACACAAAAATATGAGAAACTATGGGCTCCATGGTTGGATACACCAGGTCTAGCGCCAATAGATTTGATATATGATCGCTTATTCTAAAAGCGGCCCTCATTAACCTCAATTCCTATGGGATATATGTTATGCACTATATAATTAGCCAGTATGCTAAGAGGTAATAAGCAAATGATCCATTGGAGGAGTGTGGATAGCTCATGGAAGGATTTTCCTGATGAGAGGATGTGTTTTCTCCTTTCTCCTCTTTGTTTTCTCTTTATCCGATGCAATGGAGTATGTACCCCCTTTTTTCTGTACTTATTTTTATATATTGTTTTTGCTCCTTATCCTAATACATATGTAAGATGTGACTTCTGCCATGTAAACTGCTGTATGTGCTCTGGAACTGTATACACTTATTCAATCTTAATAAAACTTTTTGTTTGAGAAAAAAAAAGAATAGGATATAGGCCTGAGGGGTCCACCCACTCAGAGGGGCCAAGAAAAGAAGAGGCTCTAACCAGGCTCGGGTCTGACTGGAGCCAGAAGGACCTGTCAGAAATACCTGGTGTTTAATCCGGGTGCCCAATTATGGGCATTAACGGGGAGGGAAAGCTGGCTGTCCCTGCTATCCTGAAGTATCTGTGAAGCTCCTGCAAAGTGGGCTTGATCAGTGGGTGTGGGGAGGGGAATCGTGAAAACCGGGTCCCACTCCAAGGTGAGCCTGCTAAGGGAATCGGCACTGTTTCCTGTTCCAAGCGGACCCATAATTTATGGGGTAAATGCCTGCACCAGTCCACTACTCTGTTCATGTGGACCGCTGTATAAAAGAGGGCTGGGTCGGGGAGGCCAACCCCACCTCTGTGTTTTGGCCGCTGTAGAAGTGATCTCCTAAGCTGCAATGGCTTGCCTTGCCAGACATAATTGATGAAAATTGTACGTAGCTTATTAAAGAAGCTCTGTGGTATCTTAACTGTCAGTGCTTGTAAAAGGTAGAGCAGCCTCAGCATGATGTTCATCTTTAAAATATTACATCTACCGAACCAGGAAACCGCCATGTTCTTCCATCTGTCTAAATCTGAAGAAAAAAACGTTCAGGAGGGGCTGAAAGTTGAGTTGGTAGATGAGATGTAGGTTAGAAGGGATTTTATTGCCTAAGTTTTGTATAGCCTGAGTCCACCAGAAGGGAAAATTGCTACTAAGACGAGCCTGAGAGCCAGGAGTGAGGGATATGTTAAGCACTTCTGACTTTTGTAAATCGATTTTGAAGTCCGATAGATCACCATATTGGCGCATGCCAGAAAGGAGGACTGGGAGAGAGGTATGCGGTTCTGAAACATAAAGCAGAATATCGTCCGCATAGGCAGCAATTTTATGGTGGTATGTGTTAGTTGCAAGTCCTCTAATGTCAGGGTTAAGCCTAATGTGTTGCAGTAGGTGTTCTAGGGAGAGTATAAAGAAGAGCAGGGAAAGCGGACACCCCTGTCTCGTGCCATTACTTAAAGCAAAGGGGCTGGAAGCGGCTCAGTTTATGCTGACCATCGCAGTGGGGGTAGAGTAGATGGCAGAGATCCAGGATAAAATGGAGGTCGGCATCCCCAGGCGTCACAGGGTGGCTAGGAGGAAAGTCCAATTCACCCTGTCAAACGCCTTTTCGGCGTCTGTAGACAATAAAATGAATGGAATGTTAAGACGCTTGGCCCTTGTCACAACATCTATTGTTTTATGATTGGAAACTGAGAAGCCGTCCGGGCCAGGTGCTTTCCCCTTCGGAGACCCAGCAATAGCGCTCGTGAGTTCTTCTGTGGTTATAGGCTGCAAGAGCAATTCTACCTCCTCAGCATTGAGAGAAGGCAGGTTTGCCGCCGCAAGATAAGCATCTATTGCCTCCACTCTATCCTGAGGGCCGTCCGCCGAAAGGCGGGGGTGCAGATTATAGAGAGCTTCATAGAAAGCACGGAAGGACTCTGCAATCTCCATGGAATCATGAGTTTTAACTCCCGCTGAGGTGGATAAAGCAGGAATGCAGGATAAGTTGCATTGGGTTTGAATGGCGTTCCCCAACGTTCTGCTGCATTTGTCTCCATATTCATAATAGGTCCTATGCGCCTTCAGAAGTCTGTTCTTAGATTGAAATAAGGGGTGTTCCCTGATTTGTTCTCGGAGACTGGTTACTTCTGCTTCCAGGACCCTGTCTGGATGTAATTTATGGCGTTTTTCGCAGTCATGGAGTTTTTCAAGCAACCCGGCCAGCATTTTCGCTCTGGCCACCTTAACTCTGTGACCATGTTTAATGAACATTCCTCTAATGTAGCACTTATGTGCTTACCAAACAGAGAGAGGATTAGGGACCGAGTCTTTGTTACTCTCTAAAAAAAGTCCCAGTTCCCGTAGAATGTCTGCCTTGATCTCGGGGTCCTGTACGAGGGACTCATTTAGTCACCACGTGGCTGATCTAGGTGCCGAGTGTTGTGAGGCAAGGACTAGGGAGATCGGAGCTTGTTCCTAGAGTGCAATATGTCCAATTTGGGCACCGGAGACAAGTGGGATCGTGGCGTGAGAGACTAGGAAAAGATCTATCCTGGAATACGAGCCATGAACCGCCGAGAAAAAGGTGTAGTCCCTATCCTGCGGATATATAAATATCCACTAACTGATGCGAGTGCAACAATTCCCTGACTCGGTTCCAAGATCTCTGGGATAGGGCCGAGGAGCCTGTCGAGGAGTCTGTGTGGGGATCAATGGTGAGGTTGAGGTCGCCCTCCAACACTAAAGTTCCCTCTGCAAAGGAGGCCAAGGCAGCTAGGCATGATTCAAGTACTGGAAGCTCATCCACATTCGGCAGGTAAAGGTTAGCCAGGGTGAACGTTTGTGACTGGAGTGTACCTTTAACAAAAAGGTATCTGCCCTCATGGTCGGTATGGAGGTCCAGCAGCTGCCAGGGTACAGTTTTGGCCAGGAGAATACTCGTGCCCTTTGATTTTGTGGAGGGTGACACACTGTGATATGCTGCTGGGAAGTGCTTATTGGATATTTTCGGGATCCTGTCTGCCCGGAAATGGGTTTCTTGTAAGAATACTAATTGAGGCCTTTGTCTCCAGAGTTCAGCTAGACAACTGGAGCGCTTTTCTGGAGCGCTTAAGCCTTTCACGTTCCAGGGCACAAATTTCAATGACATTGTCAGAGGGGTGGGGTCGGGCCGTCGAACCTCACCAAAACCTGGAACAGTAGGTAAAGTGGGGGGGTGGGGTTGGACTAAGGACAGGGAATGTAGAAGAGAGGGGTGAAAAGGACTACAAGAAAGGACTTGAGTGGAATAGGATGGAGAGGGTGGGGGAGGTGTAGAAAAGATGGGAGAAAAATAAATCTCCAAACGGAGGACTACTGCCAATTAGGGCAGCTAAGGCCTAGTGGGGGGTGAGATAAGGCATTTTAGGGGTTGAGCCCCCGATGCGCGGGAACCCCCAACAGTTCCCCGCTGGAGGCGGTCCAAGTAGGAACCGCATTGCAATGGTAAACTTCTCAATAACGAAATAACCAAAACAGAAAAAACATTTCAGTACAGGGAGTGGTAACAAGTGCAACATTTGCAGACAACATTGTAAAATCATCACAAAATTTGATGGTTGAAGAGACTGTTCGCTCCCTGAGAGTCAGTGCCCAGTGAGAGCGAACCGTGACTACGTTGCCTAGTCCAGTACCGCTAAATAAATTTAAGCCTAGACAAGAACATCTTGTGGGCCCCAGTGAGGGGCATACTTGATGGTAGGTGACCCTAATGTTACATGAAACATGGTCACCCAGAAGTTAACTAAATCAGGGGGAGAGTTCGCGGCTGCGTAAAAAAAAGAAAAAAAAGGGGGGGGGTGAAGAGAAAACCCCCCAGTAAAAATCTAAGGCCCGATGCAGCACTCTCCGCCAGACGGGCACACGTTACCAAATGCTATTATACATTGACTAACATATAGAAACCGTGTTCAAAAAATAAAATAAAAATTAAAGATAAAAAAATAAAAATACTCTGATAAGCAAGAGGGAGAGGCATCTGCGGAGCCGGCACCAGAGTGGATGCCTGTGGCACTTCAGTCTGACCCAAGCCTAATGGTTAGACATGCGCTCCAGGCAGCCCCAGAAAAGCCACCCCCAATCCCCAAAACCAGTCACAGGTATTACCAATAAAGGACACAGTAACCTGAGTGAGTCATTATTTGCCTTCTTGCAGGTCAAACCCGCAGGGCAAGTGAGAAACCGGTGGGTAGGGGACCCCCAGACAAGCACTCGGGTGATGCAGCATCCCCTACTCATGGCGGTAGGCCCAGCTGGGCCTAACCTATCCTGCATCCAACCTCTATGTGAAAATTACTCCACCTCCCCCCTTAGTTAAATCAGTCCTGCACCTAAGGTACCATGATGTCCTCCCATGGAACAATTAAGACCAGGGGGTCTGTGACAGTCAGTCTAGGATAACCACGGGTCACCCCCGAAGAGGGACACCAGTCCAAGGAGTCCACGGCAGGTAAGAAAATGGGTATAATGTAAAAGTAAAACAGAACTTACAAACAGAGGGAATCTCCCAAGTCTAGGACAGGCCTTAAACCTGTAAACAAAGCTAACCTTGGAGACTCAAGGTTCGTTGTCCTGAGGAGCCTGCGATCTTCTGCACTGTGACCATTGGAGTCTGCCAGATGGGATTGCGGTAGGGTTATTATTGCTTGACGGAAGAGCAAACGCTAGCCAATTAGGTAGCGACACCGGGGGCAACTCGATACCTCTGCGGGATGCCAAAGGGTGCACGAGTGGTGAAAAGAGTGGCCCCACTTGTAAGTGATCTCCTGGTCGCCCAATTTCTCTAGCAGGGGCTTCATGCAACGGCGCATCTGGAGGGTATTCTGGAACACATCAGGCAGAAGAGTAATCTGTGCCCCGTCAAAGTCCATGTTTCCTTTGTGCCAGGCCCGCTGGAGAATTTCACTGGCAAAGGACATCTCTGGGTCTGTCCTCTGCGGGACCTCTAGGTCCAAGAGTTCTGTGAACCCTGCCAATGGCGATGGGCATCTCCGGGGGGCGCCCCAGACAGTCATTAAATATGGCGGTCACGGTCGTCTTAAGATCAGCCTGTCGGGTGACTTCTGGAAGGCTGCGAAGTCTGATGTATCGCTCCATACGGTCTGTGAAGAGTACAGGACTGCGGTACTGCTTTCCTGGCTGTCTGTGCTGAGTGGAGAATTCGTAATGTGCGGCAATTCTGTGCGGGCAATCTGCTGAGGAGCGGCGGACCGGGAGCTCAGAGAAGACGCGTCTTCACTCCTCCATGCCGAGATCACTCATTCCTTTTCTAATATTGTTTATGTGTTTGCGTACCCTAACTAGCAGTGGTCTCGAAGTACTACCCACATACTGAAACTTACACAGGCACTCCAACACATAAACCACCCCCTCTGATGAGCATGTAATGAAATACCTGATCTTATGGATCTTATTCCTGTGGCTGTACCTGTAAATTCCTTCCGTTTCTTTACATTGCTTCCTTTTGTGGTTTTGTGTTTTGTGCTAGGCATCTGCCACATGAATAAAAGCCCATTAAAAACGGTGTAAGTGTTCCTGTTCCTTTAACATCTCCTATTTTGCCTTTATCCCCTGCTTTATCTTAAATTGCCAGTAAATCCCTCCTGTCCATATTTTAACTATTTCTAGTTGCTTTTTGATGAATATGTCTTCATAATCTTTTTGTCAGAACTTATCTCCAAATTGAATTGCCTTCTCCATAAATTCCTCTTTTCTGGTACAATTTCTCCTTAATCGCACAAATTGTCCCCTTGGTATATTCAATAACCATGGTTTATGGTGATCACTGTCGATTGCTATATAACCATTTCTAGCTGTAGGTTTACAGTAGTTTCTGGTGTATATCTCTCCTTCTTGTATATACATCTCAATGTCCAGAAACACTATACTCTGTTTGTCGTACTTCCAAGATAATACTGTATTTTTATTATTCTGATTCAACCTGTTCATAGCAGACCAATTTTTGGGTTTATCCAAGAAGACTACCTGAGACTCCCAGTGTGCCAAGAACAAATTAGCCACACTGGGAGCAAAGCGGGCTCCCATAGCCACCCCCGTCTTCTGTAAATAATAGTCCCCATCGTACCCGAAATAATTATGGAGCAGTCCAAACTTTAAACACTCCAATAGATATCTTCTGTTTTCTTTCTAGGGGAGAATTACTTAATGCCCATTTCACCAATTCTTTAGCATCTATATGTTCTATTATGTTGTCCCACATTCTCTGTTACCAGAAAACAGAGAATTATCTACTTTAACACATTCAACAATGCAATAGGTGTTTGGTATCCTTCAGAAACGCAGGAGTCAACATTACCAAGGGCTGTAAAAAGATATCCAGGTATTGACCCAATCTTGATGTTAGGGAATCTACCCCATTAACTATGGGCCTACCTAGCGGGTTCTTACTATCTTTGTGTATTTTTGGGAGAAAATATATTACTGTGGTACAGCATGAGATGGGGTTCAAATATTCAGCCTCTTTCTTACTTAGAATCTTTTTCTTAATTCCTCTCTTTATTAATTTTGAAAGATCACCCTTAAATTGTCTGACCGGATTCGATGCAAGTAATGAGTATGCATGAGTATCGGTAATAAATTCTTGATATTAATACTATCCCTCCCCCTTTATCTGCAGGCCTAACAATCACATCTTTCCTTTCCTCAAGGGATTTTATACCTTTTCTAATATATTCAGGGCTGTGGCAGCTGGTTCTCAAAATTTCTGGGGGGGCGCAAACAAACTGAAAAATTCAGAAAAAAAATTCAGAAAAAAACCCATCAGTTGCAGCCTCACTGTGACCATCAAACGCAGCCACGGTGCCCATCAATTGCAGCCACTGTACCATCAAATGCAACCACTGTGCCATCAAACGCAGCCACTGTGCCCATCAATTGCAGCCACTGTGCCCATCAAACGCAGCCACTGTGACCATCAAATGCTGCCACTGTGCCCATCAGATGCTGCCACTGTGCCATTGAATGCTGCCACTGTGCCATAGAATGCCGCCACTGTGACCCCCCCGCCCGCTCGCCACCTGCCTGTCACTTACCCTGTCTCGGTGGGGCAGCGGGTGACAGCGGCAAGCGGTGTCCTCCATGCGTCTCCTCCCATCCTCTCCTCCCATTCTCTTCTCCTGATAGGCGTCCAATCACAGCGCCTGTCGTTTCAGCCTGTAACAGACCCAAGCACCTGATTGGCGGAGAGTTGGTTCAGTGTTAGAAAAGTGAATATTAATTCACTTTTCTAACACACCTCGCAGTTCACCTATTTTGAAGCCTATTAGAACCTTTATCTGCAGGCCTAACTACCACCTCTTTCCTTTCCTCAAGGGATTTTATACCTTTTCTAATATATTCGGGCCATACATAAGGACATAAATGTAAAGGCTTTCCATAATAAATCATACTGTGAATGAGGACTATATACGAAAAAGAGATCAAAACAGTGCAATGGAAAGATCATTTATACCGTACCAAAAAACACAGTACAAAATAATAAACTGGATCAAGATAGGAGGTACAGTAACAGACCCTTTTTTATGATTTGGCAATGAAAAACAGGACAGGAGAAGGGAAAGAGAAAATAGATAAAAACAGAGAAGCGCTCAAAAGCCACCACAAAAAGGAAATGGTACATGCCCCAATGAAATAAGTAAATTAGACATAACTGTTGTGGGCCCGATGTCATGTACCTTTGAGAATTATAGTTATATCATAACCATGTGCCCCTGCAAGCAAGAAAAGGAGAGCCAGGCTCCGGTTTTAAGGGCATTAAAGTGAAGAGTCAAGTGCGGTACTGAAAATAAGGAATATTTTTAAAATAAAAACCATCTGACTAAGGTGATTGTATGATTTTGGTAATTTAATGGCTAGGGAAATCTCAGCTTCTGAAATGACTTGATTGATGGTCTCATGGGTATTATTAGAAAGAGCTCGTAGCCACAAATGTCACACAAATTTGGAAAATCTGGTGCCTGGTAAGTAAACAATATCCAACTTTGGACATTTAAAATAATTGAAGGCTTTAATTCTCTTTGCGGGGGATTTTAATCCCTGTATATTTTCTGGGCAAATACCAACATCCCAACATTTCTATTTCAGTCTGTAAACCTAATGTTGACATATAGGTCTATAGGACTTTAGCAGTATCTGTAAACTCTATCAGTACTCACTACAAAATAGATTATATATTTTCTATTTTAGAGTATTGATGAAGTTTATAGATATCACAAACATCCCATAGGGTTGTATATCAAAATTATGCTCAGAACTCTTAACATCCAGACATCCAAACTTTACCGTGACACGTTGCTTTCAAGGTAAACTGGAAGTGCGCATGAATTATTAACACCAACTGAGCAGTGTGGCTTTCAGAGGCTAAATTCTCATCTCCTGCTGTGGACTGGAGTGTCAGTGATGTGTCACTAATTTCCTACTATACTGACACCTGGGGACTGCCAGGCTTGCGGCCTGGATTCTTCTCTGCTTACGCACTACATTGTTATACTTGCTGAGAGGTCTGCCTGACTCGTAAAGCCTGGGACCTGCAGTTTGGCCAACTCCTTGCTACAAAATACAGACATTAATTTCATCCATTTGCACTGGGTAACAAAAGCTCATTCTGGTTTGGCAGGAAGGATAGGCTTTAAAAACGGTTCCTGATAAGGAATACCAATAAAGATTCAGCTTCTACAAGAACCTGAATATTCAGTCTAAAGTTAATATAAATGTGTAGGCTTACTTACTAGTGATTCATATTTGCCCCTTATGTGGCTTTACCTATCTTTTAGAAAAACTCTGGAGCTAAAAGAGAGAGAGCTGAGGTTCGACACTTGCTGTAGTCATTTTTCTAATCTTTTGCTGATAACAATAACTTTCCATGGTTGGGAGGATTGTAAAACACTGTATGGCTCGGCTCTGTGATTTGATTGTATTGTGTAAACTCATGAGCTTGGAGGCAGCATATGTAATCAACATGAGATAATGAGGTTAACAGAACAATTAATATCAAACCTTAGGGGGTTTCTCAGTATTGACTATCAGTCTCCAGAATCATCCTCAATCTAGGTAAGGGGCAAGTATGAAAAATAACTAATCCTGCATATTAAAATAATTTAAGAATGACTACTGAAGTCTTGGGGTGATCCTAAATGACTAATTGTTTAAATCCTTATACACTTAAGGATTACACATATACACATAAAACATCTCTGTGCATCATCTGAGGCTATTGACTTCACTGGGTATAGGAGAGGATTTACATCCACTTTAATGTATATATTCCTATAGATAAATGTCAGTGTTTAAAAATCCTGTTTCTAGTCAAAGTTTTAAAAAATACATTGTTTAATTTTTAATTATTTATTTCATTATTTTTAATGTACAGCTAGAAAATAGCCAGTGGATTTTAGTCCTTTAGTTCCGCAATAGCTGCTGAGTTGCTGGTGGATATTTTATAACTGAGGCTTTACCGAAAAACCAAGTTCTTTATCTGCAAAGAAAGCTTCCATATCCTTCCCCATTTCCTTGATCGGCCCACCTTGTCCGTTCAGGCAGAAACAACATTTAAATGAAGCGGGGAGGCATTAATTATTGAGCAGCATAGGGAAAACACAAATTTTATTTTTTTCTTCTGCTTTAAAGTTATAATTACAGTCAGGTGTTTAAAGCAGACTGACATGTTTGCCGCAGACGGTTTGAAAACTGGAAGAATCGCAACAAGTTTAATTTGGGGCTCCTTGAATAAAAATTAACCTTTTAGATTCCCAATGAACGTAGCTTGGAATTTAACATGTCACCTGACCTGACCCTGAGACTCTATATAATATGGTGCCAGCCTAATGTGAAACACTCAGTGACTGTATCAGTATAATACTAAGTGGTTAGCACATCTACAGAGTTGTAGTCCTGGTTTTAATTCCCACTTGGTTGTCTTTTTTATAATCCATGGTTGTTGGTTGAACTGGATAACTGCTATCTATCTATCTATCTATCTATCTATCTATCTATCTATCTATCTATCTATCTATCTATCTATCTATCTATCTATCTATCTATCTATCATATGTCTGTCTGTCTGTCTGTCTGTCTGTCTATCTATCTATCTATCTATCTATCTATCTATCTATCTATCTATCTATCTATCTATCTATCTCTATGCAGCTTAAAGCATAACCCTCAGCTAAAATATGCTGTTTTAATAAAGCAAGGAAGGGTCAGCTTAGTTTTTGTTCTTAGTTTCCATAGGGGAGATTTTCCCTCACTTCCTATATGGCTCCTGGGACAGAAGGGAAAATCTCACCAACAGAGATACAGACAGTAATGCCACGTACACACGGTCGGACTTTACGGCAGACTTTGCCGGGCGGACTTTTCGACGGACTTTACTAGGGACTTTCTGAATGAACGGACTTACACACAATCCGTCGAATTCGTACGTGATGACGTACGACCGGACTAAAACAAGGAAGTTCATAGCCAGTAGCCAATAGCTGCCCTAGTGTGGCTTTTTGTCCGTCGAACTAGCATACAAACGAGCTGACTTTTCGACCGGACTCGATTTCGATGGATTGATTTAAAACATGTTTCAAATCTAAGTCCGTCCAACTTATGAGAAAACAAAGTCTGCTGGAGCCCACACACGATCGAATTGTCCGACGAAATCCCGTTCGACGGGCAAAGTCTGCCGTAAAGTCCGCTCGTGTGTTCGCGGCATAAGAGTAACAACATGTTTGAGGGAAGTGTTAAAATCTATGTCAGGTTTTTCTATTTAACAATGGCTGCCCATTTTGATTGCAGGCACTTCCTCCAGATGGAATTCAAATATTTGCTTCTCAGCTCCACACACACCTAACTGGGCGTACAGTGACCACCGTAAATGTCCGAGATGGCAAAGAAGTTGAGATTGTCAATATAGATAAACATTTCAGTCCACATTTTCAGGTAAGAACTGTTGTCATTGCCCGAGCGACTACAGAGGAAGTGAGGGAACTGTCCCTTTGCATCTGCTGATAGACCCGAAGTGACTGGTGCATCTGAACCACTGCATCCATCTGGTATTTTAGCCAGTGGGGGGGGCCCAAACTTGACCTATGTCACTAAGGATGACTTGGCTGCAGCATTGGCGGGCCTGGAAAAAAAGATTGCTGGTTTGTTCATCTCCATGGCAAAGGGCAAAGGACAGTAAGAAGCGGAAGAGGTCCTTTTTTCCAGATCCCCATCTGACTGTGGAGGAGGAATGTTGATGGGGAGATGGTCAGAGTAGAACTTGAAGAAGGTCAGACATTGGAGTCTTTCTCTGAGAACTCCAAGCCCAAGCAAGCTAAGGGGCTTTCGGTTTCCCGAGCTCCGAGAGTGTTAGTAAATCCCTTTCTGAAATGGTTCGTTCTGGCTTCGGGTTACCTCCAGCTGAGTCGTCATTAGTCAAAATATTCTTTGGGCCCTTCTTCTAGTCCTTAGTCACAGGGTGAAAATGCTTTGAGGTCCCATCCCTCTTTCTGGGGTTCATTTCTTGCTACAAACCTGAGGTACTTTCTGTATGGGAATGGTTAAATAGGTCAGGACTTCCTGTCTGTTTGTTCCTGTGAGTGTCCATTTAAACCAGGTAGTCATGATTTATAGCCTGCTCTGTGTCTCGTGATGTACTACAGGAAAATAATTTTAAAGGTAAGTAAAATTTTTGCCACTTTATTTTCAAATACTGTAGCATGTAGACTATACAACCATGATGCCCCAATTTTCTATCTATATTATAGCATAGTTCATTTTTTAACTGACAATGAGTATCTGCACACGTGACACTTACTGAATCAGTGGCATTATGGGGTTTGCATTCAGAATTTAAATCTTTAAATCCTGAGAGGCAGCACATGGAACAGCATATGAGAACAGGTGACAACATCTTTAGAAATGGCCTGAAATGTGCAATAAAGTGATTGGGGAAAAAGTTTAAAAGTGGAGTTTTCTTCTGAGACAAAACGATGGTGGATAATGATTATATAATACTCACTGGCATTCCGCAGACCATTTTAAAATTCTGTTCACTGTGAATTAATTTGCCCTCACACATTTTATTTTACTGCCAACAGGAAATCAGGATGCTAAAGAAGCCTGTCCAAGTCTTGCCAGTAAGTCAGATTATATTGTGCTACATTCTTTCATATTGCTTTAAAAACAAATCACAAGTAGGATACAAAAATAATTTTGAAAAATATTTTTCTGAATTGTTAAACATTACTGTATTTCACAAGATTGTTGTAGGGAAGCTGACACTGCTCTGCCCAGTTCTCCCCTTGGATTACAGGATTCCTCTAACTTGAGATATAAAATATATTATTACTTTTTAATATATTAATAAACTATATGGGTCTGAGATTAAAGGTACCATTTCAGTTTTTGCAGATGACATTAAGCTATGCACTGTTTAATTAGGCAATTATGTGACAAATGAGGTTTAATGTTGATAAAGGTAAAATTATGCACTTGGGGGCTAAGAATCTGCATGCATCATACATACTGGGGGGGGGGGGTACAGCTGGGGGAATCAATGGTGGAGAAGGATCTGGGTGTCCTGCTAGATCATAAACTTAATAATAGCATGCAATGCCAAGCTGTGGTTTCCAAAGCGAGCAAAATTTTGAATTTTGGGCACCAGTTCACAAAAAGGATATTGGGGAACTGGAGAAAATGCAGAGAAGAGCAACTAAACTGATAAGATGCATGGAGGAGCTCAGCTATGGGGAAAGATTAGAGGAACTGAATTTATTCTCTCTTGAGAATAGGAGATTAGGGGGGATATGACCAACATGTATAAATACATAAGTGGCCCATATATTGAATATGGAAAGGTTTCTTCACAGTAAGAGCTGTGAAAATGTAGAATAAACTCCCTCAAGAGCTGGTTCTGTCCAGCTCAGTAGATTGCTTTTAAAAAAAGGCATGGATTCCTTCATAAATGGGCATAATATAACTAGATACTAACATTTATAGGTAACGTTGATCCAGGGAATATCCAATTGCCTATTGTGGGATCAGGAAGGAACTTTTACCCCTGCTGGAGCAAATTGGATCATGCTTTGCTGTTTTGTTTTTTTTGCCTTCCTTTGTATCAACTTTTGCTATAGGATTGTATCATTTTTATTTTTCCCTTTTTATTGGTTGAACTGGATGGACTTGTGTCTTTTTTCAACCAGACTAACTATGTAACTATGTAAGAAGCAGAAACAGATTAGCAACCACAGTAATTAGGACACTATTGGTAACGTTCTTCCCATGTTTTCAGCTCACTATGTAAATTTAAGAGATCATTTTTTTTCTGACAGAATAAACATGTATTTAAGGTGTTTTAATTTGCAGCTTTTTTAAAGGTATAAAATACAAGGAAATGCGCATGTATTAAATTTATTGCAGAGATGTACCAACAGTGCTGTGTTTTGGTCTAGGCCGACAAGGCCCAGGCCTAGGGCAGCGGCAGTGGCAAAAAAGCTGCCCCCCCCCCCCCCACGAAAAAGGCACCCTCCTCCTCCCGGACAGTAACATCATTACTATTCCCAGGGACTGAGCTGTTAGGAAGTGCCTAACCTGATATCCTCTAGGCCTTATTGACCGCCACAACGAGCTCCAAAGCTGGGTCTCCGGTCCAAAAAAAGGGGGGGTGACACAATTTTTACCACACCAGGTGACATTTTTACCACACCAATGGAGCCCATTGCCACAACAAGTTCCGGCACTGAGCTTTGGTAACTGGCCAGACGGGTGCGCTAGCGTGGGCACCTATGACATCTGCCACCTGGGGTCCCACAAGTGGTGATCCGCTTTCCGTAGCAGCCGACACCTCTCTCCCCACTGTCAGCCACACACTCCTCGGTTCCTCCTCCTTCTCAGCTCCAATGTTCTAGTGTACACAGCCAGGAGGAGAAGGAGCCACAGAGGAGGGACACAACTTCAGTGTAAGAGCCTCGTTGCTGGTCTGAGGTCTGTGTATAGTTTACAGTGGAGGGGGACACAGTAACCGGGAAGGGGGGGCAGATAACAGATGCACACATGAACTGATGGGAGGGGGGTAAGGGGATATCTGTTGGGTGCTTTGGGAGGGGAGAGGATATGTGCTAGTGGGGGGGCCTGATCCTGCCCCCACCACTAGCACATATCCCCTTACCCCCCAAATGAAAAGATGCCGCATTCCTCTCTGTCCTCCTCCTGCGGTGTCCCTCCCTGTCCTCTTCTAGCAGCGTCCCTCTGTCCTCCCATGAAAATGACAGGGTGGATCTTAAAAAGGAAGGGATGTGGCCTTGACAGAAAGGGGTGAGTCATATTTAAATTAGGGGGTGCGCAAGTTTAGTCAGGCCTAGGGCAGCATGAAACCTAAATACACCACTGTGTACCAATATGTTTTTATGTTCAATCTAATTTTATTGAGAAATTAGAAGTTTAAAATACAGATTATCAAAACACCAGACAGAGCCCCGACAATCTGGGGCACGTACAAAAATAAAAAGAAAACAGCAAAAAACAAAACACTTAAGAAATATACAGCAATATTCCAAATTAGGAATGTTTGCCAGGGGCTGGCAAGAGTGCTACCTAAGATAAACTGTCCAAAGTACTGGAGCTTGAACAGATACACAATGACCAGTGTCAGAAAGCAACCCATGTTATCATTATCAGATGCAGTATATACAGTCCATAAACAATGTCAGAAACGCATATTTCCATCCCCAGTAAGCCTAAAAGCCAGATGTGATGGTACCAAACTAACCAAAGCCCCACATGGACAAAAAAAAACATATATATAAAAAAAAAAGTGGGAGGAGAGAAAAGGGGGAAAGGGAGAAGGGGGGGAAGAAGAAAACTAGACAAGAAAGGAAAAGAATACTGTTAGGTTCAGAGGGGAACCGCCAATCGGACCAGAAAGGCAGGACAGCCTTCAACCCATTAGTAGGGTTAGAAGTTCCGTGGATTCTCTGTAGATATTCCAGGCAAGCCACGTACGATAGCAATGTTCCTGGCTGCCCAGTTCCTGTGCCAGCAGAAATTCCATGCGCTCATTGTGGTCAATCCACCCAGTCCACCAAAGACAAAATATGGGCCGTACGCCAATAGCGGGGGTTAACCATTCTGGCAGCTGTCAAACAGTGATGTAAAATATCCCTTTTTATACACTTATAAGAGCCTGTGAGAACTGAAAGCAATACAAACTGCGGTGTATTGGGAACCGTGGAGTCCGTAACAGTATAATAATGTAAATGTGGAGAACCAGATCCCAAAATGCATTGATGAGAGGACATTCCCACCAAACATGCAAAAGAGAACCAACGCCAGTTTGACAGTGCCAGCATTGGTCCGAACCTGAAGGATAAATTTGGTGGAGGACAGTCAGACACCAAAAACACCAGGAAAGCAGTTTAAAATTGGTCTCTTGGGCCTTACTAGCGACAACGATGGGTCAAGGCAAAGGTTTTCTCCCATTTCTTGACCGATAGCTGAACACCAAGATTAGAGGCCCATTTGGTAGTGTATTCCAGAATATCAGGATGAACCTTAGAAAGAAGGACCTTGGAGACTGTCGATAGTGGACGCAGGGGTGGAGAAGCCTGGACAAGAGGAGATTCAAATAAGTCCAGGTCCCTGGCCAGTGAAACCAGATCAAGGAGGGGCTGATAGTAAGAGCAAAGTTGCCTGTACTCCATCCAGTTCCAGTGCTGACAAGAAGCTTGCTAATAGGATAGAGCAAAATGTCTGAAAAATTAGCCCCTCACTCCTTCTCCCATCACTGTCCAGTCACAGGCTGGAGGAGAGGAGGCTCCAGGCCTAAGCTCAAGGGAAGAGGCTTGAATGATGCTGGCCATCACACCAAGAACAAATAAAAACAAAAAAGTACTATGAGGAAATTTCTGGATTGAAGGGGAATATTGCTGCAAAGAAGAGGATTTATACGCAACCATCTTGCTCTTTGTTCCTCCAACCTTTATTTTCTTGCAGAGCTACGGCCTCCTTACATCCGGCACTGAGAAACACGTGCAGGAAAGAGGGGCAAAGGTATTTGTTTCTTCTGGAAGTATCTGGTGGCCGTAGCTCTTGAATAGAGCGAAGATAGGAGGAACTCGGTGACTGAACATGCATGTATAAACCCTTATACCCATATGCTTATAAGAGTTAGCAGTGTTTCTATTGATCAAGAGGAAAAACATGGCTAATAACTATACAAGAGAAAACTACGTCTATTTTTCTGCCACCCCAAATCTAGTTCTGCCTCAGAATGGGGTTGTCCTAAGCTGTCCCATTAGGTACACTAGTCATTTAAAATTCACTTATATAGGGGGTGATCTAACTCATTTTTAATTTTTCAAAACTTCTAAAAAAAGTTTGACAATCTATAGTGGATATAAAAAGTCTACAAACCCCTGTTAAAATATCAGGTTTCTGTGATGTAAAAAAATGAGACAAAGATAAATCATTTTAGATTTTTTTAACCTTTAATGTGACCTATAAACTGTACAACTCAGTTGAACAACAAACTGAAATTTTTAAGGTGGAGGGAAGTAAAAATAAAAAAAACTAAAATAATATGTTTGCATAAGTGTGCACACCCTTAAACTAATACTTTGTTGAAGCACCTTTTGATTTTATTATAGCACTCAGTTTTTTGGGTATGAGTCTATAAGCATGGCACATCTTGACTTGGCAAAACTTGCCCACTCTTTGCAAAAATATTCCAAATCTGTCAGATTGCAAGGGCATCTCCTGTGCACAGCCCTCTTCAGAGCACCCCACAGATTTTCAATCGGATTTAGGTCTGGGCTCTGGCTGGACCAATCCAAAACTTTAATCTTCTTCTGGTAAAGCCATGTCTTTGTTGATTTTGATGTATGTTTTGGGTCGTTCTAATGCTGAAAGGTGAAGTTCCCCTTCATGTTCAGCTTTCTAGCAGGAGCCTGAAGGTTTTGTGTCAATATTGACTGGTATTTGGAACTGGTCATAATTCCCTCTACCTTGACCAAGGCCCCTGTTGCAGCTGAAGATAAACAGCCCCAAAGCATGATGCTGCCACCACCATGCTTCACGGTGGGTATGGTGTTCTTTTGGTGAGGTGCAGTGTTGTTTTTGCACCAAACTTATCTTTTGAAATTACAGCCAAAAAAGATCAACCTTGGTTTCATCAGACCATAACATATTTTCCCACATGCTTTTGGGAGACTTCAGGTCTGTTTTTGCAAAATTTAGCCGGGCTTGGATGTTTTTCTTCGTAAGAAAAGGCTTCCGTCTTGCCACTCTACCCCATAGCCCAGACATATGAAGAATACAGGAGATTGTTGTCACATGTACCACACAGCCAGTACTTGCCAGATATTCCTGCAGCTCCTTTAATGTTGCTGTAGGCCTCTTGGCAGTCTCCCTGACCAGTTTTCTTCTCGTTTTTTCATCAATTTTTGAGGGACGTCCAGTTATTTGTAATGTCACTGTGCCATATTTTCTCCACTTGATGATGACTGTATTCACTGTGTTCCATGGTATGTCTAATGCCTTGGAAATTCTTTTGTACCCTTCTGCTGACTAATACCTTTTAACAATGAGATCCCTCTGATGGTTTGAAAGCTCTCTGCGCACCATGACTTTTGCTGTAGGATGCAACTAAGAAGAAGTCAGGAAAGACCTACTAGAACAGCTGAACTTTGATTAGGGTTAATTAGAGGCACTCTAAATGATGTCAGGTGTGTACTGGCTCTTATTTAACATCAGTTTGATTGTAATTGCTTAATTCTGAACACGTCTACAACCCCAGTTATAAGAGGGTGTGCACACTTATGCAACTATATTATTTTATTTTTTTATTTTTACCTCCCCTCCCTAAAATAATTCAGTTTGTTTTTCAATTGATTTGTACAGTTTATAGGTGACATTAAAGGTGGAAAAAGTTCTGAAATGATTTATCTCTGTCTCATTTTTTTACATCACAGAAACCTGACATTTTAACGGGTGTGTAGACTTTTTATACCCACTGTAAATCTAATATCAGAAAATCTAATAACCTTTTTTATGTTAAATTCAGACAAAGAAGATTGAATTTATGATAATGGTTAAAATAACTTTCTTAACTTATTTATTTCCGATTATTCCTTCATTTTCTGCATATAAAAACAGAAATCTGTGTGATATGTGCATATGATGATCTACCAATACTGCGGTGCCACCTACAGGGTAACATCCTTAAGTATGTACATCTGGATTGCAGTATGCTGCAACACAAATTACCTTTTTAAAAAATAAAATATATTGACTTGAACACTTTTACAAAACATCTTTGGAAAAAAATTTCCTGGTTTTGAACAAAAGTATGCAATTTTTATAGAGTATATATAGTCTATGTAATCCAGTGTCTGCTTTACTGATCTAACTGAACTCGGCTTGCTACATGTGTTAGCCAACACGCATGTAGGTGGGGTGCAGAGGCAATATCACACAAAGTCCAAGTGTGATGAAAGAACTTGTATTAAAATAATGCGATGCAGTTTACAATAAACTCAGTAGGAAGGCAACCCAACTGGAAACACTCACAGGTCCAACAGCGTGTAGAGAGCAGGTTTCAGCTGAACTGATAGCAGCAGAATGCTGCTTGGCTGTCTCTTGACCAAAATGGAAAATGGCAAGAGAAATTGTGAGGCCTATGCTTTCCCTCCCCATCAGGAACCTTTCCCTGTTGCTAGTTCTGTCCCTACTAGGCAGGGTACCTGTCCCCACTTGCAAAATGTGCACCAGGCTTGGGAGCCAGGGCGTTAAAAAGGCTCTGCCTGACCCAAGATGGCTGCTAGAGTAACATGGGATTAGCAGCATCCATTTGGATAGCTTCCCCAGTGACCCAGGAAACTATAGAGCAGGGATATGCAATTAGCAGACCTCCAGCTGTTGCAGAACTACAAGTCCCATGAGGCATAGCAAGACTCTGACAGCCACAAGCATGACACCCAGAGGCAGAGGCATGATGGACTTGTAGTTTTGCAACAGCTGGAGGGCCACTAATTGCATATCCCTGCTATAGAGGAACCATGTTCCCCTTGACTTCCTCTCCAACTGCAATGTCATTGCGGATGAGGGACACCTACATGGAGAAAGTAGACTCCACCTGCCTACACGCATCTGTGCTAAAATCAAAATGTCCTCCTAATTATTTTCAGAATCGTAAGCATGTTTGGATGACCAGTGCTTGTGGGACTGCAGCCTCCAGTTACATGGTTTTACATAACCTCTTTCTCATATTCCAGTGCTGTGGTGGGACTGTAATGGGCTCAGTGGAAGGTTGGTCTTTAAACCAGAGAACACACATACAGTGAACCTGTGCTTTGTGCATGCATAGTAAAGTAACATTACTGGGGGTGAGGTGAATGGGGCAGAGGTGGACATTATGGGGGGGGGGTGAAGGGGGCAGAGGAGGACATTACTGGGGGGGGGGGGCAGAGAAGGGCAGTGCTGTGGGGGCAAGGCTCAATTCCTGCAGGAATGAATGGGAACACACTTTTTGAGATGGGGGAGAGAATCTTGGGTGAGTTCCCATACTTTTTTCCCAAGACTTGGCCCCTCCGGTTGACCTCATTGGAGCTTACACATGACTTTTATATAATCAAATGAAAGTGATTGATCAACAATAGCTAAATGATTTCTGAAATCGATCAAATTGGGAACGATTGAAATGTTCATGAAGGGAATGCTTTCCAAATTAGGATCCCGTCACCACACCACGTGAGTAATCTCCCCTATGGTCTCGCACTCACCAGAAAAAAACAGAACTTGAGAGGGTCACAATCTATATCTTTGCATCTGGGATGACCTCCGTCAGTCTAGATGTATCTCTGTACCAACCGCAGGGGTCCTCGCACTCGCAGCATGTCAGTCCTTGGCACTCTTGTTTGTGGCCTGTGTCCTGTGGCACCCCCGTGTGAGCATAGTGAGGCCTCTAGCACATGTCTGATGGCATCCTCATATCCGACATGTGCTAGAGGCCTCACTATACTCACACAGGGGTTCCCTTCATGAGCATTTTAATGAGAATGGGAACGTGGCATGAATGAGACAACTTTGAAGGAAAAGTCAGTATATGTTAGACAAGTTGGCATAAAGAAATATAACGAGATTTGGAAACGTTGGTGGGATATAAAAGGATACCCTCCCTCAGAGGAGGGTGTAGGAAGAAAATGAGAGAGGAATTTCCTGTATAAAGTTAGGGAAGAAAGGGGAGGTGGAAGGGGTAGAGGTATCAATGCCTAAATAGGGAGGGAATAAAGATATTAAAGACAGGATGTGACATAATGAAATAGTGAATGAGAGTGAAAGGTGTTAGATGGGAGGGTGAGTTTGTTGGGAGTGACTGGCCGGAGTGGGGTTGCTGTGGGAGGAGCTTGGAGAAATCGAATGGGGAATGAGTGGAAGATAGTAGGGTTCTCTAAAGAACACTTGAGAAGCTTGTAGCTTATGTTTCCCACTTTACTTTTGTGTTTGTATATGTAGATTGGTGGGGGGAGGGGATATGGTTGATTGTATGGTAAGATGTTTAATGAAAAATGCCTCAATAAAGATTATATAGTTAAAAAAAATGTCCTCCTCTGCCCCCTTCACCCCCCCCTCCCAGTAATGTCCTCCTCTGCCCCTTTCACCCCCCTCCCAGTAATGTCCTCCTCTGCCCCCATCACCTCCCCCCTAGTACTGCTACTATCCTCCTGCTCTCTGCTGTGGCGAGGCACCGTGGCCGCCGAGACCCAACAAAACCAAGTGTTACTGCCTTCCATTCAAAAATGGCGCCAGGTGGCGCCATTACACCACTGCGCATGCCGTTCCCATGCGTTCCTGCAGGACTCGAGCCCTGATCACTAGTAAGCTCCAAATAGATTGCATCTTACACAGGGCTTTTTGTTGGAGAAGTGAAGGGAGAACTTTTACCCTGCCCTTACATAACTGCACTTGACCCCTGCTACTGGCCAGTGGCCTCCAGTGCTACTGGCCAGCGCACCATCATAGAAGAGAGTCAACTGTCACCCATACTTGCAAGTACCTTCACTCTCACTCCAAGTGGACAATCGGAGCAGCAGAAAAGAAGAGGGAAGGCAGCTATAAGCAGCAAAGAGCGGGCTTTTATGTAAAGCTGTAGCTTTGTCCTGCACAGCTTCACTTTGAACGCAGTTCCATAGGTTTAGATTCAAGATCATTCTAAAGATACACAAACAGAGGGTGATAGAGGAGGAACCACATTTTGTTGAGCCATATCAGATATATATCTATATATATCTATATATATATATAGATATATAGATATATATATATCCATATCTATATATAGATATAGATATAGATCTATCTATCTATCTATCTATCTATCTATCTATCTATCTATCTATCTATCTATCTATCTATCTATCTATCTATCTATCTACTGTATATGTGTGTGTATATATATATATATATATATATATATATATATATATATATATATATATATATATATCAATCCCAATTTTTTACTGTAACAAAAATGTCACTAGCTTCACTCCTAAGTGACACTTCAGTTTTATACGTACATCTGTGGTCTGAAGCACACACTGGCCCACTGGCTTCATATATCTCTCGGAGACACCACTAATGAGATCTACCCACACACGTTTGTTCTTTTGACTCTATCTGGGACACTTATATTTAGCTATGTGTTAGCCACAGAAATTGTGGAACTGGGAACTGTGATTGGTGTACGATGCGACTAGAGTCTCTGAGAGATATAAGATTCGCCCATTGTATCACAGGGTTAGTACAGCAACCTGTACACTATATGTTGCAGTACCTTTCCTGTCTCTGCAGCACAGTGAGCCGCAGCAAAGGTGTTGGTAGGATTGTGAAAGAGCTGAGGCAGTCCTATGCACTCCAAATTGAAAAGTGATTTGGTGCGCCTCCTGCGTCATAGTGAACGGTGGATGGCTAATGTGCTGTAAACACCTTTTGGGAGTGGTAATAGAAGTGTTTGGGAAAAAGCAGAAAAGCCTGGCAAATGAGACTTGTCGGGTCAATATTTGACACTGTGCTAACGCAAGCATGTGATTAACACTGGGGGCTACAATGCACACAGTTTTGACAGGCGTTCGTGAAACTTTAAAAACACTCATGAAACGCCTGCTTTTGAGGCTAGTGTAAACTTAGCCTTAAAGAGGAACATCCTTAAAACAGTCAGGGAATATTTAATGACCAACAACAGTTAAAACAAAGAACACTTTCATCAGAAGTACAGTATGTGATTACAATATACCATATAGAGAGTTTAGGGTTCAGGAGTATATAATGTATGGTATGGAGTGCAATGGGCAGAGTTATGTAACGTTCAGTACAGAGCGCAGCAGCCATAAGTGTGTAAAACAAAACAGTAAAATGTATGTACCACACAGCACGGTATACAGTAGAGTGTAGTGTACATTGCATGTTACATAATCTTGACTGCCGCAATCTGTTTGCTGTGTTGTGTATTGCATACTCCTGACCACTACACCTGTATATAGAACTACACACTATGTAACCACCGATTGCTCACCTCTGCACCCCTCTTCCACTTCTTACCACTGCCCCTCCCCCCCCCCGCCCACAGCTAATTTCTGTGCTTCCTCCCCAACTACATCAAATTTCTGCTTCCACAGCTTACTCCCATCCACAGCTCTCACCTCTGCTCACCTCTGCACCCTCCTCTCACCTCTGATTGGTGGAGTATCTCTACTTAGGGTCCCCAACCCAACATCAGTACTGGCCAAAGAGGGAAAATCCCCCCTCCCCCAGCTCAGTCCTTCCTTGACAAATATAGAGTCATTTATTTAATTGTACATCTAGAACCGGTTTATAGCCCAGCTACAGCCTAAATATACAGCCATTATCTAACTATCCACCCAAAATATCTGGTTTATCCCATGGATACAAGATCAATACACAGTACATATTTTATGGACTGTCCATCCAGAACTGATGGTTTATACCACAGATACAAAAATTGGTGTATATCGCGCTGACATATATCTAATAGCAGCCAGCACAACACTAAGACAAGTGTAAAAAAAAAATAGGTGCAAAGTAAAATTTTGTGCAGCACTCAAGAAAATGCAAAATTCATGTATATACAAACAATGTACACGGGACGTTGTTCAACCACTCCTGAAAGATTTAACTTGACAGCTAGAAACCGGCGTTTAAAAAAGGCCTTTACATGCCACGTTTAGTCGCGTTTAGCCACGTTAGCATCTAGAAGCGTTTGAAAAAAAAAAAATATATATATATATATTTTTTCAAAATAGCCAAAAATGAAAAACACCTGTAAACGACTTGTTGTTTCAAATGCCTCTAAACACAGCTTCTGAAAGCATTTTTTTTGGGTTCCAAAAAAAGCCTCTAAACGCAACTACCTAGAAACGACTATAAACGAACCAGTGTAGATGTACTGATAAGATAACATAGAGGAGGGTTCAGGAACAGTTGAAAAAAAATGTCCAACTCCTCCTAAACGTCCGTTTACCAGCAACGTGAGGCCTAATAATAATGAAAAAGAGATGTGGGATTCACACCCAAACTAAAGTCCAGATTGTAAGCTCTAACGTGCAGGGCTCTCTGATTCCTCCTGTATTAAATTGTATTGTAATTGTACTGTCTGCCCTAATGTTGTAAAGCGCTGCGTAAACTGTCGGCGCTATATAAATCCTGTATAATAATAATAATAATAATGTACCTTCATATAAAGGTTGTTTTGAAACATAAAAATATACAGATGCAAGCTAAATCTAGAACAATTTATCCAACTGTACATCCAAAAACACAGTTTTTTTTCTAACACCAATACAGCCTACATATGGAAGCATTTTATCCAACTATCCATCTAGAACCACTGGTTTATACCCTAGATACAGCATAAATATAGAACTATTTATTCAATTCATACATCCAGAACTGCTGATGTATACTGCACATGCTGCCTAAATATGTACACATATATTAAACATCTCCACAGCTCTTTTGAGCCATATTCAAGCTGGAAAAACCCGCAAGCCCCAGAAATACCATGTGTAAAATACATTGTAGTACAGGCAATGTAGCTATGAAGTGTATCTCTGGTTAGTCTCATCTGTGCCGGTGGGACAGAAGCATTTAGTCATATGAGTTTCACAGAGTGTTTTCTTTGACCTCACAGGGGGATTTGCTGATCACTAGTTGTTCTTACAACACAGAAGACAGAAGTCGGGTCACAGTGGTAAGAGTCTAATGCTTACATCGTAAAACCTTTACTTGTCACCCTCTTGGGGATCAAGAGCAAAGAACTATGTTGGCTTATTGTCAGATTATTTCAGCTCTGCTTGCTGTTTTGATCTTTTTTTTTTGCTTGTTATTCTTCTACATTGAAGTCAAACTCAGCAATTGGTCATTTAAAGTATATGTGAACCCCACCTTTTAAAATAATCTATTTAATTTAGAATAGAAATGAAAGGCATTTGTTTATGTATATACAAACCTTAAACATAAAGAGCTCAGAGAGCTAGGGAAGGAGAAACAGCAGCACACTGAACTTCCCAGTGAATGGCTCTGTAGGGATGTGTGTGTTGAGTCTGATCACTGAAAACTGACTACGCTGTGCTCTCTCATGCCTAGCGTGGTCAGTTTTTGATAGATAAGCAGAGTGACTTGCAGGAACACAAAGTATTTCACACAGGAAGTAATACATGAGAAGAGGATACTTTTTATACAAATACATTGTGCAGCAGACACATATCAGGAATATGATATGTTGGGTTAACATATTCTTAAATTTTTTTTAGATATATAGAGTTCATGATGTTGTTCCTGGATACTTTTTACTTGGTTCTATCTCTTGAACAATACATTTGATGCCTTGTATCTAAAGCCAGCAGGGACCATTACAAAATGGTTTACTCTGTATACCTGATTACCAAAACTACTATTACAAATGTTATATATCTCAATAAGTTTCACAGTAGACTTTCTTTTAAATTAACACTAATATATTTTGTTAATACATTGTGCTATCACCTCCTTCTGGAACACTATAGGGTCTATTGATAAAGTAGAGAATGTGACTTACACCAAGATTTTCTGGTGGCGAACCATCCATCGGCATGTGTTTTAAATGGGAGTGATTGTTTCTTTTCCAGTAAATGTTTGTGAAAGTCACGTTTTTTTGTTTTTTTTTGCAAGAATGCGGTTAAGAATGAAAATGGCAGCAGCATTTGACCAGTGAAACAATACAAAAATGATAGTGTACAGTTTGTCAGTATAGTCTGAGAAGTAGCAGTCTTAGGATGGACATTAATGATGGACATTAACCACTTCAATACAGGGCACTTATACACCTTCCTGCCCAGACCAATTTTCAGCTTTTAGTTCTGTCACAGTTTGAAAGACAATTGCGCGGTCATACAACACTGTACCCAAACTAAATTTTTATCATTTTTTACCATAAATAGAGCTTTCTTTTGGTGGTATTTGATCACCTCTGCAGTTTTTATTTTTTGCTAAACAAATAAAAAAAGACCGAAAATTTTGAAAAAAATCAAAGTTTTGCTTTTGTTTCTGTTAAAAAATGTTGTAAATAAGTAAGTTTTCTCTTTCACTGATGGGCACTGATAAGGCGACACTGACAGGCACTGATAAGGCGGCACTGATGAGGTGGCACCAATGAGCAGGCACTGACAGGCACTGACGATGGGCACTGATGTGAACTGGTAGGCGGCACTGATAGTTGGCACTGATATGCAGCACTGATGGGCACTCATGAATGGCACTGGGTGGCACTGGTGGGCACTGATGGGAACTGATAGGCGACACTGATGGGCACTGAAAGGCTGCAAAGATGGGTTCTTATGGGTGGCAGTGATGGGCACTGATAGGCAGCACTGCTGGGCACTGATAGGCGGCACTGCTGGGCACTAATGGGCACTGATACGTGGCACTGATGGGCACTGATACGCGGCACTGATATGAGGCACTGATAGGCATCCCTGGTGGCACTGGCAGTGGTAGGCATTGTGAGTGGGCACTGATTGGCAGCTGCCTGGGCACAGATTAGTATTTCCCTGGGGATCTAGGGGGCATACCTGGTGGTCCAGTGTGAATGGCCATTCTGGTGGTCCTGGGCGGCTTCCCTGGTGGTCCTGAGTGGCTTCCCTGGTGGTCCTAGATGGGATCCGAGGGGGGGCGGTGCTGATAAACAATCAGCACAGACCCCCCCTGTCAGGAGAGCAGCCGATCGGCTCTCCTCTACTCGCATCTGTCAGGCGCGAGTGAGGAAAAGCCGATCACCGCCTCTTCCTATTTACATCGTGGTCAGTCGTAATTGGACACGGTTGATGACGTGGTAAAGAATCTCTGTCAGAGACTACCTAGATCGGTGTTGCGGGGTCCGCAACAACGATCGCCGCAATGCGCGCCCCCGGGGGTGCGTAGCGGCTCAATATCCTGAGGACGTCATATGACGCCCAGTCAGGATATTGAAACCACTTTGCCACCGTCATTCTGCTATATGGCGGGTGGCAGGTTAATAAACAAGTTAGATGGTCAGTCTAACAACTAGCAGATGGAGGAAAGAAGGGAAGCCTCAGCTATTAAAACATAAATACATTTTGATTGAGGTGGAGAGAAATATATCAATTGGAGGGTCATTGGTTAACATTCGGTTTTAAAACCATTGAGTATACTAAAAACTAGGTATGGGCCGAACAGACCCCTGTTCGGTTTGCACCAGAACTTCCGAACACCATGAAAGTTCGGACCTGAATAACGAACCTCATTAAAGTCAATGGGACCTGAACATCAAAAATCAAAAGTGCCCATTTTGAAGGCTTATATGCAAGTAATTGGGCATACAATGGTTATAGGGGTCCGGGTCCTGCCCTGGGGGACATGTATCAATAAAAAAAAATGTTTGTGAAAAACATCATTTTTAAATGAGCAGTGATTTTTTGATTTTTAAAGTGAAAGCCTAAAAATGAAAAAATTCCATCCAATATAGTGCTCAGGGCCCTTAGTCTACCTGTAAAGTAGCAGATCTGTACCATGTCTAGAATCTGCTGCAGCAATAATTGCATTTATAAAGCCAAAAAAAAAAAAAAGACATTTTCCCTGCAAGCTGCCTTTATTTTGCTCAGCAACAGCTGGGGAGCCAGTGTGTATGC
Organism: Lithobates clamitans; assembly: GCA_037952925.1. Lineage (NCBI taxonomy): Eukaryota > Metazoa > Chordata > Amphibia > Anura > Ranidae > Lithobates > Lithobates clamitans. Next base: position 577,677 of record JBBGZY010000695.1, on the reverse strand, counting down.
TGAAGCAAAAATTGCAGTGCACTGGGAACAAGATTAGAGATTTTTTGGATACATTCTGGTGTCACTTTGACTTTGTATAGAAGTAACTAAAAAGTTGGTCTTTGTGTGTCGGTGGTGCCTTCCCACCATAACCATAACCCTATAGAGGTACTCTTAAAACAAGCAAGAATTGGCTTTGCTGTAAAAAATTGCAATGATATGCACCTGTCAAACAGGTCCAGAAAAATGACTATTTGGGTGTCGGGGGGCGCCTTCCCATCGTAACCCTATATAGGTGCTCTTGATGAAGGCAAAAAAAATTGCAATGATATGCATATGGTTAGGTGTTTTTGTCACGTTTGATGTGCCTGAGACAGTTTGCAGATAGCTACAGTGCGATCTTCTGCAGAAGTGCTGAAAAAGGCCCAGACAGCTGAGCTTTAGGGAGTGGGATGGGATATAACAGCTGCAGAATGTGATGGAATAGGGTGGCTTCTCTCTACTCTTTCTTGATGTCGGTCTCCTTGGGGTTGTGCCGCCTCACCTTCAGTTTCCTCCTCTGCTCTATCTGGCACCCAAGTCACATCAGTAACCTCATCATCATCATCTCCATCTCCTCCATCTTCATCATTACCACTGGAGACGACTTGGCAATGCACTGCGGCTTGGGGAACATGAATGCCAGTTTGTCTACCAATGTTCCTCCTTCTCTCTAGGCTCATTTTCCTGTCATCCTCAACCTCAGAACCAACATCTGAATCCAGTAATGGCTGGGTATCATCAAGGAGCAAGTGGCTGACGCTGTGGTCAAATAACTAAGCTAACTACTCAATGACTGATGTTGGGGCTATGGCAGGAATAGATGTGGACAAGGAGGCAGGTTTATCCACCAACTGCAGGGCACTGCACACTTGTCTCTACTTGCGTGACAGAGGATGAGGAGGATGAGGAAGGTTTAGTAGGCCAGTCCACCACCTCCTCTGCATGCTGTGGCTGGACAGCACAGGCAAACTCACTAGAGGAAATGATGCCCTGCCTGAGGACTGACCACCACATCCACCTCCACGGATACACTATAATATACTGCAATATAATGCTCCAAACGTACAGTGACGCACAGAACTATATGACGTTAAATTGGCATTAACGCACACAAAAGTAAATGGCGTTAAACTGGCAGTAACGCACAAAAATATATGGCGTTAAGCTGGCAGTAACGCACACAGAACTATATGGCGTTAAACTGGCAGTAACGCACACAAAACTATATGGCGTTAAACTGACAGTAACGCACACAGAATTAAATGGAGTTAAACTGGCAGTAACACAATCAAATAGACAGTGTTCAACCGTCACTACACTGACGCAATCTGAACTGTCCTAACTCTAGCTATACATGTATACTGACAGGGTCTCACTACACTGAAACTATGTGAGCTGTCCCTACTCCACACTAATGTACAATGCCTTGTAAAAGTATTCACCCCCCCCTTGGCATGTTTCGTGTTTTGTTGCCTCACAACCTGGAATTAACATGGATTGTTTGAGGATTTGCATCATTTAATTTACAGAACATGCCCACAACTTTGAAGATTTTTTTTTTTATTGTGAAGCAAACAACAAATAGGACAAAATAACAGAAAAAGTCAATGTGCATAACTATTCACCCCCTAAAGTCACTACTTTGTAGGGTCACTTTTTTCGGCTATCACAGCTCCAAGTCGCTTTGGATAAGTCTCTATGAGCTTGCCACATTTTACCATTCCTCCTTGCAAAACTGCGCCAGCTCCTTCAAGTTGGATGGTTTGCGCTTGTGAATAGCAATCTTTAAGTCTGACCACAGATTTTCTATTGGATTGAGATCTGGGCTTTGACTAGGCCATTCCAACACATTTACATGTTTCCCCTTATACCACTCAAGTGTTGATTTAGCAGTGTGTTTGGGGTCATTATCCTGCTGAAAGGTGAACCTCCGTCCTAGCCTTAAATCACACATAGAGTGGTACAGGTTTTGATCAAGAATATCCCTGTATTTAGCACCATCCATCTTTCCCTCAACTCTGACCAGTTTCCCAGTCCCGATTACTGAAAAACATCCCCACAGCATGATGCTGCCACCACCATGTTTCACTGTGGGGATGGTGTTCTTTGGGTGATGTAATATGTTGGGTTTGAACCAGACATAATGTTTTCTTTGCTGGCCAAAAAGTTCAATTTTAGTCTCATCAGACCAGCGCACCTTCCTTTTGGGAGTCTCCCACATGCCTTTTCGCAAACTCAAAACGTGCCATTTTGTTTTTTGCTGAAACTAATTGCTTTCTTCTGGCCACTCTGCCATAAAGCCCAACTCTATGGAGCGTACGGCTTATTGTCGTCCTATGTACAGATACTCCAGTCTCTGCTGTGGAACTCTGCAGCTTCTCCAGGGTTACCTTAGATCTCTGTGCTGCCTTAATGCCCTCCTTGCCCGGTCCGTGAGTTTTGGTGTGCGGCTGTCTCTTGGCAGGTTTGCTGTTGTGCCATGTTCTTTCCATTTGGTTATGATAGATTTGATGGTGCTCCTAGGGATCATCAAAGATTTTGATATTTTTTTAGAACCTAACCCTGACTTGTACTTCTCAACAACATTGTCCCTTACATGTTTGGAGAGTTTGGAGGGAGGTCTTCATGGCAGTGTTTGGGTAGTGGTGCCTCTTGCTTAGGTGTTGCAGCCTCTGGGGCCTTTCAAAAAGGTGTGTATATGTAATGACAGATCATGTGACACTTAGATTGCACACAGGTGGACATAATTTCACTAATTATTTGACTTCTGAAGGTAATTGGTTGCACCAGAGCTTTTTTTGGGCTTCATAACAAAGGGGGTGAATACATACGCACATGCCAATTATCAGTTTTTTATTTCTGAAAAATAGTTTTATGTATATATTTTTCTAATTTTACTTCATCAACTTAGACTATTGTGTAGTGATCCATCACATATAATTCAGATTAAAATAGCATTGAACTAAAGGCTGTAATGTAACAAAATAGATAAAAAGCCAAGGGGGGTGAATACTTTTGCAAGGCACTGTATGTATGAATGACACGGTCTCACTACACTACAGTGAAACTATCTGAGCCGTCCCTATTCTAGCTGCACACTATGCAAAGCTGAATGATGGTCCTCCATACTACACTCACACTATCCCTAGACTGACACTAAACTAATATTCTACACTGACAATTGAAGCAAAATAGCACAGTATAACACACTAACTAATAGCACTGAACAAAGCCCTGTTCTATCTCACTTCACGCCGAAATCACACTGAAAATGCCTGCCATTGAAAGAATACTTTTATACTGTGGGGCAGGATAGAGCCATGATTGGATAAAGTCATGATGATAGTGTCCAATCATGACTCTGACAGTGCTCTGTGCCCTGATTGGCTGAAGCTTTCACTGCTTCAGCCAATCAGGGCTTGCAATGCACTGTTCAGCGCTGCAATGCATTTTGGTTGGTTCGGGGGGCCAAACATATGGTCGAACAACCAGTTTTTTCGGCTGTTCGTCAAACGTCCAAACCGTCCACTCATCCCTACTAAAAACATTGTATTATCGATAGTTAAGTTTCTATAGGCAAAGATTGAATGAAAGATTCCCAGACATCAAAGTATTTTTAGACCTGTGATTCCTTGTGTAATCATTCTACGTGGAAAATATTGGATAATTTGTCTATAAACAAAGAACTGGTGGGGAGTTTTGGGTAGATCCACTTATGTAGGTTGGCATTCTGTGCTGTAAGGGATATGACAATGAGGAGGTGTTTGCAGCCTCCTGAGATTTGAATACCTGGGATGTTGATTAGGCCAAAAAGTGCCCATTAAAGGGTTAGAGGGAGGGCTGCTGTTAGAAATCACAGGGCTCGTACAGCCTACCTGACAGGCCACTGTGGCCTGTGCAGTATAAATCAGAGGTTTGTTTATGTGGTTGGAGATTTCTGGAGCTGTGTGCAGGTAACCTATGTTATGCTATGGGAACACAGCATCTGTACAAACACAGCCACAGGTTGTAATTTGACAGGCGTGTCGGTGCAGGTGTATGGCCCCGAACACAGACAGTGTGCATTCAGGGCCACTCACCCATACCCGTCAAATTAGGACCAGCAGAATCAGCAGCATGAACAAATGACTCATTTACACAGCCAGAGTATCTGTGTGAATAAGCCCTTGGGAGGAGGTAAAACCCCATGGTTGATCAGCACTTACTGCCCTCCAACCGCTACCCCTTTAGCTGCAGTGGTTGGGGGTGTACCCATGCTTTGCTGTTTAGGTACCGATTGCTCACTGTGTTCATTCAGGAAAGGAAGGGAACGGGAACGGCAGCAGCTGCAGCTGGTGGGAGGGAGAGAAGAAGTGCGGATGCTGCACTCCAATTTGTAGTGGAGATTTTTTTTTTTACCTTGGTTAGGATAGAATGCATTCTATGCATTAATATAAAAAAACACCTGTGTGCCTCAGCTCCCCTAATACTTATCTGAGCCCCCTCTCTGTCCAGCAATGTCCTCGAGTGTCTCAGCCATCTTCTCACTTCTGACTGGCTGGTACACAGCAGCGGTGCCATTGGCTGCCGCTGCTGTCAATCAAGTCAGCTAGCCAATCAGGAGAGAGAGGGGATGGGGCCGGGTCAGGCTCTGCATCTGAATGGACACAGAGAGCTGCTTGGTGTGGGGGTCACTGAACAGGAGGGAGGGGCCAGGATCACAGGAAAGGAACCCAAGAAGAGGAGTATCCGGACTGCCCCGTGCAAATCCACTGCAACAAAGCAGGTAAGTATAACATGTTTGTTATTTTTATAAGAAAAAATTTTTTACAGAGTTTACAATCACCTTAATTTTCCCAGTTCTTTCGAGAAAATTTCTTAATGGCAGAGGTTTCACTTTTAGGAAAAGGAACAGATTATCAATTAAGCATGGAGATTTCTCTAGGGCTGTATTGGAGGAGAATAGTTACTTATTTGCAACATCTACCAAGGATTCTGAGAGGTCTGAGTTGTTCCATAAGGCGAGGAAAAGAAACGCATGTTTGATTAGCATGCAGTGTATAGCCCCATACACACGATAGGACTTTGTACAAACTTTCCCTTGGATTCTTGTACAAAGGGCGTTGGCCAGAAGTTTATCTTGCATACAGACGACAGGACTTTTCCAGCCAACTTTCACCAAATCACGTGGTTTTTCAGCTCTTTACCACCACCCTTTGCTCAACTTCTGTATTGTTGTCTGATATTGTGTCAATCTCGCCACTTTTATTGGCGAGATTGACACCTTGCGAGCCGGGTTCACACTGGTGCGGGGATCCGACTTGGATCCCCACCAATGCCAGGCACTGTGTTTGGTATGAATCTTGAGGGGGAACTCCACGCCAAATTTTAAATAAAAAAATGGCATGGGTTCCCCTCCAGGGGCATACCAGGCCCTTAGATCTGGTATGGATTTTAAGGGGAACCCCCTACGCCAAAAAAAACAGCATGGGGGTCCCCCCAAAATCTATACCAGACCCTTATCTGAGCATGCAGCCCGGCTGGTCAGGAAAGGGGGTGGGGACGAGCGAGCACCCCCCCTCCTGAGCCGCATGCCCTACCAGGCCACATGCCCTCAACATGGGGGGTGGGTGCTTTGGTAGAGGGGGGTGCCCTGTGGCCCCTCACCCCAAAGCACCTTGTCCCCATGTTGATGAGGACAAGGGCCTCTTCCCGACAACCCTGGTCATTGGTTGTCGGGGTCTGCAGGCCAGGGGCTTATCGGAATCCGGGAGCCCCCTTTAATAAGGTGGCCCCCAGATCCCGGCCCCCCGCCCTATGTGAATGAGTATAGGGTACATCATACCCCTACCCATTCACCTAGGGAAAAATGTGTCAAGAAAAAAACACAGTACACAGTACTGTCATCCTATGACCACGCCCCCTTATGACCTCACAGTCCCAGCATGCCTCGGGACTGTGTTGTCATAGGGGGCGGGGTCACCGCCAATATAAGTCATAGCAGAGCACACAGACAGCATTACAGATGGAGAGAGCGTCGTGTCAACATCTCTGGAAGAGAAGAGGGAAGAAGACGATCCAGATGTCCGGGCTCCTCCGCTAGCAAAAGAGCAGCAAAAGAGCAGAAGATAGCGGAGGAGCTCGGCAGAAGGAAGAAGACACCGGAGAAGAACCAGAGAGCGTGGAGACGACACCAGAGAGAGGGAGAAGAGACCTGAGAGACCCCCGAAGTCGGCAGAAGACCCCCGAAATCGGAAGAAGACCCCCGAAGTCGGAAGAAGACCCCTGGAGCTGCCTAATGAATTACTTTTAAAACCTGTGTAGTGTGTTTTTTTTGTATTGACATTTTTTTTCCCTAGGTGAATGGGTAGGGGTACCATGTACCCCATACTCATTTACATTGGATGGGGGGCCGGGATCTGGGGGCCCCCTTATTAAAGGGGGCTCCCGGATTCCGATAAGCCCCCCGCCCGCAGACCCCGACAACCAACGGCCAGGGTTGTCGGGAAGAGGCCCTTGTCCTCATCAACATGGGGACAAGGTGCTTTGGGGTGGGGGGGCCGCAGGGTGCCCCCTCCTCCAAAGCACCCACCCCCCATGTTGAGGGCATGCGGCCTGGTACGGCTCAGGAGAGGGGCCTCTCGCTCGTCCCCACCCCCTTTCCTGACCGGCTGCGTGCTCGGATAAGAGTCTGGTATGGATTTTAGGGGGGACCCCTGTAGGGGGTCACATTGATCAGTGGAGAGTTTAGGTAATCTAGCTTGGTCAAACGGTTGCTGGAGTAGGAGTGGTTGAGAGGTTTGATCAGCTCTCTGCAACTATGGACTTCATGCAGGTAGTGCTAGTTTGGAGGTTGGGATCATTAAGTTTGAGGAAAGGACCGATTTTATAGCCCCATCTATAAAATTTGTTGTTTGTGTAAAGTAGCTTTTGTTTTGTTTGAGAGGGTACAAAGGTATTTAAGGTATGCTTCTCTGCTAAATGCTGTATATAAATTAGAAGAACATTGTTTTACAAATGGCAACATTGTTGGAGAGCTGCCTTTTTCCTGGCAGTGTAAGATATGCTGTAACCCCTGAGAGCTGCTTCAATCCTTCTTTATAGACCCCATATGTATGTCTTATCTAAAAATTGAAACATTACCAGCCTTGTTTTTCCAAGATTCACCAAAAGCTAAATTAACTATTTTGATGGTCTGACCTTATAATGATATCAAAGAGCATAAACTAATATTACATTGGTTTTGTTATTCCCCTGACTGCGTATGTGAATGTTATAAACTGTCATTTTGTTTCTGGTGCTGCAGGGTGGATTCAGTATAACGGATGAGATGTGTGTGAATTATGTACATTATTACCCTCGTACCGAACTGGAACTGTGCAAAAGTCACGTGGATCTAGGATATCTGCGAAGATACTTCAATTTGGTGAACAGGTCAGTGACATAGTGAGAGCAAGCAATCCATAAAGGATACCTGTTTTAAGAAAAATTTGAAGGCTACTGTTGCTGACCTGTTTTTCTAAAATGCTATAATTCCTGGCTGTCAGGCTAGCTGTTTTGCTTCAACACTTTTAGATACTCATGTGGGGTAGGTATGCAGGTAAGGATGATTTTAGTCTGATGTACTCTGAATCAGCATAATTGCCAATGACAGAACAGTTTTCCACAAAACAAAAAAAAATTGGGGCAGGCAATGGTTACAGAAGGAAAAAGTCTTGCCAGTGGTAAAAACAGTAACTTCTGACCCTTTGTACCATTTATATTAGCCTGAAACCTTATGTCTCGCACCAGTTTCCTTTTTCAAGGCTATTTTTACAGCCCTGTTCAGTACTTAGCCTGATACTTTTCAAATATCATCCTATTTGTCAATCTTTTGGATTTTTATAAAAAACAAATGCAGCCTGGTTCTGGACTACAATAATATGAAGATCAAGATATTGCTTTTATTCTCGCCCCCTTTCCTGAGATACTGAAGCTATGCTGCACCATTTTTCTCCGGTCAATAGAGACAGAACTAAAGCCAAGCAAACCCATAGATGCAGGACACTGAGAATCCTGGGAGGTGTTCTTCAAGCAACAAAAAGGGACAACTGGGTTTCTGAACTACAGATCCCTGGATACTTTCGGGCACAGGGGGAGCCAAGGAGAGGACTGAAGTAGAACCATTTAGGAAAAGCCGCTCTCTTGGTGCTGCGGGAGTGTTGGCAGATAGATCCATGGAACCTTCCCTTCATGGAGGCTAAGCCATTCGGGCTCTGAGCTAATTGCCAGTGGGAGCAAGAGACTTCCAGCAGCCTTGCAGGCATCAGTTTCTTCTCTCATTGCCGTCGGGAGACCTGATTGTACCTGGACTCGCTGCTACAAAATGCTGGACTCTTGCTACATCCTACATTATAGTGAAATTGAGGGGGCCCCTTCTACCACAAGAACACACCTCTAAGTCCAGGAGCTGGTGAGAGGACTGCAAGCCAACATTTCTTTCCACTGAGAGCAGTACATTTAGGTATCACAACTTTCCTACATCCAACTTAACCCAGCTGGCCTGTTATCAATATTACACTATACCCCTCCAAAAGAGTCTGAGCCGCAGAAATATTGAACTGCACCCATAATTGAATACAGTTACCAAGATCTATACTGAAACATGGCGGTACCCACTGCCTATCCACTACCTAAAGATTCTCAAAGGAGACTTTCACCAAGTGCACCAACGTTCTTAAAGGGCCCCAACGGTCCCCAGCCGAAGACCCATATTAGAGACTGTTATGTTACTATTGCTACACCCTGTGTACTGATGGAAGCTATTTTAGGCCTAAACTGACTGGATTGGCCAAGACCATATCAAAATGACTGCACACTTGAAGAAACCTACACGTTGGCAGTATAGCCCATTCATTAGTTGTTCAAATCTATTCATTGCTTACTCTTGTACTTCTGTTGGCTTTGTTACTGTTTGTGCTTCTCTGGAGGTCAAATACGAATGCTGTTTATATTCTGCTAACAATACCATGTATGTTATTACTATGTTCAATCTATTTTGTGTTTACCCAGTTATCTATTCACCTAGTTCACAATACATTAAGTTACCTTTTATTATCTGATTCTGTGTTTATCTCTCTGGTAGAACACTATCGCTGAGTGTCAGGCACTGCCCCATACTGCTATACTCAGTGGAGGCCGGTGCTTAATATATTGGGGAGGGGGCGGCAAACTAACACAACAGGCACACTTAAGTCAGGAAACAGTTTATTGCTTGTTTTTGTATCTTTATTGAGGGGATAAAACTTGGATTGGGAGTAGGGGTATTATGGGATGCCCACTTGACTTTAGACAACTTCAGGGACAACCCTCCTATATACAGTCTATTTACACTCCCTACTCTTACTCCAGCACTTTACTTGCTTGAAAAAAAAACTGAATTACCTGGGACACTTTTGGTAAAACTGGAAAAGCACTCAGCCAGATCAAATCAAGAGCCCTTTACAGGCAGGGACCCTGGGCCCCTTTGGTTATGTAGCAAAGTCCAGTGTCCAGCTTACATTCCTGTGGCTACTGATCCCAGCACCACCTCTTCAGGCACTTCCAGACCACCTGGCTGCAGCTACCCCTTTCACTAGCCCTCCTGGCTACTTATCCTCAGTCCTCCCAGACTGCACACCCACCAGCCCACCCGGCTAACTTCTCATGGAAAACTCCTGGACACGCTGACCTGCTCCTGCTGTCCTCACGCTTGCTCCTGTGCCTCCAGGACGGATGTCTTCCATGTGTCATAGTGGGTCCCTCCAGCACCCAAGCCCCAGGTCACCCCTCCCAGACCAGGGGGCACCCTCAAGGGCCACCAACAGCCTACTCAGCACTCCTTCTCCATCTTCCACCCGACTGCCCATGCTGGCATGACCCAGGAGTATTTAAGAGGTGCCTGCCTCCTGCCAGCCCACACTGCTGGGGATTGGCTGGGGCCCTCATCAATACTCCAAGCAGGTCCTCCTATACTCCACCCTCTACTTCTGGAAGCTTCTTCAAGGTTCCAGAGAGCAGGAGGAGTTACCAGAGGTGCTGTTTGATGAGGCATCCAGCCTCCCCGAGTCACTCATCCCTGACCCAGATTCAGCCCAGGCCTGGCTCTTGGCAAGGTTAAATTTTCCTACACTAACAACTATATACACTGGCACCTAGTTAGAGGGTGCTACAGTTACTTACAGTCTGTACCAAATTCTCTGAGTTTACCATCTCCAGGAATGTATGTAATAATTGACTATAATTCATTTTTGTATTCCTTCAAATGAAAAAAAAATTCCAGTCCAGCACCTTGTATAAAGCAGCCTTCCATGGTGTCTGGGAGCCTCACCTGTTATAGATGACAACAGATCTGACAGATTCTCTTTAACAGCTGTAGTCACAGTGAGAAAGCTGGGAGCACAGCCTGTCCCTTTTTATTTCCTACATTCATGGAGCAGAGAGGGTTGGGCCTGGACCATTTATGACCAACTACAAGGAAAAATGACAAATAAATGTTTGAAAAAGCAGCTAAAGCCGTCCACCAGTATAACACTTAGCTATAGAACAATGTAATTGTAGCCAGGTGCTGGCAGCTTTCTTCCCCCTCAGTGTTTGGGGAAGCCCGTCAACAAAGAGCTGTGGGGCTCAGGTATGCCTGCTCACTCTCTCTGCTCTTCCCCAACCCCCTTCCCTCTCTATTATCTTTCATCTGGCCAAACCTAATCCCAAGGGAGGAGCAGCTGTACTGTATGAAGCAGGAACAAGACTACAGTTCCCAGGGAGCCACACAGGACTCTGTGGGGAGTGGTGGAAGGATTCATACCAGACTGCTCGGGAAAGCTCAGGGCAGTTGGTGCTGGGACAAGGGAGAGTGTGGACCTTTGTGGCTGCACATCTAGTCATTTGAGATCCCAGCCAAAGGGGAAAGTCTGTACCCAAAGTCATTACTATACAGGAACAGTATATAGCTGCACCATCTACCTCACCACCGCTAAACGTTCAAAGAGAGCGTGTTACTGCTCATTACCATCCACAGTGCTGTTTGCTGGCCTGAGGAAGTAACTGCCACCACAGCTGGGAGACAGGACTGGTGAGAAGACAGGCAGGAACTGAGCCCCTAAGAGTAGGGCTGACCGCTAAACCTGTTTGAGCCACCTTTAGATCTGCTACATATGGTAAGCTGTAGGACAATATTCCGTGCCCATGTTTAAGATAAGATTGCTTCATTGACCTTTAAATGGTGTACGCAGGTGCTTCCATATCTTGGTGTTAAACTGACCTCTGACATTGCAAAACTTTATCGGGTGAATTACACTCCTCTCTATGACTCTACAGAACATGGCCTGAAGACCTGGCAAGCCCACGATCTTTCCTGGATGGGTAGAATAGCAGCTGTCAAGATGACGGTTCTCCCTCGAATACTATACTATTTTCTCTCCCTCCCAATTCCAGTTCCATCCCTATTTTCCCAAAAGCTGCAATCTATGATCTATAAATTTATCTGGAACAAGGGTGGTTGTCAGGTGGCTCGCTCCACTTTGTATAGGTCCAAATGGCAAGGCGGCTTGGAAGTCCCCCATTTTCTACGATATTATAGAGCAGCTCAATTGGTTCAGTTATACCAAATCTTTGCTGAGACCTACCAACCTGATTGGGTCCACTTGGAGGCACAGGCTAGTCCAACCCTCCCCTTAGACTTAATGTGGCTCCCCGCAAAGGCACGTCGGGCGGTATTGAGCCCCTCTTTTTTACACTCCTTATGTTTATGGGACATGGCATGAAAGTTATATCCTTTAAAAATCTCCCCACTCACCAGTGGCCCCCCTTTTTCATTTCCCCCCAGGCCTACAAATTCCTCAGTTTACATGGTGGGTCAACAAGAGCCTCTACAGCATAGTTCATTATATAGAACATAGTAGGATAAGACAAACTAATTATTCTAAGAAATCATTACGGATGCCCCTTACAGAGACTTATCATCTATGCCAAATTACCCATTTTATACAGACTCTAGGGAAGGACCAGGTTGATCTAACCACCAGGACCCTTTGTGAGAACAGGTACTTACGTTGACCCGACTTATGGGGAGGAATTACTGAGTTATATGCCTTGTTTAATAACCAAGGTAACAAACCTTCCTATCAAACGGCATGGGAATCAGATCTAGGGGAGACAATTGAGGAGGAGGTGTGGATAAAATAGTCGACCATGGTGCAGAAGGGTAATACTTAACACTTCCCTGATGGAGGCAAACTACAAAGTGCTATCGTGCTGGTACCTCATCCTGACAAGGTTGGCGAAATTATCCCACGGTACCTTGCCCCACTGTTTTCGGGGATGTGGGCGGGAGGGTGACATGTATCATGTCTGGTGGTCTGTCCAAAGGTCCAGCGCTTCTGGATTAGAATGTTTAATCTCGTCTTGTTCAGTGATGGGATAGAACATACCCAAAAGCGCCAAAACAGTGATGTTTGCTGACTTGTTGGATAAGATCCCCAGACATCTTCAAACTCTCATATTTTTTATTTTTCTAGCAGTTAAAATAACTATAGCGCGTGCATGCAACTCACCAGTGATTAATGTCACGTTGGTGAAACATAAAATATCTCGGATTATGATTGTGCATCTTCTGGCCGTTTCAGGTCTGAATCCAGCCAAAAATTTGGGCCTGATTCGTCCCTGAAATGGAGAACAGGGACGCATCAGACCCCTGCTGTGAGCCGCCTTGCACAGCAGTGTAAAATCCCAGCCTTTTTGCTGGATATTGAATTTACTAACAGTAATTTTATTGGTGAAACCTAGTGTTTACATATTCAGCCAGGTGTGTCCGAGAGGCTGAGGTTATTGGGAAGGTAGAGTCCAGCATCAAAGGTCCCATCTCAACCATTGGCTCCTTCGGGGTAGCACTATATGTGGGGGCTTGTCTGGGATTCCTCTGGTTTGCAGGCAAGACAAGAAGATATCGAGCCAGAGACTGTTAATATGGATGCTTTAGCTGCAACACTGTGGTACGAGGGGGAAAATGGTCGTCCAGGCTTAAGTGTACTGGTGGAGATCTCAGGTCCACCTGGTTAGAAGAGCAAGTACTACACTATATGGCATTTTTCCATGTATTGCTTATGGTTTATGCCAAACAAGCGGAGTGCTGCCCCCTGGAAGATGAATTTAAAAGACTGGAGATTTCCTCAGATTGATATCTGTATTTATTACCACCCCACAAGCTATTTATGCTGAACACTGATTTGGCAGCTAACAAGGCAGTGAGTGTGGATTGCCTACGGGTGGAGGCTGGTTGTTTTCAAAGCACTTTTTTTGCACACTGTATTCACGTGGCTGGTGTGGAGTGGATGATATCTAGCAGTAATATGCTAGATGCTGTTCTTCTCCTGAGTTCTAGCTCCTAAAGAATTCATGTGACTGGTTTGAATCGTCAGAAGTTGTTTTCAATATTAACAGCTTTTATGTGTTTATCTTTTTTTAATACATGATCACATTCCCTCTGTTCTCAGCTACATAAGAGCTGGGGGAGGACAAGCAGCAGCACACTAAGCTTCCCAGCAAATGGCTGTGCGGGAGAGGGGGGCGTATCAGGACAAGTCTGATCATTGGAGGAGAGCATACTGAGTTCCCAGCATAGCTAGAGAGCTGACCATGGTGTTCTCTCCAGCTTAATGTGTTCAGTTTTTAATAGGAAAACAGAGGGGAGGGACTGGCAGGAACACCAGGGATTTCATATAAAGGAAACAATACAAAGAAAACAGGATACTTTCTCATACAAGTACATGGTACAGCAGACACATATACAGAATATGAAGTGTTGGAGTAACAAACGCTTTAAGTGAGCAGCCTGTGATTATGGTGTGCAATACAGCCAATCTAGTACACAGAAAAATTCTCACTTTTTTTTCTGATTAACTTTTTTTTGGACTATTTATTTATTTATTATATTTCGCTGGTCTGTTGAATTTGACATCCAGCAGATGCATGCATAATGTGATTACTGTTTTGATTATTCAAATTACTATATTTCATTACTGTATTAACATTCTTACGACAAGCATTTGAAGCATATACCTTTACAGAAGTTGGAGGATTTAGAGATTTGGGGTATTGGAACACAGAAGTTCCCATACGATGGGTACCTACCAGTCAGACCACTGTCCAGTCGTTCTGTGGTCGGAAAGCACAGAATTTCAATACCTTGGTAGTCGTTTGTCTCTGCCCCCTGATAGGAGCCAACATTAACCTAATGGGAAGACTGCTCACCACTATAGCAGTAAAAGACTTTTCTTCTCCTAAGGCTATTCACCCCCACCTACATCAGGCCTACCAACAAATCCTTCAAGAGTAGAAAGCTTCGAGAGATGGGGTGGGAAAACTTTGGAGACTTGGTGCTCAGGAGAGGATGCTACAACATCAGCAAATCCTGTTGAGCAACCTGGACCTTCGTGAGAAACTGGCAGAACTGAAGAGAACAGACATCATCCGAGAGTCACAGAGTGAAAAAATGCAAAAATCGCATCAGGGAAAAGATGCGATCCCATGTGCCACTTAAATGAGCCACGGGGATCTAGCAATGAAGGAGTACATAGTCATAAATTTAAAAATATATATAAAGTTTATTGGTGAACAACAATTCATATCAAAATCACTCAAAGAAAAATAAATAAATAAACCTTCCACCATTATAAAATAAAGACAACATTGTCTATGAATTAGACAAACGTTAAGACACCACTCAGACAGCATACACATACATGCTAGAAAACATATGATTGAATGATTGAATGTTGAGATATACCAGCAGAATTAGAATGAAGATCGCATCTAAACTGTGATGATGGTAGCATCTTAAAAAACAGGGGAAATGGAAGAAAGTTCTCTGATGGCTGATGATAGAGGTGTATCCAAATGAATCAATCTGATCAGAACACCTCACAAGCAAAATGACACCCCTTGTAGATCAAACAAAGAATCTGTGCAGCCGATATGGGGCTGTGAAGCCTGTGAAAGCTTAGCGCCAATGACCGGCACAGGTGTATAACAGAAACGTAATCTCCAGGAATGAGCACTGATTGTCTCCAAACGTCTCCAAACATTTTAGGTAACTTGCAAGCTGGTCCTGGCGCAAAGTGATGAGCCTTGTAAACAGGAAATGAGCAAACGCCTCACCGGGATGGATGCTTCCGTACTAGATGTGTAACTCAGCCCTGGAGCAGAGGTTTAGGCAATTCAGTGATGAAGAGATCTCCTTTCCAAACTGTGTGGATAATTGCTTGTCTTAATCATAACATAACCTCATGCCAAACCCAGGGGCAGAAAATGGTGGTGAAGCTGCAGAGATACGATGTCTCGCTCATGAACTGCGTGCACTAAACCGCTAAACTGTCCAAGCTACAGTGGAGACAGGCAGGAGTGTGGAGTGGTGTCAGGCGTGTGAAGACATCTGAGAGTCACAATGTCCATATGACTCTCCCATAGTAGTGTTGCAAAAGAGGCATGGGTCTTTGAGGTTATACATCGACTATCCGATACTCAACAGAAGGACTATACCAGACCAGCACCCCACCCCATATATAGAGGATGCTGCTTTCAGAGCCTGTCAGTTGTCTTCACTGCAGAGATAGCTATTGGCCCTGAGAAATTAGAAGCTGTCACCTCTTGGCCTAGGCCAATTAATATCACTGAGCTAAGGTCATTCTTAGGGTTCTGTTCTTACTACCAAACATTTGTTGAGGGGTTTGCCAAGATAGCCTGACCCCTCACGGAGTTGTTAAAGGCAGAGGAAGAGAAGGCTATGGAGACACCAAAGTGCAACAAAGGGCTTAGGAAACCTAATGGTCTATCCAACATCATCAAATGAAAAAGAGTAAGTAGGCATTTACCCAGCTAAAAAAAAAAAAACCTCACCAATGCCTCTGTATTAACTTATGCTGATTCTTCTAAACCGTATGAACCACATGTTCATGCTAGTTGACATGGACTAAGTGGGTTGTTGTGCCAAGAGAATGATAGGTACTTGCAGTAAGTTGCATATGTGAGTAGAAGCCTGACTTGGGGCAGACATATTGTGACCATGGTACATGAGTTTTGATGAAGAAGATAGTGAGGAAGAAGGACGTACATAGACTGGCTATGGCCCCTCTGTCTGAAAAGACTATTGTTTCTCATCCAGTTCAAGAAACAGGTCCGTTGGCCCTCAAATCTGAAATACCTGGACCTCTGACCCCAAGTCAGTCAACAGAGGGTCCCATGGATTTTGCAATATCACCCACAGAAGAATATGTAGATATTGACTAGAATCTCCCTGAGACAGTCCCTAAAGTTTGTGATGCTGCATCCACTGAGTGTCAATAATTTCAAGCTAAGAGGATCATTCGACCATCAAAAAGACTAATGTATGACACTTTGGGAGAAAGCTCAGAAGAAGTTATCCATGCAACTCATCGGACTAACGATAGGCAGACTTCTTTTATTGCTAATTTGGTAGGCGGTACCTTTACCTGCCCTCTGACACACCTGAATGGGCTATGCCTAAATTGATAGCCCATAGACAGAACAACCTCACCCCGTTTCATGATTTGTGGAGGTTCCTCTGTCCATTTCAGGTTTTTATGAGAAATATCTAGGCCTGTGTACTTTTTAAAGTGGTTCTTTTTTACCTTAATGCATTCTCTGCATTAAGGTAAAAAAAACTTTCTGCATGCAGCCCCCCTTATATTTACCTGATCTCAATCCAGCGATATGCACAAGAGCAGAGGCTATCTCAGCTTTTTCCCTCCTCATTGGCTCATACACTTACAGCCAGTGAGGAGAGAGTGGGGTGGGTGGGGCTGAGCTCTGCTTTGTGAGTCTTATGGACACACAGTGCTGGTGTTTCGTCACATTCAGCTACCCATCACATTTTGCTACCCGCTGGAGTGCGCACGCGCGACGCCGCCATATGCGTTATATCATATGCAACACTGGGGCGATCTGCGCTTGCGCAGAATTTTGTGGCCACACCCGAGTCCAGGTTCAAGCCCCACCATCCAAGTGGACATAGAGTTAGATTATAATTATACCGAGCGAAGCGAGGCCGTGCCCGAAGCGTGGCAAGCGAAGCGAGCCCACGAGGGGCCCTGTGGAAAAGTGGTGTCTTACAACAGTGTTGGAACGCATATGGCAGCGTCGTGCATGCGCACTCCAGCGGGTAGCAAAATGTGATGGGTAGCCGAATGTGACGAAACACACTTGGTAGCAAGCATGCACGAGAGCCCCTTTAGTATGCAGCTTGCTTTGGGGGCACTCAGCAGGGGGGAGGAGCCAGGAGTGACGGCCAGGGCCTCGAGAAGAGGATTATTGGGGCTGCTCTGTACAAATGTTTATTTTAAAAATTTAAATGTAAACCTTTACAATCACTTTAATTAATCTTCTTTTGGGTTGTTGTACCAGTTTGCTGATTGCTTGTGGTGCTATGTGCTGTAAAAACTTTATTTCTTCTTTGAGGGACCAAAGAGTTTTAGTGGGGGGAGTGTCTAACTAGGTGCTGGCAGGGCTGCAAGTCTCGGTTATGCCTGCTCTCTTTTTCTGCTCCTCTCCCCTCCCCCCCCGCTGTTAAACTCAAGGGTGGCCTAAGGAAAGACATAAGCATGAGTGGTATTCTGAGATGTGTAGTCCTTGGGGATGAGTACTGTGGGCTGTACTGTATGAAGCAGATGATTACAACTCCCTGGGAGGCACAGGACTCCAAGGGGAGTGGCGGATGGATCCATATTAGAGTGCCTGGGACAGTTCAGGGCAGTTGGCGCTGGGACGAGGGAGAGTGCGGCCCTCTGTGGCAGCATCTAGTCTTTCGGGATCCCAGCAGAAGGGAAAAGTCTGTATCTGAAGTCATCACTACTCAGGAACAGTATATAGATGCACCATTGATAAGTAATCTCCCCTGGATGCCATTGAGGCGGTTGGTCTTGTAAATAAGTTGACATGTTGGCTGAATGCCGTTGAGTCCTTCCCTCCCCCTGTATTGTTCCATCTGTTATATGGAGGGTTTGCATACAAAGTATCCAGAATCCGCCTTTACCAGGCCATTAATTTCACTTTGGCCAAATTATTGTTCTTGGAATTTATTTGTACTCGATTATCCATCACTACATGTCCACATCATTTTCTAAGATGGACACTTATAGATTGCCATGATGATTAACCCACCGAATATTGATTATGGACTGATGCTTTTAACTTCTCCTATGATTTCCATGTGTTATTTCCACCTTTTTTGGACAAGTTGGCACACCATCTGCTACCCACCTGGCCTTCTCTTTTGCTTAGGTGCCTGTCTCAGGGGTGCCTTTATGCCACCTAGACACGCATAACCAGGGTGCTCTACCTCTATTGGGTTACACATTAATGGTTATTATTATTCCTATTGTTTATGTTGTGCTGTATTAATATATTATGTATGTTTTTTTGCTGTTTTTTGCACATTTAGTGATTTCTCCTGTATTCTCGTGCGTCCTAAGGAAGCAATTAACAGAGAAATGCGTTGACTCATGAGGACTCACAACTCCACCATACAATTACTGTACATATTGGAGGACCATTTAATTGTATTTACACATACATGAATAGTGTGGATAGTGAGTCAGTGTCATGGTTATGCAGTGATGTGTGTCTGTCAGCTTACCTCCTCCATGTGTTTCTTTAGAGACCAGCCTCCTTCACCTGACGGTTTAAATAATCTTCCCTCAGCATAGCTCCACCCCAACTTCTAATTAGGAACATTATATTAACTCTGGCATTGCAAGCCAAACTTGCTGATCAACCATTGTGTATCCACTGTGTGTTTGGCTTCCTGTTTCCTGCGTGCTGTGTGCGCTACGTTTGTCTTTGTTACCAACCTTGACGTGTTCTTGACTATTCCTGTCTGCTTGTGACCTTGACCTTTTGGCGTGTCCCCGACTATCCCTGTCTGCCTGTGACCCTGAATCTTTGGCGTGTACTCTGTTGTTCCTGTCTGCTAGTCGCCCTGACCTCTGCCTTATCCCTTTACTATCCTTGTTGTTCCAACCTGCTGCTTCCTCTATCCACTGTAGTCTACCGTGACCGTGAGCTGTGAGACCCTGGGGGCCACGACCTGGAGCCAGACTGCAGCGCAGTCCATCCTCACCACTGGAGGCTCTGGTGAACACCTGCTGGCTCTCAGACTCCGTGCCCTGGGGAATCTATGCTCTAGCTCCCACTGGGATCTGTGTTAGTGATCCAGTAGACCTGCTTCCTGAACCTCCCAGGGTTCAATCCGCAGCAGTCAGTCCTAGGGTCCACTACATTAGCGGTGCACTTCTGACTCCTACGGAGTGCATCTGTCACCTGGTCTCAGGTGGCCTGACAGTCAGCAGTTGTATTCACTTCAGAACCATGTGTATATTGTTTTTAATCGGAGCCTTAGCTTGTGACACAAGCTGTTTTTCTTTTTTAATATCTTTTTTTTTTTTTTAAATGACAAGTAAATATCAAAGTATAAAAATACATCACTTAACATCCACCAAATACTAGTACCTTCATTAATTCCCCCCCTCCCTCCCCTTCCCTTTTTTTTAAACCCCTGCCGTGACTCCTGACCCTATCCCCTCCTCTACTGACTGTGTAACATCTCTCTCCAGATCATTTACTTTCAAATCGTTCTATTCCCTCCTCTCCACAAAACCTGAGATACTCCATATTGTAAATCTCGTCTACCTTTCTACACCAGCTTCCCATCTTAGGACTTTCCTTCTCCTGCCATTGCTGGGGTATTAAACTTTTAGCTGCATTCATTAGATGGGGAACCAATGTTATCAGGTAATGTTTGATTGGCATTCTTACCCCATGAAAGAAACACCTCCATGGATCTTCCACAATCTCTATATTAATGATCTCTTTAATTATCTTCATCACCTCTCTCCAATAGTTTTTCATTTTTGGGCACGTCCACCATATATGGGCCATCGTTCCGACCTCCCCACAATCCCGTCATCATAGTTGTAAGACTTCCTTTTTATATTTAATTGCCTTATACGGTGGTATGTACCAGCGTGCTAAACATTTGTAATTCATTTTGATAGTGTTACTATCTATTGCCGTGGAATGTGTCGTCATAAAAATTTTCACAAAATCCTGATCTTTCTCTCCTTTTCCCAGTCATCTTCCCACTTTGTTATGAATGGCGGTATTTTCAGCCCCTCTAATCTCACAAGCACTTTGTAGATCCTTGAGATCCCCTTCTTTGTTCCTTCTGCCATACATAACCGCTCAAACGGTCGTAAGTCCTCCTCGGATCTTACTGGTTGGGGCAGTGATGTAATGAAATATTTCAGCTGGGAGTACCGCCATTCGTCTATTACCATTAACTCATTTTTTTGTTTTAACTCCTGTAACGTGTATATTTTACCTTTCCTCGTGATATCTTTTAGTTGTGCATCTTCTTTTTTAATCCATTCCCCAAACAATCTCCCTTTCCCCGGTGGAAAAAGTTAGTTTCTTTTAATGGTATCAAGGGTGAATTAAATTTCCATTTTTCATTCATGTACATCAAGTTCCAAATTACCAAAATGTTCTTTGCGTTAACGTGTGCATTTTCGCTTATGTCTCTGTACTCAGGTCGTATCCATAATATTTTCCCCAGTGCAACATTGCTAATCGTGTTTTCCAATTTAACCCATCTTTTTTCCTTGTTCGTTTTTACCCATTTTAACACCCATGATAGTAATATTACATTATAATATTTTTTAATATCCAGCACCCCCAGCCCCCCTTGCTTTTTGTCTTTGTTCAGTACCTCGAGGCTTATCCTCGGCTTCTTTTTTTGCCATATAAACCTGAGTAATAAAGTTTTTAATGTATTAAAGTATGCTTGTGAGAGGGGGATTGGCAGCATCTGCATTTTATACGTAATCTTAGGCAAAATTGCCATTTTAAAAATATTAATCCTGTCTAACCAGGAGAAGTGTCCTGTTACAGTTTTATTAATTTCCGTTTTAATTTCATTCAGGAGCGGAATAAAATTTACTTGGTATATTGTCTCTTCAGATGGTGTTATTTTTACTCCCAAGTATTTTAAATAATTTTCTCACCATATAAATGGGAACTCTTGTTGGAATATCTGCACATACTGTTTCTTTACGTTAATATTGAGAATCTCTGATTTTGAGGGTTCATTTTAAAATTTGATATTTCCCCATAAGTTTTTAGTAGCTTGGTTAGGTTGCAAAGGGTTACTCTAGGTTTGGTAATGTAATACAGTATATCATTGGCATATGCCGCCAGTTTGTGCTCTTTATCTCCAGTATGTCTGGACTCTGTCTGGCCGCCGCCCGAAGTGGCTTCAGCGAAAGAACGAACAACAGGGGGGACAGGGGACAACCCTGTCTTGTTCTGTTTTGCATCTCAAAGGGCATAGACACTGACCCATTGCCTTTCACCCTAGTTGTTGGATGATTGTACAATGCTTCAATCCAGTTGGTCATCTTTGGGCCTACTCCCATTACCTCCAGTGTCTTCATCATGAATCCCCAGTCTACCCTATCAAATGCTTTTTCCGCGTCTATTGAGAGTAGTAGTCCTGGGGACCCGCATCTTTTTATTTCATGCGTGAGTAACAGTGTTCTAAACCCATTATCCCTCCCCTTCCTGGAATGAATCTGACCTGGTCCGCATGGACCAAGTCGTTCATTACCGTTTTCCTCCTACTCACTAGAACCTTAGCGAATAGTTTTGTATCTGCATTTAGCAACGAGATGGGTCTGTAACTTGAACACAGGGTAGCGTCTTTCCCTTTCTTTGGGATAATTGTAATAAGCGCTACTAGGGTGTCCCTTCTCATCTCACAACTTGATCCTATCCCATTCATATACATACATAATCTAGGGATTAATATTTCCTTGAACCTCTTATAGTAACATATTGTCAGCCCATCTGGGCCTGGACTTTTCCCTGAGGCCGTATCTTTTAGGATCCTACCTATTTCTTCTTCTGTAATGGTTTCTTCTAGGGTGCTTAATCTGTCTTCTGAGATTTTATTTAGACTTACTTCCCTCAGGAACATTATCATTTTCTCTCTCCTCTCCTTTTCCTGCTCTAGGGTCTCTTTTTGTTTTACTGAGTACAGTTCTTCATAATATTTTTGAAATACACCTGCTACCCCCTTTGTAGAAGAAACCATTTCCCCTGTACTACTTTGGATTTTCTGGATAATTTTGAGTTTTTTTTCTTTTCAGTACTCGAGACAGGTACTTCCCCGTTTTGTTCCCTCCTAGATACCTCTCTTTCTTAATTCTATTGTAAGTACTACGGGTTTCTTGTTCTGTTAGTTTTTTTCATTCATCCCTTTTAATAGTGAGCTACTTATACACTTATACACTTCTTTCTCTGTTTTTTTTTTATGTTGCTGTTCTAAATCATATATTTCTTTCATTAATACTTCCCTTTTCCTTATTCCTTCCTTTTTTTTTACGCTCCCATTGCTATCAGGATTCCTCTTATATAGGCTTTGTGGGCCTCCCACAGTGTTGCCGCTGTTACTTCTTTGGTATCATTAGTTTTAAAGTAATGTTCTAATTCTTTTCTTATCCTATCCTCCGCTTCCTTTCCCTGGATGTGTTCTTCGTTTAGTCTCCATAAATTTACACTCTCTTGGGCCCTACTTATCCTAATTTTCATTGTTACTGGGTCATGGTCTAAGAAAGATGTGACTTCTATATTTGTACTAATCACTGAATCCAGTAACCTATGTATAATCTATTCTTGAGTACATTCCGTGTACAGGGGAGTGGAATGCATAGTCTCATGTTTTCGCATGTTGTATCCTCTATGCATCCATCAGCTGGTTCTGATGCAATGTCTTTTTTAATATCTTCAATCTAGCATTCCCGATCCCCTGCACCCGGAACATACTATCTGTCTCAAGTTGCATACAGAAATTAAAACCACCTGCTGTAATAACTCCATTAGTTTCTCAATAACTGCATTTAAATATTTTATTGGGTTCTTATTTGGGCAATAGATGTTTGCCAGGGTGTAATCCTCCTCGTTTAGTTTTCCCCTCAGGAACAGGTAACGCCCTTCAGGGTCCACCTGCCCCTCTTCTAGCGTGAACCTTACTCCTCTGGCAAACCCCATTGCCACTCCCTTAGTCCGTTTTGTTGTAGAATCTCCATAGAACCATCTTGGAAAATCCTTTGATCTTAATTTTATAGTTGTTTCATGGGAGATATGAGTCTCCTGCAGAAAGACTACCTCTCCAGAGAGTTGAGTAATTTTTCTTAAAATTGTATTTCTTTTTGTATAAGTGTTTAACCCCCGTACATTATACGTCAAAAAGTTCACTGTAGTTATCTTTGCTCACTGTACTCCTCTCTCCCAATCCTATTTTCTTTACTCCACATACTGGTGATTTCTGCTTTGGTGGGGGGTTTAGCGAGCCCAGAGAGATTGGCAGCTCCACTACATTCATATTTCCTTCTTTATGGGAATTCTGGTCATTCCTTGGCCAATGATCCAAGGCCTACCACTCCCTCCTGCCTTGCAATTCTTTCCCCTTGAGGTAGAGCTCTGAATTAGCCTTCTGGTCTAAACTGCTACCCTCTGTACTCAGAGGTGCCCCTGAGCCCAACCCTCTTCCCGAACAGCTCCTGTTTTTCCAGGAATCTTTTAGGTTGGTATATCGACTTTGTTACAAAATTTGTCTGTTTTTTCTGGGAACCTTAGAGTTGCTAAGTGACCTTCTTTTCATCCTATTAAACAGGCTGGGAAGCCCCAATACAGGATCCCGTACTTCTTCATTTGTTCTAGTAACGGTTTTAATACTCTTCTCCTTGCTAATGTTTCTGTTACCAGATCAGGAAATACCTGTAATACTTTTTCTTTGTATTTTGCAGGGTGTTTGCCTTTGAGGCTTTCCCATACCTGTTCTTTATCTTTATAGTTCTGGAATCTCGCGATCCCATCTCTAGGGATTTCTCCTGCGATATCCACTGGTTTTCTAATTCTGTGTACTCTTTCGGATATGATTTTTTCTGTCATTGCCCTTCTCAACAGTGTGCCAAATACTTTGTCCATTTTATTTTGTAGAACTTCTGCCTTTATCTCAGGTAGGCCCCGTATTCTTAGGTTTTTTCTTCTGTTGCGGTTTTCCTGATCCTCTATTTTGTACCTCATATACTTCTGTTCCCGCTGCAACTCCTCCATCTGTTACTTAAGTTCTATTTCTAGCACTTGTACTTCCAGTTTTTCTTCTGTTTCTTCCACTCTCTTTAAGATCTGGTTCAGATCTCTGTGCAATGTTGCCATTTCCATTTTTAAGGACAGTTCCAATCTGGAGAACATCTCTGCCATTTCATCTTTCGTTGGAAGTTGACTTTTTGCTCTTAATTCTGTATCATTTTCCTGCTCTTCATTAATAGTCAATGATGGGAAAGATCCTGCGAGCCACACACAACTTAGTAAAACACTACTCAGCTGCGTGCGTTAAACACGCCACATACACGTGCAAATGACAAATGTAAAAAAGATTACGCTGCACTAGAGTGTGTTGGACATGCTACTAAATTATAGCATGATAGAACAACTGCATCTAAGTAAACGCATGTGGATGAGGGAAACAGAATACCTCTACATGGTAAGCGGACCTAATAATAGATGGATACTAATAAATGTAAATACAAATGTGAAATATGACAAATAAATATAAACGCATCAAAGTAATAAATGCAAATTCAAATGTGAAATATGACAAATAAACGCATCAAAGTGCACAAGTACCAATAAGCATAACTAAATCACAGCATTACTAAAAAGTGCAATGAATAAATAACTGTAAACGCGCACTGTAAATGTGCCAATATGCATAACTAAATGACAATATTACTCAAATGTGCAAAATATAAACGCATAGAGTGTAAATGTGCAAATAAACATACTTATTACAATATAAATATATATATAAGCATGTAAAAAGTGCTAAGTGCCAAAAACAATACAAAAAGTAATTTGGTGTCACACAGTTCATGTGTAAAAAAGTCCTCAATGGAACCAAAACATATAGTTCACTATGAAGTCCTGCAAAAGATATAAAGGTGCCTAAACGTGATGTCCACTGGTGATACAATCAAACTTGCTAATAACTCTCAAAGTGCCACAGACCATGCAATGGTGCGATTCGGTGACCCCAAAGGTAATGCGCTCACCTGAGAGCGTGTGACCAAGTCGCTAGACAAAGTCAAACCACGCCTGTGAACCACCCCGGCTTCTATGTAGATCACAGGATCCCAGGCTCCAATGCAGTAAAAGGTATATATAAATGGGAAGAAAAAACTACATAGTATAATACCGTTTTTAAAATGTATGAAAAATAGAGATACTCTCCCCAAAAGGGGTACTCACAATATATAGGTGCGTCAGTGCACCACTCTAAGCATGGCAAAAATGATACTTTTCGTGAGGGTATGGTGTACGTCTCCTCAATAGGCAGCTCAGTTGTCTCTCGCTCCATCCTGGCAACTCCCCTACGTGTGTTCGACACAGGGATCACGTGTCATCATCAGGGGGTATCATCAGTATCCCCCTGTAGAGGTATTCTGTTTCCCTCATCCACATGCGTTTATTTAGACGCAGTTGTTCTATCATGCTATAATTTAGTAGCATGTCCAACACACTCTAGCGCAGCGTAATCTTCATTAATAGTCATTCAGCTGGTTGCTCCCACAGATAATATGCCCTGTCCAGTTCTAGAGGCCCCCGTTTGTTTTCCCAGGCTTTCCTTGCCTACTCCTGGTGTTATGTATTTGCTTGTCCCTGGGCTAGCATTTACTTTTGGGGAGTTCACTCCCGTTCCTCTCCCCGACTTCCCCTTCGTTTTGATGTTTTATATCTGTGGTATTTAAAATTTTTATGGTGTTTGATGGATACCTTTCCTCTCTGCTTGCACCTTTTCTCTGAGGCTCACCTGCAGGTCAGTCTCTCTCACAGACTGTTTCCTCTTATAACAGACTTTTTTTCTGTATTTATCTGTGTTTTGGTTCTGGCAGAGGTGCTCCTTTTTATTCAGCCTCTCTCACAGGCTGTTTCTGGATACTACCCGTGTATATTTTTGGAGGTGTACCTAAAAAGATGTTCCTTAACGGTTTTACTGATGCCAATGCAAGTAGTTCCATCAACAGGTAACAAGAATAGAAACAACAAAAGACCATTTGTAGTTTTGATAGTGCCCAACTGCCTTCTTTCTTTCAGGTCAGTCTCTCTCACCGATTCTTTTCTGCTTATGACCTGGCCTGTTTTTAGCTGTTAAATTTCTGGTTCCAGATTGGGCTTTCCTTTCCGTCTGCCTCTTTCACAGGCTCTTACAGGCTGTTCTCTGTATAACCCAAGCATAGTTTTAAAGATATATCTTTAACAGTTTAATAACGGTTTAGTAACAGTTTTCTAACCGCTTTAGCGGTTCCGGCAGAGTAGTTCAGTCAGTATTGGTAGGGGTAGTAAAAAAAAAAGTTGTATTGTAGTTCTGTTAGTACCTGAATCCCAGCTTACTGCCGTATCTTACCACCTTAGCATCCGTCCGGTCCCACAGGCCCTATTTCCCTTAGAGGGCATAAGAGTTACAGTGTATATAAAGACCTGTACAGGCTTCTAGCCACATGTAGAGTATGGGAAGGGGGGGGGGGGGGGTCCCCACTGAGCCAAACTTCCTCTCTCTCTCGGTTTAATATAAACTTTTCAGATAGTCTTTTCTATGAGCCAGTTTCTTTCAGTCTCTCTCACAGACTGCTTATAGTCTTCGGGGATAAGTTACAGTCCAATCCACATCTTTAAAAAAAAAAACAGACATGACTTATCCCCCTCTGTGCCAGGAATCTTGCTGGATCAGGTACTGGTACAGGTGCGAAGTTCAGGGATTCCTTCCAGCTCCAGATAGTTCTTACTAGTTCATCTGCAGCTTCCTCAAGTCCTTGGGCCACTGATGAGTTCAGGAACAAGGCAGGTGTCTGGTGCCCGGATCCGGTGGGTGGGGGTCAAAGTCGGCCCTTTCACAGAGCCGCTTGTTTTTCCTCCAGCTTGGATCCATAGACTCCTCTCCTCTCACTTACCCCCACTCTCTGGGCTCCACTCCTCGCCGCACACTTGGTCTCTCTCCCTCCTACTTCCGCCTGATTAACAGCACTCCCTGGTCTCGTTGTTACTCCTGATCACTGCTGCAAATCACCACCTGTCATCGGGATACCGCCGGACGGCACACACCACAATGAGGTTCTTCAGACACCGCAGCTCAGGGCTCAAGGGAGACCAGTAGGTGGGAGGGTGAAGTCAGGAGGACGCCGGACAGAGCCAGCCTCTCAAATAACCATCCACATTCGGGTTGTGGAGAGGAGTTTAACAAGCTCAGCAGCAGCAACAGCTGACCAGCGCCATCATCAGGCTCCTCCCTCTGTGACACAAGCTGTTTTAACATGGTTGTAAATAAACATTATATTTTATGAATTATTGTTGAGTTCCCTTTCCTTGCCAGTGAAGTCCATCATTTTTTGTTTTTGTTTTATTGATATGTAGCTGCACCATCTACATCGCCACTGCAGAATGATCATCCTTAGTTCAAGGCAAAAAAGATAACTTTTTAATTATAAAATAATAATGTAATTTGGTTCTGCTGACCTGTGCCCAACTGATTAATAGTGAGCCTGCTTAAAGGGGTACAACTTATTTTCTAATCTTTCATTTTCTTTTGGCAGTGGCCAAAATAAAATGTATAGTTTACTTTGAAAGGGATTACTGGACCATGTCTGTAGTAATCGAGACAGGTGTCTGGTCATCAGAATCTCCAATAGGGTGCTGCATTATTGTTGTAATAGAAGTATTGTATTATGTGTCTCTAGGCACTGTATCATCGTTACTGTATTACTAGAGCTCTTGTCATTGCAGGTTCAGCGGGGATGAAGTCTGCACCTGTCCACAAGCGGCTGTCACTACGCAGTTTAACGAAGTGCCCTGGAATTCCTTTACCAGCGAAGTCCTTAACTCCCTGTATGCTTACTCCCCCATCTCTATGCATTGCAACAGATCCTCCGCTGTCCGCTTTCCGGTGAGTGGCCAAAGATATCAACAAGATATAAAACAACATACATAAAAAGGCACGACTGTAAAATACACATAATGACTGGGCTTCCAACCCAGCACTAATATGGAAAACAAGAAAAGCTTGTTTGTATGATCTGATGTCATGTACTGGACATTACAATGGCAAAGTGGTTGGCAATCCTTTCATGTAATTCTAGGGTTTAAATTATGGACACCATCTTCATGGTGACAGAACACAAAGTTGGAGCATGGATTTGGTCCTCCATAGCAATGCTCACAGATCTTTAGAGCCTGTGGGTAGTGGCAGGGCAGCCATGAGAGATTTTGGGGTCTCTTAAACAGTTTTAGTCCTGGCCACCCCCCCACCCCCCCCGGGCCTGACCACCAACATTCCCCAGGGCCTGCCCACTGGCTGTCCCAATGAATTCACCCACTGGCCATCAACCCGAGTCCTTTGATGCACCCACTTTTATTTTAACACTCTCACAACTTAATATATGAAAATAAAACGTGTATTCCAAGTCATCAGTGCTTTCACGATTTAATAATAAGGTATTATATATTGGCCCAGGAGCAGAAAATAGACAGGCCTATATATTCAGCAAAAGAGACACTCCCTTATATTCAGCAAAGAGATAGCCCAATCCAGCAAAGAGTCATCCCGATATATTTAGCAAAGAGACATCCCCATATAGCAAAGATCCCTATATATCAAAGAGATAGCCCAATCCAACAAAGAGAGAGACCACCACAAACAGCCAAGTGTGCATGTTTATGTGCTCATCAGATACCCCTATATAAACATGAATACTTATATTGGCTAGTTGCATATGCTTATGCCCTCATCCTATAGAGTATCTCACAAAAATGAGTACACCCCCTCACATTTTTGTAAATATTTTATTATATCTTTTCATGTGACAACACTGAAGAAATTACACTTTGTTACAATGTAAAGTAGTGAGTGTACAGTTTGTATAACAGTGTAAATTTGCAGTCCCCTCACTAATTTACATTGTAGCAAAGTGTAGTGTTGTCAAATGAAAAGATATAATAAAATATTTACAAAAATGTGAGGGGTGTACTCAGGGGCAGACTGACAACTCATGGGGCCCCCTTTGTCCCCACCCACTCACACACAAGCCACACCCTCATAAAGCCCCACATATATTGCACTGCTACATTACATGCATTGGTCACAGAATTTCTCTACTGTATTTTCAAAATAAATGTTTAAAGAGTTAAGAAAATAAAGAAAAATAAGCTCACATTAACCACGTACATTTACTGCGGGGCTGCGTCTCCTGTGAGCAGAATCACATACAGGTACTTGATTCTGCACTTGCGGGTCTGCGCGCTGTTTGACCCGCTGCTGCTGTCACGCAGAGGCGTAACTAGGATCTTCAGGGTTCCGGTGCAGGAAACCATGAAGGGCCCCCCCCATGGGCATTGCTAGGTTTATAAAAGATCTCGGGCTAGAGCCCTTAGCAGTGTAGCAGGTAAAGAAAGTCATATGCTTGGGCGGGCATACACATGTATACAATATACATGCGTGTGTATGAATATGTGTGTGTATATATATATATATATATATAAATCATTACATATCTGAGTGCGGAACCCCTACTTACATCAGGGTCCCCAGAGCCCCCCCCCATTGCATCAGGGTCCCCAGAGAACCTCCCCTTACATCAGGGTCCCCAAAGAGCCTCCCCCACTTACATTGGGGTCCCCAGAGAGCCTCCCCTTACATCAGGGTCCCCAGAGAACCTCCTTTTACATCAGGGTCCCCAGAGAACCCTCTCCTTACACCAGGGTCCCCAGAGAGGTACCTGGTTGTCTGTGCACCTCCAACCCCCAGCACAGGGGGGGTGGGAGGTGGCGATCGGCAGCTCTATGGTGCCTGTGGACTGCGGGATCTCAATGGGACTTGTAGTTCTCCTCCTGATTCTGTACAGTGGAGAGGGGAGGGGCCTCTGACCCGGGCAGCAGTCGGCAACAGTGTACAAGCAGAGCAACTCACTTGTACACTGAAGAGTGAAACTTGTAGCTGCCCGGGTCAGAGGCCCCTCCCCTCTCCACTGCATACACTCTGGAGTAGAAATACTAGCCCCAAGGAGATGCCGCGAGAACCATAGAGCTGCCGATTGCCGCCTCCCACTTCCACCACTGCATCCCAAACTGAAAGCCAGAGGTGCAGGGGGAGATGCTGTGTCTTACCCCCCCCCCAGCGGCATACGGCAGGGCCCAATCGCAAGTGCGACTGCAGCAACCCTGAAAGTTCCGCTGCAGTGTGACTGCCAGCAGCAAACCCCTAGATACAACGAGCATCTCTTAGGAGCTTCTCACGGGCCCCCTAGTGGCCGCGGGCCCTTGGTCGGCGTCCGAATGCCCAAATGGTCAGTCTGCGCCTGGGTGTACTCACTTTTGTGAGATACTGTACATCCATAAAAAAAATCACACCTTTACTGGCCAAGCATGCATGTTTATGTGGCCTCAGCTACCCCCATATAGGCATGCATACTTTTAGGCCAGGTGTACATATTTATGTGCTCAGATATCATTGGGGCTGTTCTTCTATAAAGAGCTAAACCAGCCATTTGTCTTTTTCAGCAAGAAAATACTGGTTGAGAATACAGCCACAATGTGCTTTAGGGTTTGTCCTCACAGATACAGAGGATGTATAATCCAGCACTGGGGTGATGTACAGACTCTGAATAAAGACAACCAACACAAGCCTGGAGCTCTCTGGCTTCAGCCCTAGCAACCACTCCAAACAGAGGAGACATCTGACTGGTTGCTAGGAACCATTATTTCCAGGAATGCCTTTTGCTAGGGACTGCAGCTCCAGCATTTATTCTAGTCAGCCCCAGATCCTCCCCAGTCCCCCATGCTGGGACTTGTAGTACTACAGCGGCCTTTCACTAGGTGGTTGGAGAGGGATATCTGGGGTGGGTACTGGTCAGGATATGTTGTGTGGGGCGGCTCACCAGAAGAAAGCATTGGTCCTATCGTAATATCAATAATTCTCTTAGAGCTCTCTATTCTGTGTAGAGGATTACCGGTGAACAGCCTCCACTTCCTCCCAGCACCGTCCAATTAAGGGGGACTTCCAGGCCCCCTTTCTGTCCTCGTGGAGAAGCATGGTCCAGCACCAATCAGCCAAGCTTACCTACACTACTGGCCACTCCGAACTCTCCCACTACTGACCGGGGTGGAAGGGGCAGAGCACGGGGTGCACAATTTTCTCTGGCCAGTGGGACAGGTTGGGCACTGACACCAATGATGTTGGATGCTCTAACAGCTAGCTGGACGAGTCAGGAAGGCCACAAGGGCCCCCTGCAACCCCTAATGCTATGCCTAGAAACAACTTGGTCCTGTTGGTTGGGGCCCAGGCCCCTC
Source organism: Lithobates clamitans (assembly GCA_037952925.1). Taxonomy (NCBI): domain Eukaryota; kingdom Metazoa; phylum Chordata; class Amphibia; order Anura; family Ranidae; genus Lithobates; species Lithobates clamitans. The sequence continues at coordinate 546,195 of JBBGZY010000695.1, read as the reverse complement.
ATGAACCCTGGGTCCCCTACATGTGTATGTACTATCCCCCCTGATGAGAGGCCTGGGTAGTGGACAGAGTGGGATTTATCATGCCTGGGATTTTGTGCCATCAGGCCCAGCACCCCATCTAGGCTTGCACCACCATCTCCTATCTTGCTATTTAATTTCATGAACTTTGCAGTTCTCTCCTATTTTTCTGTTCTGTCTCTGTTTTTTCAGCTATTATATTAGGGCTCGAGTCATTATTCAGCAGCTGTGGCTTACGCTGTTTTAAAGAGCTCTGAAGTATACAAATTATATAAATAAGGATCAGCTTCACTGAGCCCCTTCCAGTATAGCCCATGAGACACAGAAACCTATAATTCCCTAATCTGTAAATGCTGCAATTCTATACTGCATTTTCCTGCATTCTCTAGCAATTCTGGTTTTGTTTTCACTCCGCTTTGGGTGAAATGTTTCCCCAGGGGGAAGGAACAAGTAATCTTTTTGGGATAAACACCGCTAATACGCTTCTCACCCACGCAGCAAGTGAGAGGGAATAAACACACGTTCTTTCGCTCTTTCTTTTTGGTGAGGGGGTGGAATTTCTAAGGCTTTGTCTTTTTTCCTACGTTTAGAATAGAAACAACTTATTCTCTCTCAGCTCTTTCACTGAGCTCTGCGGGGAGGTGTGTTTAAAGGGAATTGAATGAGAGATTTCACGCTGTATCGAGTCAAAAGTTTAAAAAGAAAAAATATTTATAGAAAGAGTAGCTTTAGTGCTTCCCAGTGCTTTAACTTGTGTGAGGATAACGTTTTGGAATCTACAATTTCTGACTTGTTCTTTAAGGGGACCCCCATTGGCTCTTACTGAAGCAAATATTAAAGTACCCTGCAAAAGAAGAAGAGAAATACTCACCTTGCCACTGGGTGGCACATTAAAACTTTACCCCCTTGAGGAGCCCCATGAGCCGTTGCTATTCCACATTTCTGGCTGTGTCAGTAAGCTTGCTGGTTGCTGTGGTTCCCCCTACCAACCCCTATGTCAGTGTATTTTAGTGATGTGGAGGACCCACAGCAGCCAGCAAGGGACACCCGGAAGGGTCAGGCAGCAGTGGTGCACTGAACTCTTCAAAAGAGTGAAGTTTTAATACCCTGTCTGCTGGACAGTTGAATATTATGTTATCCTCAACCTAACCTCACTACCTAGTAAGTCGATTAAACAGAGGAAAAGTTCTAGAGCCGCACACTACTTCCAAGCATAAAAATCAACTTTATTGTTCAGAACAAGAAATGACAATCACCCAGGTTCCCCCACTGACACATTTCGACGCCTACTGGGAATTATTTGTAGAGTGTAATCATGTTTGCGCTATGATTAAATGCTTGTGCTGAACAATAAAGTTGATTTTATGTTTGGAAGTGGTGTGCAGTTAAAGAACTTGCTGAGCAGTGTGTGGGGGGAACAGACCCGAAGGAGTAAGCACCTGTGAGCTGGCGTTTAGAATCATGGGAGTGTTAGGCATGTTTTTTTTCTACTCGTGAGAAAAATATGCACCCAGTGAGGTCTAAATAGTCTAGACCCCCATCCTACATGTAGTGAAGACAGTATCAGGAGGACAATCCTGGCCCATTAAAAAAAAAGGGCAGCAATGGCTGCTCCCATATTTCTATCCAGCACACTACCAGAACAGATGTCACCATTGTAAAATTAATTCTCATATCCTGGTCCAGTCACAACCCTAAAATTTTAAGGAGTGTGGAGAATAGGGCACTCTGCAAGTAGACTTTAACAAACAGTACCTGACTGGCTCTTGAAATGTGATTATGCACCACAGCAGCACTTCAGAAGAGGGAAGCACACTCTATAGGAAAAACAAAGCAGAGAAGAAGGCACTTCTAAGTGCATTAATAAAACACTTTAATGACAAGGAAGGGTTAAAAACACTTACAAGATAGTAGTGAAAACAGGCATATTAATGAACCCATAAAGTCCAGCGTCCAGCAGTGGTAAACACTGTATCTCTGATCCAAGATGAAGAGCTGTGCATTCACGGCGAGGGTGGAATACATGCAACCGGAAGTAACGTCAGAGTGGGCTGAACATGTTTCGGAGCATGCCCAGTCACTCCTTCCTCAAACCAATGGAGTAATGCAAGTGGAAGGGGTTTATATGAGAGTCAGGGGCAGGACAAATGGGCAGGGGGTGGACGGGACTGATAATGACTGCCAGATCATTACATGGCAGTATGCTATGGAATAAAATGCAGTAAAATACATTAAAATGAAGTAAAAAACTCGCTGCAGTAAAGGTAAAGACAGACAAGACATAAACGCTGACTGGGACAGAACTGCAACAAGTAGAACATAGATAAATTAAATTCTGATATTTAGACATAGTGTAGACTCTCATATGGGATGCAAGGTGGGCAGCATGGGACTACAAGTGTTAGCAAAATCATAAATGGGGAAATATGACAAGTATAATAAAGGTAACTGGACAGATGTAAATACTGTGCAGCAGGGGACAGCAAGGTTCAGCAACATCACAAGTAAGAAAAACAATTTATAAAAAACATTTTAAAAAATGCAATACAATATGGTCTAAATATTGCAGTTTATTAATCTATGTTCTACTTGTTGCAGTTCTGTCAAAGTCAGTGTTTATGTCTTGTTCATTTTTATCTTTACTGCAGCAAGTTTTTTACTTAATTTTACTGTATTTTATTCCATTGCATACTGCCATGTAATGATCTGGCAGTCGTTATCAGTCCCACCCACACCCTGCCCATTTGTCCCACACCTGACTCTCATATAAACCCCTTCACTTGCATTACTCCAATGGTTTGAAGAAGGAGCAACTGGGCATGCTCTGAAACATGTCCTGCCCACTCAGATGTCACTGTATTCCATGCTGGCCCTGACAGCACGGCTCTCCATCTTGGATCAGTCACAGTGTTTCTCACCGCCGTCAGCTGGAACTTCCACATGCAGCTGTCTTTACTCCCAGGAGGCATCTGGCTGGATGTTATGGATTCATTGTAATGCCTATTTTTCACTTCCATCTCGTAAGTGTTTTGAACCATTCCTTGTCATTAAAGTGTTTTATTAGTGCACTTAGAAGCACCTTCTTCTCTCCTTTGTTAACCCTAAATTTTTGGCATCCCTCTAATAATGGTTATCAGAACAAATACAGAAGGTAAATCTTCCCAGTGGAACCACAGTCAGCCTTTCATTACTCAGCAACTTTTGCCCAAAACAAGAAAAAAAAGTTTTTGCTGGAGTCATACTAAAGGATACATTTTTGGGGGGATTCAAATAAAAGATTTTATATTGATCTGCTCTGTGCAATGATATTGGCCCCTTACTGCCTCTTTGACAGTCCCCCACTGGTGCTGTCCACTCCTCCCTCCACTGGGTGCCCTCCTTAGTATGCCATGTGCTATGAGAACACCCGAGTGCTTGCTCTCATGAGCTGGGCTGTGTGTATCCATACACACATACAAACACAGCACCAGTAAGCTGTGACCCTGCTCCCTCCTCACAGGAGCTTGACTGACAGCAGCAGAAGCCCATGTCTCCTGCTGCTTTTAGTGTCTCCTGCGAAACCAGCAAGTGAGGGGAGCAGAGCTGCAGCTAAGACAGGGCTGAATCAGTGACAGGAGGCAGGAAAGTGTTTAGGGATGGGGGTTAAGTAGAACAGGTAGTGGGGCATTTTTTACCCTAATGCAGGGAATGCCTTAAGGTAAAAAAACATTTTCACTTTAGTACCACTTGAAGTATGCTTCTCCTTAAATTGAGTCTTGCCATCTCAGCTGGGATCATTGCGATGTACTACTACTCCTATGGCAGTGTCAGATTTCTGGAATGCAGAATATTTTCCCACTCACATCACCTCTTTTCTGGATCATCATTTTGTTACAATTGATCAACCTTTCCATCAACAGGCTGCTGCTATGTGTTCATGTCTATAAATAGTACTGCAAAATGTCAGTGACAACCTGCTCAGAACATTGAAGTCAGACTGTCCTGGTGACTTTGCCGCATGGATGGAAGGTGCAGCTGGCTGCATTGTTGATTCTGTGTCTGCGGAGAGAAGTACTCGCTGCATGACAGGACTGTTAATAACATTTAAAAGAGAACTCCAGGCCAATGTATAAGGTTTTCTTTTTGTTAACTTGTATTGATTTGAATGTTATGACAGTGTAACTACCTAAAATCTCTCTTTGTACTGAGATGGGTGAAATCAGGCTTGCATTGGTAATGGCTGCTCCACAAGTTGATGGGTAGGATTTGGAGTTACTTAAGCAGGCTTTCAGGAGGTAGAGAGTTCTATGTGGGTATCTCTAGTAATCCAGAAAGTAGACAGTAAGTGGTACAACAAAGTTAATCAATTTATTTGGAAACCTATACTTTAAAAGTCTTCGAGCATTTGGGATATCAAACAGAAATGTCTACCTAATGCTAATCCAGCATTTCAGCTGTTAAAACTTTTTATTCTCCTTTTTAGTTTTGGATAGAATAGAGAAGGGTTAAAACCCTGCCAGTTCTTTTTAATTTTCCCCTTATTTTCTTTTTAGTAAACTTCCTTTTTTTTTAAGATTTCTTATAAGGTTTACAAAAATGTATACAGAAAATGTTTTGACAAATTGTCAATACGATTACAGAAAGAAGGTTTATGGAAGGGGCTTTTGGAAAGGCACCACTATGACAATTATAAAAAAAATACAAATATATTTTTATTAAATACAATCTTAAGACAATAATAAAATACATGCAACAGTGAATGCTAATTTTGCTAATAATTTTAATAATAGGACTTTCTTTATAATAAGAAATGGCTCTAGATCCCCCAAAAAAATTGTGGGTACCCCTACACGTTTTGACTCAAGGGTCTTCATCTGGGGATTCTCAGGAGCAACACTACGCATGCAGTCCAGGAGATTGTTTGTTTTCTACTCCTTAGTACTATAGATGTTCCTTGGAGTATATTTTTTGGCTATTACACAAGTTGATACAATACTATATCTGTGATAAGCATCAACAACTCCACCAGGGAGGTTGTGAGGGGTTTCTCCCATGGCCATGTGCTCTTGATTAGTCTCCCCACTCTATGCTGCACAATGGTGGTAGTTTCCATTGTTTTCTACTTGTGGAGTCTTTGGAGGGGTCCTGGTGCAGTTGTCCAATCTGTTGCTCTTGAGAACTCCCAGACGAAGACCCTTGAGTCGAAACAAGTACCCATGTTTCCTTTTGGGATCTTGAGCCATTTCTTCTTATGAAGAAAGTCCTATTATTCTGTGCAAAATTTGCATTCACTGTTGCATGTATTTTATTATTGTCTTAAGATTGTATTTAATAAAACTATATTTGTATTTTTTTAATATTTGTCATAGTGATGCCTTTCCAAAAGTCTCTTCCATAAATCTTTTTTCTGTATTTACATACCGGGATGTGGCACCATCATGGCTACCAAACTGGGCATTCAGATAACATTTTTTGATTGTTAATACAATTGACAATAACATTCTTTTTTGCAATATTGTTGCATAATTTCCAATTTTTGCACTGAGAAAACATCAAGAAGTCAAAATAAATCCCTCTAAAGCAGTGGTTCTCAACCTGGGGGTCGGGACCCCCTCGGGGGTCGAATGATGATTTGCCAGGGGTCACCGAATCCTGGGCTGTTCCTGAAGCCCGCACCACTCTCTCAGCCTTTTTGCGGCCGCCTAGCAGGGCTGTCCCTGGACCCTGTTGCTGCCCAGCTTGGCTGTTCCTGGAGCCTGTGGCCGCCCACTCAGCCTCTTCGCAGCCGCCCATTCAGTTCACTGCATGGCTGGAGGACAGAGACTAGAGGTCAGCTGACTGGTGAGGAATGTGAAATGGGAGGGGCTGGAGGAGACCCCATCTCCTTATTTCGGCCTAGGTGTCACTTCTACGAGACACCACAAAGTCGGAGACACAGTGAGTAACACTACCTGTGCTTATAGTTGCCATTAAAAGTCCCCACTACAGTTCTCAGATCAGCAGATGAGCTTGATCCAGAGCACCTAAGTTGGCTGATCAGAACTCCCCTCAGCATTGCCACGGATCCGAACTCCCCGCCAGCACTGCCACTTATCCCAACTACCCACCAGCAATGCCACTCATCCCATTCCCACCAAGTAGTAAGAGAAGGAATAAAAATAGAAAATACATGGAAGGGAGGGGAAAAGAGGGGGAGGAACAAAGAAATAGGGAGAGAAAAAATAATAAAAAAGAACAAAAAAGATGGCTAGAGTGGGATGGGGAAAAAACAAGAAATTAGGATAGAGAAAGAAAGGAGAACAAAGAGAGTGGTACATTCTAAAATGTACCATAAGGGGTTTCAATATTGTACGAGTGGAAGGGACTCAGGGAGCGCTAAATGTCCATTAAGGGCGCAAATTACTTGTCTTGCCTTGGGTGCTGACAACCCACACTACAAAAATAATTTCGCTGTTAGGGGTCCCCACAACTTGGGAAATTTTATCAAGGGGTCACGGCACTAGTAAGGTTGAGAACCACTGCTCTAAAGGGAGGGGAAATCTCTTCTAAGACAGTTGTCACCAGAAAAGGTCCCAATTGGAAAATTTCCCCTCACATCCCATTCTGTTGACAACTGCAAAATTTAGAATTTCCATCTACTTTATGTCTTGTTGACATGGTCACCAGGACAACTAGAGAGTCTGAATTTTCTCAGTAGAAACACAGAGATATAAAAACTCAGTTCTAACCTTTTCATACTCTATCCAGAATTAAACATTCAAGGTTTTGTTTTCAATACTAACTGCAGTATATCTTAAAACTTTCATCTTTACATTGTTTATCTTCTACAGGGCGACTGGGAGAGGCAGTCTTTGCCGAAGATTACACAAGCCCTGCCCACAGCAGATACAACTTGTCCTATCCCTGAGGAGCCAGTGTCTCTGACACCCGTATTAGTTAACATTAACAAGTACAATGATTCTTGAGGACCAGCAGGACACTGCAAATGTTCTGTTTTATAGAAATATTCAACAACCAACATACACCACTCAACCAACACTACACTATCACTCTCCTGTCACATGTACACACCATGTTCATACAGTGATCTGCTCTCTCGCAGGGCCAAAGCAAGCCTAAGGCTGCTTAGGCAGCCACCTTAGGGTGCCAGGATAGGGAGTGCAGGGCCACTGATTAAGCAGTACAGCTGGCCCTCCTGTACTGGGCTCCATCTGTTCAAAAGGCAGAACTGGGCACCTGCCGAGCAGGAGGACCAGCTGTACTTCCATATTGCTGACACTGATAATTTTTGTGGCTCTCCCTGAAGTGCTTACGGCCTCTCCTCCTCTCCCTCCTGGCTGCTCTGCAGGGGTATCCGTTCTAGTACTTGCGCTCCCACAGCTCTGCCCCCCCCCGTGTGCCCCTCGCAGCGCTGATGGCTTCCCTCCTCTCCTCTCCTGCCAGCAGCTGCTGCAGGATAGACAGCGGGGAGGGGACCAGTAAATTTGTCATATTTACCGGCCCCTTCCTTTCCTGAATGAACAGGGTGAGCGATCGGTTCCTATCGCTTCTTTGCTCATTCATCACTGAAGCATAGTATGCTATGCTTCAGTTTGTGAATGAACAGCAAGCCGCTCAGCACAAAGCACTTCTGATTCATTCACAGTCCAGTGCAGCTGAGGCTGCAGTGAAAGGGTCTGATGAATCGTTGTCCTTATTCTTTTTCTCTGTCTGAAAACTGAGACATCAGGGGTCTGTTTAGACCCCTGATATTTCACCAAAGCCCCCCAACCGTGCAGATAAAAAAAATAAAAAATTTAAAAAATAAAATAAAATAGGGGCTCGTTCACATATGCTTTGCTCTCTGAGGAGTAGTCAGCATACGGATCAAACTTCAGAGAGCTTTTGGCAGGTAGTGAAGAGGCATTTCACCTCCTTACCAGCTGCTATGACTTAGGGCTGGGGAAAAAATCGATTTGAATCTTGAATCGAATTGAGAGGTCAAATCGATTCAAAATTTCAGCAAATCAATTTTTTTAGATTTTTTTTTCACCATGATCGGCGCTGACACCGCGCCGGTCCTGAGGAGCTGCGGGCAGGAGTTTTTAGGCGAGGCCATGGCGTCCGGCCTCGTGGACTAGGCCGAAGCCGCGGCCTCGCCTAAAAACTCCTGCCCGCAGCTCCTCAGGACCGGCGCGGTGTCCACCAAAAAAAAAAAAACTTGATTCTAAACGTGAATCGAGTTTTTTTAAACAAAATTGCAGATTTTTTTTTTTTTTGAGAAAATCGCCCAGCTCTACTATGACCCCGCACTAGCGCACCGCAATCGCGTGCACTGCATGCGGTGGGAGGGCACTTGCACAGTAGCATTGTTCACTTGAATTGGTCTTGTTCAACAGGTGTTTAATTTCTGCCATGGTTGTGAAGCATAGAATTGCAGCCATGGAATATGTAGACCCCTAGCTTCACAACCCTCTGCCAATTGCAAATTAGCAGCTTTACATGTAAAGTACAACCTTCCCTTTTCATTTAAATATGCAAGTGCCAGTTTGCATGACCCATGAAGAATTTTACTATCCAAGTTTTGGGAAGAATTTATTACGATTCTCTGGTGATTTGATAAATTGATATTTACATACTAAGCAGTTGGAAAATCACAACTGTCTGTCATAAAATTTGCAGCAAATCAGCTCACTCTTCTCTAACAGTAAATGTGTGTACCTTGTAATGTTTGGTTTTACAATTTTATTTGGAAAAATAAATATAATAAAGTGATTTTATAATCAATGTGTAACCTAGGTTATTCAGTCATGTGCTTCTCTTTAAAAAAAAAAAAAAAAAACATACTTTCTAGGGACTGTATTCAACATGCTAAAGGTAAGCTATAATAGTTTTGTATCAAATTCATTATTTAAGTTTATATAATATTAAACTCTCTCTCTTTCTAACTTCAAACTGAATAAGGCAATGGTACTCTCTACGAATCAACGGAAGGCATACAGATACTCCAAGGACAACACTATGCTTGTGTTAAAGTCCAAAATCCAACCAGCCATAACCCAACTGCTACGGTTAGACAATACAAAATAAGGTATATCATTCCTTAAAAAGCAAAGTTGTTAAACTATACATTCTCCTTCTTTTGGCAGAACCTAAAACAGGGAAAACAGGAAAGGTTACAGACAACATCAGAACTCTCAAAAGATGCAGCTGTATTCTTTAGTGACTATGGCATAAAATAAAATTCCTGCAAGACCCCGTACAAATCTGCACTGCTAAAATACAACTCCTGCCTCCATGTACTAAACAAATCTTCTTCATCACTTTCATTAATATCTTCTCATTCATTCCTTTTCAACTTTTTTTTCAGTGTTACTAAACCCAGTAATATGAAAATAGTTAATCCGCCCTCCCACAGTGCCCACAGCTTATAAATCTTCTTCTTTCATTAAAATACTGCCACTATATAACTTTTTGGTCAATCTATAAACCACGGTTACATGATAAACTGCACAGTTTCTGCAGTGCTGAAAGTTCAGGAAGGAGGAGATTTTCACTACAGCCTGTATACACGCCCACATGTGTGATGTCAATATCATGTGACCTGGCTATCACTGAGAACATGTAAATGTTCTCTCCAGCATTTAAAAGACACAACTGAGCATGTGCAGGTCGGCTATACTGCCTGTGTTAGCTGGCCTTCCCCAGATAGACAGTGCAGGAGGTGGGGATCTGTGCATAAAGGATAAAACAGCCTTTTTACACAATGCAGAGAATTAAGTTTCACAGTGAGTATAACAAGCATGCCATGTTGCATAAACAGACTGATTTTACTGTTTTGGGTTTAGAAACACGATAAGCTGGCCATACATTATAAAATTTTCTTGTACAATTTTCCTTTAGATTTACCAAAAACCATATAGTATGAGGTCAAATCTAAACACTTTCAATTTGTATGCAATCAGGCATGCCCTTGCACTACATACTTTAAGGTAAATGCAAAGAAAATTGAATAAGAAAATTGTACAATATATGGCCAGCTTTAAAGTTCTCCTTTATTCCAACTGCCTACACCCACTAACTTACTGACTGCCAAATCATTTTAAAAACAAAATTGATACAATTCATGTAAAGATCTTTACTGTCCAGCTTTCTCCCCCCACAAACTATCGAAAGCTCAGCTTTTTGGCTCATCTTATCACCGCCACCTAAAAATTGAACTTCAACCTTCTCCATCAGATCATCCCTCACAATGAATATGTTTTGTAATACATGTCCCTTCCTTTCTTTTGGATTGTAAGCTCTAGGAGCAGGGCCATCTTCTTTCAAATTGTATTGTAACTGTCCTGTTTTCCTTTGTTTTGTAAAGAGCTGTGCTGTGCATACTGGTGCCACTATATAAATCCTGTATTATAATAATAATATTCAGTTAATTCTGGGAATATCCATTGTTAGAAATTCACTTTAGAAAGACAGTATTTTACTAGTAAAGGAGCTAAATTACCAACATTTTTTCTATCTGTCAGGGATTTAGTTGAGATGCATGTGCCGAGTTTGTATGTACACCTGCTGTAGCCATTATAAGAGACTCCCAAACTTTCTACAGGATCTTTAAAGTGTATATTTCCCAAATCCTTTTATATATTTTGGACTGAGTATTAAATAGTTAGATCCCTTTCCTTTTGTATTCTGCCTGTATTCTCTTGGGGAGATTTCCCTTTGTTTCCTGACCCAAAGACAGCTGTACACTGAAACAGTTGTCACTGAAACAGGTGTCCCCACTGTCAGATTTTCCCTCGCCTCCTGTTCTGATGACAGATGTAAAATTTTAGATTTCTTACCACTTTCCATCCCAATGACAATACTCATCAGGAAATATAGAGAGATTCTCCGCAGTAGGTACACAGACAGAAATAAATACCTGAGATGGGCTCTAATCTGTCACCACAATTTCTAAATTAATTAAAAAAAAAAAAAAAAAGTTCAGCAAGAGATCCACTTTAAATAATTTTGCATTATGGTGAATGCAACAGAAGGAAAGGAAAAAACTCAACACACAGTGGTTAACAGGAAAAGAGGTAGCAATTATGCAAGTCAGGTCTTGTGTACCCTGCAGAGTATTGATTTAAATAAATATAAACCTCAATTATTTTATAAGCTGCCGTTTGATATACATCAATGTCATATTTTTGCGTAAGCTGCCTTTCAAGTGAATATTTCCTGAGTAATGCCCTTTATGCAATGGCCGCTGGCGTTCAGTGGTCCTGAGAAACTCTCTGAAATTCCCCTTTCTAACTGTCCCCAGAGACAAGAGAGACAGAGAGTCATATTTACCTTCAGCAGACTTTTTACCTTTGGCGGCTTGCAAATGAGTGTGGGGAATTGGCAGCCAGCGCCAGCAGAGACTGACAAAATTTATGCTCAGTTGTTTAAAAAAATAAAAGATAAGCTACAGGAAACACTTTCAGTTATGTTGACTGCGGGCAACTAATATATATCCATATTTTTGTTTGGATATGTCAATGATAAGTGAAAATAGGGATGCAGGCAGCTGACAGCGTAACAATTTCTCTGCGGATTTCACTGAACAGCTAATGAAGCTCTTAAAAGTTAAATGGCACACAAGCTGGCAAATAAAGGGAACCTGTCAGGAGTCAGAATACTGTTATCTGTTACAGATGAGGCAGCAAGCCAACTGAGGAAGCAGCCATAACTTAGCTCCTGAATGTGGTGTTCTAGATATCTGCCCTGGAAGTAGTGCCACTTAAAGGAGTGGAAACTTCCAGCACCAGATGGGAGCTTCGGGTGTGGAAGGTGATGGCCAGCATGACAGCTGGGTGTGAGAATGCTAACAGATTCCTCCATCCAAGCTAAACTTTGCGGATGATTATCAATCGTTTTGGTTCATTTTCGGTCAAGGTGAACTGGGATAAATTGGTTCTGTTTTCCCTGACCTAGGTGGCGCCCCCTGCAAATTTTCTTGCCCCCCCTTAATTGGATGAGACACTTTAGGTATCTGGGAGTCTACGTGCAGAAAGATTTGACATCCTATATTAGAAGATAACTTATACCCTGTCCTCCAACAGTTTATCCAAAAAAGCTCCACTTGGAAGTTATTGCCATTGAACCCGGTGGGTAGGGTGAATCTGATTAAAATGACTTATCTCCAAAAATGTCGGTATATATTTTGTCATACCACTGTACCTATCCCTAATGCCATTATTGTTTAATTAGATCAAAATTGTTTAAAAAAATGATTAAATTGTTTGGGCAGTCCCCTGTGTGGCTAGATCTACATTACAGCTTCCCTTGTCTGAGGGGGGTCTGGCGCTGCTATGTTTTAAGAAATATTATTGGGCATCTGTTCTTGTTACTGTGAGATGGTGGTTTGCCCCGGACCACTCCAACCCGGCAGTGAATTTGGAGGTGGCGCTTCTCGGATCCTATTCGGAACTTAGTAATTTGGTCTACAGAGGCCCAAGATCCAGTCCTCATGTTACTGCTCCTATGAAAACTACAGTATCAGTTTTGGAGACAGTCCACTGCATAACTCAGCGACCCTCAAACTATATCGCCTTATACTTCACTGTGGGGTAACCCTTCATTATCTCACTTGTGATCTGTGCCAGACCCGCAGGTTTTGACCCGGTATGGTACCAGGAATGTGCAACACATCATGCCGGAAGGATGTCTTCTCTCCTTTGTAGAGATTAAATGTAAAATGTCATTTTCAGTTTCCTACCTGGATGTACTTCAGGTTTTTACAGCTTAGACATGCTGTTCATACGCAATTTGCTAAGCCTTTTATCCTTGCCTCCCATTCAGTTGAAAAACTGCTTACAGCTAGGGATATAGCCAGAACTTTGTCATCCATCTATCTTCGACTTACATGTAATGACTCCTCTAAGATAGGATAGGATTTAGCACCTCTAAAGACCCAATAGCCAATTGCTTTTTGTTCTAGTCCTCTAAGATGGCGCTAGTGTCTTAGGCTTAGACAGTGGCGGAACTACCAGGGCCACACTTGCGACCAGGCCCTGGCATTCCACCACTGTCGGGGGGGCCAGCAGGGTTGATAGTCCTACGGCTCTGAGCAGAGAGCGTTTCTCTCATACAGCTCAGAGCTTACAGTTCTCGCTGCTCCCCCCTCCTTCCCTCCTTCCTCTCTTGCACAGGATGACACAGCCAATCTGCTTCTTCTCCCCGCTCCTCTCTCCTGTGTGTGCTTTGTGGGAAGTCAAGTGTGAATCTAACAAGCTCACACCTCCCGCGGTACACATATGGGAGAGCAGTGGGGGGAGAGGGGACAGATCGGCTGTGTCATCCCGTGCGAGAGAGGAAGGAGGGACAGAGGGGAGAGCAGAGAGAACTGTCGGCTCTGAGCTGTATGAGAGATACGCTCTCCACTGAGCCATGCTGAGGAGGCAGGCAGCATTGATGAGCACTGATCGGCTGTACTGATAGAAACGGATTGCAGCTGTACTGATAGGCAATGCTGATAGGAGGCATTGATGGGCACTGATAGGTGGCATCGATGAGCAATGATCTATGGCACGGATAGGCGGCGTGTCACTGATGGGCATTGATGAGCAATGATAGCTGTCACTGATAGGCAACACTGATGGGCATTAATTAGTCCTGATAGGCAGTGCTCATAGTCTGCACTGATGGGCATTGATAGGCGGCATTGATGAGCACTGATAGGCGGCACTGATACGCAACATTGATGGGCACTGATAGGCAGCATTGATGAGCACTGATAGGTGGCACTGATGGGCATCATTGATGAGCACTGGAAGGCGGCACTGATGGGCATAATTGATGGGCACTGATAGGCGGCACTAATGGGCATTGAACACTGAGAAGCAGCACTGATAGGTGGCACTGATGGACGCTGATAGGTGGCACTAATGGACGCTGAATGGCGGCATTGATGGGCACTGATAGGCGGCACTGAAATGCAGCACTGATAGGCAGCACTGATAGGTGGTACTGATAGGCAGCTTTGATGAGCAATGATATGCAGCACTAAAATGCAGCACTGATGGACACTAATAGGTGGCATTGATGAGCACTGATAGGTGGCACTGATAGGCAGTACTGATTATCAGTGTAGACAATTTACCGACATTCTTGGCAGTTAACGCCTCCTCTTTCCTTATACAGACACAGCGTGGGAGGAAAGGGCTGCTGATACCCAGCAAGTCTGTTTATATGTGATCAGATAATCACATGGTAAAGGGCTGCTGTGATTGCGCTGGATGCACGTCCCAGGGGCATACGGGAGGCAGAGTTCTGGGAGGGTATCCATGGACATCCTCCCAAAATTGGAAGCCCGGGGTCAGATGGAAGGGGGAGCCAGGGGGGCCCATCTTGGTTTCTTGCATCGGGGCCCTGAAGGTTCTAGCTACGCCCCTGCAGCAAGATATACCAGATTTGATAGATGAGGATTGGAGTGAGGGCCTCCAACAGTATTTTCCACTTATGATTTCAGCTAGAGACCGTTTCGTCCAATTAAAATGTCTTCATAGAATGTATTATACAACTCAGAGATTATCTGTAATTTACCATACTAATGATGATATCTGTCTCAAATGTAGACAAGCAATGGGGAACTTCATCCACACAGTATGGGCTTGCCCACTACTACAGAACTTTTGAATACCCTCTATGGTCACCTGTAGTTCTTGGCTTCAGTAATGGTTGCAGACCCCCTGAACTTTTTTTTGTAGCATACATTACTTTAAGAGACCGGGAAGGCTTGTACCCCAAATGGACAGCATCCCCTGAGGAAGCTCAGGATGTGGGCGAAACATGTTGGGAACTCCAACTAAAGTGCTGTATTCATAAAAACATTGTTCTATGTACTTGCCACAATTGTTTTTAGACTTTTTTTATCTGTGTTTAAATAAAATAATTATTATATTATCCTTTAAGATCACTGTACTGTATATACAGTATCTCACAAAAGTGAGTACACCCCTCACATTTTTAATTGTTTTATCTTTTCATATGACAACACTGAAGAAATTACTTTACTACAATGTAAAGTAGTGAGTGTGCAGCTTGTATGACAGTGTAAATTTGCTGTCCCCTCAAAATAACTTAACACTTATCCATTCATGTCTAAACCGCTAGCAACAAAAGTGAGTTCACCCCTAAGTGAAACTGTCCAAATTGGGCCCAATTAGCCATTTTCTCTCCCCGGTGCCATGTGACTCATTAGGGTTACAAGGTCTCAGGTGTGAATGGGGAGCAGGTGTGTTAAATTTGGTGTTATCGCTCTCACTCTCTCATACTGGTCACTAGAAGTTAAACATGGCACCTCATGGCAAAGAACTCTGACGATCTGAAAAAAAAGAATTGTTGCTCTACATAAAGATGGCCTAGGCTATAAGAAGATTGCCAAGACCCTGAAACTGAGCTGCAGCACAGTGGCTAAGACCTTACAGTGGTTTAACAGGACAGGTTCCACTCAGAACAGGCCTCGCCATGGTCGACCAAAGAAGTTGAGTGCATGTGCTCAGCATCATATCCAGAGGTTGTCTTTGGGAAATAGACGTATGAGTGCTGCCAGCATTGCTGCAGAGGTTGAAGGGGTGGGGAGTGAGCCTGTCAGTGCTTAGACCATACATCTGCATGGCTGTCATCCCAGAAGAAAGCCTCTTCTAAAGATGACGCACAAGAAAGCCCGCAAACAGTTTGCCGAAGACAAGAAGACTAAGAACATGGATTACTGGAACCATGTCCTGTGGTCTGATGAGACCAAGATAAACTTATTTGGTTCAGATGGTGTCAAGCGTGTGTGGCAGCAACCAGATGAGGAGTACAAAGACAAGTGTTAAGTAAATGGTAGAAACCTTGTTCTACAGAAAAATAGTATGTGCAAATTTAATTAAAGCTGCTCCCCTTAAAGTGCAATGTGCTAACTTTAGTGTTCAAATGATATGTATGAGTGCTATGCAAAAAACTCTAAAATTCACAATATACAATTTGTGATTAAACAAACGTAATAAAGTGCATAGTGCTATAATAAACAATTGATAATATTAGTGATGAATTCATTAATCTGATAATCAGTCAAAAATAAAGTCCATATAAATTCTCATTGTTGTGATTCTTATCCATACACCGTCACCAAGGGAGATCTTTGTGAATATCACCCAATGAGTGTGAGTAAAATGCCTACTCTCCAAATGTACATAATCTCTTTAACTAAAAAGAAGGTCACAACGGGCAGTTTGGGTAAACCAGTGGGCTTGCTGGTAACCAATGGAGATGTGGCTGAAATCCTTTCTCAATAAGATCCTCCTCTCCACCACAGGTATACCATTGAAATGAACAAAAAACAGACCATAGTGTAATACCATTTATTTTAAAAATGAGATAAAACAAATACAAATTGGCTGCTTACATTTTAAGGTGCCTTTTCCCGGAACTGAGGATATCAGCATGTAAACACCATGTGTAGGTCCGCAGCCTCCCAGCCTCCACTCGGTATCTGGCGTGCGTTCCATCGCAGTGGTGTTGGTAAACCGGAAGTGGGTTACTGGAAGTGACGCAACCCGGATGCGCCTTGACATATGTTTCGTTTTACAACATCATCAGGAAGCGTCCCGGTCACTGGCAGTGGGGGCCCATCTATAGGGGGCACCAGGGCAACCCCCCCCTCCCCCCAGCTGTTCTAAAAATTAAAAAAAAAAAAGGTCACTTTAAGAGTGACCAGGCGCCGGACACACAGCGGTCTATGGGAAGCTGATTTGCTCGCGTTCAGGGTGTGTTCAGGGCGCAGGCTCTGCGCCCGCAAACACTCCCACTCCCCACTCATTTGTCTCTGGCTCCTGTTCTTTATTTTAATTGGCCGGGACTGGAGGACAACTAGGCAGTGCTTTTTTGACACCATGGCATCACTTCCAGTTTCCACTTCCAGTATTGTGTAGTCGGAGTTGAAGGTGGAGACACCAGGACCCTGTGTCAGGCGGGGAGCGGATCACTGATGCAGCGGATGTGCGCAGAGCTGACAGTGCACAGTAAACAAGAGCCTAAAGGTGAGTGCGGGAATCAGAGGTTCTCTCTCTCCAGCTGAGAGAGAGTTCATTCCTCCTGTAATTCTCTCACAGTGTGGCTCTGCTGTGCTCAGTCTGACTCCACTTGTTCTGTTTCTCTAACTTCGTTTCTTACACCTCTCCCTCCAGATGTTTCTCCACTGGCTCTTCATGTCATATATCTGCCCTCTGTTTCTGCAAAGCTGCTCCGATCCTCTGCTCTTCTCAGTCCCACCAATTGTACTGGGTTAGTCTCCCATTCCCTGCAGTCCTTTACTCCTGTACTCCCCCTCTTATCAGACCATCCTATCTCTCTGCCGATCCCAACGCTCCAACTGCTCAGCATATACTGTATATTATCTGCTCTCTCCCCCAACACAGGTATACAGCTGATCAACTAAATTCCAATGGGATGCACAATTTACTTCTACACTGTTCAGCAGCTGCCTTTTATCTTGTGTCCTATATAATGGGCTCTGCACCCCCACCCATGTAATGTGCCCTGCTGACCTCCTATACACTGCCCTGTTGACCCCCTGTCGATTTCGGTAAGAAATGAGTTTGAGATTTTTTTCTTTTAGAGCTTTCTCAGACCTGCCATACTCCCTCTGAAAAGTGATCCACCAAGGCAGTATAACAGTGGCTCAGAAGGTGCTCTCCTACATGTACCACCCACCGCCATACACTCCGCACTCCTCTCCTACATGTACCACTCACCACCATACACTCTGCACCCCTCTCCTACATGTACCACCCACCGCCATACACTCCGCACTCCTCTCCTACATGTACTACCCACCGCCATACACTCCACACCCCTCTCTTATATGTACCACCCACCGCTATACACTCTGCACCCCTCTCCTACATGTACTACCCACTGCCATACACTCCCTTGTGACCCTGAGCAGCCCCCCAGCCCCCTCGGTATACTCACATGAGCCTATATGTTCCCACAGCGGAGAAGCGCTCTACCTCTCTTCCCGGGTTCTTGGCTCTTGATTAGATAGATTGATAGCAGCGTAGCCATTGGCTCCCGCTGCTGTCAATCAAATCCAATTACATGGCGCCAGGGCCAAGTCTGGCATTCTGTGACTATGGACACAAATGCTGGACTCGGGAGCACGGTAACCCCCAGGGAGAGCGCTTCTCCTAGGGGGTTTACTGATGCGGGGAGGAGCTGCGAGTGCCATTGGGGGACCCCAGAAGACAATGATCGGGGGCCACTCTGTGCAAAATGAACTGCACAGTGGAGGTAAGTATATGTTTGTTATTTAAATAAAAAAACAAGGGGTACAACCCCTTTAAGGAAAGTATGGTGCCATTCAAGGAATCCAATGAATATCAGAAAAAAGCACAAAAATTACAAACATGCCTATCGAAATATGATGGAGAAATAAAACAAAAGAAACACAAAAAATATCAAAGGGACCTAAAAGAGTAATTACAAAAAAGTTTACAAATGGCAAGAAGATCTCATTGCCCCAGGGTCAAAGGAGTCTTCGGTGGAGAGGGAAATTGAAATCCAGGAAATTGTAACTCAGATGACCACTAATCCTAACTGTAATCCCCAAACTAAGAAGGATAATAAACCACAAAATAAACCCCAAAATAATCAGTCAAATAATTATCTACGTACCCCCCACTATGCAGTACCCACACAAAATAGTTATCCCCTTTTGGGCAATCGAACACCAGACTACCATGATCAATATGATTATGGTAGATACCACTACCCCCCTAGGGGTGGACATAGGAGTAATTTCAGAGGTAGACCAGCACCATATTGGTACAGACCAATATGCATACAGTGGGTTAAAAAAAAAACAGTATTTAACCCAAAAAAGGGGCCCCATCACTTCATCGAAGTGTTTAAAAACATAATTCAGGATGAGGTAAAAAAATCTAAAAACAAAAAGGCATAAAATGAACATAAAAATATGGAAAGGAATTAAAAAACTAGAGAAAAATAAACAGGTGGTAATAAGACCAGCAGACAAGGGAGGGGACTTAGTAATACTATCAAAAGAAAATTATAACAAAGAAGTGTTTAAATTACTCGCTGATTACTCACTTATAAAAAACTTAAAAGTGATCCCACAGTCAAACTAAAGGCTGAACTCACTGATTGGGTAAAAAAGGGGACCATAAATAACATTTTGGACAAAAAAAACAGGCTAAATACCTTATCCCTCATGCCCCTATACTTCCAGATCTCTACATAGTTCCAAAGGTTCACAAATCTAAAGAAAACCCACCGGGACGGCCCAATAATGGTGGGATTGGGTCCCTTTACTCAAGGTTGGGGGACTATTTAGACATATTCCTCCAACCTTTGGTTACACAAGGGAGGTCCTATATGAAATATAGTCGAGAATTGATTAAATTACTCTCCAAGATAGAAACTAACAAAAATACTTTTTTGGTAACAGTGGATGTGGAATAGAAAATAAAATAATATTGCGCCAATCCCAAACCATGTATGGAAAGCTGCCAACACAACAATCAGACAAATTGTAAAACAGAAATAAAGAATAAAGTGTGGCGCTAAAATAAACTTGTTCCTTATTGGGCGGGACCCACCAGAATATCAATCTGAGGGCCTGAACCAGCCCAGTGAGGTATTTAGTGAAGTGAGTTTTTATCAAATCCCATATCTAAAACATGAGTGAAGAAAAACTAAAATAACAGGGTCATTACCCTTATATTCCCATGTGTGAAATATTACGAATAAGATCCGATAGATAACTACCAGATAGAAAATTGGTTATATTGCCCCAAAAGGGATAATAGTATAGAGTTGGATGAATGTGCTGATCAAGCGTGAGAAAAAGAAAAAAAGGAAAAACATAAAGGTAAATTGGATCAGGTGTATATAACCATAAGATTGCGAATCAACAACTATTGTGTTAATGGACAGTTATGCAAACGTGTGGGCCTGCTTAAAACAGGTACTATACAGATGCATGTATGTTTAAAAGGCATGTACATGAACAAAAAGAAGCTATCTTGTTATAGATGCAAATATATATAAATACGGTCCATGCACAAACTCAAATAAGATCAGGTGTGGGTCCAAATGTTAGTCCTATGGAGGTACACTTGGAAGTTAGGCCTCTAGGACTTCCTTCGGATGACCAGGATGGTTCCCATGTAATCAAATGGTAAACTGCAACTATGGATATAGGTATGTAAAAAATACTACCTGTTGAATTCTTAGCGGACGAAACGCATCGGGTTCGATATGCCTGTTATGCCATGATTGAGTAAGCGCTTTTTTAGAGATTTTACCCGTTTTTGTACCCTGGCCTCTGTTGTTGTCTATGAGCCATTGTACTTTTATCATACCTGGTCTCTGCCGCGGTTCATGAGCCAGTGTAATCCTTTGATTGTTAAAACTTTGATTAAAGTTTTTTGGAAGCAGTTTTACGCTATGTGGAGTTTCCTCTCTGATTTTTGTATCTGAGGATCTGTATGATCAATTGAGCATTGGAGTTCATGAGGCCGTGTTGTGGAGATCTCCACCTTCCAGCGTCCCTACTAACGGATGCAGCAGCATTTCAACCACCACCATTCGTTTAATCTTAAGCTCATTCTGACTCCAAAGCCGCTGGCTGGCGAGTCCATCACCTTTGGTAAGAGTATTTTTTACATACCTATATCCACAGTTGCAGTTTACCATTTGATTACATGGGAACCATCCTGGTCATCCGAAGGAAGTCCTAGAGGCCTAACTTCGAAGTGTACCTCCATAGGACTAACATTTGGACCCACACCTGATCTTATTTGAGTTTGTGCATGGACTGTATTTATATATATTTGCATCTATAACAAGATAGCTTCTTTTTGTTCATGTACATGCCTTTTAAACATACACGCATCTGTATAGTACCTGTTTTAAGCAGGCCCACACGTTTGCATAACTGTCCACTAACACAATAGTTGTTGATTCGCAATCTTATGGTTATATACACCTGATCCAATTTACCTTTATGTTTTTCCTTTTTTTCTTTTTCTCACGCTTGATCAGCACATTCATCAAACTCTATACTATTATCCCTTTTGGGGCAATATAACCAATTTTCTATCTGGTAGTTATCTATCGGATCTTATTCGTAATATTTCACACATGGGAATATAAGGGTAATGACCCTGTTATTTTAGTTTTTCTTCACTCATGTTTTAGATATGGGATTTGATAAAAACTCACTTCACTAAATACCTCACTGGGCTGGTTCAGGCCCTCAGATTGATATTCTGGTGGGTCCCGCCCAATAAGGAACAAGTTTATTTTAGCGCCACACTTTATTCTTTATTAGTGGATGTGGAATCCCTGTATACCAATATAAAACAAAAGCATGGGCTTCTAGCAGTTAAATGGGCTTTAAGAAAATGGAAACAAAAAAGCATATATGGACTACTCCATATATAAAAGTTATTTAAGTTAATGCAGGTGGTACCAACAGGAGCACTCAAAAAGAATTGTCAAAAATTTGAGCCATTTATTGCAGCCTTTGTGCTACAGTTCCATCCATATGGTATGCTGCAGGTAGATTCCAGAGCACTAAATGTATGTATGCACATCCTATAGTTAATAGACAGTTTATAGATACAAAAAAAAAACAAAGCAAAATGTTTACCTGAAATGTATGTAAATCCTAAATAATTTTTTTGGCATCGTGCTTCACTGCGTACTGTTTTCATAAGCAAATCGTGTTTGTGAATCTGTTGTAAAATTTCATAACTGGAGGTTTTGAATGTCACCCCAACGCACTAAGGTAAATGCATCTCCAATGAACATGTGTTGCAGCACACCACAAAGCACAGTAACGCACTACCCTTTAATTTGGTGCACTGCATTGACAAAAATGGTGCATATCTGTTTTTTTTATGTTTTGTTGAGTCACCAACCTTAAAACAAAAACCTTTCTGTGTGCAGCAGCCCCCCCCCCCCCTCAGCACCCCTAATACTTAGCTGGAGTCCATCTAGATCCAGTGATGTTGCACAAGAGACTTTGGCCATTGGCTCCGGCTGCTGTCAATCAAATTAAGTGAGCCAATGAGTAGAGAAAGGGATGGGGCGGACCGTGGCTCTGTGTCTGAATGGACACACGGAGCAGCGGCTTGGGTCGGGTGCCCCCATAGCAAGCTGCTTGCTGTGGGGGCACTCAACAGGAGGAAGGGGCCTGGAGCACTAATGAGGGACCCTAGAAGAGGAGGATCTGGTAAGTATAACATGTTTGGGGGCGTGGCTAAGCAGCAAATGTAGGAGGACGTATCTGTCTCCATCTCCACTGATAATCCGTACAATACATTCATCCTGATAGGAGGCTTAAAGAAGGCAAAGGCCTGTGGATGACTCCAGCCAAGATGGCGCCGGGCCGCAGCGCTCCTCCAAGGAGCGATACAAGGAAGCAGCACAGAAGCTCCTATTTGGAGGTATAACAAACAGAGATGCTCTACACACTGCACCTAACCCAGGAGAAGCATCCGGGGGCCATTCAGAAGCTGATGACACCATCCCGCTGGAGGATGCATGCGGATTGTCCCCTGAATGGAACACAGTGAGTACCCCTAGAGACATTTTTACTGGGCCACAAGCAACTCCCCCTAACATAGAAGAGACATAACCCACCCTCAGGGACATTTTTTCAGCTGTAACATTATGTAATCTGTCCATCACAGCACTCTCTGATGAGCTCAAAGGGGTGAAGGCAGAGATTTCCTATGTACCTCATGACATGCAAAAACTGAGGGAGAGGACCTCTGCCCTGGAAGGCAGAATGAGCACAGTAGAGGGTGATATGGCTCCTATGCAAATAAACCTGAACTATAATTGCCACCTCACAGCTCAACATGCCGCATGTTTAGATGATTTGGAAAATTGCATGAGGCACAACAATGTGTGCGCCCTGGGCATCCCTGAGAAGACGGAGGGTAAAAATCCAGTAGCTTTTATAGAGCAATGGTTTATCTCCCCATTATTTGCTGTTGAAAGGGCGCACAGGGTACCTTCACGCCCTTTACCACAGGCAACCATCCCCGTCCTTTTCTGTTTAAGCTACTGAACTACAAAGACAGAGATGCGATTCTATCTAAAGCCAGAACCAAGAGTGGAGCTATGGCAATCGATAATTCAAAAGTGTCACTATTCCCGGACTTTTTAGCAGAAGACCACACTTCAGCCCTGTTGGCTGAGAGCCCGGTTGGCTCCACACTTTAAAATGTCATTGACATGTTTGTTTCTTCTTTTTTTTCAAGTTCATGTTCTTGTGATTGTTTTCTCTCAGACCACCAGACTTCCAACTATGGACTTCCATACTTACGGATAGGGATGAGCTTTACGTTCGGGTTGAACATGAGTTAGACTCGAAAATTGGGTGTTCGCCCGTTCGTCAAAAAGCAAACATTATAGGGACGTTCGCGCCAAATTCGAGCGCCGTGTAACGCACCATAATGCCCTACGAGAGCACAGGGCATTGCTGTGTAATGATTGGCCAAAGCATGCACCATTACCTGCATGCTTTGGCCAATCCCAGTGCCCTCATCTAAGAGAGCCATAATTGGCCAAAGGCAGGGTGCCTTTGGCCAATCATGGCTCAGGGGGACTAAGCCCCACACTATATAAGGCTGCCTGCACGTCGGCCCCGTGTAGTGTGTTGTTGGCATGGACGGAGAGAGAGTGTCATGTAGATTGAGTAGGCAGGCTATTCAGTTAGCTGCAGTGTATTTTATATATATTTACAGTCAGTCTCATATATATATATATATATATATATATATATATATATATATATATATATATATATATATATATACACATACACACTACATCCAGTTTAGCTATATCTGACTGCAGGCCATTCCTGGTGTACTTTTTCTAATATACTTCAGGCAGGCAGGTTATTCAGTTAGCTGCAGTGTATATATATATATATATATATATATATATGTATATATATATATACACTGCATCCAGTGTAGCCAAGCCTATATCTGACTGCAGGCCATTCCTGGTGTACTTTTTCTAATATACTTCAGGCCGTGTACACAGTACACCTTACACAGTACACCATAGTGCAGTTGCTACTACTTTTCTGGTGGTGTACACAATACAGTACACCCATAGTTGTTATTACACTTCTGTTGGTGTACACAGTACCGTGCACCCCTAGTGCAGTTGCTACTACTTTTCTGGTGGTGTACACAGTACACAATACCGACAGTGCACCTATAGTTGCTATTACACTTCTGTTGGTGTACACAGTACCGTGCACCCCTAGTGCAGTTGCTACTACTTTTCTGGTGGTGTACACCATACACAATACATACAGTGCACCCATAGTTGTTATTACACTTCTGTTGGTGTACACAGTACCGTGTACCCATAGTGCAGTTGCTACTACCTTTCTGGTGGAGTACACAATGCATAGAGCGCACCCATAGTTGCTATTAGACTTCTGGTGGTGTACACAATGCCGTACACCCTTAGTGCAGTTTTTCTGGTGGTGTACACAATACATACAGTGCACCCATAGTTGTTATTATACTTCTGTTGGTTTACACAGTAACGTGCACCCATAGTGCAGTTGCTACTACTTTTCTGGTGGTGTACACAGTACACAATACATACAGTGCACCCATAGTTGCTATTAGACTTCTGGTGGTGCACACAATACTGTGCACCCCTAGTGCAGTTACCACTACTTTTCTGGTGGTGTACACAGTACACAATACAGTGTAGTGTGGTTTTGCTAAACAAAATTTACAGCATGTCCGGAAGGCCACCAAGGAGGGGTAGATGCTCACAGGCCACTAAAAGAGGGCAAGCAGGCTCTGTTTCTACAGTCAACAGTGCTGGTCGTGGACACGGTGCATCCTCAGCACGTGGCCGTGGGGCACGCTTTTCCTTTTTTTCTGCAGCTGGCTGTGTTATTGAGCCACAACATGCAGAAGAGTTGGTGGAATGGATAACAAAGCCGTCCTCATCCTCCTCATCCTCTGTCACCCAGGCTCAGAGTAGTTTGCCTGCCAATGCAGCTGCCAAAGCGGCCTATTCTATTGGCTCCATGTCAACAGTCACTCCTTCCCTAGCCCCACCATCATGCACGGAGGAGTCTCCTGAACTATTCAAGCACAGTGTCTGCAGGAGGATGCACAGCGATTTGAAGGCTCCAATGATGGTACCCAGGTTGAGGAAGGAAGTAACGTGAGCCTAGAGTGAGGGGGTGCCCAAGAAGAACAAGAAACTGGCAGTCATGTTCCCCCAGCTGCAGTATACTGCCAAGTTTGCTCCAGTGACGAGGAGGGAGGGGATGATGAGGTCCTGACTCTACTTGGGTGCCTGATAGAAGAGAGGAGGAGGAGGCATATCTCCAATAAGGCAGGATGCCCTCCAGGGGGCAGCTTAAGGGCAGCCACCCTATTGCATCACACCGCAGAGCTAAGCAGGTGCAGGGCACTGCTGACTCCCCACATATTTTGAAAAGTTCTTTGGTGTGGGCCTTTTTTGACATGTGTGCAGCAGATCGCACCATTGCTGTTTGCAACATATGTCTGAAGCGTATCAAGCTTGGCCAAAACAGCAGCCGCTTGGGCACCACATGCTTGACCAGACATATGATGACCTCCCATGTAGTCTGTTGACAACAGCACTTAAAAGACCCACATCAAAGAACAAGGTGGACCTCTCCTTGCTCCTCATCAGCTGGGATCTCCAACCCCACTATACCTCCAGTTCTCTCAGAAACCTGCACTGAGAGGAATGAAGGTATAGAAATAGATGTCCCAAGTACTTGCGGCCAATCTGCTAGCGGTACACCAACATCCGATTTTAGCAGGCAAATTTCCCCACCCCGGTTGCTAAACCGTCAAAAGAAATTCGGTCCCAGCCATCCACATGCTCAGCGTCTGAATGCTAGCTTGGCCAAATCGCTAGCACTGCAACTGCTGTCTTTTCAGCTGGTAGACTCTGCCCCCTTTCGTGAATTTGTGGAAAGTGCGGTACCTCAGTGGCAGGTTCCCAAATGCCATTTCTTTTTACGGAAGGCCATTCCGGCTCTCAACCAGCATGTGGGAGGCAATGTCTTGGCCTCGTTGGACAGGGCGGTCAGCAGTAAGTTGCATATTACCGCTGACTCATGGTCCAGCAGGCGTGGACAGGGACGTTACATTTCTTTCACGGTGCACTGGGTAACTCTGCTGGCAGCTGGGAAGGATGCAGGACAGGGTTCAGTATTGTTGGAGTTTGTTCCACCACCACGCCTCCAAAATGCTAGTGGTGATTCTGCCACAGCTCTCTCCTCCACCCCTCCTCTTCTTCCTCTATGGCCTCTTCCTCTGGAGATTTGTCCTCTGAACCAGCGGTGCTCCGTAGGCGTTCAAGGGGCTACGCAAGCACTCAGGCAAAAAGATGCCATGCGGTGCTTGAATTGGTCTGCTTAGGGGACAGGAGCCACACTGGGGCAAAGATTCTGTCAGCTCTGCAGGGGCAGGCTCAGAGGTGGTTGACGCCATGCCAGCTTCAGCCAGGAATGGTTGTATGTGACAATGGCACCAGCCTCCTCTCCGCCCTCCAACAGGGACACTTGACCCATGTTCCCTGTATGGCTCACGTCCTGAATTTGGTGGTGCAGTGGTTCTTGAGCAGGTACCTGGGCTTACAGGATCTCCTGAGGCAGGCCAGGAAAGTCTGTGGTAATTTCTGCCGGTCATAAAATACCAGTGCTCGGCTGGCTGACCTTCAAAAGGAATTCCACCCCACCCAAGAACCTCCTCATTTCTGACATGCCCACCAGGTTAAACTAAATGTTGGCAATGCTGCAGCGGCTGCACACGCAGCAGAGGGCCATCAATGAGTACCTGTGTGAGTATGGTACCAGGACAGGATCAGGGGAGCTTGGCTTTTTTTCGTCACGCCAGTGGCTACTGATCAAGGATGCATGCACTGTCCTGTCACCATTTGAGGAGGCCACAAGGATGGTGAGCAGTGACAGTGCATGCATCAGTGATACTGTCCCTCTTGTCTTCCTGTTGAAACACATGCTTTGTGGAATAATGGACAGGGCACTTGAGGCAGAACAGAGGGAGGAAGGAGGAGGACTTCCTTACCTCTCAAGGTCTCCTTTATCCAGATAGTAGTCTGCCGATCGCACAGGAAGAAAAAGAGGAGGAGGAGGATTGTGTCAGCATGGAGGTGAAGGATAACACTCAGCATCAGCAGCAGTCATCAAGGGATAATTTTCAGTCCCCAGAAACCCACAGAGTTGTACGTGGCTGGGAGGAGGTGGTTGAGGATCATGTGATCCTTAGTGACCCAGAGGACTCAGGATCGAATGCCTCTGCAAACTTATGCTGCATGGCCTCCCTGATCCTGCAGAGCCTTTCGAAAGGACCCAAGGATTCGTGGTATCAAGGAGAGGGATCATTACTGGCTGGCAACCCTTTTTGATCCACGTTACAAGGGTAAGGTTGCAGAACTTATCCAGCCTTCGCAGAGGGAGCAGAGGATCAAACATCTTCGGGAGGCCTTGCAGAAAGGTTTGTGCAATGTGTTTCCAGAGCCTGGGAGGTTACAACTTCCTGGTGCTAGACAACGTGTTGCTGAGGCTTCGTTCAGTCACAGAAAGAGCGGTGGCCAGCTGACTGATGCCTTCAGACAATTCTTCAGTCCTCAGTGCCAAGGTCTAATCAGTTCCAGCAACCATCGCCAGCGTCTGAATTACATGGTGCAGGAATATCTAGGGGCAAGATCAGACTTGGAGACCTTTCCAACAGAACATCCACTGGGTTACTGGGTCTTGAGGATGGACCACTGGCCAGAGCTTGCTCAATATGCAATTGAGCTACTGGCCTGTCCTGCATCCAGCGTTCTTTCTGAACGTACATTCAGTGCTGCTAGAGGCTTTGTAACCGATCACAGAGTGCGCCTGTCCACAGACTCTGTTGATTGGCTCACATTCATAAAAATGAATCACTCTTGCATCACAAGCTACCAAGCACCTGATGCTGATGTAACCAATTGATTTTTCTATGGATGTGGGATCCCTTGAAGACTGCATATGCTGAGTGACTATCCTATTATGCTGAGTGACTATACTATTCCTCCTCAATCTTCATGATGATAGCTTCTAAGAATATTTTTGGTTCAGGGCACCACCATCACTGCCTAAGGCCCAATTTTTCTGCCCTACTTTAATAGGGGCATGTAATTACAATTCTTGATATAATATTTCGATACGATAGGTATCCCGTGACCACGTCCGCTAGTGATGAAACGACGTAGGGAGGAGGAGCCAAGTCCTGACGTCACCGATGCACGTCTAGTCCCGGAAGCTAGGGGCTGATCTGAAGCCCGGCTTTCCCATATCTGTTTGCTGTTAATATTTCGCCGATTTGTAAGTGTTCATTTGGCTTTTTTATTCTATTAAATGTAAAAAGATTTACGCTATGTGGAGCATTTTGTGTTTTTTTCTGGTAAACACATCACTTTGCTGCGAATTATGGTGAGGATCCTTACGGACGCTGTGGTATCTATTGCCTGCCTGTGAGATCCCCGGGCTGGGGTTGCAGCCATCTGCTCACCGTGGTCCCCTGTAATAAGGGACCATCGCTCTCTGGTAAGCGGCAGTATTTTCTTAAAGGTGGAGGTCCCATCAATGCACTTTTCACTTCAACGAGAATTTACACCACCCGTCACTTTGGGATTTGTTTTTCTCTATATGGACTTCCTTATGTATTAATCATTTTGCATTTCACTTCACCCTGCTGTGCATTTATTGTATGGACAATTTCTCAACAGTACTTTATATGTCCGCACGTTTGGTTTATTGGTGTATTCAATATCACTTTGTTTTTCAATATTATCATTATTATTTGTGGCACTCAATTTTGCAGTTTTCACCACATTTTATATTAGCGCGACTTTATTTCTCTATTACTCTGATTTGTGTCGTATAACACTTTTAGTTGCAGCTTCATTTTTTACTTAGACTGTTAGCGCAGTATTTTATCTACCCTTGTCATCCATACCAGACCCAAAGGGCCTGGTAATGGGCTGGGGGGGGGGGACCCATGCTATTTTTCTCAATGATTTTCATCTATGTTGCCGGGACCCGTTTGAATGTGATATGGGATATGGGATACTACCAAGGCATATATGAGGGGTCAATTTATTAACACAATTAACAGGATCAAAACAAACACAAAAGCTTGGGAAACTGAGGTATGATAGTCACTCAAGGAGTCCGAAGATAAATACATTGCTAATTCTACAGAGGACACGAAAAGAGTTTGGTTGGGTGCACAATCTATGACCAGACAACTGGCATTGCAGCTGGCTTAAAACAAACGTTTTTTCTTGCAACAAACCCATTTTGAGGAGGGGGAATCTACTGGGCACATGCTGGCTCTACTAGCGCATGTGCAGAGATCCACCTCTGCGGCTTCAGCCATCCGTGATGCGCAGGGTGTCACTCAGACACAGACTGCCACAGTAGTGCCAATTTTAAGATGATTCTATGCAGATCTCTACACATCTAAGGTCCATCCCACGTAAAGGGAAATAGAGGGATTTCTGGAAAAATGTGCGCTGCCCCAATTGTCGGCCTCGGACGCGGCCCTGTATAACGTTCTGTTAACAAAGGAAGAATTAGCCATGGCCGTAGCACAAACTCATAACAACAAATCCCCAGGGGCTGAAGGCCTTCCGTCCGAGGTCTACAAGAGGTATGCCTGCACATTACTGCCCACGCTATTGAAGGTTTATAATGAGGCACCAAAGGAGGGAACGTTGCCTAATTCCATGAATGAGGCCATCATTATTTTACTCCTAGAACCAGGCAAGGAAGCTACACTGCCAGACTCTTACAGGCCCATTTCTCTACTAACGACAGATGTCAAGCTACTGGCCCATGTGTTGGCAACTAGACTAGCACAACCGATACATAAGCTCATACATAGAGACCACTTAGGGTTCATTCCCACTAGATCCACAGCCCAAAATATTAGGAGATTTTTTCTAAACTTACAGCTCTCTGTAGCCAACACTGGAAATCAGGCTATCTTCTCACTGGACGCAGCTAAGGCCTTCGACGGTGTCGAATGGCCATACCTGTGGAAAGTGTTGGATCATATAGGCCTAGGTACAGATTTCATTAGCTGGGTAAAATTATTGTATGCGCAACCATCGGCTCAGATCAGGGTTAATGGGGAACTATCAGAGCCTTTTCCACTGTTCCGGGGCACCAGACAGGGGTGTCCATTATCGGCCCTGCTGTTTGGCCTGGCCTTGGAACCTCTCGCGTTGCGAATACGGGGGGACAGTAACGTGGTGGGGTTTCAGCGCGGTACGGGCACTGATGTAGTGTCATTGTATGCTGACTATACTTGGGTGATACGCAGGAATTATTGAGTGTAGCCATGACTCTTATCAAGGCCCTTGGTGGATTGTCTGGCTTCTGCATTAATTGGAACAAGTCAGTACTAATGGCAATAGACCCCATCATGGCCCCCTTGCCTGAGTGCTCGGCAGTGGTGTAGGTGGCGCCCTCCTTTCGCTATCTAGGCGTCCAGGTATCCCCGGATATATCCCAATATATATCCCTTAATCCCCCTACTTGCTAAATTTGGAGACAAATCTAATGCTTGGTGCAAATTGCCACTATCCGTAGTGGGGGGAATTAACCTTGTAAAAATGGTGTGGACTCCCCAATTACTGTACATATTTAGCAACTTCCCAGTCTGGATTCCACAACGTTGGTTCGACAGGATAGACTCCCAGTTTAGGGAACTAATCTGGCACAAAAAGATGGCCAGAATTAGCTTATCAATATTACAATACAACAAAGATGAAGGGACACTAGTGGCACATCACTCTAGAGCATATTACCTTGCTTCCCAGCTACAGCAGTTGGGTGGGGGTGGAGATTGATAGACACATCAGACGCGATTCACACCACAACTGATGACAACACAACAGCACTGACATGCCTGGAAGCGGGTTATCTGCATTTAGAGCCTAGGGCCACCAACTATACTTCTTTTAAAGACATTATGGTCCTACATTAAGCTGATGCTGGGGATACAAGGTTTCCTGACTCATACTCCCCTTTGGTGAAACTTGGACTATAGAAAGCTATTCAAACTCAGAGGGTTTGGGAATTGGGAAAGAGCAGGAATAAGATACATCACACAAATATATAAATCATTTATGGAATTACAAACAGAATTCGATATACCACGTACTAACTTCTACAAGTATTTACAGCTGCGACACGCACTACAAACGCAGTCAAGGCAAACATTGATTAGATTGACAGACCACTCATTAATACAGGAGATCCTAATGGAAGGTGAAAAGAAAGAAATGATCTCTAGATGTTATAAAATGCTTCTCAATGTAATCCAGGATCCCGCCAGCCTACCTTGTAGGCGTAAATGAAAGGAGGATGTGGGAGCCATGGATAAGGAGACGTGGAACCTTTGCCGCACCTCTGCCCCCCTGGTCTCAGTATCCGCCTCTCAAAAATGATCTCATCTTTAACTGCTACATCGGGCATATAGGACTCCGGTACGACTTCATAAATGGGGAGTACGTGACACACCCCTCTGCCCAAAATGTGAGAGGGACAATGGTGACCTCATGCACATGCTCTGGAAATGTCCCAAACTCTTCCGATATTGGACGGAAGTCCTTGACGTAATATCCCAGGTTTATAATATCATTATACCACAAAGCCCTACGGTATGCCTACTGGGTGCCCTGGATGAGGAGATATTAACCCCATCAACTCACACAGCGATTCCTTGTCTGCTATATGTTGCCTGTAAACTAATTGCACAATTTTGGATAACTCCCAGGGTTCCCACTAGGCAACAATGGGTTGAACAGGTTAATAGACTGCTAATAATAGAAGAACTAACATATCAGCACAGAAATGCACCACGCAAATTCTATACAATTTGGCAGGCTTGGTTGGATGTTCCGGGGTTGGCACCACATCAATTGGTCAAAGACAGACTTTTACAGGGATAGGAGATAAAAGACGCTAAATTAAGTAGCCGGAAAGAGAACATGCATAGCACTTGATTCAAGTAGTATTAATGACTTTGGTGGGTCATGTAGAATGCTTGGGAGGCATGTAGAGCCCGTTAAGAATATTCAGTTGTCTTATTTTTCTTTAAGATGTTTTTCTTTTTTTTTTAATTGGTTCCTTCTTAATTAGTTCTATCTACTATGCCTTTCTCATGTATCATTGCAAATCATTTAGGATCTTTAAATCACATATGGACTGTACACAATACAATGTTTGACAAAGCAACTTGTGATAACAATTAGTTTATATCTTATCCTGTAATATCCTGTATGACATGTATTCGGCACAATGAACAACAAAATACAAATCTTTTTCTGACTCTAAAAAAACGTATAACATGTTTGTTATTTTTAACTAAAAATGTAGCTATGAAAGTAGTTGTATGTAAACAGGAACAGTTGTCATGGGACTTTGTATGAGGCATGTCACTACCCAGAGTCAAAATAAGGTAAATGGTTTAGAAAATGTATTACAATACAAGAATAGATCTACAAAAATCACAGAAGGACACAAAACATGGTAATAGTATGCGCCAGAAGTGGATCCCCGTTCACCCCCTGCAGGGCGTGAGATGGAAGACACTGCCGAATCCCAGCACTGATGAACGTCACGAGCCGGAAACGTGTGGATATCGCCAATGTGCGGGATAGAACTCTCCGCCCACACCCCATAGGGGGTAAGGAGGGGAGACAGTGCCGCACATCGCAGCCCTGGAAACCAGACAAGGCAAAGTGGTCAATAATTTTGACCATGTACTATTATATATATATTTTTTTACTCATTTACTATTATGGACATTCCCTATATTGTACTCCTAATGAGTGGACACGTTCCATGAAATTGCGTTTTTTCAAGGATGCCAAAGACAGTCTGGTTCTTGGACTTTATACCTATTTTGGTTGTGTTTTTATCATGTCTATGCCATCATGCACCAATACAATATCTATTTATTTGTTCAAACATGTGCTTTTTATATGTCCGCTGGTTTTTATGATTTTTTTGTGATCTATTACCATGTATTGTGTCCTCCTGTGATTATGTATATCTATTCTTGGATTGTAATACATTTTCTAAATCATTTATCTCATGTTATTTTGACCCTGGGTAGTGACATGCCTCATACAAAGTGCCATGACCACTGTTCCTGTTTACATACAAGTATTTTAGGGATGGAGGCATGTCACGGTGGTCATAATAGGTCCTATCTCTTTTTATTTGTCAATATTTGGGTGGAAGACACCCTGGTCTCCATTGATCTATCACGCCACCAATATAAATTATTTTTTGATTCACCTTAGTTTTCCTTTTATATCATTATACTGTATCAATACATATTGTTTATTAACATCATTAGTTTCTTCTTTTTTTCTCAGTTTTGCTGTTCATCTTCAAAGCAAGCCCAGCTGGTGGGTGGGGGGGTCACTTTGCCTTATCTGGTTTCCGGGGCTGCGATGTGCGGCACTGTCTCCCTTCCTCACCCCGTATGGGGTGTGGGCATGGAGTTCTACCCCACACGTCACGCTATGCTCACGCTGCCGCCCCGTGACGCCAATGGTGCCAGCATTCGAGGTCTTCCAACTCACGCCGTGCACTTCCCTGCTCTCATTGGCTAACGGCATAGCGCTGGCGGGGTCCTCGGGTACATAGCTTGAGCTGGTCAGTACATGCCCCTATACACCTGAGAGGCATCGCAACTGCAGTCTACTCAATGGAACCACACCTGCAATATTCACTTTGGGATCCCAAGTGACCCCACCTATACAGCTTTGGTTTTTGGTTTTTGCACAATGCACCTTTTTTTAGTACTTGTCACGTTTGGCATTTCTCACAGTCTCAGAGACCCGATTTAATCACATGCCATTCACTTGCTCCTCACATGCATATATGTATGCTGGGTTTGTTCACTCATTACATTTTTTCATTAAAAATTTTCTATTAATTTATTTATCAATATATATATTTTTTTTATAATTTTTAATATAGTTATCAGACACCTGCACACCTTCTTCTTGTAATTCATATATATCCACATATACATATATATATATATATATATATATATATATATATATATATATATATATATATCTTTATATTTTAACATATTACACTTACAGTATATATATTAATTTTTCGATTAGTGTGAACGCGAGCCGTCCCTGCATCCCACTATTCCATGGACTTTCCTGCCCCTCTGGCTCTTTTTTTGGTCTGAAAGTAGCTATGAAAGTAGTTATGCCAGTACCGCCACAAGACAGGTTCAAAGTATTCTATTCAAATCTGTTTATGGTACCAAAGACCAACAGGGTATTCATCCTATTCTTCCTGCCCTTCTCAGAACCCAGGGCATCCAGGTCACAGGCTACCTAGACGACTTTCTTCTAAAAGGAATAATTTCCCATCCAGCAGTCAGCAGATGCCCACAGGACAATTCAGAGGCTTTCACTTGGATAATCAATTTAAAAAAAAAAAATCTGCTCTCCAGCCTTCACTTCACCTGGAATATTTGGGGATGGTTTTGGACATATCTCAAGCAAAGGTTTTCCTTCCAGTGAATAAACTTCTCTCTCTCTGAGTCCATGCTCAATAACGGAGATCAAAGAGACATTCCACAATGCAATTTTCCATGAGAGTTCTAGGGTTATTGTCAGCCTCCTTCAAGGCTGTACCTTTATCCCAATTTCATTCAAGAGCTCTCCAACACAGCATTGTGTTGACCTGGAACAGGCATGCTTCTTTTCCCAACTTACCCATGTGACCAACCAAGGGACTCATAGTCTCTGACTTTAACAGCAAGGCTGTTAAAGGCCATGTCCTAAAAGATAAAAGATTAAAAAAAAAAGAGTCTCTGAGACTGTTATTCCTACCTTGCTAAAAGCAAAAAAAAAAGAACAAAAAAAAAACTTCCAGCAAGATCTACTATCATACCTATCAATCCTTCTTTGCTTGGTGTGAGCACAGGCACTTCTAATCCAGAGATTACTCTGTGCCAGTGCTGGCCCGTCCATACGGGGCGCAGAGTGCCGCCCCCCTAGTACATGGGCCCGGCCCCTAATCTTCCATGCAGGGCACCGGACGCATGGATTCCAAGTGGTTTTTTTAAGCACATGATTAGAGCCTGAGGCTCTACTTGGCTTCAAAAAAAGGGTGGGCTCGGGGCACAGAGCACTGCACCCTGAGCCCACCCAATCGTGTGACAATAGCAAATTAATATTTGCTATTGTATTTCTGATTCTCCTCCTGGCCAATCAGGAAGCAGGTCCTGAAACCCAATTGGCCAGGGAGTCTTAGCACTCCCTGGCCAATCGGGTCTCAGGACACACTTTCTGTTCAGCTTGGAGGAGAAGCAATAGCCTGGCTCTTCCTTCCCCCTGCCTCCTAAGTTAAGGTCAGTCTCCCGTGGGGGGTGGCTGTGGATCGCCGTTCTGGTACATCTAACGCCGGGGAGGGGGGTGCTTGCGATGATTGCCACCTCCCTGTCCGTCACCCTCGGGGGGGGTTACGTGTCGGGGGGGTTAAGTGGCACTGGTTTGTCGCCCCCCGAAATATTTAACACCAGCCGCCACTGCTCTGTACCTCACATTTTGGCCTTCCTACAGACAGGAAAAGACAAATCTTAGCCTTGTCCATTCTCTTTCAAAGACCTCTGGCATCACTCTCTATTGTAAATATTTTTCTTCAAGGTGTATCTCACATTAAGCACTCCTTGCAGCACCCTGAGATGCCTTGGAATCGCAATGAGGTTCTCTCTGCCCTGCAGAAACCACCCTTTGGACCCAGGGGCTGGGTCCTTTGCTTGCTAGCTGCAGCTAACATCCCACTCCTGCATTTTTTTTCTCCAAACACAGTGAGTCCCCCTCCTCAAGAAGGCACATGTATAGTCATGCCAATGAACATCTAAATGATTCAGAGAAGGATTGTGAGAAAGGGCTGTGGTGCAATAAGACCAAAATTGAGCTCTTTGGCATTAACTTGACTCGCCATGTTTGAAGGAAGAAAAATGTTGACTATGAGCCTAAGAACACCATCCCTACAGTCAAGCACAGAGGTGAAAACATTATGCTTTGGGGCTCTTTTGCTGCTAAAGGTACAGGCTGACTTTGCCACATTGAGGGACATTGAGAGACCAATGCATGGGCCATGTATTGTAAAATCTTGGACCACTGAAGATGAGTCGTGGATGGGTCTTCCAGCATGACAATAACACAAAACATATTGCCAAGGCAAAAAGGAGTGGCTCAAGAAGAAGCACATTAAGGTCATGGAGTGGCCTAGTCAGTCTCCAAACCTTAATCCTATAGA
Organism: Lithobates clamitans; assembly: GCA_037952925.1. Lineage (NCBI taxonomy): Eukaryota > Metazoa > Chordata > Amphibia > Anura > Ranidae > Lithobates > Lithobates clamitans. Next base: position 509,777 of record JBBGZY010000695.1, on the reverse strand, counting down.
AAATTTATGGAGGGAACAAGCGACAGCCAAGAGACCTTAAGGATTTAGAGAAGATCTGTGAAGAAGAGTGAACCAAAATTCTTCCTGAGATGTGTGAAAACTAGGTCACCAGCTACAAGAAACGTCTTAGGCCTGTGCTTGCCAACAAGGATTTCTTCACCAATGTTTTGCTCGGGGATCAAATACTTATTTTACTAACTGAACTGCAACTTAATTTATAGCATTTTGTTTTATGTGTTTTTTTCTGGATTTTTGGTTGAAATTCTGGCTCTATCATTTAAAATACACCTATGATAAAAATTATAGACCCTTAATTTCCTTGTAAGTGAGCAAACTTATAAAATCTGCGATTTGATCTGTGATTGTGATTTAAAAAGCCACAAATGTGGGACATTAACCTTTAATTGCCATTTTAACCTGTGTGTGCCACCTTCTGTGTTTGTACCAAGGCCAAACATTCCAGGGTATGTAAACTTTTTATTAGGGCCATTTGGGTGATTTCTGTTATCATATCATATGGTTTAAAAAGGATCCAAACAACTATGTGATAATAAATCGCTTTATGTGATTGCTATCCTTAAATAAAAGACGTTTTTTTGACATGATCAGTCATATTTTTACTATTAATGCCAAAATGTTGCAATTTCTGCCAAGGTATGCAAACTTTTGAGCATGACTGTAGGCTTTAATTAGACAAAGTTACAGATAGGTTTGAAATTATTAGAAACTAAAAACGCAGGCCTTTTATTGTGAGCTGTATTTTTTTTTTTGCAAAAAGAACAACAAAGCTGCCCCTCAAAATCCTTCCCTTTAGCATAAGCTTTTGTTAGGTGGAAGATTCTTGCTACAAACCTTCTGTCACAGAGCACATGCAGGTAATGCTCTTTCAATGTCATAATCACAGAGAAGTCACGTTTTTCAAACTCCCATCAGCCTTCACAGTGCACGAACAATGCATCAAACCTGAACTGTGTATTTAGCTGGATTGTGTTTGCACGTTCAAATACTAAGAAATGCTGGGAAAATTTTCCTTTTATCCTGACCCGGTGACTCTTTACAAAATGATGCCGCTGTTTATACTAATAGAGGGGGCGTTAGCCAGGCACACTGGTACTGACTAGTATTCCAAATATTCTCTTCCCTCTCAGTTTCTCTCCATCAGTCAGCTAATATAACTCCAATGCTGATGGAGAGGGGCAGAGGAGGGTCACACAAGGATGCTGTGTAGGTGACCAACATCCTCCTTACTAAGTGATAACATCATTGGTTGTTAGGATGCCGATGACTAGAAGGTCGTAATGATGCATAATAAAAACCCGTGGCTTTGTGTAACTAAAAGGCAAGATTGATCTACCCACTGGGCAATTTTTAGGCACCCCTGAAGACACCTCAAGGCACCCTGGCTGAAAAAGTCTGGTGTAGAGAATGTAGAAAAACACAACCCTTATGAGTACATAATGAGCAAATATGGCTTCCCCATGTACACATAGGATTACAAAGCCTACATAGAAATATATATTTTTTTTAACAGTAGCACAAATTAATAACATAATATACATCGAGACTTCCCTTCAGAACTGGACATTTATTGTAGAGACAAAAAACTGAATTTTAATGCCCAGGGATGAAAAATAAATATCACATTTTGGCTACTATGTAACAAGTTGGTATGAATGACTTTATTTTAATTCTGCATTACAATATGTTAATTTATACCATGATAAGGACAAGACAGCAGTAAAAATTAGAGGCTCTAATCTTTCCCTACCCAGTCCAAAACTAAAAAAGCTTATTTGTTCCACTTAAGGTGAAAAAAATTGTATTTTGTGAAAACATTATAGAACGTTTGCAGATTTGTACTGTTGTGAATTCAGATTTTGTGCAGCACACTTCCAAATTTTACATATAATCAATTTCATAGTATAGCAAGTTCTCTGCCCCAAAATACTTCTCTAATCATAATCTGCATTTCAAAATTATAAAGCAATTCTGAGAATCCGGAAGGAACAATGCAGGTCTTTAAACAAGTCAGCGTTGCAATCATTTCAGAAAAGTGGCACTTATTTGTCCTTTTTTTGGAAGACATACATAACATACATGTTATTCATTTTCTTGAACTAAAAGCTTTTTCGCACAGGGTACATCTGTATAAAATGTAATCTTTCCTTCTGTGCGTCCACAACTACTTCTCAACGTGAACAAGGAAAACATCTCAGCAACCAAGTGCCTACAGGAATTTTCCCTTCCACTGCTTAATACAATGGCAGAAATGTGGGCCATTCTGCATATAGTTTGAAAATAGATCTGCATGTAACATGCAAATTAAATGGGTACTGACTGGGTGCTGTGGGCCATAAGACATTTTTTGTAAGCATACTTGTCTTACATAAGCTCCATGACTGTATATTAGTTGTTCTCCCATTGTAAAAAGGAGGGCAAAATGTAGTGATTTTAGCAGATCTCTGTATTTTTAAAACAATGTGTTCTGTCATTATGTTAAATTTGAGAAGCAGGACCAAATTCAATGCACCGGGATGGTCTGTGTCAATAAATGCCTTTGACTCTGTTATTGTCTGGGTCAAAAGGAGACTTCAGGTGGGCTTTGGCGGCATAGGTCACCCCCATCCTCTCCAGGGTGTACTCACCGCTGCGTACAAAGTCCAGAGTTACCTGTGCAGAGAGAATATATAGAGAGAATATATAAATATTTATTAACAGTCATATATATCATGTAGATATAAAGCACATTTTGAGGTATGATTTTTTTGTTATTATTATCATACAGGTTTTTTATAGCCAGAGTAGGGTTTTTTTATAGCAACCACTTGCACAGCGCTTTACAACATTAGGACAGACAGTACAGTCACAATACAATTCAATACAGGAGGAATCAGAGGGCCCTGCTCGTTAGAACTTACAATCTAAAAAGATAATAATAGCGGGGGGGGGGGGGGGGGGGCTGATGGGGAAAATAAAAGAACAGTTGTTAGGTGAGGGCAGGATAGGCGTCTCTGAAGAGAAAATTTTTCATGGATCACCTAAAAGTAGATAGAGTAGGAGATAGTCCAACAGATTGGGGTAGGGAATTCCAAAGGATGGGAGAGGCTCAGGAGAAGTCCTGGAGGTGAGCATGGGAGGAAATGACAAGGGAAGGTTTTGGGAGGAACGAAGGGAACGATTTGGTTGATATTTTGAGTCTAGGTTAGTGATGTAGCTGGGGGCCAAGTTGTGGTTGGCTTTGTAAGTTATTGTAATGCCCCGTACACACGGTCGGACTTTGTTCGGACATTCCGACAACAAAATCCTAGGATTTTTTCCGACGGATGTTGGCTCAAACTTGTCTTGTATACACACGGTCACACAAAGTTGTCGGAAAATCCGATCATTCTAAACGTGGTGACGTAAAAAACACGTACGTCGGGACTCTAAACGGGGCAGAGGCCAATAGCTTTCATCTCTTTATTTATTCTGAGCATGCGTGGCACTTTGTCCGTCGGATTTGTGTACACACGATCGGAATTTCCGACAACGGATTTTGTTGTCGGAAAATTTTATATCCTGCTCTCAAACTTTGTGTGTCGGAAAATCCGATGGAAAATGTCCGATGGAGCCCACACACGGTCGGTATTTCCAACAACACGCTCCGATCTGACATTTTCCATGGGAAAATCCGACCGAGTGTACGGGGCATTAGTATTTTGAATTTATTTTTTCAGGTGAGTGGCAGCCAATGGAGGGATTGGCAGAGAGGGGTAGCAGATGCTGAGAGGTTTGTAAGGTGGATGAGTCTGGCAGCAGCATTCACAATGGACTGAATAGGGTATAGCCTATGCAAAGGTAAGCCAATGAGGAGGGAGTTGCAGTAGTCGAGGCGAGAGATAACCAGGGAGTGAATTAGGAGCTTTGTGGTGTAATTGGTTAGTAAGGGGTGTACTTTGGGGATGTTGCGGAGGTTGAGGTGGCAAGCTTTGGAAAGTGATTGGATGTGGGGCCAAAAGGAGAGTTCAGAGTCCAGGATAACACCTAGTACCCTGACATGTGGGGACGGATTGATGGTTGTGAAACTGATCTTGACAGAGAAGTCAGGGGAAGGGGCACGTGAGGGAGGACATATTATTTTTAAATTATATATTATGTTTTATAGATATTATATTTTATATTTAATTATAAAAAATAAATATTATATTTTATGCACCAAAAGGTGGCTGCCAGCCTCTTTTGAATGCATCTAAAAGTGTCACTGATCAGAAAAAGCCCAATATCTGCCAGCCATGCTCCCAGTTCAGCTTGAGGCAATAAGGCACTTTATGTAGGCAGCATTCCTGTCAATGGACCTGCATACACCTTTAGTGCCCTAAGCAGCATCCCTCTGCTGGCATCACCTTTATTCCCAGAACAATTTCCTATTTTAGGAGTTAAATATTGTTACAATGTTTAAATAAACATATATGAGATGACTGTATATCTGCTGATGATGGGAATAAGTTGCATAGGTGTTAACTATTCAGCTGATACTTTGCTTCTGCCACCCACTAGTACTGCCTTAAGGGTCCTTTCACACAGGCTGTCTGATCAGGTCCGCCTGTCAGTTTTTCAAGTGAACCTGATCGACCTTGCAGTCTCCTCTATGGAGCGGCGGGTGTCAGCGTTGACATGTCCCATATCTGCCGCTATCCGATCCACAAAATCCAGACGGGTGGTGGTCCTATTTTCCATCCGTCTGGCGGATTGGATCGTATGGAAATGGACAGGTGGTCCATTTCCATCTGATTTCCCCATAGAGGAGAGCGGGACTGGGTGTGTGTCTGCTCTGCACAGTGGAGTGGACAGGACCGCCTGCTCAGTGGGGATCAGTGGAGTGATCCCCAGCTAATCAAGCGGAATCCGTCAACGGAGGCGCCCATGTAAAAGGAGCATAAGGGGGTATAATGATAAATCTAATTCTGACCTACCCAAAGCAAGGCAAAAGCAGGACTTTCTGATTGGTGGAACTTAGTATGTTATACAAGAGATATTTCAAGTTGTTTTAAAATCTCTTTCCAAGCAGTGGATGATCCTTCTTGCTTCAATGACAAAAAGGTTAGCAGAGCATTGTCACACATGTGCCACTATCACTCATCGGGTGCTCAAGTGATGCAATGAAGTATGGGTCTATGTCTTTTTTTTTTACAAATGGAGGGCTAAAAAAAAAAAAAAAATGTAAAAATAAATGAAAGCATTAAAATGTGCATTATATTTGCATGCTGTGTGAGTGCAGCATGTTATATGAAAAATGGGGGACTGGGGGGGGAAACTGTTATATATATATATATATATATATATATATATATATATATATATTTATGTTTTTTTGCTATCCATTTATTTATCTATATACAGTAAATAAAAAAGATTACCAGAGCACTTTATGTTAGCTAAACAGACAGTACTTCAGTGGCTGCCTGTCTTGAGGCTTATTTTGTCTGAGACTGGATTCACATTGTTCTGTGTGCAGTGTGCACACAGTGCTCATGGTAACAGACATGTAGGTATGAAGTGTATGGGTATAGGTATAGGTATGTAAGTAAGTGTGAATGGGCCTTGAATTAAAACTTGTTTGGATGGGGCCATCTGATAAGGTAGAAGTCACTACTCTGAATCATGCAATTGTGTGCAAAAAGTCCACCTAAATTTCAGCACAGGCTTTTTTTTTTTTTTTTTTTTAATGCAGAGGGGGCTAAGGAAATAGAGGAAAATATGAAAAATAAGTCTATGGTGCTATCTGATGACTTCAAAGCAAAATCCAGGATTTCAACAGCTAAAATGCAGTTAAATAAAAAACAAAACAAAAAGAACCAACAACATAGTTACTTTGAACGCATGAGTTAGTAATATATGTAGATAATACAGTATTATTTGCAGCAAGCACATAACATATGCATACAGTATATATGAAAAAAGACTATATATTTGTTTTAACCAAGTAAAAGTTCTTTGAGCCTAGGCCATCAACCCTTAATTATTGAGCCTTTGTTTTACAATCCTTAGTCACTAATAAACCAGCAGCACCTAATATTGTCCTCTAGAGGGCCCTACCAAAAGGATTACAGTTGTAAATTATCTCATTAACTAATGAGATAGAAAACAGCTGCTACAGAACTGATGAGCAACTGTCTATACCCCGTACAGAATTCATTTTACCGATGAGTGGCAGTGATTTTAGAAAGTGAAGTGACAACTATTCTGTACCTTGGGGGGGCTAGTCTAATCATCTGTATCCCCTTCTTGATGCTTGGCTGTCTGTAATTGGCAAGAGCCTTCATTTTTATAGATTTAAAACTTGACTTTCAGAGGAGATCTTCAAATCAATATCCCAAGTCATGCACTGAACCAATTTATTTGATGTACTATAAAATTAGATTAATGGGCAGTCAGCTATTGGGCAACTCTGCTGTTGGTTGTTGTTGCAGTGGAAGTGTATTAAGAAAAAAAACATTGATATGCAATGTCAAATGAATATTACCTCTGAATCTGATTAATGACATTGTAAAGCTACTTACTGTTCCTGTGTGTGCATTTGCCAAGGACCTGTTTTATTATGTTTTACACATAATACTAACTATGGAAACTATTTCCTGTCTTTATTAAGCCCCCTGACATTTTTCATCCAGTAAACTGTAAGCGGTATTAAACCCCACACCAAAAATGTAATATAATGCAGCTTACTAATCACATACTGTAGAAAAGACACTTTTTATATATCCTGAAGTCACTCTTGATATGTTTTATCCCCCAGACCTTTCACCATTTGTGTTACACGTCTCTGGACTCGTTCTATGTTATCAATATCTTTTTGTAAGTGAGGTCTCCAGAACTGGACACAGTATTCTAAATGAGATCTATATAGGGGAATCAGAACCCCCTTCCTCTTGCTGGTGATCCCTCTAGTGATGCATCCTAGAATTATATTCGCTTTCCCTGCTGCCTGGTCACACTGTTTTCTCATTTTGCAATCATCTGAAATAAGTACCCCTAGGTGCAATATTTTACATTTAGAAACATTCAACTGCAGTTTCCACTTCTTTAACCACCTCAATACAGTGCATTTTCACCCCCTTCCTGCCCAAGCCATTTTTCAGCTTTCAGTGCTGTCACATTTTGAATGACAATTGCGCGGTCATACAACACTGTACCCAGATGAAATTTTTATATTTTTTTCCCAACAAATAGAGCTTTCTTTTGGTGGTATTAGATCGCCTCTGTGGTTTTTATTTGTTGCGCTATAAAGTGACAGAGTGACAAGTTTGAAAAAAAAAAAACACAATATTTTTTACTTTTTGCTATAATGAATATCCATTTTTTTTTCTTTAAAACAATTTTTTCCTCAGTTTAGGCCGATACGTATTCTTCTACATATTTTTGGTAAAAAAAAAAAATCGCAATAAGCGTATATTGATTTGTTTGCGCAAAAGTTATAGCGTCTACAAAATAGGGGATAGATTTATAGCATTTTTATTATTATTTATTTTTTTTTACTAGTAATGGCGGCGATCTGCGCTTTTTATTGTGACTGCGATATTGCGGCGGACACATCGGACACTTTTGACACATTTTTGGGACCATTCACATTTATACAGCGATCCGTGCTATAAAAATGCATTGATTACTGTATAAATGTGACTGGCAGAGAAGGGGTTAACACTAGGTGGTGATCAAGGGGTTAACTGTGTTTGCTAGGGAGTGTTTCTAATTGTAGGGGGAGGGGACTCACAAGGGGAGGAGACCCATTCCTCTGTACTGGGAACACACGATCGCTCTCCTCTCCTCTGACAGGACCGTGGATCTGTGTGTTTACACACACAGATCCACGGTCCTTCTGTGTTACCTGCAATCGCGGGTGCCCGGCGGACATCACGGCCGTCAGCCACGCGCACCAGGTGCCCAGTTACATGGCTGGCATGCGCGATTGCCGTCGGCAGCGCGCACCCCCTGGTGGGCCAGGAAGGCGAGGGCGTCATATGACGCCCTCCCGCAACGAGAGCTGCGCCGCCTGGCCGTCAATTGACAGCCGGCGGTCGGCAAGCAGTTAAACAAATCCATCAATGCCATATCATGTTCCATGTTACAGACACCTCCAGGGATATCAACTTAATCACACACCTTTGTATCATGAGCAAAAATACATACCTTGCCCAACAAACCTTTAGTTATGTCACGTACATATAGATTAAATAGAACAGGACCTAGTACAGAGCCTTGTGGTACACCACTAGTGACTGGTCTCTGTTCTTTTTCAACCACACTTTGGTATCTATCCTTTAGCCAACTGCATATCCACTGAACCACCCAAGGGTTAAGCCCTAGTTTGTACAACTTTTGTATTAGATAATTATGTGAAACTCAGGGGCGGACTGACCATTCGGGCATTCGGACGCCGACCGAGGGCCCGCGGCCAGTAGAGGGCCCGTGGGAAGCTCCTAAGAGATGCTCGTCGGATCTAGGGGTATGCTGCTGGCAGTGCTACGGCGGAGCCGTTCTGCCGCTGTGGGGGGGGGGGCCCAAGACACAGCATCTCCCCCCTGCACCTCTGGCTTTCAGTTTGGGATGCAGTGGGGGGAGTGGGAGGCGGCGATCGGCAGCTCTATGGTGCTCGCGGCATCTCCCTGGGGCTTGTATTTCTCCTTCAGAGTATATACAGTGGAGAGGGGAGGGGCCTCTGACCCAGGCAGCTACAAGTTTCACTCTTCAGTGTGCAAGTGACTTGCTCTGCTTGTACACCGTTGCCCAGTGGCAGAATTACCAGGGTCGCAACAGTGGCACTTGCGACTGAGTGGCCCTGACAAATCCCGCCACTGTAAGGGGGCCCCATGACCGCAACGAAAGACTTCCGGTCCGGCACCTGGTGTATCGGCTGCTGGTTCTCTCACCTCCGGCTCCAGTGACTGGCCTTGCAGCGTGTGCGGGGTGTTTCTGTCCCCACACGCTGCGATTACACTGTGTACGGCATCTCTCCCTCTCTCCCCCCTTCCTCCCCCCTCCTGCCCACCTCACACTAACACACGGACTGAAGTCCCCTCCCTCTTTTCCTCGGCTCGGATGTCAGAGACAGGAGAAGGAGGGGGAGGAGAATGGACACAGCAATCAGCATCAACAGAACAGGACATGCTGATCTGAGGTTTGTACTGAATCTTAATGTTTGGCACTTGCAGGGGAAGGAGACACAGTGAAGGGAACTCAGAGAAGGGGGGAAGTTGTTAAAGAAGAATACTTGCAGTGATTTGGGGGGATAGGAGGATGCTTTATGTGTTAGGCACTTTGGGGGGGGGGGGGAGAGAAAACTTGTGATGGGGGGGTCTGAATTTTTAATTAACCTCCCCTCCAGCACAATTTCTCTCCCCTCCCAAAGTGCCCCCTAACACGTAAAGCATCCTCTTATCCCCCCAAATCACTGCATGTATTCATCTTTGATAACTTGCCCCCTCCCCCCCTTCTTAAAAGACAAACTTGCTGCTATTGAGGGGACAATCATGGTGTCTGGAATCCTGGGCACCTTTGCTAGAGATTCAGGGCAATTGCTCTAGGTACCTATGCTAGTGCCCCCCTGTCAGGCAAGTTAGTGGAGCCAAGTGCCTGAACTTTTTTTTGGCACTGGGCCCCAAGACTCAAGGCCAGTTCACAAAACAAATCACATAGGAACGCGCTGTGCGTTCCTTTGCAATTCACATGGCTTCCAGATGCTGTGTGATTTCAGCCCTGGCATTTTAATGGGCTAAAACTGTGTCAGTCTGTACTCAGAGCTGTGCATGCGCTGCTTTATAAAATACACAGCAAATGGATCGCATGGTACTGCTGATCAAACATTCTAGTGCAGGCAAAAACTGCTTTTGCGACCTGCATTTGGGTTGTCATTAACCGCTTGCCACACACAAATATGCGGCCTCTCTGCGCCTGGGCCTTGGCACAGAGAGGCCACATATTTGCATGAATTGTGATCAGTAGCGATGTACACGCCTTAAGCACCCCCTTATCAGTTACCGGCGTCTAACTGAAAGCTCCCGATCACTGCAAGCGCTCAGGAGTTTTTGGATCACATGACTGCCAGGAGGCACAGCATGAAGAGGTTAAGTTGACACCCATTACAGATTGCTATGGCAGTGCATTTTGAATGCATTGTGGGAAATGCACACAAAACGCAGGTTTCCCTCACAGCATTCTGGTATAAACAGACCCTTAATCCGGATACACAGGATTTCATTTGTATCTCAGGAAGGTCCCACCAAAACCAGGACAGTTGGGATGTATGGATTTGGATTTGTGACAGAACTGGGAAGAGTACTTATGCTGGCATAGGGGAAAGAGGATTCGTGCTGGGGAGGATGAGGGGAGCAGATTTGACCCAGGAGGAGGGGGGGGGGGCGGTTCTGCTGGAAGGGAGGACCTGGAGGAGAGGATCTGTGCTAGAGGTGGGGAGAGGATTTTTGCTGAGAGGGGGATTGAGTGGGGATGGATTTGTGCTGGGGCGGATGAGCATCAAAAATCGAAATGCACCTTCCCCTGTGTAGACAAAAATTCTTGCACTGGCTCTTCTGTTAGACCCCTTTCACACTGCTGACGCCCGGGCGTCAGCGGTAAAGCGGTGCTATTTTTAGCGCAGCTTTACAGTTGTTTTAGCCCTCGCTATCGGCCGAAAAGGGGTCAAATCCACCAGCAAAACGCCTCCAGTATCGCAGCGCTGCCCCATTGATTTCAATGGGGAGCAGCGGTGGAGGAGCAGTGAGTTCACCGCTCCTTCACGGCTCCAAAGAAGCTGCTGGCAGGACTTTTTCTGACGCCCTGCCAGCTCACCGCTCCAGTGTGAAAGCCCGAGGGCTTTCAGTGTGAAAGCCAGTGTGAAAGCCGCTCCAGTGTGAATGTAGCAGCTGTTTTGCAGGAACTATTTTTAAAGCTATAGCGCCTGCAAAACACTCCAGTGTGAAAGGGGTCTTACTTATAACCACCTCCTGACTTGGCCCCCCATCACTCCCCAACGCTGCTAGCCCAATGCTGCCAGCCTGACATTCCAACCTCCATCAGTGTCCCCAATGTGAGCCACTTGCTGTCATAGCTTTCCTCTTGCACCACTGCAGCTCATATTCCTGGGGTTGGCAACGGGTATGCTGGTTCTCCTGTCATGGGTTATCTGCTCAGGGTCCTCTCACTGAGCCTGTCAGTAACATCCTGTTTAAAAGCCTTTCAGATGCTGGGAGTGCAGGTCTTACATGCCGGTAAAATCTATCACATTTATGGCAGTACCTAAATGCAGGTGGAACACAGCGGCGGAACTACCAGGGTCACAAAGGTTGCACTTGGGACTGGACCCTGGTGTTCTACCACCATGATGGCTGAAAGGAGGCCGCTGTGAGACCCTAATAAAGGGCCCCACAATGAGAGTAAAGGGATCCAGGCCCGGGATCAGAGGTCAAGGGGGCTTCATGGTTTCTTGCACCGGGGCCCTGAAAGTTGTATTTACGCCTCTGCTGTTGCCGACTGCTGCCCGGGTCAGAGGCCTCTCCCCTCTCCACTGTACAGAGTCAGGAAGAGAACTACAAGCCCCAGGGAGATCCCGCGGTCCACAGGCACCAGAGAGCTGCCGATCGCCACCTCCACCTGTGCTGGGGGTTGGAGGTGCACAGCCAGGTACAGGGGAACCTCTGGGGGGGGTTTAAGTCTGGGGACCCTGATGTATGGGGGGCTCTCTGGGGACCCTGATGTATGGAGGACTCTCTGGGGACTCTGATGTATGGGGGGCACTCTGGGGACCCAGATCTATGGGGGAGCCCTCTGGGACCCTGATGTATGGGGGTCTCTCTGGGAACCCTGATGTATGGGGGGGCTCTCTGGGACCCTGATGTGTGGGGGCTCTCTGGAGACCCTGATGTATGGGGGGGCTCTCTGGGAACCCTGATGTATGGGGGGTTCTCTGGGGACCCTGATGTATGGGGGGGCTCTCTGGGGACCCTGATGTATGGGGGGGCTCTCTGGGGACCCTGATGTATGGGGGGGCTCTCTGGGGACCCTTATGTATGGGGGGCTCTCTGGGGACCCAGATCTATGGGGGGGCTCTCTGGGACCCTGATGTTTGGGGGGCTCTCTGGGGACTCAGGTGTATGGGGGTCTCTCTGGGGACCCCGATGTATGAGGGGGCTCTCTGGGGAGTGGACCCTGATGTATGGGGGGCTCTCTGGAGACCTTGATGTAAGGGGGGGCTCTCTGGGGACCCTGATGTAAGGGGAGGCTCTCTGGGGACCCGAATGTAAGGGGGGGCTCACTGGGGACCCTGATGTAACGGGGTTCGAGGGCGCTCTGGGGACCCTGATGTAAGGAGGCGGCTCTCTGGGGACCCTGATGTAAGAGGAGGTTCTCTGGGGACCCTGATGTAAGTGGGGGAGGCTCTCTGGGGACTTTTTTACATCAGCAGACCACCGTTCTGCCTCTGTTGGAAAATTTAATAGCAACCCTACCTTAACATCAGGATACTACATCTGCTTTGGGGTATATACCACTTAAAAAAAAAACGAACGACTGAAAAAAAGCATTCAGCATTCTCAAGCTGCATTTTGGAAAGACACTAAACATTCAGTTCTTGCGTTGCGTGATCAGTTTTTGCTCTACCGCCTTAACGCTAGCTACTATCACCTTCCTCTAGGCTCTCCAGCCATGAAGCCCCCCTCTCTAGCTATCCTCCCAATGGTTCATGATCAGGATACCAGTAGGCTCCTTTGCCTCCTCTCTGTTTCCCTAATCCATGTTCATCTGCTGTTCACTTTTTCTCTTCCACTTTTCCTGGTACTTGATTATCTTATACTCTGTCTCTTCTTTCTTTAACCACTTGACGTCCGGGCCATAGCCAAATGAGCGTGCATCGAGCGTGCATCGGGGAAATTCTGTGCTGGCCGTGTCCCTTGGACAAAGCCAATCACAGATCGCTGTAAATGGCCAATCACAGCGGCCATTTACTACGCGATCGGCGTGGCCAATGTGAGATGATCTCAAATGTAAACATATGAGATCATCTCTCATTGCCGGCTCTCCCTCCTCACACAGAGACCGCGTGTGAGGAGAGAGAGGATCTGACGGCGATCTGTGCCTTCAGCGAGTTAAAACATCATAAATTACAGTGCCTATTTGGGATCTGTGCCCACCTGTGCCAATCTGTGCCCACCTGTGCCATCAGTGATCAGTGTCCATCTGTGCACATCTTTGCAATCAGTGCACATCTGTTCCACCTCATCAGTGCCCACCTGTGTCACCTCATCAGTGCCCACCTGTGCCAATCAGTGTCCATCTGTGCCACCTCATCAGTGCACATCTGTGCAATCAATCAGTGCCCATCTGTGCCTCCTCATCAGTGCCCATCTGTGCCGCCTCATCAGTGCCCATCTGTGCCACCTCATCAGTGCACATCTGTGCAATCAATCAGTGCACATCTGTTCTGCCTCATCAGTGCCCATCTATTCCGCCTCATCAGTGCCAATCTGTGCCACCTCATCAGTGCATATCTGTGCCATAAATCAGTGCCCATCTGTGCCGCCTCATTAGTGCACATCTGTGCAATCAATCAGTGCAGCTTCATCAGTGCCCATCTGTGCAACCTCATCAATGCCCATCTTTCCCGCCTCATCAGTGCACATCTTTGCCACCTCATCAGTGTACATCTGTTCCACCTCATCAGTGCACATTTGTTCCACCTCATCAGTGCACATCTGTTCCACCTCATCAGTGCCCCTCTGTGCCCCTCTGTGCCACCTCATCAGTGCCCCTCTGTGCCACCTCAGTGCCCATCTGTGCTCATCAGTGCCAATCTGTGCCGCCTCATCAGTGCATATCTGTGCAATCAATCAGTGCCCATCTGTGCCTCCTCATCAGTGCCCATCTGTGCCGCCTCATCAGTGCCCATCTGTGCCACCTCATCAGTGCACATCTGTGCAATCAATCAGTGCACATCTGTTCTGCCTCATCAGTGCCCATCTATTCCGCCTCATCAGTGCCAATCTGTGCCACCTCATCAGTGCATATCTGTGCCATAAATCAGTGCCCATCTGTGCCGCCTCATTAGTGCACATCTGTGCAATCAATCAGTGCAGCTTCATCAGTGCCCATCTGTGCAACCTCATCAATGCCCATCTTTGCCGCCTCATCAGTGCACATCTTTGTCACCTCATCAGTGTACATCTGTTCCACCTCATCAGTGCACATTTGTTCCACCTCATCAGTGCACATCTGTTCCACCTCATCAGTGCCCCTCTGTGCCCCTCTGTGCCACCTCATCAGTGCCCCTCTGTGCCACCTCAGTGCCCATCTGTGCTCATTAGTGTCGCCTCATCAGTGCCCATCAGTGCAGGCTTAGCACACACCTGTGTAGTCGCATCACCACCAGCAACCATGTCCAAAAGATGCTTTTTCCACCGAGGAGGCATACCAAATACTTTCCCAGGCCGATGAGAGCAACGGGGAGCTCTCTTTTTCGGATTCCCTTTCAAACTTGGATTCTGAGTCGGATGTAAATTATGAGCCAGTCCTCAGTAGTGGAACACTAAGTGACTCAGTGGAGGATGATATTCTGCCTGCCAAACAAAGGCGTTCTGGTGAGGAGCCAGTGGCATCCATCAGCACCGCAGTACCTTGGCAGGAAAGGCCAAGGACCCATGCCAGCCTTCCCTATGCCCTTCAGAACCCCTTGTGGCTTCCTTTTAATTCAGGAGAAGCCAACATTCCCCCTTTCACTGCCCAGCCAGGAGTCCAGGTGGACACAGAGAACTTTTCCCCAATCAATTTTTTTTATTTAATTTTTAGAGGACATGCTATCAACAATTGTGACCCAGTGCAACCTGTATGCACAGCAATTTATTTTAAATAATCCAACATCCTATTATGCCGTCCCTACGAGTGGAGAGACCTAACAGTGGAGGAGTTGAAGGTTTTTTTAGGCCTCACATTTTGCATGGGGCTCACCAAAAAAAACACTTTGAATTCCTATTGGTCAATCCACCCCATCCACCACATGCCAATTTTCTCCAAGGTAATGTCCAGAACCAGATGCCTCATGATCATGAGGTTCCTCCATTTTAATGATAATACCCAGTGCCCTCCCCAAAATGACCCAAATTATGACAGGCTTTTCAAAATTCAGCCACTACTAAATTATTTTTCAGAAATATTCCCCCAGCTGTTTACCCCGGACCAACACATATGTGTGGATGAGTCCCTTGTTAAATTTAGTGGTGGGCTTAAAATAAAACAATTTATTCCCAGCAAAAGGGCCCGCTATGGGGTGAAGGTATACAAATTATGTGACCGAGTCACAGGGTACATATATGCCTTCAAAGTGTATGAAGGGAAGGACACCCAGCTGCATCCCCCTAATTGCCCAGCTACTGGGGTCAAGCGGGAAAATTGTTTGAGACCTCATATACTCCCTACTGGAAAAAAGCGACCATTTGTACGTAGACAACTTCTAAACATCTCTGCCCTTGTTCCACAACCTTCACCGGAAGAAGACACCAGCATGTGGCACGATAAAAAAGAACCGGAAGGGCTTTCCTCAAAGTCTTGTCAATAAGAAGTTGATAAAAGGAGAAATGGCAAGTCTGCGAAACAAGGAGATTTTGGCAGTGAAGTGGAAGGACAGAAGGGAGGTCTACATGTTGTCTTTGATCCACAATAATACCTTCGTGGAAATCCGTATAAAAAAGTCCCAATTTATTTTTTTCAATTGGCCATATACAACTCATATATTATTTACCGCAACTCCACCCAAAACCCCAAACACTTCCTTGGCTACCAGGAGGAAGTGTTCACTGCCCTTATATTCCCGAACGGCCCACCAGAAAACATCCGATCAGATGTTCTTAGTCGACTCTCAGAACACCACTTTCCTGATAAAAACCCTCCCAGACCAACAGGCCAACGACGTAAAAAAAAATGTAAGGTGTGTACCAGAGCAGGAATCAGAAGAGACACATCTTACTATTGTGCCCAATCTCCTTCCCAACCAGGCCTCTGCATAGGTGACTGTTTTCGCCGTTACCATACTACAATAAATTATTAGTGAAGTATGGTAAACGTAATCCTCAGTTCCTGCCTTCACACACCTTCACACCCCTTATGCCACTGCCTGCTCTGTAACTGACCCTGTTATTCGACCACGCTTCTGTCTGCCGATTCTGTACATACCTCTGCCTGATCTGGAACTGACCCTGGACTGTTATTCGACTATGCTTCTACCTTACGATTCTGTACATACCTCTGCCTGATCTGGAACTGACCTTGGACTGTTTGACCATGTTTTTTGCCAGCCTCACTGATCTTGTACCCTGCTACTGGACTAGTGGGATTCAACACAGGGGTCTCACATATGTGAGGGGCTCCAGAATTGTTTTTCTGGATGAAGAAAACAATTTTTTTTGTTTTCTCATTCCCAGATTAGGGTCTGGAGAGTCGGAGGCTTCAAAGAGATTTGGGTGGGAGAAGCCTCTACGCCTGTCCCCATTCTGTCCTGAACGAGGCCCTACTTCTTCCTGCAGGACTTATTGCCATTATGTCTCTGCCTGTCGCACTGACCACACCACATGTTCCTGCCTACTACCCGGACCAATATTTTTGGCACTGCTGACAATATCTCTGCCTGCACTGACCCTGGACTGTATATAGACAGTATCCCTGCCTGCTGCCTGGACAATTGTGTTTGCCGTTGCTGACCAAGTCCCTGCCTGCTGTCTGGACCAGTGCTATCCTCCTGTGTACAACTGCGCTACTAAAACCACAGGTAATCTTTTGTTTACACTTTGCTCAGCATAATGTATTTTGGGGTGTAATTCTTGGTATGTCCATACTATGTGTCCCTGGAACACCTGACGGTGTTCCTTGAATGTTGGATCTCTGTATGTGGCCAGGCTGTGTAGAAGTCTCACACATGTGGTATCGCCATCCTCAGGAGGAGTAGCAGAATGTATTTTGGGGTGTCATGTTTGCTATGTGTTGGAGATATCTTATAAACGCACAACTTTGTGAAAAAAAAATGTGTTTTTAAAAACTTCTGGAAAAAAATGAACCGTTCAAAAGACTCATTGAATGAATGAGTGACTTGTATAGCGCTACCTATGTGAACTGAATCGCCTCAGGGCGCTTTCTGCCACTGGTGTCCATCTGTGGTATAGCACGGTCCTTTACCCCATGGGGTCCCGACGCGCTTACAAACACATACACATATTTGGCCAATTTTTTCGACAGGATCTAATTAACCTACCAGCATGTCTTTGGAGCGTGGGAGGAAACTGGAGTACCCGGAGTAAACCCACGCAGGCACAGGGAGAACATGCAAACTCCAGGCAGATGGTGTCGTGGTCGGGATTTGAACCAGCACCCCTATTGCTGCTAGGTGAAAGTGCTTTCCACTACACCACTGTGCTGCCCCTATTATGCCTCATGGATTATACGTTGGGGTGTTAGCTTTCCAAAATGGGGTCATTTTGTGGGTGTTTGTCCTGGTGCTCCAGGGCCTTCAAAAGTGTAATAGGTTGTTGAGAAATGAGATGTGTAATTTATCCTCCTAAAACGCCTGAAGGTGCTACTTCAATGTTGGGCCTCTGTATGTGGCCATGCTGTGTAGAAGTCTCACACATGTGGTATCGTAATATTCAGGAGGAGTAGCAGAATGTATTTTGGGGTGTCATTTTTGCTATCTAAATGCTATATGTTGGAAATATCTTATAAACGGACAACTTTGTGCAAAAAAAATGCGTTTTCATTTTTTTTCCACATTTTCCAAAAATTTCTGGAAAAAATGAACCGTTCAAAAGATTCATTATGCCTCATAGATTATACGTTGGGGTGTTAGCTTTCCAAAATGGGGTCATTTTGTGGGTTTTTCCATTGCCCTGGTGCTCCAGGGCCTTCAAAAGTGTAATAGGTGGTTGAGAAATGAGATGTGTAATTTATGCTCCTAGAACACCTGATGGTGCTCCCTGCATGGTGGGCCTCTGTATATGGCCAGGCAGTGAAAAAGTCCCACACATGTGGTATCGCTATACTCAGGAGGAGTAGCAGAATGTATTTTGGGGTGTCATTTGTGGTATGCACATGCCATGTGAGAGAAATAAGCTATTACAATGACAATTTTGTGGAAAAAAAATCTTAATTTTGCAAAGAATTGTGGGAAAAAATTACAACTTCAAATAACTCACCATGCCTCTTACTAAATACCTTGAAATGTCTACTTTCCAAAAAGGGGTTATTTGGGGACATTTGTACTTTCCTGGCTTGTTAGGGTCTCAAGAAATGAGATAGGCCACCACTACATCAGATGTGAACTTTCACACAGACCAAATAATTTACACTAATTTGCGGTTATTTTTACCAGATATGTAGCAGTATAAACTGTGGCCAAAATTTTTGAAGAAAAATTACTAATTTGCAAAATTTTATCACAGAAATTAAGAAAAATTTGTTTTGTTTTTTTCAAAATTTTCGGTCTTTTTTCATTTATAGCGCAAAAAATAAAAAACCCAGAGGTGATCAAATACCACCAAAAGAAAGCTCTATTTGTATGAAAAAAGGGACAACAAAAATAATTTGGGTGCAATGTTGCATGACTGAGTAATTGTCATTCAAAATGTCAGAGCACTGAAAGCTGAAAATTGGTCTGGACAGGAGGGGGGTTTAAGTGCCCAGTAAGCAAGTGGTTAAATCATGGCAATCTCATACACTACCCTCACATAAAATACAGTTTACTTTGACAGTAATGAATACCTGTGTGTTTTGAATTACTCAGGCACCAAAAACACACACATCTTCTAGTTTATTATAAAAATATCTTCTAATCTGACAAACTCTAAATCATTTACATAATATTCCAAAAATGTACATTTCTCACTGAGAGCAGTTTCTGTAAAGTCATTATTCTCTCACGGATTTTAATGTGGCAGATAGCTCAAGTGATTGATATTCTGTAAAAAAAATAATTAAAAAAACACTCCCATATACTGTAAGTGAATGGGACCGTACTGCAGTCTTGAGCCAAAGATTTGACTTACAGTTGTGGCTCAGGTCCATAATTTATGATCAGCAATAAAAAAAACAAAAAAAAAAACAACAGGCACCAGGATACAGCAGTATGGCCTCCTGAAAGCCTGCTAACCTCTCACCGTCCTCTAAAAAGCAATCCACTGCAGATTCACTGTTTTTCAGGGGGCTTTATACATTGCTGTTTGTGTGAAAGGAACCAAACTGTCAGCAGATATGACAGCGAGATGGTTCAATGTAAAGAGACCCTGTCACCAACTTAAAAAATTGCAGGTAAACGCACAGAAACTCAAGAATTTATAATGCTTATATATTTTTATTTACTTATATGTCTTTGAACTTCCTAGGAAAACTGACTAGTCAAATTCCTAGCACAGGCCCCTCTCGCTACTTGCATATCATAGCCTTCTCCTCTTTTGGGAGTGTCTAGTTACTGTCTGTGTTGTCCCAGCTCCTTAGCACCTCCCTTTGCCTCCCTATATAGTCTTTTATGCAGTTGCTGGGAAGTAAATTACTATAGATTGTCACTTGAGTGACAGCTGGGGCTGCGGTCATCACATCCAAGATGTTGGTGCCCTGAAGCAGTCTTGGGGCTTATGGATGTCTACACAAGGGAGGCGTTTACAGGTAAATAACATGCATAAAGCATGTTAAATGCACATTGCTTTTGAAATGAACAGTCTGGTGGCAAGGTACCTTTAGTGCAAATGATAGAAAAGAAGGACTCAGCTTGCATCCCTGAGACCCACGGGGGCCCCTTATTTTTGAGCCATAAACAAAAAAAACATTTTTTTCTATCAATGTGCCGAAGGTTACTTATCTAACATAAGTTACTTACTTACTTAACGCTTAGCACGCATCATACGCTGCAGGGTGAATGACTTTCATTGCCCTGCTTGGAGAACATGTGAAAGCAGGGCCAAACACTGCCTGAAGCAATGCTGGTCCGTGTATAGCAAAATAATAGATCGTTTGACATTTGTGTTTTAAAAAAAAAATTAAAAAAAAAAAGGATGGTGATAATTAGATTGTCAAAATCTTCTATCCTGAAACATTAAAATCATTATCTAGCCACACACACTGTGGTGTACTATAGCAATGTGACCATTCTGAAAATCTCTAAGTGTGTCCTGCAGGGGCAATTTCCACTCATTTCCTGCTGTGTCACCAGAACAAGAAATTAACAGAACCTCTCTTATGAGGACATAAGAACTTTTACGTACAGCCGAGAAGGGAAAGAACCTAAATCAGGTTTTTATTGCGGTCAGTGTCTTCACAAGGCACATTCCACTCAATTCCTATGTAGTCATCAAGACCATAGTAGGGACACGGACAGTAACAAAAAAAATCTAAACGAGATAATAACCCCTCCATATTATATAAATAATATATGGAAAAAAGTTTTGGCGAGAGTTCCAGTCTAGTCTACAAACTTACAAAAAGAGTATACCAATGTAGCGCTGGTAGATTTGCGATCTACCATCTAATAGGTAAATTTAGTAAATTGCTCGTTAGGGGAAGTTAGATTTGCCTCTGTTCCAGCTTGGCTGACGTTGCATGTGCTTCCATACTGGGCCGGTGGGTGTCGTTGTTACTATCGGCTAGTGTTGGAAAGGCAACGTGTCAAAGCATATGGATGCTTTTCTGTCACGGAGACAACTCGGTGGAGGTGGTCCTCCGAGTGGGATTCTGGGAGAGGGTATTTATGGGGCAGACGCCATGTTTTAGGGTCGTTTTATAGCCACCTGCTGGCCCTCCTGGCCGACAGGTATGCGTTAGAGTGCTACCTCGTGGTCCTCCGTTCCGGAGGCCCGCATCGCTGCAGCGCATGGGTGAATGAATGAATGATTGAATGAATTCATTCATTCATTCAGCGCATGGGTGGGCCCAGGAGCTTGTCTGGGGCCTACCATAGCAGCCGAAGAATGGTCCTGAGCTGTCTATCCAGAGTGAAGAAGCTGGACAACCGAGGAGACCCCAGGGGGGATCCGTCATGGAAGGATCACGCAGAGTGCTGGTCTGGAGAGGGGCCTGGTAACTCGGTTGGAGGACGTATCCTAAAGTAACTTTGCAGCATAGTGTTGCCGGGTTTAGCTTAAAGGTTCAAGCACTGTGACTGATATTCACCACAAAACCAATACATCCTGTGGCAGAGGATCGTACGGGTTCATCCCAAGCAAGTCTGTGGCAGAGACTTTTGTTCGTGCTACGTACTTGCTGCTAGGCAAGTGAGAGAGGCCTATCCAGGCGAGCAAAGAGTGTGTCCCACAAAGGGGGAGCGCATTCTATTGTAATATTTTTTTTTTTTGACAGTAAGAGCTATTGTAATATTTAACTCTAAAGGACATTTGTCAAGAATCCTACAGAAAGGTATTTGAGCTTTCCCTGCAGTTTCCATTCTGCGTCTTTCCTGCTACTTCCTTCGTTAATTGATCAATAAAGCATTGAAAACTTACTCAAGTGTTGGTGCTTGTATCGTCCAGAGGTAAACTCAACGGAACCCTAGACCCGGTGCTGGTGAAACAGAGGGAAGGAGAGTGAAGGTAACAAGCCCGCTTTAAACCAGCAGCTCCACCGAGAGTTAGTGCTACACCAATATAAACTATTACATTCCAGTCAAAACAAAAGATGCCTTGACTTGCATATGGGAATTAGGAGGCACATTCTAATTGCTAAAAGATTTAGTTTTCTTCCAGACATTGCAGATTTACATTAATCCACTATATGCCTCTCTGTCTTCAATCTGGCGATCTGGGAACCCTGTGTTAATTGCAAAAGTGAAATTCCTAAACACACATACTGCAGGTTCCTTGCTGTGTCCCACACACAAAAAAACTGATGCATCAAATGGTCACAACTTTATAGCTCCCAACTGTCCCTGATTTGGAGGGACTGTCCCTGATTTGGAGCAATGTCCCTCTGTCCCTCATTCCACCTCATTTGTCCCTCATTGTGATCTGATCCATATAGTTGTATATAAAATGCACTTTTTATCTTTCAAAAAGTGTTCCCAGTGCTAAACCTTTTATCCAATTTCTAAATTGCTGCATTTGTACATATTAAAAGCAAATATAAAGGAATAGTAGTGGTAAAAAAAAGTCCTTGTGGATTTAATTAACCTTTTTTTTGGTTAATTCTCCATTAAGGGGGTGTGGCAGGGGGCGTGTTCTATGCCTACATACATTTGTTAGTAGGTGTCCCTCATTCCCATGTCAAAATGTTGGGAGGTATGCAACTAAGAACCTCTTTACAGCCACCAATCACATTCAAACCTGCCTTGCGAGTCCAGGTCTACAGCCTTATGCACACTGGACGTTTTTACAGCTGCTTCTAGGGGCATCTGACATTATTTATTTCCTGCCTCTAAATTCCCCTCCATGTTAGCCTACATGTCCATGCACACATAGGCTTTTAGCAGAATTTAGTGTCAGGGGCTTTTAGAGGCAGAAAAAAAAAAACGACTGCCAGTGCATCCAGGAGCAGCAGAGTTTGGGCAGAAAAACCCCTTGATGCTACTAAAAGCTGCTAAACATGCCTAATGCTAGGCACGTTCAACGCTTGAGCAATAATTAATTTCAATGGCCATAATAAAATATTTAATCTGGCCAATGAAATTAATTAACGGCCAAGAGCTTGATGCCTGTAAAAGTTTTAGACACTTTTACAAGCGTCTGGCGTTTTTCTGCAGAAACGCTGCTGGCTTCTAGGAGAGTTAAATAAACATCCTATGTGCATGAGGCCTACAAGTTGCGTGCACAGATTCAGGAAGGAAGCCCGCCCACAACACATGCAAGGAGCTATGTGAAACGTGGTTTCAGGATATTACAGAGAACTTCGATTTTATACTTGTAGTGATCTGCTGCCTTTTACTGTCTGAATTTGTAAATGCCTGTAAATATTTTATGTACTCACTTCCTGCCCCTGAGTTGTTGGCTTTGAAACCTTGGAAGGAGGAAGTGGAGAGGGAAAGTCTCAACCATATGTCCTGTTATTGATCCAAACCAGAAGAAACTATTATACACTGCTAGGGAGTAGAGCTGCACGATTCTGGCCAAAATGCGAATCACGATTTTTTTGCTTAGAATAAAAAGATCACGATCCTCTCACGATTCTCGCGACGTAAAATCGTTCACATTATACAAAAAAAAAAAAAAATGGGCTAACTTTACTGGTTAGATTGTTTGTTTTTGTTCTTTTAATTCATTAAAGTAATTTTTTCCAAAAAAATTGCATTTGAAAGACCGCTGCGCAAATACAGTGTGACATTAAATATTGAAACAACCACCATTTTATTCTCTAGGCTGTCTACTAAAAAATATATATGTTTGGGGGTTCTAAGTAATTTTCTAGCAAAAAAAAAAAAAAATTTTACTTGAAACCAACAAATGTCAGAAAAAGGTTTAGTGTTTAAGTGGTTAAACTTTTTTCACTTACACAGGAAGTCTATTACATTGACAAATTGTTACAAATGTTTATACTTAAGTTCAACTGATAAAGAATGTTTTGTTTCATGGCAGACTGCCTGTTTTTTCTCTTCCTTTCTTTTGAGGGCTGTGGCTTCAGAAGAGCAGAGAACTCTTTGCATAGAAAGAATTGTGAAACGCTTTAGTCAAGATTGCGATAACGATTCTTGACGATTAATCACGATAACAATTCTTGACGATTAATTGTGCAGCTCTACTAGGGAGGGACTAAAATGTAAAGTGGATAGGCTGACTTTGAGTTCCAGTGTCACACCACCGTTCCTACCAGTGAAAAGTTAAATTCCAGGCTGGCTGGACAACAGTTGGAGGATGACCACTGATCTTGTCTTCAACAAAAAAGACAGATGCCCCATCATCCTCAGGGGGCCCTGCAACTGGACTTCGCTGCAAAGTTCATCCGGAGGTATCTCTATTAATAATTCTATATACAGTAATACCTTGGTTTACAAGTAACGCGGTGTACGAGCGTTTTAAAAGACGAGCAACATTATTATTTTTTTGTCTTGATATACGAGCACTGTCTTGATATACGAGCCGTAGTTTTGCTGTAAAAACAAAAGTATTAAACTCACAATGTTAAGGAGTCTGGTGTTCATGCATGTAAAGCCGCTGTGTATATGTACAGTAAAGCTGTCTAAGACACCCAGACACACTCGTAGCTGGGTGGGGTGGGCGTAACATGCGTTCGAAGCTCCCAGAAGTGATGTCAACAGTTCCTAAGCTTCTCCGAGTTCTCCAGGAAGTGCTGGGAGCCACCATCGCCCCCAAACCTCTGGCCACATATAGTGCTGTATACTGTACACCAGCGACTTTACTGTAATATACACAGTGGCTTTACATGGATGAGCTCCAGACTCCTTAACATTGTGAGTGTAATTCTTTTTTTTTTTTTTTTTACATTAAAACTGTGATTCTTTTTTTTTTAACACAGAGGTACAGTACAGTATTCCTACTACAGTACTGTACAGTATTGATATGAGCTTTTGCTCATATTTTGATCATTTTTATATGAATAAATGGTTGTGGAACAAATTATCTGAGTTTACATTATTACATTTCTTATGGGAAAATATGCTTTGATATAAGAGTGCTTTGGATTACAATCATGCTTCTGGAACAAATTATGCTCGCAGCCAAGGTATTACTGTATCTGGTATATGTGCAGGATTCCATCAGGACTGATATCAGGCCCTTTGCTGAAAATATCTGTTTGTACATTGGATGTATGTACTATTTTATTATATAAAACTTGTATTATTTCTATACTGGTGTGCATCTATATGCTTATGACTAATGTTATATGTTGGTTGCAGTAGTTCTTCTGCTCCCAATTACTTTGATAAGATTACTGGTTAATTTCCCAGGAAGGGAATCCCCTCTGTTCACAGAGGCACTGTCCTGGTGGAGACTCTGCCAACTGTATTATCAAACCGTTATTTCCACTTAGCGAAGGTTCTGGTTCTCTTATCTAGCTAGCTGAAAGCTATAGGAAATCCAGAATTTTACAGCTGCCACCAGAACAGGAGATGAGGGAAAATCTTTCAATAGGGACGTTTTTCCACAGGCAGCTGTCTAAACCTGGCTATACATTCATTGAAATTTGTCTGCTATGTATGGCCAGCTTAAGAGACCTTGGCTTTGAAAATATTTTTTCACTTTCTGTTGTATTTCTGGGACATGGCGCTATTAGAAATCTTTTGAATGGGACATGAGGAAAAAAAAAAAAAGGTTTTAACCCTTTCTAACTTAATCTAAAGCTAAATTACAAATTTTAACTTTAGATACTAAGTAAGGAAAATAGAGCAAACTTTCAGTCTTTACCACAACTGTAGTATTTCCTGGCTAGCATTAGCAATTTGCTAATTGCTGTTAGTTACCTAAAATTGAAGATAGACACACAGATCTCCTAACCAGCTTGGCAAATCATTTAATCAAATATGGCGATGATGATGTTTGCACACACACATATACAGAGTCTAATGTCATCATCCAGTTCAATCTCATAGACCTCTATATCTCTATAGACAGAAAGGGCATAATTATAGTCATTGCAAACCATGTGACTGCTATGAAATGTCCAGCTACGCAGTGATTTATGCAGGAAGCAATAGCATTTTGCAATTAAGGAATACAAAATTATGAAACTGATTGTATTTGTCATTTGGGAACCTCTATAAAATGATTATTAAAATGAATAAATCTGTGTTACTGAAGGAATTGTCTTTGAGAATGAGATTAGAGAGGGAGGGGCACATAGAAAGTTATGCTCTGGGGCCCAACAATGTGAATTTATGACCCTTGGGAACAAGGTTCTCTTTTCTGTACCATTCCTGGGTCCAGCCCATGTACTGCGTCAGAAACTCTACAATTAAAGTAATTTGGTGCCAGCCAATTGAGGTGCTTTAATATAAATAGACTTCAGCCGACGTCACTTATTCCAAGTTTAGAGACAAAAACAGAGCTTAATGTGCATTTAGAGGCACTGTAATTTACCAAATTGGCTTAATGGGTCCTGTTCTATACATATCGCCTACAGCCGGAATTAACCCTCAAGGTTCCTGACGATGTATTATGAAATAGGTGGCAGTTTTAGAAAGCAGGCTAAAATAAAGCAAATCTGACCTATGTGATAAAACAATTTTGCAGAAATGTATAAGCAATTTAGGAATCAATAACTTTTTTTCATGCTGGTATTGTTAAAAATATGTATCTGGCACCCTCAAAAAGTATGTAGTCCTCTTCACCTCTATATCATGCTGAATGACAGTTCAACTCATGCAGGAGCAGAACTGGATACAACCATATGTTAAATACCATACATGAGAAAAGATGGTCCTTGCTTGCTCTTTAAAATCTCCAAAATGTATTGATTCTCCATAAAAGACACAGACAACAGATGTAAACGTGTTTCAGCCTTGCAGGCCTTGTTCAGTGCAGCTGTGTGACTGCCTTTCCGCACCCAGGTAGCTTTAAATAATTTTCTGATCATATTGGGTAGTAGCACCCTACTTCTGCTCTATTATATGGACCATGCAGTTGGAGGCACGATGGAAATCATAAAAAGACAAGTGTGCCACCCTGGTATGACATAATGTTAGGGGGCATGGCTAAACACACAGGACCAAAACAATAATTCTCACATTTCACAGATAGGCTGGTAGACTTTGATGGAGGTTCAATTACTCAGAAAAAATTGATAAGTCATTGAAATAAAACAAGCTTTTAATGAACTATAGTTTCTAAATGACTAAATTACATGTCGTGTGCTGGAGAGCCCTTTTTTGAAGTATTTAAATCAAGAAAATGACATAATTACCACGTTTTAAATTAGCAATTAACTGAAAGTGCCTATTTTGTGATTTTCTAGCCAAAGCTATTTCTCACTCTGTGAAAGGATTTAAAAACGGAAAGAAGAAGTGTCCATTACAGAAAAAATCCCTAGTATGAAAAGGTGGCAATAGATGGAAGGATATCTTACCATGAAGATCAGATTGACATCTGCCTATGCTTTATTGTGCCAGGGTAAGTCACATCTTGTGATTTGCCTACCACACTCGGTTCACATGTTCCTTCTCTCTTGCCATTGAGAAGATGTGAAGATATGAATTAGACCATTCACACAGATAATTTCATGCAAGCTGAAAAATCTATGCAAGCAGTAATGAACACTTCCAACTGTTGCCGTAAAACATCATGAGAGTGATAGTGGGCACTACATTGAGAGTAGAAATGAGCCATTAATGGATGATCATTTTATATGATATATGCTGGTTAGGGTGACCACATTTCCAAACTGCCATTTAGGGACACCTCCCCCCGCACCCGTGCCCGCCCAAAAAAATATGATGATTTTTTATACTTTTTTTTGCCAGTTTTTGAAAAAAATCACAGCGCCTGTTGTTTCAGCCAATCAGGTGACAGGTAACACAGACCCGAGCACGTGATTGGCTGAGAGGAGGTTCAGTGTTAGGAAAGTGATTCATTCGCTTTCCTAACACACAGCTGAGTGAACAGCGAACGCCCAGCATGGCGCCCGCTGTTCACTGTTTTGGACGCCTATTAGAGCCTATGGCTCTAATCAGGTGCTTCCAAAAACACCCCTGCTGCTGTAATTTAGGTGCCTGGCGCCCGACAAGGGGCTGGACACCTGAATAGGGGGTGGCAGCGGCGACCATAGATAGATTCATGCAATGCATGATTTTATCTATGGTGATAGAGGGACAGCAGGAGAGGGGGGGCGGCGCCTGTGCCCCCTTTATGGACACACTGCCACTGCCCACTTGTCAGCTTCATATATTATTGACCCCCACTTGTCAGCTTCATGTATTACTGTCCCCTCGACCCCCACTTGTCAGCTTCATGTATTACTATCCCCTCGACCCCCACTTGTCAGGTTTGTGTAATACTGCCCCCCCCACTTGTCAGCTTCATGTATTACTGTGACAGTAATATATGAAGCTGACAAGTGGGGGAAAGTAATAAATTAGGCTGACAAGTGGGGGTCGGGGAGACTTCATTTTTTATTGCCCCCCCAGGGCTGGATCCACTTTGTCAGCCTCATTTATTACTGTACTGTCCCCAGCCTCAGTACCCCGACTTGTCACCTGACCTGACTGCTCCAAATTAATTTGTTCACCTTCTAAGCTGTCTGCTGGACTTGTCTTGTGTGGTGGTGAGCAGTTGATTGAGCGCTGGTCTATGTTCGTTCCCTGGTCCAGGCTGCAGGCAGGGGCCCCCCTCAGGCAGTCAGGTGGCTCGGGCCACTGTAGGGAGGAGAAGAAGTCAGGCAATGCGCTGCGGGAGTCGGGACGGGCACTGGGCAGCTGAGCAGTGGATCTGGATCTAAGCCAGCCAGCACTGCAGAATGCCGCTGGCTGGAGGATTTAGGACTCAGTAGGAGACACTGTTACACAGATGCTCTCTGGGGTGGCTGCTCTCTCTGCTGCTGCTGCCCTGTGGCCTGGAGAAGGAGCGGAGGTAGGTGGTCTCGGAGGCTAGCGCAGGGCAGCATTGGGTAAAGGCCTCATTCTGAGAGATGTGAATCTCTCTGTGAATGTGACGTCACTGGTTGCGAGGCAGGGCGGCCCTAGCAACCAGTTTAGCAATAGTTTATCAAAGTGTCTGTGTGTCCTTATTTCATTCCGGGACACTGTATTGTCCCGGAATGAAGGTGCCCGGGACACGGAACACAAATATGAATTGCGGGATAATCCCGGTAAAAACAGGACATATGGGCACCCTAATGCTGGTAGGTTAATTGGTTCTTGTCAAAATTGGTCTAAGTATTTGTATGTATGCATGTGAAGACTGTAAGCTCCTTGCGGACAGGAACTGATGTGAATGTACCTTATGTTGAGCTCTGCGAAAATTAATTGTAGACTTTCTAATGTCTCTGCTTCTTTAAAAACTGACATTTTTCAATGTAATGTGAGTTCTTGTTTTTTGTTTAATGCATTTGTTTGGCATGGTAACATACAGTATACACCCAAAGAGTATCCGACAAGGATTTAGAATAGTCTGCATTTCTGGAAAGTGTTGAATTTTAAATATGAACGAAATAATATGTTTCATCCATTTGTTGTCAACTAGGAACAGGAAAAGAGGCTAGAGGGGAGAGAAGTTCAGTATCCCTCTTTAGTTCAGCTCCAGATCTGTCATAGGTGTGACCCTCAACAATTCAAAAGGAAAACCTGACAAGCTGCTCCATTTATAACCAGTATATGGTCCACCTGGGAAATCTCAAAAATGTTAAATACAATGCAATCCCTTGTACTGCTTTGCTAAACTGAGCACTTTTAACTGAACTGCTAATTTAAAGTCTAATCCCAGCTAACAGATCCAGTTCAATTCACTAAAGTGTAACAATTGTTATTTGATATAATGATATTTTTTTTAAACATATGTTTTATTGTTAGATCTCATTGCTCAAAAAAAAAATGGTTGTCATGACAAATAATGATTATTAAAGCTTAGTGAATTAAGCCTGTTGAATATTCTGAAACTACTGGCATCATTTGTCAACAGTTCCCATACTAAAAATCCCAATGCTTATTGGCTGTTTCTAGTGATTGTGCATTTTCAAGTTTCTTGCAGCATTCCAGGTAAAATTTTCATGTGGTACTTACCGGCCCCCCCTTAGGGTTCCTGATGTAGCCATAAGCAATAGTTTTATCAATGGCAAAACCAAAGTCAGCCCTCCGAATGTGTCCTACTGCAATGCCATTCCTCCATATTGCTTCCAGACCAAACAGTGGGACTTTCCTGCACAATAAAATGATCATAGTACTGATTATTCAAATAACTTCATTAAGCTCTACTGTATGTCACATAGCATAATACCATTATAACTGTATAAAAATGAACTACAACAGACTCAGTAATATAAATTCTAATTTTACTGGTTTACGTGTATCTTTTTTCATCCAGGTGCATGAGCATAGCTTTTATTTATTTAATATATATATATGTCATAATAAAACAACTGAACCATAAAAAGAAAAAAAAAACCTCATCTCCCAGGATGCTAAAAAATAGGCAGCACCTTTCTTGCATGAAATGTATTATTACTCAACATGTTGTACTAATTTGTTGAGCAGAGACCCATAGTTTGTACAGGTGTAATGATTTTAGTAACTTTAACAAAAAAATAAATAAATAAATAAATAAATAAATATATATATATATATATATATATATATATATTATAAGTAAAGTGTTTTTAATTAGGGAAAATACATTGCACATAACTTAACAGCATCCTGCCTTTGCATAGTAAACAAAGGACATAAAACAGAGACCACTTGACCCAATACACTGTTTATTTGTGTGAGAACCCATTAGGAAAGTAATACTGAAATTGTCACTGCTAACCTACTATTAAAGGTGCAGGCTCTAGAGCAGTCATCCTCGTCATGAAGTCTGAGTTACTGAGTTACTGACCTGGAACAAACATGTACCAACACCCAATACACAGCTGCTCTAGATGATGTTTTTCTATTTTTCTTTTACAAGGAAGTTTAAGGGATGCACCTAAGTGAAAAATGACATTTCACCTTTGAGTCATCACCTCCTAGCTTCTCATGACAAAGTCTCTGCACTTGAGTTCCCACTTCCTCTCCTGTGCAGCACCTGGCCTCACTCCCCATGTGGTCTCACTCCCCATGTCAGACTTTTCATTCATCTTACACTACGCAGAATTCAGTTGGAAAAGTAAGACTCAGATGAAAAAATGAAAGATAAAGAAGTCATAAAAAGCTGAGAAGAAATATGACCTTTAATCTTGGATTTTTTTTTTATTTGATCAAAATTAATTACTCACTCATTAATAGTGAAGCCCACCAGACGCTTGGTCACGCCTTTAGCTTTTTGTTCCTCCAAAACATCTCGTCCTAAGAATGGGGTGCTGGATTTCAGCTTGCAGGTGAAGCCAAGCCCTGCTTCCAGGGGTGTGTCATCCGGGCGCAAGTCCGCATGCCAGTGACGGTAGCCTAAAATATGACATTAGTACTACCTATAGAGTATTATTTTTTTAAATGATATATTGAATAAATTATTATATAGTGTATTTATAATATGTTTTGATTGTATTGCTATTTGTATGATAAACTAAAATGCAAATATATGAAATGTGTGTTATAGATTTATTATGCATACTCTATTTTCTCTATCGGTTCCACTTTACCACTATTCTGCTGTGCCATTCTGACCCTAGCTAATCATTCAGAATGGGTATGGAATGGAATTTTGGAAACAATCACCACCAGTTGTGCACACTTCACCTTCCATGTGCCACCAAAGAGGAACGTGACATAAATGAAAAATTAAGATTTATTTTTTTATGTCTGACCTCTCCCACATGACAGGCAGAATGATGAAAGCAGATTTCTGATTGGCTGCTCCGGATTACCTAGTTTAAAGTGTATGTGTAGCCAAAACTTTTTTTCACAATTTATTTTTTTGCTGTATGTGTCCCATTGGGGGAATTTCTTTTCATTTTTTGTACCAGAAAAGCAACGGGAAGTTAGAGGAAATATCCCAAAGTGAGGGAAAATCCTTACTTCGACAGTTGTCACCAGAACAGGTCTCTCCATTGGAAGATTTTCCCTCACCTTGTTTCCAGGGCCAACTATAACATTTTGGACTTTCATTCACTCGTGACGACAATGGTCACCAGTACAAATAGAGGGGTGAATCTACCCAATGGGGAAAAATAAAACTTGACAGAGACTTTAACCCTTCTTTGTTCAAAACTATTAAAAAAATGGTTTGCCTATAGATACACTAAGTAATAGGTCTGATATTTTGGCAAGACATGGAATCAACCTTCAAAAATTCCTATTGAAGATCTGTTTAAGATAAAGTAACCAGCTTTAGTATTCAGAAATCGAGATCATGTTTGTTCTAACTTAAAGGTGGCAGAAGGGAATATTGCAGAAATTAGCAGCGTCAATTTCAACGAACATCGTTTATGATTTCCCACGCTGAAAGCGGTGCTTGTTAATTCACATCTGCCTCTAATAGGAGGTGTCACCAAGCTCCCCGGCACATACCAGAAGTCACTGCTATCGCATTAGACGGAGACTCTGCCGAGGGAATCTCATTAAATCAGAACGTCTGTTCAACGATGAACAAGTGTATCCCGTGTGATCTGACGTTTAGACCAAAGCAGTTTTCCTTTGAGGAATGGTATGGATTCCTTCAGTTAACATGTCAAAGTGAAGAAAGAAAAATGTTCTGACAAAGAGGATTGCTGTAAGATGAGCGAATTTGTCTTAATTTACAAAATTCAATATCTTTTCATGACTAATGAAAAGTCAAACTTCAATTCACTTAGAAAGATTCATAACTGATTAAATTCGGAGCTCTGCTCCAAATTCCAGTACTTGTGTTAAAGTTGTCATTTAATATAATATTTTGTATAGCACCTGCTTAGTGTCACTTATTTCATAGGATGTAAGTAATTCTCAGTGTTTAATCTCAGTATGTATGGATGCTGCACAGTACAATTTCTCTTATAATATATGCTGGATGTAATCCTCAGTATTTGTATCTATTCCGTGTGTATGGATGTTGCACAGTGCTACTTCTCTTGTCCTATATGCTGGGTGTAATCCTTAGGGTCAGTTATTATTGTCTATGTATGGGCACCCCCAGGGCTGGGACAAGG
Organism: Lithobates clamitans; assembly: GCA_037952925.1. Taxonomy (NCBI): domain Eukaryota; kingdom Metazoa; phylum Chordata; class Amphibia; order Anura; family Ranidae; genus Lithobates; species Lithobates clamitans. Next base: position 477,089 of record JBBGZY010000695.1, on the reverse strand, counting down.
GGTGGGCAGGAGGTTTATGTGAGGTGGAGGACGCAACAAGGTGAAGGGGGGGGGGGTGTGTGTTGGAAGGGGGAATTTGAAATGCGGCAGGGGGTAAGTATTGTTCTAGGAGGGAAAATTGGGGGGGGGGGGCATTAAGGGTGGTGATATAGGGGGTTTGTGTTGGGAGGGGGAAGAGGATTTTTGCTAGAAGGGGGATTTGGGGGTAATTTGTGCTGGTAGGGAGAGATTTGAAGTCGGGGGTAGAAGATGTGTATAAGGAGGGGAAATTTTAGGGGTACATGATTTGTGCTAAGAGGGGTGAATTTTTTTTGGGGGGGTGGGGGGGGATTTGTACTGGGAGGAGGTGGAATTTATGCTTAGAGGGTAAGGCATGCAAATTAGTGCCCAGTGTTTTTGTGAGGGGAATTTTGTTGACACATAATGCTCATACATCCTAAGGGGGGCGCAATTTGGCATGCTCCCCCCGGGTTCTAGTCCCAGCACTGGGCACCCCACATTACCACTTTTCTTGTTCTGTACACTGGGTGTAATTCTGAGTTTTTTCTTTTTCTTATTCTGTATGTATGGATACTGCACAGTACTACCTCCCTTTTTGTGTATGCTGGATATAATGTGCAGTGTGTGCATTTGTTTGGTATGTAGGAATGCTGCATAGCAGCAGTTCTATTATTCTATAAACTGGGTGTAATTCCCAGTATGTGTTCTTATTCTATATGCATGGATTCTGTATGGTAGCATTTGCCTTGTTCCGCATGCTGGATGTAACCAATGTATTAAGACAGCACATACTGTATGTACACAAGTCAAGGTGTAAGGTCATATTAGTGCATTTGTTTCCTTCCAAGTAGGATATTACCTTTCTCAATGCTGAGGGAATCGATGGCTCTGTATCCAGCATTGGCAGTGCCATGCTTTGCACCGGCAGCCATGACTGCCTGGTACACAGGTACACAGGCTTCTCTAGGCATATGCAGCTCCCAACCCATCTCTCCCACAAAGGACAGGCGGATAGCACGAACCTGGGATAACAGAAAAAATAATTTGTTTGGGACTGTTGATTCAAAATGTTATTCAAGTGCTTTGAAATTTAAATTACTGAATATTGTGCTCCTGCATTTAGCAGACTGGAACAACCAGTAGCCAATCAGATCATCAGAACACTCACATTTTTAACCATTGTAGTACCTAATCTAGTAATTGAAACTGACTGCAGTAATATATGGTTTGTGCAAAAATTGCAGACTATTGTAGTGCAATGGTGTATTTAGTGTATCTGATCTGAGGTGGATTTTTTTTTTCTTCGCTATATGTCAAGTTATTTTCATTAATAATCATAAAAACAAACAAGCAACAATAATGGCAAGAAAAGAAACAGAGACAGTGAAAACGTCCTTTGTCTAAATGTTGAATACACAATATACAGTAAAAAAGAAAGTTCAAACGGCTCAAGTTAAAGCAAATGGCATACTCTCTACACCATTCCCTATAGCAGGGGTGTCAAACTCAATTTCATCGTGGGCCGCATCAGCATTATGATTGTCCTCAAAAGGGCCGGTTGTATCTGTAAGATTAGATGTCCAGCGCATCCCCTCCCCTTACATTAGATGTCAAGAGCCACCCCACCATTAGAAGTTGAGTCCCCTACTCTCCCTAACATCACAGTGCACTCCGTTTCCTTATGCTGCTGCTGGGAAGAAGCTGGATGCATTTGCTTGAAAGCAGAAAGAAGGGGTCTGGAGGAGGACCAGAGAAGGGCTGGAGCTCTCCTGCAGCTGCAGGAGAGGTGCGAGGGCCACATGAAATGGCCTGGAGGGCCGGATTCAGCCCGCAGGCCTTGTGTTTGACATCTGTGCCCTATAGGGCATGGAACGAGACAAGGATGTCCCTTGTCCCCTCTTCTGTTTGCTATCTCACTAGAACCGTTCCTTAACACAATCAGGTTTAACCCAGACATAAAAGGAATCTCAGTAGGAGACTCCCAATGTAAAATATCTGTATACGCAGATGACCTCCTAGTCTCCCTGACAAACCCTATGATTTCCTTACCCAACCTGCTCAAAGAATTTCATAGATATGGTGCAATCTCACATTTGAAAATTAACTTCTCCTATTATTATGCCCAAACCAGATAAGCTAGAGTGTGGGAACAGGCTCCACTGAGGCTTAAACGATTATAGTATGTCGCTAGTCCTAGTGTCTTCGTTCCTAATTTTTGCGCTGATTATAAGGGAAGGGAGGGGGGTGGTAAGGTGGGTAGAAGATAAAGGGGGGTGGGAAAAGTAGGGAGAATAAGGGAAAAGGAAAAAGGGGGTAAAAATAAGCACACTGTAAAATATTATTACATATTTATTAATGTTTGCAATCACTATAGGGCACAGCAGATAAGCTAGGTATTGTGATTCACTATTGCCCTTGAATTATGTTTTACTGTTTTTGACAACCGCACTTTAAACTCAATTTGTCACGTAAAGTATGTAACCTTTTCATACTGTTATCAATAAAAAGAATGAAATTAAAAAAAAAGAAAATTAACTTCTCCAAATCTGAGACGTAGCGGCCCCTCGCCAAACCCTGCTCTCCTTGCAAACTAGATTTCAATTCAAATGGACAAACATGGCCTTAAAATACCTTGGAACACATATCCCATCTGACTCATCACGCACTTACGAACTTAATTTCCCCCTTTGCTTTCCAAGACACGTACTCTTCTAGATAAGTGGCACACGGGACTCCACTCCTGGTTTGTCAGATGTAATCTCATAAAAATGAGCATCTTACCCAAATTCCTCTACCTCATTCCATTTTCCTTTTTTAAGCAGGTTCATGCCCTCTTTACCCATTTTGTCTGGGCCCACAAGAAACCTCGGCTCAGTAGAACACAAATGACGCTCCCCAGACAATACGGAGGTATGGCCCTACCGGATATCAGACAATACTATTTAGCCACCCACCTAGGCCGCATACTAGATTGGATACGCAATGCGCAAACCAAACTTTGGGTACAACTTGAGCAATCCCAAACCCACATACCTTTGAAGAGTACATTGTGGTCCTACAACAGTTTACCCTCTGAGCTGAAATTACACCCGTTAATAGACACCACGCTGAGGCACAGCTCCCGTACTGCCTTTTATTCATCCCTTACGACCAGAAACTCACCTCTATTCCCGATACTTGGACACCCAAGCTTTTCACCTGGTTTACACCCGTCAGAGTACTCTAGATTGAGAGACTCCGGTTGTGACCATGCCGTCAAATTTGTTTCTAGAGGGAAATGACTTTCAATTCTAGACCTCACCCAAGCGGCGGGACCCTTCCAACTTCCCTTCTGGAAGGCGGCGCAAATTCACTATTTTCTCCATTCTACCCCCAATCCCCAGGACTTCTCAAAACAACTGACGACCTTTGAGGAGCTATGCTCTGAAACAGGCCCAATATCACACATGCTATCTCAAGCATATACCCTACTAAACACGCCTCCAGAACAACCACAACTACACAGTATATCTAGTTGGGAAGCGGACCTGAACCTCACTTTCTCTATGACACAAGAACAAAGTATCATCAATTTTGCACTTAAATCCTCTCTGTGCACTAAAACACAAGAGATGAATTTCAAGCTACTAACCAGGTGGTATCTGACACCCTCTAGGCTACACAAATGCTTTCCCTCCTCTTCGGACCACTGCTGGCGCTGTTACTACTGCATATTATATGGTCCTGTCCCAGATTACAAAACTTCTGGGGAGAGGTCCGTCGCATCACACAAAAATTCACAGAGTATGTCATCCCGGAGGAGGCGGCGTTCTTCTTCCTACACCATTCAAAGATCTCAGCCAAAGCATACAAGAAATCACTCATTAGACACCTGCTCAATGCGGCTAAGACATGTATACCCCTTTTTGGAAACAACAATCCCCACCAACCGCTACTCTTGGGCTGAGGAAAGTAGAAGAAATAAAAAGATGGAGGACTTAATCCTTACAGCCCAACACAGAGGTGAGACTTTCACGGAAACGTGGAATATATGGAACATCTTCATTTTTTCTAATGAAGGGCAACACCTCCTGGGGCCATAGACTGCCCTTAACAACAAGTTACTGACTACTCTGTCTGGCAAAGCCATGTCTTCTGCCCGACTCTACTTTCACACCTAACCCCCCTTGCTGAGCTCCCTTCCCTTACCCCGATGCAACCCAGACACCTTCAGTGTTTGGGTGAATAGAAAAGGTGAAAAAGAACTAAGGGGGAGCCCTTCATCTCTTGACGTTCACTTGGAATTGAATAATCGTTAACAAACATCAATTAAGCGAAGAGTGTTTGTTCTGTTGTTGTTTACTGTCTTGTAACTGAAAATGTAGCCTTTTGGAAATCATCTCGCGCACTGTATATGATCTTTACAATCACAGAAATGTTCACGTCTCTGTTGTACAGTTGGGGCTTCGCCCCTTTTTTGGGTGTTTAATAAAATTTTATATTTGCAAAAAAAAAAATAAGTTCAAATGTATAATAGTCGCAAATGTAGTGCACCTTGGCAAAATGTGGGGATAATAGCGCAGTGCTTTGATATTGACTGTCTTGGGAATAATTTATAATAGTAATATTGTCCTCTAAACAAACAGCCCTGACTTTCCAATGTGCAAGCAAATAAAAAGGCAATCCTGGCAATACATGTGGGCAACAAATTGGCAATTGTGACTGTACATGGGCAACTATGGAGCAATCATGACATTATGCATGCAACAAAGGGGCAATTGTGACAATATGTGCAACAATTAACTAATCATGACAGTACATGTTTAACAAATGGACAGGTAAAATAACACGCAGGTAATGATAATAAGACAACGGTGACAATATCTTGAGTCCAATCAGTAGGAAGAAACCATATCGGTAAAATAATGTCCCTTACATTGGTGGTCAGTGGAAAGAATTTTCCTGACATCAGTCTCCAGTAGGAAAAATGGCCATTACATTAGAAGAGGTAGAATCCCCTTTATATTGGTAGGGAGTAAGAACAATGTTGCATTCTTTCCATTGGCTACCAACACGAGGGGCAAATTTTCACTTTTCTTTTTTTTTTGGAAAATCTTTTTATTTATTTCAGAAAGAATAGTATTACATAACAGAGCCATCGGGGCATTCCCCGGCTCAACAACACAAAAACATAAAACATAAAATAAAATAAGGCATTTAACACCTTAACTGCTCGCCTAACAAGGCAACAACATAATAACCTCCCTGTAGCTTGCTGCTAATGTGCGTCAGGAGAAGTAAATTGGTTTAGTAATATCATAAAAATTTATGTGATCCACAGCAGGTGTCACCCAGGAAGATGTCTATAACAGGAAAATAATCATTAACACTTATGCCGCGTAAACACGAATGGAATTATCGTGGGAAAAAGCTATGATGGTTTTTCCGACGGAATTACGCTCAAGCTTGTCTTGCATACACACGGTCACACAAAAGTCCGACCGTCCAGAACGCGGTGACTTACAACACATATGATGGGACTAGAAAAGGGAAGTTCAATAGCCAGCGCGCCACCCTTTGGGCTCCTTCTGCTAATCTCGTGTTTATCTTGTGTTAGTAGAAGTTTGGTGAGAGACAATTCGCACTTTTCAGACTCCTGCTTTTTCAGATCATTTTACTGCTGTTCAGTTTGTGCCTGTGGGTTTGTATCTGGTTTTCAGTGCGTGAAGTCAGTTCATATCTGTTTTTCAGTGCGTTCTTGTCCGCTCGTTAATGATTTTCAGCTCGCTCTTCACAGGCCTTGCTGTTTTTCAGTGCGTTCTGTTTAGTTCGTTCTGACCAGCCAACCGATTTGAAGCCATGTTGCGGGTACGTCGTAGAGTTCGTGCTGTGTGAGGGCTTGGTGTAATAATCCTAACTATGTTGCCCAGGGCTTTTTTTTCTCAGAAAATGGGTGCAGGAACTCCTCCCTTTCGAGTCACCCCTTGACTCTGCCCCCTACCCATCTCCGAGCACAATTCCTTTGTTCCACACCTTACCCACCTTCCAGTACCACCCCATTTAGATAATAGAGATCCAAGTATCGTTTTGTGGTTCTAAGTATTTCGTATGGAATGTGTTAATGATAACAAGAATGGCAGTAAAAAAGTAATCTAGATACCCTAGCAACAATAGATCCACCCCAGCAGCAATGGACTCCCAACAGCCAGCATCAATAGACCCTCAAACAGCTAGCAACATTAGACCCCCTACCTCAACAGTAGATCCCTCCTAGCAATGATTGACTCCCTGCAACATAATACCCACCCTGAGCAACAATAGATCCTTCACCAGCAACAATAGACCTCCCCAGCAACAATAGACACCCCTGCAAAAATAGATTCCCTCCAGAAACTATAGATTCCTGAGGCAGCCAGCATCAATAGACCTTCCCTCAACAGTAGATCCCTCCGAGTAATGACCCCAACAACATACGATCCACCCCAGCCGCAATAGATCTCCCCTTCTTATGCAAAAACAGATCCTCTCAGCATTAATAGACCCTCCAGCACACCCCAGCACCCCTGGCCATTATATACATTCAGTTCTGGAGGTGCCGGAACTGCGTTCCCCCACGTTCCTGCTGAAAAAAAGCCCTGATGTTGCCTCAGTTGGGCCTGAGGCCCGACTTTCAGAAACTCCAATGACGGCCCTGGAAGCTGGCCGTCCTGGCTTCCCCCCCCAAAGCGCCCGTGAAGTGCGAGAAAAATATATAGAATATTTTACAGGTAGGGGGGCCATTGCTATGCCAGCACATTTTGAATAAATTTTCTATTTTATCAGATCAAATCTTGATTTTCATTTACTGCTTGGGTTTATTTTAGCTGTCTCCTAGGTTCTCCTAGTGCACTTGTAGTGCCAAGTGGTTTTTCTATTATTAAATAACACCTATTGTCACTGTAAACACCAACTTAACACAAAAATGGTATTGATCATTGAAAGAAGAAGCCACACATTGTTGAGTATAAAACCTTTTACTCTGTGCACATTCACAAGTGCGTTTTATAAAACATTTGGCGGTAAAAAAAACACTTTTATTTTTTTCAAAGTTTTATCTTGAAATTTCTGAAAAAATACAGAAACAGGCATGTTTACAAACTTAACATGAAAAAGGTCTTGATCTTGCCTTTATCAGATGGGGTGAAGTCACCCCTGTAAAAGCCAAATTTAGAAGATGCACACAAATTGTGAGTCAAAATGGGGATTTCCTTTCTGATCCCATACCTAATGTCAACATGTGCTATCTCCCATCATGGGGGTTTAATGGACGTGTTTTGGGGGTGCAACCACTTCCTCTCGCCTACTAGAGTTGGGAGGAAAGGGTTGCACCCACAAAACACGTACATTGAAATCCCCTGATGGCAGATAGCACATGTTGACACACTGTGTGCATCTTCCAAATTTGTCTTTTAAACTGTATTAAAACTTTAGATAAAGTTGTTGTACTACTGCAACTCCCTCCTCATTGCCTTAACTTTAAATAGACTATCCCCCCTTCAGTCCATCATGAATGCTGCTGCCAGACTCACCCACCTTACAAACTGCTCAGTGTCTGCTACCCCTCTCTGCCAATCCCTCCATTGGCTGCCACTCGCCCAACAAATTAAATTCAAAATACTAACAATTAGTTACAAAGCCATCCACAACTCTGCCCCCAGCTACATCACTACCCTAGTCTCAAAATACCAACCTAATCGCCCTCTTCATTCCTCCCAAGACCTCCTGCTCTCTAGCACCCTCCTCCCATATCCGCCTCCAGGACTTCTCCCGAGCCTCACCCATCCTCTGGAATTCGCTACCCCAATCTGTCAGACTGTCTCCACATTTATCCACTTTTAGGCGATCCCTGAAAACTTTCCTCTTCAGAGAAGCCTATCCTGCCTCCATCTAACAACTGCACTATTTTCTCCATTAGCTTATCCCCCACAGCTATTACCCTTTTGTATAACTTGACCCACCCTCCTAGATTTTAAGCTCCAATGAGCAGGGCTCTCCGATTCCCCCCTGTATTGAATTGTATTGTAATTGTACTGTCTGCCCTAATGTTGTAAAGCACCGCGTAAACTGTCGGCGCTATAAAAATCCTGTATAATAATAATAATTAGAGTATGTTTCTTTGTACAGGGGTACTGCGAGATTGACTAGCCATTTCCAAGCACTCAGGGTGAGAGCAGACACGGGAGCCCTCCACTTGAGTATAATAAGTTTCCTAGCGTAAAACAAAAGTAATCCCAGGAGTGTATGCACTGCCCTGGAGGGAGCCAGGGCGTCTACCAGGCCCAATAGGCAAATTTCCAGCTTCTGAGGTATAGTTATTGTGGTTAATTCAGTAATGAAGGTTATAATTAATGACCAGTAATGTTGTATATTGGGGCAAGACCATGTCATGTAGAGGTAACCTGCAGAGTCAGCTCAACAGCGCCAACGCTGTGACATGCAATTCGGGTATATTTTATGTAGCCTGTATGGAGTATAATAATACTTTTGTAGTATTTTAAACTGGACTAACCAGTCTCTGGAAGAGACCAGGTGTCCCAAGGGAGAGTCCCAGACATCCCCCCAGTCCTCTCCGGCAACTCCGCCATCCAGAATTCATGGAGTTTCTCCAAGCCATTATGTACAGTAGGTTGCAAAGACTTGTAAATTGTGGATAATGGCTTTGACAATGTCTCCTGACGGAGAAGAGAATCCATATTTGATTGATAGAGAGTCAGGGAATAGCCCCCGAACTGTACTCTGAAGGCATGACAGAGGTGCAGGAGCTGGAAGAGATAAACATTAGGTAAGTCAAATCTGGCCCTGAGCTGGTCAAATGTTAGTAGCGCGCCATTCTCACAGATGTGATGCAAATATTGGATGCCCTTCGACGCCCATACGATACGATCTGGGGTTGAATAAAATTCAGGCAAAGAAGGATTGAGCCACAGTGGAGTATTTGGGGAACGCACCTGGGGGTCACCTGTCCGAAGGCCAGACTCCCCAGACCATGCTCTAAGAACAGTTTTTATCGAGATAGTGAGGGGATGAGGAGCTCTGGGACCTCTATATAGAGTGTTCCTCAGTGCCTCGAATTATCCAACAGCAGCTGCCTCAAGGGCGACCGCTGCGTTCGAGGCATCCGATACAAGCCAATTGTGAGAATGGGTGAGCATCGCGGTAATGAAGTAGAGAAAAAAATCAGGGCACGCCAGGCCCCCATTGGTTCAAGGTTGTTGAAGAATAGATAATCTAAAAGGAGGGGGCGAGAGCCCCACAAAAACTTGATATATGAGAATTTAATCGTTTAAAAATTACCTTAGGTATCCATATCGGAGAATGGTGCACTACATAAAGAAGAGAGGGAAGTAACTTCATTTTTATCAAATTAATCCTATCGATAAATGTGAGGGGAAGGTTGGCCCATGCTTTCAGCCTATTTTGGAAAATTTGTAAGAGAGGGAGAAGGTTAAGCTTACAGAAGTCCTGGACTCTAGGGGAGATCTGAATACCCAAATATCTCACGCTTTCAGCCCATTGCAGTGGAAGTGATTGGTCCGCTAACTGTGCAGCATCCGGGTCCACCGGCAATACCTGGGACTTGTCCAAGTTTACCTTAAGTCCTGACATGTCAGCAAAGCGCGGAAGGAGCTCTAACGCTGCCCAGAGGGAGGGTCCCGGATCCCGGAGGAAAAGAATGATGTCATCTCCATAAAGTGCTATCTTTTCCTCCAGGGATCCCACACGCACCCCCGGACAGCCTCCAAGGACCGTAGCGCAACAGCCAGGGGCTCAAACATCAGAGAGAAGAGGGCAGGAGACAAAGGACACCCCGTCATGTGCCGCGCTCAATAGGGAATGGAGAGGACAGCACCCTCCCTAGTTTAATCTGATGTCAGCTTCTGATATAGGAGCTGTATCCATTTCCTGAATATGGGGTGGAAACCATATAATTTAAGTACCTCTTCCATGTAGGGCCAGGCAACAGAGTCAAATGCCTTTTTTCAAGTCTAAGGCAACCAAGACTCTGGTACTGTGTTCAGTGGGAGGAATCTGTAGGTGGGTGAACACCCTACGGATGTTGACATCTGTCGACTTCCCTGGCAAAAAAACATTTTGATCCATATTTATTAGGAACGGGAGGATCCCCATCAACCTGGTGGCCAGGACGATTGCTAGTATTTTTAAATCATAATTTAACAGGGATATAGGTCGATATGCTGAGCAGTATGAGGCATCCTTTCCTGGTTTTTGGATCAGTACTATGTGGGCTTGTGACATTGAGTCAGGTAAACATCCTGCCTCTAGGCTGAGGGAGTATAGTTTTTGTAGGCGTGGGGCTAAGTCGGCAATATACGTTTTGTACCAGTCTCCCGGTAGTCTGTCAGGTCCTGGGTTCTTGTTAGAGGGAAGTGAGTGGATCACCAGTTCTATCTCCTCTACCGAAATCTCCACATCTAACAAGGCAACATCCTCCTCTGTCAGGGTCAATTCACGTAGATGTGAAAAATGGTCAGGGGGTGTCTGAAGTGGTAGAGCTGTACAGTGAGGCATAATAGTCTTTGAATTCACACAGAATGTCAGGCAGGTTTGAAGTGATCCCCCCGCAGCAGTGTGTATTGTGGGTACCACAGTTTGAAATTTGGGGTCAGCCACTAGATTGGCTAGGAGCCTCCCGTTCTTATTCCCAGATTCAAAAATTCTAGCTTTGAGCAGCCTCTCTGATAAAGCGGTGGAGCCGGATAAGTGCAAAGACAGTGCCCTCTGAGCCTGAGCCATGCAAGAGTATGCCCCAGGAGAAGAGTCAGCTGCGAACGCCTCCTCGGCTATACTCACATGAGACTCCAATTCTTTTGTTTCAGAGGCATAATCCACCCTGGCAGCTTTAATTGCTGATATGTAATCACCTCTTATGGTCACCCTAAAGGCTCCTCCACCCTTTCATCCTGCAACCAGCGTGTAGACAGCATCCTCTGCGTTCCCTCTCCCCAAGCTACAGAACAACCTCAAGAGGGGAATGGTCCGAAGTACCGGCCGGTAAGTAAGTTGCTGAGGTTACGTATGGCAAGGTGGAGCAGAAAGCCAGGTCTATTCTGGAGCCTGAGCGGTGAACCGCAGATAAATGTGAGTATCAATGTTCCTGGGGGTTCTTCCATCTCCACACCTCCGTGAGCTGCAAGGCCGAGGCCCATTGCACCAAATCGAGGGCCGGCAGCCTAGTTGGATTTGAGGTGTCCAATCTCCTGTCCAGTATGTCATTAAAATCCCCTGCTATGATAAGTCTAGTGACCATATAGGGAGCCAACTTGTCATATACCGAATACAGTATGGTAGTAGAGAAGGGGGGTGGAATATATACATTTACAAAAGCAAATAATTGAGCCTCAATGGACAAGAGCAGCACTACAAATCACCCCCCCCCCCCCCCGGATCTAGAATAACATGTTTAACCTGGCAGGTTCAATTATCTGTTTAGGAGAATGGACACCCCCCTAGCATAATTGGAGTATGTGGAGTGAAAGGACTATCTGACCCATCTCTTGCGGTGAGCCAACTGTCTACTGCCCCGTCAAGTGTCTCTTGAATGATAAGGATATGTGGTTTGTGCGCTTGTAGAAATTTAAACATGAGAGCTCTTTTAAAGCGGCTATTCTGGCCAAGTATTTTCCACGATACTAATCTAAGCTCCATCAGGCATATGGGCGTAGAATGGAACGACCTGCCGAAGGAGGCAAGGCGGGCCAATTGCCTCTCCCCCCCCCCCTTTGGCCAGTCACCCCAATAGGAGGGTACAAGATAAAGTAATCTTAGGCACTTAATGTAGGAACCACATGACCACACAAGCATTATTAATGTACGACCAAATAGCAGCAAGCAAACTAACCCTGCCAACCCGCCAAAACCTTTGGGATGGGTTAGCTTCACCCCTTTACTTGTAGAACTGGGACAGTCTGTAATCCATAAACGTATCGCTAGAGTATAGGGAACTAGTCAATCATATTTCCTATATACTCCTGAGCTTTGTGCAATGACAGTACTTTTCAGTGGAAATAGATTCAAGAAAAAACAAGGAAAAAAAACAGTATCTAAGGAGGCACAAATCTTCTAGTTGGTATTGCTCCCATGTCTCCAATTTGATGAAGGATGACAATAGGAGTACCATAAGGGACCATAAAATGCGCCATGGTATTCAAATTCATTAGAACAGGATGTTGTACCAGCTAAATGTGGTATGGGGCAATCAGGCACACAACAGCTTACCGCAGGGTGGAGAACCAAGCATCAGCCTCATCAGGGGAATCAAAGAATTTTGCGGTGCCAGCATGGACGACTCTGAGAAGTCTCGGGTATAACATGCTGTATGGCAGGCCTTTTTCTCGGAGGCATCAACGGATTCCTGGAAGTTTTTCCTCTTCTTCTTGAGATCCGCTGAGAAGTCCGGGTGGAAATGGATATCAACATTCTCATACTTGAGATTAGGATGTTTCCTGGCCTCGCTTAGGATGCGGTCCCGGTCCCTATAGTTGAGAAACCGTCTTAGAAATTGGCGAGGTGGTGCCCCAGGAATGCGACGAACAGTGGGCACGCGATGCGCTCGTTCGACCACGTAAGTCTGCGGGACAGGTGCCAGCTCTAGGATGTATTTGGAAAAGGCTTCAGCAAACTCTGCTGGCCGCTCTCCCTCAGATCCCTCTGGTAAATCGAGTACCCTCACATTGTTCCTCCTGAGGCGATTCTTGGCATTGTCTGATTTGGCCACCAGGGTCTTCACTGTGCTTTCCAGGGCTTCGATAAGGCGGTCATGGCTAGTAGTCAGATCCTCTGTGGCCAATATGCGCTGTTCAGATTCTGTGAGGTGGCCTCTAATCTTGTCCAGGTCTGCCCGTATGCAGTTGCATTCTTCTGTGAGCTTGTCAATACCGGTCAGCAATGAGGATTTACTATTTTCAATAGCCAGCAGGATCACCGCCATGTCTCCTGAGGTGGAGGGCATCGGAGCCGCCAAGGGGATCGAGCTCTCCTGGCTCGTGGCCATCTTTAATTCAGCCAGCAGCACGTGCAGCCTGTCAGCTAAGATGGCGTCGGAGCGCTCGGTCAGTGCCGGCGGTTGCTTTTTGCTAGAGTGCGGGGCTGTGGATTTACCTTTAGCCGGCATGAATGAAGACGCAATGACCGGTACGAGTGGCGCTCGTTATTTGGGTCTCACAGCAGGGGTTCTCCGGTGCTATAGAGGATAATAATCTGTCAGGATGGCAGGAGCTCTCCTCGATGCGACCTTCCTCCGCTACATCTGGTCACGCCCCCCAAATTTTCTCTTACTGACTGCCAATATAAGGGACATTCTTCTGCCTGCTGACCACCAATGTAAAGGGACAATGTTCTTTCCACTCATGCTCAATGTAAGGGGTATTTTGGCTCCCACTGACCATCAATGAAAAGAGCATTCTTCTTCCCACTGACTACCACCATAAAGGACAATCTTTCGGCCACTGACCACTCATGTAAAAGGGCATTCTTTCTCCCACTGAACACTAATGTAAAGAACATTCTTCTGACCACCCATGTAAGGAGTATTCTTCATTCTATGCCCATCAATGTAAAAGATATTCTTTCTCCCACTGGCTACCAATGTAATGGGCATTCTTTCTCAAAGTGATCACCAATTTAAGGGGCTTTCTTCCTCCCAGTAATCATCAATGTAAGGGGCATTCTTCCTCCCAGTAACCATCAACGTAAGGGGCATTCTTCCTGCCATTGACCACCAATGTAAGAAGCGTTCTTCTTCCCATGGACTATCGATGTAAGGGGCGTTTTTCCCATGATCCATCAACATAAGAGGCATTTTTCCTCCCACAGATCACAAATGTAGGCTGAATTCTTCCTCCCATTTACCACCAAAGTAAAAGGAATTTATAATCCTGCTGACCACCAATGTAAGGTGCAGTCTTCTTCCCACTATCACCAATATAGGAGAAATGTATTGCATTGGTTGTCAGTGGGTAATTGTAAAGGTACATAATAATGTAATCTGTGTTAATTGTACTAATCAACTGTAAACAATAGAGGGTGCCTCCAGACACTGCACTCCCACCACTGGATCTGCCAAGTGACATTAAGGATAGAACTATGGAGTAATGCAGGAACTGCAGGATGGAATAACATTTTGTCCAGCTCTTTAAAAAAAAAAAATAAATAGGTAAATGGCGCTACCCTAGAAAGGAGAGGGGTGTCCCAATCCCTTAATTTATAACAATGGTGCACCATTGTTTAACAACTGTCACTCAGCTTTGAAGGGTCACCTGATCTGCTGGGCACTTGGTCACTTTGGAGTTCCTGGCAATTTTTACAGCAAGTTTGCATACCACTTGTTTGGGACTATTATTATATATATATAATTTTTGATAATACACATATTGATGAACTGCTGTTTGTTTTAAAAATATATATATTTTTAAGAAAGTTCACATTTATATTTACAGTATATACACATTTATTTTGGGGTTTTTTGGTGCTGTTTTTCACATATGGATTTTAGTTATACTTTGGACATTTAGGATATTTATCTTAAACGAAAGGAAAGGTTTTTTTGTGTGTATTATTGCACTTTGTATCAATTTATCATATTATACGGCGGTATATGTGATCTTAACAAATAACACTATTACTACCAGAGCACATCAGTTTTTGGGTGGTGCACCATTGTTATAAATTAAGGGATTGGGACACCCATCTCCTTTCTAGGGTAGCGCCATTTACCTCTTTCTCTCTTTTTTTTCCATTTATCATAACCCTTAGGGGAGTCTATTAGGGGAGGCTGCAACCCTTGCTTGATCCTAAGCGCGGAGTATCTCCTATTTTTTGCATTTTGTCCAGCTCTGCCTGCACTATCAGGGCACCCTGCTCCTGGCTGTATCAGTGACAGTGCACCCACACTGCCCTACTTAAGGTACACCACTAAGTGTATGTTAATAAAAACATGTGACTTTTTTGAGAATGGTGTGAAGACAGCTGTAATTTGTTTTGTGTACAGCACTATGGCATGTGTCAGAGCTATATAAAATGTACATTAAAAGAAAGTGTGTGATTGTGGTGAGGACATTAGAATGTAGTCTTCTCTGGTGCGGAGACTAACAGAAATGGCTTAGTGTTCTCTGTACAGCACTGGAGAAAATGTCAGTGCTAAATAAATGTATAACAGGGCGTGACTGTGGGGTGTGTTCTTTGTACAGCACTGTGGAATATGTTGGAGATATATGGGCCTTAGAAAGCAGAAGCTGGCCTGAGTCTTGGGGCCTGATGAATTTTGCTGTCTTACTGAGGTACTTTATTGAGGGAACAGAGCAAGAGCGTGGCTGAATGTATGGAGCAGCTTAGGAGCAGGCTCCTATGCTAAAGAGTATCCTGGAGAGCCTGGGTAGAAGATGCTGCCAGTGGACATTTGAAGAAGTTCTTACTGCTCATCATTATGAGGTACCTGTGTCGTTTGGTTGTTCTTAAAGAGCCAGCTACTAATTTTGCTACAAGAAAAGTCCACAGCTATATTTTGCATATCCTTTTTACAGGTACAGTGACACATTAGAGATCCAAACTTGCACAGGAGGCCTCTCAAAAGAGAGGAAAATACGAGTTCCTAAATCATTTTATTATTAGCATGGGAGGTGGGCAATGTGGACCGGAACTACTAGGTCAGTTTGCTATGTGGAATGAAGTTGCTCGGGAAATCCATGTCAGCCATGGAACCAAAGTAGTATTTGTGTAGGGCAAAATAACTAAAACAGCTAAAATGTAATACATTTGATGATAACTGTGTAGCTAAAACAGTAGGTAGAATGCCTGCTAATCTGCCTGGCATTGAGGCCCTGACCATTATTAACTATGTGCAATTACTATGTTCTTATCTATTAAAGGCACAGACTTCCATTATGTTTTAACCTGCACATGTACTATTACTTGCAACACTGAATACCTTGACTTGACACACTCAAATCCTTCCCCTTTGAAGATGGCCGCTTTGATTCTGGAAAGACACGCATTTCTAAAAACATAGGAAGAGTTAAAAGAATAAAATCTGTCCACAGAATGGGATTTCACTAAGATATCCCCTCCATCAGAGCCCAGCTCTCAGTCCAGCACATGGTGTTTACCTAAGGGAAGGCCTGGAGCAAAAGTGCTTAAATCCCTTTTATTCTAGCACTAATGTGGGGCCGTATGCCACTCTCCTCTCATACACATCCTCCCGCCTGCAAAATAAGCCAGCTCCAGAGCAATGTACACTTACTGGTCAGAAAAATATAAACCTTTTTTGTATACCATCTTTGACTCAAAAACAGCTGCCACACATCAGGTTAGTCACTCCACAAAAAGCAAGCTAGCACTTTTCATCAGCTGGTTTGCTTTTTATGGAAAGGTAGTAAAATAAAATTGCAAATATGTATTTATTTTTGGATTAAGGTACTCCACAAAAGGTGGTGTTGAAGGCAACCTGTGCTGGAAGAAATACAAGGCTTGCCACTGCTGAAAGTGAATTCTTCATTCTGGTTGTTGCACCACAAAAATGTCTTGTAATGTTATAGGCCAACTCTTCTAAAAACTTGTTTTGTTAACCTAAAACAGAACTAAACCCACCAATTTTCCCAAAACAGTTACTGCATGCAGTGTCACAGATTATTGTGCTCTCAATTGAACTGTCAAGCCATCAAATGGCTGATGTCATAACTGATCACATGTGCAGCACCATGGCAACTGCAGATCATACAGAGGCTAAAATGGCTGCTTCCTTGGCTGTAAAGGATAGGAGGAGGGTTTAGTTCTGCTTAAATATAGAGTGGGACGCTCGCTTGCCGTTTGGGACAGACAGAGAATTAGGAGATTCTTCTGCTCATACTTTGGCACTTATTCTAAATTATCTGGAAATCGCCCCAGGATTCTAGGGGCTTAGTCAACAGTCTGAATGGTGTTAGACTCCAACTGACACTGTTATGATTATGACTGTACAAATAGCTTTTTTGTTCAGCAGAATGGATACTCTTGCATAGCTTCTCCCTTGCAGGGAGATTTATGGTTGTTAAACCTTTGTTTTCTGTACTCCTTTTGAAAAACACAATAACAAAAGTTAAAAGATAGAGTGAGGAAGGATTGGATCCCTGTGAGGTTTTAAATGTCCACACATGAGAATTTCCCCTTTCCTTGTTCTTGACATTCAACACCTGGACAAGAAGTTATGGGAAATCTCCATAATGGAGACAGCAATAAAAAAAAATAAGTCTACCCCTTTTACACTTGAGCGAACTTCAAAGTTGTGCAATTTTGCTGCAATTTCGTAGCTGCGATTTTTGACAAGACAGTCGTAAGACTGTGGATCCGACATGTGTCCGACTTCAGTAAACAGGGATCCAACTTTGATCCCCGACAATACCAGGCACTGTCATGTATGAATCTTTAGGGGGAACTCCACGCCAAATTTTGAAAGAAAAAATAGCACTGGGTTCCCCCTCCAAGAGCATATCAGGCCCTTCAATCTGGTATGGATTTTAAGGGGAACAAGGAGGAAAAAACTGTGTGGGGGGCCCCCCAAAATCCATACCAGACCCTTATCCGAGCACACAGCCCGGCAGGTCAGGAAAGGGGGTGGGGACGAGTGAGCGCCCCCCCCCGGACCGTCCCAGGCCGTATGCCCTCAATAAGGGGGTGGGTGGGTGCTTTGAGACAGGAGGGCCCTGCGCCCCCCCCCACCCAAAAGTACCTTTGTCCCCATGTTGATGAGGACAAGGGCCTCTTCCCCACAACCCTGGCCATTGGTTGTCGGGCTCTGCGGGCAGGGAGCTTATCGGAATCTGGAAGCCCCCTTTAACAAGATCCCCCAGATCCTGGCCCCCCACCCTATGTGAATGAGTAATCAGGTACATTGTACCCCTACCCATTCATCTAAAAAAAAAAGTGTCAAAAATAAAACACAGTACAAGGGTTTTTAAAATAATTTATTAGGCAGCTCCGGGCTCTCTTCAAACTTCTTCTCCCTCTCCTGGCAATGTCTTCTGCCTCCTCTGCTGATGTCTTCTGCCTCTGCTTCTCCCCTCTCTGGGTCTTCTTTGCTCTCCACTTATGTCTTCTAGCCCTCTCCGATTCTTCTCCCTCTGTCCGCTGCCTCTGCTGGGTCTTCTCCGCTGTCTTCTCGCTCTTTTGCCCGGTCTTCTTCGCTGTCTTCTCCCTCTGTTATTGTTCCGATGTTGATTCGATGCACTCTTCTGCTCTAATGCGGTGTGCCAATAGTTATATTGGCATGGGGCGGGGTCACCAGAGGCCTGCCCCTTATGGCGTCACCGCCAGGGGCATGATGGGCCATATCTACAATGCCATATCTACAATGTACCTGATACTCATTCATATAGGGTAGGGGGCCGGGCTCTGGGGGCCCTCTTGTTAAAGGGGCCTTTCAGATTCCGGTAATCTCTCCACCCACAGACCCCGACACCCAATGGCCAGGGTTGTCGGGAAGAGGCCCTTGTCCTCATCAACATGGGGACAAGGTGCTTTGGGGTGGGGGGTAGCGCAGGGCCCCCCTGCCTCAAAATGTTGAGGGCATGCGGCCTAGTATGGTCCAGGAGGGGGGGACGGGCGCTCGCCAGGATGCGTGCTCAGATAAGGGTCTGGTATGGATTTTGGGGGGACCCCACACCGTTTTTTCAGTGTGGGGGTTCCCCTTAAAATCCATGCCAGACCAAAGGGCCTGGAATGCTCTTGGAGGGGGAAACCATGCCGTTTTTTTAATTTGGTGTGCAGTTCCCCTTCAAGATCATCAGAGCACAAGTCGCATGCCCAAGTTGGATCAGTTAAGACTGCGATCTGACTTTAATCCTACTTCAGCGCATTGAATATTACTGAAGTCGGATCAAAGTCAGGCCAAAGTAGTGCAGGGACTACTTTGAAGTCAGCACGACTTGAAGTCGTACTAATATGAATAATAGTCATTGGAAATCATGAGGAACGACTTGTCATACGACTTTGCAGTCCCAAATTGTAGGACAAGTCGTACAAGTGTGAAAGGGGCCTTAGAAAGAGTTTACAGCAATCAACGGCCTGCACACACGATCCGAAAATCGGACAAAAAATACCGGTTTCGACGCGATAGTATGATAATCGGGTCGTTAGGACAGAGCTTTCGAGAGCCGATCATGACAGTTCATCCGATATTATTCAATCGGACAAGCACGAAAATTATCCTCGTACGATACCAGATCGTACAATTTTAGCTTAGTCAGTACAGTTGTCTTCCGAAAATACAATACAAATACACTACAACACATGACATCACTTCCAAATTTTTTTCTGTCGTACGAGAATTTGTGACTTTAGTAACCTATTCAATTTCTACTTGCGACTGGTAATGATTTTCGGATTGTGTGTGTACGGGGCATAAGCCACCAAAAGCTGCAACCCACATCACATCCCTCTGTGTTTCAATGTTTTTTATCCCCTTTCGGCATTTGGTTTAATATTTTTTTTTCCACTTTGGTTCTACATTACTTGCCATATCTATATATGTCATTGAGGCGAAAAGAAAAGTGACTGCTACATCCCTCTTTATAAATAGGCCCCAAAACAGGCCTCAACACACATTTCGTATGAGGCTGCAATCACCTTTAGAGTGACTCATAATCGCTACTTTCACAGGAACATGCTGAAGGCCTGCAGTTAAATTAGCTCAGATTATTATAGTGGGATGTCCTTGTCATACAGGTAGGAACACTGTGACAGCTCAGCGGGAGCACTACCTGGGGGGAATATAATGAGACATGCCACATATATAAAAACAGAGTTCCCTTCGTCAACCGGCTCATTGCCTGACCGTATATGAAGCACTCCAGGTATTGGCTGTCTATCTGTCCCCAATCCCCCAGTTGAAAGTCTGTCAGTGCAAAGTGAAATGCAAGCTGTTCTGTATTTCCTCTACAAAGACTCAGGGCTCTATCACAATGTGAGCCCCAAGACTGCTCACCTGTCAGTTCTAATTACCGGGAGACTTCTCAGCACAGACTGACAGCCAAAGGAGTCGCAGGAGCTGAAATAATATGAACTTAAAGGCAATCTATGGTCTTTTTTTAGATGCATTTCAGAATGTAATCAGATGTAGAGTCAATAGTCATATCAATGTGTAGTAATGAGCAAGTCTAGCCAACAAGTGAAATCAATGAGCTGTTAATACGATACAGCAAACTCTGTATCGTTCACTCTATTTACTTTAATACCTAAAACTGGGAACATATAACAGGCGCACCATTTCATGCAGTTATACAGTAATTTAGAAAATGTATACATATTTTAAATATAGCTAGTATACATTGATCAGCCACAACTTTATAATCACCCACCTAATATTGGTGGGTGCCAAAACAGTCCTGACCCATCGAGGCATAGATGTCACTAGACCTCTGAAGGTATGCTGTGGTATCTGGCACCACCTATAGCAGATCCTTTAAGTCCTGTAAAGTGCGAGATGGGGCCTCCATGGATTGAACTTGTTTTTACAGCACATCCCACAGATGCTCAATGGATGAAGATCTGGAGAATTAGGGGGGCCAAGTCAACACCTCAAACACCTTGTTGTGCTCCTCAAACCATTCTTGAACCATATTTGCAGAGTGGCAGGGCACATCATCCTGCTAAAAGAGGCCACTGCAATCAATGGTTAGGTAGGTGGTACATGTCAAGAAACATCCACATGATCTAAGGTTTCCCAGAACATTGCCCAAAGCATCACACTGCCTCCACCGGCTTTCTTTCTTCCCATACTGCATCCTGGTGCCATCTCTTCCCCAGGTAAGCAACGCATACACACATCCAAATGATGTAAAAGAAAACGTGATTTGTGAGACAAGGTCACCTTCTTCCATTGCTCCATGGTTCAGTTCT
Source organism: Lithobates clamitans (assembly GCA_037952925.1). Classification (NCBI taxonomy): domain Eukaryota; kingdom Metazoa; phylum Chordata; class Amphibia; order Anura; family Ranidae; genus Lithobates; species Lithobates clamitans. The sequence continues at coordinate 456,185 of JBBGZY010000695.1, read as the reverse complement.
GTTGCTCACATGCCCATTGTAGGTGCTTTTGCCTGTGGACACTGGTCAGCAGCTACACAACCCCATGCACAACAAACTGTGCTTTCAACACATAAAATTCAGGGACAACAGGTCTGCTTGCTGCCTGATATATCACGCTGACTTTCAGATACCACTGTAACAAGATAATCAACATTATTCACTTAACCCAAGGGTCTCCAAAGCATGGCCTGTGGGCCACATTCAGCCAGCTAGGTCATTTTATACGGTCTGCAGTGAGTGCTCAGACTCACTGCACAGTTCACTAGTTTACTTCCATTCAGGCTTACTCCTAACCCCTACACCCTCCCCCTCTCTGCAATATGTAGCAAAACCTCATAGTCCCCACTGACAAAGCCCTTACGCTAGGATTGCCGGCGTCCTAGCAACCAAAAAAGTGCATCAGTGCAGACCTGCTGTACCTCCCAGCTCCCGAACCGCTATTAATGTCAGTGTCCTTTATTTCTCTAATTTAGCATACACAAATACACAGGGACATAGAAAGATGGAGGGAATTAATGTGACGAGGACTCAAGTGGATATGGAGACTCTTCCGGGGACACAAATGGACAGGGACACTCTGCTGGGGATATAAATGAACAGGGAAACACTGATGGAAACACAGATGGAGAGGAACAATCTGATGGTAACACAAATGGACAGGGAGACTCTGCTGGGGACACAAGTGGACAGGGAGACTCTGCTGGGGACACAAGTGGACAGGGAGACTCTGCTGGGGACATAAATGAACAGAGAGACACTGATGGGGACACAAATGGACAGGGAGAATTTGATGGGGTCACGATTGAACGCGGAGACTGGATTTATTTTTTTTTAACCATTAGACTGGGTTCACACCTAATAATACGGATGCGGCTCACATCAGGGGTCCGGTGTGTCCCTGTTCTCCGGTTCATGGATGAATCAGGCTGGAATTTTTGCCTGAATTTGGACCTGAAAACAGAGCCAAAGACACACAGGACCCCTGTGCAATGCACTCCGCGGCTGCCCCCGAGATGCGTGGGCTCGCTCCAGTGAGACCTGGGCACACTCTCCTGTCATGCGAATTGAATGCAGGGAAACCCACATCCAATTCGCATAAGTGTGAACCCAGCCTCAATAAAGGCTCAAATTTATTTTGACTGTCTTCTCTTTATTACTAAAGTTCTATCTCTTTTGTTCAGAATCATATCGTGCTGATTACAAAAAAGATTCATGTACAATTAACAAATGACTGATTTTTGTGGCCCCTGAATATTTGTCAAACTGCAAGTTCTGAAAAAGCGCTGTCACCCTCATTATGCCATGGAGCCACACAGAATGTTTACTTTATATACTGTATCTTCTGGCTGGTAAAGCTGTTCCAGTGTATGTGGCTGACCTGTGCATTTAGCGCTTTGGAAGTAAGGGCAACATAATAACCAGGGAAAATACATTGTTTTCAATGCGCCCAGTTCTCACCAATGTTCTCCATTGAAAAAAAAAAAAAGATCATGCTCTATAACATGCAGACCAATGTGTTACAATTTGTTGCAACGCTCTGTAAGGTCAAAAACCGGAATAAAATATTTTGGCTCAAGCTGTGCAAAAATGGACAGTGTTGCCTATGTGAAAGTGTCTGGGGATCTTTTTTTGTCATTGTTTAAGTTAAAAGTGAGAAAGCATCAGATAAATAGCACGGCGTTGAAGGTCAGACGGGTGCTAAGAGATTTGTTAAGTTGCTTCATTATCGATTCCCATGTGGTGTTTGCTGGTCTGCTGATTAATGGAACATGGGAGCAGTTCCCAGAGGCCCAGTGACACATAACGGAGCTTTAGTCAGAGAGATTTACGGATAATAGTTGGGAACTCTGTCATCTTCCCCAGGAGATGGCGTTCACGTGGCAGGCCCCGCCGTCTGATAAACTGGGACTTTTAACAGTGAGATTTGTCATATTTTGAGCCAATTAGATTCCCCGGATGCAAAATATCAATAAAAGCTGCGCAGGCTTGAAATTGGATGTATAAACGCAGAAGAATTATCCAGGAAATTAGACAGGTAGCACATAAAAGGAGATTGATGTGCTTCCTTAACGTCTAGTTTATAAAACAGGCACATTAAGAGAGAACTGCAGCTGAGAAAGAGGAGCGACTCTTTAGGCAGCCATAGTGGCCTCTGTTTAATGTGCAGTCTTATTTCTGATGCATCTGCTCCTTGTTGTCAGTAGGGACAGTCCCGATGTTCGAATCAAACGTAGGTTTGACTTGAAAATCGGGCGTTTGTCTGTCCGTAGACGAACCAAACATATGGGGCGTTCGCAAAAAATTTGAGCGCCGTGGAGCGCACTATAATGCACTGCTAGATTGCAGTGCATTGACGGCTGCCGATTCACCAAGGCATGCACCTGACCTGCATGCTTTGGCCAATCACAGCGCAATCTGCTGGGAGGGTGCCTTTGGCCAATCACAGCGCAATCTGCTGGGAGAGCCATGATTGACCAAAGGCAGGGTGCCTTTGGCCAATCATGGCTCAGGGGGTTAATTCCATGCCCCACACTATATAAGGCTGCTTACAAGGTGGCCGTATGTAGTGTGATAACGTGGAGGAGATTGAGAGAACTTGAGCTAGATTAGGCAGGTTAGTTAGTGGCGTGCAGGCAGTTTAGTATATACACAGTATCTCACAAAAGTGTGTACACGCCTAAAGTTTTCGTAAATATTTTATTATATCTTTTCATGTAACAACACTGAAAAAATGAGACTTTGCTACAATGTGAAATAGTGAGTGTACAGCTTGTATAACAGTGTAAAATTGCTGTCCCCTCAAAATAACTGAAACCACAGCCATTAATGTCTAAACCGCTGGCAACAAAAGTGAGTACACCCTCCTCGATGTCATGTGACTCGTTAGGGTTACAAGGTCTCAGGTGTGAATGGGGAGCAGGTGTGTTAAATATGGTGTTTTTGCTCTCACTCTCTTATACAGGTCACTGGAAGTTCAACGTGGCACCTCATGGCAAAGAACTCTCTGAGGATCTGAAAAAAAGAATTGTTGCTCTACATAAAGATGGCCTAGGCTATAAGAAGATTGCCAAGACCCTGAAACTGAGCTGCAGCAAGACCATACAGCGGTTTCATAGCACAGGTTCCACTCACAACAGGCCTCGTCATGGTCGACCAAAAAAGTTGAGTGCACGTGCTCAGCATCATATCCAGAGGATGTCTTTGGGAAACAGATGTATGAATGCTGCCAGCATTGCTGCAGAGGTTGAAGGGGTAGGGGGTCAGCCTGTCAGTGCTCAGACCATACACCGCACACTGCATCAAATTGGTCTGTATGACTGTTGTCCCAGAAGGAAGCCTCTTCTAAAGATGATGCATAAGAAAGCCCGCAAACTGAAGACAAGCAGACTAAGGACATGGATTACTGGAACCATGTCCTGTGCTCTGATGAGACCAAGATAAACTTATTTGGTTCAGATGGTGTCAAGCGTGTGTGGCGGCAACCAGGTGAGGAGTACAAAGACAAGTGTTTCTTACCTACAGTCAAGCATGGTGGTGGGAGTGTCATGGTCTGGGGCTGCATAAGTGCTGCCAGCACTGGGGAACTACAGTTCATTGAAGGAACCATGAATGTCAACATGTACTGTGACATACTGAAGCAGAGCATGATCCCCCTCCCTTCAGAGACTGGGCCACAGGGCAGTATTACAACATGATACCGACCCCAAACACACCTCTGTCAGAGGCTCCTTACCATGGTCAGAGATGCGGCGTGTCAGACTGACATGGCGCACTCGCGATCGCCACGCACTGCGTGCCCCCGCAGGCGTGCACCGGCATGTTATCCTGCTGGACGTCCTATGATAACAGAACCACTTCCCGGCCGTCAATTTGCTATAGACTGGGTGGGAAGTGGTTAAATTACAATTTTTCCTTTAGAAATGATATTTTGCTACGGCACTTACACATTGCACAGATGCACCACTTTACAGGCAGACTAAGGGGATGCCCCAGGCACGATATTTAAAGAAATATTTTATTTTTATTGTTTCATTTTAAGCATTATTAAAATCACTGCTCCTAAAAAACTGTTGTTTTAAAAACTTTTTTTTGCATTGATACATGTCCCCTAGGGTAGTACCCGGGTCCCCATACACTTTTTATGGCAATAACTTGCATATAAGCCTTTAAAATGAGCACTTTTGATTTTTCATGTTCTTGTCCCATAGACTGTACTAGGGTTCGCATGTTCGCTAGAACTTTTTGCCTGTTCGCATGTTCTGGTGCAAACCGGGGGGGTGGGGGGGGGGGTGGGGGGTGAGGGGTGTTTGGCCCATCCCTAGTTGTCAGTGCCCCTAATGAGATGTGGCTGATCAACTCTGGAGACCACCGTTTTCCAAGTCTAAATTATTTTCTTTGGATTCTCCAACAGCCGCAATCCCACCTTTCAGAGTATCCTTAAATTCTGAGTGTTGACTAAACACCTCTCGCTCACTCTCAGTACATGAAACATATTATTGAGCTGCAGATAGGTAGGAGTATAAGCAGGAGTTTATATTTGTCACGGCTCTGCAATATACAGTACACTGTACATATTATATGACCCTCCCCCCCCGTTTTGCTCTATATGCTGTACACCTTTCCTAAGAGTAATATGTATGCTGCTTATGCAGACTTCCTTCTGAAAATACTAGTTGTTTGGCATTTGTGATGATTTTTTCCTTTGGAGTCACTGGCCCAGAACAAGTATGCAGTTTATAAAGTCAAGGAGGGAGAAGTCATTATCTGTATACTTGTTCTGGCTCAATGGCTTCAGTCCTAAGCCTGGGGATCAGCATGACAGCCAAATTAAGCCAAATTCTATAAATTAACATTTATAGAAAAATAAGTCAGCAATGGAATCCTCCATGTTTTTCTCAAGAAATGGAGGGACAGAGGCGGGCCCATTTTTATCACAGACCACACAGCATACAGAGTGCAGACATCATACAGCACAGAAGCACAGAGCACCCAAAACATTACCAGCACAGAACATATTGAGGACACACAACAAAGCACATGCAGAGCCATCGAAAACACAGAGTAAACAATACACTAAGCATAGATATCACAAAACACAGAGATCATACTATACAGAAGACAGAACACAACATACATGTAGCAAAAGTGTTAGGCTACAATGACATGGAGAAGGAGACATTGCTCTTTACTTTCTTCCCTCCCTCTGCTGAGGTGCTGATGTTGTGCTGTACTATTCTCCTCTGGCCAACTGGGGGAGAGCTAAAGTCAAGCAAGCCCATAGACATTAATGCAGAGCGCCTGGAATCCCGGGAGGTATAGTCCAAGATGGCAGCCATGTTAAAGAACAACTGGATTTTGTACCTACAGGTTTTAACAGACCCTTGGGTGGCAGGAGGAGCTAGAAGGTGATTTTTATTGAATAGCCCAGGAAAGGCCACTCTTTTGGTGCCATGGGAATCTATGTAGCTAGTTGAGAGGCACTCCTATGTCAGCAGGAGGCCAAGCTAGCCAGACTCAGGCTCAAAGTTGGGAGCGGAGACACCAAAGATTCAACAGCCCTGTCACTGCTGCTATCTTTGCATGGTTGCCGCTGGGAGAGTGCAGTGTTAATCGTACTCTTCCCTGCAGATTGCTGAAAGACTGAATCGCTAGAATGAGAATGAGGAGGCCCCTTCACTGCAAGAGCCTGTCGCCACCTCCTTGGAGTCGGTAAAAGGCCCATTGGCCCGCCTTTACACTGCTAGCACAAACTGAGAACAGGGCAATTAGTGCCATAAAGCTATACTGCCCTTTCACCAAACTTGAACCACACATCTACCAACACCATATTACCCCCCTTATACTGCATTGTCATCACATCTGGACTGCATCCACAACACCTCTTGCTGACACTGTATGGCACCTCTCAACCACTTCACCGCATGCAGGTTCAAAAGACTATCATCAAGTGCACCAACACTTCTTAAAGGGCCCCTAGCGAATCAAATCATAGGGCAGTCTGGTATAAATGGACAGCGGAGTCTGTTTACACCAGGCCACCCATAGAGCAGAGTGGGTTCACTCTGTGTTCGCTCTGCAAGAACTGAGCAGACATGGACCTGTGATCCATCTGCTCTGCTCTGATCAGCAGGGGAACAGATCCCCTGCTGATAAAAACAGAGTCTGCCCCTTGTGAAAGGGGTCTAAGAGGAAGTGGGAATGGAGCCAAAAGCAAGACATTGTGGCTGTTTCATACTTACATTCTGATGAGCTGTTCGGCAGCATTATTCCTAAAGTCTATATATTGTTGTCTAGAATGCCAAAAATGTTATATAATGCGGCTTACCAATTTTTAGAGGTGATAGCTACATTTGTTTTCTTTGTTTCAGACCACGTACATTTTCTACAAGCACAGACAAATAACTTTATCTTGCAAGAATTCCAGTGTCCATGTCACCCCCCCATGTACTAATCTTTTAATATCAAAACAATCTTATCCATTTTGCCAACTATCTTCTGTAAACCTATGAGGAGTGAAGGTGGAGTTATTATTCCAGTTCAAGAGAGTAACCATGTGACAACCAGGACTCCCTCCATAGACATACTGGAGCGAATGATCATAGCTATTGTGGATTTGCAGGATTACCCCCCCCCCCCCCCCAAAAAAAAAAAAAACCCAAAAAATGAAGTGGTATTAAACACAAAAGCAAAAATGATGTTGCGGTTTACCAATTCTTAGATATGATGGCTGAATTCGTTTTCTTTTTAGGTTTTCGCTATTATTTTCACCTGGTGATCTGGCCAGTAAGTCTGATGTATTTCTTCAAGACAAGCAGTCCTCCAGATGTAGCAGAGGGTTGAGACAAACCATTCACCACTGGCAGGGGTGCTTACAATGATTACCTTTTATTTATTCATATGAAACTTGTAGGCAGCTGTAGTGTAGGGCAGCCTAGTTGGCTGCAAGAAGTAGTGGGTAAGTAAGTGTATATTCTCACTTTCCAGTCCAAGCAAATCTCTGGAGATTTGGTCAGCCATTTTTGGGTGGATACTTTATATAAGAAAGCTCAGCCATGTTTAGTTCAGTTCACGTGTGTGCATAGACAGGGATGGAGAACCCTCTTGTCCGGGGGAAATAGGAGAAGGTAGGGAGAGTGTTCCGGCCTGTGAGGGATAGCTCAGGGTTCTTACGGAGTCCTGTATCAGCAATACTGGTCGGATGAAAGACTCCCCATTGCGGATAATAAATCCGGGGTCCTCGCTGGAGGGAGGGACAAGCAGATCAGATGCCTATATCCATCTGCTGAAGGAATACCATTGTATCAGGTAATGTGTGTGAATAGCAGCCTCTACAGATACGCACTGTGTGCTTGGGTTTTACTGAGTTAGTCAATGGAAATGGCCTATAGTGCTGACAAATTCAATTACCGCTTATATCAGAAGTGACTGTGCTGTGTATCTGTGCCTCCATGCTTGGAGTGAAACCACGTGCCTTACTGCTGTAAATACTCTTTCTACTACCGTCTCTCTGGTAATAAACGTTGCTTGGTTTAGAAAGTCAGTACGTGTGATTCCCTCTGTGAGAACACTACATTCTACCCTGACTTACATTTTGACGTAGTCGGCAGGATGTCTGAACCACCATCCTCAAGCGAGGAGTGGCTAGAGGGTCAATCATGGCACCATACGGACAGGTTTTTTACCCTGACAGACTGGGCGTAGAGATTGGACAGTTCGGTCCACTTGTTCGAAATACCTGCAGCACACTTTGCAGATTTGGCGGATAATGCCCTAGAAGGAGAAGCCCGCCGGGCTGTGATGGTTCTGCCCGAGAAGGAAAGGGATAGCAGAACAGCTATTGTGGGCTCTTAGAAAGCCTGTTTGGCGAGAGTACCTCCATAGCCAAACTCCGGAAGAGTTTCTATTGTCGGGAGCAGCACGACCGAGAGACTAGCCCTCAATTTGCAGTAGCCTTACAGGAAATCTGGTGTCGGTTGGAGGGGAAAATGGCCCCTGCCAGAACTGGGGTCCCTAACCCCAATCAGCTTATCCAGGACCAGTTCCTCGCTGTGTATGGTCCTCTTCATTAAAGAGAGCCTTAAGGGATCAAGTGAGGGCTGATGGAACGGTGAAATTCGCTACTATCCTAGAAGAGGCCATTGAGAGGGAACAGGAAGAGCCGGACCATGAACGGGTTGGTGCCAGAAGCCAGGTTACCCTCACTCATGGTGCCAGGTGGCCAGTGGAGCGGGAGGAAGCGACTTCCCCATGCCCTGCCACAGCCTCGAATGCGGGGATGCCCTCGATGGAAAAGGTCGTACGAGAGCTAGTTGATATGGTCGCCTCCCTCAGGCAAGAGGTGGCAGCTCTGTAGAGCGGGTCCAAACAACCCTGGGCAGCGAACAACCCCCTCCGGAGGGACCCCGATATTGACCGAAAATGCTGGTAGTGTGGACGGTTAGGCCACATCACAAGGAGTTGTGCGAGACGGGGAGCCCAGAACGTACAAAACCATCCTTTAAACTAGAGATTCCTGTGGCAGAGGGGTGATTCATGGGAAATGTTCGTTCACAGCCTCAACGTGATCCTACAATGATTTCTGGGTGCCCAGTAGTGACAGTGATGTTCAACGGACAAACGACCAGATGTCTGGTGGACACTGGATCAGAAGTCACCACTATGGCCTATTCATTCTACCAGCAACATTTTGGGCCGACCCCAACTCTAGACCCCTCCTGGTTGAGGCTGAAAGCTGCTTTCACCATATTGGAGGATACTTCTGTGCAAGGATGGAGGCCTTTATTCGTAAGTACGTATTTTGTCCGGAGTTATCCAAGGGGGTGCAGAATGCATGTCAGGGGTGTAAGAGTTGTGCCATCCACAAAAGGAGAACAGAGAAAACTACCCCTTTGGTGGTAAGCACAGGAGAACCCTTTGAATTACTGACCATGGACTTTCTGACAGTGGCTGACACCTCTTCAGGGTATCGCTACACCTTGGTGTTTGTGGACCACTTCTCTAAGTTCACCATCGTGGTGCCAACTAAAGTTCAGACTGCCGCCACCACAAATAAACTGTTCTAGACCCATGTAGTCCAGCCCTATGGGTGCCCCAAACGGATTCTGTCCGACCAAGAGCCGAACTTTGAGTCTAAGGTGCTTTCTGAACTGTGCCGTAAGCTGAAACATATCACATTTTGGTTTGGGGTTTAATACTGCTTTAATGCAGCCACCACATTAGAGGACTAACCTAATAAGCTGCAAAATAATGTTTTAGTTTTGTGGTTCGGATACACGTTAAATTATGATTTGAACACCACCCAGATAGAAGCTCTTTTGCTGCACCCGGAACATATTAAGCTGGTATCGGACTATTATTCGGCACTGGCTTATGAAAATAGTAGACAGTGTTATAAGGCACGTGACCCTTGGTTGAGTAAAGTTTCTGATTTAACAGAGGAATTATGGGTAGATGCACTTGCGACCTATTTAGACACTGTCATTTCTTCAAGGGACAAAATGATACAGATGCGTTACTTAAATCAAATGTATTATACACCGCAGCGTCTTTTTAGAATGGGTAAGACCCCTTTCACACTGGAGGCGTGTTTCAGGCGCTAAAAGGCTTAAAATAGCGCCTGAAAAATGCCTCCCCTACAGCCCCAGTGTGAAAGCCCGAGTGCTTTCACACTGGAGCGGTGCGCTTGCAGGACATTAGAAAAAGTCCTGCAAGTAGCATCTTTGGAGCGGTTTAGGAGGGGGTGTATACACCGCTCCTCGACCGCCCCTGCCCATTGAAATGAATGGGCATTGCTGCCGAAGCGCCTGCAAAGCGCTTTGGCAGCGGTGCTTTTCGGGTGCATTTAACCCTTTCTTTGGCCGCTAGCGGGGGTAAAAAGCACCCAACCAGCAGCGGCCGCTAAAACGACGGTAAATCGCAGCTAAAACTAGTGGCGCTTTACCACTAATGCGGCTGCGCTGCAAGTGTGAAAGGGCTCTAAGCGAGATACAGGCACGTGCCATAAATGATTTGGGAGTGTTCTAAAGTTAAGCCTTTGTGGTCAAAAGTTACAGAATTTATAGCCGACATATTTGATTTTCCTAATATATGTAGCCCTCTGGTTTGCCTTTTAGGGGTGGTGCTTGAAGATGAAACTATGGATACTGGTATTAAGCTTTTTTTGAGACTCCTGTTCTGTTTTATGTAAGAAAATGAATAGCGTTAAACTGGATACGTACTGATAATCTTGAACTGGCAGCCTGGAAAAAATGGTTAATTCCGATATCACACTCTATGAGATGACATATGAGGCTAGAGGGTGTCCAAAGAAAATTTAGAAAAATATGGTACAGGTGGGTGGATTCTTCTGAAACAGTGACTGATAACCCATAAAAATAGTAGAGGTGGACACTAAGGTGTTGAGTGATATAGAATCAGGTGGTTGGTGGGGTGCTCTGAATGTTTCATAAGATTATCTATTGATAAGCGTTCTGAGACTTTGAGGGGTAGTGCAACTCTGGATTTAGATGCGGGGTCGGGTTCACTCCGGTAGGGTTGTTTGTTTTGTTCATCTTACCCTGGTATGTGCTTTGGGGTTGAGTGGAAGTTTCTTTTTTTTTGTTTTATTTTTACATGTATAATCAAACTAAATGCTATATATGAAAATTATGCTTTGGTTACTCTATATGGGGTTGCAGTGTTCATAATATAACCTTTTGGGAAGGTCAGCTTTGATGGAGTACACATACTGTGTAAAATGTCTTTGAATTGTGTATTGTAAGTGCTTTGTTTGTTCTGTTCAAAGTATATTTGTCCTGTATTTTGAAATATGCCATCTTCCGAATGTTCTATAGTATAATTTTTAGCCATAAAAATTGTTTAAAAAAAACATTTGAACATTGTGCACATCCTTCATACTAGTGAAATCTATTTGGTTCCAAAGCACATGGCTCATTAAATACAGCTTGGTGATTCTGTACGGTTTCAGAAGTACTGTCTTTTACTGGAACTCTCTATGTTTCTAAAGCTTTACTAAAAACACTCAGGGGAATTCATAAAGAGTGTCTCCAACATTCCTTAGAATTCTGTAATGCGTCCGCACAACAAATGTTGGTGCAGTCAATGGATTCATATATCTGTTCAAAACAGGTACATGGATTTGGGGAAAGTACCCAGTGCACTGAGGCTGGAGTTTTCCATACAGACAATCCATCCATAATGCAGCTGAGCTCCCTCCCGTCGCTGCAGCTGATGGGAATACGGGGACATTAGTTCCCTATCAGGTCCACTCCCCTTGGTGATTGACAGTAAGCAGTGGGCAGGTCCAGGGCCAACAGACAGCCTGCCATTGGCTGAACAATCCACCCATTATCTGCCTATCAATCACAAGGAGAGATTAGACTTGATAGGGAACTAGTTTCTCAGCTCTTCTCTCCCCATCAGACTGCGCACATGGTTAGCGCCAGTGATTGCCAAGAGCTTGTCAAGTGTGAAGCTGACAGTGTCCTAAACAACCAGTGACTGGAGGGGAGATAAGAAGAGGTAGCAGTGGCAAACATGCCACTCTGTCATACAGCGTACAGAGAAAGGCACCCTACCTGTCTCTGTATGCCAACTTAGAGTGGATCTTAATTTCCTCCATTTTTGTTGTCTTTGACCTGGAGGTAAACATATATAAAATTTGGTGCAGTAATAGTGCATCTCTTTAAAAGTGGCAATATTAGAAACTGGTTGAAATTGCCTCACGTTTCGGTAAAGCTACCAAAACTGGCAGCAGGGCTTTTTGAATTTAGCGCAGGACCCTTTTAAGGGCCAAACGGCCAGAAAAGTGGCACTAATGTTTTATTAAATTCCCCTGTCTATTTCAGCAGAAGAGTTATAAAACATTACATAATTCACACAACTGATGACACGTACAATTAAAAAAAACTACAATATTCTGCATTAGCTGTTCAAGGGACAGACATGCTTTGCTAGTAAAATGTATGTCTAAACCTCCTTTTTTTCCAATTGTTTCCTGGGGGAACAAGTTGCACTTTTGTAACTTTGTAACGATCCAAAAGAGAGACTTTTATCAGTAATCCTTTTAGACCATCTCTGGCACTCAGAAGTTTCAGAAAAGCTGGAAGCAAGGAGTTAAGAAAAAGATTTGCTATCATCTTCGAGCGATGTTAAATGGAGTACAAAATGCCACAATCTTTCACGGTGTGTGAGAGAAAGTGCCGGGCCGCTGTAGATTGAAGATGATGCCCCTAAGTTGTCTTTCAATCCTTCAGATTGTGTCAGAGGCGTAGCGGCTGAAGCTCCACTGCACAGGGGGGCCGCTTGCTAGACTGCCCAGAAGCTCTTTCCTCCATTATGGCATTAGATCAGTCAGGCAAGGAGAAGATAGCCGGGGAGGATTCACAGACTATCTGGGTTATGGGAAAAAGTAGAGGCTTTTAAGAAAACACAGCTGCAAGAAGGCCGGGGGTCACTGCGCAATCACAGCACCTGCGCACCAAGAATAGAAATGCAGGGAAAGTGAACTGAAAGTGCAACCAACACTAGGTTAACCCGCCTAAAGAAACTAAAAACTTGCTGCCAGTCCTTGGGTTGTAGGAGTCTATGCAGTATGAAAGATAACTGCAACAGCCAGGATAGTCATGGTGACTTATGACCCCATTATTTAATAAATGCATAGTCCTCTGCACAATGTAAACGTTTATTTTCAGAATTATTTCAGCATTCCCATGTTTCTGTCAGACATATGTGTAGGCAAATTAACTTTTTCTGAATTGTTAGAACAGTGGTCCTAGGTATGTTATAGCTGAACAGGAATGAACCCGGAAAACATGAAAGAGGATTCCCAGAGCACTGTGAATTTCTAAAAAGAGCACAGCAGCATTTATGTTCTTTCAAATACTCAATCTCTGACAGGACATAAGGAGAAGAAGAGAGAGGAGCAGAGTCAGTACTCTGATTTCCTCACTGGTATGTTTGTATGTCAGCTTGAGCTGTTGAGCTATTTAAAACAACAGGACGTTAGCAGGCAAAGTATGACATCTGGAAAGGAGTGTAAAGCTCCACCTGCTGGTAAACATTTTTGTACAAAGCATCTCAGACACAGATGAAACAATTGCAAACCATTTCAGTGAACTCATCTACCTTGAATCCGGCTGCGGCTACAATTTTGTGAGTGGAGAATGAAAAAGTTTCATTGCTCAAATCTTCATCCAGAACTTCCTGCAGAATTGAGCGACTGGAAAGGGAAAGCATATTAAACATTATCAGCAAAGGACAGGGACAGGACCTTTGTGTACAATCATGTTAGCTGAGCAGTCAGGTAGTAGAGAGGCACAGACACAAGCACATAGTTGATGGAGTGTCAAGTCCTGGGTTTGTGTATTAGCTTTTCTCTCTTCACAAGGAAAGGAGGTAAAAGGGTAAATTGAGTTAATCCATAACATCCTGACTTTTGGGGTTACATAGTAGGTGAGGTTGAAAAAAAGACACAAGTCCAACCTATGTGTGCGATTATATGTCAATATTACATTGTATATCCCTGTATGTTGCGGTCATTCAGGTGCTTAGTTTTTTGAAACTATCAATGCTCCCCGTTGAGACCACCACCTGTGGAAGGGAATTCCACATCCTTGGTGCTCTTACAGTAAAGAACCCTCTACATATTTTAAGGTTAAACCTCTTTTCTTATTATTTTAATGAGTGGCCACGTGTCTTGTTAGTTGCCCTTCTTTGTACTCGATCCATTTCTAGTACATCTTTCCTGAGGACTGGTGCCCAGAACTGGACAGAATACTCTAGGTGCGGCCGGACCTGAGTCTTTTAGAGCGGGAGAATTATCGTTTTATCTCTGGAGTTGATCCCCTTTTTAATGCATGCCAATATTCTGTTTGCTTTGTTAGCAGCAACTTGGCATTGCATGCTATTGCTGAGCCTATCTACTAGGACCCCCATGTCCTTTTCCATTCTCCCCCCAGTGTATAGATTGCATTCAAATTGTTGCCACCTAAATGAATTATTTTACATTTTTCTACATTAAACCTCATTTGCCATGTAGTTGCCCACCCCATAAATTAATTCAGATCTTTTTGCAAGGTTTCCACATCCTGCGGAGAAGTTATTGCCCTGCTTAGCTTAGTATCATCCGCAAATACAGAGATTGAACTGTTTACCCCATCCTCCAGGTCGTTTATGAATAAAATAAATAGGATTGGCCCAGCACAGAACCCTGGGGGACCCCACTACCCACCTCTGACCATTTCGAGTATTCACCATTTATTACCACCCTCTGATCTCGTCCTTGTAGCCAGTTTTCAATCCATGTACTCACCCTATGGTCCATGCCAAAGGACCTTATTTTTAAACATTTATGGGGAACTGTGTCAAATGCTTTTGCAAATCCACATACACCACGTCTACGGGCCTTCCTTTATCTAGATGGCAACTCACCTCCTCATAGAAGGTTAATAGACTGGTTTGGCAAGAATGATTCTTCATTAATCCATGCTGATTACTGCTAATGATACCGTTCTCGTTACTAAAATCTTGTATATAGTCCCTTATCATCCCCTCCAAGAGCTTACATACTATTGATGTTAGGCTAACTAGTCTGTAATTCCCAGGGATGTATTTTGGGCCCTTTTTAAATATTGGTGCTACATTGGCTTTTCTCCAATCACCTGGTACCATTCTAGTCAGTAGACTGTCAGTAAAAATTAGGAACAATGGTCTGGCAATTACTTGACTGAGTTCCCCAAGTACCCTCGGATGCAAACCATTTGGTCGCGGTGATTTATTAATGTTAAGTTTCCCAAGTCTAATTTTAATTCTGTCCACTGTTAACCATGAAGGTGCTTCCTGTGATGTGTCATAAGGATAAACACTGCAGTTTTGGTTACTGAAGCCCCCGATTCCCTCGTGAAGACTGAGGAGAAGAATAAATTCAATACCTTCGCCATCTCCCCATCCTTTGTAACCAGATGTCCTTCCTCATTTTTTATGGGGCCAATATGGTCTGTCCTCACTTTTTTACTGTTTACATACGTAAAAGAATTTCTCTGGATTTTTTTTTGCTCTCCTCTGCTTTCATGTTCTATCTTAGCCGCCCTAATTGCACCCTAATTGCACCCTTACATTTCTTGTTGCATTCTTTATAAAGTCTGAATGCTGATTGATGATCCCTCAACCTTGTATTTTTTGAAGGCCTTCTCCTTTGCTTTTATATGCAATTTTTACATTGGAGTTAAGCCATCCAGGATTTTTGTTCGCCCTTTTAAATTTATTACCCAATGGGATGCATTGGCTAATGCCCTTATTTAAAGTGGTGTTCCACCGGAAAAAAAAAAAAGCATGAATGTTCCTAAAAAAATAAAATAAAATAAAAATTTGGAAAAATTTTTTTTTTATTCACCTCTAAATGGCTGTTGCTATGGGGTCCCTCATAGTCTGCCTCCTTCAGTGCCTGGGCTGGTGACATCACTTACCCTCGGTGCAGGACGGGCTCAGCTCTGCCCCCTCCCTCTTGTCAATCATCTAGGACACATTACAGGTCCCAGATGACTGAGCGGTAAATCACGGTGCGCGGCGCCGCTTGCGTATGCGCAGTGGGGGAGACGAGCGGAGCTGATTATTAAAAGTCAGCAGCTGCAGTATTTGTAGCTGCTGACTTTTAATTTTGTTTTAAAAATGGGAACTCCTCTTTAATATGCTCTTAAAGCAAACAAATCTCTCCTCCGTGTTCTTTGTTCCCAAGATTTAATCCCAATTCATGCCTTCTAACAAGGTTCATAGTTTAGGATAGTTGGCTCTTTTGAAATTCAATGTCTTTGTATTCCCCTTATGTTTCCTATATGTGTGATTTATACTGAAGCCAATTGACCTGTGATCGCCGTTTCCTAAATTGCCCCGTATTTCCACATCCGTGATCAGGTCTGTATTGTTGGTTGAGTTCTTTACATTTTTAGTGCACAGAACTCCATGATATCCTGACTTTTTGGTTCTTTACAGTTTTACAGTTTTAGTGCACAGACATAGTGACCAAGTTACTAATCAGGTGGTGGACAAAATAATGTAAACCCCTTCAATCAACTGTTATGAAAGACTTAAAAGTAGTGCCACCCCATCTCCCCGTTCTTCCTCACCGTGAGATGAGGGACCCGCGATCACGGTCACAGAGCTCCCGGCGGGCGCGCACGCGTGCCCGCAAGCCGCCCCCTTAAGGGCAATGTACAGGTACGTTAATCTGCCTGTACTTGCCCTTCTGCCGCAGTATATCTGCGTGAGGCAGTCGGGAAGCGTTTAAGACTGGTTCACAGAGGGGATGACTGAATTCTGCAGTAATTCTGCAGGCTGTACTTTTGTAACACAAAGCAACTATCCTGTTAAGTATCTGTCTATTTCAGCAGTGCTTACAGTCACTTTGATGGGGCAGTTTTTCACTTTTGGCATGTGCTGACAGTTTTAGGACTTTTTCCGTTCACCCCTTTTAATGTTTTTTGTTTTTTTTCATTGGTGTACTTGCAAATTAAGGCCAGACTTTTGGCCTCTTTTGAACACCGATATGTTGTCCCACATTGCTATAAACACACATGTCAATGTGTTAATACTGCTAACTAATAATTTATTTAAAATTTTAATTTAGCCATTTCTAAGGTGGCAATATTGGTGTTTACACTATTCTAACACCCCTCTGAAGTTGACTAGATATGCAAGCTGCACAGGAATTTTGCATGTGGCAATAAGGATTGCAGTGATTTCTTTTATTAGGAGTTAATGCAATATCTTGCTGCTTTTGGCCTGTCACATGGCACTCGGCTTGCGCACACACACGCGCCTGCAGTATGTAAGCCACCCGCATTAAAGATTGATACAAGTTGAAAGGAATACAGACTGGGGGGCAGACAAGAGAGAGAGAGGGCTTGTTGATTTTAAACAGACATGGCAGGTTGTACAGAAAGACCTTAAGGAAGGCGGGTGAATTCTGAAAATTTACCGTAGAATGCTGTAAACCGTCAAGGTGGAAAGGCACTTTCGGTAATATTATTATATAAAGGTCCTGTCAGTTATACGGGTAGCCTACATTGAGAAAATTGCCCATCACCAGTTGAGCAATCTAGGACTTGTGCTGTGACTTAGGCCTCATGCACACTGCTGCTCCTAAACTCACGTTTAGGAGTTTTTAGCGTTTTTGCCAAAGCCCTAGAACTCAGCTCAATAAAAGCCTATGTGCCCATGCACACATTTAGAAGCAGCAGAGTTTAGAGGCAGTCAAAGCTCTTCTCCTGAACTCATAATCGAGTTCAGGAGAGGAGCTTTTGGGCATAAAAACCGCCAATCGAGCATAAATGCGTCTGAACGCACATAAACAAACTTCAGCATTAATTAATTTCATTGGCCAGAATAAATTAAAATTGTGGCCACTGAAATAAATAAACTCCCAAACACAATATGCTGCTAAACTCACCTAAACTGGTTTGAAAAAAAATCATCTTAGGTGAGTTTTTTTAACGCCGATTTTCTCCTGTCAGGAGAAACAGCATTCACAATAAACCAATGTGCATGAAGCCTCAAGACCCATTCAGTGTGGTCTCCAAATGTATTTGCAAATGTATGCATTTAAAACCTCTTTTTTTAACCTGAGTAGTTGAAACGAATTAGTTAGATCTTTTTCTGGCTAGCTTGAAATTGTGCTGGGGACTGGTTTGTACTGCACTGCCCATGAGTTCTTTTCTGTTTTTTGCTAGTTCCAAATGGATCAGAGCGTCTGCTATTATTGCCTTTTTGGATTTCGTGCACAGGAAGTTTTTAGCTACATGGTGATGTCTGGGCCTCTGGTGTGTTGCTGTATCTTTAGGCTCCATTCACATAGGCAGCAAAGGGGTGGTAAAAAACAGGTGTTTTTGTTGTTCCAGCTCCATTTTGTTGTTCCGACCACCCACCTAAAGCCTATCATTGCAGCCAGAGAGGTTTGTGCACATGCAATTTTTACTCGAAATGTTGTTTGACAAGGGTCAATGCCTGTCAAACTTGCCCATAGAAGTCAATGGGACTTGCAGCTGTGGTACAGTATTTCCATGCAAAATTTCACTTCAGGTGTAAAAAATAAAAAACAGCCCAAAAAAATCAGAATTCGGGAGACAGCAGAATTATCCCCTAATACTTGCAAACCTCTTCACAGTTGCTTCTGGTCATTTTCCAGAGGGCGGTTAGCACTGCTGCCCTTGTTAAAGAGGCCTTAATGGGATAATGGCTGCTTCCAAGTGAGCTTGTCTTCTCTTTGTGCATTGATGTATATGTCCCACAGTTGGGAAAATCAAAGTTTATCAGAGGTGCCTTGGCAGGCAGTGAAATAATGAAACAAACTCAGTAGTTGAAACAGGCTAGTTTGAATGTGTGCTGGGTCCCCCTGTGTACAGTTCATGACCCATTCAGTCTTGTTTGCCCAGGTGTGTTTAATGTGCATTATGTTGTGTGCTAGGATACCCATTCAAATAAATACACTATTGTCTCTGATGCAGTTCACCACAACGTACAGTAGTGCATTACCGTAGGTTGGGGTGCACTGTAATGCATGTGAGTCAGAAGTGTGTTGCCATACGTTACCATTAAAAAACATTAGCACTGCAACACGCAAACACAAGTATGGTACATTGCAGTGATGTGCACACCAAAATAGACAGGTGTGAAATGGCCCTAGGCATATCTACTGTCCATTGGTTTGTTTAGTCTCCTGTGGTTCTGCAGTGTACAGTGTTCTTCTGGCTCTGCCTGCTTTCCTCAGGTTTGCTCATTGTTATGTACAAGTGGTGACACCTGCCTGTATGGCAAGGACTGCATAAGACCTGCATGCACCATGCTGCTCAAAGCAGTGTTGGAAAAGATAGAGAGTATGCACGGAAGTCTTGAAATTTCAGCCTGTGTGCTCTTTGAAAGAAAGCCCCCATCCACACCAACACCATCGACTGAGGAATCTCTACTGCCAGCTATTGTATTAAGGCAACACTTCCCTACCTGCTCACAGTCTTCTATTGCATGCGCAGCTCAGTGTGCATTCCCGGAACACTCCAGCTGTGCTGAAATTATGGACTCCCGATAATGTTCACAGAATGATGTTATTCCTGGACTGATCAATGAAGAGGGCAAAAATATGGTGTGACAGACTCAACGGGGGCTTTTGGAGGGGACTGCAGGGTAGCCTCTTTCCTACTGATTATGGGCCCTGGCTTTTGAGGGGGCTCTATTCTTTGGAAAGTGTGTGCCTGGGGGACCTTTGGAGTGGCATTGCTTCGAATTTGGGTCCAAGTCTCCACAAAACACAAAGACTCTGGGAACCTAGGACCAGGATACAGATCTGGGGCCTCTATGCCCAAACCAGCATTGACTGCTTCAACCCCCCCCCCCCCCCCCCGACTCAGACTCAGAACAGATAACATAATCCGCTCAAAACAACCTGATGCTGGGGTCTCCTGCTATAATCTGTTTACTAAGGTGTCTTTCTCTCATAGTATAGTTTCCCCATCGTGTGCCTACTAGATGTGAAATCCCATTGTTAATTGAGTCACCCATTGTTTCTGTCTGTCTGCTAGACATCTTGGAGATGTGACTAGCACTGTGTCAACTTTACCTTGTCACCAAACTATTGCGGGATGTTTATATGTTTAAGTTAATTAGCTAACTGTATATGTTTATGGTAGCTGTTCATTAGATGTACTGTTAGATGTATGGATATTACTGTTTACAGTTTGCATTGTTTAGTGTACTGTCATCAAGCTCTTACCTGATTTTGTGTGGTATATATTCTGTGCGAATTTACAATAAAGAGTCACTTCCAGGTTGCACCTAAGCTAGTGTCATCTAGTTCTTGGGTGCAATTCTCAGCTATAATACCTGGTTCCAGAGTGGAGGAAGCTGTATCTTGGTGGGGCACCCAGGTTGGGTGCCAGGCGGTCCATCACACTTGGCACCCAGAAATAACTGGGGAGAAGATGACAGTGGCTAGCGAGGAATTTAACTCCTGCATTGCTACAAGTTTAGTTCCGCTTTAATAGGAAAGAGGCACTGATCTGGTTTCAAAGGAGAATCACTCCCTACATTTTAAGGACATTTGGAAGCCATGTACAATGCAAATATACATTTCTGTACAATCTGCCAACAATCCATTTTATTTTTATCCAATCAAGTAGGCTCTCACCCCTCTTTAATTCAAAGAAGATTTGATCAGATTGGAATTTGTGCTACCTTTTAGACTCCAGAAAATCTGCATTCCGGGCATTCGTTTCTGAATGCATAGGACCCTAAATGCATAATGTATAACTCAGTTAGTACAACTCATTGTATATAAGGATCCTTCTAGTATCCATACCTGGCAGGCCCTTGTATGCTGATCATCCCCAGGTCCTCTGAACAGTCAATAAGTTTACAGTTAAATTTCTTATCTTGAAGGATAGTGGTGATATGACTCCAGTTGTGCTGAGCGACCGCTCCTCCAATTGCCAGGTAGAATCCATCCCCTGTAAAATGTTCCATTCAGTAAAAGTTCAAATATCTGTTCTGTGCAAAAGATTGCCCCACCAGGTAACTACTGATATCTGACCCTTCTGAAATTACAGGATTTCTTTACTAAACCTGGAGAGTGCAAAATATGGTGCAGCCGTGCATGGAAGCCAATCAGCTTCTAACTTCAGCTAGTTCATTTAAGCTTTGACCAAAAAAAAAAAACCTGGGAGCTGATTGATTTCTATGCACAGCTTCACCAGATTTTGCACTCTCCAGGTTTAGTAAATCAACGCCTATGTGTCTGTCCTGCATAAAAACATAGTGAAAGACTGGTGAAGCTTCCAGCAAGGAATAAAATCTGATTAAAAGTAGACTAAGATTAATGGCCAATCAAGGACAGTAAAAGCAGCCAGAAAACTTTTAATATTAGTAAGAAATGCTGCAGCTGTATTAAAACACATTCAGTGTGCCTAAATGTATATGGCAAGACAATTTTTTCTTTTAGTTTTAGACTATGAATGATGAATGGTTGCAACCTCTGTTCAAGGGGTTTTTTTTTGCTATTTGTGTCCTGTTATGGAGATTCTCAATCTCTACCTGTCCCAGAGGCACAACAGGAGAATCTTTCTCAAAGTGCATTTCCACTTCTACTTCACTTCCACTGCATTTGGTACATGTTCCCATTCACACAACATAATTTTAAAAAGATGCTGCTTAAGTTAGTACTTCCTTTTTACTTGCCTAAGTGTCATTAAAGACAAACATGTTTAAATAGAGACAGTTCCCCTAGTGGACTTTAAAGGTACATATGAAAGAACGTATAAGAGAATATATACTAAGTAGACAAAAATGTATTCATTACAAAAATGTCATAAAAACATCAAACATATAACACAAATTGAAAAAAGCCAAATATGAGTATATCTCTTTAAAAGTCTATTCTGTACCTGAGTATAGAAACTTTTTGTCATTTAAGGTGCCCACATTAGAAAATACCTGGTTGATCCTGCTATTTATGTTGGATTCTTTATTGTTAGCTGCAATGCAATTGCATTAGTTCCTGTGGGTGCTCTGTTGCCACTCTTAGTGCGCATGCTCCGTAAGTTTACAGAGAGGAAGCAGTTCGCTTCCTATTTTTTACACTGGAGGCCTCTGACTCCTTTGTCACCTAAGGGGCAGCTCCATCAAATTGAATGGCATGTCCTCCCTCCTCCTCTCCTCACCATGTGATCTTTGTATCTGCTTACAGGTGGCTCTAGCGGGGATTATTGATGGAGCTTCTACTGTCCCTCTAGCCAGTCACCTCAGACGCCTTCATCAGAGGGTTCTCACTTGCTCCTCCCCCAGATCGTACTGGGCGGTGGAGAGCAAGTTACAGATGTCAATAAAATAGACAAAATGGTAATCGGGTATTTATTATAGTGTGTGCTATATATGCTTTATTAGATTGTTGTATTTAATGATTATCCTTGTGTCATTACCCTTCTATGTAATGTAAATGGGTGGGCTGGAGAGTTACAGTTACCATAATTAACCTTGCCTGTACTGGCAGGTCTCACTATCAGTTGTAAACAAGATGATCACACAGTCTGCCTAATAAAGGGTTGAAGTGTTTTTAATGGAATTTCCTTAAAAAAAAATAACAAACGTGTAATGCTTACCTGCTCTGCGCAAAAGTTTTGAACACAGCAGCCCTGATCCCCTTTTTTTTCGGTCCCTGCTGACAGTCCTGGCTCCTTCTCTCTGCCAAGTGCCCCTAATAGTAAGCCCCTTGCTATCGGGGCACTCGAGCAGCCTCGCTCCCTAGCTGCACTCTGTGTGTCCATTCACACATGGAGCTCAGCTCTGCCCCGTCCCCACTCTTTCTGCTGCTATTTGAGCCAATGAGGAGAGAGAGAGATCCTCATGCTCTGATGCACATCGCTGGATCAAGATGGGGCTCAGGTGAGTACTATGGGGGTGGGGCTGCAACCAGAAGGTTTTTTTACCTTAATGCATAGAATGTATTAAAGTAAAGTAAAAAGTCTTGAGCCTTTAGAACCGCTTTAAGCATCTCAAGACTTGTGTGGTATTGTATGTTGCTGTTCCTAAAAAAAATGTATGTCCCTACATCTGCCATCGAATAACATATTGTAAGCTATTGTGAACCATTTCAAGCCTCCTACAGAGTCCTATTCATAAAGAACTAGAAAGTTAAATAGATTTTTAAATGCTTTTTATGTGTGCATATGAATGGTAACAAAGCATAGTTGGAGTTTCTCGAAAGCTGACTGCAAAAGTGGAAATACACTTTAAGTATGGGGAAACCCCCTCTTAGTTGTAACCTAAAACGCCCAGGTGCACAGGAACATAGTTGAGAATTATTGCAGAATGACATTCAAGATATATATTAAAAAAAACAAATAAAACAAAAAAAAAAACACTAGGGGCGACTCAGGATGGATAAAATACAGAGGCACACAAACCCATATAAAAGAAGTCTAGTATTGCATGAAGACATTTAGGGATGAATCTAGGACATGCAGAAACATCAGATGGTCTTTAGAGTAAAAATATCAAATTGTCATGCAGCGCAGCCCTTGAACCGAGCACACAGCACCACTCTGTGCTCCCATCAGAGATTAGAATGAGAGCTTCAAAGCCAAAGAAGGAACAGAGAGCCTTGGGTCGAGGTCATGGCTGCGTGCAGGGAATTGCCAGAGATAGGGACACTAATGGGGAATATATATCATTCAGTGTTCTACAAATCTGTGCCCCCACAATGCTTTCATATAACATTGATTAAATGGAACAACTTGGCAGGTCAACTGTAAGAGAATCTGAAGTATATGAACAATAAATCAAATAATTTAGGTTTAGTATGTTAGAGATTGAAATAGGAAACAACGATCTAGATTATTCTCCATAAAATGAAATATATTTTGCCAATTTTGTGTACTTTTTTTTTTTTTTTTACAAATTTACATAACTGTTTTCTGGTTGGCAGGTTTTTGAAGATGTCATACATAGCCCAGTAAAGCATGCAGTTGTGATAATCAAACCATGCAAGGATTAAAGGAGGAACACCAGCTGAAACTTTAGTTGTTTCTTTCATCTTTAGATGGAAAATAGTAGGAGCCAATGCCAGGTTTTACTGCTGTGCACAAAATTTTGCTGAGCAACAGAGGTAGCCTCCCATTGTGGAAATTGTTTAAAAAATATAAATGTACAGGGACCATGCCTTATTCAGTTTGTGTCTCAATCTAAATTTAGTGTGTGCTATGGCAGGGCTGTAATGAGCCTGAGCTGTTACTTACCCTTTCTGGGTTATGTAGTTTTTCTCCAAGACTGGTGGTTTATTGCTTTTCCCTGTTGCTAAAACGAGGTTCCAGTAATCAGTGTGGGAAGGATTACCCACTAGGTCATGAATGCTTATCTGACTCAAACTCTGATGGTGCTGTTCAGAGGAATGATCTCAGGAGATGTACTTCAAAGAAAAGGATTTTACAGGTAAGCCATTTTAAAAATCCTAATTTCTTATCGTACATCACGGGACACAGAGCCATAGTAGTTACTATGTGGGATGTCCCATAGCAATGCCAACTGAAGGGAGGGAGACACAACAAAAAGTAGGGCAATAAGAGACTAGAGGACTAATACTGCAGCCTGCAGTACCCTGCACCCAAAGGCGATACCTCATGAGCTTTTACATCTATTTGATAGAATCTGCTAAATGTATAGACTGAAGACCAAGTTGCGGCCTTACAGATTTGAGCCATGGAGGCTTGGTGAAGCACTAACAGTCCTAAAAGGAGTGCGTTTTGATTTGAGAGGGTGGAATCCACCTCTTTAACCATGAGCTTGAACGATTACTTGTCAAATTTATTTAGAATAGTAGATTTCGATGCTGCCTGTACTCCTTTAGGACTTTCAGGAAACACGAATAAAAACATCCGTTTTCAAATCTGAACAATCGCCTTTAAGTAAGCATTGACTGCTCTCACCACATCAAAAAAAATTTAGTGATTTTTCTTCCAAAGAACAGGGTTCTGGAAAAAGGATGGTAGAACAATATCCTGGTTTAGATAAAAACCTGATACTACCTTTGGTAAAAAGTTAGGATGAGGACACAATACTACCTCATCCTTGTGAACAACAAAAATATGGCTCTTTACAAGAAAAAGCAGCCAATACTGATACAATTCTTGCAGCAGATATGGTTACCAGAAAAAAATAGTTTCCTTGTCAAAAAAGGACCAAGGGAATATGTCGTATCGGCCCAAAAAAGGCTGTTTTGTAAAGCCGACAAAACTAAATTTAAGTCCCAAGATTTACCCCCTGAATAAAGTAATGGACCAAAGAATGCGAAGCAAGTGGTCATTGAAATAATATCGATAAGGCTGAGACCTGTCTTTAGAAAGCACCCAAGGCCAGCTTTATTTCTCCCCCCATGTGCAAAAAAAATCAAGGACTCTACCTAGACTTATTTCCTGGGCTGCAGCTCCTGGTTTCACACCAGGAGACATATGTTTCCCAGACTCCATAATATATAACCATGGAGGCTGGCTCTGCATAAACCAAGGTAGAAAATTACCAAACCTGACAGCCCACGCTTCTTCAGAGTGTGGGCCTCAATAGCCAAACCATTAAATTCATCGTTTGTAAAGTAGGATGGAACTTCAGACCCTGCGAGAGAAGGTCTGGCCGCGAAGGTATGGTCCATGGGTTCCCTACTGCCCTCTCTACGATCGATCACTGCATACCAATATTTCCTGGACCCCGCTGGGGGTTACAAGAATCAACGACTTCCCTTCCTGCTTGATGCTGTGAAGAAGTTGTGGATGCAGGCAGAATAGGAGGGAATACACAAATCAGTGAGAACAATTCCATGGGAATAGCAAGGCATCCGTTCCGCATGCTAGCGGATCCTTTGTTCTTGACACAAAGTTGGCAATCTTATTTGTTGATCCTGGACGCAAACAGATCTATGTCTGGGATTCCCCATCCTTGACATATTGACAGGAAGTTTTCGGGGTGAGGGAACCATTCTCCCAGGAAAAACTGCTGGCGACTCAATTAGTCCGCTTGCCAATTTTCTATTCCTAGAATGAAAACTGCCGATAGGCAAAGTACATTGTTTTCTTCCCAAAATAGGATAAGATTCATTTTTCTCTGGGCCGCACAACTTCTTGTGCCCCCTTGGAGATTAATATAGGCCATTGCTGTGGCATAAACGGATTGACTCCTAGCAGGACAATTAAACTGAACGTTCAGGCCTCAGAACCAAGTGTTCTGCCTGAATTTTTAAAATGTTAATGGTCAAGGCCATTTCTGATCTAGGCCACTTCTCCTGGACAGCTGCCTCTTTCAGGACTTTCCCCCAACTTAAACAAAAAAAGGTTGGCATATGTTGATACTATTTCCCAGGTAACTGAAAGAAGGAATTTCCCCTTCGCAGATTTTTGGATGTTAACCATAAACTGAGGCTCCGGCGCACTCAGCTTACAGCACCTGGTATTTCCAGGTGGTCTTTCATCCGGGTACTAACCAACTCTGCTTAGCCTCCAAGATCGGACGAAATCGAGTGCTATCAGGGTGATGTGGCCGTAGGCTTTGGAGTTAGATACACTGGGAATAGGGAGCTTGAATTCTCTGTTTCAAGCCGATAGGATACTGCTTTGCAGCAGTCTAGAGACTGAGCATAAAGAACAGCCTCAAATGAAGCCACCATCTCTCCTGACAACCTCACGCAAAGTTGAATAGGAGAAAAACATCTTGCTTCCACTACCTAGATTAGACCTTTATGGTGCTGATCTTAGCCTGGGGTACAAATACCCTTTTCTGGGTGTACCTATGATCAGACCCAAGTATTTTCTTAATGTTTTAAAGAAGATTCCTCCTAGGTTGAGAATCCAACCTAGATATTCCAGGTAGTCGAATGTGGTGACCCTACTTTTGGTCTAAGCGGGCTACCGACTGGTCTAACAAGAACAGATCGACTAGGTAAACCATAATCGTTATACCTTGGGCCCTCAATCTGGCTAGAAAAGGAGCCAGAACCTTGTACTCAAGGTGTAGCAGCTAGATCGGAAGGCAGAGCTACGCACTGAAAAAGAAGATTTTCCACTTTGAAAGAAAATATTACTAGTGAGTGAGGAAATATGGAGATATGCATCTTGATGCAAAAAGGAGAGATTATATTCAGCAATTGAATTTTAGATTTTTGAGATCTAGAACGTCCATTTGGATTTAACCAAATCCCAATCTCTGCTCTTGGTGATGGTCAAATGCTAGAGAGAAAGATTTCTTTTTCTCTGGATCCTTAGGAACATTTGATTTGAGAAAACTAAAAGACGGAAACTCTTGGAACTCCAGTTTGTACGTTGGAGCTATTGGAGAAGATCCCTGAGAACTGTAGGAGAATTCTCCCTATTGAGCAAGCGGGGGCACCTCCTCATAAGGAGGCTTCAGTATCTTGTAGGCTTCCTCTCTCAAGACCTCTTTTGTTCCTGGGGTTAACCCTGAGGATTACCCTTTGAACCTGATGGCAGAGGCCATTGTGACAGCCTGGAGGCTGATGCCCCTGGCACAGAAGAAGGAACTTTGAAATAAAAAACACAATTAGTCCTTCATTTAAAAGGCAAAAAGGGTATCTTTCTTTTGCTAGAAATTCTTTCAAAATATCCCTATATAGCTGTCTTACCGCAAAAGGGAAGACTAGCCAGGAGCTTCTTGCATGATGCTTAGCATAGGCGCAATCTGTCATAGCAACTATTGCAAACATAAAGCTACCTCCTGGACCTGCTGAGCAGGATAACCTTAAACACCTGTTAAAACTGATTTCTCAATGATTAACCAATTACTGTCAGTGGAGGCTGAGACACTCAACCTGCCAGAGAAAAAAGTGTTTTTTTTTTGTTTTGGATCATTGGATCACTAATGCCGTGTACACACGAGCGGAATGTCCGACAGAAAAAAGTCAGACGGGTGCATGTCATCATATATTCCGATCGTGTGTATGCCCCATCCGACTTTTTACGTCGAAAATTCTGACGGACCTAGAAAGAGAACATGTTCTAAATTTTTCGGACGGAACCAATTCCTATCGGGAAAACTGCTCGTCTGTATATTGTTCCGACGTACCAAAAACGACGCATGCTCTGAAGCAAGTACGAGACGGAAGCTATTCGCTACTGGCCAATGAACTTCCGGTTTCTAGCCCCGTCGTACATGTTGTGCGTCACCGTGTTCTGGACGGTCGGAATTTGGTGTGACCATATGTATGCAAGACAGCTTTAGCGGAATGCCGTCGGAACTCCGTCGGAAAAACCTTCAGCGTTTATTCCGACAGAAAACTGGTCGTGTATACAGGGCATTAGTATTTTGAGTAATGTCTGCCGAACAAGTCAAACTTAACCACAAAGGATATAGTAGCGTTAACTGCTGGTATACCCCGCTTAGTGAATTTTAGACATGTGCAATTAGTTTCGTAACAAATCGAAATTTGGCCGAATTCATGAACTAATACGAAAGAAATTATAGCGAATTTAATGAATGAATTGGACATGATTCGGTAATTCGTTAAAGATCTAATGAAACAAAAGGTCAACTCAAAGTAAATCTTACAGTCCAATCAGCTGATTAATTTTGTGCTGGAGGTTGGGTTACTGGCAAAGTACATTCCTGAGAACTGAGTGAGAAGGGTGTTGTATTGTATTTGAACAGAGGAGAAGAGATATTGTCATTGTGTGTTAATAGATTCAATAAAAACGACTTTCCAAACTACGAATCATTATCACGAATATATATACATACATAAACATCGAATTTCAACAAATACCAAAGAAATTATAGCGGATATAACAAATGAATTCAACATGATTCGAGATTCAGTATAACGAATATCGACACTCTACAAATAACAACGAATTATCCGAAAACGAATAAAACAGAACGAAATTATGTATTTTACGAATGACAACGAACCGAAACTAAACTAAATTTTCCATTGTGCACAAGTCTAGCGAATTTTCTTTACCATAGGATAAAGTGTGAAAACTTTTTAGAATGGAAAATAATGCTTATCTGGGTGATCCTCCAGTTACAAAAAATTTTTCCCAACAATGGATGTACAGGAAAAAGCATGCACAGCTTGGGGAAGCTTTAGCGAACCCAAACACTCAGTTAAGGGTACATAAACGTGGAGCGGATCATTCAGCAAGAAATTGTACCATCAATCTTACAGATTGTGAAAGCTGACTCTTCTGCAATTGACACCTCAGAAGAGGAGTCATCAGCCTCGCCACGGTCCCCTGAGGGAATCGTCTTCTTCTGCCCCTAGTTCCTCAGTCTGAGGGTCCTAGGAAAATGGAAGAGAACCTGTCGCATCTTGACCACACTGGGATGTGATTAACCACTCTGGGATGCGATTAAAGTCGCTAAATTTCTTTTAAAAACCTACCATGGCTGAGGAAAAAGAGTAAAATGAAAAGGGGCTGCAGTGTTGAAAACAGTTGCAAACATTTCCCAATGCTTGCTCTGACCAGCCACCCACTCTTAGGGGAGGATGCCATTTGAAGAGTAGGCTTTCCAGAGCTTGAGGGAGACCCTTTTAGCTCCTTTTTTTGGGGGGTGTTTCAACCCCCCCTTCTGAATATAGTCTGATGCACAAAGCAGAGGTACTACCAGAAGAAATCGCATCCATTGCTTGAGCAATAGTCAGCCACTGCTGCTGCTATTAACGCTCAGCCTGATGCAATATTAAATGTGTTCAAAAAAAATGCTTGTGTCACAAACCTTTGGTGCTTCTTCTTCTTGAAGAGGGTAAGCAAATGGCACAGGTGGGGGGTGTCTGATGCGGAGGAAAACCCCCCCAGACTTACCGGAGGTCTGCTGCTGGCTGGAGGAAATGAAAGCTGCTGCTCTATACAACCCCCAGTGGTGACACATAAGCATGACAACATTTACTAACTTAAAGCAGACATTCATAAGAAAATTAAAAAATTTCTTAGAAAAACTCCACTTACCTTTCCAGCCGCAGTGTTTTCTGTGGTAAAACCAACAAACCCAATCATCACCCTTCACGGTAGGTTTCGTTAAATCTCCAGGAGCTGGGGATCCTCGAGGAAATCCACAATCCTGGACCTGTAATAGCACCACCGCCAGTCATACTTTATGGCCTTACTACCAAAAGTACTGGATCCCGGGGTCTCTAAAAAGAGAATCGTTTACAGGCAAGACCTTGTTTCTTCGGACACGAGGCCTGGGTACCATTCAATTCGGCCTAAAAGACACTTTGAATGGACTTGACTGTATGGCTAGCCCCCGCAAGGATTGCTCCAGTGGAGCTCAGCATAGCACATCTTTACTGGTGACTAACACCTTAGACACTGTCGAAAAACCTGAGATACTCCCAGTAGTGGGAGGGGTTATATAGGGAGTGCACATTTTATCTTAGGGCGTGCCAGTGTCCATCACCTGAAGGTGGCCTATAACCCACATAGCAACTACCTGGACCTTGGAAGAGGGATCTTTGCACAAGGATTCTTTTGGGCTACTTCTAGAGCAGTGGTTCTCAACTCCAGTCCTCAGGACCCACCAACAGACCAGGTTTGCAAGATAACTGAAATACATCACAGGTGATATCACTTGCTGCTCAGTGATTGCAGTATTCTAGTCTGCAACTCCCCAAGGTAATACTTAAAATCTGGCCTGTTGGTGGGTCCCGAGGACTGGAGTTGAGAACCACTGTTCTAGAGGGACAGAGGTCAGATTCAAGAGCAAGGAAACACTGTGGCTGGTTTAAGGAGTTACATATTTTTTTGGCTGTCCTCTATCAGGATCTACTTTAAAGGTGGCTGCCATGGGACTTACTGCTGATTCGGTATATCTGTCCTCATGGGCATCCGCAGAACTTTTTTCAGGGGAGGGCATCATTTTAGGGTCACCCATGCGCTGTCCCTTTTCGACAATGTCATTATCATATTGTCATGGTCAGAGACAGCAGGCGTAGTACAGTCCCTAGGATAAGTAATGGATAATGGTTGACAGGCCCTCTTACCAGACCCAGCGAAACTACAGCAGTGATCCCTCCGGCTGGACGATCGCTCACTCTGGGTTCCCCAGGGGGGATTCTGGTCAGTAATGTAGAATGCCTGTACCCTGGCAGTGGCTCAGTCTCTCTCTCTCTGGTGGCGCTGGGCAGCGTGGCTCTCTGGTGGCGCTGGGTAGCGTGGCTCTCTCTCTGGTGCTGTGTAGCGTGGCTCTCTCTCTGGTGCTGGGTTGCGTGGCTCTCTCTCTGGTGCTGGGTTGCGTGGCTCTCTCTCTGGTTGCACTGAGTAGCGTGGCTCTCTCTCTCTGGCGGCACTGGGTAGCATGGCTCTCTCTGGCGGCGCTGGGTAGCGTGACTCTCTCTGGTGGCGCTGGGCAGCGTGGCTCTCTCTGGTGGCGCTGGGCAGCGTGGCTCTCTGGCTTCTGCCAGCACACGCCTCTTTCTTTGTTCTGTAGCATTCACTCCGTAAGCTTTTTCCAGGCTGCAGTCTCTCAATCTCTCTCTCTCGATCGAGCTGTAGCCTCCTTCCTGTGGAAAATGGGGCCGCCTTTGATTGGCCCTCAGTTATGGGCAATGGGGAAGGAACGGATCGGGCAGGAAGCTGGACGGGGAACCTGATGAGAGCTGCCGTCTCTTCTCCCTGACAGGAGAAGGGGGGGGCGAGCGGGGGAAACCTCTGACAGCCCGCAGCTCACCTTTGTCCTGACAAAGCACTCTCGAGTTCTCTCCTGGACTGAGCAGGGAAAAGAATCTGCAGTCACACTACACTGATGAGGGGGCTTGACAGCACCTTGATGGTGTCACCCCGTTGGCTGCCCGCACCCCCATAGCGACACCACAGTGCTGAATGTGTCGATCAGATCCCTGATTGCAGGGGAGGGGCACTTGACCCCCCTTGCCCCTACCTGCGGACGCCCATGTCTGTCCTCCTTTTTGCACTTTTGTTGGGTATCTTGCATGCCTAAAGCCTTTCTCCAGTTTGACAACTGCAGTAAATATTAAAAAGACCCTAGTGCCTGGACGCCTATTGTCAGAGGTTTGTCAGTGATCTATTAGATCAAGACATAGGGCAGGTAGCCATGGGACTTTACATGCATTAGTCGGGATAATGGAATAACCAATCACCAGCCTCCATGGAGTTGGCCATGTGTGTCACAGCTGTGTGCATCCAATCAGAATTGCTTTCAGTTTTGTACTGTCACTTGAATGAGTTAACTTGTAAAGACAAATGTTTCTGCTATGCCTTTGGCACATAGCTGTCTGCGATTCTTGCCGACCGCTAACTCCACGGCCTGGGGCGGTATCCAGAACAAGACAATAGGGAACATCAGTAAGATATGTAGCGTCCCTCATCTCTGCTGGAGCTGGGCAACAAACACAATAGCTGTGTGATCGGTTGACCGGGTCACTGCAAAACAAGATGCAGCAATCTGTACAGTTTCTGACTGGCTGATTTAAAAGGCCTATCCAGGCAGCAATTACCATTAGGCACTGAAATGCCAATGCAGTTTTAAACTCATGTTTTCAGTTCTTTATTACATGTATGTGAAAAGTCTTCAGCTGCATTTTGCAGTGTCTGAGGTTCTTATGTAGCATGCATCAGGTAGTATTGGGGTAACTCATTTAGTTCAAATGAACATGTGCTCTGTTTTAAAGTTGTGTTGTAAAAGTTGATCTGTTTGTGTAAACACACAGATCCATGGTCCTGTCAGAGGAGAGGAGACCGATGGTATGTTC
The DNA here is from genome assembly GCA_037952925.1 of Lithobates clamitans. Classification (NCBI taxonomy): domain Eukaryota; kingdom Metazoa; phylum Chordata; class Amphibia; order Anura; family Ranidae; genus Lithobates; species Lithobates clamitans. The sequence goes on along the minus strand of JBBGZY010000695.1, from coordinate 423,922 downwards.
CCAGTACAGAGGAACACCGATCGGTCTCCTCCCCTAGTGAGTCCCCTCCCCCTACAGTTAGAAACACTCCCTAGCAAACACAGTTAACCCCTCGATCACCACCTAGTGTTAACCCCTTCCCTGCCAGTCACATTTATACAGTAATCAGTACATTTTTATAGCACGGATCGCTGTATAAATGTGAATGGTCCCAAAAATGTGTCAAAATTGTCCGATATGTCCGCCGCAATATTGCAGTCACGATAAAAATCGCAGATCGCCGCCATTACTAGTAAAAAAAAAAAAAAAATAATAAAAATGTTATAAATCTATCCCCTATTTTGTAGACGCTAAAACTTTTGCGCAAACCAATCAATATACGCTTATTGCGATTTTTTTACCAAAAATATGTAGAAGAAGAAAAATCGACCTAAACCGCGGAAAAATTTTGTTTTAAAGAAAAAAAAATTGGATATTTATTATCGCAAAAAGTAAAAAATATTGTGTTTTTTTTCAAACTTGTCACTCTTCTTTTGTTTATAGCGCAAAAAATAAAAACCGCAGAGGTGATCAAATACCACCAAAAGAAAGCTCTATTTGTGGGGAAAAAATGATAACACTTAATCTGGGTACAGTGTTGTATGACTGCGCAATTGTCATTCAAAGTGCGACAGCGCTGAAAGCTGAAAAATGGCTTGGGCAGAAAGGGGGTGAAAATGCACTGTATTGAAGTGGTTAAATTCTCATTACTACAGGCATGATCTACCTAATACATACCTTCAAAGTCAGGTGCCAGGGCAGAGGGTGACTTCCCCGGGGTTATCCTACTCACTGTGAGATCACTTTCCGTTCCACCATTTTTGTTTAACATACAAGTGTATACAGTAGAACCTGCACAGACAACAAGATCACTGGATTAAAAAGTTAGAGCAAACTTTAAAAATAAAAAATACCTTAGGTGAAAGAACATTTACTATTATGTAATGGTTATTATAATTATTATTATGCAAACCTTATTATTATTTTGTGTTTACTGTTATGTAAAGATTTCCTCTCCTGGGCAAGAAATGAGTTATTTGACACGTTGGTAGCTGTGCTGTACAGCCACTTGTTCTGTGGTATTACAAGAGTGAGAGCCGTCTGCCCTCTTCCTGCACCACCATTTATATCTCCTGCTCTCCACCAATTACCCAGCCAGGAAGCAAAAATCTATGTGAAATGCGTTGGCCATGTTGAAATAGGCGAAACAGTATTATATACAGTATGTTGCAAAATGTATTCTGTATTGAGTAAGTAACATACTCGAGACATCTTGTTGTATGCACCAAGCATTTGTAATGTGTGTTTTATGTGATAATATGTGAAATATGTAAAATATTTATTTGTATTATTAAATGATACTTTATGTAGATACAGTATCTCACAAAAGTGAGTAAACCCCTCACAATTTTGTAAATATTTTATTATAGCTTTTCATGTGACAACTAAAGAAATGACACTTTGCTACAATGTAAACCAGTGAGTGTACAGCTTGTATAACAGTGCAAATTTGCTGTCCCCTCAAAATAACTCAACACACAGCCATTAAAGTCTAAACCACTGGCAACAAAAGTGAGTACAGCCCTAAGTAAAAATGTCCAAATTGGGCACAATTAACCATTTTCCCTCCCTGTGTCATGTGACTTGTTAGTGTTACAAGGTCTCAGGTGTGAATGGGGAGCAGATGTGTTAAATGTGGTGGTATCGCTCTCACTCTCTCATACTGGTCACTGGAAGTTCAACATGGCACCTCATGGCAAAGAACTCTCTGAGGATCTGAAAAAAAAAATTGTTGCTCTACATAACGATTGCCTAGGCTATAAGAGGATTGCCAAGACCCTGAAACTGAGCTGCACCACGGTGGCCCCAGTGTACTCACATTTGTGAGATACTGTATCTAATTATGTATTTGTGCATCATATATCCCAGAGTACTGTGATAAAAATCCCACGTTGTTTTTCGCTGTAATGATTAACGTAGTAGTAAACCCTCAGCATTTTTTGGCTTAACAAATTAAGCACAAAATATAACATTAATAATATTTAACATTTAATAATTAATATTCCCCAGTAAACTATTTGTTAACGTTCTTACTATTTGTTAAAGTTTGCAACTATCAATGCTGCTGTCTCCCGCGCTCTCAGTGCTCCTTCCCTGAACTTCCAGTTTTCACGGGAAACAGTGAACAGTGGACAGTGCAATCTAAAGCCAATCTGTTAGCTGAGAGGAAGAGGGAGGAGCATGAGAGTAGCTTGCCATCCTAGGCTAAGGGACTTTGTGTTTCTACTGATGCACACAGTGTAGCGAGACACAATACAAGTCCCTGCATGTAAGGGTGGCTCGAAAAGGATGCTGCAAGAGAAAAAAGCCACCTGAAATAAGAAACCTGGGGCAGAGGTCATGGCACCAGCATAAACGGGAATAAAGAAAAAGATGAAAAAATACAAAACTGCATATTAAGAACTGGTATGCCGTGTACACACGATCGAACCAAAAAAATTTTCCCGACCGAAAAATAGAGAGCATGCTCTCAATCTTTTGCTGGCTGGAATTCCGCCAGCAAAAGACCAATGGAGCATACACACAGTCGCATTTTCTGACTCTCATCTGAGTTTTGCTGGCGGCATTTCCGATCTTGTGTACGCGGCATAAGTGAATAAGCTCACTTTAGGAACCAATTGTTCAACCCCCATCTTCTTTGGAAAGGGAACCTGTGTTTTGCTGCAACTTGAGCATATACAGGGCTTCTCTCTTCACTCTGGTTGGCCGAACAGTTCAATGGAGGAATGGAAAGAATGCATTTATGCACATTTATAGATTAAAAATGTATTTTTGAATACAGGTAATATATGTACCTGAAAATTGTCTCTAGCTTTGTGCAATCCCTGCAAACCAGGAGTCAGCTTTGGTTGAGGCAGGGCAAGCACTGGAGGCTTAATTGCACAGAGCTGTCAATCTAACACAGGGTGCTGGCTGACAGATAGACAGAGATATGTAAACTGATGACCTCATTAGTGTGGTGATGCTTCTTTACTGTCCAATCTGCAGGCTGGCTTTGGGGGGGATCAGTGAGCAAGCTGTATAGCTTAGCTTTAGTGAAGAAACGTGAGAGCACAGACCTGGCTGTACTGTCTGACAGGGGTTCTGTATCACAATTCTGTTCAACCAGCTGTGTGATCATGGACCCCTGTCAGAAAGTACAGCCAGCTGTGCTTCACTAAAGTAAGGCGATATAGCTTACTCACTGATAGGACAGTTCACATATATATCTAAATGACCTGTGTATTTATCTGCTTGCCTGGTCTTCTATAAATATTTTCTGCTTTTATGATTCCCCGACAGATTTAAACATGTTATTAAAATCTTTTTCACATGATCCAGCTCGTCATTTACGAGACAAAAGTAAGGTTGTCTCTTTGGCACACATTTGTACAGTGATGTTAGCGTCACACTTCTAGCTATCCTCAGAGAATACCTGGGGGCTTGTCAACATTTGCAGTAAAGAGCCAACTCGCCGCCTTCTTGGCATCTGGTCCAACAAGGTAGAACTTTCCAAAGTAGGACATGTCGAAGACAGCCGCGGCGTTCCGGCACACAAGGCACTCATTCCTGATCTAAAAATGACAGCGTGTCAAGCACAACAGATGAACATTGACGGGAGGGGAAGACAGGAGAGATTGGGAGCTTTGAACACTTAGCAAGAGAAGCAGAGATGGAAATAAACTGTAAAAAAAAAAAAAAAGTAAAAAAGTGAGTCATCCTGAACTTTTTGTCAGGTGATAAAGACACAGAAAGGTTACTAAAAATAAATTGTAACTCTTTTTCTGGCATGTTACACTGTTCTGTACTACCAGCAAAGCGAGATTTGAAGTAAAAAATCTGTTCCATTTCTCTTTTTTTTCCCCCCTCTGTAAATATAAGGCTTATTGAAAGCCAAGAAGCTGAATAAACCATTGAAATTAATTCCGTATAGCTGCAAATGTGGCAAAGTACATGAGCATGATATAGCAGTGCTCCCTGACCTGTCACCGGTGGGTCTGTTACCTCTTTTCTCTGGGTAGCAATCTCATAAGATACAGTACATGGCCTATGGTGACACATTGTGGAAGGACTACGTTGTGTAAAGCCAATCAGCCGCGTTTATATTTATTGGATGACTGCAAATAATGACCTTTTGCAACTGGAGAGTGTTGTTTTTAATTTAATAATATCATCTCTGCTGACTGAAGACTGTGCTGTGTATGTATGCAGACATATTTACTGAAAGCAGTCGATTTTCTGAAAATTAGTGATCAATATTTTTATATTTCCATGGAGTACTAGGTACTGTTTGTGTATGAAATGGCCTCAAATCAAACCACAGCATTGTGTTTAAATATAAAATATACAATTGTCTCATACTACGCTGTTTCCCCGAAAATAAGACCTAGCGTGATTGTCGGTGATGGCTGCAATATAAGCCCTACCCCCCAAATAAGCCCTAGTTAAAGTCCTTGTAGGTCTTATTTTCAGGGTAGGGCTTAATTTCGGGGAAACAAGGTAGGGCTTATTTGGGGGGTAGGGCTTATATTGCAGCCATCACCGACAATCACGCTAGGTCTTATTTTCAGGGAAACAGGGTACTTATGCTGTTGCGCTGCTTCTAACTGCTTCTAACTGCAGGTGCTCATACGCAGATTTGAATTTTGGCTGCTGTGTGCGGCCACTCCTCTTCAGCATGGCATGGCTGAGCAGATCTGAATAAGCAAGTCAGTTTAGCTCCCATGATGCAGAGAAAGTTTCCTTCAGTCGGTTTTGCATAAGCTGTGCTTTCTCTGCAGGATCTAAAAGAGAGGGCGGATGACAGATGCCTAGTTTTTAAAGATGTCAGAAAGGACTCCACACACAGGAAGAGTGTAAGTATGTACATGCCCAGTGTCATTCAACCCAGAAGACTAAGGATGGCACCATGGCGGCCATCCACAGTGTAATGATGCAGAGAGCAAAACTAAATTTCATCTTGTCTGAGCCACCCTCCATCATCAAGGATCACTGGGAGAAAAATGGGAAGAAGAGGACCTTGTGTGTCATTTAACCAGCCTGAAGACTTTGGAAAATGGTTTATATATAAAAAAAAAAAAAAAAATAAAATAAACATACAGTGGGGAAGGGGTTGTCTTGGGCTTCCCATTGATCGGAGTGTCTGCCATTGTTGCTTTGTTAGAACAGGTGCAGACCGACACTGGTAGTCTGCAGCCACCTTGAGAGATGTAGGGCTTCAGGTGAGTTGCTGCCTCCTGGTAAGCCTGCTCTCAATTTATGCATTGCTATAAATGTCTTATAGTTTTGTATTAGGGACCACGCATAGCAGAGGTGCGTTGATGTGGCAGTGTGGCTTCACATACAGTATATATGAATTTCCATTGTATGCAACAAAAACCTACATTTATCCTTGACCAGCTAGACAGTGTGCTGGGGAATGTTTCCATTTCTTTTTGTATTTCCTCAGTATCGTCTATCTCATTTATCACTGATCTGGTAGATTGTAACTTTGCAACAAGTCACAATATAAGAGACTGCAATGAGGGGCTGATCTGTGTCAGGAATTGAACTGCACAGGCACCAGGATTTACAGTACACAATTGTGTCATCTGTGATCTGGCATCTCAGCCCAGTATATACAGTGCCTTAAAAAGCATTCATACCCCTTGAAATTTTCCAAATTTTGTCATGTTACAACCAAAAAAACGTAAATGTATTTTATTGGGATTTTATGTGATAGACCAACACAAAGTGGCACATAACTGTGAAGTGGAGGGAAAATGATAAAAGATTTTCAATTTTTTTTTACAAACTAATATGTGAAAAGTGTGGTGTGCATTTGTATTCAGCCCCCCTGAGTCAATGCGCATCTTAAGTGACATTTTTGCCCATTCTTCTATGTAAAATAGCTCAAGCTCTGTCAGATTGAATGGAGAGCGTCTGTGAACAGCAATTTTCAAGTCTTGCCACAGATTCTCAATTGGATTTAGGTCTGGACTTTGACTGGGCCATTCAAACACATGAATATGCTTTGATCTAAACCATTCCATTGTAGCTCTGGCTCTATGTTTAGGGTCATAGTCCTGCTGGAAGGTCAACTTCCACCCTAGTCTCAAACACGTACACACGGTCGGACTTTACGTCAGACTTTGCCCGGCGGACTTTTCAACGTACTTTACGACGGACTTTCTGAATGAACGGACTTGCCTACACACAATCCACCAAAGTCTGTCGAATTCGTACGTGATGACGTACGACCGGACTAAAATAAGGAAGTTCATAGCCAGTAGCCAATAGCTGCCCTAGTGTGGCTTTTTGTTCGTCGAACTAGCATACAGACAAGCGGATTTTTCAACTGGATTCGAGTTCGACGGATAGATTTAAAACATGTTTCAAATCTAATGCCGCGTACACACGAGCGGAATTTACGGCAGACTTTGCCCGGCGGACTGGATTTCGTCAGACAATTCGATCGTGTGTGGGCTCCAGCGGACTTTGTTTTCTCAAAAGTTGGATGGACTTAGATTTGAAACATGTTTTAAATCAATCCGTCGATATCGAGTCCGGTCGAAAAGTCCGCTCGTCTGTATGCTAGTTTGACGGACAAAAAGCCACGTTAGGACAGCTATTGGCTACTGGCTATGAACTTCCTTGTTTTAGTCCGGTCGTACGTCATCACGTACGAATTCGACGGACTTTGGTGGATTGTGTGTAGGCAAGTCCGTTCATTCAGAAAGTCCGTCGTAAAGTCCGTCAAAAAGTCAGCCGGGCAAAGTCTGCCATAAAGTCCGTTCATGTGTACGCGGCATTAGTCCGTCCAACTTTTGAGCAAACAAAGTCCGCTGGAGCCCACACACGATCTAATTGTCCGACGATATCCCGTCCGCTGGGCAAAGTCTGCCGTAAACTCCGCTTGTGTGTACGCGGCATAACAGGTTTTCTTCTAAGATTGCCGTGTATTTGGCTCCATCCATCTTCCCATCAATTCTGACCAGCTTCCCTGTCACTGTTGAAGAAAAGCATCCCCACAACATGATGCTGCCACCACCATGTTTTATGGTGGGGGTGGTTCGTTCCGGGTGATGTGCAGTGTTAGTTTTCCGCCACACATAGCATTTTGCTTTTAGGCCAAAAAGTTCAATTTTGGTCTCATCTGACCAGAGCACCTTCTTCCACATGTTTGCTGTGTCCCCCAGAGGGCTTCTCACAAACTGCAAACAGGACTTATTATGGCTTTCAACAATGGCTTTCTTCTTGTCACTCTTCCATAAAGGCCAGATTAGTGGAGTGCACGACTAATAGTTGTCCTGTGGACAGATTCTCCTGAGCTGTGGATCTCTGCAGCTCCTCTAGAGTTACAATGGGCCTCTTGGCTGCTTCTCTGATTAATGCTCTCCTTACCCGGCCTGTCAGTTTAGGTGGACGGCCATGCCTTGGTAGGTTTGCATTTGTGCCATCTTTGCATTTTCGGATGATAGATTGAACAATGCTCCGTGAGATGTTCAAAGCTTGGGATATTTTTTTATAACCTAACCCTGCTTTAAACTTCTCCACAACTGTATCCCTGGCCTGTCTGGTGTGTTCCTTGGCCTTCATGCTGTTTGTTCACTAAGAATCTCTAACAAACCACTGATGACTTCACAGAACAGCTATATTTATACTGAGATTACATTACACACAGGCGGACTCCATTTACTAATTAGGTGGCTTCTGAAGGTGATTGGTTGCACTAGATTTTAGTTAGGGGTATCAGAGCAAACGGGGCTGAATACAAATGCACACTACACTTTTCAGATATTTGTAAATCATTTTTAAAACCATTTATCATTTTCTTTCCGCTTCACAACTATGTGCCACTTTGTGTTGGTCTATCACAAAAAAAAACAATAAAATAAATTTACGTTTTTGGTGGTAACATGACAAAATGTGAAAAATTTCAAGGGGTATGAATACTTTTTCAAGGCACTGTAGATGCTGGCCGGGGTTATAATCTGAACTATTTTGGCACTATACTACTGATCAGAAAAGCAGATGAAGGCTTTTGGGGAATACTGCGATTTCTGTGAGAGATAATAAATACAAACATATCCTATGCTAGGTCCAAAGTCAACCAATAGGAACCAATGAGCGGTTGACGTTCCCTGTTCTGACCCTGACACCCTGAACTGGTAAACTTTTAAAGTGATTGGCTTTTGCGGGTTACCGTGCTTAGAGCATCACAGCTGTTCCTCATGTTGCTTTAATAAATAAGCCTTTGCTGTACTCGAAATGCAACGTAGGTGAAAACCCTGCAGCTTGCTAATTATAACGGGAATCCATCCACACAGCTAAGAGATTGTCAGGCTGTCATGTGGAATTTCTCCCGCTAACGTGCATTGTTCCTGATCTCAGGATCTTGTCAAAGCATGAGGCACAGAATAGAACCTACGTATTCTTAACCAAGCAAAGCTTCCAGGATTAATCGCAGCATTGGATGGCGGCACGCTGGCACGTGGCACCCCCTCAGCAAGAGGTGCAATTTTGCAAAGAGGCAGGTTGAATCTTATCACCTCCTTTTTCATACATAAAACAAAGAAATAAAAACTAGACTGGGATAGATATGAGCAAAAAAAGAAGTAAAACTGTTGTCAAATTAATTGCAATGCATAAACAGATTTGTTATAGACTATGAATATGTTACAGCAGAGAGTCTAACTATGTGTGTAGGGGTCCATAGAAAAACACTAAAGCCCAAATAAACCCTTTTTATTTATCACTGATATGTAGCCTGACTTTTACTTTTTAACCTTCTACATGCTGCCACAGTGGTTAAAATACCCTGGCAGCACATAGGAGAACCACTTTGTGGCTCTCTCAACAAAGCAACGGGCTGGCTCTCCAGCAGTCCAACCCCCCGCCCAAGCACTGCTTTAATCAACAGCATTCTTGTTTTTTGAGCATTGAATAGTACTGATGATTTGAGCAGTACTATTGACTGGAACAGTGCTAAAGGGGGAAGGAGTTTGTTTCGGACTTCTGGAATGTTGCAATACTGCTTTGTGTGAGAGAGCTGTTGATTGGAGCAGTGTTTATAGAGCCGGGGAGGCATGTCAGAGTAAAGGAGAATCTGACCACTTTCTGCACCAGTAGTGGCTGGTGCTGAATATTTTTTGGGGCGGGGGGGAGTGGCAAACAATCCCTTCCCCCGGAGGGTCAGACAGAAAGGTGGCGATCCGTGCCTTACCTTCTGATGATGAGGCGATGCTGGATCCTGGAAGCAGCTATTGCTGCCCCTCCGCCCGCTGCTACTCCCTCCAGCTGGTGATGGGTCACCGATTCTGATGGAACACCGGGGTCATTGCTTCTCCTCCCGGCCGAACAGGAAGTCGGCCCTAGGAGTCCCTGGCCAATCAGGTCTCAGGACCCGCTTTCTGATTGGCCGGGAGAAGCAGGAGGACATTAGCGAATATTATTTTGCTAATGTCACACAACTGCCAATTAGAGCCTCAGGCTCTAATCATGTGCTTCTAAAAAAATAAAAATATAAAAGAACAAAACATTGAAATCCATGGGTCTGGCACCCTGTACATAGATTAGGGGCCAGGTGCATGGATTAGAGGGAAGGAGTGGCCGCCACTGGTTAGAGCTGTAGTCTGTCTCTACTATGTGCTGCCAGTACAGGGTGTTTTTACCCTTGCTGCAGCACTTAGCAGCTTACAAAAGTAAAAAGCAGCAGATTTATTCCTGCACATGCAGCCTGACTGCACTACAGTAATGTAGCCAGGTACCAATGGCAGGGTGCTCTGAGTGGGATGTGTTCTTCCCCCCCCCCCCCCGCCACTGTACTGCAAGTGTGACCAGGGAGCAGGACAGAGCGACAGAGCGGCTGTGAAGTGCTGGGACTCATTTGCTGCAGGCTCTGTGTGGACTCCCCCCCCACCCACTGGGATTTGTGTTACAGAGCAGGCTCTGTGTAAATCCCCTGCTTGCCCTGCTTCCCCTCCTCCTGCAACAACGGCTTTGAGCCAGTCAGGGGGAAGGAGGACTGGCTGTGCAGATGCCATGGATTTTGGGTATTGTAGTTCTTAAAGGGATGCTACACCACACTTATCAATGAGGGCTAACAGGTGGTGGACTTCATTCTGTGTCTGCCGAAGCTGCCACGGGGACTGAGCTGGAGAGGGAGAGTCATTGCATGTCCAAAAGCCGAGAGACTGTACCCTGTGGAACCTGACTCTTGCAACCTGCTGATTGCCAAACCTTTGGGACCAGACCACTCATCTGCCAGGAGTGGTGAGCTGAACTACATCTTAACTCACCACCACACAGCTAACGCCACAGGGACCACTCAGCCGCCCACCTACATTCACCACAAACACTCTTAAAGGGACAGTGCATCGCCTAAAGAAGGGCCCCACCGGAAGCCAAGCAACGTGAACCAGTAGGTGCCAGGTACATTCTGCCATCTTAATGGAGTACCCTAGAACATGCACACTTGGACCCTGGCATTAGCCGATACAGTCTAGAGACTCTAGTTAAACCTGTTATAGTTCCGTTTACTTTGGGTATAGTCCTTTGAGTGCCAGTTAGTGGGCCATTGATCATTCCTCTATTATAGTGTTGTTAAGTTGGTATAATTATCTGTTCATTGATTTGGGTTTCATTTAGTTGCATTGCCTAATACAACTAATTCATTTACCTCCAAGTTGCTCAAGGTCTATTTTTGTGCATTGCTATTGGTGGTGGCTTACTAACTCTTAAGTCACACAGGTGTAAAACTACTTTTAGTCTACAACCAAGTGTGTCAGAAGGGATTGTACAATTAAGGGATCCGTGGCAAAAAAGAGGACCCACCATCATTAGTGGCTCCTGTGGGGTTAAAGTGGATGTAAACCTGAAATTTTTTTTTTTTTTTTATATATATCATACTGTAGAGTATAAGATTTCCTATCATTTGAGCCCAGTCTTGCCACACAGAGTTAATCCATCTCCGAGCAATCCCCTTTTATTGTTCAGTGAGACAATTCTTGACAAACTGAGAAAAACTTTGTCAAATACTCCCCTTTGCTGTGAGTGACAGGTGATTTACATCTCGTGCACTAGCCTAAGAGACATGCAGTATTTTTAAATTCCCTCCCCCACTCCTTTCTTCAGCAGCTCTGCAAGGATTGGCTGTTTCACACCTCACCATGATTTGGCATGCTGAAGTCATGTGGTTACTTTCCTGTCTTTTCACTGGATGTTAGAGATCATAGCAGAAGTTCAGCAGAAGTTCAGTGTTAGAAATACACAGAGAAAATGCATATTGACAAGGGGAGTGTAGAGGTCGGCGGGGAGTCTACTGACATCACGACTCCACCCACCGAGCTCCAGACAACAGACCCACTCACAGAATATGCAGTTTTTTGGGTCTAATAACAGACAGAGGGGAGACATTTGACAGGTAAAGATACACGCAGGAGGCATGTATATCCTTATAGATAACCCCTATGGCAGTAGTTTAGAAAGGATGACATTGGGTTTATATCCACTTTAAGTGTTACAGTAATAAATCACGAGCATTCCTTTGGGTTTGGGGGGCCCAAAATCTTTACTCTTCATCTCAAATGCAGTCTCTTTACTTTTACTTTTTTACTCTATTTACTTTTATAGCATCCTTTAAAGAGGTCCCCAAATTATATAAACATTCCATTTATCTAAATGTATTTATCAAATGCAGTTTGCACCTACATAAAATGCTGTGCAGCCAAACAATGCTGGGACCCTAGTAGTTGCATGTACCGACACATCTATAGTTATGCCCTTGTGTTAAAGCTAGTAGAACTTATTAGAGCTTGTCTTTGAAAGACTGATTCTAGTTCCTGTATAGTAATCCCATATCTGCTGAGGCTACTTTAGCCTCAGTTCCTGGTTTGTGCTTAAATTCAAAAGGTATCTAAGCCAGACTAGCAAAGCTAGCCAAATTAGGTTTTCAGAAGGAACCAATCAATGGCTCATACCTTTCTAATGATAGGTGTCATTTAGGCCTGGTTCACACCTATGCATTTTTAGTGCTTTTTGAATTTTGCAGATTTCCACTACAGTCCATTTAACATGGTTTCCTATGGAACACATTCTGTAGTGCAAATCTGCCAAATGCAAAAAGCGCTAAAAAAATGCATAGGTGTGAACCAGGCCTTATGCTTCATTTAGCTTAAAATGGCAGAACATTTAAAACAAAGGGTTGGAACAGAAAAACGACATACACGCCAAATACCTCCTTTTCTTTTGTTGAGTGAGAAACTTTATATGCATTAAATGTTATCAGCAGCTCCTCTGCATAATGTAATGTAACTGTCATTTCAGCTTTACCGATCCTTTTCGTTTGCAGGCTGAATGATTTTCTGCAGGTCACAGAACTCTATTAATGTGGGGACAATTAGTGACAATTTTCAGAGGTTTAATTTTCCCATGCCGAAACAAAACTGTCAGGCAGGAAAAAATAGCAGGCCAAATGTTCGGCAATCTGCGAGCTGCGGGGAGGGAAAGTCGTTGCTTTAAATTAAGAAGGAATGGAATAATTAGAAAAAGCTATTTTTAGGGGTAATGAAGACAGCGCCAGCAAGGAATGCGCGACAGCAAGAATACACCGTATCCAGCTGGTCACTTGGAAAAGTTACAAAAAGACTTACAAATGTATGCTACTGCTTTTTAAAGAAAGGATTCCTGTCTTGGATCAACACTGGTTCATTTCATTTTTAGGCCAAGATTTTGGTGCTGACAGTTTGCCACAAGCTGTGCTACACTTTCATCATAAGGCAAACTTTGCCACTTCTATTGTCGTAGTAAAAATTATGCCTGAGTAGGGACAGTGTTAGCGTCTCAGTTCGGGTTAACAGTTCAGGGGTTAAGTAAAGGGTTAAAGAGAAAGAATAGTGCATTATCAGCGAGTGCATTTTTTCAGATGTTTTGCTGTGATTTTAAAATTTCTTACAGGTTTTCTATTTTCTATATTGTTATAAAATAAAATGTGTTATAATATGAGCCAGTGGTCTCCAAACTGTGGCCCGGGGGCCAGATGAAGCCCTCTGCTTGCCTTTATCTGTCTCTTGGGACACTTTTTCTCCATCTGACACCAATGATGGGCCACCATTCTCCCAATGACACTATTAACGAGGCATTATTCCTTCCATTCATAACAACAATGAGCCACTATTTCTCCGACTAAAATCAATGATGGGGCATTGTTTACTCCCACTGGCACTAGAGCATTTTCTATTCCTACTGGAAACATTCTGGCCCCCTAAAGCCTGAAGGACAGTAAACTGGCCCTTTGTTTAGAAAGTTTCGAGACCCCTGATATAAACTTTAGATATTTGTTGGTAAGCCACCAGAGGCAAGGTAGATCTACCACTACAATGTCTCTGCCCAATGACCTGTGAAATATCAGGCACATACTATAGCAGTTTATAATAATTTGAGATGAATTAACCACTTACAGAACCAAAATGTGTATCTATCCACATTCACTTTACCCAAATGTATTTGCCAAGGGCTCTTACTTCCTATATAAATCAGGTAACTTTTAGACCCCCGTATTAGTTGCATGGTCTGCTATGGCTATTGTTTTTGCAGCCCATTCATTAAGAAGAATGGGTTCCCAGCCTACTAAGTCTCTAATGCCGCGTACACACGGTCGGACTTTTCGTCTACAAAAGTCCGACGGACCAAAGCCGGCTGACAATCCGATCATGTGTGGGCTTCCCTGGACTTTCAGCGGACTTTTCCAGCCTAAATCTGACGGACTTTAGATTTGGAACATGCTTCAAATCTTTACGTCGTAACTACGCCGGACCTAGAAATACGCTCGTCTGTATGCTAGTCCGACGGACAAAAACCCACGCTAGGGCAGCTATTGGCTACTGGCTATCAACTTCCTTATTTTAGTCCGGTGTACGTCATCACGTACTTTTGTGTGATCGTATGTAGGCAAGTCCGTTCGTTAGAAAGTCTGCCGCAAGTCCGCCAAAAATCCGTCGAAAGTCTGTCGGACGGGCTGTCGGACTTTTGTAGACGAAAAGTCCGACCGTGTGTACGCGGCATAAGAGGTAGGAAGAAAAGAAGACAACAACTGGGATTCCTTAAAGAGGAACTGCAGTCTGCTCACATAATTTGTAATAAAAACATCTTTGCCATTCTGAAGCTTCCCTCCAACCACTTTGCATATTATTTTATATAGACTCTGATTCTGTATTTGCTGCAGAAATCTCCCTCCACTGAATCTGGCTGCATCCATTTTAACTGTGGGCAGCTGAAGCTGCTGCCTGTTCACTTCCTGGATTTACACAGACACACACCTCCAGCTCTGCAGCTTTTATTGGCCCTCTTATGACTCATCCCCCCTCCCTTACTGGCAGAAGTGGGCTGTATAAGGTATTTATTGGCAGAAAAAAAATGTTTTACTATCCAAAAGTTAAAACAACATGTGCAGAAGATTTATTAGATGGAAAGGTAAAAAAATTACTGAAGTTCCGCTTTAAATAGATGACTGACAGCTCTGTGAGGATTGAGGCATTATAGGATGATTTCCCATCCTTGGGTCATCCCTGCTTACTGAGCCCATAATGTGGCCGGTATTTTAAATAAAGCACCCCACCCCTGACACATATACATTTTCCCGAACCCCTGTTTCTACCTACCACATCATGGTGTGGGGGAAAGTCAAACGTATACTCTTTCTCCAGAAGTGTGCTGTATGTGTAATCCTTGTGTGGCTGAACACCATATGCTCCATAATAATCATAATCTCGAACCTACAGAGAGAAAAAAATTAAAGAATGACTTAAAAAAGAACTAAAAGCAGTAGCTGCTTATATAATTACTACATTACTAAAGATTATTTGGGAAAACCCTTTCTGGGGATACAGCACTGATTGTGTTTGTTGTCCCTGTGCCACAACAGTCATTCACATGCAGAACAGTTGAAACTGCAGATGTGTGTGAGGCCTCTCCTCATCCTCAGTAGGTCAAAAGTTTGAAGTTAAACAAAAAAAGTATATGCTCCGGCAAACCTTTGAGAGCTCTCCTTCCTGTGCTTCATGCAGTCATGATGATGTAGAGAGGTTAGGCTGGGCCCAGACACAGCAGGATGGCCAGAAGTTATGTCTGGTTCAAGATATCTGCTCAATTGCATCTTAGCTTAGATGCAAAGGGGTTGATTTACTAAAGGCAAATAGACTGTGCACTTTGCAATGGGAATTTGCTCCAGAGCCTAGTAAACAAGGTGAAGCTTCACTTTGAAAGGAATACACAATCACACGCAAGGAAATAAAAAAAAACAGTATTTTTTTTTGCACATGATTGGATGGTGGAAGTCAACAGAGACTGGACTTTGCTGACCTAGTTTGGAGACCCCTGCTTTAAACCACCAGAATCATTTTTAATGTGATCATAGCAATCAGATGCCTGTAGGATTTACAGCTGGAAGTGGAATTCTTGCAGTGGACTCCTCCTTCAATGTTTTTAGTGCAGATCAGAAAATTCACAGTACAATTTGACTGGCTGTTACAGGTGAAATGGCCTATACATTTGTCAGATTAAAGCCTAGTACACACAGAAGAAACCGTCCGACATGTGTATGGCAGCCGGTCCGACAAAAGGTTCATGACCGAAAAAGGTCTTCCGACCAGTCAACAGGGGAGATCACTGTACTAACATTGGATTGTTAGTACAGCGGCTCCAACCTGAGCTGTCAGTTTTTTTGCGGGTTGAACAAAAAAAACTAGTGGTGTGTACTAGGCTTAAGCCTTGCAGTGCTTCAGCTTTACAGCTGAAGATGGCAGATTCTAAGAGAGACATGGTCAACAGTTACAAGTTCCAGGTTTGGGTTATTGGCACTGTTGCTCTAAACCTGTATCCCGCAGAGAACACAAGAAGCAAATGTATAAGAACCACAAACACAGATCAGTGGGGCTGTACTATGATTACATCTTCTTTCTTGGCATTCAACCTCCAAGCAGTTATCTGTCAGCAGTAAAACACAGCAGATGCCGTTGCACCAGACACTTATTAACTTACCGGAGCCAACCCTTCTCTGTAAAACCATCCTGGCCTCTCCCAGCCATGGCGCTCCTGGAATACGCAGCCCTGATGCAGCAGCTCCTGTAGGGATCAAATTATACAGGGTGTTACTTGGAATGATATTGAGAAAAAGCATACAATGGCTAAAGGTCAGGCAAGGTTGATCCAGAAGGCAGACAAGGCATCTGTCTTGGGCTTCAGAGGAAAGAAATAGTGGCTGGAGCCATGGTCCCACCATTCCCTCTTTTCCACTACAATCTGACTGGGAAACAAAGGACTGGGTTGTTATTTTTACAGCCTTTTCCTGCTCGGTGTATCAGGAAGGATGACTCTATACATAAGACTATTTTACTATAAATGACCAATTAATAAAAACATCTTGTGGCTTTATTAGAATATTGTATGGTCATGCGACTCGGTTAAGAAGCACACACACACACACCTAAAACCAAACCCAACATTTAGGATCTAAGCAATTTATGTGATAAAAAAACATTTATTGTTTAAGGATTTTTAATGTCTGTAACAGCCAGAAACATATAAAAGAATTCCAAAAATCAAGATCTGCATGTGACCAATTCTCATGCACAGCTGGGCAACTAAAAACAAAACTTCTTCTCAACTTTTGTAATACAGCAGGGTCTTTCTGTATTCTGCTCCATGTAAACTTTCAGTTTTCCTTCAGTGTGATGTAAAGTATGGGGTGGACACAGTCAACTTTTTCAGGATGTCAAGTTTTATAAAGATTGCTTTCCCACACGAAGGAACTTAGGTAAAATAAAGATTTGGTTGGATTTGGTGATTATCAAAGCAACTGGGAATTATGGTTTGGGGTAAATGTAAGGTTTGTGTTTTTTTCCTCAATTTTTCTATTTTGATAGGGTATCATAACAGTTGTGTCAGGGCTTGCCAAGTCTTTTCTACTTCCTCTGCAACTACGGTGTCCAGACTTTACTGTGCGGTCATAAAACACAAAGAGTGTGAAAGAACAATTTCTTAACATATTGTAATATTGTGTCTTTCTGATCAAACAGATGTCAGAGGAGGGATATGGCACTCTGAGCTCTCAAACAAATTGCGCCCTGGATGATTAGCAGCAACCATCTTAAAAGCATATCTATGGTCAAATATTTAAATCAGATTTTCATTTCTACATTATATTTCAATTATTTCTAGCCTTCTAGCCTACTTGTATTAAACTGAAACCTACTTTGTGAAGATCCCTGCACATTTACTTTCCTTAATTATGTGACACCTAATCACTATCCCTCAAGAGTAAGCACTGATGTGTCACAGACTTCACAGAGCCTGCCTTCTGAACTACAGAGGTGTTGAGAAAAGGAGCTAAAAGAGAAGTTTGGGATTAGAAAAAAAAACAAACATACTCAAGTAAGTGGAAATTAGTGACTGATCCGATGCCATTTGTCCCCTGTCGCCTATAGGAACGAATACTGAGCAAACCAAGACGGTATTCGCTCTTGGTCTCACTGGAGCTCCAGGCTGGGTAGGGGCGGGAGGTGTGCTGTCTCACAAACAGGGATATTTAAAGGAGTTCTAGGGTCACAGTATACACTGTTTATTCTACAACATCAGCATTGTAATAACAACACAAACAATAGTTATTTGATAGTCCAATTTAAGCTTTTTTGGAAATAAAAATCCTTTTATGTTGTGATTGCTGCCTGTCTGCTGGCCATCTCTTTCCACAACTTCCTGGATTCCCTGCATGGTTTGGAGCTTCTTCTCTGCTGTTTACCTGCTGCCTGCAAGCATTGATTTCTATACTGACTTTGCCTCATAGGGCCAAAACTTCTTGGCCTCAGCTGCTCGCTGAAAGGCTGAGCCAGCTGCCGGTCCAGGCATCTGAGTGGATTTCGACATTAAAGTTGGGCTATCTCTAGGGTCTGGAATGGCTGAGTGACCGAATATAGGTCACAGGACTGCAGAACAAAGGGCACTCCTGTGATCCCCAAGAGTAGGGATGAGCCGAACACCCCCCTGTTCGGTTCGCAGCAGAACTTGTGAACAGGCAAAAAATTCGCTCGAACACGCGAACACCGTTAAAGTCTATGGGACACGAACATGAATAATCAAAAGTGCTCATTTTAAAGGCTTATATGCAAGTTATTGTCATAAAAAGTGTTTGGGGACCTGGGTCCTGCTCCAGGGGACATAGATCAATGCAAAAAAAAGTTTTAAAAACGTCCGTTTTTTCGGGAACAGTGATTTTGTCGGACCGGCAATTCATTAATAGCCGCGAGTATTTTTAAATGACTTTTTTTCCTTTCAAATGTAATTTTGCTGTCAGACTGTTCTAAACACGGGAAACATGCGCCCCTTTACAGGCATACTATAGACACCCCCCAGGTATGAAATTTAAAGGAATATTACACTTTTATTGTTTCACTTTAAGCATTATTAAAATCACTGCTCCTGAAAAAAGGGCCGTTTTTAAAACTTTTTTTTGCATTGATCCATGTCCCTTGGGGCAGGACCCGGGTCCCCAAACACTTTTTATGACATTACCATGCATATAAGCCTTTAAAATGCATATAAGCCTTTAGCACTTTTGATTTCTCCTTAGACTTTTAAAGGGTGTTCCGCGGCTTTCGAATTTGCTGCGAACACCCCAAATTGTTCGCTGTTCTGTGAACTGGCGAACAGCCGATGTTCGAGTTGAACATGAGTTTGACTCGAGCTCGAAGCTCATCCCTAGCCAGGAGAAGTGTGATTTTCCCAGCTGACGTCAGAGGGAGATCTCGGCCCCTCCTGCAGAAGCCTTCCATCGGAGCTGTACAGCGGCCGCAAGTAATGTGACTGGCCTGAAGAAAGCTCTAAACAAGTATTTACAAGCCTCATTTTTAAAAAAGACAGGTACAGTGTGCTATGCCAGGCTCTAATAGAGGGGCTGGCGTAGACTTCATAATATGGATTAACAAACACTTTAAGCATAAAAAACAAGTATTTTTTGAAAATTGTTAAAAGTGACCCCTATAGAATACAAATAAGGGGAGATATATAAAATTGAGATACCGTATTTATCGGCGTATAACACGCACCCCAAGTTTAGGAGGGAATTTTAAGGAAAAAAATGTTTTAAGGAAAAAAACTTACATTTAAATGCCCATCAATGCAGCCTTGCACAGTGTCCATCTGCATGCTTGTCCAGTGTCATTTGCAGCCTTGCAGTCAGCAGCCTTGGTGTCATTTGCAGCCTTGCAGTCATTTGCAGCCTTGCAGTCAGCAGCCTTGGTGTCATTTGCAGCCTCATCAGTGTCCATGTGATGCCTTGCAGCTTTTACAGTGATGATCTGCAGCTTTCTGTGTCCATTTGCAGCCTTGCTCAGGCTGCAGTTAAACTGCAGTGACTTTTCATTGTCACTGCAGTTTAAAAATGGCGCCGCCGGCGCCGAAATACACAGAGCCGGTCCTCGGCTCTTCTCGGCGGCTCTCGTTCACTTTCGGCTCCACTCGTAGTCCCGCCCGGGATGGGCGTGACTGTGAGCGGAGCTATCTGAACCTAGCAGAGTACACTCGGCTAGGTTCGGGCGGCGCTCGAGTGAAGCCGAAAGTGGGCGAGAAGAGCCGAGGACCGGCTGTTTATTTTGGCGCCGGCGGCGCCATTTTCAAATCACGGTCGGCGATTTTGAAGATCAGTCAGCGGGGGATCGCGGGGGATCGGCGTATAACACGCACCCGCGATTTTCTCCTGATTTTAAGGGGAAAAAAATGCGTGTTATACACCGATAAATACGGTATATAATATATGATATATATATATATATATATATATATATATATATATATATATATATATATATATATATATATTTATTTATTATTTGGAGATGCGATCCCGTGTCACAGGTGCATATGAGCAGTGTATGCCTGATTTTGGTAGGAATACTAATTGCACACCTGTGGGCTGGGTTCATAAACATCCCAGGAATAGAGGTCAGTGCTCAGACTTGGAGACAGCTCCACCCGGCAGACAGGAAGTCTGGCCTAGGAGGTTGGGAGGGTCCCAGTAGGAGACGGCTCCAGGAGAAAGAGACAGGAGGTCTGCAGGCGCTATTGCGCTAATAATAGCGACTGCAAACCTTCCCGAAACAGCTGCTGCTGTCTCTCCAGAGTGAAAGCCCCAAGGGCTTTCACACTGGAGTGGTGCGCTAGCAGGACGGGAAAAAAAGTCCTGCTAGCAGCATCTTTGGAGCGGTGAAGGAGCGGTGTATACACCGCTCCTTCACCACTCCTGTCCATTGAAATCAATGGAACAGCGCGGCTATAGCGCCGGCAAAGCGCCTCTGCAGGGGCGCTTTGCGGTGGTTTTTAATCCTTTCACGGCCGCTAGCGGGGCTTTACCGAATACCGGCAGTAAAACGCCGCTTACAATAGCGGCGCTTTACCGCCGACGCCGCCCCCGCCCCAGTGTGAAAGGGACCTAAGACTGCAGGTGGCAGCCTGTGTGTCCACATCTGTAGAAGGCAGATGTGACCCGTGACCAAAACAGCACGAAGCTGACAGTGAGTAAGCCAGGAGGCTATAGTTTGTTTATACAGTGATGGTGGAACCCCCTGCGAGGGAAGATTACTGTTTGTTTGAACTTTTTCGTTACCTGTAAATAAAAGTGGGCTTCCATGCCCTAAAAACGCAGTCTGGAGTGGCACATTTCTGGAAAACTCCATGCACCACTTGAACCTAATCACCCCGGATCGTCACAATATATATATATATATATATATATATATATATACAGTGCAGACGGTATTCAGACCCCCTTACATTTTTCACTCTTTGTTAGATTGCAGCCATTTGCTAAAATCTCTGGCTGGGCCATTCAAGAACAGTCAGTGACAGTTGTGAAGCCACTCCTTTCATATTTTAGCTGTGTGCTTAGGGTCATTGTCTTGTTGGGAGGTAAACCTTCGGCCCAGTCTGAGGTCCTGAGCACTCTGGAGAAGGTTTTCGTCCAGGATATCCCTGTACTTGGCCGCATTCATCTTTCCTTTGATTGCAACCAATTGTCCATTTCCTGCAGCTGAAAAACACCCCCACAGCATTATGCTGCCACCACCATGCTTCACTGTTGGGACTGTATTGGACAGGTGATTAGCAGTGCCTGGTTTTCTCCACACATACCGCTTAGAATTAAGGCCAAAAAGTTTTATCCTGGTCTCATCAGACCAGAGAATCTTATTTCTCACCATCGTGGAGTCCTTCAGGTGTTTTTTAGCAAACTCCATGCAGGCTTTCATTTGTCTTGCACTGAGGAGAGGCTTCCGTCGGGCCACTCTGCCATAAAGCCCCGACTGGTGGAGGGCTGCAGTGATGGTTGACTTTCTACAACTTTCTCCCATCTCCAGACCACATCTGTGGAGCTCAACCACAGTGATCTTTGGGTTCTTCTTTACCTCTCTCACTAAGGCTCTTCTCCCCCAATAGCTCAGCTCTAGGAAGGGTTCTGGTCGTCCCAAACGTCTTCCATTTAAGGATTATGGAGGCCACTGTGCTCTTAGGAACCTTAAGTGCAGCAGAAATTTTTTTTGTAACCTTGGCCAGATCTGTGCCTTGCCACAATTCTGTCTCTGAGCTCTTCAGGCAGTTCCTTTGACCTCATGATTCTCATTTGCTCTGACATGCACTGTGAGCTGTAAGGTCTTATATAGACAGGTGTATGGCTTTCCTAATCAAGTCCAATCAGTATAATCAAACACAGCTGGACTCAAATGAAGGTGTAGAACCATCTCAAGGATGATCAGAAGAAATGGACAGCACCTGAGTTAAATATATGAGTGTCACAGCAAAGGGTCTGAGTACTTAGGACCATGTGATATTTCAGTTTTTATTTTTTAATAAATCTGCGAAAATGTTAACAATTCTGTGTTTTTCTGTCAATATGGGGTGCTGTGTGTACATTAATGAGGAAAAAAAAACTTAAATGATTTTAGCAAATGGCTGCAATATAACAAAGAGTGAAAAATTTAAGGGGGTCTGAATACTTTCCATCCCCACTGTATATATATATATATATATATATATATATATATATATAATAACATTTATAAAGCATAATAACGGTCCTGATTGCAAGATTCCAGAGCCCTCTGGAATCCTGCGATCAGGACCATTACTATGCTTTATGAAGTTTTCTTCTAAACTCAAAGTGTTTGACAATTTTTTATATCTCCCCTTATTTGTATTCTATAGGGGTCAACTTTAACAATTTTCAATAAATACTTGTTTTTTTATGCTTAATACATGTGCCATACATTCTTTTGGTCCCGTTGTTTTCTCTTCCAGTTCCCTAGTGGATTTTGTTGTTCTAAATTTTGGGGCTGATACCAGACATAACAAACGTAATAAACGTACATTTCTGCAACTATTACAACTAAGCAATAAATTTGTTTTCATTAATCAGACTTTGTTTAAAAAAATGATAGAGTCGGAGTCTGATCTGCTGAGTCACTTGCTGGCATCACCACCATATAGAATAGAAAATCCAGCAGGGCTGTAGGGAGCCCTTTATAATGGCCAATGGTCAACACAGAAATATCTCTAATCAGGTGATCTATAACCCATTTAGAAATGACTGCTGTATTGTGGTGCATTAACAAGTGCACACTAACATGTGTGATGACGTGCGGTAATGCGTGTTGCATTAAGGTAGCCCATTCATTTAACATACCTCAAACCAGACCTGTACAATTTTTTTTTTCGATACAACACATTACAATGCACAGTAGTTATTGGAGGTGCATTGGTTACATACATTGGGGTGGCATTAAGTAAAAATGGCATTGCAAACCACCAGAATGCATGTGTTGCGGTAACCACAATGCAACAATGTGAATGAGCCCTTGAAGTTTGCATCCATCAACATTTTTTTTTTTTAGTTTTGGATAGAGTGGAGAAACGTTAGAGTCGCCAACAAGTTTATACTGCCATGTGGGGCTCCATTAGAGAGATATGCCCCCCATAAAATCAAGGTGACAATGGTTTCCCTGGACAAGAATTGAGGGAAAAACTACTGTACAACAGGAACACAGACAATTTCTGTTTATGCTGCAGGTGGAGATATTACCCCACTTCCTGTCCAGTGAAACCGTTTTTACCAGGACAGTAAATCTCTCTAATCAAGTAAACCGCAGTTAAAACATGACAGTGGATGTATTCCTTCACTACATTTCCCAAAACAAAACTATTTGGATGGGGCAATTACTTTAACTCTTCAGCATCTACCACACTAAAATATGAGTTTTGTGTGGATTGACCCTTTAATATCCATTGCAGCAAAACGTATTTGGTACCTTCTGCAAGTAAAGATTGCAAGCCCAAAACCAATATATATTCTTTGTTCACTTTCTCTTCTTTACCTCATACAGAGGATCTTTCCTCATATTCCTTCCAGCCAGAGGCTCATCGTACGGAAAAACGACAGAGTAATTTTTAGCGTAGGACTCGTGGCTGCGTTCTCGCATCCAGCGGTTGTGATTGGTTAATGAGTAATGGAATCTCCTGAAGAACATAAATATAGAAGAAGTCATGTTTCCATACACTTGGCACATAACATAAGCGCATTTACAAAATTTGGAATTTTGGTCAATCCTCATAGATGATGCCTGCCCTAAACTTTGGCCTGGTACCTCCATCAGATTTTAGAACAGGTAATCACACTGCAACCTTGATTTAAACTTTTAGAAGGTATATGGAAACACAATCTATAGACAGAATTTAGATGTTTCAGCAGCTGAACTGAAAAAAGTGATGTCATGACTTTTGAAGGATTACATAAGTAAACTACAGTTTAACAGTTGTCCTTTTATATAAACCCATAAAAAACAATAAAATCAACCTTTCAGTGTGATTCATTCTAAATTGGTCTGTGAATCTTTTGTCTGTGCGCTCAGGCTGTATAATACAGTATACTGCTCTCTTCTACAGAGTATCATTATTCGTAATTATCATTATTTATGACTGTAGCTTTCGCTGACTTCCAAAGACCAAACAAAGGCATTCAAGGGTGGTACAAAGCATTCTGGGTCACCAATGACCCTGACTGTCACATCTCCTGAATTCTGGCCTTGTCAGAAATTCCTGAGCATTGTCTTGTGTTATGTAGAAGTGAAAATTGCAAATAAGGAAAGGACATCCATCCAGCGACTACACCTCCCACATTTAATTCCCTCATCTCCATCATTAGCCTATGGCATAATTAGACAGTGCTTCTCTAGGGCAGAAATAGATTTAATGATAAGTTTTACTGTGCTGTGTGATTATTGCTTAGCACCGTCCAGCCGCTGGAGAAAAGCATTAATAAAGGGTGCACAATAAAGAAGAGATCAGGGGCCAAATGTGCGTAGCGAAGGATAAGTGTGATTTCCGGGGTAATTAACTGACATGCAGCTGCAATTATTATCTGTAACTTAATCCAACTTTTCTGGGTTTTAAAGTATTACGTAAAAAAAATAAAAAATAAAAAATAAAAGGAAATCATTACGGGATACAACTACAGATAATACCTAACAACTTTTCCCTTACTTTCCTGATTTGCATTAGTGTTCTTGTTCAGTGACTAATAGTATTGAAGCCATGGGATCAACATAATAGCAATATAAAGACACAACAAGGAAAGGGAAAATAACCTAGAGGAAATATGCCAATATATTAAAGAAACAGCGTTACCTACTCTCCCCAAAGAAACAGTGGAGGAACTGGAAAAAGAGATCTCAATGGAAGAACTACAACAAGCTATAGCTGCACTGGTCCTGGGCAAAAGCCCAGGCTCGGATGTATATACCCCCAGATTCTATAGAGTATTTCAAGAGATAATTACACCCATCTTAAGGAAAACATTTAACTCCATATCGGCTTCACAAGCTTTTGCACCACAAAGTTTAGAAGCTTATATTTAACTTATTCCTAAACCAGAAAAGGACCATATATTATGTGGTAACTACCGGCCAATCTCCCTTACAAATATAGACATACTTCTATATTCCAAAATTATCACAAATAGACTAGCACCCATTCTACCTAATCATATAAATTTAGATTGAGATGGTTTTACAATGGGGAGAGAAACGAGGGATAATATAATAAAAACGTGTACATTGGTAGAATACTCCCAAAAGACCGCCATCCCAACATGTCTTTTGTCGGTAGATGCTGAGAAAGCATTTGACAGGGTGGGATGGCGGTATTTGGAAGAAACTTTAACTCAACTAGGGATTGGACCTAAGATGCTTCAAAAGATCATGACATTGTATTCCAATCCCAGGGCAAAAATAAGATCAAACGGAATGCTCTCTGAGTATGTAGAAATGCCATATGGCACCCGACAAGGATGCCCCTTGTCCCCATTGTTATATGTGATGGTGATGGAACATCTTACTATAGCAATACGGATAAATAGAGATACTCAAGGGATAAATGTTAAAGGAAAAGAATATAAAACGGCAGTATACGCGGACGATCTATTGATATATGTCACTAATCCAATAATAACAATATCAAATCTTATACAGGAATTTAAACTGTTTGGAAGAGTAAGTAATTTTAAAGTTAATTATGACAAATCAGAAATGTTGAATGTGTCACTAACAGATAAAGTTCAAGTACTTCTTCAGAAAGATTTTTCCTTTAAATAGCAAAAGGAGGCAATTAAGTATCTGGGGATATACATCCCAAGAGACCTGAATAATTTACAGGAATTAAATTATATGTTAAAAACTTAAAAAATTATAAAATTGCTCCAAAGATACAGTAAAATTATTCTGTCATGGTTGGGAAGAATTAACGTAGTGAAAATGGATATACCACCAAAATCATGATGAGGTGGTCCAGTGGACTTAAATAAAATAAATAAAGACAACACAGAGATTTGTTGGAGATGTCTTAAGGTAAGAGGAACAATGACACATATCTGGTATAAGTGCCATATGGTGAAGGTTTTCTGGTATAAGATATTTGAAATATATTGGATGGTGTCAGGAATTGAGATACAACCAAATGTTAATGTTAATATAGCGATACTATCCATAATACCAGGGTCATTGAAAGCTATAAGGACGGATATTCTTCACCATACAACAGCTGCCAGGACAATAATAGCCTGAAGATGGCAAAAAACAAAAAGTCCTACAATAGTTGAATGGGTTTGTGAAATAAACGAAATACAACCTATGGAGGAACAAATAAGGAGAGAAGAAGAAGATACAAGAAATCAAACTCCAAAAATATGGCAACAATGGGAAGAGTTTTGGTTCTCGACAAACATGATACAATACTTATGAAAGGGAACATACTATCCCATGGAGATATGGGGTGTATCTTTTTTGGTTAGGGTTGGGGGATGAGTGGAATAGGAGATAATGTATGAAGTTCTGTGTAGGTGACAAAGGAAAGATGGAATAATATAGAGAGGGAAGATATATCCTGATATAGGAAATTATTGCCTTTTGTCAGGGACACAGGACATTATTTATAGCTATAAAGTATGGTATATGAATGTATATGTATTTGTATAAAATGTTTATAAAACGAATAAAAAGAGACTGAATAACAAAACAACACACTGCAAAACAGCTATTTGGCATACAAAAAAGCTATATTTGCAAATATAGCATTTTGTGTGGTTGATATGAATAGTAGTGGTTATATGGTTTATTATATGCAACAGATCATTTTATGTAATAAAGATATTCACTATTTATATATCCTGTACATATGTATAATTGCAATAAAAGCTTTTTGTTTTATTTCTATTACTGTCATTTATGTCTTTTTTATAACCCTGATGAAGGGGAAGTTTTGTTGTCCCTAAAACGTGTTGCTTGTTTATATGTGACTGTATTACGAACAATTAAAGGCACTCTGGACTCATACGTTGTGGTTTGGAGCCCATTTGTGTTTATACTTTAGGATTACCTGAAGGCACTTCTGTGCTGCAGGGAGGAGAAAGCATTTCCTCATTCTCCTCTTACCCACTGATCAGATGGCAACATAGTAAGTGAGGCAGCAGCAGGGGCTGATCTATGTCAGATATTTGTGATCACAGCCAAAAAGTGAAAAGACACCCAGATTTACAGGACTGTGACATCACTGAGCCACCATTCCAGTCCAGGAATAGATGGTCACCCCTGATTATGCCAGAAGAAAGATGACATTTTCCTGAGAGAACAGCAGATAAAAACAATGTCAGTGGGAGTACTGTGATCACCGTGAGAGGTGATAAATACATGGAAGGTCTTTTAATTACACATTACTAAGCACACATGATCATAACATGAAAAAAAAATTGTCTGATGCTAGGTCCACTTTAAGAACAGGAGAGCTATTCTTTTAAGCAATCATGCATTGCTGCACAATTGTTCTCCTGTAAGATGCATGAGCCCCGCGGAGATGACATGTCCCACCTGATGTCGTAGCCGTACATATCCTTCTCTGGGCGGCCATGAATTATCCAGTGCGCCAGCTCCTTCCCGCATCCACCGCCCAGCATCATACCTGTGGAGACCACAGGAGCTGTCAGAGAAGATCCATCCTAACAGGATTTCCGAGAAACTGATTCAAGGGCACTTCTAGAAGAAAAAATGGTAAGCAGCATTGTGCAGAATGAGGCTGATTTACAGAAACTGCATTGCTGATATCAACCAATCAGATGCTGTGTTTCCATTTTTAGCCTTGCTGTGCCATTTTGTACCCAGTAGCTACAAGCAATGCTGCAGGTAAAACTAGCTCAGTGCAGAGGGAGCTGCAAGTACAGACCCCAGGTGTAGCCGGGAAATGTATTGCCTCAATGATTGGCACTTTGGAATTGAGCTTAATACTCACTGAAAACCCTTTTTTACAGCATTTTGCTGATGGGTTGAGTGATCAAACACAGATGTACAAAAATCTGCAGTAAACCCTCATATGCCATTGTCAACCTCCATCTGAAAATGCTAGCTGCCAGGCTGTCTCTGTCACAAATACTTTTGGAATCACTCACCCGGAACAAATACACAGTCATCAAATTTAGAATTCATTTGCATACTTGGTTACAGTTCAGTGACTGAAAATATTACTCTCAAGTACATGCAACTATTATTTTCAGATTTAGGTCCAAACTTCTGAAACTTCTGCTGAAAACCTTTTTTTTTTTCTTGTTTGGCTAGAGTATTGAAGGATTATTTTTTTAAATAATATATTCTAGTCTGTGTCACTATCCTCACTACATGCCTCAGTTACAACGTTTGTGTCAAGGTTGAAAGGGTGTCACCCTAATAGGACATGAGGGGAACCTCCCCAATGGGGACACAGACAGCAATAAAAGCTTCAAACAAAAGAGCTCAATCTCCTATTATTATCAAAGCGTTGTCAAAACCACCCACTTGATCAAGCTATTTTGCTTTGATTAGCTTAGGATACTCAGAAATACCAGAAATCAACCCAATCAGTAGGCGGAAGTTGGGTCTTCAGACACATCTAAGTATACAGGAAACAGAACAAATTATTTAACACATTTCTGCCACTGGTAGTCTGTGCAGCCTGGAGCCAGTAGTCAAAGATTTAGATATAACTACTGTTGCTTTTCAGTTGAGTCCAGCCACATATTATACAATACACAATAATCCCTGTTGTCCAAACCCCAAAAGATGTTGGGTTTCTCTCTATTGATCATTTAATCAAAATACAATTTGGTAGAAGTTCTACATTTTTCCCCTCTATAGAAAAAAAAAGATGAGCTGGAGTTGGGCTTTCAAACAGGGTGACAGAGACAGACTCATTTATATTTAAACTGGCAGTTCACGGGAGGGCCTTACAGGGTCACTGCTATGGAGCACGAAATCTTGTGTGATTAGTCTCTGAAGGAATCAGTCATTTTCTTACCCATGTGCTTCAGTCTAAATGCAGGAAAGATACTTGATGGATAAGTTCAGCTTCACTGCCACCAGAACTTTGAACTGTCTGTAATACTTGGTGCAGCGCTTCATGGGGAAATGAATATGGGTGAGTGTACTTTGTTAAGACTCACTTACATTATGTTGGGGATTACAGGCCAGCAAGACTGACTGGGGCTAAGACTGCCATGTGCATTTTTCCTGCAGAACCAAACCTGGAGGCTCCTCATTATCACTTACCTGCACTATTAAACCCACAGCCCAGGAAGAAACCTCGCACCTCGGGGGACTCTCCTAGGAGAGGCTTGTGGTCAGCAGTGAAGGATTCTATGAAAAAAAAGCATAGTGTGTCTTATTTAACAGATTTGGTTTATGTCCATATTTCTGCAATTTCATTTCTCCTTCCAGCTCTGATATCTAAATGTTTACCGACAAGACTGTGAAGAATACACCCATGTGTACAAGATTGCCAAAACCAGTAGTGGGACAAGATCCTTTTAGCACCCAAGGTCAAAGGGCCCCCCTCTCACCTGAACATGAGCTGTGAACTAATTCAGCAGCATGAATTGCAAGTCCTGCTCTTTTTGCACCCTCTCCTGTGCTAAACCTCCCAAGACTATCACCTCGCCTGGCACTGTCCATGACACCAATATTGGGGCACATGCACAAAACATAAAAGACATTAGGACCACTGTGTGAGAATGCCTCCTCTACAGCAAGCCATATCTCAGGAGGCCTGAACCAGGTAAATAAAAACACTGTGCTCAGATGCGGTTAGTGATTAGGATGTAGGTTAGGGATTATCTAGGGCTAGTCATTCATTTGGGATAATTAGACAGCTTTTGTATTTAATAATTTTATAGCGGGAGTCAACAAGAAAAGTTATTTTTCTCATATTTCATTTCATTTTTTTGTACAAAAAGAAAGGCTTTTGTATCCCAAAATACAAATTTAAAATCATTCAACTTGGCTATAGCTCGTCATTCATGTCACAATCTAATTGTACAATCTCATCTGGATTTATCAACAACTGTTTATAACAATCCATGCAGTTTATGCCCCACAAGGTAGACACTTCCATCACATGGTTATTTGCAGTGCTGAATTTATAGGGGGGCAAAAGAGACAATTGCCCAGGGCCCCACTGACAGAAGGGGCCCCCAGAGTTCCTTTATAAAACAAAAAGTAATAAATATAAAACTAGCAAATTGGCACTGATAAAGAATTATCTGAGAACCACTATGACCCATGAAAGACTAAGTGTCCTGTGCCTACTGGCTGCCAGGAGCAGTGTCCTCAAAATTATTCAGTTTGATGAGTTAAAGATTTTGCAAATGCTAACTGCGGGAAGAAAGACTTTTTGTAAATATTGTGGTGTGATGCATAACTGTGATGTATGACTTCACAGTTCCAATTACCTAAATAATATGTATTCTTGCAGTCAATAAAAACTGAGAAAAAAAAATCAGACAACCTTATATTTTTTTTAAACAAATGCGGTTTATCATTCATTTCAGTTCACCTTTTTATTTGTCATTTAATTTTATTTTTATCTTAAGGGACCCCCAAACTTGAAGTGCCCCGGGGCCCCCCCAAGGTATAAATCAAGCACTGGTTGTTTGTAAATGCAATGCTGACCATGCATATTACAATGTGTTTGAACAATCTCCTTTATGTCTTTCAACAACTTTGTTGCCTGACTGGATTCAAGTTGAATGAATAGGCCTTGACATACATAGTATTGGTAAAGCTAAAAGACCATAACAGTGATTGTCAGGCACACTGATATATCTGCAAAACCCCAAAATGTTCTGATAATTAAAGGAAAACTCTTGTCAAAAGATACATGCAGGCTGCAATTGCTGATCTTTCTGAAGATTCTAGCTGCATGAATGTCAGGTTGATTTAATTTATTTAATGACATATTATTAGCCAACAAGCATGCAGGAAGTCTGACTTCACCTGCTGCATGCTTGTTCTTGGTCAGCAACTCGAAGTAATGAAGTCAGGGGATCAGCAGCTAGCATTTCCAGCCATAGGTCACTAATATTTCTATATTTCTGTCCTCTCAGGTTTGGGTCCAGGAAGCCAGTAGGGAATTAGTTCAATAAAGTTCATCAAATAAATCTCTCTTTGCTTGAGTA
The DNA here is from genome assembly GCA_037952925.1 of Lithobates clamitans. Classification (NCBI taxonomy): domain Eukaryota; kingdom Metazoa; phylum Chordata; class Amphibia; order Anura; family Ranidae; genus Lithobates; species Lithobates clamitans. Next base: position 392,820 of record JBBGZY010000695.1, on the reverse strand, counting down.
AGGTTTCTAACTCAGAAAACCCAGAGGGTGGCAGGAAGTAGGACTTTGACACAGAAAAAGAAAGATGATGTTACGCTTTTCAGGATGAAGCAGCCAAGACAGAATGGCAGATGCTGACAGAGGCAAGGACCAGCTGTTAAAAAAGCCCTATCAAGGAGAACGGGGTACATATGTACATATCTGGTGGACGTGCCCAATCGTGCAGTGATTTTGGGCTGAAATCTTTAGAATATTGTCCACTCTACTAAAGAGGCCGGCTGCCCCCGACCCAGCTTTTGCCTTGCTGAACCACTGTCCACCTGATCCTACAAAGGCCCAATCGAAACTAGCAATATACATCATTACAGCTTCTAAACAGACAATCGTGAGGGCCTGAAAATCCCCATCTCTCTGCTCGCTAGAGACTAAAAATAGGGTCACCCAAGCTATGATCCATAGTAAGATCGAGGCGACCATCCTAGATAACATACCACAACACCTGAAAATATGGCAACCGTGGGTGGATCATTTCCTCCCTCCACAATTCGACCCCAAGCTCCGGGAACCTTAAGGTGGCAAGCCCAATCTTTCACTTTAGTTAGTCCCTTGCCCTGTTACGGAACAGATGACCTCTCCCCCCCCCCCCCTCCCTCTTTACTGTTTCCCTTACTCTCTTTTTTCTCTTTCTCATTTTTCTCTCTTGTTATCTTTTCCTTCTAGATGTCTTTCATCTCCCTCCTTTGATGTTACCTGAGGATATGTGGTCAGGGCCTCCCGGGGTACTCCTCTGAGGCCCCTTCCACAATCATTACTCTCCTTTGTAAATATTTGTACTAGAACTGCCTGTGCATCAGATGGGAGTTTATTCTCCCCTACATTTCCTTTATTAATGTTGTAATGCAATCATCTGGTTAATGTGTACGAAGACACCGGCTCATTATTCTACGTTGTCATTGTCTCTCATGCCATGTTTGTTATTATCTATCTACCTAAAATAAATAAAAATATTGAACAAGAAAAAAGCCCAATCAAGCCCTATTTAAATCCTGTATTTGAAACACCTTTTTTAAATTTAGTCTCCTTGTAAGAAAATATTGAATTAGCTCACTGACAGTTCTTATGACGTAGCTTGTTGCCCACAGCAAAGTTTAGACCAGGGTTTCTCAACCAGGGTTCTTCCAGAGGTTGGTAGGGGTTCCCTAAACAATGATCAGTTTCCTTTCTCCCGCTGCTATACATTATCTTTTTAGCTGTCTGTAAGGAGGCAGTCTTCCCACTGGTCAGCAATGTAATGAGTGTTCTTCTCCCACAGACCATTAATATAAGGGGTCATTCTCCTATTGGCCACTAATGGCACTTGGCAATTTGCACTTTCCCACTGACCACCAATGTAAGGGCCACTACAGTTTTTACCATTGTTGTTGCTTTCTGACCACTAATATTACTGGTTCCATTTCAGGATTGTTACTAAAACATTTTTTTCTTATACAGCAGGGATGTTAAAAATCAGTTCTGGGTGTCAAAGCTAGGTACACTACATTCTTTATTGTTTTATGTATAACTGTATTTACAACTTGCTGACCAGGCAAATGTACCATAAGCTAGAGATAATCATTTAGCAGGAATTACCCAAGACATGAAAAATATTTCAAGGGTTCCACTATGTTAAAAAAAAGTTGAGAAAGGCTGCTTTAGACAAATGCAGCAGAAGAAAATGTATAAATATATTTTTTGAAGATTCGCACAGACACATACACAGAAGACCTTTGTCTCCTAGCCCTTGCATTGCCTCCATCAGCGGTAACACCGTGCTTTTCTGGACAAGAGCACTTCCCATGTATGTGTCAGGCCGCATCTGTTAGAAAAAGAAACGTGACCTACATATTGGTGACCAAGACAGAAGATAAGCCTGCAAGGCATAGCCAAGGGAGAACTCCTCTCCGACTGGCACAAATAACGAATAGCGTTTACAGATAAATGGATGATTGGAGTGATGTCACCAGGCAGGCTCTAATGTAACAGAGTTTCATATATGAACTATGCAGAGTAAATATACCCATACACTGCAATCTTTCCATTGAAACAGTAAGCATTTTCAGAGGGTTAAAAAGTATTTCCAATGTCAGACATTCAGATCAACACACCATTTTTTCGCTCCCGCTTTCAAAATTAGAAGTCGAGTGCCCTCCATACCCTTCCCCATCCTGCAACTGAACCTTAAAACTTTTTCTCTCTAGTTTATGTGCTTAGTTTGTTCAAAGGATTGCTGTGATCTCTGAAATTCGCCAGTGAAATACTGCCCTCTTGTGTATTTTCTATCAGCCCCAAATATTTAACATGTTACAGGTATGATATACATTAATGGTGCTAAGGGTTCAGGTAGGTGAGGGCTGATGGGTTAATTCTCAAAAATAGAAATGTATCTATAGGTGAAGCTCATGTCAGCCCATGCTTTCTTATAGATCAAGGATGCTTCAGCAATAAGATCTCTCTGCCATAATTCCTGACTGAGTTTTGGTGGTTTCAGTCCACCTTGAAGTAAATAAATACAAGTCTTTAACTTTGCTTCTTTCAGTTCTATTTCTTTCTTCCAAAAGGTCCTGGCTCTCTCAGGGTCAGCATGCCTTTAAAGCACCAATGACATTCTTGACACTTCGCAATAACGTCAAGGGTAAAATAATGAACACCATCAATGTAAAAAAAAAAAATTTTTTGGAGGTTTTGGATGCAGTAGGGAGGAGATAACATTTCTGCCAGGTTCATATATCTGTCTGTGCCCTATTGGGAAGATTTTTCTTTACCTCCTGTTCTTGTCATGCCTGCAGACAGGGTCACCATTAGAAATTGTGGGGACCTCACACAGCCCGCCTGACAAGGCCCCCTCATGCAGCTCGCCTGACAGCGTCCCCCCCCCCCCCCTACAGCCTGCCTGACTGTGCATATGTCCAAAGCTATTTACAGTCCCCTCTCTGTCCCTGGGCCCCTTGCTGAGCTTGTGGGGCCCAGGTCTAGTACAGGAAAGCTAGCTCCACCCCTCTGCCAAAGGTCTTGTCTGCAGAAGTGGGAGTTGCTGCTGCTACCAAAAGGGGGGGGGGCACAAAAAGCTTTAAAACATTGTCAGAAATTCTAATGGTGGGTACACACACGTAGAACTTTGTTTGAAAATGGTGTAGTGTTGATTTTGACAGCAGCTGTAACTCACCTGGGCCACACACCGTAGACTTAATTCCTGTCTTCTCCAGGGCAGGAACCCTGTTGATGGCCCCCTGAATGTGCTGCATGAAGACATCCCAGTCCAGATCAAAGAGGCCAAAGGAAAACCCGTCAGAGACCTAACAATAGGGAACAGAGTAATTACTTGTCACTGAGATGATGGAGCAGGGGGTGCAGTAGAATAGACACTAATAGGGCATTGATGAGAGGGTGCAAGGGGTACCTTATAGGAGACATCGATGGACATTGGGGAAAAAAGGTGCAAGGGGTACAGCAAATGATACACTGTTGATATTGGGGAGAAAGTGAAGGGCGTGCAGTAGAGGAGCGCTGGAAGGGAGGTGAAGGAGGTATAGTAGAGAAGACACAGATAACATGGGGAGAAGGAGCAGGTTAAGAAGGAGAGGACATATTTATAAACGTAGGTGGAAGGTGTAGGGCGTTCAGTAGTGCATACACTGATGACGTTGGGGGAAAGGTGTAGGGGGTGCAGGGGGTGCAGCAAAGTATACACTAATAACATGAGATGGTTCAGCCTTGCAGTAGGGAAGACACTGATGAAAGTTCATGGAGTGCAGAAGAGATCACATTAATTACATAGGGAATAAGGAGCACGCATACAGTATATGGGAGTTTAAGGTAAGCACCAGCTTTACACTTCCTAGAGCTGTGTAATAAATGTCAATCCAGGAGAGATCATACCACACACAGCTGAATGATATCTACCTCCCTTTCTCCCAACACGGGTAGAACTATCTAGGTTTGTCAGTTATACACAGGCTGCTAAAAAACTTTCAGCCAGTGCCAGGTTCTTGTTTGAAATTCCCAATGTGCTTTCCAATATGCATTTCTGTAAATTACAGATATGGTATAAAGCTACATGCCTGCGGTCAAAAGAATTTTATTGATCATATAGGCAAAGTTTTTCTGGAACAAAAATTCCTGCACAAATATTCAGTAAAATGCTTGCCTTTAGATATATGTTTTTAATATGTGAAATTGTAGTTCAAATCCTCCTGCTTTTGCTTTCAATGTGAGAATGCACTTTTGCAGCTATGTATACGCGTCTACATGTGTTTACACTGGAAAGTGCATAAAACGAATTTCCTCAGATCCAGATTTTTCAATTTATGGTTAGGAATCTGAACATTGAAAACAATATGCCTGCCTGCATTCAGATCCGTAAACAAAACAAGGTTTTGAAATGCAATTTTTACTGTTGTTTTTGTGAGACCTAAATCATTAGCGATTGTACACATAATTTTTATTTTTTATTTTTTTTAACAAACATGTTATACTTACCCGCTCTCTGCAATGTTCTGCACAGAACAACCCAGTCCTCCTCTTCTCTGGTACCCTGCCAGGGCTCCTGGCTCCAGCTCTTCTCCGAGTGCCTAAATAGCAAGCTGCTTGCTTTGGGGGGAACTCGTATAGGCTCAATCATGAGCCGTGCTCTCTGCGTCCATTGACACACAGAGCGTGGCTCGGCCCCTCCTCCTCTCTCTGCTCACTGGATGTGATTGACAGCAGCAGGAGCCAAAGGCTCTTGCTGTTGCCTCTCTGTCCAGTGAGGAAAGAGAGAGCTGAAAGAGCTGCTGCTCCCAGGCACAGCGCTGGATAGAGATTGGGTTTAGGTAAGTATAAAGGGGGGGGGAAACAGATAGATGCAGAGACTGCATTAAAGGGGTTGTACATCCTTGTTTTAAATAAAATAACAAACATGTCTATACTTACCTGCTCTGTGAATTAATTTGGCACTTAGCAGCCCTGATCCTCTTCTTTTGGGGTGTGCTGCTGGCACTCCATGCTCCTGCTCTTCATCGGGTGTTCCCACAGAGAGCCACTTTCCATGGGGGCACCCATGTGGGCTCGCTCCAGAGTCCCGCTGCTGCATTCATTGACACAGACAGCGAAACTCGCCCCTCGTTCCGTGTCACTGGAATTGATTGACAGCAGTGGGAGACAATGGCTCCTGCTGCGATCAATCTGTCCAATGAGAAGACAGACAGCGGCTGGAGCCCCTGGGCTCATGCACATTACTGGATCGAATCTGGTCAGGTAAGAAAAATGGGGGGGGGGGGGTCTGAGGGGATCTGCAGCACAGAAGGTTTTACACCTTTAGGCCCGGTTCACACTGATGCGCTGTGATTTTGTTCCGATTTTTGTCCTTTGTGAGGTGCGCAGTTACCGCGATTTTACCGCGAATTTCAGGAGTTGGACATAGCTGCGATTGATATTCTAGCCAATGGAATCATAGTGTAAAAAAAAAAGGTGTTAACTTCCTGTGTACTTCCTGGTTTTTGTGGGGAGTAGCGTGGTGGAATTCGCACATATGTGAACCATCATGGCGATTCAAGAACGATTTACATTGATGTCTATGGAGACTAAATTCGCAACGCAGTAAACTCGCACAAGACCCTTTTTTAAATCGCATTGCATTCATAGAGGAATCGCAACGCATGTATGTGAATGACCTTCATTGAAAACAACGACTTTAGGGATGACATGCGAATTTAAAGTGTTTTTGACGCATCACATTCGTCATGAACTCGCATCAGTGTGAACTGGGCCTAATGCAAAGACTGCATTAAGGTGAAAACCCTTGAGAGTTTACAACCACTTTAAGTTAAAAAAATCTTCTGCCTTTAGAACCACTTTAAAAATATAAACATGTTTATAAACATGTAAACTTTAAAAGTACAATAAAACTGACCAAAAAACATATTTTTTGCACTTTAAGTGCTGAATTAAAAATCATAATTATCCTGGAACAATCAGTATTACTTAGGTGATCTGTGCAGTGGACATATTTTTGCTCCAGCCTCTCTGCCTTTCCATACAGTTCATTACAGCTCGGGCTTTAGATCCTATGTTGTTGTCGGAAAACAATTCTGCATTTGAGGTCTGTTTTTTCCACAATGATAAATTAGACCACAATTTATTAAAGTAATAAAAATGGCATTGCTCTGTGAAGAGGAATATCTATGCAAGGCAGGGCCGGAGGTGTAGACCTGTCATACAGTAATAATGGATAATAATATGAAATGTCGCTGACTGCACAGAAAGAAGCAGCACGACTTGCACTTCCTCAGCCCTCTTCATCTCGGATATGTGACAGGCATCAGCTCACCTCTTCCCAGAATATCGGATTTGACTCATAGCCGCCCACGGACAGAGCGTCACCTTGGAGACGCAGATACACCGAAGCATCGTGGTCCCGCACATTTGGCATGTTCTAAAAATAAGACGGCAGGAAGAGATTTGAAGAAGAAGAGTTTAGACAGGTTGTAATCTGCAGAGAGCTTCCCAAACATCGCAACCTAGGAAAATTCAGTAAATAAAAAGCTTCACTTGCAAGACAGAGGTAATGGCTGAGGTGTGAATGTAACGCAAGCAGCAGGTGGAAACTGGCGGAACGACGTGGGGCATCTGGGAAGGGTAGATATTACAGATTAAAGGGAACCTGACAAGAAATTAGAGCTGGTACAAGTGACTTGTTATTAATAGTGCATACTCCAAAATGTCTTCATCCTTCAAATGTAGGGGCATCCTGGTAGATTGATATTACAGAATAAAGAGACCCTGTCATGACTGATGTTTGAGAAGTGGCACTGAATTCATAAAGCAGCATTGAACCCAAAAGCAAACATTTATTATATTACAGCTTACCTATTCTTAGATGTGATGGCTGCATTTGTTTTCTTTTATTTTTCTGCTTGCTTTCTTTTATTTTCACCTAGTGATCTGGCCAGTAACCATAGGCGTGCACAGCATATTGGATTAGGGTATGCACCCTTAAGCTCAAACACACATGCATGTGTGTGTGACTACATATATATGACCTGGGCACATTGATCTCCCTGCCGCCACAGTGAAAGAGAAGAGCCTAAACACTTCTCTTATGGCAGAGCCAGTAAGAGGGAGATCTTTCCTATGTTCCTGGTACTACACAGAGCGATAACACTAATGCGCATAGGGCGATTAGGGTGTGCCTGGGCACACCCAGCACACCCTGTGCGCACACTTATTCCAGTAACTTTGTTGCTTTTCTACTGAACAAGCTGTCCTGCAGATGTGGCACTTTCAGGGTTGAGACAAATAATATAACACAGACGGGTGCTTACAGTGATTAGCCTTTCTTTATTCATGTAAAACCTTAATCCCCAAAAGGAGCAAAACTGTTGCTGTAACTCAGGGCTGTCTTTAAGGCAGGGCAAAAGGGGCAGCTGCATTGCTGTGGGGCCCAAAGCAGCTGCCTCATACTTGCCAACTATCCTGGTTTAAATTCCCTTGTCCCTTGAAGTTTTAGTCCTGTGCTGTGTCCTGATATCTCAGTGTGAAGTGCTGCTACTAATGCTGCCCAGACCTGCCCTATTGTGTACAGATGACTCACCTGCAGACTGTGTTCACATGAAAATTACCGTCATTCATTTTATAAATAGCGGCTTCATTTATATGTAAATAGAAGCGTCCGGCAGCATTGATATGTAAATAAAGGTGGCATTCTTATGCATATCATGCCCCCCTGAGGTCAAATCCACCATCTCCTATACTGAATGCTGCCCATTGGGGAGGGGCATGCTTGAAAGTCCTGCCTGCAACTGTGGTCATTAAGCCTACCATCAGCCTGTTCTGCAAAGGTAAGCAAATTGGTGGTGGGGGGGGGTAGTGTGGGGTGTGCAGAGGTAGGCAGAGAAGGAATTACAGTTTGGGGTGCACAGGTGAGCAAGGAGCGGATGTATGGAGGTAAGGAAGGTGGGTGCAAATATGAGCAGAGGAGGCCGGTAGAGTTAAAGGGGGGATGGTGGGAGTGGAGAGGATGGGGAGGTTTGGGGGTGCAGAGGCACTACTGTGTATCTGCTAAAGGGCAGCACATTTCTGTGGTGTCAGGAAAGTGATTTTGCATGTGTTCAAAACACACACATGTGAACGCAGGCTACATGTCTCAGTTACATTGGTGGTCAGTGTAAATCTTCTCATACCATTGGGGCTTGGTGTAGAATCCTTTCATTCACACTAGTGGCCAGTGTGAATGCTCCCCTTACATTAGTGATCAGTGTAAATTCCTCCTTACATTGGTGGTTACTGTTAATGCTTCTATTACATTAGTTGTCAGTGTAAACCCCTATTACATTGGTGGCCAGTGTTGAAACTCCTCTTTATATTGGTAGTCAGTAAAAAAAATCAGCATTGCCATTGATCACACCCTGCCCTCCCCTCCCCTCAGCACTGCCATTGATCCCCGGAGTTCTAGGATTCCTTGGAGTTTTCTGTCTATTGATGGGTCCCCTCACCTCCCCAGTCCATGGTGTGCAGGCAGTGAGGAGATGGTGTGCTGTAACCTCTAGCAACCAATCAGTGAGCAGTATTACTGTACAGTAATCTCTAGCAACCAGTCAGTAAGCGGTAATGATATACTGTAACCTCTGGCAACCAATCACAATTGCTCCCTGATCTGATACAGTAAACTGATTTTAAATCCAGTTGCTATTTATTGTATGTCTCAGAGCAGGTGGAGAGCGAAATTGCATATGGGGGGGGGGCCAAGAAAATTTTTGCCCAGGGTCTAATCAATATTAACCACTTGCCGACCGCCTAACGCAGATAAACTGCGGCAGAATGGTACGTGATCTGCTTCCCGCGGGCGGTCGGCATCTTTAGGTGAGCAATCCATGCTGAGGGGGAGACCACTCATTCATGGCCACCCCCTCGCGATTGCTCCCAACGAATGAAAATCTTCCTCTGCTGCTGTAATGTAAACAGCGGCAGAGGAAGTGATGTCACCTCTCCTCGCGTCGGTATTTTCCATTCCGGGGCCGGGGAGAGAAGACATCTGAGTAAGTGCACAACACTACACATACAGTAAAACACACTAGGCACACATTTCACCCGCCATCACCCCCCTATCACCCCACGATCACCCCCCTGTATCCCCTGTCACAGTGACACCAATAGCAGTTTTTTTTTTCCTGATTACTGCATTGGTGCCAGTTTGTGACAGTTAGAAGTGGTAGGGCAGTTAGTGATAGCCCCTTTTAGGTCTAGGATACCCGCCTAACCCCCCCTAGTAAAGTTTTAACCCCTTGATCACCCCCCCCCCCGTCGCCAGTGTCACTAAGCGATCGTTTTTCTGATCGCTGTATTAGTGTCACTGGTGACGTTAGTTAGGGAGATAAGTATTTAGGTTAGCCGTCAGCGTTTTATAGTGTCAGGGACCCCCATATACTACCTAGTAAAGGTTTTAACCCCTTGATTGCTCCCTAGTTAACCCTTTCACCAGTGATCACCGTATAACTGTTACGGGTGACGCTGGTTAGTTAGTTTATTTTTTATAGTGTCAGGGCACCCGCCGTTTATTACCTAATAAAGGTTTAACCCCCTGATCGCCCGGCGGTGATATAAGTTAAGTTTTAGGGTCAAATAGGGTCTGCGTCGCCCCAGGCAGCATCAGCTTAGTGCCAGTAGCGCTAACACCCACGCACGCAGCATAAACCTCCCTTAGTGGTATAGTATCTGAGCAGATCAATATCTGATCCGATCAGATCTATACTGGCGTCCCCAGCAGTTTAGGGTTCCCAAAAATGCAGTGTTAGCGGGATCAGCCCAGATACCTGCTAGCACCTGCGTTTTGCCCCTCCCCGGCCCAGCCCAGCCCAGCCCACCCCACCCAAGTGCAGTATCGATCGATCACTGTCACTTACAAAACACTAAACACATGACTGCAGCGTTCGCAGAGACAGGCCTGATCCCTGCAATCGCTAACAGTTTTTTGGTAGCGTTTTGGTGAACTGGCAAGCACCAGCCCCAGGCAGCGTCAGGTTGGTGGCAGTAGCGCTAACACCCACGAACGCACCGTACACCTCCCTTAGTGGTATAGTATCTGAACGGATCAATATCTGATCCGATCAGATCTATACTAGCGTCCCCAGCAGTTTAGGGTTCCCAAAAACGCAGTGTTAGCGGGATCAGCCCAGATACCTGCTAGCACCTGCGTTTTGCCCCTCCATCCGGCCCAGCCCACCCAAGTGCAGTATCGATCGATCACTGTCACTTACAAAACACTAAACGCATAACTGCAGCATTCGCAGAGTCAGGCCTGATCCCTGCGATCGCTAACAGTTTTTTTGGTAGCGTTTTGGTGAACTGGCAAGCACCAGCGGCCTAGTACACCACGGTCGTAGTCAAACCAGCAATGCAGTAACACTTGGTGACGTGGCGAGTCCCATAACTGCAGTTCAAGCTGGTTAGGTGGCAAGCACAAGTAGTGTGCTATAACTATTTATTTATAAAATGTTAAAAATGTGCACTCACATAAGTAGCACTCAATATGTGCATGTCAGCAGTCAGATAGGAGACTCTCTGCTGTGTGAGAGGGAGTCCAAGGGACACACCACTGTTCTGAGCATGTTTACAAGGGACGCATTTGCCACACGCCGCCGCTCGTCCACACAGCTACACGGAGGTTTCTCCTATCTGACTGCTGACATGCACATATTGAGTGCTACTTATGTGAGTGCACATTTTTAACATTTTATAAATAAATAGTTTGCAAACAGAGAGCACTATTTGTTGCCATTTTGTTTCATGTCCCGACCCCATTGGAGTGTTTTATTCCGGAGCCCTATGGTCTTATTGGAGTGTGTGTCACCTGTACCCTGACGGATGCTGCATCTTGTATGATTACAACTATAAGGCGTTTTCTGACCCTCTGTAATTAAAGGGTCCATTCCCCCAGGTGAGAGGCCATCTTATCCTTTGGTGGAGGGCTGCCTGAACCACTTCTCTTCCTACGGGTGTTCGTTTGCACTTGAAGACATTTCATCTCCTTTATGGACTGCATTTATGTTTTATATATTGTATTTTGATTTTAGCGCTGCACTATTTGATATTATACTGTTTTGAGGGATTTGTTTTTTGACCCTAGTGTTCAGCAGCTTTAGTACATATTCTCTCACCATTTCGCGCTGATTTATTTCATTTTGTTTTCAGGTACGCCATTCAGCTGCAGCGCGGATTTATTTATCTTGACAGCAACAACGTTTGCTCCCACGATACATAAAGCCGTCCAGCGCTGTCGGAGGTGATATATGCCGAAGCATGGGGGCAGCTGGTATGTTGCCGGACTTTGAGTGATTATACCAGAATGATGCCTGCAGGTTAAGGTATCATCTTGGTATCATTCTTTTCAGCCAGCGGTCGGCTTTCATGTCCCCCCCTGCTCTTGCGCAAAGGCGAACGCAAGTGTTGGTCTGGCGTCAAATGTAAACAGCAATTGCACCATGCATGTGAGGTATCACCGCGAAGGTCAGATCGAGGGCAGCAATTTTAGCAGTAGACCTCCTCTGTAAATCTAAAGTGGTAACCTGTAAAGGCTTTTAAAGGCTTTTAAAAATGTATGTAGTTTGTCGCCACTGCACGTTTGTGCGCAATTTTAAAGCATGTCATGTTTGGTATCCACGTACTTGGCCTAAGATCATCTTTTTTATTTCATCAAACATGTGGACATTGAGACTTTTTGGGAGCCTAGCCGCATACGGAACCCCAAAAACCAAGCACCACCTTCAGGGTTTCTAAGGGTGTACATTTTTGATTTCACTCCTCATTGCCTATCACAGTTTCGGAGGCCATGGAATGCCCAGATGGCACAACCCCCCCCCCCCCCCAAATGACCCCATTTTGGAAAGTAGACACCCCAAGCTATTTGCTGAGAGGTATGGTGAGTATTTTGCAGACCTCGCTTTTTTGTCACAAAGTTTTGAAAATTGAAAAAAGAAAAAAAAAATACATTTTTCTTTTCTTTCTTCATTTTCAAAAACAAATGAGAGCTGCAAAATACTCACCATGACTCTCAGCAAATAGCTTGGGGTGTCTACTTTCCAAAATGGGGTCATTTGGGGGGTTTTGTGCCATCTTGGCATTTTATGGCCTTCAAAACTGTGATAGGTAGTGAGGAGTGAAATAAAAAATTTACGCCCTTAGAAATCCTGAAGGCAGTGCTTGGTTTTCGGGGCCCCATACGCGGCTAGGCTCCCAAAAAGTCCGACACATGTGGTATCCCCATACTCAGGAGAAGCAGCTAAATGTATTTTGGGGTGCAATTCCACATATGCCCATGGCCTGTGTGAGCAATATATCATTTAGTGACAACTTTTTGTAAATTTTTATTTTTGTCATTATTCAATCACTTAGGATGATATTTCAATGGGCTCAACATGCCTCTCAGCAATTTCCTTGGGGTGTCTACTTTCCAAAATGGGGTCATTTGGGGGGGTCTTGTACTGCCCCGCCATTTTAGCACCTCAAGAAATGAGATAGGCAGTCATAAACTAAAAGCTGTGTAAATTCCAGAAAATGTACCCTAGTTTGTAGACGCTATAACTTTTGCGCAAACCAATAAATATACGCTTATTGACATTTTTTTCACCAAAGACATGTGGCTGAATACATTTTGGACTAAATGTATGAATAAAATTGAGTTTATTGGATTTTTTTTATAACAAAAAGTAGAAAATATCGATTTTTTTCAAAATTTTCGGTTTTTTTCCGTTTATAGCGCAAAAAATAAAAACCGCAGAGGTGATCAAATACCATCAAAAGAAAGCTCTATTTGTGGGAACAAAAGGACGCAAATTTTGTTTGGGTACAGCATTGCATGACCGCGCAATTAGCAGTTAAAGCGACACAGTGCCAAATTGTAAAAAGTGCTGTGGTCAGGAAGGGGGTAAATCTTTCCGGGGCTGAAGCAGTTAAAGACGGCCCTGCTGTAATTGCTTAAAAAGTGTGAGCTACAGTTTGGCTTAAATTTATTAGTGTATTTAAAGCCGAACTTCAGTCATTTTTTTCAACTTTCCATCTATTAAGTCTTCTGCCCTTGTTGTTTTAACTTTGGATAGTAAAACATTTTTTTTGTTGCCAGTAAATACCTTATACCAGCGTTTCTCAACCTTTTTTTAGTCAAGGCGCCTTTAAAAATTATTGACAAGCTCAAGGCACCCTTCAAAATTATGGACAGTCTTGAGGCACCACATTCTAAAATGTAAAAACGATTCTAAAAGTTTTACATAATGCAGCAACATTCACACACATAGGAGACCCAACATTAGAGGTGCAAACTGGTACCGACTAGTATTCCAATTCTCTTCCTCAGTTTTTCTCCAACACTCAGCTAATGAGACCCCAATGCTGAAGAAGAGAGGCAGGGGAGGGTCAAACAAGGATACTATACAGGTGACTGACATCCTCTTTATCAACTGATTATGCCAATGGTCGTTAGTAGGTCGGCAGCTAAAAGGTCGTAATGGTGCACAATGAAAACCTGTGGCTTTGTGTAACTAAAAGGCAGGCTTCATCCACCCTCCGCCTTGTATACAATTTTTGGGCACATTTTTGGCATTGTGCCAAGGCATCCCTGAACAAACCTCAAGGCACCATGGTTGAGAAACCATGGTTGAGAAAGGCTGCCTTATACAGCCCACTTCCGGTTTGGTAAAAAGCCTAGGCTTATGACCTCATGCACAGGTCTCTATCTCACTCTCGTGAGCGTTTGCCAGGAAGGGAGGGGGGATGAGTCATAAGAGGGCCAATGAGAGCTGCAGAGCTAGAGGTGTGCCTCTGTGTAAATCCAGGAAGTGAACAGGCAGCAGCTTCAGCAGACTGCAGTTCCTTTTTAAATCTGCTACTACATCTAACATTCCGCCTCCCCCCAGATTAACAATTCTGCTGTACAAATGTGTCTCTGTTTCTCATTCATCCAGAGTGCAGGCATCCTAAGTCAGTGTGTTACTGGCCAGATCACCAAGTGAAAACATAGGGAACAGGGAAACTAAAAAAAGAAAGCTAATGCAGCCACAACATTTAAGGATTGGTAAGCTGCAAAATATAAAAATTTTAGTTCTGTTTTTTTTTTTTTAACCACTTTAAGGTGCAAGCTCCAGAATGCAATCCTCATACATAGGGCATAAATGTATTACATGTAGTTATACAATTTACACAGCGTTTGCATACTGTATATTCACATCAGTCTCTGCAATCAAGGAGCTTACAAGCTAAGGTGCCTACCTCACATGCATATATACAGATACTAGGACAAATGTTTGGACAGAAGCTAATTAACCTGCCAGCATGTCTTTGGAGTGTGGGAGGAAAATAGAGTACCTGGAGGAACAGACACAGGAAGAACATGCAAACTCCAGGCACATCATGTCCTGATCAGAATTAGAACCAGGAACCCCAATTCTGCAAGGCAGAATTGCTAATCACTAAGCAACTGTGCTGCCCTTCTGGGATCTCCCAGTTCCCACATTACTATCTTGACATGGGTCCTTTAGGCATATATACAGTTGTGCTCATAAGTTTACATACCCTGGCAGAATTTATGATTTCTGGCCATTTTTCAGAGAATATGAATAACACAAAAACATTTCTGTCACTCATGGCTAGTGTTTGGCTGAAGCCATTTATTATCAATCAACTGTGTTTACTTTTTTTAAATCATAATGGCAACAAAAACTACCCAAATGACCCTGATCAAAAGTTTACATACCCTGGTGATATTGGCCTGATAACATGCACAGAAGTTGACACAAAGGGGTTTGAATGGCTATTAAAAGGTATCCATCCTCACCTGTGATCTGTTTGCTTGTAAATTAGAGTGTATAGAGAGTATAAAAGGTCAATAAGTTTCTGGACTCCTGACAGACCCTTGCATCTTTCATCCCGTGCGGCACTGACATTTCTGGATTCTGAGTCATGGGGAAAGCAAAACAATTGTCAAAGGATCTGCGGGAAAAGGTAGTTGAACTGTATAAAACAGGAAAGGGATATAAAAAGATATCCAAGGAATTGAGAATGCCAATCAGCAGTGTTCAAACTCTAATCAAAAAGTGGAAAATGAGGAGTTCTGTTGAAACCAAACCACGGTCAGGTAGACCAACTAGAATTTCAGCCACAACTGCCAGGAAAATTGTTCAGGATGCAAATAAAAACCCCACAAATAAATTCAGGTGAAATACAGGAATCTGTGAAAACATTTGGTGTGGTTTCATGATGCACAATAAGGAGGCACTTGAAGAAAGATGGGCTGCATGGTCGAGTCACCAGAAAAAAGCAATTTCTACGCAAATTCCACAACATATCCAGCTTACAATACACCAAACAGCACGGAAACAAGCCTCAAACTTTCTGGCACAAAGTCATTTGGAGTGATGAGACCAAAATTTAGCTTTTTGGCCACAACCATAAACGCTACATTTGGAGAGGAGTCAACAAGGCCTATGATGAAAAGTACACCATTACTTCTGTGAAACACTGAGGTGGATTGCTGATGTTTTGGGGATGTGTGAGCTACAAAGGTACAGAGGAAATTTGGTCAAAATTGATGGCAAGAGGAATGCAGTATGTTATCAAAAAATACTGGAGGAACATTTGCATTCATCAGCCAGGAAGCTGCGCATGGGATGTACTTGGACATTCCAACATGACAATGATCCAAAACACAAAGCAAAGTCGACCTGTTATTGGCTGCAGCAAAATAAATTGAAGGTTCTGGTTTGGCCATCTCAGTCTCCTGACCTCAATATCATTGAGCCACTCTGGGGAGATCTCAAACGTGCAGTTCATGCAAGACAGCTCAAGAATTTACAGAAACTGGAGAATTTTTGCCAAGAGGAATGGGCAGCTTTACCATTTGAGAAGATAAAGAGCCTCATTCACAAATACCACAAAATACTTCAAGCTGTCATTGATGTTAAAGGGGGCAATACACGGTATTAAGAACTGGGGTGTGCAGACTTTTGATCAGGGTCATTTGGGTAGTTTCTGTTGTGATTTTGATTTAAAAAGAGTAAACACAGTTGATTGGTAATAAATGGCTTCAGCCAAACCATGAGTGAAAGAAAAGTTTTTTTGTGTTATCATTCATATTCTCTGAAAAATGGCCAAGAAATCATAAATTCTGCCAGGGTATGTAAACTTATGAGCAAAACTGTATATATGCTTAAAGGACCCATGTCAAGATAGTAATGTGGGAACTGGGAGATCTCAGAACAGACCACAGTTTAATTTGGTTTTTCTCCAGTCCTTATAAAGCAGTCCAAGACTTCTTTTTAATCTGTGTCTGAAGTAAAGACTATAAGCATAGGTTGGACTTGATGGACTTGCGTCTTTTTTCAACCTCACCTACTATGTAAGCGTTGCCCTATACCAACCAATTAGACTTAAATTGTTAGTTCTCCTTTACATAAAAAATGTAAAGGTGAACTAACACAGAACAACCTCCCTACCCTCCTGGTTCCCGCTATACTTACCTGCAGGGATGCTGTGCTGTCAGTACCCATGGAGCCAGTCCAGTTGACCAGGAATTTGAAATCCCCGCTCTACTCTATGCAGAGCTTTTGGGGCGGATCAGAGTGATGCTGATTGGTCAGCGACTGCACAGTGAATCACTCTGATCTGTCCTGGAAGCGCTGCACAAAGAAGAGGAAGAAGAGGGGGGATTTTAAATCATAGGTCCAGCTCTGCATCCCCAAAAGGTAAGTAAAGTAGGGACCAGGGGGGTGAGTTAGTTCACCTTTAGGCTGGGCCCACATATATGCGATGTGATTTGGATGGGAATTGCACCGCATTCTTATTCAAATCACATGCAATGTAAGTGCAGTGCGATTTGAGCTATTCATTTGTATGGCTAAAATCACACAAAATCCACACAAAAAAAGTGCAGGACTGTTTTTTTCCCTACACTGGAATCAGATCACATGGGTGTTCACAAACCTATGCGATCCGATTCTGTCAATCGCACTGCGTTTTGTGAACCATTTTGGGGTGTCGTTAAATTAAAATTGACACTCCCTGCGGTTCACATGAACGCTGTGCGATTTAACAGGATCCGCTGCGTTTGCACCGCATATATGTGAACCGAGTAACACTTTAAGGGCCCACTCAAATTACAACTTACATAAAAATACTCCTGCATTCAACTCTGTTTCCGTGCGGTTTAATGCACATTTCCATGAGTTTTTATACATATTTTTCTACATTTACACTTAGACTTACACTGAGCGTTGCAAAAAAAAAAAAAAAGCATGGCTATAGCAGCCCAAGAAACAGTGTTCTGGTGTCAACATAACAGATAGAAACTGTTGTTTGCTATGTGTCATTGCAATGACCTGCATTTTCCATGAGGAAAAATGCAGGCAACTGCACATAGTGTGAATTTGCCCTAAACCTGCACTAGAACATAAAAGCTGGACTGGTTTGCCGTGGGGACAATTCGTACAGTTCTTATTTTAGACAACTGGTTATACAAGACTGGGTAGTAAGCCCGTTCTAACCTGAACAATTTGATGGTGGTCCATTTTTTTTATCTAGTTAATGTTTTTATGGTCCTAATTAGGTCTAGAAACCCATTAACATTTAGACCTACTCTAGCTAAAATGTTTAATATATATATATATATATATATATATATATATTTTCCGACTGGGAAGAGTCAGAACATCTCTCATATTCTTCTTTCTTTCTTTCTGTATAGGTTGCATTTCATCTCACTCACTTCCTGTTCTGTGACACGGGTCAAGAAATAGTAAAGATGCACGGAACAATAAAAACCTGACAAATATGCTAACACTTCCGCACTCCACTAAATTAATTTACATTTGTTCTTGATTCTGTCCTCAAAATAGAGAAACAGCATCACTTTTCCTCCTGGTGACACTTAACTGGGACAGGAAGTGAGGGTACATCTTGCCACTCCCAGTGAGGAAACTGACAGGAATTCCAACCCACCCCCATTCCACACACAAGAAACATGTTGGCCTATAATATCACTCTTTTTGCCTCTCTCTCCATGTGACACATTTTCCTGTCTTTCAGTCTCCTGCCTGGCCTTTTTAATTTTGAAAACATGGCTGCCACTCTGCCTCAACAAGTGCATTGTGGGTATTGATAAATGGCCAGGCGATAATTTGATGACCTAATTAAAAGACCATCTCTGGTTATATTTTCACATGACTGAACAGTGTAGTTGCTGGTGTGTTGACATAATGACAACTCATATTTCTCACAGAACGCAGAACTAGGGCGCGAGGACACAAATAAAGAGAGCGCAAGACCTGTATTCCTTCTATCCTCTCCGTCACCACGTAGGCATGGTGCATAGCAACCAGGGGGACGTTCACTCCGGCCATCTGTCCAAGAGTTCTGGCCCACACTCCTAGGAGATAAAAATATAAATATACATATACAGCATATATAATGTAATTCCCCTTCCGAGAAATTTTCAGGAATAGCCACCTCATAGACACATTACCCGACCTCACCAATATAGCGGTTTACACCAGCTGTTTGGACCTTTTCTTCTGTTTCCCTAACTTCTTCTCTGCTGTTTATAAATAAAATACTGTCATTTGCAATTCTGTCATCATTCCTGGAATAAGTTGCAGATGAGCTTTTTACACTAACTGATGTTTTCTGCCATCTTTAAACCACATCACTTCAGCTTCTCTTTGTATTGCTGTAAAGTTTTTGATAGATTTGAGAAGGTTTAAACTTCTGTCAAACTTTTATTGTTGTCCCTGTTCTTGTTGGGGAGATTCATTCTCTTTATGTTTACTGGTGGCCATTGTCAGTGAGACAAAAAGCCAGGGGATATGCAAAAGTTCCACACTTTGGGAGATTTCCTCTAACTTCCTGTTGCATCTCTCGGGCAGGAAGTGAACAGAAGGGAAGTGAAGTGATCGTAAATGTCCACAATGGTACACAGAAAGCATACATTTCCCTTCAAAAGAAAAACTAAACATACACTACACCGTCAGTGAGAGTTTATGATTTTTATGATGGCATGCTTCTGTAAATGCTCCAACAGTCAGAAATTGCAGGCTCATTTACACTAGTGTCGCCCTCTAAAGAGCGATTTGCAATCACTTTTCAGAGAGGGTTTGACAGGTCGCGAGGAGGCATTATGTCGCCTCCTCCCTGCCTGTGTTAACCCTCATTTACACGAGGCATACTAAAGTGTAGGCCCATGGAGGATTGTGTTTACCCACATGGGAATAAGGCCTCAAAAGCCTGCGCCACTGCGCAGCAACTGCATGCATTGTGGCTGTGGCACAGCCCTGTTCACTTGAATGACTTGCATGTTTGGTTTGGTAACAACATGGATTAGCCACCTGTTTGTACTTCCCCCCAGCAGAAGTGTAAAGTAGGCCTAATTTTTGTAGTAAACTGGCCACATTGTTTGCGCAATATCTACTGAGTAAAGGCTGAAGGGTTAAAAAAATTAAACTATTATATATATATAATAAAGTGCAGCGCTAAAGTCCTAAGCATAAACTAGGAACATAAGTAAAACATGTGTATGTCTGTGAAAAATTGGGACAAATCCTAAAAAATATTGTAAATTAACACAATAGAAATGAACAAGTGAGATATGGACAAAAAAAATGTCTATAGTGCAATGTGGAATGTTCTGGGGCCAAAGTCCATGAACGTAGAATCAGTGGAGGTCCTCTCAACCGGGGAAGGAGCTTGAACACTGGATGGTGAATTGGTACTTAGATGTAAGGCCACCACAGGTAACACGCCACAGACATCATCAAAAATTAAAGAGATTAGGTACTCTTACCAGATCCGTAGGACGTATCTGCCGTATAGCAGTACGTCTGTTTAGGCATGAGGAGGTAACCTCCCGTGGAATCCACCCGGATGTTGTCCCGTAGGTCACGATCACAGATGAAGTGTGGTTGTCCTGGGTGGAAATTGAACCGCTATCACGCACACTTTCCAGTTTCGAAACAAAAAGATCAGGAGGAACTAGTTGAGGATGGACTCATGGAGGAATTAAGAAAAAGACTCCACATGGTGTAGGTCAAAAATGAGGGGTTTTAATGAATAAAAACCTTTACAGGATAAAAAGTGATCACAAACTAATAAAAAATGGCAATGTGAGAGGCTGAAACGCCAGCCCTACGCGTTTCGATCTGATCTTTTTGTTCCGGAACTGGAAAGTGTGCGTGATAGCGGTTCAACTTCCACCCAGGACAACCACCCTTCATCGGTGATTGTGACCTATGGGACAACATCCGGGTGGATTCCACAGGAGGTTACCTCCTCATGCCTAAACAGACGTACTGCTATACGGCAGATACATCCTACGGATCTAGTACGAGTACCTAATCTCTTTAATTTTTGATGATGTCTGTGGCGTGTTACCTGTGGTGGCCTTACATCTAAGTACCAATTCACTGTCCAGTGTTCAAGCTCCTTCCCCGGTTGAGAAGACCTCCACTGATTCTACGTTCATGGACTTTGGCCCCAGAACATACCACATTGCACTATAGACATTTTTTTTGTCCATATCTCATTTGTTCATTTCTATTGTGTTAATTTACAATATTTTTTCGGATTTGTCCCAATTTTTCACAGACATACACATGTTTTACTTATGTTCCTAGTTTATGCTTAGGACTTTAGCGCTGCACTTTATTATATATATATTGGTTTGACTTGATTTGTTTGTGTGCCAGCTGCTGTTCACTTAATTTGTATTGATACTCATATTTTTTCACCCGTTTTGAGGGTCAGCGCAGCACTTCCTCTATCACTGCTTAAAAAATTAAACAACTGACTGAACGAAAAACCCCAATTACAAATCTGTCTAGGGTAGCTGAAAAAAATCTTAGCTTATCCAAAACACTTTTTTCATATACTGTAAACCCCTCCAAATTTTATGAATAAATTAGATTGGGTCATAAGTATGACCACACACATTTACTGATTTCTGCATTAATCTTGGTAGATTGTACAATCTGATTGTAACAAGTGTGGGCAGTTTTAAGGAAATAATACAACTGTCTTTCTCTACGGCATTTCCAGTACCTGCACAATTCACCACACAGGGTGTCTGCACCGTGCCGTACTCCGTCTCCACGGCCACAACTCTTCTTACACCGAAGTCGTCTGTTTTCACTTGAATTCCAGTCACCGGGCAATTTTCAATGACCTAGAAATGCAGATTGTCACATTAATCCTCTGTCATGCCCTGTACAGCAGAACTTAGATTAGGAGAAGGTAAGGAAGGGGCAGGACTGGCGTGCTGGAGTGCACAGATCACAGTGGGTTCCTCTCTCTGCAGTTCATTCATTCTAAAAACGCCTTGCATTCTTGTCAATGAACGCAAGGCATAACCCAGATAGCAAGGATAACTTTAACACATTTGTGGTAGTGTTGAACTGAAAGTCTGCTAACTTGCTGCACATTTTCACTGACAAGTTATACACTTGCAGAGCACTTGAAGCACAAGTTCTAGTTGACACGTTTCCGATTTGTAGCAAATTTGAGTGGCAAGTCTCTAGCAAGAGCAAAGTTGCAGTGGAGAGTCTACAGCAAGAGCTCTGCACATCTACAGCATTAAAATTCAGTCACAGTGACCCCCTGTGGTGGGATGACTATTGAACAACATAACTGAACCAGAACTTGCAGCAGACTTGCAGAATGTTTGCAAAGAAAGTTAATCTGGAGTCATGCAATGCGGACTTGCTGCAATTGTGCAACAAACTTGTAAAGCCTGGCAAGTCTAGCAATAGCTTAGCAAGTCATTTTCAAACTTGGAGCACAATTGCCTGCTATCTGGGTCTGTGATTGCAGCAGGTGTGGATGAACATCACAATCTCTGCTCCTCCAATCACAGATTGGCTTCCATAAACTGACTAGAATACAGAATGTTTTAGGAATGGACAAGCTGCAGACAAAGTGACCCACTGTGACCTGAGTACTCCAGCTGGAACGGTAAGTTTCAGCATCATCACTCACTGTACTGTACGAGGGAAATAGAGTATACCATAACACAGCAGTGGACGCACACTGCACAAACTTCTTTATGCTAGTCATACACTATACAGAAAAAAATCGGACGATATCGATTTCGAAAAACGAAAATTTTTTCGGAAGGGCTAAAGATACTCCCATCATGTAGCAACCAAATTTTTAAAAATAAACGGACATAAATTAACCGGTTTATCGTTCGATTTGGTCACATTAGAAGGGAAATGATGAAATAAAATTGACCTCTCGACGTCCCTTCCGTGTATGCCCGATTGGTGTACCGTACGTTTGTTGTGGACAGATCTTTCCGATAAAGTTTCCTAAAAGCTTTACTTTGTAAGCTTTATTTTTATATGACTGTAGTCAATGGCAAACTCAAATGTACTCTGTGTCCTGCTAGCTGAATATGTCTTTGAGCTTGTGTAGACGAAAGATCGCTGTGGCTGCATATGTTATCACAACTTGTTTACTTCCAGGTTAAAGTCTTCTTGCACCTGCGCATGAAAAATCTAACGCATTTTCCCGTGCGAGAAAGTCACTAACCTTACAAAGTTTGTTCAGTCAATAACAATATTTCAAAATTGTCAAATCAAATTTTCGGGGCTGAAAATTTGATACCGATTATTGTTCGTCATCCACTAACTATCAGAAAATCGGCCCAACGTTCAAAACAATAGAATTTCGTCCGATTTTTCATGGTGTATGGCCAGCATTAAATTTTTTGGGCTGGAATTCAGTTTTAACGGATTACCGACCAGCGCACGACGATGTACGTCAGCACAACGGCATGGCTGCGCAAATGGCCGTACCTGTACGGCCCCTTTAAATCGCAGGCTAGTGAGTGCACGCCCACCGCGTGAGCGTGCCCGCGGGTCCAGCGGACTCGGTGTCCGCGATCATGACACTATGTAAAAAAGGCATTTCCCTGTTCTGCCTAGCAACATGCCAGGGATCTACTGCTCCCTGTCATCAGGAGTAGTGATCTCTGTCATGTTCTAGTGAGCCCATCCCCCTCAACAGTTAGAACACACTGAGGGAACACAGTTAACCCCTTGATCACGTCCTAGTGTTTAACCCCTTCCATGCTAGTGTCATTTAAACAGTAATCAGTGCATTTTTATGTCACTGGTCCCAAAATAGTGTCAAAAGTGTCCGATGTGTCCGCTGCAATGTTGCAGTCACAATAAAAATCGCAGATTGCCGCCATTACTAATAAAAATAAATTAATATTAAAAATGCCATAAATCTGTCCCCTATTTTGTAGACGCCATAAATTTTGAGCAAACCAATCTATATACGCTTATTGCGATTAAACTAAACTGAGGAAGAAATTTGTTTTTTTTATATATTTTTTGGGGATATTTATTATAGCAAAAAGTAAAAAATATTGCTTTTTTTTCAAAATTGTCGCTCTTATTTTGTTTATAAGAAATAAAAACCGCAGAGGTGATCAAATACCACCAAAAGCTCTATTCGTGGGGAAAAAAGGACATCAATTTTGCTTGAGTGCAACCTCGCACGATGCGCAATTGTCAGTTAACCACTTGCCGACCGCCTAACGCAGATATACTGCGGCAGAGCGGCACGGGCAGGCAAAATCACGTACCTGTACGTGATCTGCCTCCCGCGGGCGGGGGGTCCGATCGGACCCCCCCCCGGTGCCATCGGCGGTCGGCATCTGACTGGGAGCGTCGGGAGGCGAGGGGGAGACCATCCGATCGTGGCCCCCCCCTCGCGATCGCTCCCAGCCAATGGAAATCCTCCTCTGCCTGTGTGTCGTTTCACACAGGCAGAGGATGTGATGTCATCTCTCCTCGGTCTGGCAGTTTCCGTTCCAGCGCCGAGGGGAGATGACATGTAAGTGCACACAACACTCACACACACAGTAGAACATGCCAGGCATACTTTACACCCCCGATCCCCCCCCGATCGCCCCCCGATCCCCCCCCAATCACCCCCCCCCCCCCTGTCACAAACTGACATTAGCAGTATTTTTTTTTTTTTTTTTTTTCTGATTACTGCTGTGTCAGTTTGTGACAGTTAGTGTTAGGGCAGTGAGTATTACCCCCCTTTAGGTCTAGGATACCCCCCTAACCCCCCCTAATAAAGTTTTAACCCCTTGATCACCCCCCCTCACCAGTGTCGCTAAGCGATCATTTTTCTGATCGCTGTATTAGTGTCACTGGTTCCGCTAGTTAGGGACGTAAATATTTAGGTTCGCCGTCAGTGTTTTATAGCGACAGGGACCCCCATATACTATCTAATAAATGTTTTAACCCCTTGATTGCCCCCTAGTTAACCCTTTCACCGCTGATCACCGTATAACCGTTACGGGTGACGCTGGTTAGTTCGTTTATTTTTTATAGTGTCAGGGCACCCACCGTTTATTACCGAATAAAGGTTTAGCCCCCCGATCGCCCGGCGGTGATATGCGTCGCCCCAGGCAGCGTCAGATTAGCGCCAGTACCGCGAACACCCACGCACGCAGCATACACCTCCCTTAGTGGTATAGTATCTGATCGGATCAATATCTGATCCGATCAAATCTATACTAGCGTCCCCAGCAGTTTAGGGTTCCCGAAAACGCAGTGTTAGCGGGATCAGCCCAGATACCCGCTAGCACCTGCGTTTTGCCCCTCCGCCCAGCCCAGCCCACCCAAGTGCAGTATCGATCGATCACTGTCACTTACAAAACACTAAACGCATAACTGCAGCGTTCGCAGAGTCAGGCCTGATCCCTGCGATCGCTAACAGTTTTTTTGGTAGCGTTTTGGTGAACTGGCAAGCACCAGCCCCAGGCAGCGTCAGGTTAGCGCCAGTACCGCTAACACCCACGCACGCACCGTACACCTCCCTTAGTGGTATAGTATCTGAACGCATCAATATCTGATCAGATCTATACTAGCGTCCCCAGCAGTTTAGGGTTCCCAAAAACGCAGTGTTAGCGGGATCAGCCCAGATACCTGCTAGCACCTGCGTTTTGCCCCTCCGCCCAGCCCAGCCCACCCAAGTGCAGTATCGATCGATCACTGTCACTTACAAAACACTAAACGCATAACTGCAGCGTTCGCAGAGTCAGGCCTGATCCCTGCGATCGCTAACAGTTTTTTTGGTAGCGTTTTGGTGAACTGGCAAGCACCAGCCCCAGGCAGCGTCAGATTAGCGCCAGTACCGCTAACACCCACACACGCACCGTACACCTCCCTTAGTGGTATAGTATCTGATCGCATCAATATCTGATCCGATCAGATCTATACTAGCGTCACCAGCAGTTTAGGGTTCCCAAAAACGCAGTGTTAGCGGGATCAGCCCAGATACCTGCTAGCACCTGCGTTTTGCCCCTCCGCCCGACCCAGCCCAGCCCACCCAAGTGCAGTATCGATCGATCACTGTCACTTACAAAACACTAAACGCATAACTGCAGCGTTCGCAGAGTCAGGCCTGATCCCTGCGATCGCTAACAGTTTTTTTTGTAGCGTTTTGGTGAACTGGCAAGCGCCAGTGGCCTAGTACACCCCGGACGTAGCCAAACCAGCACTGCAGTAACACTTGGTGACGTGGCGAGTCCCATAAGTGCAGTTCAAGCTGGTGAGGTGGCAAGCACAAGTAGTGTCCCACTGCCACCAAGAAGACAAACACAGGCTTGTCGTGCCCATAATGCCCTTCCTGCTGCATTCGCCAATCCTAATTGGGAACCCACCGCTTCTGCAGCGCCCGTACTTCCCCCATTCACATCCCCAACCAAATGCAGTCGGCTGCATGAGAGGCATTTTTATGTCCTCCCGAGTACCCCTACCCAACGAACCCCCCCAAAAAAGATGTCGTGTCTGCAGCAAGCGCGGATATAGGCGTGACACCCCCTATTATTGTCCCTCCCCTCCTGTCCTGATAATCCTGGTCTTTGCATTGGTGAATGTTTTGAACGCTAGCATGCACTAGTTGAGTATTAGCGTAGGGTACAGCATTGCACAGACTAGGCACACTTTCACAGGGTCTCCCGAGATGCCATCGCATTTTGAGAGACCCGAACCTGGAACCGGTTACAGTTATAAAAGTTAGTTACAAAAAAAAGTGTAAAAAAAAAAAAAAAACACAAACAAAAATATAAAATAAAAATAGTTGTCGTTTTATTGTTCTCTCTCTCTCTATTCTCTCTCTATTGTTCTGCTCTTTTTTACTGTATTCTATTCTGCAATGTTTTATTGTTATTATGTTTTATCACGTTTGCTTTTCAGGTATGTAATTATTTATACTTTACCGTTTACTGTGCTTTATTGTTACCATTTTTTTGTCTTCAGGTATGCCATTCACGACTTTGAGTGGTTATACCAGAATGATGCCTGCAGGTTTAGGTATCATCTTGGTATCATTCTTTTCAGCCAGCGGTCGGCTTTCATGTAAAAGCAATCCTAGTGGCTAATTAGCCTCTAGACTGCTTTTACAAGCAGTGGGAGGGAATGCCCCCCCCCCCCCAACATCTTCCGTGTTTTTCTCTGGCTCTCCTGTCTCAACAGGGAACCTGAAAATGCAGCCGGTGATTCAGCCAGCTGACCATAGAGCTGATCAGAGACCAGAGTGGCTCCAAACATCTCTATGACCTAAGAAACCGGAAGCTACGAGCATTTTATGACGTAGATTTCGCCGGATGTAAACAGCGCCATTGGGAAATTGGGAAAGCATTTTATCACACCGATCTTGGTGTGATCAGATGCTTTGAGGGCAGAGGAGAAATCTAGGGTCTAATAGACCCCAATTTTTGCAAAAAAGAGTACCTGTCACTACCTATTGCTATCATAGGGGATATTTACATTCCCTGAGATAACAATAAAAATGATTTAAAAAAAAAAAAAATGAAAGGAACAGTTTAAAAATAAGATAAAAAAACAATAATAATAAAGAGAAAAAAAAAAAAAAAAAAAAAAAGCACCCCTGTCCCCCCTGCTCTCGCGCTAAGGTGAACGCAAGCGTTGGTCTGGCGTCAAATGTAAACAGCAATTGCACCATGCATGTGAGGTATCGCCGCGAAGGTCAGATCGAGGGCAGTAAGTTTAGCAGTAGACCTCCTCTGTAAATCTAAAGTGGTAACCTGTAAAGGCTTTTAAAGGCTTTTAAAAATGTATTTAGTTTGTCGCCACTGCACGTTTGTGCGCAATTTTAAAGCATGTCATGTTTGGTATCCATGTACTCGGCCTAAGATCATCTTTTTTATTTCATCAAACATTTGGGCAATATAGTGTGTTTTAGTGCATTAAAATGTAAAAAAGTGTGTTTTTTCCCCAAAAAATGCGTTTGAAAAATCGCTGCGCAAATACTGTGTGAAAAAAAAAAATGAAACACCCACCATTTTAATCTGTAGGGCATTTGCTTTAAAAAAAATATATAATGTTTGGGGGTTCAAAGTAATTTTCTTGCAAAAAAAAATTATTTTTTTATGTAAACAATAAGTGTCAGAAAGGGCTATGTCTTCAAGTGCTTAGAAGAGTGGGTGATGTGTGACATAAGCTTCTAGATGTTGTGCATAAAATGCCAGGACAGTTCAAAACCCCCCCAAATGACCCCATTTTGGAAAGTAGACACCCCAAGCTATTTGCTGAGAGTCATGTCGAGTCCATGGAATAATTTATATTGTGACACAAGTTGCGGGAAAGAGACAATTTTTTATTTTTTTTATTTTTTTTTGCGCAAAGTTGTCACTAAATGATATATTGCTCAAACATGCCATGGGAATATGTGAAATTACACCCCAAAATACATTCTGTTGCTTCTCCTGAGTACGGGGATACCACATGTGTGGGACTTTTTGGGAGCCTAGCCGCGTACGGGACCCCGAAAACCAAGCACCGCCTTCAGGCTTTCTAAGGCCGTAAATTTTTGATTTCACTCTTCACTGCCTATCACAGTTTCGGAGGCCATGGAATGCCCAGGTGGCACAAAACCCCCCCAAATGACCCCATTTTGGAAAGTAGACACCCCAAGCTATTTGATGAGAGGTATAGTGAGTATTTTGCAGACCTCACTTTTTGTCACAAAGTTTTGAAAATTGAAAAAAGAAAAAAAAAAATTTTTTTTCTCGTCTTTCTTTATTTTCAAAAACAAATGAGAGCTGCAAAATACTCACCATGCCTCTCAGCAAATAGCTTGGGGTGTCTACTTTCCAAAATGGGGTCATTTGGGGGGGGTTTGTGCCACCTGGGCATTCCATGGCCTCCGAAACTGTGATAGGCAGTGAGGAGTAAAATCAAAAATGTACGCCCTTAGAAATCCTGAAGGCGGTGCTTGGTTTTCGGGGTCCCGTACGCGGATAGGCTCCCAAAAAGTCCCACACATGTGGTATCCCCGTACTCAGGAGAAGCAGCTAAATGTATTTTGGGGTGCAATTCCACATATGCCCATGGCCTGTGTGAGCAATATATCATTTAGTGTCAACTTTGTGCAAAAAAAAAAAAAAAAAAAAAAAATTTGTCACTTTCCCGCAACTTGTGTCAAAATATAAAACATTCCATGGACTCAACATGCCTCAAAGCAAATAGCTTGGGGTGTCTACTTTCCAAAATGGGGTCATTTGGGGGGGTTTTATGTCATCTGGGCATTTTATGGCCTTCAAAACTGTGATAGGTAGTGAGGAGTAAAATCAAAAATGTACGCCCTTAGAAATCCTGAAGGCGTTGCTTGGTTTTCGGGGCCCCGTACGCGGCTAGGCTCCCAAAAAGTCCCACACATGTGGTATCCCCGTACTCAGGAGAAGCAGCTAAATGTATTTTGGGGTGCAATTCCACATATGCCCATGGCCTGTGTGAGCAATATATCATTTAGTGACAACTTTTTGTAATTTTTTTTTTTTTTTTTTTTTTTTGTCATTATTCAATCACTTGGGACAAAAAAAATAAATACTCAATGGGCTCAACATGCCTCTCAGCAAATTCCTTGGGGTGTCTACTTTCCAAAATGGGGTCATTTGTGGGGGTTTTGTACTGCCCTGCCATTTTAGCACCTCAAGAAACGACATAGGCAGTCATAAATTAAAGGCTGTGTAAATTCCAGAAAATGTACCCTAGTTTGTAGACGCTATAACTTTTGCGCAAACCAATAAATATACACTTATTGACATTTTTTTTACCAAAGACATGTGGCCGAATACATTTTGGCCTAAATGTATGACTAAAATTGAGTTTATTGGATTTTTTTTAGAACAAAAAGTAGAAAATATCATTTTTTTTCAAAATTTTCGGTCTTTTTCCGTGTATAGCGCAAAAAATAAAAATGGCAGAGGTGATCAAATACCATCAAAAGAAAGCTCTATTTGTGGGAAGAAAAGGACGCAAATTTCGTTTGGGTACAGCATTGCATGACCGCGCAATTAGCAGTTAAAGCGACGCAGTGCCGAATTGTAAAAAGTGCTCTGGTCAGGAAGGGGGTAAAACCTTCCGGGGCTGAAGTGGTTAAAGCGACGCAGTGCTGTATCGCAAAAAGTGCTCTGGTCAGGAAGGGGGGGGGGGGGGTAAATCCTTCCGGGGCTGAAGTTGTTAAAACATTTTTAATGTACTACCAATTACGTTACTAGTAGGTGGCAAGCCTCTTGAGATACCTGTGCGCCTCTAGCAGTCGATGCTCTGGCCAGGGTGGTGCAGGTACCCGCCGGGTCCATGGTCCCATCTTTTGGAACATACAGGGTGCCATAGAGATCGTCCACATTCATGAGCGGGTACAAGTCTTTAGTCTCTGCTGGCGACAAGACGTATGACTCCACGCCATAAACCTTTCCCAGCTATACATGACAAAACTGACAGTTAAAATCACAAAACATTTCTTGAAATACAAACTATTTTAACAGCTGTGCCCTGTGGACAAAATGCTTTGTTTCTACACATATAGGTGTCAGATGATCTGAGTTTGAACAGTCAGACTTGTTTTCACCAGGTAGTATTAGTCATTTTTGACATTGAATATTGTCATGTGCTTGTTAAAGGATAACTCCACTTTTACAGGGAACAAAAAATTG
Organism: Lithobates clamitans; assembly: GCA_037952925.1. Lineage (NCBI taxonomy): Eukaryota > Metazoa > Chordata > Amphibia > Anura > Ranidae > Lithobates > Lithobates clamitans. The sequence goes on along the minus strand of JBBGZY010000695.1, from coordinate 362,813 downwards.
CAAATAAAGAAAAAATAATATAGCATAAACAATTGTGAAACAAGTCATATTGTAACTGAATGTTATTAAAAATTACCTTTCCTTTTCAATCTGCATCACTGTAATTTTCTGAAAATGCAATGCAGTATGGCTACCTGGAGGTGTTCTGTACAAAGAGTGTGTACAGAATGCCCCCCAGAAACATTATTTCCTGCTTGTGTCATTGGCTCACCAATTTTCCTACAAGGCTGCACTAAGATACAAGTCAGATTTCAGGCATCCCCTGCAACAAAAATTTCATTTTTGGTGATGTTTTTAATAGGAAATCATGGCTTAAGGGATGCAGGCCCAGCAGCTTTCCTCATTAGAGCCCTGCAGGTGCACAGCTGATTGATAATTGTGAAACCACTCCCATTAGACTCACTTTCACACATGGGCACAGACAAACATCACAGGGATTTCTTCAGAATAACAAAAAGTAGGAATCTGCAACAAAGTTTGTTAAAATCCTTGTAATGCACATTGATCACCCAGAGGGGAATGTTTTTTTTTTTATCAAATAAAAGTGGAGTTACGCTTTAAAGCAGAACGTTACTTATTTCAGAAACGTTTTCTTTCCTGCCTCCCCCCGTCCCACTTACACAATTTGACAAAAATGTGATTAAAGAGTAATAACCTTTCATTTTATTATATTTATTTACATTTTTTAATTTTTTTAATATCCATTTAATTTTTTAAATGATATATTTGCTCCTTAAATCCCAGTCTAGGCCAGAATAGAATAGTGGGGCCTGGCACATACGCAGACATGTCACAGGTCTCTTGTAAATGCGCAAAATGACATAGGCTTCCAGGAGCACTTAGCAAGATCTTTCAAATACGCACATCACCACACAGTCTATGCTGTAGAACTGGCAGAGATGAGCGATCCAGCTGCGCATGCTCAGGAGATGTGGTGCATGTGCAGACATGCTGCAGGGTCTCTGCCTGGTTCCGTAGACTTGGAGTGTGTCTGCACATGCACTGTATACCATGAAAGATGGCGGTGTTGGAGAACAGATATGTAGTCCCTACTTATGCTTCAAGCAAGACAAACCTGGAATCTATTAAACTGGTTCTAAATGCTGAAGTTTTTTTTTTTTAGCTTAATGCATCCTCTGCATAAGCCCTGGTTCACATTGGTGCGATTTAGTATGCGATTTGACATGTCAAATCTCATGCCAAATCGGCGGCAATTGCAGCGCCCGAATCGGTGCAATGCCACATTTGCAAAAAAAGTTTCCGTACTACTTTTGGCGATTTCGAGTTGCGATTTCAATTGACATCTGTGCAGAAACCTGCACAGATGTCTCTGAAATCGCCCCCAAAAATCGTGACCGACAGCTGAACTTGTACGATTTCACTTCATTTCATTCAGTCAGTGTGAACCAGGGCTTAAGGTAAAAAAACCTTCTGAGTGCAGCTGTTCCCCCCCCCCCCATACTTACCTGAGCTCAATTACAATCCAGCGCTGTGCACAAGAGCAGTGGCTCACTTTGCCCTCTCCCTCCTCATAGGCTTAGTGAGGAGAGAGCGGGGGCGGGCCAAGCCTTGCTCTGTGTGTCTATGGATACACAGAGCCAGCTCAGGAGCGAGCCTGTATGAGTGCTCCAAGCAAGCGACTTGCTATGGTGGGCACTTGGTGGGAGAACTAAAACCAAAGAATCAGCATTAAAGGCAATTTTTTCAGGGAAAGTCAGCAATGTCAGAATCCATACATTACTTTAAGGGCCCATTCACACCAGAATGTGCTGTGGGAAAGGTGAGTTCTGTGTGGGTGCCAATTAATTGTTAATAGTGCCCCAAACACATCTTGCAAAGGCAGCACGTTTGCGACCAACAAATCACATGGTGCCACAGTACCATATGGTTTGGTGCGGTGTGATTTGCAAAAGTAGAGCTTCCACTACTTTTTGCACATTCCAGTGCATTTTGTAGCCCATTCAAAAAAAAAAAATGGCCTGTCAAAACTGAACTGCAAAGGACCACACAGGAACTCGCGCATGCAACCGCACATGTTCTAGTGTGAACTGACCCTAAGAAAGAGCAGTCAGTATTGCATGGTGCTATGTGTTCCTATTCAAAATGTGTAATGGCAGCTTCTAGCTGAAGTACCTTATGCAGGTATTTTGCAATGTAACACAATTGTTTCAAGCTGGTGGCCACACTTATTAAAAAATGTATTATATAGCCATTGTAAAACAATGAGAGAAGTCTTTTCCTTGTGTTTGTATTAGTTGAATATTGTTTTAGCTCTGGCTATTATCAGTCTATAAATATTGAATCTCACCACTAGGGGCTGTTTTAAAGCTCATTTCTACTTGTATTTCACAGTAAAATTCACACCTGCGGTACAGGAGACCTTTTAGCAATGTGCGGAGAAACTGTAGCAATTTACATGACGCCATTTACAACATTTCTCGCACCTCAGCTGGGTGTAAAACTAAAGTGTAAACAATTAGCGGCTTGATTGATCTGTAACTGACACAAGTGTGATATCAGCATTAAACTATATTATGCCAGAGAGTACATATACAAGCCAGGGAGATGTCCTTCTTTCTGCACCAGCAATCATCAAGAGAAAGAACACAACTGCTGATTTTTTTTTTTACACCTACCTCCTATAAACATGCAGAACTGAATCACCAGATTGTGCATGTTTATACGGGGAAGGGAGATGGAACAAACAGCTAAACATTCTCAACAGTCTAGGACAGTGTTTCCCAACCTTTTTCAGTCAAGGCACCCTTTAAAATTATGCAAAATCTCGAGGCACCCCATTCTGAAATATAAAAAACTAAACTTATGCCGCGTACACACAGTCGGACTTTCTGGGAAGCTAGGTCCGACGTACTTGCCGCCAGACTTCCGGCAGACTACCGCCGGACTTTCTGAACGGACGGACTTGCCTACACACGACCGGACTTTCCGGAATCCGGTCTTCCCGCCGGACTTCTGCCGGACTTTCAGAATGAAGGGACTTTCCACACACGGACAAGTCCATTAATTTTGAACATGACTCGGGTACGACGGGAAAAGGAAGTCAATCTCGCCGATTCTATCGGCGAGATTGAAACCTTGCGAGCCCCGTTGCGGGCATCCAAGGCCCTTAGGTCTGGTATGGAACTGTAAGGGGAACCCCCTATGCTAAAAAACCGCCGTGGGGGTCCCCCCAAAATCCATACCAGACCCCGATCCGAGCACGCACCGGGTGATGTTGACCACGCCCCCTAAAGCATGCCCAGGGACTGTGATGGCATAAGGGGGCGGGGTCTCCGCCTATATAAGTCAGAGCGGAGCGCCCAGAGAAGCATTCCGTCGTATCAACATCGGAAGAAGAGAAGAAGCCAGAAGCCAGAAGTCCGGGCCTCCGCTGGCAAAAAGAGCGGCATGAAGACAGCGGAGGAGCCGGCAGAAGAACTGGGACACCGGGAACAGAGGCCAGAGAGAGCGGAGAAGAACCAACCTGACGCCGGGAGAAGAGGAACTGGAGGGACCCCCGAAGTTGGAAGAAGACCCCCGAAGCTGGAAGAAGACCACCCGGAGCTGTCTAATAAATTACTTTAAAAACCTGTGTAATGTGTTTTATTATTGACACTTTTTCCCTAGGTAAATGTGTAGGGGTACCATGTACCCCATACTTATTCACATAGGGTGGGGGGCCGGGATCTGGGGGCCCTCTTTTTAAAGGGGCTCCCAGATTCCGATAAGCCCCCCGCCCGCAGACCTCGACAACCAACGTCCAGGGTTGTCGAGAAGAGGCCCTTGTCCTTATCAACATGGGGATAAGGTGCTTTGGGGTGGGGGGGCCCCACAGGGTGCCCCCCTCCCCCAAAGCACCCCCCCATGTTGAGGGCATGCAGCCTGGTACGGTTTGGGGGGGTGCTCGCTCGTCCCCACCCCCTTTCCTGACTGGCAAGGCTGCATGCTCGGATCGGGGTCTGGAATGGATTTTTGGGGGACCCCCACACCGGTTTTTCGGCGTAGGGGGTTCCCCTTACAGTTCCATACCAGACCTAAGGACCTGGGATACCCCGCTGCGCGCTCGCCGCAATAGGAAAATTTGTTTTTCCTATTGCAGCGAGCGCGAGATGCAGTACCCTGCTCCGCCGTCGTATCTGGTCCGTCGGACCAGCATACAGACGAACGGGCTTTCCGTCAGAAACTGAGTCCGGCGGAGTTGCGACGAAAAGATTTGAAGCAAGTTTCAAATCTAAAGTACTTCGGATTTCTGACCAAAACGGTCCGTCGGAAGTCCGATAGAGACCACACACGGTCGGATTGTCCGCCGGATTTGGTCCGGCGGCGTCCGTCGGACTTTTGTAGCCGAAAAGTCCGACCGTGTGTACGCGGCATAATAGTTTTACATATCGCAGCACATCCACACATGTAGGACACCCAACATTAGAGATGATTTATTTTTGCAAAGTAAACACACTTTTGCACACTGGTCCAATGTTTCTCTTCTCCCTCAGTTTCTCTCCCTCACTCAGTTAATGCCACCCCAGTGCTGAGGGAGAGTGGCAGTGGAGGGGCAAACAAGGATGCTGTGATGATTTTCCTTATCATCCCATGATGTTATTGGTTGTTATGACACCAGTGGCCAGAAGGTTGTAATGGTGTACAATGAAAACCTGTGGCTTATGTACCTAAAAAGCAGGCTTCATCCACCTGTTGGCTTGTATACAATTTTTGGGCAATTTTTAGGTATCTTGCAAATTCATTTTTAAAGGAACCCGAAGGCACCCTGATTACAAAAGGCTGGTCTAGGAGTAAAACTGATACCCAATGCAATTTATTGACACAAGGGTCTAATGTCTCCGACTACCTTATAGGGAATCTACAAAGCTTTTTATTTATTATTTTGATACATGTGGATTAGCTTAATTTAAACAGAATGTGTCATCAAAGGACAGCTGGAACAATCTGAGTTTCAAATCTTGAATTGAAAGACCTTCTTTTTTGTTCTTTTCTTGTATTGCCGCCCCCCCCCCCCCCCCCCCCCGCCATATGTCAGGCATAATGTCAGGCTGTAAGGCTGTCCTATAGTCTGGTTGAGGTTAATGCTGATTACAGACACTCAAATGTCATGTTAAGTTGTTCTCAGAAGTACATGAAAAAAAAATGTTAATGGACAGTTTTACCCTCTTCCAGCTGTCCAGATAGTGTGTGAGCCATCAGCCACAATTGCAGGCAAAAAATGTCAGGCTCAATGGGAGTCTTGCTGCCTGACCTGTCTGTTCTAACAGGGAGAGAATACAAGTGGAAAACAGCACACACGGCATTCTACAAGAGCAAATGTTTCACTATTACGACGGTGGAGATTCCAGTTTACAGATGCCCACTAGTGGCACATTCCCTTTAAGCTGACCAAGGTAAGATTGATAAATAAATAAATAAGCTCCAGAGTATTCCTTTAGGGCCCTTTCACATGGGTTTCCGATCAGGTCCACCTGTCAGTTTTTTCATGCAGACCTGATTGGAAGCTTCACACAGCTCTATGGGCAGGTGGATTTAAACGCATTTGTGTCTGTTTACACTCGCTTACCTCCAAGTCCATGCTGGTCCGGAAAAAAAAAAAAACAAACGGAAAAGTTCTGTTTTTCTGGACCTAAGCATGTCCATTTACATCATAGGTAATATGATGTAAATGGACACCATAGTCCGTTTACATCTGGCTAGGGTTGCAAGCTCATCCCTTTAAACCCGAACACATAATAATTACACAGGTTCTGTGGCTGATTAAGGTGATAATTAAAACAAACTTAGTGCCTTACCTGCATTAAATTAGCCTCAGAACCTATGTAATTCATATGTGTTCGGTTTTAAAGGGATGAGGTGGCAACCCTACATCCGGCTGCCCAAAGAGCAATCACGGACACAAACTGAAATAGCACGGATGTCAAAAAACTGACAGCCGTCCCGTTCATCTCAGATTCAGCAGGGGAGACTCAGATTCTTCCACATGACCATTCCTGATTGGTTTGCTTTAAATACGCTCAGTGAGTAAATATAGGACGTAATTCTTGCTTGTGTCTCCAGTGACCCAGAAAACCAGGTGAGACAACTCCTTAGTTTGGAGCACCTCCAGTTCCTCCACTAACATACCCCTTCAGTTTATAATAGATCTAATCTCAGAAGCTTTCAGCACAAATCACTTCATGATGGCACTGCTTTTCCATAAGTCAGCAATCTGCAGCACTGGATGTAGTTACAAGACTTTAACAGCAGATACATATTGGCATGATTTTTTAAATGCTTACAGACATGAGCCTTTTATATTCATCCAGCCTCTGCTTGTTGGAGGCGATGAACAGACCGCCGTTCTGGATCCACCCGGTGTGCAGTCCAGTCTCCTGCTCCAGATCCTCGCTGACTACCTTACGTGTGTGCGCTAGCAGCTCCACCTCAACGTCACTGGGCCGAAGCTGCCATAAGAGACCTGAAAGACAGAAAGGTTGTGGGTCAGGGAAGGGGCAGCCTCTACACCTGCTGGACTTAAAATACCATTGATCAAGCCTGGGGCTTAAGAGAAATCTGTTGATTATATTTACAGTGCTGTTCAGCGGTTGTGCTCTACCGCTTCTTCTCACAATGCAAAATTTGGAGTCTGCTGACTCATAGAAAACAATGCACTCCCTGTGTGGCAGAGATTTTATCTCAGCAGTTGTTAAAGCTGACCTCCAGGCAAACAGCTAAATGCACAGATAAAATACATATAGGGGAGCCAATTTACCTGCCAAAGGATTATTTTTAAGTACATCAATTTCTGAGATTTACACAGCTCTGCCATACAGCACAGCCCTGTCTAGTAGGAAAAAAAAGACCCAATTTTTCTCTTCTGCAGTTAAAGCGTTTGTTACCCCAACACTTTATATTCCTGATATGTGCCTGCTGTACCATGTACTAGTATAATAAAGTATCCTATTATATTTGTATTGCTTCCTTTATGTGAAATCCCTGGGGTTCCTGCCAGTCCAGTTGCTTCCCTAATAAAAACTGACCACACCAAGCAGGAGAGCACACTGTGGTCAGTTCTCTAGCTATGCTGGGAACTAAGTGCACTCTCCTCCAATGATCAGACTTGCCCCCGCTGCACAGCCATTCACTGAGAATCTCAATGTGCTGCTACTTCTCCTCCCCCAGATCTTATGCAACTGAGAACAGAGGGAATGTGATCACTTATAAAAAAGGGAAAAAAGTTATCAAAAATGTTTTTTATATCTATACAAAAATGTTTAGCCTTTCATTTCTATTTTAATGGGTTGTTCTACATGGTGATCATTTACAATTACTTTAAGGTGACCCTGTCACCACACAGTCAAAACAGAAAGAAGTACCTGTAATGCCGCGTACACACGATCGGAAATTTGGCCAGCAAAAGACCGATGAGAGCTTTTCGTCGGAAAATGCGACCGTGTGTATGCTCCATTGGGCTTTTGCTGGCAGAATTCCAGCCAGCAAAAGATTGAGAGCATGTTCTAAATTTTTCGGTCGGAGAAGTTCCAATCCGAAAATGTGATCGTCTGTGGCAATTCCGACGCGCAAAATTCCTATGCATGCTCGGAAACAATTCGATGCTTGCTCGGAAGCATTGAACTTAATTTTCTCGGCTCGTCTTAGTGTTGTACATCACCTCATTCTTGACGGTCGAAAGTTCAGCAAACTTTTGTGTGACTGTGTGTATGCAAGGCAAGCTTGAGCCGAATCCCAACGGAAAATCCATCATATCTTTTTTCGACGAGAAGTCCGATCGTGTGTACGCAGCATAAGAGAAAAGTCTTTATACTCACTCATCTGATAGCACGTGTGCTGCCACGGGGAATAGTTTTCATGTGCTTTTGTTGCCCTGTAAAAGCATAGCAAACGCACACCAGTGTGAAAGGAGTCTTAGTGACAGTGGAGCAGGTATTCTACACACCCAAGATCGTGGAATACATGCAACGGCCGGGGAACAGCACCACAGTGGCATTTTAACCCAAAGGCCACTGGAAAGGGAAGTATATAGCCTCTTCTTTTATAGGTAAATCTTCTGTGTTGGCCTTGTCCTAGCACTGCAGCACAACTGACTGGCTCCTCTTGCTGCTTTGCTGTACATGGACTGCAAGAGACTGATACCATGACAAATTTAGGTACTTGCACTGCTTCAAAAAAAAAAAATGTGTATTAATGAATACAGAGCTGTATTAATCCGTGTCTTTTTATATCTGCCTGGAGTTTCACTTAATAGAGGAACAGCGCAAGTGCAATGAGTTAACAAGAGCTCCCTTCCCGTCTACAAGTCTTTACACATAAAACAATAATAAAAATAAGATAGAGCAAAAGCTATATAAAAAGCCTGTAAACATTTACAATATTAGTCACAATAAAAGAAACACTTGTCTGTTGTGTTTAACTACAATAAAAAATCCAAACCAGCAGCTGATCCAGAAGAAGACAGAAAACCCTTAGGCCCCTCATCACAATTGGCTGTTCTATTGTGTCAAGGCACATTACCATGCTTTGCATTAAAGCAGAACTTTACCCATAACAGTTCTTTCATCACAATGTTCTTTAACCACTTGCCTACTGGGCACTTAAACCAACTTCCTGCCCAGGCCAACTTTCAGCACTGTCCAATTTGAATGACAATTGCGCGGTCATGCTACACTGTACCCAAATTACATTTTTATCATTTTTTTTTACACAAATAGAGCTTTCTTTTGGGGTATTTAAATACTACTGGGGTTTTTATTTTTTGCTAAACAAACAAAAAAAGACCAAAAATTTTGAATATTAAAAAAAACAGTTTTCATGGTTTGTTATAAAATTTTGCAAACAGATAATTTTTCTCCTTCGTTGATGTGCGCTGATGAGGCTGCACTGATAGACACTGATAAGGCGGCACTGATAAGACAGCACTAATGGGCACTGATTGGTGGCATTGATAGGTTGCTCTGATGGGCACTAACTGCGTAGTAAGGGGTCGGGATCGGCCCCCCTACTCCGATCTATGATCAGCGAGTCTCGTGGACTTGCTGATCACAGAGCAGGGGGCGTGCAGGCAGCTCATGCACGGGAGGATGTACATGGACGCCCTCCCGGCAATTTAGGCCCACGCTGTACCCGTCTTTCGGCTATAGCGTGGGCGCGAAGAGGTTAACAAAAGAACATACATTCCGCACTAACATTTATGCTACTAATATCAGTGGGTGCTGTAAATTTTCATTTTGTTGATGCCCAGACTAGTCACTGCCTCTTTAAAAAAACTCTCCCTCTCTCTTTGGTCCCAAAAACTATAGGTCACTTTCTTCAATTAAAAAATTTATATTTTAGCCTTGATGGTATGTTCTGGCTGAAATAAAGAGGAAGGCAGGCTGACAGAAGCTTTACAGTGCTGAAGTTTACAGATCTGTAGATGAGGGAGAAATGAGAAAATATCATAGAGATAAGATAAGTCAGCTAATCAGCCTCTAGTGGCTGTGATTTTAGGTACAGTTCCAAGAATAGAGAGTAATTGAGCATGTGCAGAGCAGGGCGATTGCACTACTGGATTTGAAACAGTATAGGCACTTCTTTATAATGTTTTACAAAGCTATACCTGCAAGAGGGGCCAGCCTGAAGTGATCTATCAGGACTTACTTTTCTGACCAAAGTTCTACTTTAGGCAGCTAAAGTGACCCCAGTGTTGACAGGGAGGGGCAAACGAGGATGCTGTGCAGACAATCAATACCCTTCTTATCAACACTGATGACATCACTGGTTCTTAGGATGCCGGTGGCTGGAAGGTTCAAATGGTGCACAATAAAAACCTGTGGCTTGGTGCAACTAAAAGGCAGGCTTGATCCATCTGCTGGCTTGTATACATTTTTGGGCAATTTCTGGACATTTTGCCAAGGCACCCCTGAAGAAACCTCAAGGCACCCTGATTGAAAAAGGCTGGTCTAGGGGAATAGAGTTGGAATGTTCATTGGAGGCAAAAGCCAATCTTTCCTTTGAATCATGAGTCTTGGTGGTCTGTTCTTTCAGATATTTTAGGCTGGGAAAAGGTTGCCTGCGCTATCCTTTTGTAAACTTGTGGACAGCAAGGAGCTGTTTGAAAAAATATCCTCTTATGATAAGAAATGGAACAACAAACCACTCTATTGTTCCACGTCTATCCTGAAACCATTATGGCTGCTAATTCCCTGTTAGTAGCAATGGAGCTAGTCCGGCAGGACTAAACTATAAAGAAACCATACCTGCTGTGTGCCATGTTGTCCCAGAGGTAAGCCGATCCCGCTCTAACAAAACAACATTCTTCATACCCATTTTGGCTAAGTGGTAAGTGGTCTGACATCCTAGACTACCCCCGCCAATGACCACTACTTCAGCAGACTGAGGTAAAGGTTTTGTTGGCCCCTTTTTGGCAGCGCCTTCTTCCTTCAGGGTTGTGGTGTAGGGTACGCTCTTCTCTGTCGTCTGGCTGGCGGTGTTGCTGCTGAGACCTTGTAGGTTGTACCTAGAGCAGACAGGTAGCCGGTAGTTTGCTGCAGCTTGTACGGCTCTGCCTAGTAACCGCATGGCTATCTGAAACATAATAACAACAATGTTATTGTTAATGTTAATTTCCTTAAAAAGGCAAATGCATGGATTCCCCTTTTCAATGTGGCAACAGTAAGCAAAAATTCATAGAAAACAGAAGAAATTTGTATTATTATAGAAAGAGTAGAATACTCCTTTTCAGAAGTCCTCTGTGAAGCTGATCTGATTAATCTGGAGCACATAAAAACCTCGACTTGCAATCAGTCATTTTCCTCAAAGCGTGATATCTGCCCTGGAGCGCAGTCATATGACCCTGGCACATTCCATCTGCTGCTCAGTGCCATCTCCTCCATCCCTTATACCAACACAACCCATCTGATCATGGATGTTCTTCACCATGTCTACGAAGAATATGAGCTTACTGTAGACCTCCCACAGATAATTAACGCTACATTCCTAACCCAGATTATAAAACAATGTAACACTATTTATAAATTATAAAATATGTTTTTTAACCTGCTTTTTATTCCTAAAACTAACCGATTGAAACCCAAATTGTGTGAATCTGTCCTTTTATTGATATGTCCTCAGACTGGAATTCTCCTGATAGGATTGTAAAACATTTCTGGTTTCTTTTGCTTTTTTGTGTGTATATGGTGTTTATTTTGTTTCCATTTTTTATGTTTTTTATTTATGAATATTGTGTAAGTTTTTTTGATTAAACTTCCTATGTAAATAAAGTTGTTTATTATTATTATTATTATTATTATTATTATTATTAATGAAATGGTGGGAAATTTAGACATTTAGAAATATTTTCTTGAGCCTGCCACCATCAGCCAGGTACACATGTGGAACATTGCCACTCCTCCACTTCTGTATTTTGTAGCTGGACAGGTCTGAAACAAGAAAAAAAAACTTTCACATTATATCTCTTAGCTCACCCCACTCTGCTCCTGCATAAGTTATTCTGACATGCTGAGGGAGGAGTACAGTGGCAAATGTTCAGATAATACTTGCTAAAATAGGGGAGCATTTATAAAGGCTTTGAAACAAAAATGTGCCCAAATTTGCATTTTTTTCCATAAAGGTTATAAATATTTAATTCTCTGTTACAAATCATCTACACTCAATAAATGCATTATTATTAGCCTGAAACATTTTTTTTCTAAAGCATTTTAGAAGCCTGCACAAACATATTATATGTATAATAAATAATATTTAAAAATTGTTAACTCACTATCTAGCCTGCCTTTTCATTTTACACCTGTGCCAGAAAACTGGCATTTTGCTTCAAATGCTGGAACTGGCAGTTCTCCTGCAGTAAGGCATATCAGCCAGCTTGTGTCTCCAGTGAACCAGAAAACCAGGTGAGACATTTCACTGGCTGTCCTCTGATTGGATTGTCTCCAGCCCCTCCCCTCACACCTCCAGGGGTAAACACACACACAAGCACATGGTGGCAACAGTCATGAGCCTTATTCTGCTGAATACTAAGTATCCTTTGAAGTGATGCATGTATGTACATTCCCTTAAAGGGCACCTGCAACTTTTTTAGCTATTCATGTGAATGTGATTTACTTGATGTTAATAATCTTATCAATGTGTGTCATTCTGCATACAGTTAGTATACCTATACAGTGCATGTACATATACTTATAACATATGCAGTGTCTGTTTTTGCTTAGCAATGCTGCACTTTATTGTTCTTTTTGTTGCAAGTCAAATGCCTGGAAACAGAATGTGTGGACTGATTTTTGTCACAGCGATTGTTTAGCCAGGTTTCAGACCATGCTACCTGGCATACAGATGGCCATAGAAGGGAAAATCGAGATACCTATAAAATGCAATCATGAACATATGGAACAGCAAATAAGCAAAGATTTAATCAACATGAAAATGACTTACGGCTAAATAGTACCAACGAAGGTCAAATTGTCTGCTGAAAACAGTGCCTACCCAAAATGGCGAGCTTACTGCTAGGTAAATTCACTAAATGGGTTCTTATATATCTTTGGGCATGGAAGTGGCACAGGAATTCATTCGTCATCAGGATGTTAATATTTAGTGGCTAGCAGTGCTGCATTTCAGTGCTGGAGTTCAATTCCCTTCAGGGTTCTCTCTGCATGAAACCCCCACCCCATGTTTCTCTGGGCAACCTTCGGGTGCCCTGGTTTCCTTTCACATTAAAAATTCCTATTGATAGAATAACTGTCTTCCACCCACACCGGCCCTAATGGTGTGTGACTGTGGTGTGGACTTTAGAGTGACCGTTCCTATGGGTAAGGTCAGACAGGAATGATCCTTAGTACTAAACTAGTTGATATATAACTACAAATGTGCAAACACAGCATATACTGTATGTACCTAGTTTAGGTTGCAATAAAGTGCTTAATCAGTGTACGGATCCAGGGTTCTCTATGCAACAAATGCACAGCAGAGACCAGAGGGGCTCAGTACCTGAAATGCAGGTTACATCTATCCTGACTGCTTGATCCAGCAATTACGAGCGCCCATTTAAATCCCTTCAATTTACATCAAATCATTTAGGCCTTTGTTGTTATAACCAACATAATCCAGTAGAAAAACATGGTATATCTTCCAGTCATAAAAGTGACGTGGTCTGCAATAGCTTTTTATGCTGTGCCAGCCAGGCTTAAGGCACTTTTTAATATACGTGTGCACTTTATTCTAATAAAGGGTATTACACTGGAGCAAGGTCCCAGGCCTCCTTTGATCTAATGAGCACCTCCAGGGCCAGGGATAGCTGACATCCTTCTGTATGTAGTGAGTTGTGAGGCATGCTGGATGCAGAGTAGTTAAAGTTATTGGGTGCCAGACACTTCTTGAATGCAAAAGAAAGTTTATTTCTCTAAACAAACTGTAGCACCCTGGGGTTTAGTCAGTGAGCTTCTCACAAATTTACTTGCCAAGAGTAGTCATCTTGGTTGATTGATAGAGATCTATTTATTTCTCCCTAAGTTTGGCCTTGTTGCACTTTATTCTTTTACCACCAGCTGGCCGGGAACTTGGTGGTATTAGATATTATAAGGGAAACCCAAGGTCAGGTTATGGGTATATGGGGTATCTCAGCCAATGGGCAGGGGTTTTCTTGAATCTCTTGGCCTGCTGGGAGAACCAATATATTCAGGTGAGGCCAGGTGATCTATGTTCTGTGCCACCTGGACGGCTGTCTGGGTGGACGTGTGTCCTACGCCCCGGGCTGCTAGGTCGGAGATTGAGCCTATCCTGGGGGCATGTGGCTGCCAGGCTGTGTGAGGGCCTATCCAAAAGTATGAGGGCAGTACAGGGTTGGGAGTGCAGCTTGCAGTCCAACCGAAAGTGACGGTTCTGTCGGCCGGAGAACCTGTCAGTGGTCGGAGGTAGAAGGGAAGCTGTCGCCACAAAGGGACCAACCATCTTTACCAGGGACCACAGTGAGTAACTGAAGAAAGTACCTGAACCATATTCTCACAGAACGGGCACGGTGGAGAATCAGGGAAACTTCAGGCGGTGCTCAAGTCAGGGACCCAACCCACGGAGGAGACGCTTGCAGGGCAGCCTTGTGAGTCAAACCCGGGACCTCACCGGTTAGCATGAATGAAGCTTGAGAAGTATCTGGAGTGCAAAGCTAGGGACCCAGCAGGGAAGCGTGGGTGACGCTTGAGGGAGATACCACTGCCAACCTTGGAGGAGCTCAAGGGATTCAGAGTCAGTGAATCAGAGGGTCTAGTGAGAGACCGGGAGCTCAGTGATGAAGAACTACAAGAGGCAGTTGTAGTGGAGCTGAAAGGACTGTTACGTTTGGGTTAGGAACTGTTAAAGGACTGTTGCCATAGGAAACAGCATTCATGCATGTGCAGAAGTGGCACCTTGCTGGGGCCTTTCCCTGCAAGGCTGTCCTCCTATTGAAGTCTCTGAGTCTGCCAATTGAATTTATAACTACTTAAGGGTATCCTGGCCCTAACGCTCTTTCCCCCAAAAATACAAAAAGGACTGTCAAAAGAAATAAAACCTCTTTTACATCCAAGAAGTGTCTGGCGCCCAATGACTTTCACCATCTTTGCACCTACTATGCCTCACAACCCACTACATATTGAAGGACCTCCGCTGGCTGGGTCCCTGGCTTGATACCCACTGAAGTTTCCCGATTCTTCACTGTCCCCGGTTGGTGAGAATACTGCTCCGGTACTTGCTTCAGTTACTCACTGTGGTCCCTGGTAATTATGCGGATAGTCCCTTACTGGCGACAGCTTCTCCTCTACCTCTGACCATGACAGGTTTTCCTGCCAGCAGAACCGTCAATTTTGGTTGGACTGCAAGCCACAGTCCCAACCCTGTGCTGCTCTCTTGCTTCTGGATAGGCACTCAGACAGCCTAGCAGCCAGATGTGTCTCTTATCTAGTACCTTATTCAAAGTCCCAAGGGCGGCATCCATATTTCTATCATATCTAGTACCACCAAGTACCCGGCCACCTAGTGGTAGAAGAGAAAAGTGCAACAAGGCCAAACTTAGGGAGAAATCAATAGATCTCCAACAATCAATCAGGATAACTATTTCTGGCAAGTAAATTTGTGAGGAGCAACCCTGCCTAAACTCCAGGGTGCTACAACACTATTGTTGAATATCTGGTATCTTGTTTCCTGGTGGTGGAGCTGGAGGAGGAAGCCTGGATGTTTTAGGGAAGGGGCTGTACAACTGTAAACATGGAGTTGGAGGAGAGAAGTGGATTAACCCTGGCTACCATGTAGACAGGTTTCCTACAGAAGTTTGTTTTTAGTTAGGGGCCTTCCCAGGCTGGGGGAGTGGAGAGAGTTAATCTGTGTGCTGCCGTTCGTGGGCTTTTTGGATCCAGCTTTCCCACCAGTGATATAAATATAAGAAAAGACTGGGTTTGGGGGTTTTCTGGCAAGCCATACCGAGCAGAACAAGCTGTGATTACTGTGAAGGAGGACTGCTGCACCTTGCAATCCATCAGGGGCAAAGGGGATCCGGAGATCAATCAAGACTTGGAGAACACCAGAAATAGACTACTACCTTGTAAAGGTATGCCTGGGCAGCTTTTTCAGTAAAGTTGAATCAACTGTTCTGAGCCTGTCCTGAAGTTACTCCAAGGGGTGGATGTCGGTACTGGTGTATTCAAAAGAACTTGGGTAAGTAAAGCATATACAGAGTATGATGTAAGGCCACCATCAGGGTGTAATCAGCAAGTCAAGCAAGAGGACAAATGCAGTTACTATGGGTAACTAAGAACTGGTGCAATGTACATTGCAGCCAGTGATAACACGTGGTACCTGGTATGGGTGATGGGTCCTCCGGTAGCGAGGAGGTCGATACACTGGCTCCCTTTTCAGCATTTGGTTTCCAGTAGCAATCAGAACCGAACTCGCTTTACAGAGATCCATGACCTAGTCAGGTGGGTACGGGAGTGAAGAAGTTAAAGTGGTTGTAAACTCCCATGGATTAATTGTACCTATAGGTAAGCCTATAATAAGGCTTACCTATAGATACTGTAAATATCTCTTAAACATGCGCCGTTTAGGAGATCTTTACTGTATATGCAGCCGATGACAACATTAGCACATGCGCTCTGAAGGAATGGCCACCCGCATGTGTGGGAGTGATGTCACGCGGCTCCGGTCAGTCACACAGCCGGAGTCCACGGACCCAGAAGGAAGACGGGTGAAGATGGATGCCGCCTCCAGCAGTGATATTGCATCGGTGGCTTCTTTTGCAGGCAAGTTTCACATAATGTGCTAGTATGCAATGTATACTAGCACATTACACCTTTACTTTGCAGGTCTGAAAAAAACCCCTGTGGTTTACTTCCTCTTTAACGAGTGCACACATGAGGTCCTTGCTAGGTGCACAGAGTGACCCCATTCTGTTACTGGGAGTGAAATAACACAGGTATGCTGAAATGGTAGAGAGGGCACGGGCTCAGCAGCGTCTCTCCTAAATGCAACATACAGCAGGCAACAGTGTGTAGTGACACAGGACAGCACTTTTCAGAGGAACGCTGTAATTTTTTGCTGCACACAGCGACTTGGCTCACCTCTAAGTCGGGGAACTGTTAGACTTTTCACATGACTGCAGTCTCCGCCTGGTCCCGGGCAAAAGGTACTCCTATGTGCAGGGCTAGTGGCCCCTGCCCACAACCGGGCGCAGTCGGCAGACTACGCCCACAAGCACAGCAAAAAAGCTATTGCAGACCTACTTAATCATTAAAGGGGTCAAGAAAATCTGGTGGGTGCATTGCGTTGCACATCTTTTGGTAACAGCACAGAGGCAGAGGAGGTGCACTGTAGTCCATGTCACTTTTATAACTGGAAAATATAACAGGTGTTTTAACTGGATTATGTTGATCACAGTGTACAAAGGGACTATGACAGTGATTTTGAACTTTTTTGGACAGTTTATTAAATTTATTTTATTTTGAAATTCTTTATATCATGCAATCGCTATATGCACAGTGCTTTATGAGATTTTGATATGGGATCAGGATATGCGCAATGTTTATGGAATGTGATTTCTAAAGTTTCCCACATGTTGTTTAGTATTTTTATTATTATTTCTAGTGTTCAGCGCTGCATCCTTTTTTATATATTTAATCTACAGTATACTAGTATCCTAGTACAATTTTGGTGTTCAGCTGCTTTAATAGGAAGAATATCACGCTTTCAAAAGCTTGGGGAAAATATTATAAACTTTATATTACATCATTGTCAGTTGATCAGATTGCAAGGTGTTCCAAAACGTAGCAATTTTTAGGCACTTTCAACCTGCTTTTGGTTGCTAATACAATTAAAGGAATGAAGGCAACCTACCATTATTATTTGATATCTTTATTCGCAAGGTGTAGCAAGTGCAGATGTGAAAAATAGCTCCATAAAGCTTCGTACACACGATCGGATTGTTGTCCAACAAAGCGTCAGACTTTTGTCTGAAGGGCATGTGCCAGGAACTTGTCTTGTATACAAACGGTACACAATTGTCGGCCAACAAACACGAACGTAGCGACGTACTACATGGAATTTCAGCCCTTAAGCGCCACCCTTTGGGCACCTTCTGCTAATGTCGTGTTTGGTGAGCACTGATTCCGAGCATGCGTATTTGTACTTTGGATTTTTGTGTGACAGACTTGTGTACACACGATAGGAAAATCTGACAACAGACCGTTATCCACCGAAAATTTACTAGCCTGCCATCCAACATTTGTTGGCCGAAAGCTGGACAACAATTGTCTAATGGAGTGTACCAACGGTCGGATTTTAGGCAAACAGCCTGTCATCACACAATCCCCTGCTGAAAATATGATCGTGTGTACGAGGCTTTAGGAATTAGCCCATTAAAATATAAAATAAGAAAACCAGCTTTTGCTGCAATATTCACCCTTAATACAGAGATTTCCCCTGCAGTACTTTTTTCTACCACTAGATGTCTCCAGTCTGATAGCGAGCATTAATAAACCCACTTCCTCCGAGACGGGTTATCCTGAACTGCCCCCAATCTGTGACTGGACAGTGAGAAGAGAAGCTGCGCACCGAGGAGCTCATCACTCTGTCACCCTGCTTTTTCTTCCCATCAACATGCTTCTTGTCAGCATATGAATTGGCTTTCCTTAATGCTTCTTATTCACACACCCTAGTCCTGCTATAGAAGGGCTGCAAGCAGCTGATTCTAGATCAAAATTCAGGCACTTATACTAACTGCATTTTAAAAAATACATTTAATGATGTATTAATGATTACAAAAAATTGCAATCATTTGTGACTTTTATATCTGCCTGGAGTTCAGCTTTAAGAAGCATTGTGCAACATGTCAGGCAAATAGCAAATATTTCCTTACACGTGTAGCTCTCAATTACAAACTTTCCCCCCCCTACGTTTTGTAAGAGCAGATGTCTCCACGAGGCAGTCCACAGCTGTGCGGACCTGGCCCTGTGCAGCCACCACGTTAGCGATTTGATTAAACAGTGCATGTCCTTAGTGTGGGGTTCACATACCGTCTCAGAAGCCGACAGCCCCAAACAGCAGAATCTGTTAAACCAACGTGAAAGGGTTTGAATGCGACTATGACTGGTCTACGTCGACTAAGCCCAATGCCTTCCAGTATAGGGTTAAATGGAATACTCCCACCCCTGGGCCCGGCCCTCTTCTGAGAGCCAGTAGGATGTGGCCCTCTACGTATACAGCCAGCCTTGAGCACAAGCTGACAACATGTCAGAGGCCACCGTGTATATCAATGGTTGTCAACTTACGAGACATAGGGGGCCTCAGCTGTGGTCCTTGAACTTCACCAATAATGTCCAGTGTGTGTAATGCTAGAAAGGACTGTAAGAGACTGCAGACATACTGGGGGAAAGTTGCTTTTACGCTGATGTGTTTTTGCTGCGTTTTTACCGTGCTCAAAACAAAAAACACAATCCCTTTGTATCCCATAGGACTCTTCACACCACTGCAGGTGCAGGTGCAGTGTATTTTGAAAAGTCTTGCATGCTGCCACTTTGATGCCGTTTTCAAAATTGCACCAAAAACGCAGGTCCCAATTGAAATGAATTGAGCACATGACAAAAATGCCTCAAAACACACACGTGTGCATTTTTTTAGTCACATGTCCAAGTTTCACAGGTGCATGCTGGGTATTGGGTATTAGAAAATGCACTTGAAACGCATCAAAAACATGCATTTTCGATGCTTTTTTTTTGACAGAGCAGTGTAAAAGCAGCAGAAATGACGGTCTGTGACTGCAAAGATGTTACAGGTTTGGTGTAGACATGCTGGAGACATGTTGCAGAACACAATGTAAGGCTGCAGACTTGTTAAATGATGCTTAGGTTCACCATAAATCTTAAAATCTGACCGTACAATCTACTTTAGATCTACCAAAATTATGTAACATGAGGGCCTACCTAATTTATTTAATCAACTTATATCTAATCAGACAGGCTCTTCAAACTATATGTTTGTTGGTAAATCTAAAAGCGAGTGTATATTTAGATTGTAACATGTGTGGTGAGCTCATAGGTGTGCGTAGCCTATTGCATTAGGGTGTGCGCCCCAAAGCACAAACACACATGCTTTTTTCTGCAGCCTCAGCTGCACTGGACAGTAAATGAATGGGACGTGCTCTGTGCTCAGTGGCTTCCTGTTCTTTCACAAACTGAAGCATAGTAAATGCAGTTTACTATGCTTCAGTTATGAATGAACACAGTGAGTGGCTGTGTTCATTTAGAAAAAGAAGGGGCTGGTAAATTACATATTTAACAGCCCCTTCCCCCGCTCTCCATCCTGAAATATCCCACACAGCAGCCGATGGGGGAGGAGGGAAGCTAAAAGCACTGCGGGGCAGGGGCAACATGGGGAGAAGCCCAGGCAGTAGGGGAATCGGCACCGCACGTAGTGATTAGGGTATGCCCAGGCACATCTGGCACACCCCCTGCGCATGCCTATGGGTGAGCTTATATATGAAAGGTGCAACTATTCCTTACATATATCCCTACTAGAACTACTGGTTGCTGGGATCTGAGGGCCACACAAGTACCAAAGGGCCACAGTTTGGGCACCAGGGATGTACAGCAAAACACTAAACTGGAAATTGCACCATTTGTGATATTTTGTTTACTTCCACCCAGAACAGCATATAGTATGATGTCAGAGGTTAAGGCCCTGCTCACATCCAGCAACACAGGAGTGTCGCCTTTTAAAATGTATTTTTTTTGCGGGTTATTTGCTGTGTTTTTAGTGCAACACCATTAAATTGAATGGGCTGCCCTCCGCCCCAACTACACGCCAAAGTAACTCCTCTACCCATTTTTGCAGCGAACTTTGGCATGTTTTTGAACAGTGTGATTTGGCACATTTTGTCACTCGCCAAAACGCCCTTTTTTTGTTAAACAAGTTTGGGGTGCCATTAAGAATGAATTGAATTGCAGGTTTGCCACAATTTTAGCGCAATTCGGAACTATGGACAGCTCCCATACCAGTCTAACATTTCCTTGAAGCTTGTACTTCCTGACAATAATCCAAGTTGTTTAAGGCTTCATACGCATTGGCACTCCAGCGGTTATCTTTTCTAATTATCAGAGCTGTTTTCTGAGAAGTATAAACAAATGTTTTCCAGATAACTTTTTCCTGCATTTAGAAGTTCAGTAGTGAGTAGGTTGGGTAGTGTGTGGCCACATTTACATCTGTTTGGCTGCGTTTAGAGCATCTAATCACATTCTAGATGCAGAGAATTATATTTCCTGTACATAGATCTATACTAAGCATCAGTGGCGTCACTAGGGGGTGGCTTTTGGGGCTATAGCCCCGAATCTGGGGCCCATAGCCCCGAGTCTCTGCAGGGGTCCCCAAGGGGAGGGGAAGCTCTCTGGGGACCCTGAACTAAGTGGGGGGCTCTTTGGGGACCCTGATGCAAGGGGAGGCTCTCTGGGGACCCTGATTTTAAGGGGGAGGCTCTCTGGGAACCCTGATTTTAAGGGGGAGGCTCTCTGGGAAACCTGATATAAGAGGGAGGCTCTCTGGGAAACCTGATATAAGAGGGAGGCTCTCTGGAAACCCTGATGTAAGAGGGGGGGCTCACTGGGGACCCTGAAGCAAGGGGGAGGCTCTCTGGAGACTCTGATGTAAGGAGGAGGCTCTCTGGGGACCCTGATGTAAGGGGGGCTCCCTGGGGACCCTGATGTAAGTGGGGCTCCCTAGGGACCCTGATGTAAGTGGGGGGCTCTCCTGGGATATATATACACACACACATATATTACTGTATATACATGTGTATGCCCACCCAAGCGTATGACTTTCTTTACCATGCTGCTATGGGCTCTAGCCCCAGATCTTTTGTAGACCTAGCAACGCCCCTGCTAAGCATCAATAATGCAGGTAAACATCCACTCTGAAAAATACCACTGAGAAATCACTACCTGTATTTACAATATATGCATCAAAATAGGGCTCTAAATGCATATAAATGCAGGTTTTACACTGCTAGTGTGAATGAAACCTTAAAGCAACCTGGTTATAGTAAAGTATAGTTTGAAAAACAGCTGCAAATGAATGGTGAGAATTTTTTATCACGAAGAATCAACACAGCAGAATATTAAATGTCAGAACGAGCAATAAATGCCCAGCATGCTGGTCCCACCATCCCACATTGATTGGATACTTTGGTATAGACTTTTGTGGTGAGATTCCCAACTCAATATAGCCTGCAAGAAGAACAGCCGGTGTTCCTATATCCTTAGAAGAGAGAAGGAGTGATAGATAGTTCCCACCATGCTGGGGGAAACGCGTCAGTGGCTACTGATTTTGTAGCTTTGTTGAGCTCACTGAAGTTGGGTTATGGAAAAGTTGGGCCATAAGTAAACAAAAAGCTCTTGATTTGAGCACCAAAAATACCCCCCTTGGTATTTTTGGAATAATTTTTATGGTGAACGAAAAGGACCAAAAAGCTGGCCTTACTGCAAGCTTGCTGGTTATCCAGTATGGCACTGCCTAAGTGCTACTCCAAACAGCCATGTTTTCATACCTTGTACTAATGATGGCCATAAAAGTAGAAACAGTTGTATGCAATGTGGATCAATGACTCTATGAATGTGGATTACTGTACAGTGAGGGAAAAATGTATTTGATCAACTGCTGATTTGATGACTTGGTAGTAAAACCCTTGTTGGAAATCACAGAGGTCAGACACTTCTTTTAGTTGGCCACCCGGTTTGCACACATCTCAGGAGGGATTTTGTTCCACTCCTCTTTGCAGATCCTCTCCAAGTCATTAAGGTTTTGAGGCTGAAGTTTGGTAACTCGAACCTGAATACCCATCCACGACCCATTTTCAATGCCCTGGCTGTGGGAAGGAGGTTCTCACCCAAGATTTGACAGTACATGGCCCTATCCATAGTCCCTTTGATGGGGTGAAGTTGTCCTGTCCCCTTAGCAGAAAAACACTCCCAAAAACATAATGTTTCCACCTCCATGTTTGATGGTGGAGATGGTGTTCTTAAGGTCATAAGCAGCATTCCTCCTCCTCCAAACACAGCTAGTTGAGTTGATGCCAAAGAGCTCGATTTTGGTCTCATCTGACCATAACACTTTCACTCAGTTCTCCTCTGCATCATTCAGATGTTCATTAGCAAACTTCAGATGGGCCTGTATATGTGCTTTCTAGAGCAGGGGGACCTTGCAGGCGCTGCAGGTTTTCAGTCCTTTGTGGCGTTGTGTGTTACCAATTGTTTTCTTGGTGACTATGGTCCCAGCTGCCTTTGAGATCATTGACAAGATTCTCCCGTGTAGTTTTGGGCTGATTCCACACCGTTCTCATGATCATTGAAACGCCACGTGTTGAGATCTTTCATGGAGCCCCAGACCGAGGAAAATTTAGTTATTTTGTTTCTTCCATTTGCAAAATAATCGAACCAACTGTTGTCACCCTCTTACCAAACTGCTTGGCGATGGTCTTGTAGCCCATTCCAGCCTTGTGTAGGACTAAAATCTTGTCCCTGGCATCCTTGGACAGCTCTTTGGTCTTGGCCATGGTGGAGAGATTGGAATCTGATTGCTTCTGTGGACAGGTTTCTTTAATACAGGTAACAAGCTGAGATTAGGAGCACTCCCTTTAAGAGAGTGCTCCTAATCTCAGCTCGTTACCTGTATAGAAGACACCTGGGAGCCAGAAATCTTGCTGATTAATAGGGGATCAAATACTTATTTTACTCATTAATCACTTACGGACCGCCCATCCTCGTTACGCGTCGGCTGTTTGAAGAGGAATATCATGGTTATGGCAGCAGATAGCTGCCATAACCCCGGTATCCTCTTCATCAGCAGGCAGTCCGCTTTCAGATAAAAGTGGTCTCTGCAGCAGACTCACTGTGAGATCACTTTTAATCACTTCAATACAGGGCACTTTCAACCCCTTCCTGCCCAGGCCAATTTTCAGTTTTCAGCAATGTCGCACTTTGAATAACAATTGCGCGGTCATGCAACACTGTACCCAAATTAAATTTTTATCATTTTTTTTGCGGCTCGGCGCGCGCGCACGCCCCCTAGGGGGCCTGGAAGGCGATCACGTCATATGATGTCCGCCCAGAACAACAGCTGCACCATCCCGCCGTCCTCATTTTGGATTGCTATATACCTGTTTTATATAAAATTCACTATTTATCTTTCAAAAAGTATTTCACAGTGCTAAACCCTTCATTCAGTTTCTAAATTGCTGCATATGTAAATGACAAAAGCTAAATAAAATGAATAATAGTTGTAAAACCAAACAAAAAAAAAAAACACACACACACACTTGTGGGTTTAACTGATCTTTTTTGTGCTTGTAATTCTCCTTTAAGGGTGTGTGTCCTATGCCTACCTGCTTTTGCTAATAGGTTTCCCTCATCCCCATCTCAAAATGTTGGCAGGTATTTTTAGGACACCAGGTGTCACCTGGGACACACACGGGTCCCAGGGACAGCGGGGCCAAGTTAGGAAGCGCAGCTCGACTCGCGCAGTAGGGAACCGGGAAGTGAAGCCTCAGCGCTTCACTTCCTGATTCCCTTACAGAGAATGCAGCACTCGAGGACAGAGGGACGATTCGGTCTCAGGTGCCGACATCGCTGGACCCTGGGACAGGTGAGTGTACGTATTGTAAAAGTCAGCAGCTGCAGTATTTGTAGCTGCTGACTTTTACATTTTCTTTTTTAAGGTTTGACCTCATATTATATGGCTTTGGTAAATCTGAAGACAAAAATCTGCAGAAAATCTAATAGTGTGTATGGGGTCTAATGCCCCGTACACACGATCGGAAATGCCACCAGAAAAACTCCAATGAGAGGTTTTGGTTGGAAATTGCGGCCATGTGTATGTTCCATCGGACTTTTGCTGGTGGATAAGGATGAGCTCTGGCGTGTTCGCAAGCTGCACGTGCCGAGCCCGCCAGGAAGTCGGCACTGCACTGCACTAATCACAATTAGTGAGACATTTCCCAATGTGCGGCTGCAGAGATCGTGAAATGTCTCACTGCTTGTGATTAGCGCAGCGCCGTGCCGACTTCCTGGCGGGCTCGGCATGTGCAGCTTGCGAACACGCCAGAGCTCATCCTTACTGGCGGAATTCCAGTGAGCAAAAGATTGAGAGCAGGTTCTCTATTTTTCGGTCGGAAAAAGTTCCTATCCGAAAATGCGTTCGTCTGTATGCAATTCGGACATGCAAAAAAATCACACATCCTCGGAAACAATTTGACGCATGCTCAGAAGAATTGAACTTCATTTTCTCGTCTCGTGTTGTACGTCACCGCGTCCTTGACGGTCGAAAGTTCAGAAAACTTTTGTGTGACCGTGTGTATGCAAGGCAAGCTTGAGCGGAATCCCATCGGAAAAACCATCATACCTTTCTCCGACCAAAATTCCGATCGTGTGTACGCGGAAATAGGTTATCATCTGTAAAATATTACTCAGCAAACTGGCTGCTGGGGGTTTCCTAACCCAACTGCTCCTGCCAGCAATTTACAGTGCAGCTCACAGCACCCTCAGGAGAGAGGCCTGCTATCACTCCTGTGCTCCAGCAGGGTTTTACACATATCCACAAAAACTTATTTTCTGCAGCAGGGTTCCTGTATATCCAGCCCACTATCGCCTGTGTCCTGCTGCAGGGGAGATACGTAGTCCACTCTTACCTCTTTCCTCCAACAGAGGTTCCCAGATATACAGCATGCAGTAATCTCATTCCTCCAGCAGAGGTCTCCTGAATACCAACGTTCTGGAGGAACTGAACTGCTGCAGCTCATGTTGTACACGGAGGGATTTGGCCGGCGGCTTCCGGTCTTCTCATGTCACATGTGTTGTTGGGAAGTTGAGTAGAGCTGCAATGTGAGGAGCTGCATATAGGTGAGATGTCTGCAAACTGCACAGGGGACCCACAAATTGTATTGTGTCTTCCACATATAACATCTATTTCTATTATTATGAGTTTATATTTCATCTGATGTTTCTCTTTGGGCCCATTTCTTTGAATGGAGCTTTACATGTGTATGATTCTGATCAGCTGGTATTTTCTACTTTTTCTTTTAGGAGGTTTTGTTTCTTTACATGTTTTGAATTGTAATATTTCCACCCTGAGAATCACTTCCAGTGTGAGAGTATGAGATGCTGTATGAGGATGAGGGTCCTTCTCATAGGGAACAGAGGGTCTTATGGTCCTGCCTATTACTGCTTACACCAATCAGCCATGACATTATGATTATCCACCATAATATTCTGACCATTTACAGCCCTGACCTGTCAAGGTATGGACTCCAAAATAATATCCACATGAATAATAATTGGCAGGACCCAAGGTTTCCCAACAGAACATGGCCCAAATCATCACATCGCCTCTGCTGGCTTGCCTTCTTCCCATCATGGTGCCATCTTATCCTCAGATAAAGGACGCACACACACCCGACTATCCACATGATGTAATGATTTTGGCTGTGGACATGGGTCAGCACAATCGCCCTGTCTGGTCTGTGGCAATGCACCTTTAGGCCTCTTTCACATGAACGATCTGTTCAGGTCCGCCTGTCAGTTTTTTAGGCGGATCTGAACGGACGCTCCATAGACCTCTATGGAGCGGCGGATGTCAGCGGTGACATGTCTGCTGACATCTGACCCGCTCCGAAAAAGTGTGACGGAGGAAAAAACCTACTTTTCCATCCATCATCGGATCGGGTGATGACGGACTCTACTCTATCCCCCATAGGGCAGAGAGGGACCTGTCATCTGCCTGCTCAGCGGGGATCGACAGAGGGATCCCCCGCTGAGCAGAGCGGGCTCCGTACACGTCCGTGTGAAGGAGCCCTTAGGGACAACATGTTCTCCCGCTGCATAATATCCCACCCATTTTCAGGCGTCGATGTAATGAAATAATCAGCATTAACGTTAAACCCTGGCTCAACACAAGTGCTGTTTTGAAGTCGCGCGACTTCAATGCTGACTATCCGTGGGATTTCATGTGAGGCTTGCTGACGTCCGTGCGACTTTATTTAACAAATGTCAATGCAAGTCACACAGAAATGGTGCAGGAACCTTTTTCAAAGTTGCTGTGGCTTGCACGGTTCCATTGCCACAATTTGGGTGCGACTTGTCATGCGACTTTGAGCTGTCAAGTCTCACGACAAGTCGCTCTGGTGTGAGCCAGGGCTTACTGTCAGTGGTCTTAATGTTCTGAATGATCGGCGCACATCTAATAGGTAACAGGAACCATGAGTCTCTTGCCCATTACAGCTTAAATCTAAAAGGGAAAAAGTACTATATGGGTTGTGCTCAGTACAGTTTACAGTCTAATAGGGAACGGGAGCTATGAGGCTCCTGCTTATTACAATTTACATCTAATAGGGAACAGGAGCTATGTGATGTGTACCTTTTTCGTTACAGCTTACGGTCTATTAGGAAACAGGAGATTTGGGGGTCTTGCCCATCATAGCTTACATCTAATATGAAACGAGTTATAGGGGGTCTTGTTTATTACAGCTTGCATCTGATGGGGAACAGGAGGTATGAGGGCCCTGCTCATTACAGCTTACATCTAATAGGAAACAGGAGCTATGAGTGTCTTTAGTTACAATTTACATCTAATGGGGAACAGAAGGTATGAGGGTTATGCCTATTATAGCTTATAGTGAAACTTACTAGAGACATAAATATGGTTTAATAGTTTTATGACTGACAGTTCTGTATTGAACTTCCAGATATTAATCTGTCACCCATGACGGGACGGAGATGGGGAAGATTGTAGTGAAAAAGGACAAACCATCTTCTGGGGAGCAGGAGAAAAACAAACTTAAACATACCAAAAAACAGAAAAAGAAGAAATTCTGGAAAAACAATCCAAACATCGCCACCCAGCAGGCTGAGATCAAAAAGATTTCTGTGCTACTTCCGCCAAAGAAGCCCGAAGAGTTTTCTTCCAACTGGAAGGCACTACAGGCAGTGAGTATGGCCTATATTTACTATGCAGATAATTTTAATGGTATTTAAACTTAGCTAAAGTGAAAAATTAAGCCTTGAAATGCATGCAGGTCTTGACTGTTATGAGTTGTTAGTTTTCACCCAGCACTTGCTGTAATGTGCAAGGTCATCCCAATGCTTAAATCGGCTTGTTTCACTAATTTGGTGTTCTGGGAACACTAGTTGCTATGAATTTGCAGGCCAGGTTTTCCCAACTTTACCCACTGTAGACTCTTCCTTTTTTTTTTTTATTTCTTTTCCTGTCCCTGAGTGAGAGGTTATTTGTTGCTAGTAGCAGTCAGTCACATTTAACTGGACCTGTTTGGTAAGGTAATACAGAAAAAAATTCTGCTTATCTCAAGACGTTGCTACTTTATTTCAAGACGTGTTGAATGTGACTAGCTATACTATGACCTGGATAAATTAGTACCTTCACAGACATACTGACAATCTATTTGGGATGTATACCCTGATATAATACATAGTAATATTTATTATTTGTAATCTTTATAATCTGCCTTCATGGCTATGATAAGGTAAGTGAGCTGGAAAGGATTAACTGTTGTGTTTAAGGCACCTTGAAATGAAGACGAGAACTCCCTATGTAAGCTTAAAACCATCTTTTAGTGGGGGTGTGTGACAACTCTGAGCACAGATATCAAGTGCTTACCCTATCTGAACTGGGAAAAAGATTTTTGCAGTAATACATATGTGTAATGGGATTATTATTTCAAGGCTACCTGTCAGGATTGAGGCTGCCATTAGGTGCAGGAGGACCCTAATGCTTGTGGTGCCCTCTTCCTTTGAACTAGCATTATTTCTGGAAACCTGGCTGTGTTGGCCTCCATCATGGGATGGGAGACTCCATTGTGCCAGGTAGCGGCTGTCCTAACAGGTTATCTTTACAAGTTAATGCAGTATGTTATTCTTATTTACTTTTTTAGTTACTGACATCCGAGAAGAGCAGCACTATTACTGAATCAACACCAGCAAAACCCTTTAAAAAGGAGGAAAAATTGCCAAAGTTAGGAAGACAGAAGGCTGACCCACTAATTAAAGAAAACGCCTCCAGTGTCTCCACGGTCAAAGAGGGTCCAACTAATGACAGAAAACCAAAGAGGGCTACAGAGGACGCTGGGACAATAAACAAGGGAAGTGAGAAAAGAAGGATGTTACAAGCAAAAGGGGACGAAAAACCTTCTAAACATCACAAGAAGAAAGCGGCCGAAACAAGCATACCGGAGACACCAAAGTATGTGTTATTTTCATTACAATGGCTGGGCCAATTCAGTTTTGAATTAAGCTAATTCTCCAAATGTACAGGGGCTTATATTTTAATGCCACCACCACACTTGCACACTATTAAAATTGTACATTTATATGGCTCTGACATATTCTTTGGTTCTATATAAACAATGCTAAACTTCTTTGCACCATTGGAGTTTACACTGTAATGTCCCAACCACAGTCGCACACTATTATTATTTTTATTATTATTTATTTTGCTTTGACATTCCTCAGTGCTGTACAGAGAACACTGAACTAGTCACAACAGTCTCTGCTTCAGGTGAGCTTACACTTTAATGTTCCGCCACAGTCACATGCTATTATCGATTTACTGTATATAGCTCTGACATATTTTGTAGTGTTGTACAGAGAACACTGAACCAGTCACATCAGTCTATGTACCAGAGAAACTTCTGCTCTGTCTCCACCACAGTTTCACATATTAGGTCTAGTTTGGGTTGATGGTAATTAACCTGCCACACAAAGAGGGAGACAATACAAAGTCAGTGTGCTCATTGTCCTGGGAGTCCAACTCAGCACCTCTGGTGCTGCAAGAACGTTAACTACTTTACCCACTCTGCTGCCTTTTGGTTTATAGGCTTGACCTCTGGTTTGATGACGTGGATCCGGATGACATAGAGGCAGCGCTAGGACCAGAAGCTGGTCATATTGCCCGCAAGATGCAAGGCTTGCCGGAAAAGAAGTCTGATGCACTAGACATGATCCTGGTGAAAGATCGAGCATTTGAGGGGTAAGCTACAATAGAAATCTGAACTGAGAGCAATAAGTAGGCTAACCTCCTGAAAATGCTAGTTGTCTGGCTGTCACTGGATTCCATACTTTCTGAACCATTGACCTAGAACAAGCAGTGAAGGTTGAATACACAGTGAGGTGCTTAGCAACAGACATTTTCAGAGTAAGGCTCGGTTTCCACTATTGCGACCCCAAAGTCCTGCGATTTACAGTGCGACTTTGCAATGCGCTTTTTGATGCGATTTCATGCGACTGGTGAGAACCATGGGAGAACAAGTTGCACCGAAGTCGGAACAAAGTAGTACAAAAACCTTTTCTGGACTCGCTGCACCAATTAGAACGGGGACTATTGAAATACATGCATTTTGACTTGCCGTGCGACTTCACATGTGTCAAGTCACACAACAACTCGCAGTAGTGGAAACAGAGCCTTAGAGGCCAGCAACAACAACCTTCATGTTTCTCTTAGTAAGGGTCTTCCTAAACTCCAACCCCTGACAACCTCATGGCTGGAATCCCTCAGTCTTCTTTTTTTTTTTTTTTTTTTATTTACCCCTCCATAAATAAATTTACACCTAAGGTTGGGCAGATGGCTTTCAATCTTGTGATTGCATTTGTTTTGTCACAGGCTTACCAGGACAGTTGCAATGGACTGCGAGATGGTTGGTGTGGGCACAGATGGTGAAGAAAGCATAGTTGCCCGGGTGTCTTTGGTCAATCAGTTTGGCAAGTGCATTTATGATAAGTATGTCAGACCCACTGAACGTGTTACAGACTACAGGACAGAGGTCAGCGGCATCCGACCTGGGAATATTAAGAACGGTAAGAACTTGCAGCATTTATCATTAAGGGTAACAAAGGGTTAGAACTATAGCTCCTTCCCCATTTTTTTTTTTGAGGTTATTAGAAAGAAAACTATAGATATATATAGATATATAGGTATAGATCAATGGTGTCCAAACTTTTTTTCAAAGAGGGCCAGATTTGATGAAGTGAACATGCGTGAGGGCCAACCATTTTGCCTGACATTCTTTAACCACTTCCCGCCCAAGGTACATCAAATGACGTCCTTGACTCTGTGCAGGTATATCTGAATGATGCCTACAGCTACAAGCATCATTCAGATATCGTCTTTTTCAGCCGGCGATTCCCTACACCACAAGAATGATCATAGCAGCTGTTCCGCTGCTTGATCGTTCTTACGGGCGGCGAGGGGACGCCCCTCCCGCTGCCCTCTGGTGCTTCTACCGACTCACCGCGTCTATCGGTGAGTCAGAGAACGGATCCGCCGACCCCGGATGTTTACCATAGGGATTTCCGGTGGACCAGATGGTTGCCAGAGTCTCTATGATTGTTCGGAGGCCGGGTGCGATGTTATGACATCACGCCCGGTCTCTGCATTCAAACAAATGGCGCCGCCTCGGCTGGGAAGCCAAGATTGTTTGTATGTTTTTTTTTTTTTTTTTTTTTATTTCAGGCTTCCCAGCCTAAAGGTGAGATGTAGAGTCTTATGGACCCCATATCTCACTGTAAAGAGGACCAATCATGCCATATTCCTATTACAAAGGATGTTTACATTCCATGTAATAGGAATAAAAGTGATCAAATTTTTTTTTTAAAGTGTCAAACTAAAAAAACAAGTGAAATTAACAATAAAAAAAAAAAAGTAAAGCGCCCCCAAATACTGTGCGAGATAAAAAGTTGCAATGATCTCCGTTTTATTATCTAGGGTCTTTGCTAAAAAAAACATGTATAATGTTTGGGGGTTCTATGTAATTTTCTAGCAAAAAAAATGATGAATTTTACACGTAGGAGAGAAATGTCAGAATTGGCCTGGATGGAAAGTGGTTAAACCGTTAAAATTCGGTCTAAGTGTGTTCGTCCGAGCACTGTTGCACTGTGTGCGGTGAAGAGATGAGCTCGGGCGTGTTACTTGGATAAACCGTATTTATCGGCTTATAACACGCACCCTCACTTTAAAAAGGAAGTTTCGGGAAAAAATCTTAAATTTTAAATAAAGAACTGTGAAGCAAAATAAGGGTCAGTGCCCATCAATGCAGCACCCCCACCCCCGTTGCCATCAGTGCAGCCTGATTTATGCCCATCTGCAGCCTTGGAGGAGACAGGGAGGGAGCAGGACAAGCGCCAACTGACATACAGGAGAATCTCCTGTTTTCTTGGCGGCCTCTTTAATAGAAAGTCCCGCCTCCCATGATGGACAGAACAATCGTCCAATGGCAGCGTGGGAGATTGGACTTCCTTTTACAGAGGCTGTAAAATACTCCTGTATGTACGGCACTCGTCCCGCCCCCTCCAAGGAAGCCAGCATATATACCTTTTGTGGCCCCTGGCGCTCGGGGATTCGTTGGGGGCCACAGAAGATATACATGTCAAAATTACCAGGCGGGCCGTCCGAAACCGGATTGCGGGCCGGACTTTGGACATGCCTGGTATAGATATTCTCAATTTCATTGTAAATATATTCAGCCCATGACTGACTCGGCAAAATCCTTGTCAATTATATTTTGGGTGTTTCCTTTCTGCAGTTCATTGAAGCAAAAAACAGTTCAATGTGATTTGTGGCTTTGTATCTCTGTACCCTAATTTTAGACACTTGAGAGGCTGTCCTTTTTTTTTTTTTTTTACCATTTTTGCCTCCAAATGAGTGGAGCTACTAACTGGTAGATTTGTGTTTCAGGTGAAGATTTTAAGGTTGTACAGAAAGAGGTGTCTGAAATCCTTAAGGGGCGTATCTTGGTTGGTCATGCTGTGCATAATGACTTGAAGGTGGGTTGTTTATTGCCGCTCAATACTGGATTCACTGTTTACATATATGTTGTGTGTGAACAATATAACAGAACTTATCAAAAATGACTTTTTTAACATAAAAGTTGGTCATATAGGATTTGCATTACTAAAGTTAAACAGACATGTTTTATGATTGTACAGTCTCCTTTAGATCTACCAACAACTATGATATGTGAGGGGCTGCCTGATTATATTCAGGCAAATGGAAGGTTCAGGTAGGACCTCCCATTGAATAGTTTTTGTACTCTACCTACAAGTATATTCGTGGACAATCCGCTCCTATGTCATGCTCATTAGGCTGTATCCGTGGACCTTCGTTCTAATCGACTGTAGTACAATTTCTGTGTTTCGGTTAGTAGCTTGCAATCCTGTAATTGCATTACCTTTTTGTTTCAGATCCTGTTTTTGGATCACCCTAAAAAGGCTACCAGAGACACCCAAAAGTACAAACCCTTCAGAAGAGAGGTGAAGGTATGTCCTCCTATATACTGACGTGTGTGTGTGTGTGATAGCTTTCTTACTTTTAGCGTAAATTGGGGGGGGAAGAGAGGAATGTTTTGTTTAGCAAGGAGTTGGAAATTTTACTATAAAAACCATTAAAATTATGTCACCGTTTCTAGCTGTATTCTTTTGAATAGTATTGCCCTTCATCATATAAAGCAGCTTTCCAAATATTTAAATTTTTTTTCTCTGCTAGAGTGGACGTCCATCTTTGAAACTTCTATGTGAAAAGATCCTCAATGTAAAAGTACAGACAGGTGAACACTCCTCGGTAAGTCAAGATCCAGGTCTTGCAGCCCACCTCCCGTAATGCTGAAGCTAAATCTATGGCTTTGACAACATTGAACTAATATATTTTTTTTTTGCACTTAAAGTTTTTTGTTTAATACCAAGATACAAAAAGGTTAATAGTCTGGCACAAAGCCCAAAATGAAACAATTTGAGATGTTGCTCTTAATTCTAGTACAATAACAGTTACAAAATTAGGACAGGAGGGCAACCCATGAGTTTGACAACATTTATTTTGTTAGATTCATATAGGATTTTAGACAGGGGATCCCTGGGGCCAGATTGTATTCTCAACTATCTAAGAACACTAAAAGCTAAAGTTGGAACTTTGTTATTATGATTCCAAAATGTAGATATAGTTGACAAAACCTTTCCCATCATTGTCGCAACAGCCACAAAAATAAAAACGGTGCTGCCTTACTAAATAAATAACTTCTGTTTGACTAGGAACTGTAATGAAAGTGTATAGATGATTACCATTAAATAAAATAATATAGCTGCAATTATTGTGTATGTGAACTGATATCACACAAAAAGTGTTGTATATATTCAGAATGTATAATGCGCTAATATTAACCTCACAATATAACACAGTGCGATCTCTTAACCACTTAAGGACTAGCCTAGTTTTGGATTTTAGGTGTTTACATGTTTAAAACAGTTTTTTTTGCTAGAAAATTACTTATAACCCCCAAACATTATATATTGTTTTTTTCGAACACCCTAGAGAATAAAATGGCGGTCATTGAAATACTTTTTTTTGCACCGTATTTGCGCAGCGGTCTTATAAGCGCACTTTTTTTGGATAAAATTCACTTTTTTGAATAAAAAAATAAGACAACTTTAAAGTTAGCCCAATTTTTTTTATATTGTGAAATATAATGTTACTCCAAGTAAATTCATACCCAACATGTCACGCTTCAAAATTGCGCCCGCTCGTGGAATGGCGTCAAACTTTTACCCTTAAAAATCTCCATAGGCGACGTTTAAAAAATTCTACAGGTTGCATGTTTTGCACTACAGAGGAGGTCAAGGGCTAGAATTATTGCTCTCGCTCTACCAGTCGTGGCGATACCTCACATGTGTGGTTTGACCACCGTTTTCATATGCGGGCGCTACTCGCTTATACGTTCACTTCTGCGCGCGAGCTCGTCGGGACGGGGGGTTTAAAAAAAAAAATTATTTATTTTACAATATTTTATTTATTTTTACACTGTTTTTTAAATGTAAACATCCCTTGTAATAGAAAAAAGCATGACAGGTCCTCTTAAATATGAGATCTGGGGTCAAAAAGTCCTCAGATCTCGTATTTGGACTAAAATGCAAAAAAAAAAAAATAAATAAATAAAGTTGTTTGAAAAAATGACATAAAAAAAAAAATGCCTTTAAGAAAAGTGGGCGGAGCTGACATGACGTAGTTTCAGCCGTCCAATGTTATGGAGACGGATGGCGGCCATCTTAGCCTCACTCGTCTCCATATCCAGGCACAGAAAG
Organism: Lithobates clamitans; assembly: GCA_037952925.1. Taxonomy (NCBI): domain Eukaryota; kingdom Metazoa; phylum Chordata; class Amphibia; order Anura; family Ranidae; genus Lithobates; species Lithobates clamitans. The sequence goes on along the minus strand of JBBGZY010000695.1, from coordinate 328,188 downwards.
GTCCCGATCGCCTCCGCCGCTACCGACGGCTCCGGTAAGCGGAGGGCGCAGGAGAGCGGCGGGAGGGGGGGTGGCACCTCTCCCGCCGCCGATAACGGTGATCTCGCGGCGAACCCGCCACAGAGACCACCATTATCGTACACAGAACCGGCTCCTGTAAAGATGGATACCTCGGTTGTGGCAGCAGCTGCTGCCGTTACCGAGATATCCAACTTCAAAGTGCCGACGTATATGTACAGGAGCCGGTCGGTAAGTGGTTAATGATTAATCAGTGAATCATGTGCAAAATAAGCAAATGGAGCCTATTAGAAATAACATAACATCCTTCACCATGACAAAATCCTATAACTAAATATCAATGTGATAATAAATTAATGAACACAATAAAAAAACTTTTGAAAAAGTCACATGTCTAGTGATGAATACCGGTCGGGAGGAGCCAGTGACGAGCAGTGCTGTGTGTACACTGTTGGCGTGTGAGGAGATCCCAGCTGTTAGCTGTATGCAACTGACCTTACCATATGCGCTTTTATTCTGTTGAAAAGAGTGAGTGAATTTTTACCTTTAGTTTATAGGGATTACATATCACACTGCCTGCGCAATATTCTTTCTTTTTTTGTTGTTTCATACTGCGGAAGTTCTTTGAAAGCCAGAGGCCAGCCCATGCTAATGAGCAGCTGAATATATGAGCAAGCCAGCTATCACTGGGGATTACTCATTGTTACCTGTCTATATTCATCAAATCACCAAAGACTTTATATTTTTTCACAGCAGTATGCTGTCCTATTGAGATAACTGTGCACTGTGGTTCATCACATTAATATATCTCATCTTTATTTTTCTCTTTTTAATTGTGTTCAATAATTTATTATCACATTGATATTTAGTTATAGGATTTTGTTATGGTGAAGGATGTTATGTTATTTATTATAGGCTCCATTTGATTATTTTGCACATGATTCACTGATCATTAAGAGATCACACCGTGTTATATTGGGAGGTAAATATTCGCGCATTATACATTCTGAATATTTACAACACTTTTTGCGTGATATCAGTTCACATACACAATAATTGCAGCTATATTATTTGATCATCTTCTAGTATTTGTCATTTATTTACTAGTTCATATCAGCGCTTTAGTACACTTTTTACCATTAAATAAAGTTTTAATTTTCGGCTTTAGGTGCAAGATGCGCAGGCCGCCATGAGGTTATACACCATGGAGAAGAAGAACTGGGAATCTGGAATTAAAGCAAAATACAACAAAACTAAAGTGGAACCCAAAAAAATGGAACAGTCTTCCCTTGAATAGCTCTGGCTGGACAGTTTAAATCCTGCTGACCCATTTGGATGAGCTGCTAGACTCACCATCTTTCTTCCTATATGTCATTTTGGTGCACCATCTGAGGGTGTGTGTCATGCCTGTGAATTTTGTGATGGAAGAAATGTAAAGTGAACTTTTGGACTTTTCAATTTTTTTTTTTAAAAAAGATCAAAGGATACAAGGAGAAAAAAAGTGCAGCGCAGCACACATACTTACCTAGCTAACACGGATAATGTACAGAACACAGCCAACTCGAAAATTGGGACTCGTGATGTTTTATAAAATGGCCACTTTTGGGGATTATATCATTACAAACTGTGAAGCGTCAATATGTGCAGTAATAGCTGCAATCAGGAACCGTACTGTCAGAGTGAGAGCTTCGTTTCTACATATTGACCACAGCTTATACAGTTCCATATTGTGTCCCTTTTTTCATTTGCTTTGTAAGATATCACTCAAGTAAATATTGGAATTCATTTTCTTCTCACTGTACAATATAGCAGAACCTCAGATTTAAATTATTCACAAAAATAAAAAGAGAGAGGGGCGCACCGGCCATGTGTATTATCTTTTGTAAAACATTTATTTAAGTAAATGATAAAGGAAATTACTCACAAACAGTAGAGTATCATGTGCCATGAACCTTGGACATCAGCTTGCAACAAGTGGTTAAAATGATGAACAAAGCCTTCCAAAGGTCTATCAGAGGAAAATTCATAAAACACTGCTCACTAACGCGTTTCGAAGGGCTCGTCCCTTCTTCATCAGAGCTCAGCTGACCACCCAAATTGGAATTTTTACTTGTAAGTGTAATCTTTTTGACTAAGTCAGCCCCTAGCTTACTATTTTTCTTGTAGATTTTTAAGGAAAACTGAAGGCAAAATTTTTTTTTTTTTAGTTGAATAGAGTGGAGAGGAATTGGAAAACCTGCCAGGTTTTTATTTGTGTGTGTCCCCGTTAGCAAGGTTTAAATTCTCTCTTTTGTCCTGTTTACCATTATTACTAAGAGTGAAAGAAAATCCCAAATTTTAGGTTGTCACCAGAACAAGAAGAGGGGAGAGGGGAAAGGGGAAATCTTCTAATGGGAACACTGATTCTGACAACCAGAGATTACCTCACTTTGGAGGGATTTTCTCTCATTTCCTGTTTTGGTAATGGGACAGGAAACAAAATCCCCGCCCCCCCAATGGGACACAGATGGTGTAAAAAAAAAAAAACACTGGTGGTTACTCTATACAAATTGAAAGAATTGAAGCGTTTTGCCTAATTTTACCAGTGAGCTCTCCCTGACATACATCCTGGCCCTGTTCCTGCCCACGTTTTTTGTGTTCCAGCTCTTTCTCTAACCATCTTAATAATATTTAAAATCCAACCGGGATACAATGTATACAGTACAGAGATCTCCTCAACAAAATCCCAAAGAGATAAAAGAAGCTGTCGGCTGGTTAAAACTCCAGCATTCACTGAAATAATAGTTTTGGATGTACTACCTATTTAAGTCTCAGGTGTTCCCAATTTCTAGCAATATACAACACGTTTTTGTGGTCTTCTGTAAATTGTTTTTTCTGATTTATATAAATTTCCTGAATTTCTTTGAAGATTTCTCTTCTAGTTTTGGGCAGTTTCAATGGTCAGAGGACTCCAGCTTGTCAGATCTTGATAACTTGCCCATTCCACCATCATGTCTTCCACTTGCAGACATCTGTCGTGATCTAAAAAAAGGTTTTTGGTTTAGTTTTTAAATCCTGATTTGAAACATAAAATATGTTGCATGTCCTGTTCACAAGATATCCTTTTATTTCCTGTCCTCAAACACAACAGTAAGTCAGAGGCAATCTCTTCAAAGTTAGGTAAAGTGCCTCTTAGACAGTTGTCGCTGCAACAAGTGTAATTGTTAAGGGCGGCAACTCAGAAGTTTAGATTTCCTCTCGCAACTATAAAATAAAATAAAAGCACACACTTTAGATATACTTTTATTGGTGTTAAAAAGTGGTTGGAGCTGGGAAACCAAGCTCGTTCCATATATATGTAACAAGATTCCAATTTCAGGTGTGCTGTTCCTATAATATTAGTTTCCAGCAGAGTGGGTTGGAACAGCTGCCATATTTTTATTGTAGCAGCAACATTCCAGTACATCCTTATAATACTGTGCATCTATCTTGGGGGGGGGGGGGGGGGGGGGACACATCTTGGCAAAAATATTTTTAATAACCGAAGGTGGATGTTGTGCCTTTACAGAAGTTGATAACTGTTTCTATTGTATTATGTGAAATAAAAATGTTTTACTAAGTGATGACTTTGAGATTGTCATCCTTTTGCAGGACAGAATGACAAGAAAGGAGGCGAGTAATTGCTCCTGGGACAGGAAAACAAGGACGTTAGTAAACTGTAAAACGGTTCTACATTTTACCCAAAAAAAACAAAACATGTTGCAATCTGTGATCCCACTGAAGAGATTTCCCATAGTTTTCGTTAATGGAAAACCTTCCCAAAAGGGGAACACAGACAAAAACCCAACTGAGCCTCTCGCTTTTCTCTACAGAACCAAACAAAAAAAATTGGCTGGAGTTGGGCTTTAACAGTAGAGTAGACACTCACAAGATATATTTATGGCACTTCTTCGGTACAACCAAGCCCATAAAATATTTTTATATAGTTTGCAGATAAAGTAGCCAGTTGTATGCTTTAAGTAAGTGTTTTATTTTTCTTAACAAGTAGGATTGCAAGTAAGAGGTTACCTCTTAGTTCTCTATCTTGGAAAGTGTTGATTCCACCAGTGTTACAATCTCCTAAAAAAAATAAAAATTGATCAGATGGGTTAAAAGAGGGACAGAACTACAGAATCACAATTTATTAACCGTTCTCATACATGTTTGTGCTGTTTCTCAGTTTCCAGAGAAAACAGAGGCAGAGCACAGGTAATTGCTTTCTATGTTACATAGTAGGTAAGGCTGAATAAAGACCATGGTCCATCCAGTTCAACCTGTGTAGGTGCACGTGTGTCAGTTTCTATGATTGTTTTCCATATCCCTGTATGTTGTGTTCTTTAAGATGCACATCCAAAAGTGTCTTAAAAATAGCCATACTCCCCGCTGCCACCACCAATTGTGGAAAAGAGTTTCACATTCTTATTTCCCTGACAGTGACAAAACCCCTGTGCAGGTTAAGGTTAAACCGCTTCTCCTCCAACCTCATTGTGTGGCCCCATGTCCTCTTACACTCCTTCAGACTGAATAGTTTTTTCCCCAGTTGTCTTCCAGGACAGCCCATGAGAGAAGCACCGCTTTCAACAGGAAACGCATCACCAGTACACTTTAAAAGGCAGTCCCTCTGCTGAACTGGTCAGTTTTTGGTGATTCCTCCGGACAGAGGAGATGCATCACCTGGAACCTGGGTGAGGGAGGCCTCTGTTCTCTGGTTTTCTTTTTGTTCCACCCACATCTTTACCTACTTGGCTCCACTGGGAGCAGCTAGTAGGATTTTCTGCAAGATGACCCTCCAAGACCACTCCTCGGAGGAAGGTGGTAGCTTGGTTCCCTTTCTCCTTCTGTGCCTGGCAAAGGTCATGACTGTAAGTGGCATACCACCTTAACAGGAACCGGCACAGGTAGCGTGGGTTACCAGTCCAAGTGTCTGGGTGTGTGCACTGTCTGCACTATAGGACATTTTTGGGCGAGGGCTCGTGCAGTAGTGCCCTGGGGTTATCGGTTCAGCTCCAACCATGCCATCAGAGTCCTGCATGTTTTCCAAGTATGCAAGTGGCGCTAAAAGCCATGGCTGGCAAAGTCAGAACATAAAAGCAGCAACTTGGTTATATACCTTCTGCCACTTCACATAAGGCTCTGACAAACACAGTAGCAGTGTCTCCTCATCTTCAGCAATGATTGGAATAAGTGAGGTGGTTGCAGGCGCGAATAAATACGCGCATGTGCAATTAGGAGTGTACAATGCCTTGAAAAAGTATTCACACCCCTTGAAATTTTCCACATTTTTTCATGTTACAACCAAAAACGTAAATGTATTTTTTGGGGGATTTTATGTGCTAGACAAACACAGAGCAGCACATAATTGTGAAGTGGAAGGCAAATTATAAATGGTTTTCAAAATTTTTTACAAATACATATGTAAAAAGTGTGACATGCATTTGTATTCAGCCCCCTTTACTCTGATCCCCCCAACTAAAATCTAGTGGAACCAATTGCCTTCACAAGTCACCTAATTTAGTAAATAGAGTCCACCTGTGTGTAATTTAAACTCAATATAAATACAGCTGTTCTGTGAAGCCCTCAGAGGTTTGTTAGGGAACCTTAGTGAACAAACAGCATCATGAAGTTCAAGGACACCAGACAGGTCAGGAATAAAGTTGTGGAGAAGTTTAAAGGTTATAAAAACATATCCCAAGCTTTGAATGTCTCACAGAGCACTGTTCAATCCATCATTTAAAAATGGAAATTGTATGGTACAACTGCAAACCTACCAAGAGCATTAATCAGAGAAGCAGCCAAGAGGTCCATGGTAACTCTGGAGGAGCTGCAGAGATCCACAGCTCAGGTAAGAGAATCTGTCCACAGGACAACTATTAGTCGTGCACTCCACAAATCTGGCCTTTATGGAAGAATGGTAAGAAGAAAGCCATTGTTGAAAGAAAATAACAAGAAGTCCCGTTTGCGAGAAGCCATGTGGGTGATACAGCAAACGTGGAAGAAGGTTCTCTGGTAACATGAGACCAAAATTGAACTTTTTGGCCTAAAAGTAAAACGCTATGTGTGACAGAAAACTAACACTGCACATCACCCTGGACACACCACCCACAAAGTTAAACATGGTGGTGGCAGCATTATATTGTGGAGATGCTTTTCTTCAGCAGGAACAGGGAAGCTAGTCAGAGTTAATGGGAAGATGGAAGGAGCCAAATACAGGGCAATCTTAGAAGAAAATCTGTTAGAGTCTGCAAAAGACTTGAGACTGGGGCGGAGGTTCACCTTCCAGCAGGACAACGACCCTAAACATACAGCCAGAGCTACAATAGTTTAGATCAAAGCATATTTATGTGCTAAAATGGCCTAGTCAAGGTCCAGACCTAAATCCAATTGAGAATCTGTGGCAAGGCTTGAAAATTGCTGTTCACAGATGCTCTCCATCCAATCTGACAGAGCTTGAGCTATTTTGCAAAGAATAATGGGCAAAAATGTCACTCTCTAAATGTACAAAGCTGGTAGAGACATCCCCAAAAAGACTTGCAGCTGTAATTGCAGTGAAAGGTGGTTCTACAAAGCATTGACTCAGAGGGGCTGAATACAAATGCACCCCACACTTTTCATATATTTATTTATAATAAAAAAAAATTAAAACCATTTATCATTTTCCTTCCACTTCACAATTATGTGCCACTTTGTGTTGGTCTATCACATAAAAAACCCAATAAAATACATTTATGTTTTTGGTTGCAACATGACAAAATGTGGAAAATGTCCAGAGGTATGAATACTTTTTCAAGGCACTGTATACTTCTGTGTAGATATTTGTGTATGGTTGCTAGGAATTAATGCATGTGTGTATGAATTGATGGGGTCTATTTACATATTTTCACATAAGATTCACCCAAAATTCACACATTTTATGATTGGACCCCAATGAAAAGTCAGCCCAGTGCTCTACGAACCAAAATCCCTCCTTCTTACACCAGGTCTTTAGCCATGCATTCAGTTCTCTAATCTCCCCCCGCCTTTCCTGTGTTGCACAGGCAATATTTCAGAGAATAGCACCTTGGAGGTCCTTCCCTTCAACTTGCAGCCTAGTTCTTGCCTTCCATATATTCTGTCATTGTTCCAATGTGGACCAAGACACCTTGGTCATGCCCTGTCCCTCCCAGTAATTTATCAACGTGGTCCACCACAAGCCGAACCCTGACACCAGGGAGACAGCAAACCATTAGTTTGAGGCGATCCTATCGACAAATTATTCTATCAATCCAGATTATAGAAACCCCTATTACCACAAACTATCTAGGCCTACCTGCACTCCCCTCACCACTCCTACTAGATAGGCTGCTCTCCTGGCTATTAGGGGTAGCAGTGACATCTTGGGCTGCCACCTCTGAGCTTGCCACTCCCACATCTTCACCCAACTTAGCAAATCTGTTAGGGTGCTCAAATTCAGGACTGGCCTTCCTTTTCTGTGAGCCCCTACCACTCCCTCTAACTACATTACCCATCTTCCTACCTGATAATCCTCCACAATACACATCCACCCTCCCTATTAACCCAACTAGCCACCCTTTTGACTAGCTGCTTGACTGCTAGTTGACTTGATATGGCTTTAGTACTTCTGTGTCATTGACCCAGAACAAGGAGGGGAAAAAAAATGGAAAAAACACATTACCATTTCCCTTGCTTTGGATTAGTGATGCAAAGTATTAAAGCTAGAAGATCAACATGACAGCCATGGATTAGAATTTTTAGAAGGAGGATCTGTTCCTGATTTCCTTTCATTAAAAGTCAAATTTACAATAGTTAGACTCCTTACGCCTCTACTGCCATAGAACCTTTTACCCTGTTATATATTTTCTGCTAATTGTACACTGAATGCAGTGCATATGCAGTTTAGTGTGTACATGTACAAGTGCCCCATGCTGGGACAATGTAACTCCTGCATGCAGGTACAGCAGTTAAAACATCCATAGCTGTAGAACATAAACTGAAGACTGAACACTCCAGACCTGGAGGAAGACCAAAGAAGTGGAGTGATGAGGCTGACAGTAAACACATAGCTGGAGGGAGGCAAGTCTGCTATAGTGTTTAGGTATGCTGTGCAAAAGCACCCACAGTGGTATATTTCTGCTTTAAAGCAGTTCTATAATGCTTTCATCACACTTGAAATGTCCTTACCTCCACAGACTCGTACTGATCTTTAATTTCCCTCAACAGTTCCTTCATGTGTTGTAAGCATAATTCGGAGTGTGTGCTTCCTGCAAGAGACACAAGAGGGCAGAGTAGTAACTGCTGTTATAACCTGTTCTTTTGGCTCTAGTCCTATAATCTATAACAGTAGTGAAGCTGAAGTTGTTCATTAGGCTGAACATCTTCAACTGTACCGGGGGGTTTGACCAACCCTGAATGCACACACTTTGTATATAGGGACAGTGGTTCAGTGGACACAGCTAATTGTCCAGTTTGTATGTGGCTGTAGCACAGAGTGCTGTCGCATCCGATGCAGTCCAGCAGCCTCTAGCTGCCCATCTGAATACCTTCTAACTTTTTGAGATGGGAATGAGGGACACCTATCAGCAAATGTATGCAGGCATAGGACACACCCCTTGCCACGCCCCCCTTAACCACTTTAGCCCCGGAAGGATTTGCCCCCTTTCCTGACCAGAGCACTTTTTGCGATACGGTACTGCGTCGCTTCAACTGACAATTGCGTGGTCGTGCGAAGTTGCACCCAAAAACAAAACAAGCAATATTTTTTACTATAATAAATATCCCAAAAAAATATATATAAAAAAAATTTATTTCTCAGTTTACGCCGATAAATATTCTTCGACATATTTTTGGTAAAAAAATTTTTTTTAAAAATCGCAATAAGCATATATTGATTGGTTTGCACAAAAGTTATATCGTCTACAAAATAGGGGATAGATTTATGGCATTTTTATTATTGATTTTTTTTTTTTCTTAGTAATGGCGATCTGCGATTTTTATTGTGACTGCGACATTATAGCAGACACATCAGACACTTTTGACACTATTTTGGGACCATTGTCATTTACACAGCGATCAGTGCTATAAAAATGCACTGATTACTGTGTAAATGACACTGACAGGGAAGGGGTTAAACACTAGGGGGCAATCAAGGGGTTAAGTGTGTCCTAGGGAGTGATTCTAACTGTGGGGGGGATGGGCTACCACTGACATGACAGCGATCACTGCTCCCGATGACAGGGAGCAGTAGATCTCTGTCATGTCACGAGGCAGAACAGGGAAATGCCTTGTTTACATAGGCATCTCCCCATTCTGCTGCTCCGTGACACAATCGCGGGCCGACGGCGGACATAGAGTCTGCGGGACCCGTGGTCACAATGCCGCAATTTAAAGGGGACGTGCCTGTATGCCCATTTGCCCAGCTGTGCCATTGTGCCGACGTACATCGTCGTCACTGGTTGGCATGTGGTTAAAGGAGAATTGTACAAAAGAAAAAAAACAGATTGGTTAAACCCACAAGTGCTTTTTTTACCACTACTATTCCTTTATATTGGCTTTTGGAATTTACAAATGCAGCAATATAGAAATCAAAAGACAGGTTTAGGGCTGGAAATGAGGGACATTGCTCCAAATCAGGGATAGTCCCTCTAAAGCAGGGACAGTTGGGAGCTATGCATCTGAATGAACACAACAGTCACCAAACAGTTTTAAGTCCTGGATAACATGAAATCTTCAAAAAAAGTCTGCAATGTGACTTCCCCAAATGTGATTAGACTGTGTAAGAACAAATGAGATGTGGAGATAAAGCACTTCCAATGTTCTTAAAGAGTTTTTCTTGTTGAATTATCAATCTGTCTCTATTGGTTATTCTTTTTCTCAAAATTATTGACCTGCACACTGGGTTTCGGTTAGTGACTCCGAAAATATTGAAGCTATTGGATCAATCAGACGGTCAGTTAGTACAGGTTTCCTAAAAAGTAGATCAAAGGTCTCCTTCTAAGCTATTTAGCACCCAACACCATCTTTTTCCCCTACCACTCTTATAATACGTAAAGAAATACAGATAGAAGATGTAGGGTAGCAGAGGGGCTACAAAAGAATCCCAATTAGGAAACTTCTCCATTCCTGTGACTGGCACAATACAGCAACTGTTGTACTACGATGGCTGGTCACGGTCAATTACTGATTTTCACAACAGCAAATGAAAATACATTTTGAAAACAAAATCTTCAGAAAGCATGATTCACCAGCTTTAACCACTTAAAGCGGAGGTTCACACAAAAATGGAACTTCCGCTTTTCTGAACCCTCCCCCCCTCCGGTGTCACATTTGGCACCTTTCAGGGGGGAGGGGGGTGCAGATACCTGTCTAATACATGTATCTGCACCTACTTCCAGGAATAGACTCCCGCGGGAGTCACGCCACCCACCCGCACCCCCCCCCCGCTGTCTCCTGGGAAACACACAGGTCCCAGGAGATAGCGGGGACCAGTTAAGACGCGCAGCTTGACTCGCGCATGCGCAGTAGGGAACCGGGCAGTGAAGCCGCAACGTTTCACTTCCTGATTCCCTCACCGAGAATGGCGGCAGCAGCAGCCGAGAGCCGAGCGATTGATCGGCTTCTTCACTTCCTGATTCCCTCACCGAGAATGGCGGCGGCAGCAGCCAAGAGTCGAGCGATTGATCGGCTTCTTCACTTCCTGATTCCCTCACCGAGAATGGCGGCGGCAGCAGCCGAGAGCCGAGCGATTGATCGGCTTCGACTGCCGACATCGCTGGACTCCAGGACAGGTAAGTGTCCGTTTATTAAAAGTCAGCAGCTGCAGTTTTTGTAGCTGCTGGCTTTTAATATTTTTTTGTAGGTGGACTCCCTCTTTAAAGTGGAGTTCCACCCACTTTTACAACTCTTCACCATCCCTCACTAAACTGTGCACTGTAAACAAATTGGATATTTTTTTATTTTTTTTCTCAGCACTTACTGTATATCTGCTGTATTCATTTTTCACTTCCTCCTCCCTGGCCGCGGCCCATCGCATCATTTCATGTTTGCAATGCCTTCTGGGAAGGGGCGGCAACTTCCTCTGAAACTGCCGTTGCTATGAAAACCTGACCTGAAACCTATTACACTGCTTGTGCTGCACTGAGCATGTGGGGCGGCAACTTCCTCTAAAACTGCCATTGCTATGGAAACCTGACCTGAAACCTATTACACTGCTTGTGCTGCACTGAGCATGTGCGAGATCTGCAAGGATGAGATCCAGGAAGAAATACAGTCTGGCTTCAGATGCCCACACTTAAGATGGCCACGGCCTGCTGTAAGTTTATAAAATAACAAACCAGACCTTAGTTTACAGACTAACTTTACTAGAATACATTAAGCTTGTGTATTATAGGGGTATTTTTATTTAAAAAGTATAATTTCGGCCGGAACACCACTTTAAGGAACAGCCTTGTTTTGGATTTTAGGTGTTTACATGTTTAAAACAGTTTTAAAACAGTTTTTTTTGCTAGAAAATTACTTAGAACCCCCAAACATTATATATGATTTTTTTCTAACACCCTAGAGAATAAAATGGCAGTTGTTGCATTACTTTTTTTTGCACCGTATTATTATAAGTGCCCTTTTTTGGGAAAAAAATCACTTTTTTGAATAAAAAAATAAAACAGTAAAGTTAGCCCAATTTTTTTTTATATTGTGAAATATAATGTTACGCCAAGTAAACTGATACCCAACATGTCATGCTTCAAAATTGCGCCCGCTCGTGGAATGGCGTCAAACTTTTACCCTCAAAAATCTCCATAGGCGACGTTTAAAAAATTCTACAGGTTGCATGTTTTGCATTACAGAGGAGGTCCAGGGCTAGAATTATTGCTCTCACTCTAACGGTCGTGGCGATACCTCACATGTGTGGTTTGACCACCATTTTCATATGCGGGCGCTACTTGCGTGTGCGTCCACTTCTGCGCGTGAGCTCGTCGGGACGGGGTTTTTTTTTAAATGTATTTGTATTATTTATTTTACATTATTTTATTTATTTTTACACTGTTTTTTAAAAAAATTGTGTCACTTTTATTCCTATTACAAGGAATGTAAACATCCTTGTAATAGAAAAAAGCATGACAGGACCTCTTAAATATGAGATCTGGGGTCAAAAAGACCTCAGATCTCAAATTTACACTAAAATGCAATAAAAAATAAATAAATAAAAAAAAAGTCATTTAAAAAAATGACATTGAAAAATATAATCACTTGTTATCACATGACTGGAGAGAGGAACGAGAAGCTGCCTTCAAAACGCCATGCTGCTAGAGGGATGCCTATTGTGGACTGGATATCCGGATTTGAGGTCATATATGTGCCCGGTTTGCCTACTACCCACCACACTACATAGAGGGATGCCTTACTGCTAACTGCCTACCCGGTCTTTGGTCTACCCACATGCTTGTTGTGCTTGCAATCTGGTAAGCGTGTATTCTAGGTGGTGGAAGATCACTGTGAGGGGTGTTTTTATTTTCTACCTTTCCACACTGGCCCCTATGAAGAGCTATCAGGGGACTCTTCCCATCCCCCTTGAAGATTCTCTGATTTCCTGACCTATGGACTCTGCTATATAATATCAATACTTATATTCACATTTGATGTTTTTTCACTATTTTATTTTTTTGGCACTGATTTATATGCACTTATTATTATTCAGAAAATTCTTTGAATTTCTGACCTATGGACTTGGCTATATAATCTCAACGTATATATTCATTTTTGATGTTTTCTCACATTCTTTGCACTATTTGATTGTTATGCATTTATTATTATTCATGGTATAGCGCAGTTTTTTCTTTGTTTTCATTGAAAAAAATATGCCTTTAAGAGGCGTGGGCGGAAGTGACGTTTTGACGTCGCTTCCGCCCAGCAGTGTCATGGAGACGAGTGGACGCCATCTTAGCCTCACTCGTCTCCTGGCACAGCTATAGGACAGACGCGATCAACCTCCGCCGCTACCGACGGCTCCGGTAAGCGGCGGAAGGCACCGGATCGTGGTGGGAGGGGGGGCCCCTCTCCCGCCACTGATAAAAGTGATCTTGCGACAAATCCGCCGCAGGGACCATTTTTATCAGAAAGCCGACCGCCGCACGAAAACGGGGATACCGGGGTTATGGCAGCTAGCTGCTGCCACAACAACGATATCCGCCGGCAAAGTTTGGGCGTACATCGGCGTGCGGCCGTCTGCAAGTGGTTAAAGAAGTAGTAAACTTCTTTAACCACATTGCAAGGCAATGGCATAATGTGCTAGTATGCATTGCATACTAGCACATTATGAAATACTTACCTTGGAATGAAGCCTTCCAGCGCTGTGCTGTCACTGCTGAGAGGCCTGACATCTTCCCCAAGTCTTTTCTTCCAGGTTTGTGCACTCTGGCTATGTGATTGGCCGGAGCTGCAATGATGTCACTCCCACGCATGAGCGATTCTGGCACAAAGCTCTGGCAAAGAGCACATGCACTGGTGACGTAACTGGCTGCATCCAGGGCGTTTCGGAGATATTCATTTTACCTACTGGAAAACCTTATTATAGGCTTATCTGTAGGTAAAAATGACCAAGCAGGGTTTACTACCGCTTTAAAGGGGTATTAAATCCAAAGGCAAAAATGTATTATATTGCAGTTTGCCAATTCTTAAATGTGACGGCTGCATTTGTTTTCTTTTTTAGGCTTTATTTTCATCTGGTGATCTAGCCAGTAAGTCTGTTGTTTTTCAACAGAACAAGCTTTCCTGCAAATGTAGCATTTCACACTGTTGAGACAATCCATTTACCACTGACAAGGGGTGCTTACAATGATCAGCTTTTATTTATACATGTAAAACCTTTATGCCCCGCAAAAAACTGTTGCTGTAACTGCAGTGCGAGTTGGAGTTTGGCTTCAATTTGTTAGTGTATCTAAATCTGCTGGAATATCTAACACTACCCTTCCCCCAAATTGACAATGCAGCTGTCTGCTGTGCCCCCTGTACTGCTACATCCAGAGTGGGGGCATTCCTATACAGAAGGTGTGTTACTGGCCAGATCATCAGGTGGAAACGGAGCCTAAAAAAAACAAAAAAAAAAAACGAATGCAGCCACCACATCTAATAATTGGTAAGCTGCAATGGTATTACATTTTTTATTTTATATTTTTGGTTTTGTGTTTAATACATCATTAAAGTAGCAGCTGCTATCCTATATACCAGTGATGGCGAACCTTGGCACCCCAGATGTTTTGGAACTTCATTTCCCATGATGCTCAACTACACTGCAGAGAGCATGAGCATCATAGGAAATGTAGTTCTAAAACATCTGGGGTGCCAAGGTTCGCCATCACTGCTATATATACTATATATACTATATATATACTATATATATACAGTATATATATATATACTGATAGAAAAACTGCAGCACAGTAACACAGTGCTGCTGTTGTCTGTAGCACCCATCGGGCGCTAGATTTTTTTTTTCTTTTTTTATTCTAATCACAGTAAAAGCACAAATATGATTGCTTGATACAAGCAACACCATCATTTTCCTTGCACAGGTATTTTATATACCGTATTTATCGGCGTATAACACGCACTTTTTTCCCCTTAAAATCAGGGGAAAATCGTGGGTGCGTGTTATACGTCGATCCCCGCTATTTTGTGAACTATCGGAGCGATCGCCGCCAACATTCACATAGCGTGTATTTTTAAATATGGCGCCGCGGAGTTCGGAGGGACTCGGGGGCGCTCGTTCAGCTGAACGAGCGCCACCGAGAACACAGTGACTGGGCGGAGCCGAGATACACATAGCCGAGGGTTCTCGGCTCTTTTCGGCGCCGTTCACAGTCCCGCCCAGTCCCGCCATTGGACCTCTGTTATGTCCATCATAGGGACTGGGCGTGACTGTGAACGGCGCCGAGAATAGCCGAGAACCCTCGGCTATGTGTATCTCGGCTCCGCCCAGTCACTGTGTTCTCGGCGGCGCTCGTTCAGCTGAACGAGCGCCCCCGAGTCCCTCCGAACTCCGCGGCGCCATATTTAAAAATACACAGTGTAACTTGTGTATGTCGGCGGCGGTGTATGTTGGGGACAAGGCTGCACTGACCACTGGGGACATGGCTGCACTGGGGACAAGGCTGCACTGACCACTGGGGACATGGCTGCACTGAGGACATGGCTGCACTGGGGACATGGCTGCACTGGGGACAAGGCTGCACTGACCACTGGGGACATGGCTGCACTGGGGACATGGCTGCACTGGGGACATGGCTGCACTGACCACTGGGGACATGGCTGCACTGGGGACATGGCTGCACTGACCACTGGGGACATGGCTGCATTGGGGACAAGGCTGCACTGACCACTGGGGACATGGCTGCACTGGGGACATGGCTGCACTGACCACTGGGGACATGGCTGCACTGGGGACATGGCTGCACTGACCACTGGGGACATGGCTGCATTGGGGACAAGGCTGCACTGACCACTGGGGACATGGCTGCACTGGGGACAAGGCTGCACTGACCACTGGGGACATGGCTGCACTGGGGCAAAGCTGCACTGACAAGGCTACACTGACAATTCTGCACTGGAGCAAAGCTGCACTGACAAGGCTGCAGATGGACACCGATAACGCTGCATTGATGGGCATTTAAATGTAAGTTTTTTTTCCTTAAACTTCCTTCCTAAAAGTTATTTTCCTTAAAATTCCCTCCTAAACTTGGGGTGCGTGTTATACGCCGGCGCGTGTTATACGCCGATAAATACGGTAAATGAAATTCTGAAATACAGATTATTCTTACCGTAATTAGCCATCTGGTTAAAGAGTTGACAGATATTCTCTACAATTTCTGGGTCATCGGAGTAGAGTAGATAGAGCTCTTTAATTACAGAGAGACCATTTTTCCCAGATAGAGGCACCAGAACACGATAAGCAGCCAATTCTTTAAGAACAAAAAGAAAAAAAAAATCACACTGAGTAATATACAGCCCATATGCAAAGGATTCTGGGAAGATGCTACAGGCAGATGCTATGTACAGTACCTGAGTTTATCACTAGACCTGTCAATGCCAAGCAAACATTTTTGGCCAGAATAGGGCGCTCCATGTGTATCTGTAGGCAATCCAGGAGCAATAGTGTTACAGATTCAATTTGATCCTCCATCACGTGACCTGTAAGATGTTAGGCAAACACTTGTAGAATGAACATAATAATGCATTTCTGCCCAAATGTGCCCTCTAATTTGCTTTTCCAACCTACCTTTCAGGCACAGAATCCACAGGGCTGGGCTTGCCGATTCTACCAACTGTCCATCGCTGGGATGTTTCTGAATCAGTGCTGTGATTAGTGGCACTGCTTTTTTCATGCCATCATCTGATGCCATCTCTGTGACAGCAAAAAATAATGTGTAAGTGGTGCAAAACTGAACTCTATGAAGATATAGGGGCGCATTCATAATAACGGTAAATGTGACTTTCACCAAACTTGCATTGGTGGTGAAACAATCACTGTCATTTAAAATCAAATGCACCAGGAATATTCATCTGCAGTGAGTGTTTGGTGAATGTCAGATCCTCTGCTTTATAAATAATGTAAATTATAAAAAAAAAAGAAAATATGTATTGCAGTGGTGATTTCCTATTTTTCTAAATAAAACTGTTATAAGTGTTTGCATCTGTACCCATTTCAGCCTCCTGCCATTACCTGCACAGCAGCACTAAGGACTGATTCACACCTATGCAGGTTGCAGTTTGCATATTGCAGGTGCGTTTTGCGTTTTCAATATATGATTTTCATCCATTGAAGTCTATAGAACCAAAAACCAGAAAGAAAGTCCCTGACTCTTTCCATAAAATGTACAGATGTGAACTACATCCATAGGAAACCATGTTAAATGGACTGTAGTGTGTTTCTGCAGAACAAAAAATGCATTAAAAAATGCATAGGTGTGAACCAGGCCTTGGAGAGGGAGGGGCAGCACTATGGGCCAATCAGAATCTGGTAGAAGTGCATGTGCTAATAGAGGGAGAGAGCAGATTTTTCAGGATGATGTTGTATCAGTGTGTTTCTTCTCCTTCAATGTGTGATTAGCAGATGGGAGATGACACTACCGTGGTCTTTATCTTGAACAAAGTAAGTAGTGTTTCCCTCCTGGATGTATTGTCTGGCAGAGGTGTATGAATCACATACAGTGCCTTGAAAAAGTATTCATACCCCTGGACATTTTCCACATTTTGTCATATTACAACCAAAAACGTAAATGGTTGTCACATAGTTGTGAAGTGGAAAAAAAATGATAGATGATTTTCCAATTTTTTTGCAAATAAATATGTGAAAAGTGTGGCGTGCATTTGTATTCAATACTTTGTAGAACCACCTTTCGCTGGAATTACAGCTGCAAGTCTTTTTGGGGATGTCTCTACCAGCTTTGCACATCTAGGGAGTGACATTTTTGCCCATTCTTCTTTGCAAAATAACGCAAGCTCTGTAAGATTGGATGGAGAGTGTCTGTGAACAGCAATTTTCATGTCTTGACACAGTTTCTTAATTGGATTTAGGTCTGGACTGTGACTGTACCATTCTAACACATGAATATGCTTTTATCTAAACCATTTCATTGTATTGTTTTCTTCTAAGATTGCCCTGTATTTGGCTCCATCCATCTTCCCCATCAACTCTGACCAGCTTCCCTGTCCCTGCAGAAGAAAAGAATCCCCACAACATGATGTTGCTACCACCATGTTTTACGGTGGGGATGTTGTGATCAGGGTAATGTGGAATGTTAGTTTTCCACCACACATAGCGTTTTGCTTTTAGGCCAAAAAGTTCAATTTTGGTCTCATCTGACCAGAGCACCTTCTTCCACATGTTTGCTGTGTTCCCCACATGGCTTCTCGCAGACTACAAACGGGACTTCTTATGGCTGTTAACAATGGCTTTCTTGTTGCCACTCTTCCACAAAGGCCAGATCTGTGAAGTGCACAATTAATAGTTGTCCTGTGGACAGATTCTCCCACCTGAGCTGTGGATCTCTGCAGCTCCTCCAGAGTTACCATGGACCTCTTGGCTGCTTCTCTGATTAATGATCTCCTTGCCCGGCCTGTCAGTTTAGGTGGACGGCCATGTCTTGGTAGGTTTGCAGTTGTGTCATACTCTTTTCATTATTGGATGATGGATTGAACAGTGCTCTGTGAGATGTTCAAAGCTTGGAATATTATTTTATAACCTAACCCTGCTTTAAACTTCTCCACAACTTTATCCCTGACCTGTCCAGTGTGTTCCTTGGCCTTCATGATGCTGTTTGTTCACTATGGTTCTCTAACAAACCTCTGAGGGCTTTACAGAACAGCTGTATTTATATTGAGAATAAATTACACACAGGTGGACTCTATTTACTAATTAGGTGACTTTTGAAGGCAATTGGTTCCACTAGATTATAGTTAGGGGTACCAGAGTGAAGGGGGCTGAATACAAATGCACGCCACACTTTTCACATATTTGTAAAAAACAAAAAAACAAAACCATTTATAATTTTCCTTACACTTCACAATTATGTACCACTTTGTGTTGGTCTATCACATAAAATCCCAAATAAAAACATTTACGTTTTTGGTTATAATATGGCAAAATGGGGAAAATTTCAAGTGTATGAATACTTTTCAAGTCAATGTAAGTGACCAGACAGAATTTTACAAATCCATTGACAGATAAATTAGTTCACATGTGCATTGTAAATCTGTATTTTTAGTTATCTAAAGCTAAACTTTTTTTTAGTTTTGGTTGGCATGCAGAGGGGGTCTGTCAGGTTTTAATTACTGTCTCTGTCCTCGCTGGAGAGATTTAACCTTTCTTACTGACCTGGTGACCATTGTCACAGAGACAGAAATTACAGGAAATTCAACATGTTACAGATGTCAACAGAACATAGTTACATAGTTAGGTTGAAAAAAAGACATAAATTCATCTAGTTCAACAACAACAACAAAAATACAATCCCATATACACAATCCTTTACCCACAGTTGATCCAGAGGAAGGTGAAAAACCCCAGCAAAGCATGATCCAATTTGCTACAGCAGGGGAAGCAGACTTTACCTATAAATGTCAGTTCCCAGTTAAATTTACAGTTATGTACATTTAGGACAGGATGTAAGGGGAAATCTTCCAATAGAGACATGTTCTGGTGACAATTGACAAAGAGAGGATTTTTCTCTTTGAAGGGATTTCTTCTCACTTCCTATTGTGTCACCAGGACCGGAAGTGAGGGGATATCTCCCCAATCATATACAGGGCAGCAAAAAAATGTCAAGGGTTTTAATCAATCATTCCCTGCGCCCTATAAAACTAGAAATAAGTTTCAATAGGTCTGCACTTGGAGGGGCACTTTGATAGTACCATATGTGATTAGCATGCATGCCTTCTGCTGCATACTCCTGGGACATCTATACATTTATTACACTTTGGAAGCAGGATAAGAATTGGGACATGGGTCCCCTTTGCTAGTTAGCAGGGTGGAATGCTGTGGAATGTCGTTTAATTCATTTGTGAACTGCCTCTCCCATGTGTGTCTTTCTTATCGATCATAAAGTGATGAAATGCTTGCCATTTCTCTTTGTAAAAAGTACCTAAGTGTGATTTGTACTGGGACCTGAATAGATCAAGAATACTAAAGCTGATTGCGGATATTCATTTTCTACTCACCAGTCATAGCCAGACTCCAGAGCAGGGCACAGCAGGACACACACAGCTCCTTGTTTTCCAGGAAGTGTTCTGTAATTTTTATCAGATCTGGAAGGAATCCCACTCTTGCCAACATCTCTGCTGCCACCTCTAATGAAATCAGCATGTCATTATGGAAATTAACCCTTTACTATGAAAATGGGCACTTTGTAGTTAAACAATAAAGATACTGGTTGTCACACAAAAGTGTTTCCAGTTAAAACAATTCCAGCTTTTCCACAGCAGGATAAAAACACTAAAGCTTTTTTTCTTATTACAGTTGCATGCTTACAAACAGACACAACAACAATTCAAACATAAACTACATAAGATACACTATATTGTCAAAAGTATTGGGTCACCTGCCTTTACACGCACATGACCTTTAATGGAATCCCAGTCTTAGTCCGTAGGGTTCAATATTGAGTTGGCCCACCCCAGCTATAAAAGCTTCAACTCTTCTGGGAAGGCTGTCCACAAGGTTTAGGAGTGTGTCCATGGGAATGTTTGACCATTGCAAGGTCCATAGAGACATGGGTAAGTGAGTTTGGGGTGGAGGAACAGGACTGGCCTGCACAGAGTCCTGACCTCAACCAGATAGAACACCTTTGGGATGAATTAGAGCGGAGACTGCGAGGCAGGCCTTCTCGTCCAACATCAGTGCCTGACTTCACAAATGCGCTTCTGGAAGAATGGTCAAACATTCCAATAGACACACTCCTAAACCTTGTGGGCAGCCTTCCCAGAAGAGTTGAAGCTGTTATAGCTGCAAAGGGTGGGCCACCTCAATATCGAACCATACAGACTAAGACTGGGATGCCATTAAAATTCATGTGCGTGTAAAGGCAGGCGTCCCAAAATTTTTGGCAATATAATTTATATACATATGGGATCTTGCTTAATCTGAACCATTGTTTTGCCCATGCAGACTCACTTTAAAGGGTATCAAAAAACAACACAGCATGTACAATTGCTACACAAGCTATGTTGCAATTTAATGTTATAAAAAAATGACCTTTCTTTTTCTATTTGCAGCGTTGTCATTTTCTGTAAAATTGAATGCAATATGGCAAAAATTTAATTTGGTTGTTTGTGTAACTGACTCACTGATTTTCCCAGAAGTCACCACAAAGATACAAGCCAGATTTTAGTTAGGGACTTATGCAATAGACATGTAAGTTTTGGTGAGATACTCCCCAAGGGTTAATGTCTTCTGAAGGGACAGCAACAAAACATGGGACTTTACTATAAGGTTTGTTAACATCCTTGAAATGTACGTTGATCACCCTAGAGAAATTGTTTTTTGCTCAACAAAAGTGGGGTTACTCTCTAAAGTTGGTCCCTGTAACTCTAGCACTTGCCTTCCCTTCACACCCTTAACAGTTTTTTCACTGCCAGGACCAAGGACAAAAAAACTTGTGTAAGCTCAGAGTTAAACCCAACTGGCGCTTACACAGGACTTGTCTATGTGACAGTGTTGGGCCAACCACCAAGCATTAGCACTGTCACACTGGAGGAAGGACAGTGAATTACTTGCTCCTCCACATATAAAAGTACTGATACTTTTCTTTGCTCTCAGCAGAAAACAGTTCCAAGTAGAGAAAAAGATGAGTATGTCCAGAAGGGTAGCCAGCAACCTGCTACATTGCCATGCATGAACAAAGCACAGATGCAATGGGAGAGAAGGTATTGTACTATGAATATTACCTTGATATATGTGTCCCAAGGTAGTATATGATGAATGACAGCATAGCCCACATAACATAAAGCAATGACTTAAATAACTGGACCTTTGGAACAGAAGCAACAACCACAGACACACACAGAAAAAAAATACATTCAACAAGCAATATGCAGCAAGCAATAACAGACCAATAGAATTCAGCACTAATCTTGCCTCAGCAAAGTCTGTTTTTGCCTAATGTATTAAGCATTTTGCATGATATGCTGCTTGCTCCGTTTTATAGAATATGGCTGAAAGTTTTCATCATTTTACATTGTCTGGCTCACCACTGACTGTAAGCATTGTCATCAGACTGAGAATTTCAGACAGTAGCTGTGCATCATGGGAGTAAAGCCTTGTTGTCTCTACCAGCATATTGATGAAATGGTCACTGGTCCAATATCCCTCGATGTCTCCTTGTTCCATCCCTGAAAACAAACAGCCCCTCCGTCACCCTTTGTAACAGAATTTTGCAGAAATTTCAAAATTTCAACAATTTATGTTCAGACTGTGGATGGAGCACCTTGTGAAAGGAGATGATGCAGGATTCTGCTGCCTTCTAACTGCACATCGTAAGAATCTCGGTGTGTCGTAATTGCTTGTGAGACTAGCTGTACGATCTCCCCCTGAGGTCCTGAAAGATGACAACCTTTGTTAACCCCTCCAGTGACATAGAACAAGCCACAATAAAACATATCAGGTAGCAAAATATTTAAAAAAGAACTCCCCTGAAAACCATTTGTCTTGTGTTAAAGTGGAGTTCCACCCACTTTTACAACTCTTCACCATCCCTCACTAAACTGTGCACTGTAAACAAATTGGATATTTTTTTTTTTTTTCTCAGCACCTACTGTATATCTGCTGTGTTCATTTTTCACTTCCTCCTCCCTGGCCGCGGCCCATCGCATCATTTCATTTTGCATTCATTTACATTAAGCTTGTGTATTATAGGGGTATTTTTATTTAAAAAGTATAATTTTGCCCGGAACACCACTTTAATGTCAAGTCGTGGCAGCTCATTGGACAGATGTTGTGACTATCCATTGGAGTTTCCTGCCAAAATTTAGAAGCTGGGGTCAGGCTTTTCTTCCACAGAGAAAATTAATTTTAGGCCAGTTTACAGAGATGGGAATCAACTTAGCAGTATGTTAATGGGATGCAAAAGGAATTTACACCAACATACAGCAGAGCGGGAATTGATCCCAAGACCTTAATACCACAGGACTAAAGTAATAACCACTATTTACGAAATCTAATTTCATTGACAACACTTCAAAGCCATAAAACATGTGGAAGGTTTAAAAACTTTAGGAGCTATGCATGGCACCTCCTCCCTTTGCCTGATGTAACTGTTAATGATGAGGGTGGGCACAGACACACCATACCTCCACTGACTACCAATGACCTTAAAGTAGGGTAGACACAGAAACCAAATTATTCTCCATTTCTGGTTTGGATGATCAGCTAAGTTGTATATTAGCAGCCCCTTCTATGTAGTGGAGAACCTCACTCAAGTTTTCGTTGTTCCCTGGGGTTGATTTGCTAAAACTGGAGTGTGCAAAACCTGTAGCATCTGTGCATGCAGGGGCGGAACTACCACCATAGCGACCCATGCGGGCGCTATGGGGCCTGCAGCCGAGTGGGGCCCGGTGAGGATGAGAGCACCGCTGGCACAGTCAGGGGAAGAGAGAGGAGAGGAAGAGGCGAGCTGTCCGTATCAGCAGAGAGCTGAATTGCCCGATGTAAGAGCTTTCATTAGAACTTCCAGTGTTCCCGGGGCTCACGTCACATAGCTCCACCTCTTGGCCCGGCGCTTTTGATAGACAGAACGCCGATCCAATGCGGGACATGTGATGTCTTTAAAGGTGTCGGGCCAAGAGGTGGGGCTATGTGACGATGAGCCCCAGGAAGACGGGAAATTCAAATGAAAGCTATTACAGCGGGCAATCCCACTCTCTGCTGATCCGGGTGGCTTGCCTCTTCCTCTGCACAGGTGAGGCTGTATGGGGCACAGGCAGACCAGGCTATATTGGGCACAGGCAACGCTGTATTGGGAACAGGTCACACTGTATTGGGCACAGGTCACACTGTATGGGGCACAGGTCACGCTGTATGGGGCACAGGTCTTGCTGCATTGGGCACAGGTCACACTGTATTGGGCACAGGTCACACTGTATGGGGCACAGGTCACGCTGTATGGGGCACAGGTCTTGCTGCATTGGGCACAGGTCACACTGTATGGGGCACAGGTCACGCTGTATGGGGCACAGGTCATGCTACATTGGGCACAGGTCACACTGTATGGGGCACAGGTCACGCTGTATGGGGCACAGGTCATGCTACATTGGGCACAGGTCACGCTGTATTGGGCACAGGTCACACTGTATTGGGCACAGGTCACGCTGCATTGGGCACAGGTCACGCTGCATTGGGCAAAGGTCACGCTGTATGTGGCACAGGTCACGCTGCATTGACACTAGGGCAGCTGTGGTGGGGGGGGGGCTGTTTACAGGGGGGCCCCACACAACATTTTGCTATGGGGCCCTGCTATTTCTAGTTACGCCCCTGTGTGCATGGTAGCCAATCAGCTTCTAACTTCAACTTGTTCAATTAGGCTGGAAGATGACTGGTTTCTGTGCAGATCTGCACCAGATTTTTAACTCTCCAGTTTTAGTAAATGAACCCACCTGTGTCCTTGTGTGGGAAATTCTCCTTCATTTCCTGTCCTGATGACAGGAAGAGAGGGGAAATCTTCCCAATATGTAATACAAACCTGGCAGATAGTCTAAGCATTCTCCACTATCCAAAACAAAAGTTAGTGAAGGGGAATCTTTTTTCAACTACTGCCTTCCTAAGATTCCAATAAATCCAACAATTATCAAAGGTGTCGAACATGGCATATTACAGGGTCTGGCTACTCAGAAAGGTTAAATAGATGTCAAAGGTCCAATTTTCTGTACCACTGTAGAGATTTTTACTTACACAGCTGTGAATGTTACTGCATATAATGTTACTTCATATATTGTAACTTTTATCAATTCTGGTTGTATTCAGACTCCCTGGACCCCCACCCCCTCTATTGTAAATGCCTGAGGTCACTTACCATCTTTGGTATATCTGGCCAATACCCTTAGAACTGATAATTGGGCCTCTTCAAACTCAACATAATTTTGCATGAATTCTGGAACAAAGATCACACGTGCTCCCAGTTAGCCAGTCTGTAAATAGTAGAACTGTATTGCCAAATTTGACTGTTTCAACTAAAAGCGTGCAATATCATATGAGAACACAACAGTGTATTTCAAACCAGATAGCAAAATCAAAAATACTTCAAAACCTAAAACAACTGCAGTTTTTTGTTCAATGCTTATACAGTATCTTGTAGGTCAGAGCATTTATTAGCACAAAACTCCAGATAAATAACAGGAATCAGATTGTGGACGGATGATCGCTAACCACCTCTGTCTAATTTTTGTTTAGGATTTTGGAAGAAAATGTTTTTGCAGTTTAAAGTTTTGTGTTGATGGAAACCCTCATAGTCAAAGAACCAACACATTTTGATCTATTTTATATTTATTTTTGTTATATATATTTAATAATAATAATATAATATTTATATTATTTCATATAGTTTATGTGAAAATATTATTCAATGTGGTTGATGTTTATATGCTTACTATATTTCTATTCCATATTACATTTACATTTGTAAATTCTTCTTATCGTGGTTATCTGTATTTCACTGCAGTCACTCTCTCACTAACAACTGCTGAGATAAAATCTTTACTGTATAGAGAATAGAGTGTTTTTGATCAGTCACACCCAGCTAATAAATTTGTATTGATTGAGGATCAGCAAGGCACAACCACTGTTCAGCATTGCTCAGCAAAACCAAGAAAGTGAACAAACATGGCTGGCCCAATGTACACATGTAGTTACTAAGTATGAATGAAAGTTATTATGTGTCAGCAGGAGGACCCACCGAACACAACTGGAAACAAGGAAGAGTTGGTTTCTAAAGAAATTTCAGCTTGCTATTTCAATACAAAACACATATTCCTCTATTGCTTACTTAGGACGCTCTCTAGGTTGTTCTCTTCGAATTGATCCAAAACAGAAGGGGGCAGTGTTTTCTTTACTCCAGACAATGGAGAGCCAACCAGAGCCAAGCATTTCTTGATGTAGGGTTCATTCACCAAATCTCTGTGGATGAGAGCTGTTAGCTAGTAAATATAATCCAGCAAAGCAGTCATCATTCTGTGTTTCAAAAGCAGAAGTTATATAATATACGTTTGTGTGTGTGTATTATATATATATATATATATATATATATATATATATATATATATATATATATATATATATTACACACACACACATACAGTGGGGACGAAAGGTATTCAGATCCCCTTAAATGTTTCACTTTTTGTTATATTGCAGCCATTTGCTAAAATCATTTAAGTTAATTTTTTTCCTCATTAATGTACACACAGCACCCCAAATTGACAGAAAAACACGGAATTGTTGACATTTTTGCAGATTTATTAAAAACGAAAAACTGAAATATCACATGGTCCTAAGTATTCAGACCCTTTGCTGTGACACTCATATATTTAACTCAGGTGCCGTCCATTTCTTCTGATCATACTTGAGATGGTTCTACACCTTCATTTGAGTCCAGCTGTGTTTGATTATACTGAATCGACTTGATTAGGAAAGCCACACACCTGTCTATATAAGACCTTACAGCTCATGCCTGTCAGAGCAAATGAGAATCATGAGGTCAAAGGAACTGCCTGAAGAGCTCAGAGACAGAATTGTGGCAAGGCACAGATCTGGCCAAGGTTACAAAAAAATTTCTGCTGCACTTAAGGTTCCTAAGAGCACAGTGGCCTCCATAATCCTTAAACTGAAGACGTTTGGGACGACCAGAACCCTTCCTAGAGCTGGCCGTCCAGCCAAACTGAGCTATCGGGGGAGAAGAGCCTTGGTGAGAGAGGTAAACAAGAACCCAAAGATCACTGTGGCTGAGCTCCAGAGATACAGTCGGGAGATGGGAGAAAGTTGTAGAAGGTCAACCATCACTGCAGCCCTCCACCAGTTGGGGCTTTATGGCAGAGTGGCCCAACGGAAGCCTCTCCTCAGTGCAAGACACATGAAAGCCTGCATTGAGTTTGCTAAAAAAACACCTGAAGGACTCCAAGATAGTGAGAAATAAGATTGTTTGGTCTGATGAAACTAAGATAGAACTTTTTGGCCCTAATTCTAAGCGGTATGTGTGGAGAAAACCAGGCACTGCTCATCACCTGTCCAATACAGTCCCAACAGTGAAGCATGGTGGTGGCAGCATCATGCTGTGGGGGGGTTTTTTAGCTGCAGGGACAGGACGACTGGTTGCAATCGAGGTAAAGATGAATGTGGCCAAGTACAGGGATATCCTGGACGAAAACTTCTCCAGAGTGCTCAGGACCTTAGACTGGGCCGAAGATTTACCATCCAACAAGACAATGACCCTAAGCACACAGCTAAAAAAACGAAGGAGTGGCTTCACAACAACTCTGTGACTGTTCTTGAATGGCCCAGCCAGAGCCCTGACTTTAACCCAATTGAGCATCTCTGGAGAGACCTAAAAGTGGCTGTCCACCAATGTTTACCATCCAACCTGACAGAACTGGAGAGGATCTGCAAGGAGGAATGGCAGAGGATCCCCAAATCCAGGTGTGAAAAACTTGTTGCATCTTTCCCAAAAAGACTCATGGCTGTATTAGATCAAAAGGGTGCTTCTACTAAATACTGAGCAAAGGGTCTGAATACTTAGGACCATGTGATATTTCAGTTTTTCTTTTTTAATAAATCTGCAAAAATGTCAACAATTCTGTGTTTTTCTGTCAATATCGGGTGCTGTGTGTCCATTAATGAGGAAAAAAAATGAACTATATATATATATATATATATATATATATATATATATATATATATATATATATATATATATATTTGGACACGGCACAATTTTCATACTTTTGGCTTTGTATGCCACCAGAATACAATTAAAACGAAACAATCCAAACAAATTTGAAGTGCAGACTTTCAGCTTTAATTCAAGGGGTTGAACATAAATATCAAATACAAATTTTAGGAACTGCAACCATTTTTATACCCCCTCCACGCATTTTAACATTTTTCATAAATAAAATTTTAACTTTTAATATTTTGTTGAGAATCCTTTACTGGCAATGAATGCCTGAAGTCTGGAACCCATGGACATTACCAAAGACTGAGTTTCCTCCTTTCTGATGCTTTGCCAGACTGTAGCTGCAGCTGTCTTCAGTTGTTCTTTGTTTGTGGGTCTTTCTGCCTTTAGTTTTGCCTTTAGCAAGTGAAATACATGCTCAATTGGGTTGAGATCAGGTGATTGACTGTGCCATTGCAGAATATTCCACTTCTTTTCCTTTAAAAGCTCCTGGGTTGCTTTTGCAGTGTGTTTGAAAAAGGGGGATGGCTATTCTTAAGAGTTGTATTTTCTAAACCCTTCCTTCCTCCGATCCCTTATCCATTATATATCTATAGCTTGAATAATTTTTGGTAAATACCTGAAAGAAACTAAAATTGTACCTGTGTCCAAATATATACAGATCTAACTGTATATATATATATATATATACACACACACACACACACACTATTTTGCCAAACCTTTTTGTGAGGTCAGGCACTGATGTTAGACGAGAAGGCCTGGCTCACAGTCTCTGCTCTGATTCATGACAAAGGTGTTCTATTGGTTGAGGCAAGCAGAACTCTGTGTAGGCCAGTCCAGTTCCTCCACCCCAAACTCTCTACGCAGTTTATAATCAAATGCCCCTGTTATGGTGATACAGATATACTAGTGTCAATGTTGTCAGAAGCCTACTGATATGTTTTTGGATTGTTAGAGCACCTGGAGAAAACCCACACATGCAGACAGAGAAAGGCCATTATTCAAACCTGTACAGCCCACCAAGTCTCAGTATTCCATACTCACTTAGTTGATGATCTCTCTTCAGGGTTATTTTTTAGCATTCTTTGCAACAGGCAGCAAAGATCCTCTGGGTAACCAGCTAGCTCCTGAAGTGTCTCAAAAACTGTGCCCAGGCATGATGAATTAACCTTGACCATCTGTAGCAGATCAGTAATGTCTCGATCCTGTGCCAAAGCATAAATAAACCAGCTTTTAATTGATCTGTTAGGAACAGCTTAGTGGAGTGAATTTGGGAAAACAATGATTCTAAAGAACATACCGATTGGACAGAAGTCGTCATCAAGTCCAATAAAATGCATCCCAAAGACCAAACATCCGACTTCTCACTGTATATACAATGGACAGATTCCGGGGCCATGAAAACCTTCTGCTCTGTAATTAAAATTGGAATAAATAAATAAAATGTCGATATATAAATAAATCACAGCTGTGTCATCCATAGTCCTGAAAACATTATCCCAGCAGGCTACCTCTGGTATGCCCAACATGGCTGAAACCATACTTGCGTATGCTAGGTAAAACATGACAGACCCTTTTTAAAGACAATAAAAAAAGCAGCTAAAATCACAAAATGCAATTAATTAATAGATTTACCTACTTTCCTTGCAATAGAGTAGCATCTAATATAGACTCCAGTACCCTCACAAACTATGTATTTCAGGCAACTCCCTCCACTATGTCATCCTATCTAATGCCCCGTACACACAGTCGGATTTTCTGACGAAAAATGTTCGATGGGAGCTTGTTGTCGGAAATTCAGACCGTGTGTAGGCTGCATCAGACATTTTCCATCTGAATTTCCGTCACACAAAGTTCCATGCATGCTCGGAATCAAGCAGAAGAGCTGCACTGGCTATTGAACTTCATTTTTCTCGGCTCGTCGTACGTGTTGTACGTCACCGCGTTCTTGACGTTCGGAATTTCCGACAAGATTTGTGTGACCGCGTGAACGCAAGACAAGTTTAAGCCAACATCCGTCTGAAAAAATCCATGGATTTTGTTGTTGGAATGTCTGATCGTGTGTACAGGGCATAACAGTACTTCACTTAGCATTGAAGCCTTGCTATGGATCGTAAAAGCTGAGGGTTATTTCTGGGTTAGACTTGCTTAGTTATTTTATTTAGAAAGGGCTGACCAAAAAAAAGAATACAAATGTAGTCAGACAGACAGGTGCAGCATACACAGTAAGATTGTTTTCACAGAAAAAAAATGAGAATTTCTTAAATGATAATAAGAATTTATTTGTTGCCTTTGTTATAAATACCAAAAAGTCGCCACTACCTGGAGGTATGGGACACCTTTAAGAAAACTCTGCCAGATGTTCAGGAAAATGATGTGTTTTTTCAATGCTCTTACCAGGATCCATTCTTATCTTCACCTTCGCCTCATCTGTCACCAACGCCTCCGGAAGAAAATCAGTTATCACAAACGTGTCCTTGTTTTTTACAAAGATGTTGCTGGGTTTGAGGTTTCTGGGTCAGAAGACACAAAATACTGGTATTTAAAGCACAACTTCAACTACAATCCTTTTTTTTAATTTAGGGTAGAATGAGGAAGGGTAACAATTTCTGTTTTTGTAACCATTGGGGAGATTTTCCCTTACTTCCTGTGTGGTCACTGAGCCATGAACTGAGCAAAACGTCTACAATGTGGTCAAGAGAGTAATAAAACATTTTTGTGGAATGCAGGAAAGCTGCTGTGTAACTGCTGGAATGGGGGAGCAGAGATGCTAAGAACCACTTGAATGACATCTGTGCTACCTCTGGTAAATTTGAGGAAGCAATGTTTCATAGTGGCTGCATCTACACAGGTCAGTTAGGCCTTGTTTTAACGCTCATTGAAAATTATAGCGGAACTAAAGTCCCTATATTTGCCTTTCTTTTAACGGTCTGACATCCCTTGCTGGTGCCAGCTTCTGATACCATGCTTCTTTTGGCTGCAGGGCTGCGCCTGACTTCATTGGCCGTATGCGCAGGAGTGAAGCCATCCCGGCATACAGGCGATGTGCTGGAATGTAAACTGAACTGTGCTTGTGCAGATCAGTGTACATTCCAAAATAGACTGTGAGCAAGCAGGTAGGTTTATTTTACTGCAGACATTAAAATTGGCACTTTAGCTCCGCTTTAATATGTAAATATTTAGGGGCTCATTCACACTTAGCACACTGACTGGTGTTTTCTTCTGCACTGGATAAACACCAGTCACTGCTAGGGCACATAGGAAACAATTGTTTTCTATGTGCCCTGTTCACACTACAATGCAGCAGGAAGGTGTGGTGCCGCTGCACAGCAACGCATCACACCGGCCCCTCACTGCAGCTCACTGCTGGTAAAAACTGACAGCTGCTCACATACTCAAACTGAGCATTTAGCATGCGGGCAGTGTGAACAAGCCTTAAAGCGGTAGTAAACCACTGAAGAAAAACGAAAACAAACAAAAAAAAACCTGCAAGACAATGGCATAATGTGCTAGTATGCATCAGGGGCGGATCCAGAGTCTAGTCTCGGGAGGGGCACTGGCAGAAAAAAAGGTGTTGCTTACAGGGCCAGATTAAGAGTAACATGGGCCTGGTGCAAGGATTTTGGTGGGCCTTTTTATGGAAATAATAAAAATGAAAACACAAACAATTTTTGTTAAATTTAAATTAAAGAGAGAGAGGGGTGTGAGACAGTGGTTGAGAGGGGGGGGGGGTGATAGCGAGATGGGGGGTTGAAAGAGAGGGGATGAGAGGGAGGGGGAAAGAGAGAGAAGGTGGTAGGGGGTGAAGGGGGTGAGAGAGAGAACAGGGCGAAAGAGAAGGGATGAGAGAGAGAGGGGGTGAGGGGGGTGAAAGAGAGAGGGGGGTGGGAGTGAGGGGGTGATTCTGTGGGAGGCATAGCATAGTACATAACACGGGGGGGGGGGGGGGATAGCACAGTACATTACATGGTTGGCACAACACATTACATGGTGGATACATAGATACAGCACATTTAATGGTGGGCAAAGCACAGTACATTACATGGTGGGCACAGCACATTACACGGTTGGCACTGCCCAATACAGCACATTACAAGGTAGGCACAGTTCATTATATGGTGGGCACAGCACATGACATGGTTGGTACTACACAACACAGCACATTGCATGGTGGGCACAACACAGCACATGCACACGGTGGGCACAGGACCTTATATGATGGGCACAGCACATGACATGGTGGGCACTGCAGATTACAAGTGGGCACTGCACATTATATGGTGGGCACAGCATATTATATGGTGGGTACTGCACATGGCATGGTGGGCACTGCACAGCACATGACAAGGTGGGCACTGCATGACACCACCTGACATGGTGGGCACTGCACAACACAGCACATTACATTGTGAGCACAGCACATTAAATGGTGGACACCGCACGTGACATGGTGAGCCCTGCACAGTACATTCCATTGTGAGTACTGCGTGGCACATGCCATGGTGGACAATGTACAGCACATTACATGGTGAGTACAGCACATTAGATGGTGGGCACTGCATGGTGCAGCACATGACATGGTGGGCACAACACAGCACATGACATGGTGGGCACTGCACATGACATGGTGGGCACTGCATGGCACAGCACATTAGATGGTGGGTACAGCGCATTACATGGTGGGCACTGCATGGCACAGCACATGACGTGGTGGGCACAGCGCATTACAGGGTGGGCACTGAATGGCACAGCACATTACATGGTGGGCACAACACATTACATGGTGGGTACTGCATGGCATAGCACATTTCATGGTGGGCAATGCAACTGCACATTACATGTTAGGAACTGCACATGACATGGTGGGCACTGCTGAACAGCACAGCACATTACACAGTGGGCACAACACACTACATGCTGGGCACAACACATGGCAGGGTGTGCACAGCACAGCACAGCACATGATATGGTGGGAACTGCACATGACATGGTGGGCACTGCATGGCACAGCGCATTACATGGTGGGCACTGCACATTACATGGTGGGATCACTGCATGGCACAGCACATGACATGGTGGACACTGCAAATTACATAGCGGGCATTGCAAGGCACAGCACATGACATAGTGGGCACAGCACATTACATGGGGGCACTGCAATGCACAGCACATGACATAGTGGGAACAGCACATTACATGGGGGGCACTGCAATGCACAGCACATGACATAGTGGGCACAGCACATTACATGGGGGCACTGCAATGCACATGACATGACATGCTGGGCCCTCAGTTCTGGCAAGTTCCAGGCCAATACGCCGGACCTTCACTGCGCCATTGACATCAGCAGCTGCATGCAGGGTGAATACCTACTAAACCATGTAGGTTTAGGAGATAATAATTTTAAAAAGTCCAAGCGGAGTATACAACCGCTTTAGATGTCCATAGCCTGGCTATAGCTCCTGAGCATTAAGCTCTGAAGAAGGGGGCTTGTCTCCAGAAACGCGGCAGTTTTCCAACTACAGTGATCTGGTTATATACAATGCTGGAGTTGTGATTTTATATGCTTGTGACTACCTCATATTTGTGAGTACAGTATGTTTTTGTTTTTTTAATACATCATTATGGTGTTGAAGGTAATGCACTAGGCGTTTGTGCCCTTCTTTGTTTCCTTGTAGTGTTTGGGAGTTTCCCTGCTCAAGGAGAGCCGCTTGTAACAGTGCCTCTGTACCATAGGATGTGAGACAGAGTGAGCTCTGAGGCTTTTCTCTTTTCGAAGTATTCACTTTATGGGTTCCCTAAACTCAGGTGGCTTATACATTAGCAAGGAAGTGATGATTAAAACTAAAGGGTACCTGTGGGGTAAAGCCTTTTTGTGAATGTAAAAGAGAGCATCAATGACCTGAGCAAGCAAACACTGAAGAATCTGTAAAGATAGAAAAGAAAGATCTAAAAAAAACTGCACTCAAGGTTTGCATTTCTTTTTCATTTATAATGTATATTTGTTGACTACAGAATACAACAGCAGACTACTGTAACTGTTACACTCGGTTCACACAGGGGCAACACGACTTGCAGGCCGACTCACCGAGGCGACCTGCACGCGACTTCAGCGGCGACTTGCAAAACGACTTCTGTATAGAAGTCAATGCAAGTCGCCTGAAGTCGCCCCAAAAATACTACAGGAACCTTTTTCTAAGTCGGAGCGACTTGCGTCGCTCCTATTAGAACGATTCCGTAGTACAGAACAGGACGTGACTTGTCAGGCGGCTAAGTCGCCTGACAAGTCGCCCCTGTGTGGACCGGGGCTAACTCTGTAAATCAGATGACAGTTGTAACATAGCTGAAGGCCACAAAGCCTCTATTCACGTGCTGTAGATACTGTCCATATTTATACCACAGCGAGTGCACATCTACACTCTAATATTAATATTCTGGCACTTCTGTGATTGTCCCCATAAATGTCATTGTGATTTACCTCCTGTGTCACAGTAAATATTCCCATTGCTACCAAAGTGATTATCCGTATTAATGGTATTAGGGTTACATTCTTAAACATAGATGACTCTTATCAAAGTGGAACTTTACCCATAACAACTTGATAAAAAATAATGTTCTTTAGCAAGGAACATCCATTCTACATGAATAATTATGCCACCAAAATTAGTGTGTGCTGTAAATTGCCTCCAGCAGTGTTCCTGTTTCTTCTTGCTGGAGGCTGCCATTTTGCTGAAGCCCAGAACTAAACCCTTTGATTTACCGGTTTAAAAAAAACAGTTTGATTTGATTGTGTCCTCAACCAAACTGTCAAACTATCAAATGGCTGGTGTCCTAACTGATCACATGTGCAGCACCATGGCAGTTGCAGTTCAAACAAAAGCAGCTTCCTTGGCTGTAAAGGGTAGGATGGTTTAACCACTTGCCGACCGCCTCACGCCTATATACGTGAGCAGAGCGGCACGGGCAGGCAAAATCACGTACCTGAAACGTGATTGCCTTCCCGCGGGTGGGGGGTCCGATCGGACCCCCCCCCGGTGCCAGCTGCGGTCGGCATTTGGTTGGGAGCGATGACAGACGAGGGGGAGGCCATCCGATCGTGGCCCCCCCCTCGCGATCGCTCCCAGCCAATGACAAACATCCCCTGCCTCTGTATAGTACACAGAGGCAGAGGATGTGATGTCATCTCTCCTCGGTCTGGCAGTTTCCGTTCCAGCGCCGAGGAGAGATGACATGTAAGTGCACCAACACTCACACACAACACAGTAGAACATGCCAGGCATATATTACACCCCCGATCCCCCCCCGATCGCCCCCCGATCCCCCCCCAATCACCCCCCCCCCTGTCACAAACTGACACCAAGCAGGTTTTTTTTTTTTTTTTTCCTGATTACTGCATAGTGTCAGTTTGTGACAGGTAGCAGTGGTGGGACAGTTAGTATTACCCCCCTGTAGGTCTAGGGTACCCCCCTTACCCCCCCTAATAAAGTTTTAACCCCTTGATCACCCCTCCTCACCAGTGTCGCTAAGCGATCATTTTTCTGATCGCTGTATTAGTGTCGCTGGTGACGGTAGTTAGGGACGTAAATATTTAGGTTCGCCGTCAGTGTTTTATAGCGACAGGGACCCCCATATACTACCTAATAAATGTTTTAACCCCTTGATGGCCCCCTAGTTAACCCTTTCACCACTGATCACCGTATAACTGTTACGGGTGACGCTGGTTAGTTCGTTTATTTTTTATAGTGTCAGGGCACCCGCCGTTTATTACCGAATAAAGGTTTAGCCCCCTGTAGGTCTAGGGTACCCCCCTTACCCCCCTAATAAAGTTTTAACCCCTTGATCACCCCCTGTCGCCAGTGTCGCTAAGCGATCATTTTTCTGATCGCTGTATTAGTGTCGCTGGTGACGCTAGTTAGGGACGTAAATATTTAGGTTCGCCGTCAGCGTTTTATAGCGACAGGGACCCCCATATACTATCTAATAAATGTTTTAACCCCTTGATGGCCCCCTAGTTAACCCTTTCACCACTGATCACCGTATAACCGTTACGGGTGACGCTGGTTAGTTCGTTTATTTTTTATAGTGTCAGGGCACCCGCCGTTTATTACCGAATAAAGGTTTAGCCCCCTGATCGCCCGGCGGTGATATGCGTCGCCCTAGGCAGCGTCAGATTAGCGCCAGTACCGCGAACACCCACGCACGCACCGTACACGCACCGTACACCTCCCTTAGTGGTATAGTATCTGAACGCATCAATATCTGATCCGATCAGATCTATACTAGCGTCCCCAGCAGTTTAGGGTTCCCAAAAACGCAGTGTTAGCGGGATCAGCCCAGATACCTGCTAGCACCTGCGTTTTGCCCCTCCGCCCGGCCCAGCCCAGTCCAGCCCACCCAAGTGCAGTATCGATCGATCACTGACACTTTTCTTTGTAGCGTTTTGGTGAACTGGCAAGCACCAGCGGCGTAGTACACCCCGGTCGTAGTCAAACCAGCACTGCAGTAACACTTGGTGAATGTTTTGAACGCTACCATGCACTAGTTGAGTATTAGCGTAGCGTACAGCATTGCACAGACTAGGCACACTTTCACAGGGTCTCCCAAGATGCCACCGCATTTTGAGAGACTCGAACCTGGAACCGGTTACAGTTATAAAAGTTACAGTTACAAAAAAAAAGTGTAAAAAAAAAAAAAAACACAAACAAAAATTAAAAAAAATAGTTGTCGTTTTATTGTTCTCTCTCTCTCTATTCTCTCTCTATTGTTCTGCTCTTTTTTACTGTATTCTATTCTGCAATGTTTTATTGTTATTGTTATTGTTATTATGTTTTATCATGTTTGTTTTTCAGGTATGTAATTATTTATACTTTACCGTTTACTGTGCTTTATTGTTAACCATTTTTTTGTCTTCAGGTACGCCATTCACGACTTTGAGTGGTTATACCAGAATGATGCCTGCAGGTTTAGGTATCATCTTGGTATCATTCTTTTTAGCCAGCGGTCGGCTTTCATGTAAAAGCAATCCTAGCGGCTAATTAGCCTCTAGACTGCTTTTACAAGCAGTGGGAGGGAATGCCCCCCCCCCACCGTCTTCCGTGTTTTTCTCTGGCTCTCCTGTCTCAACAGGGAACCTGAGAATGCAGCCGGTGATTCAGCCAGCTGACCATAGAGCTGATCAGAGACCAGAGTGGCTCCAAACATCTCTATGGCCTAAGAAACCGGAAGCTACGAGCATTTTATGACTTGGATTTCGCCGGATGTAAATAGCGCCATTGGGAAATTGGGGAAGCATTTTATCACACCGATCTTGGTGTGGTCAGATGCTTTGAGGGCAGAGGAGAGATCTAGGGTCTAATAGACCCCAATTTTTTCAAAAAAGAGTACCTGTCACTACCTATTGCTATCATAGGGGATATTTACATTCCCTGAGATAACAATAAAAATGATTTAAAAAAAAAAAATGAAAGGAACAGTTTAAAAATAAGATAAAAAAGCAAAAAAAAATAAAGAAAAAAAATAAATAAAAAAAAGCACCCCTGTCGCCCCCTGCTCTCGCGCTAAGGCGAACGCAAGCGGCGGTCTGGCGTCAAACGTAAACAGCAATTGCACCATGCATGTGAGGTATCACTGCGAAGGTCAGATCGAGGGCAGTAATTTTAGCAGTAGACCTCCTCTGTAAATTTAAAGTGGTAACCTGTAAAGGCTTTTAAAGGCTTTTAAAAATGTAGTAATTTTGTTGCCACTGCACGTTTGTGCGCAATTTTAAAGCATGTCATGTTTGGTATCCATGTACTCGGCCTAAGATCATCTTTTTTATTTCATCAAACATTTGGGCAATATAGTGTGTTTTAGTGCATTAAAATTTAAAAAAGTGTGTTTTTTCCCCAAAAAGTGCGTTTGAAAATCGCTGCGCAAATACTGTGTGAAAAAAAAAAATGAAACACCCACCATTTTAATCTGTAGGGCAATTGCTTTAAAATAATATATAATGTTTGGGGGTTCAAAGTAATTTTCTTGCAAAAAAAAATAATTTTTTCATGTAATCAAAAAGTGTCAGAAAGGGCTTTGTCTTCAAGTGGTTAGAAGAGTGGGTGATGTGTGACATAAGCTTCTAAATGTTGTGCATAAAATGCCAGGACAGTTCAAACCCCCCC
Source organism: Lithobates clamitans (assembly GCA_037952925.1). NCBI lineage: Eukaryota > Metazoa > Chordata > Amphibia > Anura > Ranidae > Lithobates > Lithobates clamitans. The sequence continues at coordinate 290,576 of JBBGZY010000695.1, read as the reverse complement.
CCAAATGACCCCATTTTGGAAAGTAGACACCCCAAGCTATTTGCTGAGAGGCATGTCGAGTCCATGGAATATTTTATATTGTGACACAAGTTGCGGGAAAGAGACAATTTTTTTTTTTTTTTTTTTTGCACAAAGTTGTCACTAAATGTTATATTGCTCAAACATGCCATGGGAATATGTGAAATTACACCCCAAAATAAATTCTGTTGCTTCTCCTGAGTACGGGGATACCACATGTGTGGGACTTTTTGGGAGCCTAGCCGCGCACGGGACCCCGAAAACCAAGCACCGCCTTCAGGCTTTCTAAGGCCGTAAATTTTTGATTTCACTCCTCACTACCTATCACAGTTTCGGAGGCCATGGAATGCCCAGGTGGCACAAACCCCCCCCCAAATTACCCCATTTTGGAAAGTAGACACCCCAAGCTATTTGCTGAGAGGTATAGTGAGTATTTTGCAGACCTCACTTTTTGTCACAAAGTTTTGAAAATTGAAAAAAGAAAAAAAAAAAATTTTTTTTCTGGTCTTTCTTCATTTTCAAAAACAAATGAGAGCTGCAAAATACTCACCATGCCTCTCAGCAAATAGCTTGGGGTGTCTACTTTCCAAAATGGGGTCATTTGGGGGGGTTTTGTGCCATCTTGGCATTTTATGGCCTTCAAAACTGTGATAGGTAGTGAGGAGTAAAATCAAAAATGTATGCCCTTAGAAATCCTGAAGGTGGTGCTGGGTTTTCGGGGCCCCGTACGTGGCTAGGCTCCCAAAAAGTGCCACACATGTGGTATCCCCGTACTCAGGAGAAGCAGCTGAATGTATTTTGGGGTGCAATTCCACATATGCCCATGGCCTGTGTGAGCAATATATCATTTAGTGACAACTTTTTGTAATTTTTTTTTTTTCTTTTTTTTGTCATTATTCAATCACTTGGGACAAAAAAAATAAATATTCAATGGGCTCAACATGCCTCTCAGCAATTTCCTTGGGGTGTCTACTTTCCAAAATGGGGTCATTTGGGGGGGTTTTGTACTGCCCTGCCATTTTAGCACCTCAAGAAATGACATAGGCAGTCAGAAACTAAAAGCTGTGTAAATTCCAGAAAATGTACCCTAGTTTGTAGACGCTATAACTTTTGCGCAAACCAATAAATATACGCTTATTGACATTTTTTTTACCAAAGACATGTGGCCGAATACATTTTGGCCTAAATGTATGACTAAAATTTAGTTTATTGGATTTTTTTTATAACAAAAAGTAGAAAATATCATTTTTTTTCTAAATTTTCAGTCTTTTTCCGTTTATAGCGCAAAAAATAAAAACGGCAGAGGTGATCAAATATCATCAAAAGAAAGCTCTATTTGTGGGAAGAAAAGGACGCAAATTTCGTTTGGGTAGAGCATTGCATGACCGCGCAATTAGCAGTTAAAGCGACGCAGTGCCGAATTGTAAAAAGTGCTCTGGTCAGGAAGGGGGTAAATCCTTCCGGGGCTGAAGTGGTTAATTTTGCTTTAAGCAGATCGGCCTCTACAAACTCAGCAGTGCCAAAAAATGGAGAGCAACTGAGCATGTGCAGAACAGGGAGAGACAGTGTATTACTGGATTTCAAACAGCATAGGGACTTTTTTTTATGACATACATAAACTATGCAACCTGCAAAAGGAGCTGGCCTGAAGGGATTTAGCAGGACTTAATTTTCTGACTAAAGTTCCACTTTAATGTCATAGTGATTATTTTTAATAATATCGCAGCGATTAATATCAAGGGAAAAGTAAGATTGGCTTGGATAATTTTTTTTTTTTGTTGCTTAAAGCGGGGGTCCGCCCACTGCTGCAAAAATTAAAAGTCAGCAGTTGCACATACTGCAGCTGGTGACTTTTAATAATCGGACACTTACCTGTCCTGGAGTCCAGCGATGTCGGCACCGCAGCTGATGTTTCCATCAGTTGTCGAGTGCATGCTGCCTCCATTGCGAGTAACGGAAACTTACTGCGCATGCACGAGGCAACGCTCCTCTCTCCTACTAGCCCGGCAGCCGGGGAAGAAGGAGGGAGGAGGAGGAACCCGGACGGTGACGTCAATACCCGCAGGTGAGGCTCCCAGAAGTGGGAACAGGATACCTGTGAAAGACAGGTATCCTGTCCCCCCTCCCCCTCGAAAGGTGCCAATTGTGGCACCTGAGGGGGGAAGGAGTACAAGGAGCGGACGTTCCAATTCTGGGTGGAACTCCGCTTTAAAGTGAAACTAAGGGCAAAACTTCTCTCTTTTTTTTGGATAGAGTGGAGATGGATTAGAACAATGTTTCTCAACTCCAGTCTTCAAGGCATCCCAACAGGTCATGTTTTCAGGCTCCCCATTATGTTGCACAGGTGATTTGATTAGTTTCACTGCCTTAGTAATTACCACAGTCGTTTCATCTGAGGGATATCCTGAAAACATGACCTGTTGGGGCGCCCTGAGGACTGGAGCTGAGAAACACTGGATTAGAACACTGGTCAATTTTGTTTTACTGTCTGTGCCGTCCATTAGGGATATTCACCCTCTTTTTTATTACTTGTCTTTGTACTCCTCACCTGGTTGCTGCCACACACGCTTGAGCCAAATACGTTTATCTTGGTCTCATCAGACCATAGGACGTGGTCCCAGTAATCCATGTCCTTTGTCTGCTTTTCTTCAGCAAACTGTTTGCAGGCTTTCTTGTGCATCATCTTTAGAAGAGGCTTCCTTCTGGGACAACAGCCATGCAGACCAATTTGATGCAGTGTGCGGTGTATGCCTAGGCCATCTTTATGTTGAGCAACAATTCTTTTTTTTCAGATCCTCAGAGAGTTCTTTGCCATGAGGTGCCATGTTGAACTTCCAGAGACCAGTATGAGAGAGTGAGAGTGATAATACCAAATTTAACACACCTGCTCCCCATTCACACCTGAGACCTTGTAACACTAATGAGTCACATCGGGAGGGAAAATGGCTAATTGGGCCCAATTTGGACATTTTTACTTAGGGGTGTGCTCACTTTTGTTGCCAGCGGTTTAGACATTAACCACCTTAGCGGTATTCCCGAGTGTGGCTCAGGGTGAATTTTCAGTACCAAAAGCGGTAACCCTGAGCCACACTTGGGATCGCATCGCAGGATCCAGGCAAAGTTACCTTACCTTGTCCCCAGGATCCTGCGATGTCCCCCCCCCGCTGTGTGTGCGATCCATGTCTGCTTTAATTATCACGGTGCCGAGCTCTGTCCCCTACAAGCGTTGCGACGCACGGGGACAGAGCACAGCGCAAAATTCAAAAAGTGAACAACACACAATACATACAGTACACTGTAATCTTACAGATTACATAACTGTATCAAATTATTTCACATCCCTTTTGTCCCTAGTGCTTTGTCCAGTGCCCTTCATGCAGTATATATATATATATATATATATGTATATATATATATATATATATATATATATATATATATATATACTGTTCTTTCTGCCTGGAAACTAGAGATTGTCCATAGCAACCAAAAAGTGTCCCTTTACATCAAAAGCGGTTTTAGACCAGCAAGAAAACAGCGATAATAAATTACAATCACTTGCAGAATTGAGCGATAGTGATTCGTGGGGAAATCCGTCATCAAACACTGAAAGTAACTACAGCGACAATTCTGCAACTACGTAAGTTTCAGTGTTTTTGATTTGATTACATTATTGAATAATTTTATTATTATTATATTATTATTTGTTATAATTATTTATAGTTATTTATTATATTATAATTTATGATTTAGTGTTTAAAACTTTATCATACCCAGGATGTCTACTAGACTCTTGTTTGGACAGAGTTAAGTGTGTTGTTCCTAAGAATTACAGGCCTACAATATAAAACGCCAAATTTCCATGCAAAACATTGTACCGCTTTGAGCATCAAAAATCTGACATAATAATACCGCCAGGGGGGTTAACGGCTGTGTGTTGAGTTATTTTGAGGGGACAGCAAATTTACACTGTTATACAAGCTGTACACTCACTACTTTACATTGTAGCAAAGTGTTATTTCTTAAGTGTTGTCACATAAAAAGATATAATAAAATATTTACAAAAATACTAGTTTTACAAGAACACTATGAGCATTCAAAAGAGAGAGGCCTGTGCTAGTTGTATCCTTTCAGGTACTCTGTCTCTCATTGAAACCTCTGACAGCCTTTGAGAGTGTAAGGTTGAAGTCATCACTCTGACCCATTAAATTGTGTATGTAAATTTCAGCTATTTTTCTTCTTAAACAACAGGCTTTTTAATACATGAAAAAGTGGAAAACATGCAAAAAGGACCCTAAAGTGCTGCCTGCTGAATGGCTGTAAGAATACCAAATATTAAGTTATATTTACGTTTTTGCTTTTTTTCTATTGAGTCCTGAACAAAATACAGAAAATTGTACAAAACCACAATACAATCCATGTAATGTCAGTTAGTTAAAACTCTACTCTTGGCATAGCAAGAATGCAAGCATTATAATGATTATTCTCCCATTAAAGCTACTGTAATTACAATCATTAATACCATAGTGCACGTCCCTTTTTAATGTAACTACTTACGTTGTCCTTAATCTTTTTTTGCTGTCGCCTGTTCAGGTGCACAATATCAGCTAGATTATCCTGACCACAATAATCCATCACCATACAAAAAAACAGCGAGGAGCTCTAAAGAGATCATATTAGATACATTTTAACTGTTTGCATATAAAAAAACAAAATGCTAAAACCAAGTTTCCAGTTCTCAAACACATTTGAATAATACTGTTTGATGCAAGAGAATAGATGATAATCAGAAACCTTGATCTTGGCGTAATTCTAGCCACATAAATTAATTCTGCACTTTTTGTTTTATCAAGACTGGGTCAAACTAAGTCTGAAAAATGTGGCTGGTAAATCACACAAATGAGGATTTGCTTTTAAATCTGCAAGTTTCTTGAGTTTTTCATTTTGATGCAAAAACCAGCTAAAACTACAATGGAAATGTGATTATGTTCTTTAATTTCATAGGCATATTATGTTTTCTTATTCCCAAAAAAATGAAATAAAAATAATTTGTTTAGACAACATGGGCCATGACTATATAAAAAATAAATAAGAGATTTCCTACTTGTCATCCAGCAGAAAGTGTTTGGAAAATTTCCCAAAGGCTGTGATTTGACTGAAACATGTAGGTAATGTAACTTTAGTTTACCAAAAAAAGGGATACTTTATTTGCAGAGAAGTCTAGACAGTCTGCTTTGCAAATGCAGCATGTCTTCCATGAACTCCAATCAAACATTTAAAAAATAATAACTCATTGACCCTGCAGAAATTCTTTTCTGCCACTGGATATCCTCAAATTAAATGCAGGCCTGCATCATTCAATCCACTTCTTCTGAGCCCAGGTAGTCATGGACCCTCCCAAGCCTGTAGTATAATGGAATACCCAAGCGCTGCTATAGAAATTATATTTAAAATTATAATGATAAATGGAATAGCTGCAGCTATTCAATAGTGATCTAACACCAATATCTATACAATGATACATTTTTTTATCTATATATATATAGATAAAAAAATGAGCGTACTATTGTTTTTTACCTCCCAAGCCTTTTACTGGAAATTGAAAGAGTATTAGCATTAGTGATGATGAGCTAATCTCTCTGCTCGCTTCATCTCTAAGGCCTGTTTCACACGAGGGATCCGTATGTCCGTTTTTCATCCTTCCGTTTTCGGATAAAAAACGGACATACATGTATCCCTATGGAGCGTCGGATGTCAGCGGTGACATTTCCGCTGACATCCGACCCGCTCCGATCCGAAAAGTGTAACGGAGGAAAAACCTACTTTTCCATCCGTTTTCGGATCGGATCGGGTGACGACGGACACTACGGTCCGTCATCATCCGATCCCCCCCATAGGGGAGAGCGGCGCTGACAGGTCCGTAGCTGCACAGTGTGCAGCGATGGACCTGTCATCTTTCTGCTCAGCGGGGATCGGCGGAGCGATCCCCGCTGAGCAAGCGGGTGTTCACGGGGCGGATCATCACTGATCCGCCCCGTGTGAAAGAGCCCTTAGAATTCTCCTTGTCTGACTGACATCTTGTGCTACTTGTGCTTCTTCTCACACTCTGAGCTCTGCTGTACAGAGACTGTAATAGGCTAATACACGATCAAATTCAGATACTTACACTGCTTGCAATAATAAAAAATAATAATAATAATTAAAAAAAAAAAAAAATATATATATATATATATATATATATATATATATATATATATATATATATATATATATATAAAAAAATTTTTATTTTTTTTAATTATTATTATTATTTTTTATTATTGCAAGCAGTGTAAGTATCTGAATTTGATCTTGTATTAGCCTATTACAGTATATATATTAACATATATTAACAGATATACAAAATATTAACAATTACAGAGTTGCAGTCATGTGTGCATTTTATATCAGCCTAATTAAACCTTTTAAACACTGCGATATTTAAATGCTCAGCAGAAAAGAAAAAAAAAATCACAGAATAATACCCAAATTGTGTTTTTGGCCATTATTCACTATGTGGGTGGGTCCACCCAAGCATAACCAATATCAACTGATCCATTTTGATCAATGCAACGATGCCAGACCCAGAAGCTAGGCCTTTAACCACTTAAGGACCAGGCTCGTTTTGGATTTTAGGTGTTTACGTGTTTAAAACAGGTTTTTTTGCTAGAAAATTACTTAGAACCCCCAAACATTATATATGGTTTTTTTTCTAACACCCTAGAGAATAAAATGGCGGTTGTTGCAATACTTTTTTTTGCACCGTATTTGCGTAGCGGTCTTATAAGTGCACTTTTTTTGGAAAAAATTCACTTTTTTGAATAAAAAAATAAGACAACAGTAAAGTTAGCCCAATTTTTTTTTTATATTGTGAAATATAATGTTACGCCAAGTAAATTGATACCCAACATGTCACGCTTCAAAATTGCGCCCGCTCGTGGAATGGCGTCAAACTTTTACCCTCAAATATCTCCATAGGCGACGTTTAAAAAATTCTACAAGTTGCATGTTTTGCGTTACAGAGGAGGTCTAGGGCTAGAATTATTGCTCTCGCTCTACCGGTCGCCGCGTTACCTCCCATTTGACCATATTTTCATATGCGGGCGCTACTCACGTATGCGTTCGCTTCTGCGCGCGAGCTCGTCAGGACGGGGTTTTGTTTTTTTTTAATTTTTATTATTTATTTTACATTACATTTATTTTTACACTGCTTTAAAAAAAAATAAAATTGTGTCACTTTTATTCCTATTACAAGGAATGTAAACATCCCTTGTAATAGAAAAAAGCATGACAGGACCTCTTAAATATGAGATCTGGGGTCAAAAAGATCTCAGATCTCATATTTACACTAAAATGCAATTAAAAAAAAAAAAAAGTCATTGAAAAAAATGACATTGAAAAAAATATGCCTTTAAGAGGCGTGGGCGGAAGTGACGTTTTGATGTCGCTTCCGCCCAGCAGTGTCATGGAGACGAGTGGGCGCCATCTTAGCCTCACTCGTCTCCAGGCACAGAAGGGAGACGGATGCGATCGCCACCGCCGCTACCGACGGCTCCGGTAAGCTCCGGAGGGCACCAGATCACGGCGGGAGGGGGGGCCCCCTCTCCCGCCACCGATAAAAGTGATTTTGCGGCGAATCCGCCGCAGGGACCACTTTTATCAGAAAGCCGGCCGCCGCACAAAAACGGGGATACCGGGGTTATGGCAGCTAGCTGCTGCCATAACAACGATATCCGCCGACAAACTTTGGACATACATCGGTGTGCGGCGGTCCGGAAGTGGTTAACAACAAAAGCCAGAGGACATTATTTTGATGATTTGCAATATGGTGACTACCTTACCTTATTATCCCAGACCATGAAAAACTCTATATATGGCCAGATATTGGGGTGTTGAAGCTCTAGGAGTGACAAAGCCTGTACAGTAGAAAGAGAAAATGTAAACCAAATATGCACTGATATCCCTCTAGGAAGCACAGATATTCATGATATATATTTTTCTGAGCAAGACTGCAGCTTCCTGTCACATGTCTCTAGGCTGTGCAATATTCCTGTCTTTGAACCATAAAGGAAAATTGTATCAAATACTTACTGTAATTTTCCTTTCCTGACGCCATACCATGGCAGCATACTAGTGATAGGCTCCGCTTCTCTTCCACTCCCTCAGAACCAGTGAATAGCATACATTAAAGGCCTAGTTAGGCCCCACCACATTCTTTGTAATTAGCTTCATACCGAAACGTACAAGGGTGGGTCCGTATGCCGCCATGGTTTGGCGTCGGGAAACGAAAATTACGGTAAGTATTTTCCTAACACCACCATGGCAGGATACTAGTGATAAATAACTAGCTGACAGGGTGGGTTCTACTTGTCAAATCAATTTTTAATTAGAATGGGACAGAAGATGGAACAGCCCTTCCTCCGCGGTCCACTAATGGCAAGACCCCCGGATCTACTCTGTATCGCTTGAAAAGGTATCCTGGGGTGACCATGATACTTCCCTGCAGATGGATTCTATGGACGCCATCGAATGGTCAGTCCATGAGACCGAAACCGCTCTAGGAGAGTATGTATCCACTGCTGAAGGAGGTTCACGACCCCTCGCCCTATATGTATGATCAAACCTACTAAGTCCAGGAGGTAACCTCTTTTCCCTGACGAATTCCAGCTGGAAAGATGAAAGGCTTATTACATGATCTGAAAAGAGCAATTGGGGATAGGGACTTCCAACTTCTGTACACGTTCAATTTGTGTGACCCTCCTGAGTGATCCTCTGGGAAGTTAGGCAATGCCCAGGTGACTGTTAGATGGAGGGTTGTCGCTTCCCTTGACACAACATGATCTACCGGACACAAGTCTACTTCTTCTAGAAAGAAACTAATATATTTTTCTGAAGCTCCCAGAGCTTGAATCTCAGACATCCTTCTGCTTGAAGATCTTGCGATAGATACTGCCTAGTAGATAATGTCACAAACTGAACACTATTCTTTTGGAGCAAATTGTCGAACTGATTTGAAATCCAGCAACACCGATTCCACTGGGAAAGATTCTCCTTCGTGGTGGTCGAAACCTCCTGTCTTCAAAATTTGTGAAAACAAAAGGATTTCTGGCACAGCCTTGTTATTGCCAACCTAGTCGACACTTGCAATCTCAAGGAATATAGGCTAAGGCTCATGTCTAATCTGGTCTACAAGTAGTCCAGAATAGCTGTCACAGGAGGTGCAGTAGTGTCAATATCTTGCCTTGCTGAGAAATAATGCAAACTTGTTCCAGATTTTGGCATAGATGTTGTTAGTAAAGTGCCTTCTCACACTCCACAAGGTAGAGATCATCCTGGAGCAGACTAAGTTCTCAAGCTTCCCCTATCAGTCGTCTTGTTTGCAGCCACGGCCTTCGTATGTGCAAAGGGGAATTGGTTTCTGTCTCATGAGATGAATGGCCATAAAAACTCAAGGCCCTCATTGTCAAAATGGAGGAATGGATATGACTACCATGTTTACTCTCCGCAGCCTCAAGAGGAATCTCATTACGAGAAAAGTTGTTGGAAAATATAAAGGCTAGATTGCAGATCCATGGAGAAAATCAAGGCATTTGTCCCCTCTGCCTTTGGGTGCGAAACTGATTCAGACATCCTCCTAAGTTTGAAATTGCTGTAAAAAAGCAATGTAGTCTGTCTGTGGTTGGCCCCACAGACCTACAGTGTAGGGCCCACTCGTGCTCTGGAAAGTTTGCATGATAGTCAGTCTGTCTTTGTGTTCAAGTCCCCTAGGAGGTAAACTGCTTTCAGAATTTGAAGGCGATTTCCTGACCCCGACAGCGTGGGGTTCACCTCTCTTAATAGCATATTGCCACAAGTTCCTCCTTGGTGATGAATATAGGCAACTGCTGCCATGTTGTTCAACTGCAGAGAGACTGATCTTCCCTTGATTCTGTGTAGTAAGGCAAAAGGTGCTAAAGAAGCTGCTTGGATTTATAGGGTAATTAAAACTACCCCGCTTGGCTGGGAATCTCCCATTGGACTGAACCAACGGTTTCTTGCAGTGTACCTTCCAGGCTATCTTTGCTGAGATGAATAGTAATTGTGATCTAGTCTAATGGTTTAACGGGGCGACTTCATCAGATTCTCCCTCTTCAGCCACCACCGTATGTATACTACTACTTATACTGAGTGACCATTGATAACTGTGCCAGACTCTGTTTCCTCTATTGTGCTAAGAATCCCAGCTTAAACTGTCAAAGTCACAGTGCTCAAGGGATTATCAGTATGACGACATTGTGCTCCAAAGATTGAGGCACTGAGAAATAGTGAAACAAGTGGAATGTCTTCAGCATTCCTTCTTTGACATCCACCGTTTTCTCTGGTGGAAGCCGAACAAAGGAGTTGGCAGAGTACCTCCCGGCATACTAACTGTTAAGTTAGACAGAGTTAATAAACCAGCCATATCCCTGCAGGGTGTCTATGAGAATCTTTTGGTGCATCAAAAATTGTTTCAGACCTCTGGATAGAAGAATGATGTTGTCCAGGTAGCGGCGCACCCGGAGAACTTGTTCCCTGAGTGGAGTTAACACTGCACTGAGAACCCTTGTGAACAGTCTCTGAGACCTGCATAGGCCAAAAGGCAGACTGTTAAACTGGAAATGCGTCTAGCTGATCGCAAGCTTACCAATTATGAAAGAAAGAAATATTTTGGGATGTTTGGCATTTTGCCATCTGGCTGCGCTGGTTTAATGGACTCTATTCTGAAGACCTCTAAGGGGATAAAAAAGTTTAATGTCTTCAGATCTACAACCGGACGCTGGCCACTATCCCTTGCAAACTACATACAGGGTTGAACTGAAGCCTGTATATTCTTTTTGTGAATAGAATCAGGACAAAACCCCCCTTAGGTCTGATATGTAGGTATTATAGCAGCCCATCTGCCTAGAAGACTGGAACCTGCTGAGAGGAGGAACATTCCCTATCCATTTGCTTCCCATCTTGCGGGAGCAGGATGGACTTCTTGTCACTCCTGGTATGGCTGTGTTAAGTTTCCTTCCAACACAGAGATTTCCTGTTATAAGGTATCTTACACCGGACTTGCCTGAGAAAACAAACGCAGCCCAAAATTTCAAACATCGCTGAAAAAAACAAGGATGGCTGAAAAGGAAAATAGCAGCAGAGAGCGAAAGGTTTAGAGATGAAAGAGAAAAATATACATTGGTAACAATTCTTTTAAACAAAATTCTATTGGAAATTTTTTGTGCCATACCTGAAACAAACATTAGGGGGGCATTGAAGGAAAGCTCACCTGTCCCAGGAAGCAGAGTGAAGAACAATCCAGAGCCAGGCAAAGGAGGCTCTGCCTGACCAAACTTCCAGGGCCGTTTGAGCCCCTCTAATTATCCCTGGAGATCTATAAGTCTACCCTGTGACTCTGACCCTCATTATTAACAAGAGGGCAGCTTTTCCCAAAATTAAAATGGCGGGAGTACCCTTGTGCATGTGCAGACTGGCGCAGCCCAATGATGTCATCAAGAACGCCTCCAGCACAGAGAAAACAGTCCAGCGCAGGATAAAACAAGCAAAAGGGCAAACATAATTTAAAAATGGAGCCAAAGAAGGCATAGAAAAGGAAAAGATCAAGGTAAAAAAGGGGAAACATACAGGGAGACGGAGAAGAAAAACAAAAAGGGATAGGCAGCCCTGTGAGATACAAGGGACCAAAGGAGTGAAATGAATGAACTAGCTGCCCCCCCCCCCCCCCCAAGCCTCAGCTCGCAGACACTTACTTACTTACTGGCAGATTTTGTTCCTAAAGTGGAAACACTGTAGGACCCCATCAAGACCCACAGAGAGGGTTCCCAGGTTGTTTAGCGCAATTTAGCGGCTCAAGCGCTGGGACTTCGCACTGGGAGAGGCTCAACCCAGCCGGATGCTGCACGGAGGCAGAGGTGGGGACATAGAACTGCTTACTCTTCACTGGTGCGTGGAGGTATGAGGGAAAAAAAGAAGAATGGGGTGGGGCCTAACTAGGCCTTTAATTTATGCTATTCACTGGTCCTGAGGGAGTAGAAGAGAGGCGGAGCCTATTACTAATATGCTGCCATGGTGGCGTCAGGAAAGAGGGTTATGCTGTAACGAAGGAACATACTGGCTGCATTTTCACAGTCTCATTTTTAAAGGATATCTGTACTTTCACAAAAACTCAACTAATTCTTTCTGCCATCTGACCTAAAGTAAAGCACCCTCCACCACCCCATATACTTAGCTGCATCCTACAGCTGCGACTCGGGTTACTTTAGGTTGGAGACGCTTAAACTGATAAGTGCACTTTTTATGAAAGTAGACTATGGCAAATAAAAAAATAAACATACTGGCAACCATATAGATTTACTGTATATTGTCAATTGTGCAAGATAAATGCCATTTCAGTTTCACTACAAAATGTTTATAACTGACTGCGGCATTTCTTAAAAGAAAAACGCAAGTTTTAGCTGTTACTGTCCCCACTAGCAAATTACCTCTTCTAGGGCGAGATTGCCCTCCCGCTCATCTATACACTCCACCTGTCAATGATACAAAAGATTTAATGTTATTATATGTATTATTAAGCAAATCACCTTTGTAAAAAGAAAGCTTTAATGGAATCAACTATGTGCTGAATAACATTCTGCATACTAGTGCCAGGCTGTTGCTCAGCATATGGCTTCATTGCCCTGGAACCAGATAGCTGTACAGTTCAAAGAGTATCTAAAGCTGCAATGCCCCACCAGAACTGGTCCACGTGAGCAATGCTGGTCACAAGAAATTGCTCAGACCTCATAAAGATTTTTGAAAAAAGAAGTTCATATAACTGGGGGTGTGGTTGCCATCATCCCTTATTATTATATATCCTGAGATTCCTCTTGTGATGGGATTTTACAGGCAACCAATGTATAGACAAAATACAAATTAGAATGAATTATTTTTAACATTGTATTTTGTCTATACATTGGTTGCCTGTAAAATCCCACCACAAGAGGAATCTCAGGATATAGAACTCAAACAGCTATTAGTCCTCCACAGTGAGAGTTAATGAGCCAAAGCCTATAACCCATAGGAATAAAACGACCACCACTTGTATGGCCTTGAAATGTAAGATTGGAAAACAATTGTACGTCCAAGAGTCAAACCCATCACAACATATTCTGAAAGATCTTTTTGGAAGAGTCAATCAACCATGTATTTTCCTTATATCCATTGTATTTCCCTTATCCATTGCTACTATCCTCCCATGTTAAGGGCTGCCTCTTGGGGTGTTATCATAGTGCCTCTAAGCTTCATAAGCTTCCCACGTTGCCATTATTTTATTCAGTGATCACTTTTTTATCTTGTAAGGTTTTTTATCTAATAAAACCCCTTTACTTTTTGACCTATGCCATGTGGAGCCCCTTTTTTCTTTTTTCTCCATGATTTCATCTACGATCCGACTGCCTCTGACTTTTTGAATCCATCTGGTGCTGGAGAGTGTGGTAGTGAGGGGATAGTCGCCATCTGGGACCATCTGGGCTGTCGGTGACCGCGACTCAAGGGACACATCCTGCCCATCTGAGACCGGGACCGAAGGGATAATCTGCTGGATTCCACGGGAGATTACCTCCACAGGCTTTGTCAGACGTACTGCCATATGGCAGATATGTCCCACTACATCTGGTAAGAGTGTCCAACCTTAGATGTTTATGACGCATTACCTGTGGTTCCCGTGCAGTTCAGGTTCAAGTCAACACCCTGTGTCTAAGAACTTCCACTGTTCGAGAAGACTGCTTTCATCTTTATTTATGGACTCTGGTTACAGAGTCTAGCATATGACATTACAGATATTTATACTTACTTCAGTAATCTTTGTGGTGATTCACTTCATTACTAGTTACTATATCATGTGTGTTGATTCACTTCATTGTTAGTTACCATATCACGCACAATTTTACATGTGTTATTTTTTTTGGCATTTATATGATTTATGGTTATGGTTTAGCGCTGCACTTATTTTATATATATCTGTTGTGACTTGGTTTGTCTGTGTGCTAGCCGCTACTCGTTATAATATCTACACAATTTTATTTTTGGGCCAGCGCAGTTTCTTTTCTTTTTTTTTTTTTTTTATATCACGATTCATAACAATGCTCACTTTGTCAAAGTATGTCCAATCCATGATTGTTCTTCTATATGAACATGCAGCACACATATTTTCTAACTGCTGTTCTTTGTTAAAGTAGAGCTATAGGCATTTTTTTTTTTCATTTTGGATAGAGCAAGGGAGGGTTATAAGATGCATCAATGGTTTCCTGAACACGTCCCAAGTGAAAATCCGGTCAAGGTGTGGAAATGTTTTACGAATACCTAGGCAAAGACTTAGGCATCACTCAGATGTACATTCTGAGGTTTTTCAAGGAGCTATGTTGGAACTATGCTCTGATAAAGAGTGTTTGCTCCTTAAAATGCATTGGCATGTACTCTCACTGGCTAGTACCAGGTTGGACCCACTTTTGCCTTCAGAACTGCCTTAATTCTTGGTGACATAGATTCAACAAGGTGTTGGAAACATTCCTCAGAGATTTTGCTTCATATTGACATGATAGCATCATGCAGTTGCTGCAGATTTGTCTGCTGCACATCCATGATGCAAATCTCTCGCTCCACCACATTCCAAAGGTGCTCTATTGGTTGAGATCTGGTGACTGTGGAGGCCATTGGAGTACAGTGACCTCATTGTCATGTTCAAGAAACCAGTGGTGAGATGATCTGAGCTTTGTGACATGGTGCATTATCCTGCTGGAAGGAGCCATCAGAAGATGGGTACAATGTAGTCATAAAGCAATGATTCTCAAACTGTGCACCGTTGCACACTAGTGTGCCGCATTAGATTTGCGGGTATGTCGTGGGAGTTTGGAAAAATATTTAAAATTGCTAGCGTTTTGAAACCTTGAATATATCGAAAAACTAAATGGTAAATCAATGTCGCAAAAGTTAAAAAAAGTAAATTATTTTATAAAATGCAATCTCTGTCAGTCTGTCATTCATTGGTTCCTTTCGTAATGCGAGACTTGTGCAAGATCTCGGGAGAACTCAATCGCTTTAATTATATTATAATCAGGGCTTTTTTTCAGCAGGAACTAGGGGGAACTCAGTTCCACCACCTCTGGCTCAGGTCTTCTGCTCCCTGCTCACCACTATCACTTGGTAACACTGAAGTCCAGCTTCATTTACAAGTGATAGCTTATTTCCCAGTATCTCCCCCCAGGGTTCAGTGCAGTCATGGGCAGGAGAGGGTGCGTGGTAGGCTGCACCCTCTGTGGTCTCCATTTTTTCCCTGGTGACCAGTTGTTGATGCTGCTACTGCATGATCTCCCTTGCAAGTGACTGTAGTATAGTATAGTATGATGGGAGGTACTACAGCCTGATAGGTGTTTTAGCTTAATATTGCAACAAAGGTAAGAAATATGACAGATGGTGGAGCTTTTAAGGAGGGGGGAGAAGATGAGGGCAGTGGAGGGAGGGGGTTATATGCAGAAGGAAGAGCTACTATTTGATGCCATTTGGCAGGTATGTGTGTGTGGCGGGCATTGTTCAGTTCCTGCACCTATTCTCCGAGAAAAAAAGCCCTGATTATAATAATAGAGACCGTTCCATTCCAACTTTAATGCTTATAAATAAAGTTTGTTCATTGTTTAGCAATAGAGAAATACTTCATCAAGTCTGGAACTCTGAAAGAGAAACTGTTAAATGAAAAGCAAGGAAGCAAACAAAAGTAAAACTAAATATATATGCATAAGTGTGCGCAGCCTATTGCATTAGGGTGTGCACCCCAAAGCTCAAACACACATGTGTGCGTGTGTGTGTATATAAATATATTTTATATGGATAAACATACATACGTGCACACTCTAATGGCAGAGCCGGTGCAGTAAAGAGAAGTATGGTAGCACTCAATAAATGGCAGCACTTGTCAGAAGGAGATATTTCCCATCTCCCTGCCGACACAGACAGCGATAATGCTAATGCACACAGGGTGATTAGGGTGTGCCCAAGCACACCCAGCACACCCCCTGCGCACGCCTTTGTATATATGTGTATAAATAAATAGGTTCTTCAACACAAAAATTGTTAAATCTTTTCAGGTGTGCCATGAAAAATATTTGGATCTTTTTGGTACGTCGCAAGACAAAAAAGTTTGAGAAGCACTGTAATTAAGGGATGGACATGGTCAGCATTGCAACAATACTCAGGTAGCTCAGTTGGTAATAAGGGGCCCAAAGTGTGCCAAGAATATATCCCCCCCACCATTACACCACAACTAGCCTGAACCGTTGATACAAGGCAGGATGGATCCATGCTTTCATGTTGCTTACGCCAAAATTCTGATCCTACCATCTTAATGTCGCAGCTGAAATTGAGACTCATCAGACCAGGCAACGTTTTTCCAATCTTCTATTGTCCAATTTTGGTGAGCCTGTGCGAATTGTAGCCTCTGTTTCATGTTCTTAGCTGACAGGAGTGACACCCGGTGTGGTCTTCTGCTGCTGTAGCCCATCTGCTTCAAGGTTCAATGTGTTGTGCGTTCAGAGATGGTATTCTGCATACCTTGGTTGTAATGAGTGGTTATTTGAATTACTGTTACCTTTCTATCATCTCAAATCAGTCTGCCCATTCTCTTCTGACCTCTGACATCAACAAGGCATTTTCCTCCACACAACTGCTGCTCACTGGATATTTTCTCTTTATTGGATCATTTTCTGTAAACTCGAGAGATACTTGTGTGTGAAAATCCCAGTAGATCAGCAGTTTTTGAAATACTCAGACCAGCTGGTCTGGCACCAACAACCATGCCCCGTTCAAAGTCACTTAAATCCCCTTTCTTCCCCATTCTGATGCTCGATTTGAACTTCAGCAAGTGGCCTTCACCACATCTAGATGCCTAAATGCATTGAATTGTTGCCATGTGGTTGGCTGATTAGCAATTTGTACCTAATAAAGTGGCCGGTGACTGTATGCCTGAGTGACATCTAGGTCTCAACCTCAACTGGACTACCATTTGGGCTTTGTTTTGACTGACATTTGTCAGTTTTTCAGTATGTTTTTAACATGTTTTCCTTTAATGAACATTCATTGGGTAATTCACTAGGCCTTTGCACCGTTTTGTTGTTGTTTTGTCATTTAGCACAACGATTTCCCCAATCGGAAGAGGACAGCATTGGTGCAGCATTACCCGTCATATTAGTAAAAGAATGTGATGATGCCCCTGTCTACATCAATGAGTATTTCAGTGTCTGAAACACCTTATCGCTATCATGTCAACTCTATGGATCACGTGTTTCTTGAGCAAATACTCAGCTTGCAGAGCACTCAGGTTGGTAGCCTGCAAACTTAGGACACTTTATTACACATGCAGCATTTTTAAATTCTTGCTTAAACCCACCCATTCTAGCAGCCTCATCCTTGATATTAGTTAATAAGGCCATCTATCACAGCTTTGGACCAACAAAGAAGTCTGGGAGATGCCAGGAGACAGCCCAAGATGGACTTCAAAATCTCAGGTCATTCTATGCAGAAGTCACACCCAGTATGTCGGAGCTTCCAGGGTGCTCTATAATCTGGTTCAATGAGAGGCACCTCTTTAATGCTGCCAGTGGGTTACCAGCTTTGGACTACCCCTGGGTTCACTTTTAGGGAAATAGTTTACTTCTTTCCTGAAGAACCCAGTCAGAGTGTCAGTATATTATCTATAGATGTGTTTCAGACCTTTTTAACAGCAAATTTCCTTTGTGACACTGGCTCCTCCACAAGACAAGTCACCCCAAATGCTCCAGGCGGCCATTCTTCCAGCACCTGTTAATACACAAATGATTAAGGGCATATGAGACTCATGTATATGTATATACAGTATGCACATTTCTAGAAGGAAAGGGTCATTAAAATGTATCTAAACCCAAGAACAACAATGTAATATATATTGCAGCTTACCTATCCTTAGTTGCGGTGGCTGAAATCTTTTTATTTTTTGAGGGGTTTTTCCTTTATTTTTACCTGGCGATCCTGCCAGTAACACAGTTCCTGTCCGAGGGTGACAACGCTCACTCGCTGTATCCATGAAGGAGCAGTGTTGTGACCCTAGAACAAGAAGCCTATCAGGACTACAGAACACCTCCGCTTCTGTAGAAGAGACCTGGGCAAGGCTAAGAATACTGCTTGCAATAAGACTGCACAGGACAGCACTGGATTTCTGGCAGGATCAACAGGTATCTTTTGCACTTATTGAACAGATATAACAAAACCTTTCTATTGTGTATTTAACAGACCAAAGGGAGCATTTCAAAGAAGTTCGTTGTCGGGGTTCACCCTCTACCTGAGGAGGAAGCACAATGAGCAAGGACTCGTCTATGGAGAATTTCTGCATTACCGATGGAAGAGGACACAAACCTCAGGGGACACAGAATGTAAGTTCCAGGCTGTGTGAAGGAGGCCTAATGGACGCATCAGTAATACCATATAAGAGGAAGAAGTGTGACAGCAGACAGCTGGACCATGCAGACAGTGAAAAGGCACAGCAGCGGTGAAGGCAGAGTCTGGCTTGTGCCTCCCTGGAGCTCAGCCCAGGATGCGTTCTATGCACTATTACCTTGTATCTATCCATTGCCGATCACTAATCACACAATCCAGCTATCTTGGGCCTCACCAGCCTCCGTGGAGCGTAGCGTCGACCCGTTACCATGGAAACATTTATGAGCTGCCGCACACAGCTTCGGAGCGTCCCATCGTTACCTTGGAGACGGCTGGCAAAAATGGCACGCCCCGCCGCTCTGATTGGCTGGCTGTCCAGCCTCTCACCTTCAAAGGAGAAGCGGTACAGAATTCCTGGAGGCGTGGTTTGTTTTATTACGCGTTTAAAGGGACAGTGATCCTTAAAACGGCCGCAAAGCGGCGGGTTTATATACAAACCCTGCGACTCATTATGGGGGGAGGGATATAGACTCCACCCCTTCCTCCTTAGGAGGTAAAGCCAGGTGGTCTTGCTCTGGAACTGAACAGAGAAAGAGTTGAGGTGAGTAGTAGGGAAGAGGTCAGTGGTGGATAAAGAAGGAGGTACAAAAGTGAGCTGTCAACAAGACATGCAGAGTGAAGCTGTACATCGATGGGGGTGAGCTATGGAGGAGGGGTGCAAATAGCGTTGCCTGTCCAGGAGGATTCACCCGGACAATCCGGGTTTTGAATTATGTGTCCAGGGTTCAGCCTGCCTGAAACCCGGACACATTATTCAGGCTGGTGTTTCGTCAGATTAGGCGACCCGTCAGATTTTGAAACGGAAGTGACGTTCCGTCGCCGCCATCTTGCTACACCCCTCACTCATCCACAGTAAGGATACAGTGAGAAGGCGGCAAGTGGACATCTTGTTACATCTACCAGATTTTTGCATTTCACACTTATTTTTAACAGTAAACTCAGCTTATATAGTGAAATACAGTATTTAGAAATCCGTCTGACCGTTTTAGATGTTGAATTTTAAAAGCAGTAGCAAGCCTGCTGATCTCAAAAGTTTGTTAACCACTTGCCGCCGGCTACCGTCAAATGACAGCTGGGTGGTGCGGCTCTCGTTTTGGGTGGATGTCATATGACGGCTTCCTAGAACGACCGCTCTTGCGCGCCCCGGGGGCGCGCTGCGATCGCGGCCGCGCCCTGTTGCTAGGACACGGCACGACCCCGATCTGTGTAAATAGCTGCAGCTCTTTAACCATGTGATCAGCTGTGTTCAATCACAGCCGGTCACATATAAATATGGAGATACCAGTAATCGGCGCTCCTCGCCTCACACTGACTGTGGGAGTAGAGCCGATCAGCGGCATCTCCTCACAGGGGACAGCTAGGTATGTAATCAGGGCACTGATCATCAGTGCCCTGATTACAATTAAGTGCCCACCAGTGTCATCAATGAGTGCCCACAATTGCCACCAATCTGTGCCCCCAAGTGACAGCAATCAGTGGCCATTAGTGATGCCAGTCAGTGCTGGCTATCAGTGCTGCCCATCACTGTTGCTCATCACTGCTGCCCATCAATGCCACCCACCAGTGCTGCCTATCTTTGCTCACCAGTGCCGCCTATCTGTGTCCAGTGCTACCCATCAGTGCCAGATATCAGTGCCCATAAGTGCGGCATATTTGTGCCTCCTCATCAGTGCCCATAAGTGCTGCCTTATAAGTGCCACCTCATCAGTGCAGCCTATCAGTGCCCATCAGTGCCGCCTCATCAGCACCCATCAGTGAAGGAGAATAAATATTTATTTACAGAATTTAGTGACAGAAACTAAGAAAAACTTTTTTTTTTTTTTTCAAAATTTTTGGTCTTTTTTTTTTTTTTTTGAAAAAATAAAAAACCCAGGAGTGATTAAATACCACCAAAAGAAATCTGTATTTGTGTGAAGAAAATGATAACAATTTCACATGGTTACAGTGTAGCCTGACCGCAAAGTGTCATTCAAAGTGTGACAGCTCTGAAAGATGAAAAATGGCATGGGCAAGAAGGGGGTGTAAGTGCCCTGTATTGAGTTGGTTAATCTGACAGAACACTGCTGCTTTGAAAAATCAACATCAAAACAGTCAGACGGATTTCAAAATACTGAATTTCACTATATAAGCTGAGTTTACTGTTAAAAACAATTGTGACATGCCGGACTCCGGTGGGCGTAACAAGATGTCCCCTTGCTGCCTTCTCATTGTATCCTTACTGTGGACGAGTGCGGGGTGTACCAAGATGGCGGCGACAGAACGTCACTTCCGTTACAAAATCTGACGGGTCACCTAATCTGACGAAACACCAGGTTGTGGCTCCCCAAGTAACCAAGATACTCACATACAAATCTGTTACCGTCCGGGAGCTGCGGGTGGCTGTCTGGTGGCAGGTTCAGCATCACTGGGAGGCTGGGAGATGATGTCAGCAAGAACATTTTGGCCACACCCACTGTTCTTAAGGCCCCTTTTGTGTGACTTGTCCTGCGACTTGGGACTGCAAAGTCGCATGACAAGTCTTACCCCATGATTTCCAATGAGTACCTTTCATATCTTTGTGACTTCAAGTCGCAGCGACTTCAAAGTAGTCCCTGCACTACTTTGGTCCGACTTTGATGCGATTTGAGGTCCATTGACCTCAAGATTACACAGGCATTGCTTAAAGTTGCTGCAAAATCGTGCAGCTTTCAGGTTGCACAAGTGTGAAAGGGGCCTAACCGCGCAATATATGTGCCGCATTTACTACTTTTCTTGGGGCACCCAAAGGTGTCCCAGGTGTTTTATAATCCTATAGTGTATGCTACAAAAAAATAATTGCCCTACACCGCTAAAGTGTTTGGGTTTGGCTTGAAGAAAAGGTGAAAACAGCGGACAGTTGTGCAGAACAGCTTGGTCAAAAATGCTGGGGGTCATTACTGCACCAACTGACACAGCTGGATGGTTATCCCTTTCATGACTAAGCCTATTTTTGAAATTTGGTGTTTACAAGTTAAAATCCATATTTTTTGCTAGAAAATTACTTAGAGCCCCCAAACATTATATATATTTTTTTAGCAGAGAATCTAGAGAATAAAATGGCGACTGTTGCAATATTTTTTATCACACGGTATTTGTGCAGCGGTGTTTTAAACGCAAATTTTTGGAAAAGGGACACTTTCATGAATTTTAAAAAATCCAAACAGTAAAGTTACCCCAATTTTTTTGTATAATGTGAAAGATGATGTTACGCCGAGTAAATAGATACCAAACATGTCACCCTTTATAATTGCACGCACTCGTGGAATGGCGACAAACTACGGTACCTATGAATTTCCATAGGCAACGCTTTAAAAATTTTTTACGGTTACCAGGTTAGAGTTACAGAGGAGGTCTAGGGCTAGAATTATTGCTCTCGCTCTGACGATCGCGGCGATACCTCACATGTGTGATTTGAACACCGTTTACATATGCGCGCGCGACTTCCGTGTGCGTTTTCTTCGCTGCGCGAGCTTGCGGGGACAGGGGCACTTTAAAAAAATTTTTTTTTTTTTTTACTTTATAAATTGTGTTTTAAAATTTTTTTTTTTTTTTTTTTTACTTTTATTGCTGTCACAAGGAATGTAAACATCCCTTGTGACAGTAATAGGTGGTGACAGGTACTCTTTATGGAGAGATCGGGGGTCTAAAAGACCCCCCATCCCTCCTTTACACTTCAAAGTATTCAGATCGCCGAAAACGGCGATTCTGAATACTGTGTACTTTTTTAAATTCGGCGCCATTGGCAGCCGAGTAAACGGGAAGTGACGTCATGACGTCGCTTCCGCGTTTACAACAAGAAGGCTGGAACGAAGCCGCTCACAGCTTCGTTCCAGCCCGCCCCCAACCGCCGAAAGTACCCGATTGGATACCGAGCTTCCCGATCGCACGGGAGGCCCGGTAACAGCGGCGGGAGGGGGGGGGATGTCCCCTCCCGCTCCCCCGGTATAACAACCGAGCGGCTTTTAGCCGCATCGGTTGTTATACACGGGTAGCCGATCGCCCGCTGTAAACAACGGTACCGGGATGATGCCTGCAGCTGCGGGCATCATCCCGGTATAACCCCGGAAAGCCGAGTACGCATATGTGCGTACGGTCGGCGGGAAGGGGTTATTAATGCACCTGCTGACTCCAATGCTAAGGGTTGTTGCTGCACCTGCTGACACTGATGCTGGGGGTTATTAATGTGGCCCCAATGCTGGGGGTTATTACTACAGTCAATGACATCAATGCTAAGGGTTATTACTGTGGTCAAAGACACTGATGCTAGCTTTATTACTGCTCTCCCTGAAACCAATGCAGCGGGTTATTACTGAACCCACTGGTAGGGCCAGATTTAGGCCTTGGGGGGCCCAGGGCACTTCAGGTTCTGGGGACCCCTCATACACAAAGTCGGTTTACATCCTCAATGAAAGTCACGTTTTTAAAAACACAACATCATCCTGAGGTCCTGCGTTTCACACACACACGCAGTCATAGCACTCTATATGTGGTTTAAAAATTTAGTTTTTTAAAAACAGCAAAATACCAGTCCTAAGTAAAAACTTTTACAGATGTTGGCCAGCAAATTATTACTTCCAGGATACATAAAAGAAAGTATTTTTTTACTATTATGTGTTTCATATTATTTTACTAGTATTTATTTTTAATATTTTATATATTTTTTATTGTTTCTTGTATAGAGGGGGGCCAAGGGCAGTTGCCCCTTTTGCCTCCTTGTAAATCCGGCACTGCCCACTGGCACCTATCCTGGGGGTTATTACTGCATCCAGTGACACAGATGCTGGTATTTTTTACTGAACACACTGATTCCAATGCTGGGGATATTACTGCAACTACTTACACCAATGCTGGGGATTAATAGTGCACCCACTGACACCAATGCTGGGGGTTATTAGTGCACCCACTGACATCAATGCTGGGGGTTATTAGTGCACCCACTGACATCAATGCTGGGGGTTATTAGTGCACCCACTGACATCAATGCTGGGGGTTATTAGTGCACCCACTGACATCAATGGTGGGGGTTATTAGTGCACCCACTGACATCAATGGTGGGGGTTATTAGTGCTCCCACTGACATCAATGCTGGGGGTTATTAGTGCACCCACTTACACCAATGCTGGGGGTATTTGTGCACCCACTGACACCAATGCTGGGGGTTATGCACCCACTGACACCAATGCTGGGGGTTATGCACCCACTGACACCAATGCTGGGGGTTATTAGTGCACCCACTGACACCAATGCTGGGGGTTATTAATGCACCCACTGACACCAATGCTGGGGGTTATTAGTGCACCCACTGACACTAATGCTGGGGGTTATTGGTGCACCCACTGACACCAATGCTGGGGGTTATTAGTGCACCCACTGACACCAATGCTGGGGGTTATTAGTGCACCCACTGACACCAATGCTGGGGGTTATTAGTGCACCCACTGACACCAATGCTGGGGGTTATTAGTGCACCCACTGACACCAATGCTGGGGGTTATTAGTGCACCCACTGACACCAATGCTGGGGGTTATTAGTGCACCCACTGACACCAATGCTGGGGGTTATTAGTGCACCCACTGACACCAATGCTGGGGGTTATTAGTGCACCCACTGACACCAATGCTGGGGGTTATTAGTGCACCCACTGACACCAATGCTGGGGGTTATTAGTGCACCCACTGACACCAATGCTGGGGGTTATTAGTGCACCCACTGACACCAATGCTGGGGGTTATTCATGCACCCACTGACACAGATGCCAGGGTTTATTAGTATTATTCCAATGAAACCATATAAGAAGAGCAGGGGCACCTGGAAGGGGAGACAATCTTTCATTTAAAAAAATGTAAAAGTATATAGCTGGGTTTGCAACAGTGGTATTGCCCCTCTCCCTTTCCATCATAAATTGTGCCCATAATTTGCCATCTCTCATTTCTACTTGCAACAGCTGTAGTAAACAACCCTGTTTTTTATTTTGTGTATTAGGCATCCCTGATCACCTAATGAGTAAATAGAGCCCACCTATGAGTAATTAATTCTCAGTATAAATACAGTTGTTCCGTGAAGACCTCAGAGGTTTGTTAGAGAACCTTAGAAACAAACCGCATCACGAAGGCCAAGGAATATCAGACAGGTCAGGGATAAAGTTGTGGAGAAGTTTAAAGCGGGGTTAGGTTATAAAAAAAAATCCCAAGCTTTGAACATCTCAAGGCACTGTTCAATCCATCATTTGAAAATGGAAAGAGTATGGCACAATTGCAAACCTACCATGACATGGCCGTCCACCTTAACTGACAGGCCGGACAAGGAGAGCATTAATTGGAGAAGCAGCCAAGAGGCCCATGGTAACTCTGGAGGAGCTGCAGAGATCCACAGGTCAGGTGGGAGAATCTGTCCACAAGACAACTATTGTGCCGCGTACACATGATCAGACTTCTCGTCGGAAAAAGATTTGACGGCTTTTCCGATGGAATTCCGCTCAAGCTTGCCTTGCATACACACGGTCACGCAAAAGTTCGCTGTACTTACGACTGTCAAGAACGCGGTGACGTACAACACTACGACGAGCCGAGAAAATTAAGTTCAATGCTTCCGAGCATGCGTCGAATTGTTTCAGAGCATGCGTAGGAATTTTGCACGTTGATATTGCCACAGATGATCGCATTTTCCGATAGGAACTTTTCCCAACTGAAAAATTAAGAACATGCTCTCATTCTTTTGCTGGCTGGAATTCGGCCAGCAAAGGTCCGATGGAGCATAAACAGGGTCGCATTTTCCGACGGAAAACTCTCATCGGACTTTTGCGGGCCGAAATTCCGATCGTGTGTAGAAAACATGTGGAAGAAGGTGCTCTGGTCAGATGAGACCAAAATTGAACTTTTTTGGCTTAAAAGCAAAACGCTATGTGTTGCAGAGAACGAACACTGCACATCACCCTGAACACAACATCCCCACCGTGAAACATGGTGGTGGCAGCATCATGTTGTGGGGATGCTTTTCTTCAGCAGGGCCAGGGAAGCTGGTCAGAGTTGATGGGAAGATAGATGGAGCCAAATACAGGGCTCTTAGAAGAAAACCTGTAATGCTGTGTACAAACGAGCGGAATGTCCGACAGAAAAAGTCAGACGGGAGCTTTTCATCGTATATTCCGATCGTGTGTTTGCCCCATCAGACTTTTTTTACATTGAAAATTCTGACGGACCTAGAAAGAGAACATGTTCTAAATTTTTCCGACTGAACCAATTCCTATCGGGAAAGCAGATCGTCTGTATGCTGTTCCAACGTACCAAAAACGACACATGCTCTGAAGCAAGTACGAGAAGGAAGCTATTGGCTACTGGCTATTGAACTTCTGTTTTCTAGTCCCGACGTACGTGTTATATGTCACCGCGTTCTGGACGATCGGAATTTGGTGTGACCGTGTGTATGCAAGACAGCTTGAGTGGAATTCCGTCGGAAAAACCTTCAGAGTTTATTCCAACGGGAAAACCGGTCGTGTGTACAGGGCATTAGAGTCTGCAAAAGACTTGAGACTGGGGCAGAGGTTCAACTTCCAGCAGGACAGAGACCCTAAACATACAACCAGAGCTACAATGGAATGGTTTCGATCAAAGCATATTCATGTGTTAGAATATTCCAGTCAAAGTCCAGACATAAATCTAATTGAGAATCTGTGGCAAGCGTTGAAAATTGCTGTTCACAAACGCTCTCCATCCAATCTGACAGAGGTTGAGCTATTTTGCAAAGAATATTTCACTCTCTAGATATGCAAAGCCGGTAGAGACATCCCCAAAAAGACTTGCAGCTGTTCTACAAAGTATTGACTCAGGGGGGCTGAATACAAATGCACGCCACACTTTTCATATATTTGTACTAACATGGTTTTTGAAAACCATTTATTATTTTCCCTCCATTTCACAATTATGTGTCACTTGTGTTAGTCTATCACATACAATCCCAATAAAATAGATTTATGTTTTTGGTTGTAACATGACAAAATGTGGATAATTTCAAGGGGTATGAATACTTTTTCAGGGCACTGTATACTTCAGTGTAGATATTTGTGTGTGATTGCTAAGAATTAATGCATGTGTGTATGAATCGATGGGGTCTATTTATATATTTTCACATAAGATTCACCCAAAATTCACACATTTTATGATTGGAAAAAATATGTGAATTTTGGGTGAAAGTTATATGAATTGTATGATCACATTGTTAAAAAAAACACTTATGTTTGCATGTAAATATGAGCATATATATGTGTATGTGCAGGGTTTCCAAAGGCTGCTTGTGTATCTCTGTATATACAAATATATATGAACATTAAGGCTTCATTCACACGTGGCGTACTAATGTTTATCCTATGTAAGGATCGTGTTTACCCGCAAAGGGATACACAGGTGCCGTGAGATGGAAAAATTCATACGACGAGCTGTCTGACGATTTTCGGACCGTTAGTATGGTGCTTTCAACAACCGATTTGGCTTTTTCTTCAGACAAAAGCTGGATGTGCAGACTATAACATTTTTGTCGGATGTAAACTCAATGTCCGATTTTCGTTTCATTAGTACAGTTTTCGTACGTAAGAGCAAGACTATGCATGCTCAGAAACGAAAGAATACATACAAAACTATTCAACACATTACATCACTTCTGACGTATTCTGTCGTACGAAAATTTTCATATTGTGAGTAACCTCTTCACTTTCGGTCGTCCAAGAATCTGATCGTATGTACGAGGCTTTAGTATGCCCTGTGTGAACAAGGTCTCAACCACTTATGGACCGCCTGCCATCATTATATGTTGGTACTTTGAAGAGGGTTATCGTTGTTATGGCAGCAGCTAGCTGCCATAGCCCCGGTATCCTCTTCTTCAGCGGGCGGTCCGCTTTCAGATAAAAGTGGTCTCTGCGGCGTATTCGTCGCAAAATCACTTTAATCGGCGGAGGGAGAGGGGCTCCTGCCACACTCTGGTGCCCTCCGCCGCTTACCGGACAGTTGGTAGCGGTGGTGGCGATGGGGTCCTCTCCCTGGCTTGGTATGGAGACGACTGAGGGGAAGATGGCCCCCACCCATCTCCATACCATTGCAGGGCGAAAGCGACGTCAAAACGTCACTTCCCACTATAGCTCTTAAAGAGACACTTTTTTTAAAATTTTTTTAAATGACATTTAATTTTTATTTATATTTTTATTGCATTTTAGTGTAAATATGAGATCTGAGGTCTTTTTGACCCCAGATCTCATATTTAAGAGGTCCTGTCATACTTTTTTCTATTTACATTCCTTGTAATAGGAATAAAAGTAACACTTTTTTTCACTTTTTTTTTTTTTTTTAAAGAACAGTGTAAAACTAAAAGGTAAAATAAATAAGAGAAACATTTTTAAATGCGCCCCATCCCGCTGAGCTCGCGTGCAGAAGCAAACGCATACGTGAGCAGTGCCCGCATCTGAAAACGGTGTTCAAACCACACTCGTTAGAGCGAGAGCAATAGTTCTAGCCCTAGACCTCCTCTGTAACTCAAAACATGCAACCTGTATAATTTTTTAATCGTCGCTTATGGAGATTTTTAAGGGTAAAAGTTTGTCGCCATTCCACGAGCGGGCACAATTTTGAAGCGTGACATGTTGGGGATCAATTTACTCGGCGTAACATTATCTTTCACAATATAAAAAAAAATGGGCTAACTTCACTGTTGTCTTATTTTTTAATTTAAAAAAGTGTATTTTTTCCAAAAAAAGTGCGCTTGTAAAACCGCTGCGCAAATACGGTGTGACAAAGTATTACAACGACCGCCATTTTATTCTCTAGGGTGTTAGAAAAAGTAATTTTCTATCAAAAAATACTGTTTTTAACTTGTAAACACCAAATCTCAGAAAGAGGCTCGGTCCTTAAGTGGTTAATGTACACTATTCTAAAAGAATCTAAATTCACACCAATCATGCAGTCATGTGTTTTGGATGACTGAAAGATTTCCCCTCACCTCTTGTCCCAGTGACAGTCGTGACATGTGTGGCTTTTTCACACCAGATATGTTGGGACTATGCTGCAAGTATGTTTATTCAGTGCAGTGGCTTGTGACATGAATCATCACATCACAACTCCATTCGGGACATTTCAATAGTTTTAGGGTCCTTTCACACGGGACGGAACCGTAGAGTCCGTCGTCACCCGATCTGATCCGAAAACGGATGGAAAAGTAGGTTTTTCCTCTGTTACACTTTTTCGGATCTGAGCGGGTCAGATGTCAGCTGACATGTCACTGCTGACATCCAACGCTCCACAGAGGTCTATGGAGAGTCCACTCAGGTCCGCCTAAAAAACTGACAGGCGGACCTGAACGGATCGTTCGTCTGAAAGAGGCCTTAGGGAAAAAAAGTAAGCTGATTGTTGCTTCAGGACTGGTGCATCGGCACTGTGTATCCCTGCACACACCTGCACCCGTGTGTTCATCACAGCTTGTGGGTGTGAATGAGAGAATGAGACCTTGGAGTTTCTCCTAATGTCCAATCACAGTGATAGTGGCCACTGGGATAAATGGAGGGGGTCAATTAAAACTTAAGAGGGGGCATAACCATTCCACAGGCCATCCAAAACAATAAAAAAAAAGTGTACCTATGAACAGTACAGGTTCTCTTGCTGATGAAATGCAGGTAAGGCGCTTATAGTAACCAATTTGCCATGGCAGCAATTCATAGGTGTTCTAGTATCTGAGGAGGCCAGGTGGCAGCTATGGCATTAAATTGATGGGTGTACACTGCAAATGCAGTTATTTCCATTTGAACACAGCGCTGCTCAAACATATGCATTCAAATTAGGGATGGGCCGAACACCCCCGGTTCGGTTCGCACCAGAACAAGTGAATAGGCAAAAAATTTGGGCGAACCCTGTTAAAGTCTATGGGACACGAACATGAAAAATCAAAACTACGCATAACAATTGTTCTAGCTACCACAATGACAAATATTTAAATACTGTAATACTATTCAAGGGGGAGGGTGTCATTTAGGATGTGTACTCGCTCGCACTCTCACAGAATACAGACCAGTACCGCAGATATTTGTAATTTTTCTTTCACTGAGGTAAACGCGGTGCTAGTTTATTGATATTTATGGACCTGTGTGTGCAGATCTATTGAAAACAATGGGCTGCAATTAGAACAGTAAGACCCCTTTCACACTGGGGCCGCCCGTGCGTCAGCGCTAAAGCGCCGCTCATTTTAGCAGGGCTTTAGCACTGTTTAAACTGCTAGCGGGGTGCTTTTAACCCCTGCTAGCGGCTGAAGAAGGGGTTAAAAGAACCCGTGTTGTGGCCCTTCTGAAGCGCTGCCCATTCATTTCAAAGATGCTGCTTGCAGGACTTTTTCTAACGTCCCGCAAGCGCACCGCCCCAGTGTCAAAGCACTCGGGCTTTCACATTCGGTTGGCATGGGAGGCAGTATCCAGGCGCTTTACAGGTGCTATTTCTAGCGCTAAAACGCTTGAAAACTGCCTCAGTGTGAAAGGGGTCTTAAAAAAGAACCATCTAAAGGCCTAAAAACATGGCATATTTCCCCTTTCTGTTAGGCTACTTTCACACTGAGGCGCTTTACAGGCGCTACAGCGCTGTAAAGCGCCTCTCCTGTGTCTCCAGTGTGAAAGCCCAAGGGCTTTCACACTGGAGCGGTGCGCTTGCAGAACGGTCAAAAAAGTCCTGCAAGCCGCATCTTTGCAGCGCTATAGGAGCGGTGTATTCACCGCTCCTAAAGCACCCCTTGCCATTGTAAACAATGGGGCAGCACCGCAAACCCGCCGGCAAAGCGACGCTGCAGCGGTTTTAACCCTTTTTCGGCCGCTAGTGGGGGTTAAAACCGCCCTGCTAGCAGCCGAATAGCGCCGCTAAAACGACGGTAATTTAGCGCCGCTTTACTGCCGACGCCCACAACGTCTGAAAGTAGCCCCAATTCATCAAGAAGAGTCTACTTACTGCAGTAGGGCCTGTCACACACTCCTCATTTAAAAAACACAGGTAACTGTGATGACACACAGAAAACAATAGTTTCCTGTGTGTCATGTTCAGACCAGAACGCAGTGTGATAATATATAACATATTTTATAATATGGCACTGCTCTGTATGGTCCCTCACGTCACTACAGACTTTGTACACTTCATATAAAGTTCGGTCAAAAAAAGGGAACAGAGAGATGCCATAGAGCGCACCTCACCGCCCCCTGCCGCATGTCTCTGAATCTCAAACCAGTGGTTTTGTTTTGTTTTTTTTTGTTTTTTTAGGGGGGGGGTGCGGCAAACAACCAGGCAGCGTGGTGCAGGGGCTCGGCTAAGAGTCTTCTCCTCCATAGCAGCTTCTAGCTCCTCCCCTCCTCCTAGGCGTTCAATAGGATCACCTGTCCTTTCAGCCAATCGGGTGACCGGTGTCAAAACCCGCTTCCTGATTGGCTGGGTGGAGGATCAGTGTTAGAACAACGAATATTCATTCACCGTTGTAACACACCTGGGTAGGATTGGAGTGCATTTTCTGCGACCCGAGCCCACCCAATATTGACGCCTATTGGAGCCTCTGGCTCTAATCTGTGCTTCAAAAAAGAAACCCCCGCATTGGAATCCATGCGCCAGTATCCTGAAAGAGGCCGGATAGCTGGATAGGGGAGGTGGCGCCCGTGCGCCCTTAATAGACGGGCCGCTCCTGTCTCAAACGCTGTTCAGGCAGCAGGGCAGTGTGAAAGGGCCCTTAGACTTGGTTCACACTTGTGCGGGTCCTGTGTGCTACGTTTGCACAGACACAGCAGCTCATTTGTTTGAATGGGCTGTTGCAACTGTGGGAAAAGCAGGGAAAAAATCCCAGACCTTTTTTTTTTTTTTCAAGATGCTACCCTAGCATAATGAGTTTTTTTCACCCGAAAACACGCTGTGGTTTCTGATGTGTGGGGGTGCCATTAAGTATTAATGGCACCACCGTCTTCTAAAGAGCAGTGCATTTGCCAAGTAGGTTGAATGCGTGTGATTAGGACACCTTTCCTGACCCGCATATGTGTGTGAACCTACACAAGTGCTAATTCTCCTGTACAATGTGAACAGGCTGATGTAGTTTGGTACCCAGGAACTCCCTAGTGCTGGGTACAGAGGCCCATAGAATGGTTGCAGGTGGATGGGTGCAGCTATCCTCTAAGTAAAGTGGTGCGTGCGCTCACCAACGCAGATTATCACCTGCAACCATTCATGACTAAGGGCGGCTGTATGCAGCACCAGGAGCTCCCTGGCACGAAAATGTTTGAAAGCGTTTACACTGTACTGGAGAATAGGATCCGACTTGTGAGACACAAAGTCGGATGATGTGAAATTCAATGTTTCCTTATGAGAGCTATCTTAACTCATACTACACAAGTCTGTCCGACTTTTAGGGAAAGGTTCCTGCACTACTTTGGTCTGACTTTGATAGGACTTCAATGCGCCAGAATGTAAAAAGTCACCTCAAAGTCAGGCTCGGTTCACGCTAGGTGGGCTCCAAAGTTGCGCGACTTTCAGTGCAACTTTGGAGCCCACCTAGCGTGAACCGAGCCTACAAGGACTGTCAGTGCATCACAACTTTGAGCGCAAACTGCATTAGGCCTCTTTCACACCATGGTGCAGAGATGTCAATTTTTCTGCGTGCGCTCTGCAAGGGCACAAAAAAAACAAAAAAACAATGGTTCTCTATGTGCCCTGTTCACACCACACCCTGCAGATTTTTTTTCTGCGCAGAAATCTGCAACGTGTATTCAGTTCTCTGCATGGGGGAAAAAAACTGACGTGACCAACATTGGTGTGAACAGGGCACATAACTGACGTTCATGAAAACTGATGTGAAACTGATGTCTCTGCCAAAGTGAAATCTGTGCAGCTTTCCCGTCAGTTTTCATGCGCCTATGGTGTGAACAAGCGCTTAAACTTTGCTTTGATCTTTGCAGATATATAACTTAACTACTTTCCACCCGGCCACTGTATATAAATGGCCGGGTGGGCGCTCTCTCCTTCTGAGTGGACGTTCAGGAATGTCCACTCAGAAGGAGCAGGATCGCACACGCCTGCACACGCAGCTACGCGATCCCAATGCGCTTGTGTCACCCGGACACGGCGTATCTCTGATCGGCAGGAGGGCTCTGTGATTGGCCCTCCTAATCGCATGATGGCCGTGTCCAATCACAACCGTCATGTGATTTAAATACAGAGCCGGTTGCTAGGCAATCAGCTTTCCTCTCCTCACACAGAAGTTGTCAGTGAGGAGAGCGGATCGATCGCTGCAGCCGACTGGTGATCAGTGAGTATGAGCTATTTTTTACAGCTTTTTACTCACTGATCACCAGTCTCGTGTCCCCACAGTGTAATCACACAAAGTTAACACGCATGTCCCCAAAACACATGTCCCCACATAGTAAAAACACCTGTCCCCCACATATGTAACAGTAAAATCACATGTCCCAATGATTATCTGCACACATATGTCCATGATCACCTGCGTACATCTGTATATGATCATTTGCGTACATCTGTCCGTGATCACACTAACCAATTATTATACACGTAACGGGATTTTTTTACCAAAAACATGTAGCAGAATACATTTTGGCTTAAAGCGGAGTTCCACACAAAAATGGAACTTCCGCTTTTTGGAACCCTCCCCCCCTCCGGTGTCACATTTGGCACCTTTCAGGGGGGGGGGGGGGTGCAGATACCTGTCAAAGACAGGTATTTGCACCCACTTCCGGCATAGACTCCCATGGGAGTCTATGCCTCTTCCCGTCCCGACCGCGCTGTCTGCTGGGAACACACAGCTCCCAGGAGAGAGCGGGGACCACTAGGGACGCGCGACTCGCGCATGCGCAGTAGGGAACCGGGAAGTGAAGCCGCAACGCTTCACTTCCTGATTCCCTCACCTAGGATGGCGGCGGCAGCTGCCGAGAACCGAGCGGGTTCTCGGCGTCCCCTGCCGACATCGCTGGACCCTGGGACAGGTAAGTGGCAATGTATTAAAAGTCAGCAGATGCAGTATTTGTAGCTGCTGGCTTTTAATGTTTTTGTTTTTTTTTGGCGGTGTGGGTGAACCCCCGCTTTAAATTTATGATTTTATTGGATTTCTTTTAAAATAGAAAGAATAAAATAGTTTTTTTTTTTTTCAAATTTCCGCTATTTTTTTGCTTATATTGCAAAAAATAAAAAACGGAGTCGTAAATAAATACCACCAAAAGAAATCTCTATTTGTGTGAACAAAATGATAAAAATTTCATTTGGGTACAGCATTGCATGACAGCGCAATTGTCATTGAAAGTGCGAGAGCGCTGAAAGCTGAAAATTGGTCTGTGAAAGAAGGGGGTGAAAGTGCCCTGTATTGATGTGGTTAAAAGGAAAAAAAAATCTCCAAGCAAGTCTCGCTTCCTTATTCTCTCTATAGCCTGTAATGTGTTTTCTCATCAGCAAAGGGAAGGGGACAGCAAATGCTGCAAGTCCTTGTGGGTAATGTATGCAGATCTGTGAACCAGACCACACCCTCCGTCTGCACGCTGCACCATCTGCTCAGTCACATGGATGCGGCTGGCTGAGCCTGACACTTCACTGTTATTTGCATATGATTACCCAGAATGCCTCGGTGCTGCTCAAGCAGTCACACACCAGTGTCTGCAAGGTAGGCCTGTTACAGGAAACCCTCAGTCCTCTCTCTTCAACTAACTTGCTTTAGAAAGAAGCATCTGATGTCCATTTGCATGTTATACTGTTTAATTGTATTTTGTTTATTTTTGATACAAGGCACCATGGCTGGTTTTGATCTGAAGGCAGAGAAGGATAAAATCCAGAGGGAGATTGAAGCACTTGAGAGAAGTTTGGGTCCAAATGCTGCAGCACTCAGTGTGGATGTGTCTGACTCTGACTCTGATGATGATTCTGATGGTGAGCAAACTATACATTTTTTGTTTATTTTATAAATTAAGGAAAATCGCGAGAGGGTGCAGTAAGGCAGAGCAAAAATAATGTTTTGCTTTATTCATTTATATATCATACTTCTGCTGTGCAGAGAGCATCAAACCATCAGTCTTTTTAACAGAGCAGTATATGTTCTAATGTCTGAACCATAGTTACACACTGCTGTTGTTGTTATACATTTGAATAGCTCTTGTGCATTTTGTGCTTCTGTAAGGAGAACGTTTTACCATTCAAATCAGTCTGTGTGCTAGGGGAGCTTACACTCTAATCTCCCCCTTAAAGTGGAGTTCCAGCCACAAACTTTTTTTTTTTTTTTCTTTTAAAAAGTCAGCAGCTACAAACACTGTAGCTGCTGACTAAGGATGAGCTCAGGCATGTTCGCAAACAGCACGTGCAGAGCCCGCCAGGAAGTCGGCACTGCACAGCGCTAATCACAAGCAGTGAGACATTGCAGGTGATTTACTAAGACGAATGTGCTGCGCCGGTTCACCCCTTTAATTCGTGCGCCGGAAAAGTCATTGAACGTGCGAACCGGGAGACGATAATAAATATGTAAACTGCAACTGGTGCTAGGGTAACTGCAGTTTCCTCATTGATAACAGTGCGCGCCCAATACAATTGGTTCATTTTATCTCATTGGATGTATCTTGTTAGGCAATTAGTAGGTGTTCTCAGTGAATTAACCCTTTCTATGCTAATCTCATTCCTATTACTTCTAATATATCTTTAAAATGTGTTTTTTTTTTTTTTTTTCTTACCCAAATCTTTCAATACATTACAAAGAACAGAGAAGTGTTTCTAAACCCAATATATTAATAATTTCAGATCATGATCTTTAAAGGTGACCATACACTGCAATCAGTTAGATCTTAAAAATATTAGATTTAGTGCAAGAGCCTGTTTTGATTTTAATTTGAATTAATTGTTCAAGTGCGTCTTCCTATTACCTATTTTGCCGAAATATCGAGTTGTACAGAGATTGGCCAATCAGATTGCATAGTGCATGACCATCTTAAGTGCCAAATTTGGAATGTAGATGTGCCATGACCCACTTGTATTTTCCTATTGATATTTCTTGGGCATTATACAAGGCACATGAGAACCCACCTTTTTTTCAAGACATGCTAGAGTGATCAGGAATCTTCAAACTACGGTTCTCCAGCTGTTGCGGAACTACACATCCCATGAGGCATTGTAAAACGCTGACATTCACAGACATGACTAGGCATGATGGGAATTGTAGATTCTGAACAACTGAAGGGCCATAGTTTGAAGACCCCTGTGCTAGACCATTATTATGCCTCCAGAATTGGGAGAGTGGCATCTACCCAACCTCTTTCTGCTGGTGGACATAAGAACCTACATCTATAGATATATATTTGGGCAGCACAGTGGTGTAGTGGTTAGCCTAGCAGCAAAAAGGGTCGCTGGTTCGAATCTCGCCCTCTACACCATCTTCCTGGAGTTTGCATGTTCTCCCTGTGCTTGCGTGGGTTTCCTCAAGGTACTCTGGATTTTCTTAATTTGCAAATAAAGATCATCTCTTCCTCCAGAGAACAGTGAGCGGGGCATGGTGGTGGGAAGAAATTAGCAGCAGTACAAGCAACTTCCTGTAGGGAAACAGATATGCGCCACGAACACATACCTATGCACACTCAGCACTCGCACATCTAGATGCATTTGGTGCATTTAGCTGCAGGAATCCATATTTGGATGTACATTTAATAGTAAAGCAGATGCAGATTTCGAGGACTGGACTAACAAATGTTTATAGTGAAAGGCAGCTGGTGTTTTCTATTAAACATGGTCTCTAAATGGGCCATTGACATGCATCACAGTTGAACTTGGGAATGTGTCTTTGCAAAGTTCAACTAAATGAAATCCTTTCTTATTTTTGCTTGGTGATAGAGTGCAGAGGGATTAGAAGTCTTGTCAGTTTTTGGGGATGTCTGCACCACTGATGAAGACACCTCCCAAATTTTGCCACTTTCTCCTTCAAATTGATTTACTTCCTGTCACATAGCCAAACAGGAAGTGAGGGTAAAACCCTACCTATCTTTCCTTGGGGACACACAGGCCAATCTAAAAAGTTTCCCCACTAGGTAAATTACACTCTAGCATTTTGCTCTGTACACCCCAAATTATTAGGTATCTTGGACTCAGGGGTTTATTTACTAAAGGCAAATCCACTTTGCACTACAAGTGTACTTGGAAGTGCAGTTGCTGGAGATCCGAGGGGGACATGCAAGGAAAATAAAAAAAGACCATCTTTGCTTCTACATGATTGGATGTTAAAATCACCAGTGCTTCCCCTCAGATTTTCAGCGACTACACTTGTATTGCAGAGTGGATTTGCCTTTAATAAACCCAAAAATACCTAAGAATTTGGGGTGTACACAACAAAGTGCTGGAGTGCAATTTGCCTAACGGGGACACTAGTTAGATTGACCTGTGTGTCCCCAAGGAAAGACATTGGTAGGGTTTTACCCTCACTTCCTGTTTGGCTATGTGACAGGAAGTGAAGCCAATTTTAAGAAAAGGAACACTAAGCCCAACCTAAAAGACAAGCAGGGGTTCGAACACTCAATTGGTTATCCACAAATACCCACAGTTAGAATAGGATTGTCTTGAGCTAAATTTTAGCACAGTGCTCTAGTCCTAGTCTAGTTGGGTGTCCTCAAGTACACCCAACAGGCCATGTTTGCAGGTTTTCCTTCATCTTGCCAAGGTGCTTTAAATCAGTCAATGGCTTGCTATTTTGGACCACTATTTTAGCTAAGATAAATTCCCAAAACATGTCCTGTAGGGGGTACTTGAGGACTGAGGCTGAGAACCACTGTGCTAAAATGGAAAATTTAATTCTTAATGCTCTGTAATTTTCGTTTCCTGGTGCCTATCCATGGCAGCATACGCAAAATCCATGCATATGCTACCATGAAGGCAACACAAAAGTAGCTTGTAGGCAAATTGCACCTTTTTTTTGTTTTACCATACCAATCAGCCTAGTTAAGCTGCAGCTGGGAAATCTGTTGCATGAAAAGTAACAAAACATAAAAATTTGCTACAAATTTTATTGGTCAACAAAACAGGACTTGGAAAGGAGCAAGGAAAGCAAAAAACACATGTATGTTAATTTTGAAACACTAACAGAATATCGTTTTTGAGGTCGGACCATTTTGCATTGGAAATTAACAGGAGTTAAAATGACTGCGCCCACAAATGGATATCTATTAAGGATTTAAACATTAGTCACAACATCTTGAGAAAGATTTTGCTAAATAATGCAGCACAATTAAATCAAAGTGAACAACCTACAAACGACACACATTGACAACATCAAAAATATTTCAGGGGAAAATATCCCCCATCCAAAAAAATACAATAAACCAAAGTAAAAAAAAAAACTTACTTGAAAACACATCCGTTTTGCAAAGACATAAACAAAATACAAAGAGAAAATACATGTGTTACAAACTCAATAAGGACACCCAAATGTACTCTCTTGCCGGCCCCACACACCCTGAGTCCCTGAGCATGCCCAGACCAACCCAAATGCAGCTAGCACAAAATAAGCCACCCCCTGTCCAAAATTAAGCACATCCTCCAGCATGTCCTTATTTAAACGCACTGGCATGCATCAAAAACGCACATGCAGAAAAGCATCTGGACTGCATTTCTATGGAGTGAACTAGCCCTAAAGCTAGTAACTTCAGGGGTGGGGGGTTTACTCTACCTGTAAAGTGGTGCATCTGTAGCATGTATCCAAAATGCTGCTTCAAAGATGTACAGCTTTAGAGAAAACGTACAAATCGACATTGCAGCTGCAAGATTTTAACCCAAAACCAAAAATGGCCTACCCCTCCAATACATACAAGGCCATTTGGGTCTGTAAAGGCTTAAAATGAGAACCCCCCCCCCCCCCCCCCACGTGAAAAATACCACCCCAAAATAAAAAAAATGATTGTGCCCCTCCCACACGCTAACAAACCCCTAGCCAAACACACAGCAAGCCAGCCCATGAAAGCGGGGTGTATGCTTGGGGGCAGGAGGGGCTCGGGCACCCCAAAAGTTAACCACATTGTTCCCATATTCAGGGGGACAGGGGCCTCTTCCACACAACCCTAGGCTGGGGTTGAGGGGGCTGCAGACGGGGCTTTACGGAATGTGGAAACAAGGTGGGTACAAGGTGCTTTGTGGTTGGTATTGGGCTGAGCCCAACATGCCCCAAAGGCAGCCAGCTATGTTGAGTGCATGTGGCCTTGTATGGTTCAGGAGGGGGTTGGGCGATCGCTCTTTTCGCCCCTTTCCTAGCTGGCCCTGTTGTATGCTCTGAAAAAAGATGGTTTGGATTGGTGAAGGCAGCTCACAGCCTTTTGAGAATGGAGTGGAGTGTGGAGTTCCCCTTTTAAAAGCAAAAGCTAGCCCAAGGAAATCATATACATTAGAGGGGGAAGGTTAAATTCCCTTTTAGGAGGAGCTAGAGGAGCAAGAGTCATTTTACATAATTTTAACAAGGTGCATGTCACATGTTGGCAACCTAACATGACCTGTGTGCAAATATAAAAAAAAATACATAAAGGTGAACCAGCGTAAAAAAAATAAAAATAAAATTAAAAATGTCAAGTTTAGAGTTGCGCCCGTTCCACCCACGCAGTGAACAAACGCATTTGAACAAGCCCAAGAGCCGCTTGAGCATGCGCAGTGCTTAAATTGATCTCACACAGTTCTAAACATACTTGCAGGCACAGCAGGCTTGCTCAGAAAAAGTTACTTTCTCATTCTATTTTGGGCATATTTGTTACTTGGGCAGTTGTTGTTAAACTTCCTCACATCACCCCATAATAATGGCACCTCCATCTTCTGTTAATATTAAATTGAAGATGCCGTGCGCCATGTCCATATTGGCACACATGTTTCATTCTCACGTGTGCTGAGATCACTATAGTAAATGGGGATTTGCGTTCTGTTACATGCGCAAACGTTTCGTAAATATGAAATTGTACTTTGCGCCTCGCCGTGCGCCTCTACTGATGGCGCAAACATTTCGTAAATCAGCCCAATATTCCCAATGCACGGCTGCAGAGATCAGGAAATGTCTCACTGCCTGTGATTAGTGCTGTGCAGTGCCAACTTCCTGGCGGGCTCTCCACGTGTTCTTTGCGAACATGCCTGAGCTCATCCTTACTGCTGACTTTTAATAAGGACACTTGCCTGTCAAGGGAGCCTGCGATGTTGGCCCCCCCGAGGCCGATCCGTCCATCAGATTGGATGCAGGCGCTGCCATTCTAACTAAGGGAAACCGGCAGTGGAGCCTTGCGGCTTCACAGCCGGTTTCCTACATTTGCGAGTCACGCGGCACTTTGTGAATGGCCAGCTTGGGGGGGCTCGCCGCAGAAGAGGACATGACGTCCTGCGCAGTGGCCCGGCTGGAACAGAAGTACACTTAGTACTTCAGAAAAAAGTACATTAGAACATTTTTTTTTAAATATCCAAAAACGAGGGGT
This sequence comes from Lithobates clamitans, assembly GCA_037952925.1. NCBI lineage: Eukaryota > Metazoa > Chordata > Amphibia > Anura > Ranidae > Lithobates > Lithobates clamitans. The sequence continues at coordinate 250,530 of JBBGZY010000695.1, read as the reverse complement.
GGTCTTTAGTTTAAGACCACCTTTCAAAAGTGGGTGGAACTCTGCTTTAAACACACTGGTATACATTTTTATAGCTCTCACATAGTCTGTGCTGTACAGAAAACATTTTACCATTTACATTGGTCTCTGCACCAGAGGAGCTCACACTCTAATGTCCCCACTACAGTCACACACTAGTAGTATTCTACATGTATACACTTCTAACATATTTTGCGCTACTGTATGGAGAACATCTTACAATTGCAGTCCGTGCACCAAAGGAGCTTACGCTCTAATGTGCCCCTCAAAGTCACACACTCTTATGCATTTATATTGGTCTGACAAAATCTGTGCTGCTGTACGGAGAACATTTTACTATTTACATCGGTCTTTACACCAGGGGAGCTTACACATCATTGTCCCCTCTACAGTCACACTTTTATTATAATATAACTCTTAACATACCATACGTGAATAGTGTTGTACAGGGAACGCTGAACGATTCACATCAAGCTCTGCACCAGAGGAGCTTACGTTCTAATGTCCACCCAAAGTCACACACTTATACCTTTTTTATTTACAAGTACAATTAAATCTCCCCAAATTTCCACCTTCGGCAGTTGTCACCAGGGTAGGTCTCCCCTTTTTGTCACCTATTGTTCTACTGACATTTGTCTCCCTCATTTGCTGCCCCGTCCTTCTGGGCAGTGTTGTCGTATTTACACATTTTTATGATATAATGTGCATGAGCAGTGAAAGGTTGACTTTATTTTTACAGGAATGCTTTATCTGTTTGTTATTCATTATTTGCAGATGATCTTGAAGAACAATTTGGCGATTGTCAGACAGTAAGCTGTTTATTTCTTTCTGCTGAGTGTTTAAAGTAGTATATTGTATAGAATTTATTTATAAAAAAAAAACAAACAAAAAGAAAAAATTCATTTTATATACACAGTACACCCCTCAGATTTTTGTAAACATTTTATTATATCTTTTCATGTGACGACACTGAAGAAATGACACTTTGCTACAATGTAAAGTAGTGAGTGTACAGCTTGTATAACAGTGTAAATTTGCTGTCCCCTCAAAATAACTTAACACACAGCCATTAATGTCTAAACCGCTGGCAACAAAAGTGAGTACACCCCTAAGTGAAAATGTCCAACTTGGGCCCAATTAGCTATTTTCCCTCCCCAGTGTCATGTGACTTGTTAGTGTTATAAGGTATCAGTGTTATAAGGTATCAGGTGTGTTAAATTTGGTGTTATTGCTCAGTCTCTCATGCTGGTCACTGGCACTTCATGGCAAATAACTCTCTGAGGATCTGAAAGAAGGAATTGTTGCTCTTCATAAAGATGGCCTAGGCTATAAGAAGATTGCCAAGACCCTGAAAATGAGCTGCAGCATGGTGGCCAGGACCATACAGCGGTTTAACCACTTAAGGACCAGCCTCGTTTTGGATTTTAGGTGTTTAAACAGTTTTTTTTTTTGCTAGAAAATTACAAATTACTTATAACCCCCAGACATTATATATTGTTTTTTTTTCTAACACCCTAGAGAATAAAATGGTGGTCAATGCAATACTTTTTTTGCACTGTATTTGCGCAGCAGTCTTATAAGCGCACTTTTTTTGGAAAAAAATGATTTTTTGAATAAAAAAAATTGGACAACAGTAAAGTTAACCCAATTTTTTTTTATATTGTGAAATATGTTACACCAAGTAAATTGATACCCAACATGTCACGCTTCAAAATTGCGCCCGCTCGTGGAATGGCGTCAAACTTTTACCCTTAAAAATCTCCATAGGCGACGTTTAAAAAATTCTACAGGTTGCATGTTTTGGGTTACAGAGGATGTCTAGGGCTAGAATTATTGCTCTTGCTCTACCGGTCGTGGCGACACCTCACATGTGTGGTTTGACCACCGTTTTCATATGCGGGCGCTACTCACGTATGCGTTCGCATCTGCGCGCAAGCTCGTCGGGACAGGGCGCTTTAAATTTTTTTTTTTTTTCTTATTTATTTTACTTTATTATATTTATATTTATTTTTTCACTGTTTTTAAAAAAAAAAAAAAAAAAATTGGATCACTTTTATTCCTATTACAAGGAATGTAAACATCCCGTGTAATAGAAAAAAGCATGACAGGTCCTCTTAAATATGAAATCTGGGGTCAAAAAATCCTAAGATCTCATATTTGGACTTTAATGAGAAAAAAAAAGTCGTTTGAAAAATGACAAAAAAAAAAAATTGTGCCTTTTAAGACAAATGGGCGGAGCTGACGTCATGACGTCGCTTCCGCCCTCCTATGGTATGGAGACGGGTGGGGGCCATCTTAGCCTCACTCGTCTCCATACCTAGGAAGTGAGAGGACCCGATCGCCTCCGCCGCTACCGACGGCTCCGGTAAGCGGCGGAGAGCGGCGGGAGTGGGGGTGGCACCACTCCTGCCGCCGATAACTGTGATCTCACGGCGAAACCGCCACAGAGACCACCATTATCGTACACAGAACCGCCGGCCCTAAAGATGGATACCTCGGTTGTGGCAGCAGCTGCTGCCGTTACCGAGATATCCATCTTCAAAGTAATGACTTGTATATACACAGTGGCCGGTCGGTAAGTGGTTAACGGGAGAGGTTCCACTCAGAACAGGCCTCACCATGGTCAACCAAAGAAGTTGAGGGGTGGGGGTCAGCCTGTCAGTGCTCTGATCATACGCCGCACACTGCATCAAATTGGTAGTCCCAGAAGGACGCCTCTTCTAAAGATGCTGCACAAGAAAGCCCACAAACAGTTTGCTGAAGACAAGCAGACTAAGGACATGGATTACTGGAACCATGTCCTGTGGTCTGATGAGACCAAGATAAACTTATTTGGTTCAGATGGTGTCAAGCGTGTGTGGTGGCAACCAGGTGAGGAGTACAAAGATACATGTGTTATAGCCACAGCCGAGTACGATGGTGGGAGTGTCATGGTCTGGGGCTGCATGAGTGCTGCTGGCACTGGGGAGCTACAGTTCATTGAGGGAACCATGAATGCCAACATGTACTGTGACATACTGAAGCAGAGCATGATTCCCTTCCCTTTGGAGACAGACTGGGCCACAGGGCAGTATTTCAACATAACGACTCCAAAAACACCTCCAAGACAACCACTGCCTTGCTAAGAAGCTGAGGGTAAAGGTGATGGACTGGCCAAGCATGTCTCCAGACCTAAACCCTATTGAGCATCTGTGCGGCATACTGAAATAGAAGGTGGAGGAGCACAAGGTCTCTAACATCCACCAGCTCCGTGATGTCGTCATCGAGGAGTAGAAGAGGACTCCAGTGGCAACCTGTGAAGCTCTGGTGAAATCCATGCCCAAGAGTGTTAAGGCAGTGCTGGAAAATAATGGTGGCCACACAAAATATTGACACTTTGGGCCCAATTTGGACATTTTCACTTAGGGGTGTACTCACTTTTGTTGCCAGTGGTTTAGACATTAATGGCTGTGTATTGAGTTATTTTGAGGGGACAGCAAATTTACACTGTTATACAAGCTGTACACTCACTACTTTTACATTGTAGCAAAATGTAATTTCTTCAGTGTTGTCACATGAAAAGATATAATAAAATATTTACAAAAATGTGACGGGTTTACTCACTTTTGTGAGATAGTGAGTGTGTGTGATTATGTGTGTGTATATTATGTAGGAGTCGTCACACCTAAAACAGGAAAATATGTGTGGCGCTGAATTAACATTGCTCTGCCTAATATTGTGTTTAAGGCCTGGTTCATACCTATGCGGGTTGCAGCTTGCATATACCAGGGGCATTTTGCGTTTTTCAATACACGTTTTTGATCCATTGAAGTGTATGGAATCAAAAACCAGTAAACAGTCCCTGGGCCATAAAATGCATAGATGTGAACGTGACCCATAGGAAACCATGTTAAATGGACTGTGTGTTTCTGCAAAACTGAAAATGCACTAAAAAATGCATAGGTGTGAACGAGGCCTGACTGCCTAGTAGACAATTAGTGGCTTAAAGGTGGCACCTGGAAGTGTTTTTCTTATTGGATTAGTGGATGGGAATCGGAGGATAAATATATCTCCTGCAATTGTAGCACTCTTTGATATATTCTGTTATCATGAGGTTCCTATAGCTATATTTATGTATAAATGTTAATTTTTACCTACTGCTGTTATAAATAGGGAAAAAACTAAAATATATATTTAGATATAGTGTTGAAGGGTTAAAACCCCTCTAAGATATTTATTGCTGTTTTGTGCTGGTGACCATTCGCTCAGAATGGTATAGTTGTCATCAGAACAGAAGCTGAGGAGAAATCGTCCAATGGTAACACCTGTTCCAGTGACAGCTGTCTTACAGGGGAGTTGACCTCTCTTTTGAGAGATTTCACTCACTTCCTGTTGTATATTTAAAGAGACGTTGTAAGGGGAAATTCACCCAGCAAGGAAGCGGGAAGCAAAACTAAAATTCTGGACGGAGATTCTAACAATTCTATTTATTTACACTATATAATATATCTCCTATATATTGCCTTGACTACTTTGCTAAAGCCTCATTAGTTTGAGGCAGGGGGTCAGAGGTTACACAAAATCTGACTATTGTTGCTTGTGTCAAGTCCCTGACCTCACACATTGTCCCAAAGTGTGTATAAGATCAGCAAATAGCAGAGCTGGGGGAGGGGGGGGGGGCGTAGTTAACGGGGCAACAGCTGTCAGAGTCCACTGACATTCTCACTATGGCTGTCAAACGGAGAAGACTCAGATGAAATTAGTAATGCTCAGTTTAGGGGAAAATGTGAATCTTTATCAATCTTGCTTAGTTATAATAATTTAAGATTGTTTGCATTTTACAAAGGTCCATATTATCAGGTGACTGTCTTTACATCAGCAAGAAGCCACTTAATGCTCTGCTTGCCCATTCTATCTGCCTCTGATTCATGACATTTTTCCTCCTTCCGTTAGGATGATGTCACCTGGGAAGATGGTGGGAACTCGGCAGAGATGTGCCTGCAGATGAACCTTGTATACCAAGCAGTAATAGAGGAGAAACTGCAAGAACTGGAAGTGCTGCTCGCACAGAATAGGGAGCAGCAGGTATTGTGGGGGTTATAGGTGGCAACACAGGGATTAGTTTATGTGTAATTCTAGAAATACTTACAAACGTCATAACAGATTGGCACCGCTCCAAGACTGCGTTGTCAGTCTCCCAGGTTTACACTTTGTATTCAAGTGCTGGTAGAAATAGAGCACATTTCACTCCAAAATGTAATATGGCATACAGATACTGCCACACACTGTATTCAGCTACAATGTAAGGTGAATGAAAAACCTGGCTCAGATCCCAGCCCATCAGTCACGCCCTCTGACATGTTTCATCCACATTGGGCCTAATCGTACCTCTACAGTTAAGCCCAATGTGGGTCAAACATGTCAAGGGGCATGACAGATGGGCTGGGGTCTGAGCTGAAGCCAGTCTTTCATTCACCTTACATTGGAGTTTAATACAGTGTGTGGCGGTATCTGCATGCTGTAGAAATACTTATTTTACTGATTTGTATAGCAATGCATTTTTATAAAGCACCATACAGAGTACGCAAAACTTTTCACATCAGTCTTAGCACGTGAAGGAGCATACAGCCCAATGACCACCTATAGGTACAAAGACAAACATTAGGGTCAGTGTGTTCAGACATATATTAAAGTAGAAATATGCTTTTGGATTGTGGGAAGAAACCAAAACAGAATCGGGAAGAACTTACAAATTCCAAGCAATATCCTTGCTAGTCTTGGACCTGTGGCGCGGTAAGGCAATAGTGCTGCTCTTATGTTCAGCATGTAGTATGGCCACATCACATAATTATCATTTAAGAAAGCTAACAATTTTCCATTCCATTCACTGTGACAGTGGGCTACAAGCCAGTGCACAGGGAACTATGTCCAGTTCCCCAGCACTGCCAGCAGGTTGCTGTGGCAATAAATATAGAAGCCTTGAGTGAAAGCATGGGGTTTTGTGACCAGAGCCTTTTAAAGCGGTAGTAAACTGCCGAAAAAATAACCTGCAAGACACTAGTATATTTGCATTTGAACGAGGCTCCCACAGCTTGCCTGGTCACCGCCGAGGGGGCTGACATGTTCCCTCAGCGTTTCTTCTGGGTTCGCGGGGTCCGGTGCTGTGACTTGCTGGAGCCGTGATGACGTCACTCCTGTGCATGTGCGCAGGAGTCCTTCGTTCCGGCATGAGTTACCGGACCTTCAGCACACATGCGCCGCTGGAGTAAGCGGCTGCATGAAACCGTGTAGGTTAAGGAGATATTAATTTACAGGTAAAGCCGATTATAGGCTTTACCTGTAGGTAAAAATGACCAAGCGGACAATATAACCGCTTTAAGGAATCTGGTACAAACCGCTGTCCAGCAGATCTAAAGATGGGCTGATTAGTTTTGCAAAGTCAAAATGAATTTCCTCTTTATCAAACTGGTGCCCAACCTGTGGCTCTTTGTTACTTCTTGCAGGCACTTATCTGTGTTTCCCTATTGCCCTGTTTTATAGCAGTGAATTCTAGAAGCCTCATGTAATGGGTCTCCAGTTTAGGACTGTCTTCTGAAGCATGTCCCCGTCTCCAAAAACTCCTATAGCATGTTCACAGTCTTTGACCATCTCCTGTAGCATGTCTGCAGTCTCTTACTATATCCTGCTATCCCTGTCACTAAATATTCACTGAATGGTTTGGGCAGCCCTTTGGTGACATCAGAGACCACACTTGATGGCCCTCCATATCAAGAAAATTGACCACCACTGGTCTATCATCAATCTATAGGTGCTCTACAATTTTTAGCGCGCTACCAACCACTAGAAAAAGTCTCTATATTTCTTTAAAGAAAAGGCCAGGAAGTGTTTGCTGTTCTTAATTAGCTGTGTCTCACTGTCTGCCCAGATTGGACATATATCTCACCACCTTCTGTCAGTAAGACTTTTATTATTCTCCATAAGACTTCTGCCTGTCCATGTTTTTTTATGCAACGTTGACGCATCATACCATTAAATTAAGTGTTTTTGTTGACATTTTTTAATAAAAATTTTACAAATTAGCAGATCTGAAAATCAATCTTATCATTTCAGGAGGAGCTAATGTGGGAACTCGCTGGCCGAAAGACTCAAAGGGCTGGAACCACTAAACTCTACCCATTAAATCTGGCTTTGGGCCATTTCATGAAACCATACTTTAAGGATAAAGTCAGTGGATTGGTAGGTGTTTTTTTTTTTTATAAGGATTTTCCATCTACCTACTTGCGTTACCTGGGATATTGCTGCCTATATCAGAATGTGAGATGTAATTGCATTTTGTATCTCTTAAACGGGGTTGTTAAACCACGGTTTCCAATTCACACTGTCCTCTCCGTTTATTATTACAATCTGCCCCTGTGTCTGTGCCTTATAAAAAAAAAAAATGCAGCTATATACTTGATTTTCAGAGCGCCACTCGCGCTCCTGTGACTGGCTGGCTCTCTCCTCTCTCAGCCTGACAGCTGCAGTGGGCGGGGCTGAGAATACCCCGCTGACGGTCACGTGAGCCCGAGCGGTGATCTGAAATCATTTTATATAGCTGCATTTCTTTATCGTACATCATGGGACATAGAGCCTTAAGTAATTACTTAATGGGTTATAGGCCACCTTCAGGTGTTGACAATGGTAAACCCAATCAAAGGAAGTTTACTCCCTATATAACCCCTCCTCCTTCCAGGAGCACATCAGTTTTTTCACCAGTGTCTAAAGTGTTGGTCACGAGTGAAGAAGTGCTCTGAGAAGCTCCAGGAGGGATCTATGCTTTATTTAAATTCCTCCATAAAAAGAAACCCGATCCATGCAAAGTGCCACTGAGGCCTAAAATGGATGGTACCTGGGACCTCGTATCCGAAGCACGAGGTTTTGCCTGTAACGCCTCTTTGTAGGGCTGGACCCCAGGAACTCAGGGCTTAGGTCTTGCTACATTACCTAAAGCTTCCTGATGGGGTGCATTGTACAGAGCCCAAGGGAGTGGAACCCCTTTTTAGGGACCTGGTCCTTGAAGGTTTGTTAAACGCAGCCCGCCATGATGGGTGAAGGTTTAATTTTCTGTTAATTCAGCTGAATCCTGCGGTGAGGACAAGGTAAGGGAAGAAACTTGGGTATTAAAAACATCTATGTATTTCTTTCATTAAAGGAAAAGATGTTGTCATGCCTTAAAATCTCCACTAGATGGAGTCTATGCACATACCTTACTCTGTTGTCTTCACTGTTAGCTCAGTCAGTGTCTGGTTGCACAGCTTGTGGAGGGAGACTTGCAAGGTAAAAAAGAAATCTGCAAAAAATGTCTTTCTGTCCCTGATGGAACCAGAGGGTTAGGGGACAGAACACCCCTTACATTACCCCCACCCCCCCAGCCGTGGGGGATGTGGAGGTCCCGCTATTTTTTCCGCTAAAAGTTTGTTTTACTGTAGCTGTGTTTTTCAAATCTGTGCCTCTGCTGCATTACTTTCTGCCTCCCCCCCCCTCCAGTTGGGTCTGAGACCCGAAAAGCCTGAGCAGGGAAACATTTTAAATAAAAAAGGGGGCGGAATTTTTCAGATGGGGCGGGGCCTAAACGCAGGTGCCGTGAACGTCCAGGAGGACGCACGCCAGGCTACAAGCAGATAAATACAACAGTTGTGACAGTCTCTTCTCTGCTGATGAGGAGGAAACAAGCAGCACAAGCTGTGGGACACATAAGGGTTGCAAAACTGGCATTCCTGAATCAGGAAGGACACTTTTTCCAGCACTAGGCTGAACTTTATAGCGGCTTTAAAAGTCATGACTATTTTGAGCAATTTAGTGCAATTTTTATAGCGCCCCTGTTTTTGTACTTGGGACTATGCCTACCAAATAAGTAAAGGTTTCACCCCCAGGCATTAGGATCTCGAGCTGTATTTCCAAGCTGTCATCCTCGCCTGAATTACCAATTATGGCAAACCAGGCTGAGCCATTGGAACAAATTGATGGTGCAGCTGCCTCTCACATCTCAGTTCCTGTATACGTGACTAAAGATGGGCTTTCCTCCTCCCTCCAGGGTCTGGAAGAAAGATTAGCAGCTTTAAACGCATTCCTCCATTCAAATGAATAGAAAGCGTACTAGGTCCCCTTCCCCCACTTCAGAACCTTTGCAAGGGAAACAGTGGGCACAGGATGAGGTGTTACCCTCAATCGATAAGGAAGAAAAGCAAACCGATGATTCCTCTACAGAGGAAACAACGGTAGATGAACCTTTTTCAGCCTCTCAATCTGAGAAATTGCTGATACAATCTCTTACAGAAATGGTTCATTCCACTTTCATGCTGCCTCTAACAGAGTCTCATAAAAACTCATCCTCTTCCTCAGGTTCTTTAAAACCTTCCCATCCTTTGCATGCATTTCCAGCACATGCATTACTAGAACAGCTTATTTTTGCTGAATGGGATCACCCGCATAAGCATTTTCTCCCTCCTAAGAGATTTTCAATTCTCTATCCTCTGGAGGAGAAATGCTCCAAAAAATGGAAAGTACCAGCAATTGAAGCTGCAATTTCCAATGTGAATAATAACCTAACTTGTCCTGTAGACAATGCACAGATGCTTAAAGATCCAACAGATAAGAATTTGGAATCCATGCTAAAATCTGCATTTTCCATAGCAGGTGCGTACTCAGCCTGCAGTCGCTGCGACTTGCCAATCCCTAAAGAACCAATTTAAACTGGCCCTTAGAGGGCTTCCTGCTCAACAAGTTTGGGATTTGGCTGAACTACCTAAAGCATTATTTTTTGCAATAGATGCCATTAAAGATTCTATTCACCAGGCATCCCGCCTTACACTTATGCTTGTGCATATGCATAGAATCATGTGGTTAAAGAATTGGTCAGCTGAAGCACCATGTAAAAACCTCCTAACTGGGTTCCCCTTTCATGGGAAGCGACTATTTGGAGAAGACTTGGATAAATATATCAAGACAATTTGTAGTGGGAAAAGTACTTCTGTGCCAGTCAAAAGAAAGTATAAACGCCCTTTATTTAAACGGGCTCTTTCCCCTGTACCAGGGGCTTCCGCCTCTAGGCAGTGGTGACGGCCTCCGCTGTCAGACTGTAGAGGAAAACCTCAGGGTCAGACCCAGGCTCAAAAGAAGCCCTAGGGTAGAAAACCTGCAAAACAGAATCCTAAAGCCTCATCATGAAAAGGCAACCCCCTCACCAAGGTGGGGAGAAGACTTCTGCAGTTTTCAGAAGTCTGGAAAAGGGAAATTCAGGACAGATAGGTCATCTCCATGGTAACGCTGGGGTACAAGTTGGAATTTCGGGACTTTACACCGTCTCGTTTCCTGAGGTCAAGCGTTCCCAAAGATCCAGAGAAAAGACCATCTGTTTCAGGCATTAGACCGATTTAATATCTTAAGGGGTGATCAGACAAATCCCACAAAAGAGCAAGGTCTGGGGTTTTATTTTAAATCTTTTCATGGTACCAAAACCAAATGGAGACGCCAGACCCAGTCTAGATCTAAGAAAGCTAAATCAGTTTCTGAAGATCCGCTCCTTTCGCATTGTTACAATCGGGCCAGTAGTTTCTATCCCTGTAGGAGGAGAACTTCTGGCGTCAATCGACATCAGGGATGCATATCTGCATGTCCCTATATTTCCCACTTTTCAAAAGTTTCTGCGGTTCGAGTTAGAACAGCAGCATTTGCAGTTTGTAGTCCTGCCCTTCGGGCTAGCCACAGCACCATGGGTGTTCACCAAGGTGCTGGCCCCACTTCTAGCCAGGTTAAGGGCACAGGGCATAACAATCATAGCGTACCCAGACGATCTATTGCTTATACATCAATCGGTGGCTCATTTGGAGCAAAGCGTACGCACTACAACCACAACCACAACAACAACTGTCTGAAAAGTTTGGGTTGGATTCTCAACCTAGAGAAATCTTCCTTAATACCGCTAAAAAGGCTGGAGTACTTGGGTCTGATCATAGACACAGCCCAGGAAAGGGTGTTCTTGTCTCAGGCAAAAATCAACTCCATAGGAGAACTGGTGCGGAGGGTCAGGTCAAATGGCAATCCCTCCATTCGCCTGTGCATGAGGTTGATAGGAACCATGGTGGCTTCATTCGAAGCAGTTCCTTATGCCCAGTTCCATTCAAGACTGTTGCAAAACAGTATCCTGCTTGCTTGGAAGAAAACAATTCAAGCTTTAGACTTACCAATGCAGCTGTCCCCAAGAGTGTCCCAAAGCCTCACTTGGTTACTAATCCAGAATCTGATGAAAGGAAGATCCTTCAGACCAGTCATCTGGAAAGTGGTAACGACGGATGCCAGCCTTTTAAGGCTGGGGAACAGTACTACAAAAGACAACTGTCCAAGGACAGTGGTCAAGAACCAAAAGAATCTTGCCCGTCAATATCCTAGAGATTCAGGCAGTACGTCTGGCTCTAAAGGCCTGGACTTTGAGGTTACGGGATTGTCCTGTCAGGATTCAATCCGACAATGCCACAGCTGTGGCCTATATAAATCGCAAAGGGGGCACCAAAAGTCTCTCAGCACAGAGAGAGGTGAACCATATTTTAACTTGGGCAGAAAGGAATGTCCCATGCCTTTTGGCAGTCTTCATTCCGGGAGTAGAGAATTGGCAGGCGGACTACTTAAGTCGCCAGAAGTTATTCCCAGGGGAATGGTCTCTTCACCCTGACATATTTCGGGCTGTTTGCCAAAGATGGGGGACTCTGGATGTGGATCTTCTAGCATCCAGTTTCAACATGAAGTTGGTCAAATTTGTGGCCAGAACAAGGGATCCATTCACATGCGGAACAGATGCATTGGTAACCCCATGGGATCAGTTCTCACTGATCTATGCATTCCCCCCTATTCAGCTGCTGCCTCAACTTCTTTGCAGGATCAAGCTGGAAAGAAATCTGGTAATTCTGGTGGCACCAGCATGGCCCAGATGGTCATGGTACACAGAAATCGTAAATATGGCAGTGGAGGGCCCATGGTCCCTCCCACTACGGCCAGATCTGCTCTCTCAGGGACCGATATTCCATCCTTTATGGTCTCTAAATTTAACAGCTATTGAAACCCACATTCTAAAGAAATGTGGGTTTTCCAGGTCAGTTATTTCTACCCTGATTAATGCAAGGAAGCCAGCTTCCAGATCTATATTTTATAGAGTCTGGAGGGCTTACGTTTCCTGGTTTGAATACAAGGGTTGGCACCCTTGGAGATATATCATAGGCAGAATTCTTGCCTTTCTACAATTGGGCGTAGAAATGAAATTGGCCTTAAGTACTATTAAAGGCCAGCTTTATCGGTCTTATTTCAAAGACCACTTGCTACTCATTCTTTAGTCCGGGGCTTAATGCAAGGGGTGACGTGGCTTAATCTGCCCGTCAAACCTCCCTTGAACCCTTGGGACTTGAACTTAGTTTTGTCTGTGTTACTAAAACAGCCATTTGAACCGATACAAAAGATTCCCCTAGTCTTTCTGACAAGGAAGTTGGTATTTTTGGTTGCTATATCCTCAGCAAGGAGGGTTTCAGAATTGGCTGCTCTTTCTTGTAAAGAGCCATGTTTGATTTTTTTATGAGGACAGAGTGGTGTTATGCCCTCGTCCAGGCTTTTTGCAAAAAGTTGTGTGAGGTAGATCCGCGCAATGGGTATGGGTACTACTGAGATATAGAGCTGCTGCCTCTACAGATACAGTTCCACCTAGGTGGAGTGTATTAGAGTGTGTATAGAAAACAGGTGTAGATATGGCGCTGCTCTAGTGGACTAAAATTTTTTGTGATGAATCACAGTTTTGTGCTTTGTGTGGTCTCCTTACTTCTATGTAAAGGCTAAGTAATGTGTTTTTAAATAGCGAAAACCTTAGACATTGTGTATGTGAACAAAAATCCCAGTGTTGTGCTGAAGATAAATAGTAACTTATTGTTAATATGTTTCAAAGCCAAATACGTGAATGAATAAAACGAATATTGGGATGTGTAGGACCTAACTTTTTTGTTTCTTGGCCTCTGAAATCCAAATTTGTTTGATTTGTGTTAGTCTCTAGCAGTTATTTACCAATAAAACATTTTTTTTATATATATATATATGATCCTGTCTGTGCTCCTGTGCGTGATTTTGCCCAAACTTGGTGTGGGTTATTCTGTTTTAAACGTTTAGTTGTAAATATAAAGTGCTAGTCCTGTAAATAAAACGCCGCAATCCTATATAACATATTGTTGTATAAGTAACAAAGTGCAAATAGTGCTTAAGCCGGAGGTGACGCAAGACGTTCGTAAGTCCCGCCTTACGCCCCTGTAGACGTCTGACGAAACGCGTAGGGAGGGACTTACGAACGTCTTGCGTCACCTCCGGCTAGACGAGCACAGGCTGTTTATGACGGAATTTATTCTTTCTTTCTTTCGTGCTTAAACTTACCTTGTAAAATGTGAGTACAATATTTTTATTATGTTTATAATAAAGCTTCTCCATACGGTTTTACACTATGGGCATTCCCTCTCTCTTTTATGATGAACATATGTAAATCGGTAAACAACATTTAAAGCACAGACCGGAGACATCCAGAGTTGCTACACAGTGGCAAATACTGTGACCTCTCGCACCCCTGCAGGGGTAAGATTATCCGGTGAGTGCAAGCATAATAAGAGCATGTTTAAGAGGCACCATCACCAAGCCAGCACCTGGATAAGAAGTTTCTCACACAATATTGTCTTCCAAAGAGGCTTCATCCCTTTGAACCATATAAAAAGACCTTTGAAAGAAAAGGAATTTTCTTTTCCAATAAGCACTGGTTTTTAGGACACAAGTCACTTTATTATATTTAAGCACAAGTCACTTTGTAGTATACTAGCACTTTCTTGGTTTTAAGCACTATTTGCACTTTGTTCCTTATACAACGATATGTAATCTAGGATTGCGGCGTTTTATTTACAGGACTAGCACTTTATATTTACAACTAAACATTTAAACAGAATAACCCACACCAAGTTTGGGCAAGATCACGCACAGGAGCACAGACCAGATCATATATATATTTTTAAAAAAATTATTGGTAAATAACTGCCAGAGACTGTAACACAAATCAAACAAATTTGGATTTCAGAGGCCAAAAAACAAGTTAGGTCCTACACATCCCAATTTTCGTTTTATTTATTCATGTATTTGGCTTTGAAACATGTTTTGTCAATAAGTTACTATTTATCTTCAGCACAACACTGGGATTTTTGTTCACATACACAATATCTAAGATTTTTGCTATTTAAACACATTACTTAGCCTTTACATAGAAGTAAGGAGACCACACAAAGCACAAAACGGTGGTTCATCACCAAAGCATTTTACTCCACTAGAGCAACGCCATATCTACACCTGTTTTCTTTTTGCCAAAAGTGATTTCAGGTTTACACCTGAACCAAGATATTGTCCTGCCATTGTTTTTTCCAAAACCATATTTCAGGTAAGAAAAGTCATTACATTGTCATGATGTGGTGAGAGCAGTGAAAATCTATTTAAAGAAAACTGCTCAGATTTGTAAGACTGATGTCTTATTTATTCTGCCAGAGGGTCCTAAGAAGGGACAGGCAGCGTCAAAATCCACGGTCGCTAAATGGATTCGGCAAGTGATAATTCAAACTTATGATGTAAGGGGTAAGATTCCCCTGTTTCAAGTTAAGGCACACTCTACCAGGTCGGTTAGTGCTTCTTGGGCAGTGCGTCATCAGGCCTCCATGGTTGAGATCTGTAAGGCCGCAACTTGGTCTTCAGTACATACATTCACAAAATTTTATCAGGTGGATGTAAGGAGGTATGAGGATATCGCCTTTGGGCGCAGTCTGCTGCAAGCAGCAGTATAGATACTCAAGTCTGGGGGTACCCTCCGGGTTGTTTCTCCCACCCCTCAAGTGGCATTGCTATGGCACGTCCCATTAAGTAATTAAGGCTCTGTGTCCCATGATGTACGATAAAGAAAATAGGGTTTTTATTACAGTTTACGTGTAAAATCCTTTTCTTGGAGTACATCATGGGACACAGAGGTCCCTCCCCTCTTTTTTGGGATTTAAGTATATTGCTTTGCTACAAAAACTGATGTGCTCCTGGAAAGAGGGGGGGTTATGTAGGGAGTAAACTTCCTTTGATTGGGTTTACCAGTGTCAACACCTGAAGGTGGCCTATAACCCATTAAGTAATTACTTAAGGCTCTGTGTCCCATGATGTACTCCAAGAAAAGGATTTTACAGGTAAGCTGTAAAAAAAATCCTATTTTCTTTATCGTACATCATGGCACACAGAGCCTTAAGTAATTACTTAATGGGACGTCTCATAGCAATGCCACTTGAGGGGTGGGAGAAACAACCTGCAGGGTACACCCAGACTTGAGGATCTATACTTAGATTTATAAGGCACAGACACTGGTATATTACATTAATAAATAGAGAGAATAGTGTGAATTGCGAACTGCAATTTTAGCAGCATTAGGGGATGGGCCGGGCACGGACATGGAGCTGACAGACAGGGACGGAACAAGGGAGAAGACAGAGGAGGACAAGAGAGCTGCGAATGATAGGCACATAAACTGACCACAGTGTCAGGGCTCAGCCGCCATGATAAACCGTGGTCCGTTTACAAAGGGGAGGGTAGAACCAGGCAGGATCAGCTAGGTATTTCAGGTGTTACAGGGGGCCAAATTACACAGCACAAGCACTGTGCAATTATTCATGCTTTAAAGGAACAGGATCCATTTTTTTTTTTTTTCCGGGTAGCAAACACTTTTAAAATGAATGTGGCTGGCTCTAATAAAGTGTGTGAAATGCAAATGATAAATATGTGTAAGTTCTGTAAATTCTAGAATTAATTTCCTTTCCTCCCAGGGGCCTCCAGCCAATCAGGAAATGAGAGAAAGAAGTGCTCATGTTGTAAAAGCATTTAAAGAACTGGTCCACAAGAATTGTAAGTAACACATTCCCTCCCTCTCTCCTCTCCTCTAATGGCCCGTGCACACTATCAGAAAATCAGACGAAAAATACCGATTTCGATGTGATCGTACTTTCAAAAGCCGATCATGACAATTCATCCAATTTATTATTAGATCGGACAAGCATGAAAATTTTCCTTGTACGATACCTGATTGTATGATTTTCATTTAGTCAATACAGTTGTCATCCGAAAATACGATACAAATACATTACAACACATGACATCACTTCCGATTTATTTTTTCTGTCGTACAAGAATTTTCGTGACTTATTCAATTTCTACTTGCGACTATTAAGCTGAAAAAGTTGTACGATCTGTCGTACGATATTTGGATGTGTGTACGGGCCAAGAAGCTGATCATACACGGAGCAAAGTTTTATAGACACTATAATTTTTGCGCAAACCAAACGATATACGCTTATTGGGATTTTTTTACCAAAAAATATGTAGAAGAATACATATTGGCTTAAACATATTATAGCAGAAAGCAAAAAATATTATTTAAAAAAATATATATATTTCTTACTTTACAGCATTTCTTCACACCTGCCTAAAACTTTTGCAAAGTACTGTAGTTTAAAAAACCAACAGGGGTTCTAATCATTTAAACATTAAAACTGAAGACATAAGATGCACTTTTTCATTGATAAAATGTTTGTGTCATTTATACCACACTTGTTTGCTTGTCCAGGGAAGCCCACAGATAGTTTGGAACTGAGAAAAGCAATTTTCAGCGATACATTACAGAAGATGCTGCAGCCCAAAATGCTTAAGTAAGTCTTGCAATAAAAGCTGTATAATTCTATTGTATTTCCACCTATGGCTCCTTTCACACGGGCGTAAACCATTCAGTCAAGTTTTTTTCAAAGAAAAAACAGATTCAGTTTACATCATTATTCAGTTCAATTTACATCAGTCTTTCATCCTTCTTTTTTTTTTTTTTTTTATATCCACGCACTGGTGTCCTTAGCAACCATTTCTCATCACTGCTGTCATTGTTGGATTCCCCACTGACAGCAGACTGTAAACAAAAGGGCCCACATTAAAAAAAATAAAAATAGCTTTCTCCCTAATCCCTACCAGGCTCTTCAGGTCTGGTATGGATTATGGGGGGATTTCAGCCAAAAATAAAAAAAATTCCATTAGAAACTCCCTCAATCCATACCAGGCGCGAGTGTGCAGCCCCCCCGAACCATACCAGGCTACATGCTCCCAACATGGGGGAGGGGGGGGGGGGACTACACCTTGTCTCCATGTTGAGGAGAAGGACCTTCTTCCCCACAACCCTGGCTCGGTGGTTACAAAGGTGCGGTGGGGGGGGTGACTCATTGAAATCTGAAAGCCCCCAGATCCAGTTGTCTCCCCCCCCCAAGAATATGAGTAGGGGGTACAGGGTAACATTTACTCATTCACCAAAAATGACTAGTGTAAATAAACTCACAACACTGGTTTTGACATGTTTGACATGGCCTTTTATTTAAAAAAAAAAAAAAAAAAGTCCCACTGAACCCAACTGCTCCAGCCACCTGCCAATACCTGATGACATGGTTCTGCCCTCCGCTAAAGTAAACAAAGGAGCAGGGCCATTCAGTGACATCATTGGGTGACCTGCCCCGTATGATATTGCATATGCTCAATGACGTCATAAGGGGGCGGGGTGACATCACCCTATGACCCTGCCCCTTTGTTTACTTTACCGGCAAGGTTGTAGAGGGAGAAGCGGAGCTGTCATTCTTCTAAAGTAAACAAAGAGGTGGGGACATCTCAGGGTGACCCCGCCCATTATAATGACCATGTGTGATGTTGCCTCCAGTTGGCCCGCCCCTTTGTTTACTCCAGCAGGGAGAACTGACAATTTCATTCGTTGCCGGTAAACTACGGGACTGATCTGCAGGTGGCTGGGTTTTTTAAATATTTATTTTTTACACTTGTCAATTTTTTGTCCATGAGCACTGATTTACTTGGGGGGCCAGGATCTGGTGACCCCTTGGTTAAAGAGGGTCATCAACAAAGTATCCCCCCACCCCCCGTGTTGAGTTCATGTGGTCTAGTATGGTTCAGGAGAGGGAGGGGCCGCCAACCAATGCAAAAATGTACCGTTTGTCTGTTTTTACATCCGTTTTTCGGTCACAGGTTACCTTTTGTATTTTAGAGCACAGTATGTATTTTTGTGTGTAGGTGTGTGAACTATTGTGGAAAAAACTGAAACTACCAACATGCTAGGACTGTGTAAATTACAGTACTAGCTGGACAGAATTAAAGTGATAATAAACATAATAATAATTTTTTTTTCCTTTTAACAAACATGTTAAACTTACTTGCTCTGTGCAATAGTTTTGCACAGAGCAGGCCCAAACCTCTGAAGGTTCCCCACTGATGTTCCTGGCTTCTCCCTCCCCGCCGAGTGCTTGGGAAAGTCACTTGGGAATATGTCCTGTGACCCCATAGCAAGCCAATTGCTATGGCGATACTCGTGTGGGCCTGCTCTCGAGAGCCGTTTGTGTCTGTTGATACAGACAGCAAGACTCGGCCCCACCCCTGCTCCCTCTTCACTGGCTTTGACAGCAGCAGGAGTCAATGGCCAATGAGGAGGGAGAGAGCAGAATCAGCCTCTACTCTCATGAACATTGCTGAATCGATATCAGGCTCAGGTAAGTATAAGGGGGCTGGGTGGGGAAATGCATGTATAAGGTTTTTCACCTTAATACATAGAATGCTTTCAGGTAAAAAAAACAAAAAAAAAACCTTCTACCTTTTTTTAAGCACTTTAAAAGGTAGAGAGGTTTTCCATATAATGTTTCAATATTGCATTTAGTAGAGGTTTGCCTGGAATTCCTCTTTAAGATCACTGCTACTTCCTTTTGTCCTTTATCCCTGTATTAAGCAGTATTAAACCCAAAAGTAAATCTTTTTTTATATTGCAGCTTACCAATTCTTGGATGTGGTGGCTGCAATAGTCTCCTTTTCTCTCTCGATCTCGATCTCGTTTTTGAACATAACAAGCTCTGCTGCATATATAGCGGTTAGAGGGATAGGACAAACAATTGATAACTAACAGAGGTGCTTAAAATGATCAGCTTTTATTTTATTCATGTAAAACCTTTATTCCAAAAGGAACAAAATTGTTTCTGTAACTGCTTAACGACTGTTAGCTGGCGTGTGACCTCAATTTGTTAGTGTATCTAAACTTGCTAGTATATCTACAGTGCCTTGAAAAAATATTCGTACCCCCTTGAAATTTTCCACGATTTTGTCATGTTGCAACCAAAAACGTAAATGTATTTTATTGGGATTTTATGTGATAGCCAAACACAAATTGACAGATAATTGTGAAGTGGAAGAAAAATTATAAATTGTTTTCAATTTTTTTTACAAATATCTGAAACGTGTGGCGTGCATTTGTATTCAGCCCCCCTAAGTCAATACTTTGTAGAATCTCCTTTCACTGCAATTACAACTGCAAGTCTTTTTGGGTATGTCTCTACCAGCTTTGCATATCTAGAGTGACATTTTTCCCATTCTTCTTTGCAAAATAGCTCAAGCTCTGTCAGATTGGATGGAGAGCGTCTGAACAGCAATTTTCAAGTCTTGCCACAGATTCTCAATTGGATTTAGGTCTGGACTTTGACTGGGCCATTCGAACACTTGAATATGCTTTGATCTAAACCATTCCATTGTAGCTCTGGCTGTGTGTTTAGGGTGATTATCTTGCTGGAAGGTGAACCTCTGCCCCAGTTTCAATTCTTTTGCAGACTCTAACAGGTTTTCTTCTAAGGATGCCCTGTATTTTGGCTCCATCCATTTTCCCATCAACTCCGCAATGATTTAGATCAAAGCATATTCATGTGTTAGACTGGCCAGTCAAAGTCCAGACCTAAATCCAAATGAGAATCTGTAGCAAGACTTGAAAATTTCTGTTCACAGACATTCTCCATCCAATCTGACAGAGCTTGAGCTATTTTAAGAAGAATGGGAAAAATGTCACTCTCTAGATGTGCAAAGCTGGTAGAGACATCCCGAAAAGACTTGCAGCTAAATTTACAGCGAAAGATTGTTCTACAAAGTTTTGACTCGGGGGGGCTGAGTACAAATGCACGTCACACTTTTCAGATATTTATTTTTTATAACTTTTTTGAAAACCATTTATCACTTTCCTTCCAATTCACAATTATGTGCCACTTTGTATTGGTCTATCACATAGAACCTCAATAAAATACATTTAAGTTTTTGGTTGTAACATGACAAAATGTGGAATTTTTCAAAGCACACTAACATGACTCCCCCCCCCGTCCCCAGACTGATAATGCTGCTATCAAAAATTGTCTTTGTTGCTCCTTCATCCAGAGTGAGGGCACTCGAATACAGGTGGTGTGTTACTGGCCAGATCACCAAATGTAAACAGAGGGGAAAATGCTTAGAGAAAAAAAAAAAAAAAAGCAGCTGCAATATGTAATTGTTGGGTTTAATACTGCTATAGACTCCCTTGGGTCATGTGTGGAGCTATTAATTGTTGATTTTTTTTCAAGTGTAACATATTGAACATTTTAATTATTTAGCCAACTGATATGTTTTTTTAATTAAAATGGATTCCTTGTAAGAATTAACTCGGAATGATTCTCTGTAGGATAGAATATCTCCAGCAGAAGCACGAAAATACCAAAAACGACATTGAGAAGAAGATTTTAACAAAGCAGATCCAAGAGGCAGAGCGTGAAATAGACGATATCAAGTGAGAATTTCATATACTTTTTCCATTACTTTGAAGCACAACTGAAACTTCAATGTGCTAATGCAATGGATTATCTCCACATCATAACTACATTGGTTGGGAAGATGGCATAGTGTTAAACACTTCAATCGAGCTCATGGTTATCTGCTGTTGTCTCTAATTGAAAAGTGTGGATATGCAAGCATATAGAAGTAAACACTATGAGACACGCTCAGCACGATTACTTGTTACACTTCTAATTTATTTGAGACGGTGCTAATGTTTTATACACAAAAATACGTCATTGCTATGTTAGTCTAATAGGTACATCTCATTGGTTAAGATAGAAGAGAAAATGAAGAAACTTCATGTTGAGGTTTGGTTGTTGCTGATTCTGTCTCCAGTTCTGCATTCTTCTGATGTGTGGGATGCAGGGTGTGTCCGCCATTTTGAGAAGATAAAGAAACAGAGCAAATCTGTAATACTTATATAATGAGTAACGAGAAAAACATGTATACACATAAGAAAATAGACATTTTCAGATTTATTATTATCTACATTACATTCCTTCACAGTCCCCCCTAAAATGGCTATTTTCTCTTTTCTATCCCTAATACTAAAGGTCCTACTTCGCCTGGCCCATTCTCTTCAGAAACTCTTTTAGGCTGTATATAGAGTGAGGCAGCAACTTGTTTACTACCCTCCTCGATATAGCTGGAGAGGTGCAGTCAGGCGCTATCTATCCATATAACCCTATAGGATTGTGAGATTTTGGACAGGGAGTGACTGTAGAGGAGTGAAGGGTTTGTCATCTTCCATCATAAGGGGGTCCTCTTCTTCTTGGTGGAGAAATGTAGGTGTGCTATTGTCTACAGCCCTGCTCATTAACTTTTTTACAAAAGGTAGAATACAGCATACAATCGGGGCTAAAAGAACTAGGATTATTAATACCGTTACCCCTATCTGGGCAAGCACCTTCTGACACCCACTCATCCAGCTAAAATATTGATCCCACTGGTCTGTAATACCTGAGTTCTTCTTTAACTCCAGTGGCAGATCTTCTAATTTCTTTATAGCTAGAGTAACTTTACCATTTGGGCCAGTATTATCAAGAATGCATGTGCAACAGGTTCCATTTTTTTCCTATGATTTTACAGACGCCTCCTTTCTCAGCTAACACCATGTCTAAGGCCATCCGGTTCTGGAATGTCATGTAGGAAGTGGGGGCTAACTGGTCAGCAGTTCCCTGGAGGACATCTTTAGAATCTCTGTTGGTTATAGTATGTGTAGTTAATCCAATCTACATTCTTGTTGACAGTTATTATGGGGATCAAAGACTCAAAACCAGCTTTTACCTGGTCCCTGCCTTTGAATTCATCAGGGACCCCCCTTGGAACCCCTGTGGCATCTATGTATACATGAGGGTCAAAGCTTCTGGAGAGAACTGCTCACTTCCTCCTCTGACTGTGTGCTGGGTCAGTGTATGTATCAGGGGTATCTTCGGTTAGGATAAGGGGGGCATAATGACCTTTGCAAGGGCACATTTACCGGTCCAGATTCCCTCTAATCTGGTCCTGATTTTCAAATTCCCACAGATCCAATACACATCACCAAGGGACTGGACCCGGTTTAATACCGGTCTTCCGCAAAGTCATTCTGCTTATCGGGGGCTTTCTATTTTCATCTTTCTTGTCTAATGCACTCTGTGGTCGCCCAGTCTGGCCCTGTGTTCCAACCCACTGGCCCCGCCAGGAACGACAACTCTGTCCCCAGTAACTGTCTGTGATACATACATATATGTCCTTACCGTCAGGGATGTCACTGTACCAATGGCATTGCCATGAAGGGTCAAACGGATAGTACTATGTCACAGTACTCAAAGCTAAAGGTGGTCACGTGTACCTGAAGAGTTATACCAACCAAAACATAATCATGTTATCTTTTTTTGTGATGGCCACCTCCTGGGCCCCCCCCCCCCAGATCAAACAGAAAAAGGATATGCAGCTCCTGAATACAGGCCCCCCTGCAGTGGTAAGCGTGCATTCAGGTGTTCTTCCCGGCCAACTTGACTGAGGTGGCTGTGGTCAGCAAAACTTGGAATGGACCATTATATCTTGGCTCAAGGATCTCCAGACAGTAGTTGGTGTGTTCCTGTATCTAATTCAGGATCTGGAATGGAAGAAAACACCTGGACATCCATTCAGGTTAATTCTCGTGATGGTGTGGTTACATAATTAGTCAACACATCAGATTGCAAGTGTAACTGTTGTGGAAAGTTAACAACCAAGTCTGGGAGCTGAACCAAACAAAGTTTCATAAGGGGATAGGGCATGTTTCCCCCGGTGGGGGGGGGGGGGGGTGTCTGACACTGAATAGGGCAATGGGCAAACTGTCTGGCCAACTCATGTTAGTCTCTTGGGCCATCTTTAACATCCTGTTTTTTAGTGTCCCATTCATCCTTTCTACCTTCCCGCTACTTTGAGGGTGGTATGGGGTGTGTAGTGCCAACTGAACCCCCAGTGCTGCCCAAATCTCTTTTGTAAGGGTTGCTGTTAAGGCTGGGCCCTGATCTTTCAACATCACCTCTGGGACCCCAAATCTACATACTGTCTCACTCAGTAGTTTCTTAGCTGTGGTACTGGCAGTCATGACCACTTCCACTAGGGCGTATTCGAATCTGCCACTTCTTGGCACTTGAGTATGATCAATTTGTATCCTCTGGAAAGGGGTATAGGGCTTTTGCCAGGTGCTTTTTCTGTGCCTTTTTCTGTGCATCCTGGGTTACATTTGGTGCAGATAGTGCATGATCTGCAGAATTTGTCGGTCAGTGGAGTAACTCTTGGTGCAACACTTGTTGATAAGAGAGTTTTTACAAAAGTCTTTGTCAAGTGGGCAGCTCCATGTGCCCATTGCACCACGGCTGGGTACATACTCCTGGGTAGACAAGGCTTCTTGTTGCAGTCGAATAGTCCATCTGTGAGAGTTGCTCCTCTCCGTTTCCAGCTTTCCTTCTCATCCGGGTTTCCTGTAATTCTTTTAGATGAACTCTGTCCACTGGGACAGTCTGTAGGGTAAGCACTGGGTGGTCTTCTTCTACCACCCTGCTGTCCACTTCCCGTGGACCACTGGCTGTCTGTTTGGCAGCTGAATTGGCTAGATGATTGCCTCGAGCTTCCTTTTGAGTTCAGTTTGTCCTATGCTTTTACTCAGAATAATCACTTGGGTTGGGAGAAGCAAGGCATCCATCAATTTTTTTATAGCTGAACTGTTTTTCACAGGTGTTCTTGCAGCCGTCAGGAATCCTCTGTCCTTCCAAATAAGACCATAATCATGGGCAACGCTGAAAGCATATCTTGAGTCCATATGAATGTTGGCTCTTTTTCCCTCTGCCCATTTACATGCTGTAGTAAGTGCTTGCAGCTCTGCCTCCTGTGCAGACATCACCGGTGGTAAGGCTTCAGAACCGTGTTTTCAGTGGTGACCGCGTGTCCTGTGTGGTATTTGCTTCGTTCATCAGCAAACAAAAATTGTTGGATTCTGCAGGGGTATTTCACTCACGGTGGGGAGATGCGTGGTTTCCAGCCACATTAGTTTGATGCAGTCATTGGGTGACAAGTCAAGACTTTACTCCTCCTCCTTTCCCCCCTCAAGGTGGAAGAGGGGTGGTAGGGTTCAGTGTTTGACAACTTTAATAGAGTAATGCTGTCCAGTAGGAGGGAACACAGGAGTCTCAAGTGTCTGGTAGTGGACAAGTGTTTTGGCTGGATCTTGGTTGAATATGGCAGCAATGTCATGGGGAGCAAGCAGAACGAGGCAGTGTCAGAGGACCAAGTCCAAAGTTTTGTCAATCAAGGCTTGTGCAGCAAAGCCAGCTCGCAGACACGATAGGCCTCCTCTTGCTACCGCATCCAGCCAACAGGATGCCATGTGATTAGCTGAGTACACCTGCAGCATGTCCCAGACGTTCAGATACAAAGAGCTTGAATGTTTTGCCGTAGTCTGGGAGCCCTAGCGCCGAGGATGGCGCACTTGAGGGCCTCAAAGTTAGATATTACTTCAGGAGACATCTGGAAGGGGTCTGATTGAAGAGCATCAGTAGGGAGGCTTCTGGAATCCATGTTCCGCACTAGGAAATTAGTCCAAGGAAGGCATGAAGGGATTTCTGGCCTTGTGGCAGTGGGGGATGTCAGAGATTACTTTCACTCTGTCTTCAGTGAGGTGTCTTGTCCCATGGTACAAACAGTGTCCAAGGAAAATGACAGATGTTGAGCACCACTGCAATTTGGATTTTGAGGCTTTGCAACCCTGGTTGGCAAGCTGGCACAACAGGCTTTTTGAGGTGACTGCAACAGGGGGTAAGTCAGCTGCACAGAGAGGTCATCCATTTTATTGCAGGAGAGTCACTTCTGGGTGAGCCTCTTGTCATGTGTCAAGGATGATAGCCATAGCTTTTGCAAACTGGCTTGGAGAGTTCTGTGCCCCTTGTGGCACAACTGTCTAGGTACGTTGCCATTTCTTGCCATGGATGAATGCAAAAAGGTACCAGCAGGAGAGGTGAGGGTGGACACTGAAGAAAGCGTTTGCAAGGTCCACCACTGTGAGGTACTTTGCAGTCACCATAGGCACACAGGGATTCTGTCAAGTACTTCCTGCGGTATTGAACTTGAAGTTATTGCTTCATGAAGTGTCATCAGGAGAGGCAGAGAACACAAAGCAGATGAGTCTTCTAAGGATAGGGGAGTATGCAACTTCATCCCCCTCTCAGGCGTGTACATGATTGAGTCCTATAGTCTAGACAACACATCAGCTCCTAGTAGATTCAAGGGACATGTAGAGGACACCACGAATCTGGCAAGCAAATCAGGAAATGTCCCCACTTGGAGTGGCTCAGTAAGTGGACTGGAGCGGGGCACCCCATCCACTTCTACGCAGAAAACGTGTGTGTGTGTGTGTGTGTGTGTATTTTCATAGTGGGAGAAGCTCAGATCATCAAAGGCCTGTATGAGTCCAGCATGATACTTCTCCACAGACTCCCCTTTATCTTGGGTTGTGGTGGTCTGATCCGCCAATTTCTCTTTTGCCCAGTCGCAGAGTTGTGCACAGAACTCCACGCCTGAGGTGTAGGAAGTGGCACTTGTCAGGCAGGCATCATTGAAGGCCGCCTGCATGACCGGCCAAAAGACATGTCCTGCTTTGATTTGGCATAGGCTGATCAAGTCTCTCCAGGCAGCTTAGTAAGTTTCTTGTATCTGCACTATCCTGCGGGAGAAGGGCATTGGCTGCTTTCCTGGGTCAGGCAGACTTGTCACTAAGGCTGCTGCTTGTGATGGTGTAAAAGCGACATACATCACTGGTGCCCCTTCTGGTAACCGAGACTGTTGTGGGGTGGGGGCTGGGAAGGGGCACTGTTCCTTACGGTTGCCAGCATATGTTTGAGATCCTCTCGGAACTGTGAGTCCAGAGCCGGATTGGGAGTTAAATCAGCGGGTGGCCTTGCTGCCTGGTGTTGGTCTTCCCACTCGGACGCTTCTTTATCATTTAACATATCGGGCCTGTGAATGTGGTGCTTCCGTAATGGGGAAGACAGGTGTGTGATAGGAAGCATCCTGGTTTAAAACAGGTAGGACTGGGTATAGGCTGTGTTTGAGCCTACTGGGTGTACCAAGATGGCCGCCGGCAGGAAGTGCACTGGATTGGGCAGGAAGTGAAGGCATGGGTGCACTAAGATGGCCGCTGGGCGGAATTGTCACAATGGGTTGTGCTTGGGCTGGAGTGGTGAGAAGGGAGTGGTTGTCAGGCGGAGGGCAGGGTTGTCCCTCCCCTCCTTTTGTTTCAAGTTCCAGCATAGGGATCAACTTTGTGGTACACATTATAGTACAATCGCCATCTTTCTTAACTTCCTTTATCCAATATTCTTCATCACACAGGATTTCTCTCCCTGTTTCTTTAGCAACATAACTTTGTTAACTATTTCAACATCTTCTCTCCTCTTCACAATATCACATTCTTTACAATATCACATTCTCTCTCTCACCAGTCCCCAACCCCTCTCGTGTATAGCAAACAGTAAACCACAAATACACTCAGGACAGGACATTACACCTGCCACTCCTTGAACTGCAAAGTTTCAGCAGACTAAGATAAACCACAGGGGCAGACAACTCCCCTGAAAAACCCGTTTATGGACGTTTGTTACAGGATTACACCTCCCCCCCCCCAGAGGCCGACAGCTGGTCTAGGGGTGAGACATCTGCAACACTTTCAGACTGCGAAGCTCCAGTAGCTGAGATAAACCCTCAGAGGTCCTACAAACCTTGGGTAACCTGTCTATAAACGCTTGCTGCAGGTGAACATCTCACTCCAGAGGCCGACAGCTCATCTGGGGATGAGAACACAAATACACATTTGCAGAACTTTCCGTCTGCTGAGTTGCAGTTCAAAGAACGACAGACGGTGAACAGATATTATTATAACTATTATTATACAAGATTTATATCGCGCCAACAGTTTACGCAGTGCTTTACAACATTAGATATAATGCAGTCAGCAGAAACCCATCGGCAGGTTCATTAAAACAGCCTCAGGCAAGGAAATGATACCTGCCTCTAAAACAGTCTCAGCGTACCGACAGAATCCAGCGGCCAACCAAGAGACGTACAGAAGTCGTACAGTGGTAAGAATATAAAATGCTTACCGTACTGTTAGGGCTGTGCAAACCCCTTTCTTCTCTCACAGTTTAACCGCTCAAATCCTTATCGCGGTCTTGCTTCGACTGTAGCCTGCAGCTCCCGGGTTTCGGCACCATCTGTTAACCTTGAGCTCGATTGAAGCTCTTAACCTTATCTGCTGCTGTCTCTAATTGAAAAGTGTGGATATGCATGCATATAGAAGTAAACACTATGAGACACGCTCAGCGCGATTACTTGTTACACTTCTAATTTGTTCGAGGCGGTGCTAATGTTTTATACACAAAAATTCGTCATTGCTATGTTAGTCTAATAGGTACATCTCATTGGTTAAGATAGAATAGAAAATGGAGAAACTTCATGTCGAGGTTTAGTTGTTGCTGGTTCTGTCTCCAGTTCCGCATTCTTCTGATGTGTGGGATGCAGGGTGTATCTGCCATTTTGAGAAGATAAAGAAACAGAGCAAATCTGTAATACTTATATAATGAGTAAGGAGAAAAACATGTATACACATAAGAAAATAGACATTTTCAGATTATTATTATCTACATTACATTCCTTCACAGTAGCACTTGGTCAGAATTTCCACCCATGAAGAATTCCTTGGATCTGTATACAATGAGATGAATTAACAAATAGTGGCACAGGCATAAAGCCTGCACCCCTGTTCTAGATTGAGAAAATAAAGCAGATATTGTTCCTAATTTTACAAAGGTGGCACAAGGCTTCTTGTTAACTGGAAGTGATCTGGTCCATTTTCAATGCCATGTCTGCTCCAGGCACAGCATAGAGGGCAAGAAAGTTGGCGCTGTTTGCTTTAGTTCACTCCGCTGGCCCCCTTGCCACTCAGTTGCTATGCGTGATCTGCCATGTAGTAGGTTTCCTGCATTTCCTGTGCAGAGCAAGGCATGTGAGCTGTGTGGCAGGTTACTGGAAGACCGTTCACATCCTGTATGCCATGTACAGTTTGGGAAGCATCTGATGCAGTTTACTATGCTGAAAACTGCCAGGATAACTTTGTAATTTCGGCATGGAACCTGCAATTTAATTTTCACTCTGAAAACCATTTTCACCACTCACACCAGTTTCCTGCACCATTATAATGCCAAAGAAAGCATTGTTTCCAACCAATGTGACATGCTTAATCACCCTCCAATGAGTCTTCCATGTCTTGTCCCCTGAGCTCATATATAGTAGTGATCTCTTTGGTGGGCCTTTCAGCAGCAGGAAAGACCTAGTGGGGCAGTAGAACCCTACATTACTAACTTACAGTGAAATGTGTATGGTTGGAGCCCTATTTTAGTATATTAATGAAGTATATTAATAGATTTGTGGTGTACTATATTGGAGCTGCTGCTAGAATCAATATGTGTTCCCACACTAGGTTTAGATAAAGTGACAATATAAGTACTGCGCTGCTCGAATTCAGTGGTCAAAACAAACCATAAAAAATTATATCACCAATAGATGAATAAATGCGATAACTAAAAAACCATATACTCCTATCCAACTCAATGGTGTGAGATCTCAATATGTAGTCCAGTAATATATAATTTATGTCATTCAATCAAATTATACATTTATAATAATAGTGCAAAAAAAGTCCAGTAAATGAATCCACATTTTGTGTTTCCAAATAAGTGCCTGAAACCGTCACACACCATGTGCCCTCCTGGTGCTCTATGCTCTCAGAACTCTCAACTCCAGTTGGATGTCATACAGCAAGCATATGATTATCCTCCCAGATTGGGGTAGTAATTTCCTCCTCCCTCCTCCTTCCTCGATTCAATATTTAGGAGTATTGTGCCTTTAAGACCATATCAGATTAATGCTACCCACATGCCTCGCTCATATATATGGAGAGATATCAAAAAGCCTCTTATTGTGTAGCATTATGGTTAGGTTAAAAGTTTAAAAAAAATCCAATGCACTTACACTTCAAAACACTTTAAAACATTTAAATGTGTCTCAATACAAAATTCCCAGGCTTCACTTCCGCATTGACGTCACTTCCGGTCTGCCTCCGCTTGCCCTACGTATTATGTCACGTGACCAGTGACGTAGCATGTCTGCAGCAGCACTACCCTCTCTTTAGAGGACATTGAAGCAGCAGTAGGAGCCTTTGAGTAGGGAGTGGGGGGGGGGGGGGGGGGTGAGACCGAGCCTCGCTGTGTGTCTATGGATGCACACAGCCCAGTTTGGGAGAGGGCAAACAGGTGTGCCACCATAGGAAGCAGCTTTCTATGTTGGCACACAGAGAAGAGGAGAAGCCAAGAGCATGGGCAGGGGACCCCCAGAAGAGGCAGTTCAGGGCTGCCCTGTGCAATACCATTGCACAGAACAGGTAAGTATAACATATCTTTATTTTATTTTTTTATTTTTTTTATTATCGCTTACAACCACTTTAACACTTCAATTTCCTTTTTATCTTTTTTTTATTTTTAGCCAACTTAAGGAGGATGTGTTGCTGGGACAAAGAACCGATTCCCACGATTGGGACAAAATATCCAACATCAATGTAAGTGGTCTTGTTGTTAAGTGTTATTCTTTAAATAAGCACTGTAAGCGGTTTGTGTATTCCGCCAGGACGTCCATTGTATTTTTCATTCATGTAGAAAAAGGTTTCTTCCTCCTGCAGAGTTTATACTACATGTGTCGAACGCCAGGCCTGCCGGCCGAATGTGGCCCACCGTGTTATTTAATGGGGAAGGGTGTAAGTGGACAGCCTGTGAAACAGAGCTGAAACCTGCATACTGTGCATAGTGCACCCCTGCACTCTGCATGCAGCGCACCCCTGAGCGTTACACTCTGCGCACCCCCGTAGCCTGCAAGCAGCACACCCCTGTACCCAGCACTCTGTATGTAGCACACTTCTGAACTCTGCACATAACGCATTCCTGGCATTTATTGCCCCTGTAAGATCCTCCTCCTGCTAGTGCAATTTGGCCACTCCCACTGTTTGTGTATTTTGCCATTGGGGGGGGGGGGGGGCTGGCCTGGCCTGGTTGAGCTCCTGCACCTATTCTCTGAGAATGCCCTAGGATGCATTTGTTTAGTCTTACAGATTACAACCAGCACTTTGAGTACAACAATATAGCTGATGCGGCCCACAATGAAATTGAGTTTATTACCCCTGATTTATACTTATCGACATCTTATTTTATTAAGTGCAAAAAACGTAGGATGAGACTAAATTGGGCAGATAAGCCATACAAAAATAGCAAAAGTTGGACCCACTTTGCAGCTGGTATAAATCGAAATGCTTAGAAGGGCCTAGAAAAGTCTATCTTTGAACTGTTTCATTGTTCAGCGTTGGAGTCTGGCATCGATGGCATTCTGGGTCTCTTTTAGTTTGAGTTCTATCTGCAAGGAATATGCATGTTTCTCTGGTTCCCTACAACAATTCAAAACCTTAAGCTTTCAATCAGGTGTGTGTGTGTCCCACTGTAATCCTGATATTCAGAATTATAGTCGACTAAAATGTAGGACATTTTAGTCGACTAAAGCTTATACAATTGCAGAAGACTAAAATGGGACTAAAACTAAAATGTCATTTTAGTCCTAAAACTAAATCGAAATTTGCTGTCAAAATTAACACTGGAGAAGAGTTTATTCAACTTAGCAATAGGTTTAATTTCAGTGCTTTTGTGTAACAATTTTCTGTTTTTGCACCCAAAAATTCCTGTCCAGTTTGAAGGAATTCACACCCCGGAGCGGCTGTGCAGAATTTGGCACAACTATGAGCACCCGCACATCAACAAAGAGGTCTGGTCAGAAGAAGAGATCGAAAAATTGAAGGAGATAGCAAAGGATCATAACTTTGTCGACTGGCAAGCGATCGCACAGGAATTGGGGGTCAGTGCTCAGCAGTTAATGACAAAAATAAAATTGCCACTCAGATTGCTAGTAGAATGTTTTCTTTCCACAGATAAGCTAAACAAACTACACACAATCTTTTTAAAATGTAGGCAAATCAAAGTGAAACTGTCAACCATTTTAAACCTTTTAAAAGTAAAAGTTCTGCCTAAAAAGCTGACATTACAAGATGGCTACTATTACCCGTATTAGTTGTCTAAGCCTCTTCCATGCACCCCCCTGAAACTGGTTTCATTTTGTTACTGGTGTCTGAAATCTAGGCTAAGTCTTGATTACTACAATTCTCCTATTTAATGACTATGCTATAGTGGCCAGTAAGGGCATTCTCATTAAATGGGATAATATCAGTTGTTGTCTGGGCTTAGAGATGTCAGGCCCTGGGAACAAATTGAAACCAGTTCAGAGGGGCACACAGAAACTGACTGTCTAGCTAATAAGGGTAGCAGCAGGTGTTTGCTCCTAACCAGGGATTTAACCATGTCATCTCACACACCTGTACACCTCTTATGAACCAGAGCATTTTTTACAATTGTGTTATGGACCTGTTTATTCTGCAATAACTTTGTCATTGCTTAAAGTGGATGTAAACCCGATTACATGAAATTTGAGCACTATGTCCCGTAGCTTTCTCTTGCTCCGTTCTTCTGTTATCAGCCTGATAACTTCTGAGATGGGAGCCTGAAGTTTGTGTCAGGGAGGGAGCTATAAATAGATTAGCACAAAGCTGAACTATTCACAGGCAAGCTCTGCATGTGTGGGTAGGGGGTGTGTGCCTTTCCTCCAATCAACTGTCTCACAGTGTATAGCAAGAATCCACACCCACAGGTGAATCAGGAACAGAAAATCTCTAACAGGACGTGGACTTAATAAATGGCACATAAAGCTGAAGACAGCAGATATACATGTAAAACTTATATAGGGAGATTTGTTTAATCTCTGTCTGTATTTTATACATATATATATGTGTGTGTGTGTGTGTGTGTGTGTGTGTGTGTATAATATATAGATAGATAGATGGATATTATACTTTAGGACAAAAAGGCTTTCTTTTTGTTTTATTGTCTGGCAAAAGAAATTATTTTTTTACAATCCTTAGTCATAACGTAACAAAATAACCTTTTTCTTTATCCAACTGCTGTCTGCTGTTTAAAAATCATGCAGTTGTAGAGAAAAGTATAAATTTTATTCTGTAATTTGTCTTGTTTAAAGTGGTTCTAAAGGCTTAAGGCTTTTTTACCTTCATGCATTCTATGCTTGTTCTACCTTCATGCTTGTTCTGGGGTCACTCGTCAGGAGCACCGGCGGGGGACCCAAGAAGAGGAAGATCAAAACCCTGCACATGACATGTATGACATGTTTGTTATTTTAAAGTAAAAAAAAAAAATTGCCTTTTAAAATCCCTTTAAAATGACACCAAACAAGACCAGGCAAATTTTATTTAAAAAAAAATAATCAAAAAACCCCCCAAAAAAACTTCTTTACTAGACAGGTTTCTTTTAACTGACATCTGCCGATCATCCCTTTTGATATGCAGATGCATGAGCAATGCAAGTAGCAATGGTGCTTTGTATTTCTCTATTTCTTCTATTTCATTGTTGCTAAACTCTCTTAGTTAAAAAAATATTTTGATAGCAGCAGATGCTAGAGGTCCTCCTATGTACACAGCAACTTAAAGGGGTTGTAAAGTCTCAAGGTTTTAGAATGCATTAAGGTAAAAAACCTTCTGTGCTGCAGCAGCCCCCCAGAGCCCTCCTTTTACTTACCTGAACCCGTTCGTTCAAGCGTTGAGGCCGAGCCCAGCAGCTCTAGCCGCTGTCTCAGGTCTTATTGGATAGATTGATAGCAGCAGGAGCAATTGGCTCCCACTGCTGTAAATCAAATCCAGTGATACAGGAGTCGGGGGGGGGGGGGGCAGGGCCGAGTCCTGCGGTCTGTGTCAATGGACGCAACAGCAGGGCTCAGGAGCATGCCTGCATGAGTGCCCCCTTGGAATGCGGCTCTTCGTGGGGGCACATGAGGAGGGGGAACCAGGAGCACCGCCCGGGGACTCCAGAAGAGGAAGATCGGGGCCACTCTGTGCAAAACCCTTGCACAGAGCAGGTAAGTATAACATGTTTGTAAAGGTTTGGTTTTTTTTGTTTTTTTTAAATAACAATCACTTTAATCAGAGCTAAAAACTGCTGAGGTGTTGGAAGAGGGTCGCGGCAGCACGGCAGAAGGACTAGATGTGTTACACATGTCCTGTGTGCTGTGATGACTTTTTATTTATTTTATTTTTTTTTTGACATGTGTCCTAAACTAGTTTAAAATTGCTGACATTTTGGCTTAAAGATTCAGCGACCTAAACCTGAGAGATTTTTCATTTCTGGGTATATGTGGAATGTTGAATCACTTGGTGCCTTATGTCTTCCAGAGACTCCACTGATGAGAGCTCGGCAGATATAAAATAATCTCAGCCCTGTAGTCCCTGAAAGAAATAAGACTGTACAGATCAGTAAATCTTTCCGTCTTCCTTCCTACAGACCCAACGTACAGCGTTCCAGTGTCTTCAGACATTCCAGCGCAATAACAAAGCCTTTAAAAGGAGCGAGTTCACCAAGGACGAAGATGAGATGTTGAAACATTTTGTCCAGCGAATGAGGGTTGGGGAACACATCCCTTATAAAAAAAGTGAGTGTTAAATGACAAGCGTCAACTAAAGACAGCCATGTTTGCTTTGCCTCCTGCTTAAAGCAATTGGTCCCCAGGAAAAGGGAACTCTGGCCATGCAGCAGTTCTCTAGGTACTACATTAATTTTATGAGCAACCATTTTGAATAATTAGCTGCAGGATCCTGTCACAGAGCAGTGTCCATGCAACTTTCTGCTGTTGCTTTGCAGCACACGTATAGAAAATGATTTCTGCATTGTTTCCTAATGTTCTACAGCACTGTGATTGTGCTTCAATTCGTCAGCATAAGAGTAGAATGATAGAAATATCTCAGATTTTGTTGTGCTTTCGGGGGCATCAGCCTATGTGGGGAAGGTTGCATCCATTTAAGGGCAATTATTTACAGACTAAAATTTAGTGTTTCACGTATGAGCATTCTAGTGCATCTAGGCCAGAGTTCTTGGTCTATTCAAAATTAATATAGTGGCAACAATTTGTGCAGTGCTTTATAACATGAGGGCAGACAGTACAATTACAATACAATTCAATGCAGGAGAAATCAGAGGACCCTGCTTGTTAGAGCTTACAATCTAAAAGGGAGGATCAAGTGATACAAAAAGGCAATAACTGTGGAGGATGGGTGATGGAGAAATTAAAAGTATAGTTGTTGGGTGGAGGCAGGATAGGCTCCTGAAGAGAAGTTTTCAGGGATCACCTAAAAGTGCATCGTGTTGGAGATTGTCTGACAGATTGGGGTAGGGAATTCCCTACACCAGGGAATGGGAATGGGAGAGGCTCGGGAGAATTCCTTGAGGCTAGCATAGGAGGAGATGACAAGGGAACTAGAGAGCAGGAGGTCTTGGGAGGAATAAAGAGAATGATTTGGTTGCTATTTTGAGACTAGATTAGTGATGTAGCTGGGGGCCAAATTGAATTCATTGGGTGAGTGACAGCCGATGGAGGAATGGGCAGAGAGGGGTACCAGCATTCATGATGGACGGAATAGGGGATAGCCTATTTAAATGTAAGCCAATGAGGAAGTTGCAGTAATGGAGGCAAGCGATAACTAGGGAGTGGATTAGGAACTTTGTGGTGTCATTGGTTAGGAAGCGGCGTATTTTGGAGATGTTATGTAGGTTGATATGGCAAGCTTTGGAAAATGATTGGATGTGGGTCTGAAAGGAGAGTTCAGAGTCCAGGATAACGCCTGGCATGCGAGGATGGGGTGATGGTTGTGCCATTGATCTTGAGAGAGAAATCAGGGAAAGGGGTGTGAGAGGGAGGAAATATTCTGAGCTCGACGTTGACAGGTTTCGGTGTTGGACAGCTGTCCCAGGGAGGAGGTGTAGATTGAAAATAGGAGAGGTCCAAGAACAGAACCTTGGGGGACCCCGATGAAGAAAGGAAGAGGAGAGGAAGAAGTAGACCTGTTAGTGACACTGAAGGTTTGATGGGATAGATGGGATGAGAGCCAACGAAGATCAGTCATGGAGATCAAAAGAGTAAAGATTTTTGAGGAGAAGGGGGTGGTCAACCGCATGAAAGGCAGCCAAAAGGTCCAGAAGGTAGGAGTACACAATAGTGTTCATTGGTTTTTAATGTTAGTAAATAGTTTGTGAGTTTTAGGAGAGCAGTTTCTGTGGAGTGTTGACGGCGAAATCCAGACTGAAACGTATCAAGAAGGTTATTCTTAATGAGGTGGCCACTCAGTTGGTTGTAGACTAGGCGTTCAAGAAGTTTGGAGGAAAATGAGCAAGGAGATGGGGTGTAGATTGGTGAGGTCCAAGGAGGGCTTTTAAAGTTTAGCAACCACGTCTATAGTAGTGATTCCATCACAAATTGAATCAATCTTTCTTTGAAGTGATTGCCGATCTCTTGGGCAGTTATTGAGGTAGTTGGTGGAGGCAGTGGAGGACAAAGTAGAGAGTTAGGCTGGGTTCCCCTCACATCCAATTTGCATATTAGGGGATTGTGACCGGCTCTCTATGGAGCCAGTTCACACATCTCCACAGCGGCTCCAGTGTAAATTGCACGGGAGCCCTGTGCGTCTTTTGGTCCGTTTCAGGTCCGAATTCGGCCCAAAATTTGGGCTGAAATTGGACCTGCAACAGCGAATGGAGACGCACCAGACTCCTGCTGGGAGCTGCTGCATGTTCTAGTGTGCACCCAGCCTTAAAGGTAGAGAAGAGTTGATGGTGACTGGATGAGAAGGTGTTAATGAGAGTAATAAAATAGGTCGGCTTGGCAGTATTTAGGCAAAAATTTTATTTTGGAGGGCAGATTTGTATTGGTTGAAGTCTTTGTGAAAATTAGTCTTACGCCACAGACGCTCAAGAGCCCAGCTACATTTTTTGAGACACTTGGTGGCATCTGTTTGCCAGGGCTGTAGGTGTCGGGCCCTGATTCTGTGTGTAGTGAAGGGGTTGAGCTCGTCCAGGGCAGAGGACAGGGATCTACTGTAGACAGAAGTGGCTAGATTGGGGCAGGACAGGGGTGAGATTTTGTCATAGAGATAGTCAGTAACAGAATACAGAAGAGAAGGGTTGAAGTGACAAAGGTTTCTGCAGGAAATTGTTAGTTGGTTGGCAGGAGAGGTGGTGGAAGACAGGGAGAGAGCGAAACCAATAAGGTTGTGATCGGAGAGAGAAAAAGTATTGTTGGAGAGGTTGCATGGAGTGCATAGGTAGGAGAATACAAGGTCGAGGGTGTTGCCATCAGAGTGAGTAGAAGCATGTACCCATTGCTTCAGGCCAAATGAGGAGGTTAGACTAAAGTTTAGAAGTAGCAGGAGTGTTAGTATTAACAGGGATGTTGAAAACACAATGATTGTGGGGATTTCTGAAGAGAGAAAGTAGGGTAGCCAGGCAGAGAAGTAATCAAGGAAAGTTGATATTGGTCCGGGGGGCCGGTAGACCACAGCAATTCTTAATGAAATAGGAGAAAATGGACATATACAGTGAGGTTATATGGAAGGTGCTGTGTGGGGATAGGAGTATTTCCATTCCACCTCCCTTGCGTCCACTAGGTTTAGGGGAGTAAGTCCAGAGAAGGCCACAATGGGAGAGGGAAGCAGGAGAAGCCGTGTCAGATTCATGAAGTCACGTTTCGGTGACAGCAAGTAGATTAAGACTTAATGTACACGAGACGTTGTTCAACCTCTCCTGAACAATTTAACTTTACAGCTAGAAACTAGCGTCTAAAAACGGCCATTTAACCGCGTTTAAATGCTGTGTTTAGTCACGTTTGCATCTGGAAGCATTTGTTAAAATGAAAGTCTGTAAACGAAACGCTGCTAAATGCGAGTTACCGCGTTTAGCAGCGTTTACAAGCTGTTGCAGGCATTTGGCGTTTCAAATGCCTCTGAACATCTGTCTAAACCCATTTTTTTTGCGTTCCAAAAAAGCTTCTAAACTCAACTGCCTAGAAACGACTATAAACCACCCTGTGTACATGTACTGATAGGCTCGATTCACACAGGGGCAACACGACTTCAACACGACTTGTGGATCCGACTTTGCCCTGCGACATGTGTCCGACTTTCAATGAACGGGGATCCGACTTGGATCCCCGCCACTGTGTTTGGTATGAATCTTGAGGGGGAACTCCGCGCCAAATTTTAAATAAAAATCCGGCATGGGTTCCCCCTCCAGGAGCATACCAGGCCCTTGGGTCTGGTATGGACCTTGAGGGGAACCCCCTACGCCGAAAAAACGGCGTGGGGGGTCCCCCCCAATCCATACCAGACCCTTATCCGAGCACGCAGCCCGGCCGGACAGGAATGGGGGTGGGGACGAGCGAGCGCCCCCCCCTCCTGAACCGTACCAGGCCGCATGCCCTCAACATGGGGGAGTTAGTGCCTTGGGAGAGGGGGCGCGTTGCGGCCCCCCCCCAAAGCACCTTGTCCCCATGTTGATGAGGACAAGGGCCTCTTCCCGACAACCCTGGCCGTTGGTTGTCGGGGTCTGCGGGCGGAGGGCTTATCGGAATCCGGGAGCCCCCTTTAATAAGGGGGCCCCCAGATCCCGGCCCCCCACCCTATGTGAATGAGTATGGGGTACATCGTACCCATACCCATTCACCTAGGGAAAAAGTGTCAATTTTAAAAAAAAAGCGCCCACTCGTCCCCCACCCCCATTCCTGTCCGGCCAGGCTGCGTGCTCGGATAAGGGTCTGGTATGGATTTGGGGACCCCCCCACGCCGTTTTTTCGGCGTAGGGGGTTCCCCTCAAGGTCCATACCAGACCCAAGGGCCTGGTATGCTCTTGGAGGGGGAACCCATGCCGGATTTTTATTTAAAATTTGGCGCGGAGTTCCCCCTCAAGATCATCTGAGCACAAGTTGCATGCCGAAGTCGGATCATGCGAGACGGCGATCCGACTTTGATCCGACTTCAATGATAGTCAATAGGCTGAAGTCGGATCAAAGTAGTACAGGAAGTACGCTCTGAAGTCGGAGCGACTTCAGTAGCGTCTATTAAGACGCTAGCGTTCACTCCCATTGAGACTATTTCTGGGGCGACTTGAGGGCGTACAAGTCGGATCCCAAGTCGCCCCAGTGTGAACCGAGCCATAAGGTAACGTAGAGGAGAGTTCAGGGGCAGTTGAAAAAAATGCCCAACTGCTCCTAAAGGTCAGTTTACCAGCAGCAGTGTACATGAGGCCTTAAGGAGTAAATGACAAAGAGGTCATGAACAGAGGTGAGTTTGTTGCAGAC
Source organism: Lithobates clamitans (assembly GCA_037952925.1). Classification (NCBI taxonomy): domain Eukaryota; kingdom Metazoa; phylum Chordata; class Amphibia; order Anura; family Ranidae; genus Lithobates; species Lithobates clamitans. The sequence goes on along the minus strand of JBBGZY010000695.1, from coordinate 211,908 downwards.
AGAGCGGCATTCCAGAGGGCACAGGAGAAGGGGAGGCTTGTTTTGGGAAGGAGAGGAATGGAAGCTAAATTGTGTGGATTGCTGCTGCTGCCAGAGGGTCTTGGGTGATGGGTGTGTTGGGTACAATTAAATGGAGTCCCAGGATTTAGGGATATGTCTCCAGAGGTTAGGAGAAGCAGAAGGGTGAGGGAGGTAATATGAGAGTGTGATTTTTGAGAGGACTTCAGCATCCTGGGGGTTTTATTAGCATGTGGGATTAGAATTAGGGAGGAGGTGTAGAGTGCAGCAGTAAGGAGAGGGCAAAAGTGAGGGTGATATATACTAAGGTGGCACCGATGTCCTGGACGGCCGCACACCATAGAAGACATCTTTATTGATATGAAGAAATAAAATCCAAATGCAGTCACCTCATGTACAGGGAGGAACAGGAAAGATAGCTAACATGTTTCACGCCCCATCATGGCGCTTATTCATAGCTATGAATAAGCGCCATGATGGGGCGTGAAACATGTTAGCTATCTTTCCTGTTCCTCCCTGTACATGAGGTGACTGCATTTGGATTTTATTTCTTCATATCAATAAAGATGTCTTCTATGGTGTGCGGCCGTCCAGGATATTTTTCTCTTTCCACAAGCTTGTGCAGAGCCAGCACCTGTGAGTTCCATTAGGGCGGGTGTCTTGATACGGATTTGAGAGATTGGAGCGGCAATCTTTTGCTTATCTTTTGCTTAAGGTGGCACCGATACCGAGCATTTGCACAAGTACTTGTACTCGTGCAAATGCTCTGATGCGTCATCTGAAAGAAGAGGTATCACTCCCAGAAGTCAGTGGGCGGAGAGGGCGTCAACAACACGCTGACAGAAGTGGCAGGTAAGCTGTCTGGGGCAGGGGCAGGGCTAGATTATGTTCCCAATGCCCAGTGTTCTGTGAGAATTGATGACCCCTCACATTCGGTAATGGAAGTAACATTCCGCCAGAAAACCGCAACGCCCATCTTTGTAAACCCTGCACTTGGCCGCTGCAGTCAGAAGGCGGCAGTGGACATCGTGTTACACCCAGTCCATAGAGTGCACTAACTCTATAGGCTGGGTGTAACAAGATGTCCGCTGCCACCTTCTGACTGTAGGCTTACTACGGCCGAGTGCAGGTTGTACCAAGATGGGCGTTGTGGTGTTCTGATGGAATATCACTCCGTCACTGAATATGACGGGTCGCCGATTCTGACAGAACAGGCACTTGTCTGTCTTGCTAGCAGAATTAAAACCTTTTAAATATCAGTTTGATTCCATTATGCCAGCCAATTGCCCATCAGTGCTGCATATTAGTGCCTCCTCATCAGTGCCACCCCATCAGTGTGACCTCATCAGTGCCCAACAGTGCCCCCTAATCCTATCAGTGCTGCACATTAATGCTTCCTCATCGGCGCACATTGGTGAAGGAGAAATATTTACTTATTTACAACATTTTTGGACAGAAACTAAGAAAAACGTTCATATTCTATTAAGTATCGGTAATCGGCGAGTACTTGAAAAAAAAGTATCAGTACTTGTACTCGGTCCTAAAAAAGTGGTATCGGTGCAACCCTAATATGTACAGATTGTGGGGTGGAGAAGAGGGGTGAAGAAAAGAGTTCAAGGAGAGAGCATACAACAGGTTTATCTCTCCTGTTCACTATTTCGTGGATCAATTGGACAAGGGTGGAAAGTACAGAGGAGAGTATCGGGTGATTATCGTGCAGGTCCAAATTACATGTACAAAATCGAGCCCTGGTTGGGTACATCTGATACAGTTGGAGGTGGCAAGTCGATGAGAATAGCGTGTAGTCTAGCAATTTTTAACTTTTATGAAATCGGTAAGAGTTGTGTGTTTTATTTATTTTTGTGTAGTCTCTTATTTCATGGAGGGTCGAGACGGTTTGCAGCTCCTGTATCGATGGACAAAGTGCCTGGATCCCAGTTTGAGGAAAGGCCCGTGGACCAAAGAGGAAGATGAAGTGAGTAGCTCCATCATATCAGCCATATTACTCTCGCATCTAAAGTAAAATGTGAGAGTAATATGACATTGGTAGGTTGCCATTAATTCCACCTCAGAAGTTTAGTGCAGACCTCTGTCGGAGCTAGCGAGTCAATAACTTGTGCAACAAATAAGGAGTTTTGGAAAACCCTATCTTTTTTATTGTGATTTCAAGGAAGAGAAATAAAGTTTTCTTTACAGTTTTAGCATGTTATATTTGGTTTAAGCCCAATGTACAAACAATATAATTTACAACTACTAATCAGATTCAAACCTGCCTTGGCAGTTTGAATGTGACTAGTGATTCAGAAAGTGAAGAGAGAGCATTACACAGCACAGACAGTAATTGTGTGAGATGCTCTGTGAATTTTAGTTTCAGTGGATCACAGACCACTCAGATTTTGGCAAACCATGCCAACTTTCTAGTCTTAACACAGTTGCAGTGTGTACTTGTTAGCATTATGCTTACACTGATTTGTTGCATTTGTGCTTGTAATTGCAGAAGCAGTTGTTTTCCTTTGATAAAAGAGCAGGGATGCTGAGAATGTTAAGGTCTCCATAGCTTATTTTTCATTTTCTTGCCCCAATTCAGATGTTGTTAAAAGCAGTAGATAAATATGGTGAGAGAGATTGGTACAAAATTCGATTTGAGGTTCCGGGAAGGAGCGATGTCCAGTGTCGGGAGAGGCAAGTCTCAGTCCTTTACATTTTTAATGGCATGTAATGTTTGTAAATTTTTTAGGTTTTCCTCTTTGCATGGATAGGAGTGTGTATGGGACACACGCCTACATTAGGAGTTCTGATCATAGGCGTAACTAGAACCTTCAGGGCCAGGGTGCAAGAAACTATGAAGGGCCCCCCTGACCCCCAGCTGGGGCATTTCTTTCCGAGCCTGGTGGCAGATCGCCTGGGTCCAATGCAACCTTTGCGACCCTGGTAGTGCTGCCACTGGTGTCAGTTTTTTTTTTTTTTTTTCAATTTTATTTATTATCTTTTACGTGGTGTGTTTTTTTTTTTTTTTTTGTTTGTTTTCTTTTGGAGTCCCATTGGAGAGGTTGGTAAAATATCAGGGGTTCAAACAGAACTCTGATGTTTCACCTTTGAGACAAACAAAATTGAGGACACAGCCCTCAATTTCCATCAATGCAGTCTCAACTGCACAGAATTAATGGGCAAGAATAGCTAAATTTACATATTTACTGGCCTCTTCCCCACTTTCCATCCTGAAACTTCCCCTGAAGGGGATCAGTTCTTCTATATGCCACCCCTCCTATCCAGGTGTACAGGGGAGGCGACTCAGGTCCCCTGAAGCATGGGATCGGGTTGCAATTGTGACCCCCTCTAGGTACGCCCCTGGTTCTGGTATCGCCACCTACATGTTTTTTCTGCCTCAATGAATCAGAAAATATTAAAACCAGGCAAGTAGCATTTTTAGGAGAAACCTAGCAATTACCACATTTTCTCAGTACAGGTTCAGCACTAAATTATATATACAGTATGTTGTGGTGATGTATAGAGAAATAGAAGCTGCCTCAAAAAGCAGCAGTTGCACTCTTCAGGTAAAAGCAGTCATGTAGCATGTGGAACACTGATAGAAGCATGAGAAAAGAGGCTGCTTTATATAATGGAAGTGAGCCTTAAAGCTTTCCTGGCATTTCCATTGCAATTGTTGAATTTTTCATCCTGTAGGTACGTCAAAGGGCTTCACAAGGATATTAAGAAGGGTAGATGGGACACAGAGGAGAAGGATAAACTTATTGAACTTACAGCCAAGTATGGTGTTGGTGAGTTTCTGTCCCTTTGTCATCCAGCCTGTTCATACTTGTGCAGTTTCCTGCAGAATAACGCTTGTGCTGCAGGACATGGAAAAATAAAGCAAGCCCAACTTCTGACAAAACAATTTTCTTCCTTTTCAACTGGATAAGAGTTAGAATATCTGTCAACTTTTATTGTGGTCTGTGCCCCCACTTGGGATATCACTCTCTTTTCCTGTCCTGGTGACACCAGTACAAGATATGAAAGGCTTCATCTGTCACTAGGATAGAAAAATACAGAGAACAATGAAAGCAATTAAAACCTGACAGACTTTCTAACCTCTCTCCACTCTACTAAATGAGTGTTACTGTATCTATTGCCATCGGGGTGAATCCATCACTTCCTGTCACTGTGACACTGACCTGTTACCAAGTAGCGAAGATGGATATCTCTGCTAGGGACCCAGACAGCAATCAAAAAACTCAATATTTCCTGGTCTGGTCAAAACTTAACTTTTTTTTTTTTTTTGTCTACAGTTGTGCTTTGAGGTCAAAAAGATGGTTCACATCACTGCAGTCCTCTGCAACTAGATACTTTTAAGCTGACAGGAATGAAAGGAACAATGCAAATAAAATGTAATTTTAAGGCTTGTTAAAACTCCAAAAATACTGTTGACATGATACAAACTGAACTAAAATTGCACACAATTGGGGTAACTCCCATCAAAAGATATCTTGGTGAGTCCTAAAAAAACCCACGGAATGGGTGGAACTGCCTTACCTGATCTCCACGCTTATTACCTGGCTTCTCAACTGTCCCACTTCTTCCACTTTGACAAGGAAGACAAACTTGGGTACCTCATATTAGCATGCTCTGCAGCCCCTACCCAAGTTGCACACCCCTTTCAGATCCTATTTTTTTTTTTTTTAACAGAAAAGTTTTTATTTGTCTCCAGCCGGAGATGATTCATCATACAAACATATTTACAAAGAACATAAAGTTGCTACATATTTCCATATATACTTATATAAGTAGTTGCATGTTTTCTAGTCATACAGTGCACAATCAGGTTATACATCTTACTGTGCTATTATTGTTTTGAGTATCCTCCCATCTGGAGGAAGGAATTCTCGTATCAATCATATCAATTTATCCAGGTTTACCTCTATAATATTTTAAACTTCTGTAGGCAATCAGCATATTAGCTGCTTGGCATATCATTCCCTCATTAAATACTGATAGGTCTGTTAATAAGGAGCAGGAGAGGGGAGGGGGGGTAAAGGGGGGGAAAAAACAAAAACAAAAAAAAAAACAAAAAAAAAAAAGGGGGGGGGGGAAGAGGGGGGCACCAGGAAACAGGCGATCAATCCAGGCTGGATAGATCACCGTTGAACCTTGCTACTGTTTGGTCCAGGCTCCCCAGATCTTGAAGAACTTTTGGGGGCATTTACGGTTGATATACGTGACTTTATAGAGCGGTAGAACAGAATTTATCATATCTTTCCATTGAGTTAGCGTGGGGGGGTCGGACTGTTTCCACCTAGAGAGGATAGCCTTCCTGGCATAAAATGAGGCATAGAATACAAACAGTCTTTTGTGCATATTAGGTATAACATTGTCACATACCCCAAGGAGTAAGATAATCGGGTTTCTCTGAATATTTAGGTTACCTATTGTATTAATCACTTCTACCACCTCTGTCCAGAATTTTTGTATAAGCGGGCATTCCCAAACTACATGTATAAATGTACCTAGCTCCCCCATACATTTCGGGCATCTGTCTGTTTGTGTCGGGTATATTCTAGCTAGTCTCTGTGGCGTGTAATATACTCTATGAATAAACTTGAGCTGGATGAATCTATCTTTAGCCGAGATCATAAGGGGAATATACTGCTGCAAGCCCTCCTCCCAGTCATCTGGCGCCAAGTCTGGAACGTCTCTCCTCCACTTATCGTACAACCCCATCTCTCCAGTCTGCCCCTCAGTGAGGATTTGATTGTATAGGGATGACAAGGTACGGTCTAGGTGCTTAGATATGAGAAGCTTTTCTACCCCATGTGACTGCAAAGTAACACCGCCTGGATATTGGGCCCGAACTGCATGTCGCAGTTGTAGATAGCGAAAAAACATTTTTGAGGGGAGTTGGAAGTTATTTTTTAGAGTGTCATACGGGATGACTCCATCCCCAGACCACACCTGCTGCATTGTTTTAATTCCATATCCCGCCCATAGGGCTGGTTCTGGGACCGTCTGGAGATGCTTTAGTTTAGGGTTGCCCCACAGCGGTGTGTAAGGAGAGATAGTGTTAGGTTTTGCAATCTTTTTTGACATTTGATCCCATACTGCGACCGTCGTTCGAATCGGAGTTGACATTTCCTTGTATGTCTTAACCCCTCTAAAGACCAGATTACTCAAAGCTGAGTATGATCCCATTATTGCTGCCTCAAGATTGAGTGAGGGATTAGATTTCGGCTGAGAGAACCACCATCGGACAGTAACTATTACTGCCGCCCAGTAGTATTTCCTAAAGCAAGGGAGTGCCAAGCCTCCCAGCGTTAAGGGGAGTTGAAGGGTGGACCGCGCCACTCTAGGGGCAGATCCCCTCCATACAAATGAACTAACAACCTGATCCAGCTTGTCAAAGAAAGATTTGGGGATAGGGACTGGGGTGTTTCGGAATACGTATAGAAATTTGGGAAGGAATGTCATTTTTAAAAGGTTAACCCTACCTACTGGTGATAACGGAAGGGTCTTCCAAGCCTGACATCGAGTAGTAAGCTGGTGTAGTATTGGATATACATTGTCTATTAGGTACATGTGTGGTTCTCTCTGGATCTCAATCCCCAAGTATCTAAACCTAGAGACCATAACCAGAGGGCTTGAAGGGTCAGCATCCGGCATCACCGGAGACAGCGAGAATATGGTGGACTTAGTCCAGTTAATCTGAATGCCTGAGAAGGAGCCATATTGGTCGATGATGTCAAGGGCTGCCCTCAACGATGCCGACGCATCTGGAAGATACAGCAACGCATCATCGGCATATAGCGAAAGCCTCTCATTCAGCGGACCAACTTTTATGCCCCCAACCTGCGGGGACATTCTGAGCAAAATAGCTAGAGGTTCAATGGCTAGAGCAAAGAGACCCGGGGACAGTGGACACCCCTGCCTGGTCCCTCTCTCTAAAGAAAACGGGGGGGAGAGTAATCCATTCGTTCGGACTCTTGCTGTGGGGTGCGTGTAAAGCAGTTTTATCCATGAGATGAATCGGGGGGCCAAAATTAAATCGCTGTAATACAAGCCACAGGAACCTCCATTCTACCGAATCGAAGGCCTTTTCGGCATCGAGGGAGGCCACCACACCCGGGGACTGGGACTTCTCTGCGTGTGAGATATTAGTGTACAATCTACGTAAGTTTATGTCCGTGCCCTTACCTGGCATGAAGCCCGTCTGGTCGCCATTTACAATAGACAGAATAACCGAGTTAAGTCTGTTTGCTAGGATTTTGGTAGTTATTTTAGCATCCACATTTAAAAGTGAAATGGGGCGGTACGATGAGCATAACGCGGGGTCTTTGTTGGGTTTGGCTATCACTACAATCACCGCCTCCGACATTGAGGGAGGGAGGGCACCCTCTTTTAGCATTGTGAGGAGGAGTCTGTGAAATATAGGGTTAATAAGTTCCTTATTTGCCTTATAGAATTCTGCAGGTAGGCCGTCAGGGCCTGGGGTTTTTGCTGACTGGAGAGATGCCACTGCTATTTGGACCTCTTTAAGAGTGATTGGTTCCTCTAATTTGTTTTTGGCCTCTGTAGTTAGTTGGGGGAAGTCAACCTGATCTAAGAATTCACACATATCTTCCTCAGTAGAGGAGACCCTAGAGGTGTATAGCTGTTGATAGTATTGTGTAAATTGCCTATTTATATCTCTGGGGTCCGAGTGAGTCACGCCTCCGTCATCCTTAATATGGGCTATGTGTATGGAAGAGGAACGCTCCTTGGCTAACCAGGCTAGCATTCTACCTGTCTTCTCTCCCTGTTCGAAAATCCTCTGCGATTGAGCCAACAGCTGTTTCCTAGTGGTCTCAACCCGCAAAAGAGAGATCTCTCTATGCAATGATTGCATAGCATCATATGTTAATACGTTTTGGGTATGTACATATTCATTTTCTAAAAGGAGTACCTTTCTCTCAGCTTCTTCCAATGCCAACCGGGTATCTTTCCTAACCCTCCCAATTGCCGTTTGATATTGTCCTCTGGTATAGGCCTTAAAGGCATCCCAAAGCGTAGGGGGAGAGACCGTACCCTCCATTGATCGTCCAATAGACCCCTAACTCACCCTCTACCAGGGGGACCACCCTCTCATCCGTAATCCAAAGTCCCGAGAGTCGCCAAAGGGCGTTGCCCACAGGGGAGTCTGTCTGCAATTTTAATAAGATGGGAGCGTGGTCCGAAATACCCCGAGGCAGAATATCCACCTCAAGTACCCTGGGGAGGAGAGAACCAGAGGAGTATATCAGATCTATTCTAGAGAATGTTGCATGCGTCGCAGAGTGGCATGTGTACTGCCTCTCGTCCGGATGCCTCATCCTCCAGACATCTGTAAATCCATAATTGTCAGCCCATAGTGTCAAGGGGGTCACCCCGGATGGTCCCACGCCCATCCTATCCAGGTCTGGGCTTGGGGTCATGTTAAAATCTCCTGCCAAAACTACCCCAGCTGATGGGTATTGAGCTATTATTGGAGTGATTTTCTTGAGGATCTCCACCGTGGCAGGGGGGGGGATATATATACCTACTATTAGTAACTCTATTCTATCACACATTGCATGTATAGCCACGTATCTTCCATCTGGATCCAGATGAAGATCTAACAGTGTAAACCCCACCGACTTGTGGACCAGGACACTGACACCCCGGGAGTAAGAGGAATAAGTCGAGTGGTAATACGCACCCACCCACGCTTTCCGTAGTGCCAGCGTCCTGCCCCCCACCAGGTGAGTCTCCTGAAACACACATATATGCGGGTTATATTTTTTCAGGAAGTTGAAAACCAGAGATCGTTTGATTTTGGAATTCAGCCCTCTAACATTCCACGACAGTACTGTCAGTGACGACATTAATTCGCTGTGTAAAATATAAAAGCAGGTTGGTAGCCAATCCCCGTCGGGGTCACTGTAAGCTCAAAGAGGAAAGATAAAAGTAACAATAGTATACATCTTATACCCATATAATTAGATTTTAGACTTCTAATAGCACCTGGTGGACCAATCTGTGAACAGTCCTGTTTTCCGACACAATATATAGTAACACAGCATATTGAGTATATGTAGCAGCAAAAAAAAGGGGAAAAAAAAGTTAAAAGTCCCAATTCGGAGCAGTAACCTGTGCTCCCCATCCATCCCCCCTCCCCCCACCCCGCACCACCCCCCAAACTTCGGCGTGCTTTACCCCCAGAAACCGTCATGGCAACTGCCAATTGGGGAAATGTGCAAGAAGGGGACCGAGCCTCCCCTTGCTGTTGTAGGATAACCGTTCCCTGCAGAATATGAGAGTCAACTTCACCCGGAGAGATAAACACATTCCTCCGGGGGCACATATCTTGAACTCGTTATCTTCTTCAAACCTCCTCGATGGTGCAATCAGAAGGGTTGCTTGCTGAAAATGAGCAGTAACGATGCTCTATCTCGCGCCTTCTCTGGCTGCAGCATTCTTTGTAAGCTTGTGACTGAGGCAGCTCATTAGTGTCTCTGTATGGTTTCCAGCCATTGGGACGCCTCTTCAGGGGAGGTAAAGAAGCGCACCTTCTCTCCATCTTGGACCCTTAGCCTCGCCGGGAACAGCATACTGTATTTTATTTTCTTGTTGCGTAGGTTCAGTTTAACTTGATCAAATGAGCGTCGTTGCTTTTGGGTATCAACTGAAAAGTCCGGAAAGATCATTAATTTAGCCCCCTCATATCGCAGCTGGTCAATCTTCCTTGATTCACTGAGAACAAGGTCACGATCTCTAAAGTTCAATAATTTCAGGATGAATGTGCGTGGAGGAGCTCCCGGGGGCCCCCGGGTAGCAGGCATTCTATGTGCCCTCTCCACTACAAAGACATCCGAAAATGCCGCTTGAGGTAGCAGTTCACGCAGGAGTTTTTCCGTAAACGAAGTGGGCTCAGTACCCTCCGACCCCTCCGGGAGACCCACTATTCGGAGGTTGTTCCTTCTGTTTCTGTTTTCGGCATCTTCTGCCCGGGTTTCAAGGGATTTAATTTTTGTCTGTAACGTACGAAGTGTGACTGTATGATCTTGGAGCACATGTTCTGCGTCTCCCACGCGGCGTTCAGCCTCAGTAAGGCGGGTTCTGAATGTGTCCATGTCTCGCCTTATGAGGCTAATATCCAACTGCACTCGCTCAATTTTCCCCGTGAGAGTGGTCTGGCAGTTGGTGATGGCCTGCATGAGTGCCTCAAAGTTGGATTGCTCCTGTTCTCCTTCTGGAGGGGCCTGCTCCATGTCCTCCACCTGTGTCGCCATCGTGGATCCTTTGGCGGAGCGTGAGGACCGTGCGGGGGTATTCGGGGCACTTTTTTGGGACTTGCGGGCTGATATAGTACTCTTCCCTCTGGTCATACCTCCCTCCACTCCTACCTCAGCTTGTGGGGGCCGCGTATAGAAAGCGGGCTGTAATATACAGGGTTTTGGGCCTACAGAGAGGATAAGCAGCAGCGGGGCCCAAGTGACCACCGAGGGGTCTATGGGGTGTATATTAGGCTCTCCCTACCTTCCACCGCTTTGGATTGGTGCTGTGGTCGGAATAGACTGTGCCACCAGTCCGCAGGGACACAGGAACTCAGGCCGGGAGCAGGCTTCAGGCCTAGCAGCACGGAGAGTCCCAGCAGGATTCAGGTGATCACCAAGGGGTCTGTGGGGTGAGTAATATTGTTTTCCTCTATGTCCTGTCTTCCTCCGCTGTGTATTGCTGCTGTCTTCTGAGCGATCCGAGCCCGGAATCTGTAGGAGTACAGGCCGTCAGGCCGGGAGGAGGATCTGCAGGCCTAGCAGCAGGCGCGACCACAGCGGGTCTCAGGTGTCCTCTGTAGGGTTCGTGGGGTGCGACGCTGCCTCTCCCCCTCCGTCTCACCCACCTCCGCAGCGAATTCCAGCTGTCCCCGGGGCGGTTAGGCGCAAGAACCCGCAGGGAAGCAGGGCCGTAGACCGGGAAGGCAGCGGAACAATCCCAGCACATGTACAGGCCGTCAGGCCGGGAGGAGGATTTGCAGGCCTAGCAGCAGGCGCGACCACGGCGGGTCTCAGGTGTCCTCTGTAGGGTTCGTGGGGTGCGACGCTGCCTCTCCCCCTCTGTCTCACCCACCTCCGCAGCAGATTGCAGCTGTTTTTGGGGCAGTTGGGTGGAAGAGTCTGCAGGGAAACAGAGCAGTAGGCCGGGAAGGCAGCGGAGCTATCTCACCACACGTCCGCTCCGGTCGCCATCTTGGACACGCCCCCCTTTCAGATCCTATTTAGCAACAGGCGCAATTTAACCAAAATGGGGAGACGTAGAGGACTGGTCTACTACCACCACTGCAGGATCTGGGCGCTAGCACTGCACCGGCTAAAGGCTTCCCCCATTCAGGCTCACACTCCACTATGGGATAATTTTAACCTTCCAGAGCTGCTCACCCTGCCAGGCGTTGATCTCTGGATTAACCGAGGGGTTATATATCTCCATCAGGTGATGAACAATGCAGGAGTTAAATCATTCCAGGATCTTAAAATAATCTTTGACCTGCCCAATTCCACGTTCTTTCACTTTCGTGGGGGAGCTGGAGGATGATGAGTGGATGGATGCCCTGGCAGCCAGTAAGTTGGTTTCTCCGAAGCTATCTGACAGGCTTACACACTTATACTCCACAGTCGAAATGGGCTCTGCATTAATGTTATGCCCCAAGCAATGCCTATTGGGAATACTCCCCAAGCAAGAACAGGATAGACACCATCATATATTTATGCAACTATGCTTCTGATAGCCAGAAAATGGCTTTGGGCTGATGTACCAACACTCCAGGAATGGATGGTCACTGTCAATCAATCCCTACCATATAAAAATATTATATATAAGCACAGAAACTGTACCACAAAATTTGGGACCCTGGCTGGATCTGGCGTCTACATCTACAGAGCAGGATATAGGAGCTGATTGATCGTTGTTATTAAAATATGTAAGGTCCCTGCAGTTATATATACGTGCCCCTCTTGAATACATTAACATTTTGAATAGAACTTCTCTACTTTTAACCTAGCCATAGCAAGATGCGGTATGTGCTCACATATGAACCACTGAGAGATGCTGTAATCTGTACGTTATGACCGCTTATTTTTGTTTTATAAACCTACCATGGAGCTTATGTTGTGCTCCAAAGCTGTCTGTACACATTGCCTAATTTGTTTTTCTCTGACGATTGAGAGAAAAAAAAACAGACATTAATGCTTATAAAAACCTTTTATTTCTTCTATGTATTGCTTTGTTCACAATGTATTATGATGCACATATTTGCTTTGAAGTGTATGTTATTTAACAAGTTATTATGGTGCACATATATGATTTGTAGTGGTACTGTAAAAAGGAATAATACAGCGGTATAATATTTGCACACTTGATTTATATAAGGGTTAGAGCAGCATCACAACTTTATTTAACTCATTAGTGATTGTGGAAATACAATAGTGGTTGCAGCAACCTATAATTATTTGGAATTCACTGCACATTAGATTGATTACACAAGAGGTAGTGCAGCAGTGTTATCAAATATTTAATATGAAGTGCTGGAGCTCCTTCACTGGCCACCAACATCTTTGCCCAATCTTGTTCCACTTAGAGGATCTTTGGCCATTGTGATTGTCTGCGTTGGTTTCATGCAACTTTTGCACATGCGCTGGAGTTATAGTCTCAGCTGGTTCAAAATTGTACACCGAGCTGCGCATAAAATGCTTTGAAACCTCCAGCCTGTATTGAAATAAAACCGTTTTGGTTACATATAGCCTAATATTATGTAGATATATTATTATTATTATTATTATTATACAGTGTTTATATAGCGCCAACAGTTTACGTAGCGCTTTACAACTTGAGGGTAGACAGTACAAATACAATACAATTTGATACAGTAGGAATCAGAGGGCCCTGCTCCTTAGAGCTATATACTTAATTACCTATGTAAGTATGTTTATTTTTGTTTTTTTCCTCTACCCTTGCAGGTCACTGGGCAGAAGTGTGCAAAGGGGTGCCACACCGGACTTCGTCGCAGTGTCTCAGCAAATGGAAGCATTTAACAGGCTACTTTAAGGTATGGGAATGTTCTCTTACGGCCTATCCTTGTGGGAGCTGTTTACAAAATTCATATTTTTAGGACAAAAGTACAAGTATTTGAATTTTATTGGTAAAATACCAAACATGTCAAGACTCAACAGTGTTCTTGTGAAATGACAAAATAAATCGACTGATACCTAAAGTTTTTAATAGGTGATACTGTAAAAGCCTTTAGAAGTAATCGCTTTAGAGTTTTATTCTTACAGCAAAGGGTGGCACAATCGCTGTTTACATACACATGCAGGCCTTGCGTGTGTGTTTTGCATACATGTGTATGCACGGGGGCTTTTACTTTTTTGTTTATTATATTACAGTTTATTTTATTTACACTTTTTTGTTTTCATTTAACTTTATCACTATCGCAAGGGGCCTAACCAGCCCCTTTGTTATAGCATAAGCAGCTGACAGGTTCTTTTTATGGAGACATCAGAAGTTTTAGACCCTCAATGTCTCCCCTGCCCTCCAATGCAGCTAATCAAGCACAGATCGTGCTTTATGAGCTGCGCCCTTGGCTAAAGTATACAAAGCTTGACTGCTATGAATCAGGAAGTGATGTGACACAAGTTGCTCCCAGCTTCATTTGTTGCAGCAGGATTGAGGAACCAATGTTTCCCCCATAGCCTTCTGCTCTCAAACTTACCACTGTTTACCGCATTCCCAGGTTCCCTGGAGGAATAGGAAAGCCCATAAACCACCGTGGACGAAGGGGGAGGGGTGTTTGCCCTTCTCACCACTGGATAAATAATTGGGTATCCCAGATCACTGTAACTAAACAGCTGATCGCCAGGTAAAAAAAAAAATTACATTAAGCTCATGGCTACAGTTGCAACCATAAGCACGTTTTAACCACTTCAAATCCAGGGTATTTTAACCACTTGAGCCCCGGACCATTATGCTGCCTAAGGACCAGAGGTCTTTTTCCAATTTGGCACTGCGTCGCTTTAACTGCTAATTGCGCAGTCATGCAATGCTGTACCCAAACGAAATTTGCGTCCTGTTCTTACCACAAATAGAGCTTTCTTTTGATGGTATTTGATCACCTCTGCGGTTTTTATTTTTTGCGCTATAAACGGAAAAAGACCGAAAATTTTGAAAAAAAATGATATTTTCTACTTTTTGTTATAAAAAAAATCTAATAAACTAAATTTTAGTCATACATTTAGGCCAAAATGTAGTCGGCCACATGTCTTTGGTAAAAAAAATGTCAATAAGCGTATATTTATTGGTTTGCGCAAAAGTTATAGCGTCTACAAACTAGGGTACATTTTCTGTAATTTACACAGCTTTTAGTTTATGACTGCCTATGTCATTTCTTGAGGTGCTAAAATGGCAGGGCAGTAAAACCCCCCCCAAATGACCCCATTTTGGAAAGTAGACACCCCAAGGAAATTGCTGAGAGGCATGTTGAACCCATTGAATATTTATTTTTTTTGTCCCAAGTGATTGAATAATGACAAAAAAAAAAAAAAAATATTTACAAAAAGTTGTCACTAAATGATATATTGCTCACACAGGCCATGGGCCTATGTGGAATTGCACCCCAAAATACATTCAGCTGCTTCTCCTGAGTATGGGGATACCACATGTGTGGGACTTTTTGGGAGCCTAGCCGCGTACGGGGCCCCGAAAACCAATCACCGCCTTCAGGATTTCTAAGGGTGTAAATTTTTGATTTCACTCTTCACTGCCTATCACAGTTTCGGAGGCCATGGAATGCCCAGGTGGCACAAAACCCCCCCACATGACCCCATTTTGGAAAGTAGACACCCCAAGCTATTTGATGAGAGGCATGGTGAGTATTTTGCAGCTCTCATTTGTTTTTGAAAATAAAGAAAGACAAGAAAAAACATTTTTTTTTTCTTTTTTCAATTTTCAAAACTTTGTGACAAAGTGAGGTCTGCAAAATACTCACTATACCTCTCAGCTTGGGGTGTCTACTTTCCAAAATGGGGTCATTTGGGGGGGTTTTGTGCCACCTGGGCATTCCATGGCCTCCGAAACTGTGATAGGCAGTGAAGAGTGAAATCAAAAATTCACGCCCTTAGAAAGCCTGAAGGCGGTGCTTGGTTTTCGGGGTCCCGTACGCGGCTAGGCTCCCAAAAAGTCTCACACATGTGGTATCTCCGTACTCAGGAGGAGCAGCAGAATGTATTTTGGGGTGTAATTCCACATATTTCCATGGCATGTTTGAGCCATATATCATTTAGTGACAACTTTGTGCAAAAAAAAAAAAAATTTGTCTCTTTCCCGCAACTTGTGTCGCAATATAAAATATTCCATGGACTCGACATGCCTCTCAGCAAATAGCTTGGGGTGTCTACTTTCCAAAATGGGGTCATTTGGGGGGGGTTTGAACTGTCCTGGCATTTTATGCACAACATTTAGAAGCTTATGTCACACATCACCCACTCTTCTAAGCACTTGAAGACAAAGCCCTTTCTGACACTTATTGTTTACATGAAAAAGTAATTTTTTTTTGCAAAAAAATTACTTTGAACCCCCAAACATTATATATTTTTTTAAAGCAAATGCCCTACAGATTAAAATGGTGGGTGTTTCATTTTTTTTTTCCACACAGTATTTGCGCAGCGATTTTTCAAACGCATTTTTTGGGGAAAAAACACACTTTTTTAAATTTTAATGCACTAAAACACACTATATTGCCCAAATGTTTGATGAAATGATGATCTTAGGCCGAGTACATGGATACCAAACATGACATGCTTTAAAATTGCGCACAAACGTGCAGTGGCAACAAAATAAATACATTTTTAAAAGCCTTTAAAAGCCTTTACAGGTTACCACTTTAGATTTACAGAGGAGGTCTACTGCAAAAATTACTGCCCTTGATCTGACCTTCGCGGTGATACCTCACATGCATGGTGCAATTGCTGTTTACGTTTGACGACAGACCGCCGCTTGCGTTCGCCTTAGCGCGAGAGCAGGGGGGACAGGGGTGCTTTTTTTTTTTTTTTTTTTTTTTTTTTTCTTTAATATTATTTTGCTTTTTTTATCTTATTTTTAAACTGTCCCTTTCATTTTTTTTTCTTTAATCATTTTTATTGTTATCTCTGGGAATGTAAATATCCCCTATGATAGCAATAGGTAGTGACAGGTACTCTTTTTTTGAAAAAATTGGGGTCTATTAGACCCTAGATCTCTCCTCTGCCCTCAAAGCATCTGACCACACCAAGATCGGTGTGATAAAATGCTTCCCCAATTTCCCAATGGCGCTGTTTACATCCGGCGAAATCTAAGTCATAAAATGCTCGTAGCTTCCGGTTTCTTAGGCCATAGAGATGTTTGGAGCCACTCTGGTCTCTGATCAGCTCTATGGTCAGCTGGCTGAATCACCGGCTGCATTCTCAGGTTCCCTGTTGAGACAGGAGAGCCAGAGAGAAACACGGAAGACGGTGGGGGGGGGATTCCATCCCACGGCTTGTAAAAGCAGTCTAGAGGCTAATTAGCCGCTAGGAATGCTTTTACATGAAAGCCGACCGCTGGCTGAAAAGAATGATACCAAGATGATACCTAAACCTGCAGGCATCATTCTGGTATAACCACTCAGTCGTGAATGGCGTACCTGAAGACAAAAAAATGGTTAACAATAAAGCACAGTAAACAGTAAAGTATAAAAAATTGCATACCTGAAAAGCAAACACGATAAAACATAACAACAATAAAACATTGCAGAATAGAATACAGTAAAAAAGAGCAGAACAATAGAGAGAGAATAGAGAGAGAGAGAGAACAATAAAACGACAACTATTTTTTTTTATTTTATATTTTTGTTTGTTTTTATTTTTTTTTTGTTTTTTTGTTTTTACCCTTTTTTATTGTAACTGTAACTTTTATAACTGTAACCGGTTCCAGGTTCGGGTCTCTCAAAATGCGATGGCATCTTGGGAGACCCTGTGAAAGTGTGCCTAGCCTGTGCAATGCTGTACCCTACGCTAATACTCAACTAGTGAATGGTAGCGTTCAAAACATTCACCAATGCAAAGACCAGGATTGTCAGGACAGGAGGGACAATAATAGCGGGTGTCACGCCTATAGCCGCGCTTGCTGCAGACACGACATCTTTTTTGGGGGGGTTCGTTGGGTAGGGGTACTCGGGAGGACATAAAAATGCCTCTCTTGCAGCCGACTGCATTTGGTTGCGGATGTGAATGGGGGAAGTACGGGTGCTGCAGAAGCGGTGGGTTCCCAATTAGGATTGGCAAATGCAGCAGGAAGGGCATTATGGGCAGGACGGCCTGTGTTTGTCTTTTTGGTGGCAGCGGGACACTACTTGTGCTTGCCACCTCACCAGCTTGAACTGCACTTATGGGACTCACCACGTCACCAAGTGTTACTGCAGTGCTGGTTTGACTACGACCGGGGTGTACTAGGCCGCTGGTGCTTGCCAGTTCACCAAAACGCTACAAAAAAAACTGTTAGCGATCGCAGGGATCAGGCCTGACTCTGCGAACGCTGCAGTTATGTGTTTAGTGTTTTGTATGTGACAGTGATCGATCGATACTGCACTTGGGTGGGCTGGGCCGGGCGGAGGGGCAAAACGCAGGTGCTAGCAGGTATCTGGGCTGATCCCGCTAACACTGCGTTTTTGGGAACCCTAAACTGCTGGGGACGCTAGTATAGATCTGATCAGATATTGATCCGTACAGATACTATACCACTAAGGGAGGCGTATGCTGCGTGCGTGGGTGTTGGCGGTACTGCGCTAATCTGACGCTGCCTGGGGCGACGCATATCACCGCTGGGCGATCAGGGGGCTAAACCTTTATTCGCTAATAAACGGCGGGTGCCCTGACACTATAAAAAAAAAAATGAACTAACCAGCATCACCCGTAACGGTTATACGGTGATGAGTGGTGAAAGGGTTAGCTAGGGGACAATCAAGGGGTTAAAACATTTATTAGGTAGTATATGGGGGTCCCTGTCGCTATAAAACACTGACGACGAACCTAAATATTTACCTCCCTAACTAGCGTCACCAGTGACACTAATACAGCGATCAGAAAAATGATCGCTTAGTGACACTGGCGACAGGGGGTGATCAAGGGGTTAAAACTTTATTAGGGGGGGTTAGGGGGGTACCCTAGACCTAAAAGGGGCTAATACTAACTGCCCTACCACTTCTAACTGTCACAAACTGACACCATGCAGTAATCAGGAAAAAAAAAAAAAAACGGCTTGGTGTCAGTGTGACAGGGAGGGGGGAGGGGTGATTGGGGGGTAATCGGGGGGGGAGGGGTATCGGGGGTGTAAAGTATGCCTGGCATGTTCTACTGTGTTGTGTTCTACACTTACCCACATGTCTTCTCTCCTCGGCGCCGGAACGGAAACTGCTGAGCCGAGGAGAGATGACATCACATCCTCTGCCTCTGTGTACTATATAGAGGCAGGGGATGTTTCTCATTGGCTGGGAGCGATCGCAAGGGGGGGGCCACGATCGGATGGCCTCCCCCCCATCTCTGATCGCTCCCAGACAAATGCCGACTGCCGCTGGCACTGGGGGGGGGGGTCCGATCGGACCCCCCGCCCGCGGGAAGGCAATCACGTACCAGGTACGTGATATTGCCTGCCCGTGCCGCTCTGTTCACGTGTATATAGGAGTAAGGCGGTCGGCAAGTGGTTAAACAGCTTACCTGTAAAATCCTTTTCTTGGAGTACATCATAGGACACAGAGCTATTTCTTGGCTACAAAAACTGAGGTACTCCTGGAAGGAGGGGTTATATAGGGGAGTCAACTTCCTGTATTGGTTATACCAGTGTCAACATCTGAAGGTAGGCCCGTAACCCACTAAGTAATTACTTGAGGCTCTGTGTCCTATGATGCACTCCAAGAAAAGGATTTTACAGGTAAGCTGTTTTAAAAATCCTATTTTTTTTCTTGCTTTCGGCCTGTTAAATACTGTATACCATTGGTAGTGCTGTTGTCTAACTGTAAAAAAAAGTACCTTTTTGATCCTGCCAGAAATCTTGTGAGCTGGTGGCTTCCTGTGGTCCTTCCCTGTGCTGACAGAACACCTCCCCCACCTCCTGGTTTTAAGGAAAAGGGGAAGATGTTCTGTAGTCCTTTTCTCAGTGACAACGTTGTTCCATAGCACATAGCAGATATGGCACAGTGAGTGAGCACTGTGACCCTAGGACAGGAAGTGTTACAGGATCATCAGGAAAGTTTTTAAGAAAGAAAAGACTGAAGAAAAAAAAAAAAACAATGCAGCCAGCTCATCTAAACTGGTAAGCTGCAATATATTACATTTATGTTCTTGATTTTAGATATGCTAACATTTTGTTTGCCATTTCTACTTGTGCTCTCTACAGGGAAGGGTGAGAAAAAGTAAGCCGAGACTAAAACGGCTAAAACAAAAAAGACCACCAAAACCACCGAGACCACAAAAGCCCCCAGAGGCAATGAAGATAAAAAAAGAGATGGCAAGTGATGAGGAGATTAGCAGTGGTAGCAGTAGCAGTGAAAGCAGTTTCATCATCAGCAGCAGCAGCGAGTGTGAGGATGAAGATATGGAGCTGATGGACCAATCCGGAGAAGGAGAGATCTCCAGTTTGCTCCAGTCTGTTCCGGATTTGGATTTGTGGATCCCTAGGAAAAGGAGCCCTGGTTTGCAGGGTAAGAACCTCCATGTCTACTGTGCTGCCTCTAATAACACGCCACCAAGAACTAAGAAAAAGAGGAAAGGGAGCACTTTTAAATTCAACACCATTTTGAAGTGTATTGCCTATCCTCCATCCACCGACACAGTTACTGAGACAGTTGAGGACTTCCTGAAAGAGGTAAGTTTAGCTACAATGCAAGATTGGCTTTTAAGGAGCATCTATGGTCATTTTTTCTTTTTTAATGTGTGTTATATATATATATATAAATATAGTGGGGATGGAAAGTATTCAGACCCCCTTAAATTTTTACATTGCAGCCGTTTGCTAAAATCATTTAAAGTTCTTTTTTTTTTTTTTTTTTTTCCTCATTAATGTACACACAGCAACCCATATTGATAGAAAAACACAGAATTGTTGACATTTTTGCAGATTTATTAAAAAAGAAAAACTGAAATATCACATGATCCTAAGTATTCAGACCCTTTGCTCAGTATTTAGTAGAAGCACCCTTTTGATCTAATACAGCCATGAGTCTTTTTGGAAAAGATGCAACAAGTTTTTCAAACCTGTATTTGGGGATCCTCTGCCATTCCTCCTTGCAGATCCTCTCCAGTTCTGTCAGGTTGGATGGTGGACAGCTATTTTTAGGTCTCTCCGGAGATGCTCAATTGGGTTTAAGTCAGGGCTCTGGCTGGGCCATTCAAGAACAGTCACGGAGTTGTTGTGAAGCCACTCCTTCGTTATTTTAGCTGTGTGCTTAGGGTCATTGTCTTGTTGGTAGTTAAACCTTCGGCCCAGTCTGAGGTCCTGAGCACTCTGGAGAAGGTTTTCGTCCAGGATATCCCTGTACTTGGCCGCATTCATCTTTCCCTCGATTGCAACCTGTCGTCCTGTCCCTGCAGCTGAACTCCCCCACAGCATGATGCTGCCACCACCATGCTTCACTGTTGGGACTGTATTGGACAGGTGATGAGCAGTGCCTGGTTTTCTCCACACATACTGCTTAGAATTAAGGCCAAAAAGTTCTATCTTGGTCTCATCAGACCAGAGAATCTTATTTCTCACCATCTTGGAGTCCTTCAGGTGTTTTTTTTTAGCAAACTCCATGCAGGCTTTCATGTGTCTTGTACTGATTAGAGGCTTCCGTCGGGCCACTCTGCCATAAAGCCCCGACTGGTGGAGGGCTGCAGTGATGGTTGACTTTCTACAACTTTCTCCTATCTCCCGACTGCATCTCTGGAGCTCAGCCACAGTGATCTTTGGGTTCTTCTTTACCGCTCTCACCAAGGCTCTTCTCCCCCGATAGCTCAGTTTGGCCGGACGGCCAGCTCTAGGAAGGGTTCTGGTCATCCTAAACGTCTTCCATTTAAGGATTATGGAGGCCACTGTGCTCTTAGCAACCTTAAGTGCAGCAGAAATTTTTTGTAACCTTGGCCAGATCTGTGCATTGCCGCAATTCTGTCTCTGAGCTCCTCAGGCAGTTCCTTTGACCTCATGATTCTCATTTGCGCTGCATTGTGACCTGTAAGGTCTTATATAGATAGGTGTGTGGCTTTACTAAACAAGTCCAATCAGTATAATCAAACACAGCTGGACTCAAATGAAGGTGTAGAACCATCTCAAGGATGATCAGAAGAAATGGACAACACCTGAGTTAAATATATGAGTGTCACAGCAAAGGGTCTGAATACTTAGGACCGTGTGATATTTCAGTTTTTCTTTTTTAATAAATCTGCAAAAATGTCCACAATTCTGTGTTTTTCTGTCAACATGGGGTACTGTGTGTACATTAATGAGGAAAAAAAAATGAACCAAAATGATTTTTGTGTGTACGTATGTGTGTGTGTATGTATGTGTATATATATATATATATATATATATATATATATATATATATATATATATATATATATATATATATATATATATATATATATATATATATATATATATATATATATATACATACACAGTATCTCACAAAAGTGAGTACACCCCTCACATTTTTGTAAATATTTTTTTATAGCTTTTTTTTTTCATGTAACAACACTGAAGAAATGACACTTTGCTACAATGTAAAGTAGCGAGTGTACAGCTTGTATAAAAGTGTAAGTTTGCTGTTCCCCTCAAAATAACTCCACTCACAGCCATTAATGTCTAAACCGCTGGCAACAAAGCTGAGTAAACCCCTAAGTGAAAATGTCCAAATTGAGTCCAATTAGCCATTCTCTCTCCCCAGTGTCATGTGACTCGTTAGTGTTACAAGGTCTCAGGTGGGAAGCAGGTGTGTTAAGTTTGGTGTTATCACTCTCACTCTCTAATACTGGTCACTGGAAGTTCACCATGGCACCTCATGGCAAAGAACTCTGAGGATCTGAAAAAAGAATTGTTGTTCTACATAAAGATAGCCTAGGCTATAAGAAGATTGCCAAGACCCTGAAACTGAGCTACAGCACGGTGGCCAAGACCATACAGCGGTTTAACAGGACAGGTTCCACTCAGTACAGGCCTCGCCATGGTAGACCAAAGAAGTTGAGTGCAGGTGCTCAGTGTCATATCCAGAGGTTGTCTTTGGGAAATAGACGTATAAGTGCTGCCAGCATTGCCGCAAACTGTATCAAATTGGTCTGCATGGCTGTCGTTCCAGAAGGAAGCCTCTTCTAAAGATGATGCACAAGAAAGCCCGCAACACAGTTTGCTGAAGACAAGCAGACTAAGCACATGGGTTACTGGAACCATGTCCTGTGGTCTGATGAGACCAAGATAAACGTATTTGGTTCAGATGGTGTCAAGCGTGTGTGGTGGCAACCAGATGAGTACAAAGACAAGTGTGTCTTGCCTACAGTCAAGCATGGTGGTGGGATTGTCATGGTCTGGGGCTGCTTGAGTGCTTCCGACACTGGGGAGCTACAGTTCATTGAGGGAACCATGAATGCCAACATATACTGTGACATACAGAAGCACAGCATGATCCCCTCCCTTTGGATACTGGGCCGCAGGGCAGTATTCTAACATGATAACTTTTTTTCCTTTTAGAAATGTCATTTTGCTGTGATACTGTTCTAAACATAGGAAAACAGCGCCACTTTACAGGCATACTATAGACACCCCCTAGGCACAATATTTAAAGGAATATTTCCCTATTTCGTCTTTCAGGACAGCAAACTTGAGAGACCTCGGCTCTTCCCTTCTCAGGAAACGCCGCCTCCACCAGATCTTTTAGTCACTCCTTCCCTCCAGCTCATCAGTTTTGGTGTTTCCTCCAGCGAGGAGACATCGCTAGGAACCTGGGCCTTTTCAGCTGGGGAGGCTGAGGCCGGTGTTATCCTTGAAGGGAGAGACAGGTCTCTAATACACGGCAGCAGGGCTGGGGAGTCTGTTACCTGCGGTGGCATTGCACTCCCTGTTCTCCCTTGGGGAATGTGGAGGCCTGGGCTCTCGTTTTCCGCTGCCTGGGAAAGGTGATGCGGAAGTGTCGGAGTTCCCCTCGCTCTAGGGCGGCCAGCATGGAGCTCAAGGCTGGGTCGGATGACGGGCGATGTCATTTCCGGCGGGGGGAGGACACTTCCGGTTGACCCGCGGGACGTAAAACGAGCGACACGACGGCTGATGTGGGCTCTATTGAAGCTGTAGTGACAGCTAGAGGAGCAGCCTGAGGTGGCCCTCACTTTCTGGCCTGAGGGATGTCGGAGACTGACGGTTCCCGTTCTGTGCTGGGTGATGCCAGCCCCAGCCTCTCTAAGGTAGGAGGAACCCTGTGGTGGTGTTCCCTTACCATCTTCCCACCTAGCTCCACGGGTGAACTCCCCTCTTGGTGGTCAGAGGGGAGGAGGTGTGCGCCTGAGACCCTGATGATGGTTGGTCCTGGGGGGTGCACTCCTGGTGTCAGTCTGGTGTTTAATTTTATCCTAGCAGGTGCTGATGCTGTGCTGGATTTTGTTGTTTCAGGACAAGTCCACTGAAAAATCCAAGCCCTCACATGTTTTTACAAGAAAAAGTGCCCATCATGTAGCAGTGCTTTAGGGGAGTCCTGGGGAAAGGTTTTGTGCAGGAGTTGCATTGAGGGCTTAGTCAAAGAACATTCTATGCAACAAAGTTCTGACCTGGCGGCTTCTGTTAAAGAGCTTTCCAGCACTTTTCAATCTTTTAATGCATTGTTTGAAAATTTTCAGCCTATGCAACCCCCAGATAGTCCTCTGCCAGTGCAGCAAGATGTCGCACCTGGTCCTTTAGCAGATCCCTCCGTCAGTGAGGGGTTCTCTGGGGGCACCAGAGAGGCATTAGAGGATGATCCTGATAGCGCATCTTCAGACTCCTCAAGGAAGTCAGACGGAGAGAAGGTGGATGGCGAGTCCTCCAGAACCTTCCAATACAAACTCTCCTTGGAGGAAGTGGAAGAGCTCTTGGGAGCAATCCACACCACCCTAGGTATCCAAGAGTAGAGAAAAATCTGTCTCTCCATGATCAGATGTACATGGGTCTTGGAGAGCAGAAGAAAAGGGTCTTTCCGATACATGAGGTCCTAGTAGACACCATTAAGAAGAAATGGCTAGACCCAGAAAGGAAGCCTTTCTTTTCTAGAGCATTAAAGTGCAAATTCCCTTTTTCAGAGGATGAAGCTGCTGTGTGGAACAAGTCGCCTAGACTGGATGCAGCCTTTTCTCAGGTATCCAGAAAAACAGACTTGGCTTTTGTAGATATGGGGGTGCTAGCAGACCCCATTGACAAGAGAATGGATTCTTTCCTCAAGAAGTCTTGGGATTTCTCTCTAGGCAATCTTAAGCCTGCCATGGCTATCACAGTGGTGGCGCGTAACATGGAGCACTGGCTAACACATATAAAAGCACATATTGAGGCTGGGACTGGCAAAGAGACAATTCTCTCCTCCTTCCCAATGCTTTTTTTTTTTCTGCTAGATCCTCTGCTTTGGCCAATTCAGCCAGGAAAGCTCTTTGGCTAAAAACCTGGCAAGGGGACAATGCATCAAGCTTTGCAGAGTCCCTTTCATGGGGGATTTACTGTCCGGACCTGGAGGCTGTCCTTGATCAAACAGCCGATAAAAAGAAGGCCTTTCCCTTAAAGAAAAAGCTGGGGGAACAGTCTAAAAAGAAGACTTGCCCGCAATAGAAGTTTCATTTTCCGAGGGTGGAGTCTCAGAAAAAAGTTTGGACCAACAAGGGCAGAGGGCGCAGGGGAGTGATTTATCGCCCTCCTGAACAGCCCCGAAAGTCCCAATGACAGGTTAACCCCGGTGGGAGGAAGACTGGGGGCTTTCCTCCCACAGTGGGAGTCGGTTACCTCCAATCCATTCATACTAGGGATTGTAAGGAGGGGGTACAGACTAGAATTCTGAAGCCCCCCCCACAAGGGCTGCTAGTCACAAACTTGCCAAAGTGTGCGGAAAAGGCGGCAGCATTACTAGCCTCACTGGAGGATCTAGAACAGCAGAATGTAGTATCGCGGGTCCCACCTGGGGAGATAGGCAGAGGGTTCTATTCCCACATCTTTGTGGTTCATCCTGAACCTGAAACCCCTGAATCTATCAATCTCCTACAAAAGGTTTCGGATGGATTTCGTTTTTTCTGTGAAAACACTGCTTCCTCCGAATTGCTACATGGCGTTCATAGATCTAAGGGACGCCTATCTGCACATTCTGATCGCAGAGGACAGTCAGAGATTCCTCAGACTGGCAGTAAGGTCCGGGGAGGAAATAGTACATCTTCAGTTTCAAGCCCTCTTCTTTGGGCTATCCTCTTCGCCCGGATATTCACCAAAGTTATGGTGGAGGCTCTGGCCTTTCTGCGACTTCGGGGAATATCAGTGATCGCATACCTGGACGACCGGCTCCTTTTTGCTCCTTTGCCGGAGCAGCTGGTCCAGGATTTGCAGGTAGCAAGGAGTGTGTTGGAGCATCTGGGATGGCTCTTAAATTTGGATAAATCCAACCTGGTTCCATCCCAGAGGGTTGCGTTCCTAGGTTACATTCTGGACTCAACCCAGCGGAGAGTTTTCCTTCCAGAAGAGAAAATTTGCAAAGTAGAGAAAGCCTTGGCAGTTCTACAAGGCAATCAGCAAATCTGCATAAGAAAGGCCATGTCAGCTTTGGGATTGCTGATGGTTGCCCTCCCAGCGGTAAGGCGGGCGGGATTGCACTTCCGCACTTTACAGTTGTTTATTCTGGATGTTTGGGACCGCACTCAGAGGACCCTGGACTCAATGGTTCTCATTTAAACACGGGTAAAGAGATCCTTGTGGTGGTGGAGGAAGGCAGCAAATCTATCGCAGGATCTGGAATGGATACTGCCAGTGTCCAAGGTCGTCACAACAGGCGCAAGCGGCACAAGTTGGGGAGCACACCTGGGGAGGAGTCTGGCGCAGGGATCCTGGAGAGTCGAAGAGGCGGGGAAGTCCTCGAACTGGAGAGAGCTGAAAGCCATTTCCCTGTCTCTCAGAGCTTTCCAACAGGAGCTCCAGGGATATCACGTCCAGGTCCGCTCTGACAATTTCGCGGCAGTTGCTTACATCAACCGACAGGGGGGCACCAGAAGAAGTTCCCTTTGGGCTCTGACAGGAAACAATATTCAACTGGGCCCAGGTCACGGTGCTCTCACTATCGGCAGTACATCTAAAAGGGGAGTTAAACCAGAGGGCAGACTTCCTCAGCTGGAGGAAGTTGAGGGAGAGCGACTGGGTCTTGAGTCAAGTCATCTACAGGATGATTATCAAGAAGTGTGGGGTTCCATGTGTGGACCCTTTCGCTTCAAGAGAGAACACAAAAGCTCACCTTCTTCTTTCTGAACCGGAGGGATGGGGCAATAGGGGTGGACGCTCTTTCTCAGAGCTGGCATTTTTCCAAGTGCTATGCCTTCCCCCCCCCCTCCTGTACTGTTGCCCGCAGTCTTGAGGAAATTCCAGTCAGAGGACACAACCCTGGTCTTGTTGGTCTTGATAGCGCCACACTGGCACAGGAGGCCATGGTTCTCTGTCCTAAAGAAGCTGGCGGTGGAACCGCCTTGGATATTGCCGGTCAAGGAAGACCTCCTCTATCAAGGCCCAATCTACTGCCCTCAGGTGGAGAGGTGGAATCTGGCAGCCTGGCTACTGAGTAGGAAATGCTGAGAAGTAAGGGGTTCTCTGAAAGGTTGGTAGCAACTCTTCTAAATTGTAGGAAGGAAGAGACGCGCAAGATTTATTCGAAAGTCTGGAAGAAGTTCAATTCTTGGTGCGCAGAGAGCTCCTTTAACGTTCGCAGTGCAGTAGCAGTGCTGGAGTTCCTACAGAGCGGGGCAGATAAGGGATTGACCCTTAGTACTCTTAAGGGTCAAGTTTCTGCTTTAAGTGTATTCCTTGAACAACAACTAGCAGTGAATCCTTGGATATCCAGATTTTTTTAAAGCTTTAATTAGGAGCCGAGGTCTCTCAAGTGTGCTGTCCTGAACGACTCTTGGAATAAACGTTACCGGTAAGTAATTTCGATTTTCATTTTTATTGTTTCACTTTAAGCATTAATAAAAATCACTTCTCCGGAAAAAACAGCCATTTAAAAAAATTGTTTTAGCATTGATACATGTCCCCTGGGGCAGGACCTGGGTCCCCAAACACTTTTATGACAATAACTTGCATATAAGCCTTTAAAATGAGCACTTATGGTTTTTCACGTTAGTATCCCATAGACCTTAACGGTGTTCCGTGGCTTTTGTATTTGCCGCGAATACTGCATAATGTTCGTTGTTCACCGAACGTCCGAACAACCAAAGTTCGACCCAAACTTTTGCTCGGGTCGAACCGTTCGCCCATCCCTATTTATGACTGATGAAAGTATCTTAGCTCGATCAGGAGGCTGATCAGCGGGCTTGCTCCACCGATGTCCCTGCCTTCTCTGCTTCAGGTGCAGGATCTATGTGGAGTGCTCTTTAACCACTTCAATACCAGGCACTTACACCCCGTTCCTGCCCAGGCCAATTTTCAGCTTTCAGCGCTGTCGCACTTGAATGACAATTGCGCGGTCATGCTAGACTGTACCCAAACACATTTTTTTATCATTTGTTCCCACAAATAGAGCTTTCTTTTGGTGGTATTTGATCACTGCTGGGGTTTTTATTTTTTGCGCAACAAATAAAAAAAGACCGAAAATTTAGAAAAAAAAAAAAAATTTTCTTTTGTTTGTTATAAAATTTTGTAAATAAGTAAGTTTTCTCCTTCACTGACAGGCACTGATGAGGCTGCTAAAGCAAAAAGAAAAGCAGCGCTGCTCTAAGGGTAGTAGGTAGTTAAAAACACTTTTTTATTATAAATTGTACACTCTCACATTTGTGTGATAAGAAATAGGCATAGGTAGGCGGCACTGATGAGGTGGCACTGGTAATGGGCACTGATAGGTGGGCACTGATAGGTGGGCACTAATTGACACTGATGTGTGGCACTGCTGGGCATCACTGATGAGGAGACATCTGGCAGGCATTCGTATTGGGCACTGACTGGCACCATTTGTGGGTACTGATTGGCATCTTTTAGGGCCCTGTGTGGCATCCTTGGTGGGCATACCTGGTCAGCCATGTGTGGTGGGCGCCCTGGTGGTCGTGTATGGGCATCCACGGGGGGATAATCAGCGCAGACTCCCCTGTCAGGAGAGCAGCCGATTGGCCCTCCTCTACTCGCGTCTGTCAGACGCGAGTGAGGAAAAGACGATAAACGGCTCTTCCTGTTTACACTGTGATCAGCTGTGATTGGACATGGCTGATCACGTGGTATAGAGCCTCCCTCAGAGGTTTTTTTACCAAGATCAGTGTAGCAGTGTGTCAGACTGACACGCCGCACCACTGATCGCCACGCTGCGCACCCCCACCGGCGTGCGCCGGCAGTTAACCTGCTGGACGTCATATGACGCCCAGTCAGAATAACTGAACCACCGCCCGGCCGTCATTCTGTTATAGGCCGGGCGGGAAGTGGTTAAAGATGGAATCAGAAAACCTGTGAAATTAGTAGATTAGGACAGTTGGATGGGTAAAGGAAAGCCCACTTGAGGGTAGTAGAATAAGGGAAGGTTATTCCCTAGGCTCAGAAGGCTGGACAGGTATGTGCCCATTGCCCAAGCACACCAACCTTATGAATTCCCTCACATCTGAATGCTGGCATGTCAACTGTGAAAGTGCTCTATATACCCAGACTCCCTATACCCCTGCACGCAAATGCATTAAAATTAAGTGGAAAGGAGCTTGGTAAACACCAGATTGTACCTACTTTGTGAATATCAGGTTTCCTACCTGATATCTGAAAACCTAATCCACTCCAACACCATTGGGTGCCTTTTGGTATTAATGAGTTCTACATTATGCAGATTCCTACTTCAGGAGATTAAGTCAAAAGCAGGAGCAGAACACTCACATTAGTGTAGCACCCTCTAGTTAGGTAGGTGCTAGAGTGAGGATTTTCTGGCAGAGTAGGTAAATTTAGGCAGGCCAACTGGTTGCTAGGCCTGTTTGTTTTCATTCTGGGCTGGGAGTGGCTCAGGGTAGCAGCTGGTGACCTGGGCTGTTTTAGGAAGCCCTGACCAATCCCCAACCTGCAGGCCTTCTTAAATACCTGGAGTCAGCCCAGCTGGAGAGGAGTTGTGGGGGGGAAGAGCTGGAGTGTGGAGGCTGACAGGGAGCTCCCCAGTCGGGGGGTGTGAGCCTGGGCTGGGGCTCGGGTGCATCTAGGAGGAGTGACGAGATCCTGGAAGGAGAGGCACATGAGAGAGCAAGTAGAGGACAGTGGGAGAGAACATTTCCAATCTTCTCCAGGGAGGACAACTGGTCGCAGCCAGGAGGGCTGGTGAGTAAGCAGTCGGAAGAACTGGGAGATTGCAGTTTAAGATGGGTGCAGAACCAGAAGAGAGGGCAGTGGAAAGAGGTCATTGCAGCCAGCCAGGCTGGCTGTCAGGGCTTGAAGAGAGCTGTCTGGGAGTGGTAGCTGAATAGAGGACAGCTCGCACCTGAACTATTTCTACACCACAGGGACCCAAGGTCTCTGCCCACAAAAGGCAGTTCATTGAGGCCTGCCTGAAGCAGTGTCAAGTTTACCCATGCAGTGCTAGCTAGTCCGGAGGAGTAACAGTCTGCAGCAAGGGAAGTGCTGGAGGAGAAACTGTGTGCAGCATGTGTTTGTGCTGGAGAGTAGATTGGAGTGTATTTACTGAAGTGTATATAGAAGTCCAAAGCAAGTTGCACTTGAATATTTCTGGGCATCCCATAATTCCCAATTTCCCATCCAAGTTAAAAAAAACAAATAAAAAAAAAAACAAAGCTATAGTCTTTTCTATGTCTCTGACTGAGAAATGGATGTCTAGCTGGGCAGGGTGAAAGGTGAACCATTACATTCAGCAACCACTATGGGGGCATGGCTACATTGGTTTGCTACCACCATAAAAGAGTGATTATGAAGAATACATATAGAACTGTAAACCTACTTGAGTTAGGTGTACAGGTCAGATAAGTTCTGATACTGCATATACAGGTAAAATACTCCTATGAACAGTTCTTACTAAAAAAGGTGATCTTATAACCTTCTTCCAGTGTCCTACAACCCTACTGGGTTACAAGCACAGGAAATGCCTCTGGCATGCCTGAATGTAGAGACTGAATTTTCTGACATCTGTGTTTCTGCAGCCAGAACTCCTGGCCCCTCCATGTACACAGGAAATTAAGGTCTGAAATAAAAGGGATACATGTATAACTAATACCACAAATCTAAAAGATCATAGATTGTGTGTTTCTGATGCACAGCACCAGAAATTAGATGTAGACATATAAAAAGGACATAATGCTGTGTATTTCTGAAGTGCAGCTAGATAGACAAACACAGAAAAGACACAACATGAACTTCAAAGTCGTGTATTTCAAAAGTGCAACAAGCTATGGCTATATAATAAATATCAATCGAAAAGAAGCAGTCTTGGTTTAATGTATCGCCTCATACATCCTTTGTTGTCCCTTACCTGGTAATAAGTGTTACTGCTACGCAGTAGTGTAAAGGAGCCCCTAACTGTGTCCTCTGGGTTTTTTTTTTTTTAACAGTGGTGTCCTCTTTGTTTACTATTTCCCTATTTACCTTGCCTTCCTTCTACCCTCCCTTCAAGCAATATAAAAAAAGAGCCCCAGAAAATCTTACCCATTCAGGCACACCAAGCTATATCCAATCTTAAGGGGGTGTCCCCAAGATTTCCTTATATTAGGATGACAGATAGAACTGCATCCAAATGCATCATGTCTTGCTAAATCGTTCTCCTTGATACCCTAAAGACATGGTCAAATCCTCCCATTTTTCTTTTTTGTGTGGCATCCTGATCCACTGTCTTAGGAGTAGAACTATAGGCAAACCTTTCTTTTCAATTTTAGATGGTTAAGGGAGGGTTATAACCCCTGTCATATTTTATTTTTTTTAAGTATAAGGATGCACTGGACACCCAGCAATAGCACAAAGGCAGCAAAGGTAACCAGAGCGTCCCCTCACAAGTTCACCAAGCGTACAAACAAATGGCATTCACCCCAACATAGAACTGGCCTTTGAAGCAAGGAGCACATGGAAGGGCGTACCCTCGGGTTTCCCCACATCTCCAACATTTAAAATTAGCTTCTAGGTACCTCTGAAGTCTCACAGGTACCCTGTAGCATCCTATAAGTAGCTTGAAACCAGACTCCTGAAGTCATGTAGACATGGAGAATTTATGTGCAAAATAAAGTATAGGTTCACGCTGTTCATTTGTAAATTGTTGGTTCAAATTTTTTTTCTATTTCATCAGAAAAGAGGAGCATACATTTCTATAGGTGTAACAAAAATGGAGAGAGAGAGAGAGAGATCATGTTGAATTGGAGATGAGTCTTTACACATGGTTTCAAGTGTCTACAACATAGGGAGGTTTTCTACCCAAAGAAGTAAGGAAATGTTTGACCTGTAGGGCCCCCTAAAAGGGCAGATGAAGAGGGGCCATGGCAAGAGAGGCCATGCCAAAGTCGGCGTCGCACCAAGTTGGTTGGTGCCATTGCCAGCAATAGCCGCCTATCAAATCGCATGCCAAATCGCTGCAATGTGAACCAGGGCTAAAAGACAAACATTTTAATTAGTTATACACATGTTGCCAAAAAGTATGCAGGTGGCTCAGAGCTACCTTATTAGAGAAGTTACCTTATTAGATTATGTTTAGGTGTTCACCTAGTAATGCATATGTATTCAAGGGAAATTTTATACAAAAACTATTTTAACAATATACTTTTTAAAGAAATTACTCATTAGCCATTGCACTTTTTCATTGAACTGCTTTTCTGTCACTAGGAAGAAAATAATGGACGCGAAATTCTGCAGATTCGGGAAGAAGATATTATCAAGATTCTTATGAGGAACACACAAGAAAGTGAAAGTAAACAGGTGGGTCTCTCATAACAGAAACTGCACACAAATACTTTTACCAGGTATGCTGTCCTCCCAAGAAGATGTTCCTTTGCAAACGTCTTCCCAATGTTTTAAAAATATTTATTTTAGAAGTGTCTGTTATTAGGTTCCTGGCTGCACTGCTTCAGTAATTGTCAAACAGATACAATTTTCGAAGTAAGATGTGCCATTTTGGAACCAGTAAAAAAAGCAGCAGTGTGGCCCTTAGTTGACAGTATGATTGCAGTCACGTGGATGGCAGATGTGGCATACCTAGGTCTTTTTGTGCTATTTTTCAAACCAAGGGGAGTAATTCAGAGAAGTGTGAAGGAACAAGTTGCGTCAGTAGTTCATTTGATTCCATGTTTTATTCTGTGACACAGCTTATGTCTGTCGTGTTGTACGTTTTTCAGTACTGTTAATTGCTTCAAATGTGTCTAAAATCCAAACATTTTTATTTATTTTTTCTAATTTTGGATTGAGTAAGGAAGAGTTATAATCCCTGCTAGGTTTTTATTGCTTTTTTTTCCCCCACTGAGGATATTCACCCTCTTTATTTGTCTCGGCAATCATTACCACAAAAAGTGATGGCAAATCCACAAAGATAGAGCTGTCATTGGAACAGGTGAGGGCAAATTTTCCAATGAGAAGACCTGTCGTACTGACAACAATCTAAGCACAAATTTCCCTTACTTTGAAAAGATCTCCTTTCACTTCCTGTTGTGTCTTTGGGACAGAAAGTGAAGTCAAATTCTCCAAATAGGACACAGACCACAAAAGGAAAAACACAGATGTTTTAATCCATTTTCTATGCTATCCAAAACTAAAAAGCTTTATATACATTGACTCCTTTTTTTTTTTTTTGTTGTTTTTGATCTCTGTTTGTTAGATCCAAAGAATAAAGCAAAGGCAGATTAAGCCCCCTCCAGATTCAGGCGGTAATCAGCACAAGGATTCCAGCACGTCTTTGTCGCAGTTGGCTGTGACACGTCTGTACAAAGCATCAGTTGATCGAAGGCTACTCTGTGCGGTGACGCGGTGGGTAGGAGATGTGTTTCTTCCAATTTCAACAAACCGTGGAAGGCGTTTTAGAGGAAGAACTTGGGGTAAGCCATTAAATACTTTTTTTTTTTTTTTTTTTTCATGTACATGTATTTTTATTTTAATTTTTTATTTAATCTTTATTTATGTACACAATTCTGACAAAATGGTTCAAAAATGTCAAAAAGACAATAACGATCAGATAACAGCTAAGAAAGGGAAAAGAACAAAGCAGCCCAAATGGGTATTTGAACAGAGTACATAATATAAGGCCCGGTTGGCCATCCAACATAGAGGGTGTTCGAGACGGAGGTGTCTACTTCGTGGTCATGAGAACATATGAGCCATATCACTATTAATTAAAGTCTCTAGCCCTGCTACCAAACTTTAGCGGCATTTATGAATCAACACCACTGATTTGGGTAGAGAAAATAAAGCCAGATGGCATCCGATAAAGGAAACATAAAACATTAAAATCAAACAACTAAAATAAAGGAAAAGAAAGAATGCACTCTAATAAACTCTAATAAATTATGCTAGCAGTCATGTATCAAATATCTTGGGTGATCAAGTCAGGTCTATAGCATTTCTGACAGTTACACTCCTCCTACCGAGGCGGTGTCTGTTGGTCGTGTGTTTGTTTGGGCCTCGTTTACATAATGAATCCAAGTGGCCCAAATTCCATACCATTTATCATGTCTCTCCGTCGCCATCCACTCCTCTGCAGCCCTAATATCATTCACAAGACTGATCCATGCCATACGGCTTGGAACTTGTCTGCTTTTCCAGTAGATGGGGATCAATCTCCTAGCCACATTCGGGAGATGAGGCAGTACCGACTTTCGATGAAGGCTTAGAGGGATGGTGGGGACATGCGGGAGGAAGCCCATTGGAGAGTCAGGGAGGTCTATGTTCAATATAAGGTTTATTTGGGTTCTAATGCCTTGCCAGTAAGGTTGTAACTTAGGGCAATCCCACCAGATGTGCAAAAATGAACCCCTATGTCCACAGTCCCTCCAGCAAGCATCTGAGGAGGTTGGGTATATTTTAGTGAGTTTTTGGTAGGGACCCTATACCATCTAGTCATTAATTTGAACCCATTTTCCTGCATTTTCGTGTCAACAGAACTAGAGTTAGTAAGGCGGTATAGATGGTCAAGTTGCAGCTCAGTAAACTCATGTTGCGGGTCTCTTTCCCATTCTCGAATGTATATTGGTTTCCCCTTGGGTCCTTGTCCTAATATCATCTCGTACAGGACAGATATAGAGTGTGGAATTGGGTTGGCAGACATGCACAGCTTCTTAAAAGTTAGGGAGGAGGTGGGGGAGCGTATGGCTTGAGGTAAACCACGCGCAAAATGTTGAAGCTGTCCATGTCTCAATCGTCTGAGGGGAATCTACCGTATTGAGTTCTAAGTTCCCCCAATGGGATTAATCCCTGGTCTGGAAGAACCTACCACACCTCACTTTGCCGTCTGCCATCCAAGTATGAAAAAAAAGCCGGGTGTTCCCCTGGGGCAAACCAGGGGAAGCCTCTCAGGGGGGCCAGTGGGGAGAACCAAGGGGCAAGCTGTCCTGACCTGTTTAGGGTATCCCATAGCTTCAAAGCATGAGCAGTCTGGAGAAACAAATGCCGATAGACCTCTATATGCCTGGGGTAGCCAAGGGGCATGGGATAAGTTGTGGCCAGCCATACATTTTTTTTAAAGATACCCACACCTTGGTGGACACTCCATGGTGCCAGTCCAATATCCGCTGCAGGGCAATCGCCTCATAATATTTGCGTATATCTGGGACGCCCAGGCCTCCCAACCGCTTAAGTCTCTGTAAGGTGCGAAGAGCCAATCGAGGGCTTTGCCCCTGCCAGATTTATTTTAGAAACGTGCGGTTAAGGATTAAAAAGAAACACCTGGGTAAAGAGAGAGGCACCATTTGAGGATAAAACAGAATGTGAGGTAACACATTCATCTTTAACACACTGACTCGGCCCATCCACGAGAAGGTCTTCCTGTCCCACCTGTTTAAGTCTGATTTTTATAGTGGAGAGTAGCGGGGCGTTGTTACGATCTTTATAAAGCTGGGAGCAGAGTGGGGTAAGATAAACACCCAGATATTTCACGTGAGTATGGCACCAAGTGAAGGAGAAAGGATTGCAACTGTGTACGCAAGCTCGATGGGATGTTTAAGGATAGAATTTCAGACTTATTATAATTGATTTTGAAATTGGAAAGTAAGCTGAAATTCTGTAGTTCATCCATGATATTGAGCAGAGAGATCGGGGGTCAGCCACATAGAACAGGACATTATCAGCATAAGTGGATAGTTTGTTCCCTTGGCCCAACGCCAAAGCCCTTGATAATTGGATTTAAGTGAATCCTATTGAGCAATGGTTCCAGGGGGAGGGCGAAAATGAGGGGGGACAAAGGGCAACCCTGTCTAGTTCCACTCTCAATAGTGAAGGTGTCCGAAAGGACTCCGTTCACTTTAACTCAGGCTTCAGGGTAGCTATAGAGCGAGGTTATGCCGGAGAGCATGTTGGGGTCAAGCCCCAGTCTGGTCAATACAGCTCGAAGGTATTCCCAGTCCACCCTGTCGAACGCCTTTTCAGCATCAGTGGAAAGCAGGAGACGGGGTAGATGGTCAGTCTGTGTTTGTGCCCAGTGGATCAACTGAATCGCCCGATTAGAATTGTCCCTAGCTTCCCTTCCTGTAATAAACCCTGTGGTCTGGGTGTATGATAGATGGCATTATGGGTTTAAGACGGTTCGCTAGGATTTTTATGTCGGTGTTAAGAAGTGATATCAGTCTGTAGCTGCTAGGGACAGTGTGTTCTTTCCCTTCTTTGGGGAGCACTGTAATATGTGCCAGTAATCCCTCTTTAGGTGTACCGGTACTCGAAGCTAAGGAGTTAAAGTAGGCACACATTGGGATAGACAGTAAGGGGAGGAAAGTACTGTAGTAGGCATTCGTATATCCGTCAGGACCTGGGCTTTTCCCTTTCGGGAGTTTTTACCACTGTTTCCATCTCCGTCTGGGTAATAGGCGTCTCAAGGTCTTTGCTAGTTTGGGTAGTAAATTGGGGGGCTTGGGCCTCTGCCAGATTTTCAGAATGTGGCCCTGTTTCTGATCTGGAAGAGCTGGGCATAGTAGTCACTGAAGGCAGCCACAATCATAGATGGGTGAACTACTGGGGAACCCGTCGCGGTTTGGAGTTTATGTGCGTGGCCTGAGGCCTGTCGTCTCTTTAGGGCCCTGGCTAGCAGTTGCCCGCATTTATTCCCATACTTATAAAATTTGCAAGAAATGTGGCGTAGGCAGGCCCGTATCCGGGCATCGAGCATGTTGGCAAGCTCCAAACTAAGGGATTGGAATTCTGCTGCCAGCTCTGGAGTCAGACGACGTTTGTTTGAGTTCCGCAGATTGGATCTTTTTTAGGAGGGTTTTGAGATCCCCTCCACTTTTTTTTTTTGTCAGCCTTACGCTCTGGGATATGAACTCTGATCACCGCCTTATGCCCTTCCCATATGGATGCCAGCCCTACATCATCTGTTGAGTTCTCTGCAAAGTACAGGGAAATAGATTCCGATATGCGCTTTGATGCCACTACATCATCCAAGATGTTCTCATTCAGTTGCCAGGTCCAGGACCTGGCGTCGGAGGACAACAGATGTATAGAGAGGGATACCAGGGCGTGATCTGAGAGGGTGATGGAGCCAATTGATGCACTAGACAGGGTCTCCAGAGAGAACTGATCCATCAGTAACAGATCTATGCGGGTGTATAGGATGTGAGTG
This sequence comes from Lithobates clamitans, assembly GCA_037952925.1. Taxonomy (NCBI): domain Eukaryota; kingdom Metazoa; phylum Chordata; class Amphibia; order Anura; family Ranidae; genus Lithobates; species Lithobates clamitans. The sequence continues at coordinate 174,923 of JBBGZY010000695.1, read as the reverse complement.
GCCGAGTAGTAGCTGAAGTCTTTGTCGGTGGGGTGGAGTACCCTCCAGCAGTCGACAAGACGGTGGGAGTGCAGGGATTTTCTGAAGTGTTTGAGGAAAGCGAAAGAGTGGGTGGAACGTCCCGTAAATGTGTCCATCTTGGGGTCTGGGATGACATTGAAATCTCCCCCAGGATCAATTGGTCCTCTCTCTAAAATTGGAGAGGAAGTCTAAGAAGAAGTCTAGGAAGGTGAGCTGTTGAGTGTTCAGTGTGTACACGGTTGCAAAAGTGAATTTACAGCCTAGGATGGTGCCTTTAATTAAAACGTATCTGCCATTGGAGTCAGGTAATTGGTCCACCAGGACAAAGGGGCATTTTTTATGTATGGCTATAGCAACTCCGCTCGACGTAGATCGAGGAGAGTTGCTAAGAAACCATTGATTATACAGGTTGGTGGGAAGGCGGGGGACTGAGTCAGTGCGAAAGTGTGTCTCCTGTAATAAAAGAATCTGTGCCCCCAAGCATTTGTTTTCGAGCCACAGCTTACTGCGTTTGAGGGGATCCAAGGCCACTGACATTATACGATCCCACTTTCAGGGAAGCCATAAGGTACAGAGATCCCTGTCAGGAGCGAGAAGAGACCTGCAAGTGAATGGTCCATGAATCAAGGAGTGCTGAGAAAATAGAAAACAAACATAAAAACCTAGAAAACAGAGAAACCGTCAAGACATACAATGCATTCAAGGGGGACTTTGCCGTAAGGGCATCCCAAGGTATCCAACCACTACTGGTTGGGTATCTCCACTCGGCCATCTGGGCAAAAATAGAGTGGAGGTCAGCAAGTAGCGTGGGGTCCCAAATATGGGACATAACTCCTAGGAGTTGACCTATGTGGGGGAAGTGCCACAGTACCAGGTGCAAACCTGCCAGTGAGATAACCCCCGTTCAGCATTAAGATCACAACAGCATCAAAGATGTGCAAACCCAAATTTCCACAGCTGTAGTATAAATCAAAATAGAACCCTGGGGGGGGGGGCAGGGGTGGATCCAGGGGGGGGCAACAGGGCAATTGCCCCCTCCGAGAAACTGGTGATGGACAGGCCAGTCAGGGGATGAGTTTGCGGGTGGGCCAGTCAGCCGGAGTTGGCAGGTGAGTGAGCGCCTGAGCGGGCACTGAGGTCGGCGGATGAGTAAGGGGGGAGTGAGGTGAGTGTACGGACGGGCAGGGTAATCATCGAGTAAGTGGGCAGGCCAGTCGGCATGAGAGTGGAGGTGCTGGCCAGTCAGAGAGCCAGCGGGCGGGGAGCAGAGAGATGGCATCTCTCTCCGCCCGCCTTGCATCACTGCAGTTCTGCCTTCACTGTGCAGCCGCGTGCAGCAGAGTGATTACATCATCTTTCTGCTGCCTGCCTTCAGTCTGGCAAGTGACAATCTGCATCTTAGCAGGCCAATGACAATCTGCAACATGTGGCAGGTGTCGTGGCAAGTGAAAATCAGCAACTTGTGGCAGGGACGTGGCAAGTGAAAATCAGCGACTTGTGGCAGGGACATGGCAAGTGAAAATCAGCAGTGTGTGGCAGGTGACGTTGCAAGTGAAAATCAGCAACTTGTGGCAGGGACGTGGCAAGTGAAAATCAGCAATGTGTGGCAGGTGACGTGGCAAGTGACAATCGGCAACGTGTGGCAGGTGACGTGGCAGGTGACGTGGCAAGTGACAATCAGCATCCGGTGGCAGGGACATGGCAAGTGACATACTCAGGGCTCCCACTGATTATGCATTATGGTGAGTTGAACCATTTCATTTTATATTACAATGTAATAGTAGAAATAATGCGCTTCAATCATCCTGACACCATAACAACCATGGTGTTGTGATGATGAAAGTGCCAACACCAGCCACTGCCCCGATAACTTTCCCGCAAAAAAAACATATTTTCTGCCAGTGCCCCTCCCGAGACTAGGCTCTGGATTCATCCCTGGGGAGGGGGGGTGTCCCTGTAAAAGGAGACGATATCAAGTTAGACATTCAGTTCACATGAGTCCTCTGGGGGGAATGTGGGGGAGAGTGCGATGCGGCCTGGGGGGGGGGGGGATCATCTCTAGACCTGCGCCTGTTCCGTCCCCTGCAGGGCGCCAAGGCCGTGGGTGTGCAGGGAGTGGGATCTCCGGTGAGGGCCTCCAATCTGGAACGTCAATGGTGGGTAATCCCAAGTGTTGCAGGAACTGCGGCAACTTTATTGCGCAAGATAACTTGGTGGCCATCTTTGGTCACCGACAAATTAAAAGGGAAAACCCATCTGTAGACCAGCTTTGCATCCTGCAGGGCCTCGAGTAGTGGCTTGAGGGCACGGCGTTGCATTAAAGGTGCGTCTGGAAAGATCCAGGAAAAAGGACAACTTTGCGCCGTCAAAGTCCACATGGTGGACACCTCTGACGTGAAACATTATGCGTTCCTTCAGGCAATATTTGTGTAGCTTGCAGATGATTTCCCTTGGCTTGTCTGGGTCATCCGAAGGTGGACGGAGGGCTTCATGAGCGCGGTCTATTTCTATATGATCAGGTGCTTCATGGCTGTGGATCTGTTTGAAAAGGCCTTGCAGGGAATGAACTATATCCCCGGGGCCAGTAGATTCAGGCATGCCTCTAATGCGGATGTTAACTCTGCGATTTCTATTCTCAGTCATCCATCTGATCTATTGAAGAGTTAATCCGTCGGTCCTGTGTCTTGCAGCATTCATGAAGTGCTTGCAGGGCAGGTGTAACCACTTCCCATTGTGACTCCAAATCCTCCACTCTGCCCCCAATGTGTGCTGTATCAGCCTGCAGTGCCTCAATGTCCTGCCTAAAGGCCTTCTCAACTCTGTCAGCAAATGGCTCCAAAAAGCTTTGGTGGGGAGGGAGAGAATAAGGGCCCACATATCTTTGTCCCCATGTCATCTCCCACCGCTGAGGGAGGTATTAGGCTGGCTGAGCTGGAGGGTGAGGCGGTGGGAGGCAGCGAGGGAGATGGTAGCTGTGGAGAGGAGATAGGAGAGGCTGCACGTGTGGCCTGGTATTTACCGGTCGGTGCCATCTTGGAAGTCCCTGCTGCGGCGAGGCTCCGAAAAGTACTGGTCCAGGGATCCAGACCGGTTCCTAGAGGTCTGTTGGGGCTGCGGGGACGTCCGCCGTCTGGATGGCATGGTTTGGTGCTGAAATCTCCCCAGGAGAGCTGCTGTGGGTTCACATAGCTCCTCTAACAAGTGTCCTCACACACTCATGCCGTGGCCACGCCCCCTTTAAAATTTCTTTTTAAAGGTTTGCATCCAAAATAAACAGTTCAACAAGAAACAACGTGGTTTGTGATTTAATTAACATTAATCTCCATTGTAAGTAAGCAACTGGGAGATATGATCTTAAATTGTATGTATAAAAATAGTACCAGGAAAAAAGGACTCGCAGGTTAATATTTCAATGTCTTCCAAAATGAATAACAAGTTGCACATGATTATCATAATTGTGTGTATTATGTTTTCATATACATATTTATTAGAACTTTGCTGAAAGCTTATGCACCGCTTCTGCAATAAATCTGAGAAACTGCTTTTTCCCTAAATGTCTTTCACCTGATATAGTGGCTGCTCCACTTCCCAACAGGAAAGCCCACTTGCACCAAAGTTTTTTAAAGGAGAATTCCTCCAACAGCCCATCAGTTTTTGTGTTTCCTTCAGCAAGGGAACACCTATTGGGAGTCAAGGTCTCTGAGGTGCTGTCCTGAGAGGCCAGGCTACCTGCTCCACCATACCTTTTTTTTTTTTTGCCTCTAGAGAGGTGGCTGATGTTTGGGCTCCTTCTCCCTCTTCAGCTCGAGACTGTACTGCTTCACGGATCGCTGCTCTTAGGCGGTGGCAGGACCGGCCATGGGTCTATTTTTTCCCCCGCCCGTTCGGCGCTACATGCTGCCGCCATCTTTTAGGTGGTAGAGTAGAGACCTGCATGGCTGGAAGTGAGGTATCTGGCAAGGGGCGACACCGTGGAGCAGGCGCGCGGTGTCCCTACCTCCGGAAGTAGAGGAAGTAGCACAGAGGGAGGAGCGGATCTGGTGCCTATGTTTCTGGCGCAGCAGCGTTAATGGAGTCTGGAACCGGCGGTTTAGCCACATACAGCGCAGCAGCACCACTATGGATTCGGTGGAGGCAGCGAGTGGCACAGGCACCAGCAAGGCCCAGGTAAGGGATGTATGGGTGGTCTGCCCCATATATGGTGTCTCTCTCTCCCCCCCCCCCCCTTTTTTCCTCCTGGTGGCTGGGGCCTGTCTGGGCACATGGAGTTCTGTGTTTATGCTTCCTGTGCACCTGTGGTGAGCCTATTAGGAGGCAGGTTGACTCACTGGGAAGTTTTTTATCTTTTATTTTTTTGGGAGGCTAAGAGCTCTGACCAGGCGGTTAAAAAGAAGTATACTTCATGTAAAACAAATGTACCTGAGGGATGTTCCCTGTGGATTCTTTCCCTGGTGGAGAAAACACCCTTCACAACATTTGGCCAGATCAAGAAAACTCCCCAGGAGGTAGGTGTAGGTGTATGTGTGTCAAAGTCAACAATCAAGAGAAGACTTCACCAGAGTGAATACAGAGGGTTCACCACAAGATGTAAACCATTGGTGAGCCTCAAAAACAGGAAGGCCAGATTAGAGTTTGCCAAACAACATCTAAAAAAAATCCTTCACAGTTCTAGAACAACATCCTATGGACAGATGAGACCAAGATCAACTTGTACCAGAGTGATGGGAAGAGAAGGGTATGGAGAAGGAAAGGAACTGCTCATGATCCAAAGCATACCACCTCATCAGTGAAGCATGGTGGTGGTAGTGTCATGGTGTGGGCATGTATGACTGCCAATGGAACTGGTTCTCTTGTATTTATTGATGATGTGACTGCTGACAAAAGCAGCAGGATGAATTCTGAAGTGTTTTGGGCAATATTATCTGCTCATATTCAGCAAAATGCTTCAGAACTGATTGGACGGCGCTTCACAGTGCAGATGGAAAATGACCCGAAGCTTACTGCGAAAGCAACCAAAGAGCTTAAGGGAAAGAAGTGGAATGTTATGCAATGGTAAGAAAAAAATAAAAAACTAAATGACCAAAACACACCGAGAAGAGTAAGCTACAAAATGATTTATTTTATGTAAAGAGCTAACGCAAACAAAGTATACACAACCACCTCTAAAAGACAGATAGATAGTGGGAATACCAAAAGTAAGGAATCCCACCAAACTATCTATACCCTCCCTGTAAACAGTATACAATCCCACATGGATGAGCGAGGAAGCCTGCAAATGGAGGGGTCCCTCCCTTCCCCAATATATAGCACTCCCCTGTAGCACCTATAATACCCCCTACTACCTGAAATTACAGGCTGAACCATGCAATTCCTGAGGGGACAGCGTGATAATGCTAATGCAGTAAATGTTCACGTTGTTCCCAAGCACGAATAGCTCAATGGCTAGCTATGGCACCTGCAGTCCGTCAGTCGGTCAGAAAAAATAAATAAATTATGCAATGGCTAAGTCAATCACCTGACCTGAATCCGATTGAGCATGCATTTCACTTGCTGAAGACAAAACTGAAGGGAAAATGCCCCAAGAACAAGCAGGAACTGAAGACAGTTGCAGTAGAGGCCTGGCAGAGCATCACCAGGGATGAAACGTAGCGTCTGGTGATGTCTGTGTTCCAGACTTCAGGCTGTAATTGACTGCAAAGGATTTGCAACCAAGTATTAAAGTGAAAGTTTGATGGATGATTGTTAATCTGTCCCATTACTTTTGGTCCCTTAAAAAGTGGGAGGCACATATACAAACTGTTGTAATTGCTACACCGTTCACCTGATTTGGATGTAAATACCCTCAAATTAAAGCTGAAAGTCTGCAGTTAAAGCACATCTTGTTCGTTTCATTTCAAATCCATTGTCATTGTGGTGGTGTATAGAGCCAAAAAGATTAGAATTGTGTCGATGTCCCAATATTTATGGACCTGACTGTAAGGCGTTTTCCTTTTGATAAAGACCCAGCGGCACTTTGGAATAAGGTTCCTAAACTGGATGCAGCCTTTTCCCCAAGTATCCAGATCAACTGACTCGGCATTTGAGGACATGGGAATACTAAAAGATCCCATGGACCAAAGGATGGATCAACAACTTAAGAGGGCTTGGCAATCCAGCATGGGCAATCTTAAACCAGCTATGGCTACTGCTTGCGTTTCTAGAAATATGGAGTACTGGGTAAACCAGCTAAAAGCCCACATTATAGCGGATTCACCCAATCCTTGATTCTTGCTCAACCCCGTCAGCGGCTGTAGCTTACATTGCAGATGCGTCTGCAGAATCGATGAGGATGACTGCAAAATCTGCAGCCTTAACTAACTCAGCCAGAAGAGCCCTGTGGTTGAAGATCTGGCCAGGGGATGCGGTATCCAAAAGTAAACTGTGGCATTCCGTTTTTATGGGAGATCTTTTATTCGGTCCTGATTTAGATTCAGTGCTAGATAGGACAGCTGACAAAAAGAGATCTTTCCCCATTAAGAAGAAAAAGCAACCAGCTAAATGGCTTTTTCGACCTCAAAGGGTTTGGGAACAAGGTAGTAAACCCCAGGAGAAAAGAAGAAATGGGTCAGCGCAGAAGGGCAAAGGCAGAGGGAATGTCCTTTTCATCAACAGAGGGGATTACAGTAATCCTCTTCTTTGCTCCTTCCGGGGAGAAATTGCAGGAAGACCTGGACAAGGCCCGTAGTCATTTGGAAGCCTTGGGTTGGACTGTGAACCTTCAAAAATCAAACTTCTATCTGGCTCAGCAGGTTCAATTTCTACGTTACCAAATAAATTCAGTAGAGCAAAGAATCTTTCTTTCGGAAGAGAAGAGAAACAAGGTCAGAAATGTAGCAGCTATGCTACAGACAAATCGGGAGGTAACGATCAGTAAGGTTAGGTCAGCCCTGGGAACCTTTAAAGTGATTGTAAGGCTTCGTGTTTTACTTTTTTAAAATAACAAACCTGTCATACTTACCTCCACTGTGCCGCTCGTTTTACACAGAGTGGCCCTGATCATCTTTTTCTGGGGTCTCTCGGCGGCTCTCCCGGCTCCTCCTCGCATCAGATAACCCTCTAGAAGAGCTCTCCCAGGGGGTTACCTTGCAGGCGTGCTCCTGAGTCCAGCATTTGCATCCATAGACACGAATGCCGGACTCGGCCCCGCCCCCCGGTGCCCGCGTCATTGGATTTGATTGACAGCAGCGGGAGCCAATGACTGCGCTGCTATCAATCTATCCAATCACGAGCCAGACCCTATGCAGAGAGGGATAACGCATCGCTGCCGAGGGAAATACGGGCTCAGGTAAGTAAAACAGGGGGGCAGGGGGCCGGTCAATGCCAGAAGTTTTTTCACCTTAATGCCTAGGATGCATTAAGGTAAAAAAACACAATGGGTTTACAACCCCTTTTAACCTCAACAATGCCGGCCATTCAATGGGCAAGGTTCCATTTCAGGCCTCTCCAGAATTTTCCCTTAATTTGGGACCACAGTCCAGAAACCTTAGACACAAAAGTAAAGCTCCCCACCAGGGTCAAGAGAACCCTGTTTACATAGTTACATAGTAGATGGGGTTGAAAAAAGTCACAAGTCCATCAAGTCCAACCTATGTGTGTGATTATATGTCAGTATTACATTGTATATCCCTGTATGTGGCGGTTGTTCAGGTGCCAATCTAATAGTTTCTTGACACTATTGATGCCGCCTGCTGAGACCACCGCCTGTGGTAGGGAATTCCACATCCTTGCCACTCCTACAGTAAAGAACCCTCTACGTAGTTTAAGGTTAAACCTCTTTTCTTCTAATCTTAATGAGTGGCCACGAGTCTTGTTAAGCTCCCTTCTGCGGGGGCGTGGCCAGGCAGTGGATGTAGCCGGACACGCACTCGGTTCTTTCTGCCGAAACTCCGCTCTTTAATCCTGAAGACTTACCTTACAAGTCAGCAAACGAGACTTGCCGGTTGTCGGAAAGTCCCCCGAGTGCTACTCAGCTCTCAACGGCACTATTACCGCCCGATGTCCGCCACAAGAAGACAGAACGTGGCACAAAATGGCGCCCAGGCACAGCGCTCTGCTAAAGAGCTCCACAGAGAAGCAGCAGAAAAGTTGTTTTCCAGGCCCCTTGCCGTGGATCTCACCATTGCATCTGGCACACCGGAGGACTCGTCCGGAGGTATATCCGAAGGTGATGACACAGTCCGCCGGGAGGATGCCAGTGGATCGAGGTTTGCTTGGGACACAGTAAGTACCCCAGAGGGTGGCTCCAATAGGCCTCATGTCCCCACCAGCCCCACTGCTGACAATGAACCCTCTCAGAGACATTTTTGCGGCAGTAAACACATGCAATGCTTCTCTGACAGCCCTTACAGCTGAGATAAAAGGGGTGAAAGCTGAAATTACTTTCCTGCGGCAAGATGCCCAAAAGCTTAGGGAAAGAACCTCTGCACTAGATGGGAGTCAGCTCCATAGAGGATGACATGGGGCCCATGCAAAGGGATCTCACTTACAATAATCATCTCCTCACACAGCATTCCTCTCGTTTAGAGGAATTAGAGAAAATAATGAGAAGAAATAATATCTGAGCGATTGGGCTGCCTGAAAGAGTTGAAGGAAACAACCCAGTGCACTTTATTGAAAAATGGCTAGTGCAGGGGTCTCAAAGTACCGGCCCGCGGGCCATTTGCGGCCCGCGGACCGGTTAAAAATGGCCCGCAGGCAGGGCTGATAAAGGACTAGAGGTCGACCGATATTTGGCCATTAGGTCGATATATAGCACTGGCCGCTGCTCTTCCTTCCTTCTCCACACTCAGCGCTTGATGCTTGTGTGAAACTGACACGTAACAGGAGGAGAGAGACAGAGGGATCTGTCAGATTTGAGGTTGATGTCGGGGGTGGGCGGGACCCGGCCGGGGTGGGCGGGACCCGGCCAATATCAAACACCAGCCAATGGGATCTGGGCGGGCAGCTACGTGTATGTGGCCCGCCCCTTTTCTTAAGCAGCCCAATCATTGGCTGGTGTTTGACAGCTGCTGGCCCCGCCCACCTCGGCCGGGTCCCGCCCACCCCGACATCAACCTCAATTCTGACAGATCCCTCTGTCTCTCTCCTCTGTGCTACGTGTCAGCTTCACACAAGCATCAAGCGCTGAGTGTGGACAGCTCCTTGTCAGTTTCACACACTGTTACACTCCGCTCAGTGTGAAACCTGCCAGTGGCACCTGCCTGTGCCAATCAGTGCCATCTGTCAGTGCCAGCTGCCAGTGCCACTGCCAATCAGTGCCACCTGCCAGTGCCAACCAGTCTGCCATTGCCACCTGCCACCTCCAACCAGTACCACCTGCCAGTGCCACCTGCCACCGCCAATCAGTGCCACCACCAACCAGTGCCTGCCAGTGCCACCGCCAACCAGTGCCCCTGCCAATCAAAGCCACCTGCCAGTGCCACCTTCCGCCACCTGCAAGTGCCACGCCAATCAGTGCCACCTGCCAGTGCCAACCAGTGCTTGCCAGTGCCACCTGCCACCACCTGCCAGTGCCACGCCAATCAGTGCCACCTGCCAGTGCCACGCCAATCAGTGCCACCTGCCAGTGCCACGCCAATCAGTGCCACCTGTCAGTGCCAATAGTGCCACCTGCCAGTTCCAAACCAGTGCCACCTGCCAGTTTCAAACCAGTGCCACTTGCCAATGCCTGCCAGTGCCACCTTCCAGTGCCAACCAGTGCCACTGCCAATAAGTGCCACCTGCCAGTGCCATTGCCAATCAGTGCCACCTGCCAGTGCCATCTGTCAGTGCCAATCAGTGCACCCTCCAAACAGTGCAACGTGCCACCTGCCAGTGACAGACAGTGCCACCTGCCAGTGCCACCTGCCTAAGCCAACCAGTGCCATCTGTACTGAGGACATCAAGTGTTTGGTAGAGTGACAGGAGCAAGCAGGGAGGAGTGGAGTGGGTGAGGTTTTTTTTTTTTTTCAAATCGGCCTAAAATATCGGCCACAAAAATCGTCATCATATATCGGCCATTGGCTTTACCTCTCCATCTCTTCTGTCCTCTCCGCTGCACGCTGCTGCAGCCCAGAGAGAGAACAGAGCTGAGAATGGAGCGGAGGAAGGATCCGCTCATCGATCCGCCCACCTAGGCATTGACGATCGACCAGAGCTCCAAACCAGGGTCCTGCTGCCACCTCAGGGCGGGAGATTGTGTTCTCTGGGTCCCCTGTCACTAGGCCTGTATGGAAGCCAGGAGGAGAGGATTTGGGAGGCAGATGATCCTGACTGCCAGGAGAGGTGAGTGAGCCATCACACTGAGGCAAAGTCCTTAGTGGGGTGACTGGGGTAGAAATTTGTGCAGTGTGGGGGGTATTTTATGCAGTGTGGAGGGTGATTGTGCAGTGTGGGGGGTAATTGTGTAGTGTGGGGGTATTTTATGGAGTGTGGGGGGTATTTTATGGAGTGTGGGGGGTATTTTATGGAGTGTGGGGGGTATTTTATGGAGTGTGGGGCTATTTGTGCAGTGTGTGGCTATTTGTGCAGTGTGGGAGGGGTAATGCTGGGTAGTTAATAATGCGTTTGCTGACACCAATGCTGGGTTAATAATGCGCTTACGGACACCAGTACTGGGTATAATGCGTTTGCTGACACCAGTGCTGGGTATAGTATAGTATATTATTGCTGGTATAGTTCATTGCTTTTGAAGTTTTAAAAGTTTGCATGCGGCCCCCCATGGGATATGAAAACTTGTCATGTGGCCCTCAGGCAATTTGAGTTTGAGACCCCTGGGCTAGTGGCTGCTTTTGGCAAGGATGTGTTTACCTCCATGTTCTCTTTGGAGCTGGCACACAGAGTTCCAGCTAGGCCTCTGCAACCGGGAGCCCCTCCAAGACCCTTTCTATTCAAGTTTCTTCATTATAAAGACAGATGCAATACTGCACAATGCCAGGATTAAACCGGAGGCCCTAAAAATTGACAACGCCAAAATATACTTTTTTACAGACTTCTCTGCTGAACTGCAGAGGCAGCGCATAAAGTTTATGGATGTCAAACGATGCCTTAGGTCCCTTGATTTGAAATACGCTATGCTGTACCCTGCCCGCATTAGGGTAGAAGCACTGGGCTCAGTGCATTTCTTTGATTCACCATCTGCGGCTGCACAATGGTTGGATCGGGAGAAACAGTCAATTCAGGAAGCTCTCAACCGGCGCCATAACACTCTTTACAGGTAAAGTACCACTTCAAGAGGCATCTTTTTTGTTCTTTCATTTCCAGATGCCAAGGCGGAGAAAGCTGTTGATGTATGGACTTATATTTCCTACCAGGCTACCTATTCTAGCTGTTGAGAAGTTGTTAAGACACTAAAGTGCACTTCGACTTGTGCCCCCAAGATGGTCTGGTCCAGACCTCCCATTGCCTTTTGGCGACTCAGTTTGGCCACGTTGGCCAGTTACTTATTGTTTTCTTACTTCTCTGACTACACCACTACTGGACCTCTGCCATTATTACCCCTTTTGCTCCGCATTTCTCCCAATTCCTGCGAGACTAACTCGTTCCCCCCCTATTTGTTACCTCGCTCACTGGAACTGCTGACTCCTGATCGCTATTTTCCCTCAGGACACTGGAGAAAAATTTTCTCTTCATTTTGCTCATACCTTTTGCTCTCTAGTTATACTGTGTTATTATCTAAAATTATCCTTGTTATTACTGATATATTGATGCAATGTCTAAGAACCAGAATTTTGTCCTGGAATGTCCGGGGTTTGAATAATCCTGTTAAACGCTTGGCTGTGCTTCGCACAGTTAAGCGTATTAACGCTGATGTGATCTGCCTACAAGACACTCGCCTTCCCCCAACTTCCACTCCTCAGTTTGCCGTACGACCGTTTTGTCATCAATACCATGCTACTTATTCAGTGTACTCGAGGGGGAGTGAGTCTCCTGGTGAAACGTGATGCGCAGTTCTCTGCTGTGGAAGTTAAAATGTATCCGGATGGCCACTACATTTTCCTTTTGTGTTCCCTTTATGGGACTAAATGCATATTGGCAGGGTTGTACATTCCACCTCCATTCTCATCTAGTATCCTCACAGATCTAGCAGACTTTGTCACGCTTTCCGGGTATGCCGGTCTTGGTCATAGGGGACTTTAACAATTACATTGATCACGATAGGGACAAGCTGCATGCCCGGTCAGGGGACAGGTCACAGAGACGACAGGGTCCTACCCCCTTTGCTTGCCTACTATCAGAGATGGGTCTTGCTGATCTTTGGAGAATGCGTAATCAAGAAGCCGAGTGTATTCATGCCAGTCAGCCTCAGTAGGGGGTTTATCCAGATTTTTATATGGGGTTAGGAAATGACTTTCTGTTATCATTGGTTGAATCCTCGCAATACCATACCAGACAGGTATCTGATCATTCTCCATTCTCGATAGATTTACGGGTGGGGGCGGTTAAAAGTGATCCCCTATGGAAACTCAACCCCTTCTGGCTAACACTTATCCCGTACCCTGACTCGATACCAGAACTTCTCACAAATTTTTTCAGACATAATATAGATTCAACAACTATAGGTACGGTGTGGGAAACAGCAAAGGCATACCTACACAGACCATTTATGAAAGTGATATGCCAGATCAAAACTTCTACTAAAAAATGGGAGACGTCGGTATTAGAGGAAGCGCAGCGCTCAGAGGCAAAATATGTAGCTGACCCTTCTGATGACACTAAAAAGGACATGGTTGGCAGCTCAATCCATGCTTAGGGACTTATCTCTACAGTTGGCAGAAAACAAAAGATTCTTTTTACAGCAGAGTCACTTTGAGGAGGGGGAAAACACAGGACATATGTTAGCAATGCTGGCTAAAACGCAACAGTCGTCCTCACACATAGGGGTAGTAAATGACGCACAGGGTGTGCTATGTTATACCACTAAATCCATCATAGATGTTTTTAAGCAATTTTTCTAAGATGTTTATTCTTCTAAAGTTCAACCCTCCCAGAAAGATATCTCCTAATTTTTAGACAAATATCCCATTCCCTGCTTGTCCGCTTCGGACTCGGCCCTGCTCAATGCTACTCTAACAGAAGACAATTTGTTAGAAGCCCTAGCTCATGCACAAAACGGCCGGGCAACTGGGTATAAGCGTTATTCTGCACAACTCATCCCAACCCTCCTAAAAGTTTACAACCAGGGACTCTTCCTACCTCTATGAACAAGGCCCTTATAGTAGTACTGTTAAAGCCCGGCAAAGATGCTCTATCACCAGATTCATATAGGCCTATTTCACTACTCACATTTGATGTCAAACTACTGGCCAGAGTACTGGCTAATAGACTGGCCAAATGTATTCAACAGGTGATCCACAGAGACCAATTCGGCTTCATACTGACAAAATCTACATCTCAAAAAATGCGTAGATTATTTCTTAACCAGTTGCCGACCGCCGCACGGCGATGTACGTCGGCAAAATGGCACGGGCAGGCATAAGGACTTACCTGTACGTCCCTGCCTGCCCGAGGGCGGGGGCTCCTCCGGTGCCTGCGGCGGTCGGATTCAGGTCAGGGGCGATCAGAGGTGAGGGGGAGGCCACTCATTCGTGGCCACCCCCTCGCGGTCGCTCCTGGTGAATGACAAGCTTCCTCGACTTCTGTAATGTAAACAGAAGCAGGGGAAGTGATGTCATCTCTCCTCGAGCCGTTCTTTTCGTTCCGGCGCCGAGGAAAGAAGACAACAATGTGAGTTTGCACAACACTACACTTACAGTAGAACACGCATGCACACTTTTCACCCCCCTGTACCCCCTGTCACAGTGACACCAATAGCAGTTTTGTTTTTTTTTGCATTGGTGTCAGTTTGTGACAGTTGTAAGTGTTAGGGTTAGCCCCCTTTTAGTTCTAGGGTACCCCCCCAATAACGGTTAACCACTTGATCACCCCCCCCCATCACTATATTAGTGTCACTGGTGACTAGGTAAGTATATAGGTTCGCCGTCAGTGTTATAGGGACAGGGACCCCCATATACTACCTAATAAAGGTTTTAACCCCCTGATTGCCCCCTAGTTAACCCTTTCACCAGTGATCACCGTATAAGTGTTACGGGTGACGCTGGTTAGTTTGTTTATTATAGTTTTAGGGCACCTGCCGTTTATTACCTAATAAAGGTTTAACCCCCTAATTGCCCAGCGGTGATATAAGTTACGTTTTTAGGGTCAGATAAGGTCTACGTCGTCCCAGGCAGCGTCAGGTTAGTGCCAGTACCGCTAACACCCACGCACGCAGCATACACCTCCCTTAGTGCTATAGTATCTGAGCGGATCAATATCTGATCCGATCAGATCTATACTAGCGTCCCCAGCAGTTTAGGCTCCCCAAAAACGCAGTGTTAGCGGGATCAGCCCAGATACCTGCTAGCACCTGCGTTTTGCCCCTCGGCCCAGCCCAGCCAAGTGCAGTATCGATCGATCACTGTCACTTACAAAACACTAAACACATAACTGCAGCATTCGCAGAGTCAGGCCTGATCCCTGCGATCGCTAACAGTTTTTTGGTAGCGTTTTGAATCAGTCACTAACAGGAGCTTTTTTGCCTGTGTGTCTCACTAGTGTACCACTAAATTAAGAGCCCAAAATGCCAAATCGAAGGTACACTAGTGAAGAGGCCTACACGTTTCTGAGCATGACAGATAGTGAAGAGGAAGTCACTCATCTGTCAGATTCAGGCTCAGAATACGAACCTGTAGACAGCAGCGGCTCCATGACAGATAGCGCTGATGACGGAGTTGTGGTCCCTGCCAAGGTAAGGCGTACCAGACCCCAAACTTCTTCTTCTGCTGTCCTTGATGTGCAAGAACTGCAGGTCCCTCGTATTGAGCAGAGAAGTACTAGTGCCGCTATTCCTTCTGGTGAACTGGCAAGCACCAGCGGCCTAGTACACCCTGGTCGTACATCCAGTACTGCAGTAACACTTGGTGACTTGGCGAGTCCCATAAGTGCAGTTCAAGCTGGTGAGGTGGCAAGCACAAATAGTGTCCCGCTGCCACCAAGAAGACGAACACAGGCCCATCGTGCCCATAGTGCCCTTCCTGCTGCATTGGCCAATCCGAATTGGGAACCCACCACTTCTGGAGCACCTGTACTTCCCCCATTCACTGGCCAACCTAGCATTCAGATGGAAACGGTTGATTTTACGCCACTTGATTTTTATTTTATTTTTTTTCACCGAAGATCTCTATAGATCTATTGTGGACCAAAGCAATTTGTACGCTGGTCAACACATCGCCACTATTCCCCAGTCCTCCCTTGCCAGAGATTGGAAACCAATTACGGTTTCCGAATTTAAGGCCTTTCCCTCAACACGGGCATGAATAAAAAGAGTGAGTTGCGGTCATATTGGTCCACTGACCCAATTTACCATATGTCCGTGTTCTCTGCCTCCATGGCCAGGGCACGATACGAGCAGATTTTGCGGTTCATGCACTTCAACAACAATGAACTCTGTCGTCCTCGTGGAGACCCTGAATACGATCGGCTCTACAAAATTCGGCCCCTCGTAAACCACTTCAACCAATGTTTTTTGCAGACTTGTTTACTCCCCATCAAGTTGTCTGTGTTGATGAGTCCCTGATTAAGTTTTGTGGCTGCTTGTCATTCAAACAGTACCTTCCCAGCAAGCGTGCCAGATACGGGGTCAAGATGTATAAGCTCTGTGACAAGGCCACAGGCTATACATGTAGTTTTATGGTTTACGAGGGCAAAGATAGTCACGTAGAGCCGACAAACTGCCCTGACTACATAGGAAGCGCTGGCAAGATTGTGTGGGACTTGGTGTCACCCTTATTCGGAAAGGGGTACCACTTATATGTGGACAATTATTACACGAGCGTGCCACTTTTTAGTCACCTTTTTGATCAGCAGATTGGAGCATGTGGCACCGTGCGACCTAATCGCCGGGGCTTTCCCCAGCGGCTTGTAGATTCCCGTCTTAGGCTGGGGGAGAGAGCCTGCTTGCAGTGTAATAATTTACTCGCTATGAAGTGGAGAGATAATAAGACTGTTTTTGTTCTTACCTCCCTTCATGCAGACACGACAGTCCAAATTACTACGGCGACTGGTGTTGTGGAGAAACCCCTCTGTGTCCACGAATATAACCTCAAGAGATCGACAGAGCCCTTCTGTTTCCAGACGGTGCTCCACCTCACCTTCCCCAACCAAATGCAGTAAGCCGGCTGCATGAGAGGCATTTTCCCCCCGTGTACCCCTACCCAACGAGCCCCCCAAAGAAAATGTCGTGTCTGCAGAAAGCACGGATATAGGCATGACACCCAGTATTATTGTCCCTCTTGTCCTGATCTTATCCTGGTCTTTGCATTGGTGAATGTTTTGAACGCTACCATACACTAGTTGAGTTTTTTTTTTTTTTTTTTAACGAAGGTAAATTTTATTGCAATCAAAACAAACACGTCAGTGTACAATGCATCATACATGCGAAGAGAAGGAGCGTTAATGTATTACATTCATTGAAATTGTCATATAGGTACTTGCATTACCAGTAGTTATGCATTTAAGAGTCAGATAACTGTTGAATTATTCAAGATCTGGCAGTGGTTCCATGTCGGAGGGGGAGCTCCCTCGCCCTAACCAATGGTTACAGAATGAGCACCTGAGAGGGGGGGGGGAGAGGAGGAGACCGGCAGGATCTTATGAGAGGGGGGGGGGGGGAGGGAAGGGACCGGGAAGAGGGAGGGGAGAGTGGAAGCCCACCAGCAATTACATTTCGCAAATCGGCGTGCATTAGATCTCTACCATTCTGATCTACAGAGCTAAACCTGGGCTAGGTGGAGAGACCTCCAATGGGAGGGATCCCCAGGAGTCAATCCACGAAGACCATATTTTATCAAATTTAGACGGACAATTCCTGTTAACATATGTTATCTTATATAATGGCAAGACAGTATTTAGGGTTTTTCTCCAGGTATTGACGGTAGGCGGCTCACTCAACTTCCATCTCAACATTATCTCCCTTCGGGCGTAATATGTAGCAAATGCTATAAACAATTTGATATATTTCCCTATACCAGAGTCTACCAATACATTCAGCAACAATGCACGTGGGCACAGTGGAATCGTAGTTTCCGCTGTCTGGTTGATGTCCGCCAGGACCTGCCCCCAATACCCCCGCAAACCAGAACATGACCACGTCATGTGCAAGAAGGAGGCATCCAGGTCTCCGCATCGCGAGCAGGCCGGAGACCTGTCTGGATAAATAACAGCCAATCTGCGCGGCGTATAATAAACCCTATGCAGGAGTTTTAATTGCAGGAACCGGTCCCTGGCAGAGATCAAGTTGGAAACGTATGAAGAGACACATGTCTCCCACTCCTCTTCCTCGAGAGAGGGCAAGTCCTCTTTCCACTTTATAAATATTTTCCCCGGTTTTGTGGGCCTAGAAGCTGTTATGTGAAAATATATTGTTGAGAGGGGAGCTATCAAAATTTTTGTGGAGAGTAACCTTTCCACCGGGTCCGACTCAAGGTTGATGCCCCCGGGAAACTGATGCTGAAACGCGTGCCTCACCTGCAGGAAACGAAAGAACATCCAATTGGGCAGTCCATATTTTCCTTTTAATTCCGGGAATGTCATCAGCCTTCCCCCTACTACCAAATGTTTAAGAGTCACTATGCCTTTAGTTGCCCAGACCTGTGGGTCCGGCACCGTTCGTAGGTGAGGAAGATTGGGGTTACCCCAAAGAGGTGTGTGAGGGGATATTTTACCTTCAGAACGAAAACTCGCCCTGGCTTTCTGCCAGACCGCGATGGTAGTGCGCATTAGGGTCGTCAAGTTCGGATAGGCCTTGGGTCCACGGAACACCAGGTTACTGAGAGCGGCATATGAGCCCAGGATCGCAGCCTCTAAGGTTACTGCGGGGTTATCTCTGGGCTGGGAAAACCATCATCTGGCCGTCACCAGTATAGCTGCCCAATATAGTATACCTGGAAGTCCGGAAGAGCCAACCCCCCCTGTCCCATCGTCAGCTGCAGAGTGGTCAGCGCCAATCTGGGCACCTTCCCCAACCACAGAAAGGAGATAATTATAGCTTTTATTTTTGCAAAGTAGGAGGCTGGGATCTGTATTGGGCTATTCCTAAACAGATAAAGGAATTTTGGGAGGAAGACCATCTTAATTAGATTCACTCTCCCCACTGGCGTCAGGGGGAGCGACCTCCATTCAATGCACTTCTTAGAGAACTGCGCCAATAAGGGGTTTAGGTTAAGATCCATGTACTGGGCCACTGTTCCTCCCAACTGAATCCCCAGATACTTAAACCTGTCCACCCACACCAACTGACTCTGTCCGGGAGGTCTGGGTCCGTTGGGGCTCAGGGGATAAATCAGGGATTTACTCCAATTGATCCTAATTCCCGAGAAGGACCCAAACTCATCCACCATCTGTAGAGCTACTGGGACACTAGTTGAGTTTTAGCTTAGGGTACAGCACTGCACAGAGTAGGACACACTTTCACAGGGTCTCCCAAGATGCCATCGCATTTTGAGAGACCCGAACCTGGAAACGGTTACAGTTATAAAAGTTACAAAAAAGTGTAAAAAAAAAAAAAAAAAACACAAAAAAATATAAAATAAAAAAAACAAAAATAGTTGTCGTTTTATTGTTCTCTCTAGTCTCGCTATTGTTCTGCTCTTTTTTTACTGTATTCTGTTCTGCAATGTGTTATTGTTATGTTTTTATCATGTTTGCTTTTATAGGTATGCAATTTTTTTATACTTTAGTGTTTACTTTGTGTTTTATTGTTAACCATTTTTTTGGTTTCAGGTACGCCATTCAGCTGCAGAGCGGATTTATTTATCTTGACAGCAACAGCATTTGCTCCCACGATACATAAAGCCGTGACTCCAGCGCTGTCGGAGGTGATTTCACCACCACAGTTACATACTTCAGCATATATGCTGAAGCGCGGGGGCAGCAGTGGGTGGAGGAGCGATTTTCTCCTACCTTTTGCGGGAGGAAGCCCCCATGCTTCGGCATATATAAACGGTGCATGTATGCCCATCATTAGAAGTGGGTGGATGAAGGGAGGTATTCTAATGGTGGGCATACCCACCGATCAATCTCTTTTTTTCATTCAGCCCACAGGCTGCATGAAAAAAAAAAAGATTACAATATATGCTCAACAAGGACCAGCAACGTACTGGTATGTTGCTGGACTTTGAGTGGTTATACCAGAATGATGCCTGCAGGTTTAGGTATCATCTTGGTATCTTTCTTTTTAGCCAGCGGTCGGCTTTCATGTAAAAACAATCCTAGTGGCTAATTAGCCTCTAGACTGCTTTTACAAGC
Source organism: Lithobates clamitans (assembly GCA_037952925.1). Lineage (NCBI taxonomy): Eukaryota > Metazoa > Chordata > Amphibia > Anura > Ranidae > Lithobates > Lithobates clamitans. Next base: position 155,543 of record JBBGZY010000695.1, on the reverse strand, counting down.
AGTGGGAGGGAATGCCCCCCCCACCGTCTTCCTTGTTTTTCTCTGGCTCTCCTGTCCCAACAGGGAACCTGAGAATGCAGCCGGTGATTCAGCCAGCTGACCATAGAGCTGATTAGAGACCAGAATGGCTCCAAACATCTCTATGGCCTAAGAAACCGGAAGCTACAAGCATTTCATGACTTAGATTTCGCCGGATGTAAACAGCACCATTGGGAAATTGGGAAAGCATTTTATCACACCGATCTTGGTGTGGTCAGATGCTTTGAGGGCAGAGGAGAGATCTAGGATGTAATAGACCCCAATTTTTTCAAAAAAGAGTACCTGTCACTACCTATTGCTATCATAGGGGATATTTATATTCCCTGAGATAACAATAAAAATGTTTAAAAAAAAAAATGAAAGGAACAGTTTAAAAATGAGATAAAAAAGCAAAAAAATAATATAAAAAAAAGCACCCCTGTCCCCCCCTGCTCTCGCGCAAAGGCGAACGAATGCAAGCGTCGGTCTGGCGTCAAATGTAAACAGCAATTGCCTCATGCATGTGAGGTATCACCGTGAAGGTCAGATCGAGGGCAGTAATTTTAGCAGTAGACCTCCTCTGTAAATCTAAAGTGGTAACCTGTAAAGGTTTTTAAAGGCTTTTAAAAATGTATTTATTTTGTCGTCACTGCACGTTTGTGCGCAATTTTAAAGCATGTCATGTTTGGTATTCATGTACTCAGCCTAAGATCATCTTTTTTATTTCATCAAACATTTGGGCAATAGTGTTTTTTAGTGCATTAAAATTTTAAAAAATCTCTGCGCAAATACTGTGTGAAAAAAAAGAAACACCCACCATTTTAATCTGTAGGGCATTTGCTTTAAAAAAATATATAATGTTTTGGGGTTCAAAGTAATTTTCTTGCAAAAAAAAAAAAATTTTTTTCATGTAAACAAAGTGTCAGAAAGGGCTTTGTCTTTAAGTTGTTAGAACAGTGGGTGATGTGACATAAGCTTCTAAATGTTGTGCATAAAATGCCAGGACAGTTCAAACCCCCCCAAATGACCCCATTTTTGAAAGTAGACACCCCAAGCTGTTTGCTGAGAGGCATGTCGTGTCCATGGAATATTTTATATTGTGACACAAGTTGCGGGAAAGAGACAAATTTTTTTTTTTTGCACAAAGTTGTCACTAAATGATATATTGCTCAAACATGCCATGGGAATATGTGAAATTACACCCCAAACTACATTCTGCTGCTTTTCCTGAGTACGGGGATACCACATATGTGAGACTTTTTGGGAGCCTAGCCGCGTATGGGACCCCGAAAACCAATCGCCACCTTCAGGATTTCTCAGGCCAACTGGCGCCAAGGGGGCGCGTGGACGCGCTCCCGCGGACATGCACATTCCTTCGCCCATGTGCATTGGCGCATCTGCGATCCAAAGAATCCCTTATGTGCGCGCGAGTGAACCCGGAACGCCACAGTTCTCTTACATTGCCCCCTCCTTACGGGCAGCCTCCGGATGCCCCTCAGGGGCTTCTTTGGATGGTGCTGAAAAAATTCTCGTACCTTTTGCGGGGCATGTACATTAAAAGCTGGTTCCCAAGAATTGTCTTCAGGGCCATAGCCCTTCCATTTAATCAGAAACTGTGTTAGGCCATTCCTGGTTTCTACAATCGAGAACGGCTTCTACTTCAAACTCTTTGCTGCCCTCAACGAGCAGTGGAGGAGGGTTTTCTGGATCCCGGTTGGGAAAGGGATTGGGCACTGATGTTTTCAACAAAGAAATATGAAAAACAGGGTGAATTTTGAGGTTCTTTGGTAGGATAAGTTCAAAAGCCACAGAGTTGATCCTTCTCTTCACAGGAAAGGGCCCCAGGTATTTTGGACCAAGTTTCTTGGAGGGACACTTAAGTTTCAAATTAGCAGTGGATAGCCAAACCTTGTCTCCTGGTTTCAGATTCAAGTTACCCCTCCTTTTCCTGTCAAATAATCTTTTGTTGTTAGCCTGAGCCTTAGAGATGGTGTCCTGAAGCAATTTGTTGTTGGTGTTGAACAAACTCAATCTGTCTTGGACAGCAGGCACACCAGAATCCACGGGTAATTCAGGCAAAAAGGAAGGGTGGTATCCATAATTGGCGAAAAAGGGTGTTTGCTTGGTAGCCGAATGAATTGAATTGTTGTATGCAAATTCCGCTAGCGGAAGCAGAGGTGACCAATCGTCCTGTGAAAAAGAGGAGAAGCAACGCAAATATTGCTCCAAAGTCTGGTTGGTTCTCTCCGTCTGTCCATTAGTTTGAGGATGGTAAGCAGTGGACAGACGGAGCTTGATGTTCAAGGCTTCACAGAGACATCTCCAGAATCTGGAAGTGAACTGTACCCCTCGATCAGAAGTGATATTGTCGGGGATACCATGTAGCCTCACTATCTCTCGGATGAACATGGAAGCAGTCTCTGTGGCAGACGGGGTTCCTTGCACGGGTAAAAAGTGTGCCATCTTAGTCAGGCGATCAACCACAACAAATATGGTGGTAAAGTTCTCAGACGGGGGGAGTTCAACAATGGAATCCATGTATATCATGCTCCATGGTTTCTTAGGCACAGGAAGACATTCTAATAGGCCCCAAGTCTTGGCTCAGTCAGTCTTATTGCGTTGACAAGTCACACAGGATTTGACATATCTTTTACAGTCCTGAATCAAGTCTGGCCACCAGAAAGAACGGGAAATTAGGTCGATACTCTTGTGAATCCCAAAATGGCCTGCCAAAGGATGATCGTGGCAACGCTTCAGGACAGAAACTCTAAACTGCTCCGGAACAAAGACCTGTTCCTTATGGTAATAGAGCCCGTCCTTTAGCTGAAGGGATAAGTATTGGGAAGGGGGATGCTCCAACAACTCAGCTCTTATTTGGGACGTCAGATTGGTTTGGAGAAGAAGAAAGTTTTTGGCCGGTAAAATGGTGTCTGCTTCAGAAGGATAGACAGCATCATGGAACATGCGCGACAGCGCATCTGGTTTCCCATTCTTTGAACCAGGGGGGAAAGTTATGTGGAATGTAAAGCGGGAGAAGAAGAATGCCCATCTTGCCTGCCAAGGTCTAAGTCTTTTAGCTGTTCTCAAATACTCGAGGTTCTTGTGTTCAGTGAAAATGTCTTGTCTTGAGACTGCAGTACATGTTCCTGGACTGTTTGAGGACGGAGCATGTCCAAAACAGTCCATGGCTGCCGACCCAGAAGGAGTTCTGCTGGAGTTTTCCCAGTGGTTGCATGTGGTATGTTTCTGTAAGCAGAAAGGAAGGAGTCCAGCTGCTGGGGTGACAGAGACTGTTGTTTACTTGCAGCCACTGTAGCTTTGAAATAGCGTTTAAAAGTCTGCACAAACCGTTCTGCTTGACCATTAGTAGCCGGGTGGTAAGGTGCAGTCAACTTGTGCTTGATGTTGTGGGCAGTTAGGAAACGCTGAAACTCCTGACTGGTGAATTGTGCACCATTGTCAGTGACGATCTCTCTGGGGTATCCAAACGTAGCAGCGAGATGTAACAGTATGGAAACCGATGCCTTAGTCGTTGGCTGAGTAACAGGAATTACCTCAGGCCACTTTGAATGGGCGTCCACTATGATCAAGAAGGTGTGTCCTCTGATCGGGCCTGCAAAGTCCAAGTGTAGGCGAAACCAAGGAACCGTGGGCCAAGTCCAGGGCTGGACACACCCTCGAGGAGGGTCTCTTGCAGTTTGTGCACATCCAGCACAAGCATTTACATATGTTGTGATATCTGAGTCTAGGTTTGGCCACCACACATAGCCTCTGGCTTTTTGTTTCATACGTGTGCCCCCGGGATGACCAGTATGTAGCAAGCCCAGAATGTGTCTCCGGAGGGTCTGTGGAATGATCACTCGGTCTCCCCATAAAACACAGTTGCCAGCCACAGTTAATTCCATACGCCTACGAAAATAAGGTTCATATTCCTGTGTGACGGTTGCAGGCCAACCGGACCGTACCCAGGAGAGTATTGTTTTCAGAAAGGTATCCTTGGCTGTATGGGCTGCTATCTCCCCAGAAGACAAGAAGGACAGGCTGGTGTAACGACAACTCTTGACCGGTGGAGAAGAGTCCATCGACTTCCCTGTCAGTCGGGACATTGCGTCCGCATTCGCATTGGCATCATGACCGCGATACTGGATTTTGTAGCTGTATGCACCCAAGAATAGGGCATAGCGTTGGAGGCGGGCCGCAGTAGTCTGAGAGATGCCTTTGTCAGGGCTAAAGATCTGAAGGAGTGGTTTATGGTCTGTCAGTATGGTGAATTCCCTACCATACAGGTAAAGATGAAACTTCTTAATTGCCCATATCAGCGCTAGAGCCTCTTTGTCAATGTGTGAGTAATTGCTTTCTGCTTTTGTCAAAGACCTGGAGGCAAATGCCACTGGTTTTTCTGACCCATCTGGTAAGATGTGAGATAGTACAGCACCCAGACCATAGGGTGAGGCATCACAAGCCAAGGTGAGAGGCTTCTGGAGGTCATAGTGCACGAGCATGCGTGACGCCAACAGCTTCCGCTTAGAGACTTCAAAAGCCCGTTGGCATGCAGCCGACCAGTCCCATCTTGAATGGTTTTCCAAAAGCTTGTTCAGCGGAAACAAGGTGTGTGCCAGATCTGGCAGGAATTTGTGGTAATAGTTCAGCAAGCCAAGGTATGATCGCAACTGCTGGACGTTGGTTGGGGCTGGAGCTTTGACTAAAGCATCAACCTTGGCTTCCGTGGTGTGTATACCCTCTGCATCCACAAGGTGGCCACAAAACTCCAATTTAGGCACCATGAATTGGCATTTTGCTAAGTTCACTTTTAGACCCTGTTCTTGGAGTCTCGCCAACACAAGCTCCACGTTCCGCTTGTGTTCCTGCTCTGTCCGTCCTGTGATGAGCATGTCATCTAGCAGGCACTGCGTGAAAGGAATGTCCGCCAAAATCTCGTCCATTTTTCGTTGCCAAATGGCTGGGGCGGAGGCTACACCAAACACCATCCGATTGTATTCATACAGTCCCTTGTGGGTGTTGATGGTTAGAAACTTGCGGGAAGAAGGATGGACCTCAAACTGTAAATATGCTTGTCTGAGATCAAGCTTGGTGAACTTTTGGCCCCCTGCAAGAGAGGCAAAAATGTAATCTACTCTGGGTAGAGGATACTGGTCTATCTCCAGTTGAGAGTTCAGTGCCATGCGGAAATCGCCACAAATGCGTAAGTCCCCATTTGCTTTCTTTACTGGTACAACTGGTGATGCCCACTCGCTGTGCTCTACCTTGGAGATGACACCTTGTTCCTCCAGCCGACTTAGTTCTGCTTCCACTCCTGCTCGCAGCGCGAAAGGTACTGTCCGAGCTTTGAAGAACTTAGGCTGAGCGTTGGGTTTCAGCTTGAGTCTTACACAGTCGTGCTTTATTTTCCCCAACTGGTCATCAAAGATCTTTGGGAAACGCTGCTTCAGGGACACCACCCATCCCTCATTATCTCCTAATGTAATTGTAACAGTGTTACAGGGATTTATGGTGATGTCTGGAATACCAAAGTGAGCAATCCAGTCCCTCCCAAAGAGAGGGGGTCCCCCATTTTCTAGGATGTATAATGGCAGTCTCTTTGTCTGACCCTTGTACAATACCTGTACTTTCGCATAACCCAGTGGGTGGAGTATCTGCTTTGAATATGTCTGCAGTTTGATTGGTGTTGGGCGGACAGTTGTTTGGGTCTGAAGTTGTCTCCATTGTTTCTGGGTGATAACTGAAACTGCTGCTCCATCTTGAGTTTCTTTCCCTCCACAGTTACCTCTACAGTCATTGCGGAGGGTGCTGAATGCATATGATGTATGTCTAATCTGTGGAGCACTTCCTCATCCTCTGACTCAGATGATGATGTATATCTTCCCACCATGTATGTCTTTGTCTTGGGGTTCAGAGGTTGTTTATCTCGCACCTTCTTGCTACGGCAAACTCGTTTAAGATGGCCTGTCCTACCACAATTATGACAGGTCTGATCCTTAAACCGGCAGACTTTGTGGTCATGGTCTGTCTTTCCACAATGGTAGCAGGCTGACTCCCGGCTTGGTGGGGGTCTGTATTTCCAGTTTGCGGCAGTTGGCTTGACTGCTGTTCTGAAAACTTCCCTTTTCACCTCTTCTTTTCTGCCCTGGGGGTTCAATTCCTCTGTATCTTGCCTTTGTAAGGGTAAGATCTTTCTCTGTTAACAGTCTCTTTTGGCTAGACTCACAATTCAGTCCCATTACAAACTTATCTCTCAGTGCAGTAGGTAGATACTCCCCAAAAGAACAGGTAGAGGCTAGTCTGCGAAGGGCGAGCACATAAGCTTTAATTTCTTCACCTGGCTGCTGCTGCCGCTGATAAAACCGAAATCTTTCTGCAATCTCTAATGGTTTAGGCTGGAAGTGATCCTCTAACAGTGTCAGGAGCTCTGCCAATGTCTTAGTTGCTGGCTTTACAGGGGAAAGGAGATCTCTAAGAGTATCATATGTCTTAGCACCAACCACTGTCAGGAATACTGCTACTTGCCTGTTGTCTGGGATGGCATTTGCACTGAAATACTGTTCCAGTCTCTCAACCCAGGAACTCCAGGATGTCTGTTCCCCATCAAATTCACCTAATGTCCCGATCAATGACATTTTCCTGCTGGGCTCTGTGATTGCTTTTATCCAGATGACAATCCACACTGCCTTTGTCTCTCTCTCAGACTGATAGACACTTTGTAAATCCCACCCTCGTCGCCACTGTTATATCCTCTGAGTTGTGAGAGACACAAGACTCTGGTCTGGAACAATGGATGTTTATTTCAGTACACACTGTACACTGCAACATGCATCTCAGGACAGGTACATCTTATATGCTTCCTTACATGTGCTCTAAGATGGCTACTATACCCCTTTACCCTTGTCATCACTCCTGGGTGGAGCCAGCCTTAAAGTGACAGTACATGTGGAACCTTTCAGGTATAACAAGTATAGGGTGCAAAGCTCCTTCTAACAGGTAGCGCCACTCCTCGAGGGCAGCTTTAATGGCCAACAGTTCCCGGTCCCCTACATCATAATTTTTCTCAGAAGGATTCAATTTCTTGGAGAAAAATGCCACAGGATGGAGTAGAGACTTAGGACCCTGTTGCTGCGATAGTATGGCTCCCACTGCGATTTCAGAGGTGTCTACCTCCAGATAATAGGGCAAGGAAGGATCAGGATGCTTTAAGATGGGAGCTGAGGTAAACAAGGCTTTCAACTGCTCAAAAGATGTTTGTGCTTCAGTACTCCACCGGAAAGGAACATGCTGCTTAGTCAAAAGGGTGATAGCAGAGATAATGCCAGAAAACTTCTTAAAGAATTTCCTATAGAAATTAGCGAATCCCACAAACCTTTGTACCGCCTTCCGGTCTGTAGGAGCTGGCCATTCCAAGACAGCAGCGACTTTCTGGGGATCCATGGAGAACCCATCAGCGGAGATGACAAGTCCCAGAAATTGTATTGTCTGTTTTTCAAAATCGCACTTTTCAGCCTTGGCATAGAGGTGGTGTTCACGAAGTTTACTCAAAACCTTCTTCACATGGGTACGGTGGACCTCGATTAAGTCAGAAAAGATAAGAATATCATTGAGATAGACTATGATGAACAGATCAAGGAAGTCCCGAAAAACATCATTTACCAGGTGCTGAAAGGTGGCTGGGGCATTGCAGAGACCAAAGGGCATAACTAGGTATTCAAAATGCCCAAAGCGTGTCCTGAAGGCAGTCTTCCATTCATCTCCCTTTCTGATTCGCACCAAATTGTAGGCACCTCTCAGATCTAACTTGGAAAAGACTCGTGCTCCGCGCAGTCTCTGGAACAACTTGGGGATTAAGGGAAGTGGGTACCGGTTTTTGATAGTTATGTTTGTTAAGATCACGATAGTCAATACAAGGCCTCAGGGAGTGATCTTTTTTCTCCACAAATAAGATACCGGCCCCTGCTGGAGAGGAAGAGGCCTGAATAAAACCTTTTTCTAGACTTTCATCTATGTATTTGCGTAAGGCCTCTAATTCGGGTTCCCAGAGAGGGTAAATTCGGCCGAAGGGAATCTCTGCCCCTGGTAGAAGTTCAATGGGACAATCGTAAGTCCGGTGGGGAGGTAAGCTCTCTGCACTCTTTTTATTAAATACGTCCAGGAATTCATGATACACTACGGGTACTAACTTCATAGTTTCAGGGTCCGAGTGCATGCTGAGGAGAGGAGCAGGATTAACAAACTTTTTCGGGTAACAATGTCTCTGACAATAATTAGAGGAAAAGGAGATATCTCCGGTGAGCCAGTCAATATGAGAGTTATGGGCCCTCAGCCAAGGTAACCCCAGGATAACAGGAAACATGGGGAAGTTATGATGTCCAAACGGAGCAGTTCCTGATTTTCCGAAGAAGTTTGGCAAAGAATGGGTACAGTCTCTTGTGTAACAGGCCCAGACTTGAGACCAGAGCCATCTGCCAGATGCACAGTAAATTCCTGCCTCTTGGTACATACAGGAAGATGATGTAAAGTGACAAAACCTGAGTCCACAAAACAACTGCAGGCTCCTGAGTCTATAATTGCTGTTACAGGAATAGTCCTCCCTGGCAACTGGAAGTGGCACGAAAGAGGGAGATGTAGCAGATCCCTCCCTGGATGATGCATCATGTAAGGTGAAGTAGGAGTGGGCTTGGCAGGTCTTATGGGACAAGCCTGAATGGAATGGCCTGCTCCTCCGCAGTAAAAGCATAGTCCATTATGCAGTCGCCGGAGGCGTTCCGACGAAGACTGTGGTGGTCTTAGAAAGCTTCTGCGGAGAGACTAAAGGTGTTCCTTATTCTTGTGGGGTCCCCTTGGTAATCTGGACGTGACTGTAGAAACAGAAGCAAAACCTCTTGAGGAAGGAGATGACTTGGTACTAGCTTTCTCAGATTGCCTTTCACGCAATCGACGGCCAATTTGGATACAAGATGGATCAAATCTTCCAGGGATGATGGTACTCCTATTCGGGCAAGTTCATCTTTTAATTTGTCAGAGAGTCCAAGATGAAATTGATGATGTAGAGCGGCTTTATTCCACTGCGTATCTAAACTCCAGACAAGGAAATCAGTTATATAGTCCTCAACGGATCTCAAGCCTTGTTGGAGTTTACCAAGTGTAAATTCAGCAGTCTGTTGGAGGAAGGGGTCAGCATACAGTTGGGACATGGCTGAAAAGGAGTCAGCGGTAGACAAGGTCGGATCATGATGTTCTCTAAGACGATGAGCCCAGGAGAGTGGTTCATTTCGTAGGAGTGTAATGATAAATCCCACTTTAATATTTTCGGATGAGAAAGAAAACAAGGAAAAATTAAGTTCACAGGCATTTTGGAAAATGCGGAACAGTTTGCGATCCCCTGAAAAATGCTCAGGCAAGGGTACTCTGGGTTCAGGAGGCAGAGAGGTTTCGATGAGCAGGCAAAAGTCAGTTTGCACAGAAGCATTCACAAGCGCAAGGTGGGTAGAGGCAGATGAAACATCAAGCAGGTTCGGTAGACGATCCTTATCAACACCGCAACGTCTTGAAGAAATTCTATTCAATATGGCAACCATGGTTAGATACTCCAGGATTGGGCCCAAATCAGTTGGTGATGGACAGACTTCTACAAATGTAAATGTGAGGATGGAGGGGCTCGGGTGTGTTATATACTGGGATATGGTATATGCATAAGGTGGATTGTGAGAGGTGCCGTGGTGGATGTACCATACTCTTTAGGTTAGGTTGTTTAGATAACCTTACACCCTATACGGGTATAGTTGTTTTCATCCCTTTTCTTTCTTTTTGATAAGCTAAACTCTACGTTTGTTAATTGGTCATTAATACACTCAGGATATACAGTCCAGTTAATGCCTTTTAATTTACCGTGGCCAAGCAGCACCGTATAATACATTGTTTACATGTTTATAGTAGTTTATGCTATCATATGCTTGTAAATGTATAATCTAACAGAATGAAAATTATGCTGCATTTGAATTTCTTACTGCACATGTCTTCTGACTGTATGTACTGTATATTTGCTGGTTTTTATACAATAAACTCTACTTTTTTGATTTAAAGAAAAACTCCCTTCTGCGAAAAAGTTTTATCTCTATTGTGGAGTCAGTAGTGTGGTATTTGTATATTGAAGTCATATCCCCTCTCAAGCGTCTCTTCTCAAGACTGAATAAGTTCAGTTCTCGCAACCTTTCCTCATAACTAATATCCTCCAGACCCTTTATTAGCTGTGTTGCCCTTCTTTGTACTCGCTCCATTTCCAGTACATCCTTCCTGAGGACTGGTGCCCAGAACTGGACAGAATACTCTGGAGGTGGAAAAGTCAGTCCATTTTGTCAAAAGGCTTACTATGGTCTTTCCCAACCGAAAGAAGAGTGACAACAGATGCCAGCAGTTGGGGATGGATCAGAATGTTTTGAGCAGATGGAAAATTCAGGAAACAGAGTGTAGCTTGAATCCAGAAGTTGTTTCGTTGATCACCAAGTCGTGGGGGCGTCCACAAGTGGACCTGTTTGCATCGAAATAAAACGCAACCGGTCCCTCAGTTCTTTTCTCTGCATGTAGACAGTGGTTCTCTAGGGATAGATGCCTTAGCACATCCCTGGAACTTTCAGCTGGGCTATGCCTCCCCCCCCCCTTCCAGCTAATTCAGTTGGTGTTAAGGAATATACAAAAAGAAAGCGTGTCAGTAATTCTGATCGAAAAGAGCCTGGTTCTCCACCATTCTACAAATGGCAGTCAAACTGTTCTGGCAGCTTCCTCTCAAACAGGATTTACTACTTTAAGGCCCAGTATATTACCCGGATATAGCCATGCTAAGCCTCACCGCCTGGTATCTGAGGAGCAGCTATTAAGGAGCAAAGGATTGTCAGAACCTCTAGTAGCCACTTTACTCTCTAGTAGGAAGAAAGTGACCTAGAGCTATTTTACACTAAAGTTTGGAGGGTCTACAATACTTGGTGACGTTGGACAAACCGCCCTTGAAAGACATTGTCAGTTTTGGAATTCCTATAAAGTGGCTCTCACAAGGTTCTTGCTGTTAGTAATCTTAAGTTGCAAATAGTTGCCCTGGTTGTATGCCTAGAGAGACCAATTCTTCAGTATCTTTGGTTGCAAGATTTTTTTAAGGCACTTGCTAGATCCAGAGTAGCTCCTACTAAACATTATTCTAGGTGGGATCTGTCAGTAGTTTTACAATCCTTCACAAAGGAACCTTTTGAACCATTGCAAATAAATTCGTTAAGAGATCTAACTCTCAAGACTGTGTTTTTAGTTGCAATTACATCCGCAAGAAGAATCTGTGAACTGCACGCTCTATCAGTAAAAGAACCTTTTTTGTCAGTTTACCCAGATAAGATTATACTAAAACAGATCCAGGGTTTTTGCCAAAAGTAGCGTCAATTCATAAGCGGTTGCAGGAAATTATTCTGACAACTTTTTGTTCAAACCCTTCGGGGAAAAGGTAGAGTCTATTTCACAACTTGGATGTGAGAAGAATTCTGTTGCATTACCTGCAAGTAACAAGGGACTTTAGATCTTCGGACTCTTTGTTCTTTTTTTCTGGCAACAAGAAGGGCTGCCAAGCATCAAAGGGGTCAATTGCTAGACGACTAAAATTGGCTATTTTGAAAGCTTACTCCTAGATGGGTTTGTCTCCCTCGTTTGGAATTCGAGCACACTCTACTAGAGCTCTGGCCACTACATGAGCAGAAAAAGCTGGTACCACCCCAGATCAAATTTGTAAGGCGGCTACGTTGTCAAGTTACTGAACGTTTGTCCGTCATTATAGACTGGATCTTCTGTCAGCAGGTGATCAGGCATTTGGGAAAAAGGTCCTGCAGGCTGTTGCCCCTTCCTAGTTGGTAAGTCTCGTTTATCCTCTCAGGTGCTATCCTGAAAGACGTTTAGGGAAAATCCAAGTTAGACTTACCGGTAACTTGTTTTCTAAGAGTCTTTCAGGATAGCAACAACCCGCCCTTGTTGTTTTATACTGTGACTAACCATATTATGATTATGTGTTCCAGCTTGGGCCAGAGGTACTCTGCTACAACTGATGGGCTGTGGGGAGAAGCCTCCTTTTAAACGTTGGTGGAAGTGGGAAGAGCCACTATCCCAGGTGCTGTCCTGAAAGACTCTTGGGAAAAAAGTTACCGGTAAGTCTAACTTGAATTTTTTTTTTATATGGCTTTTTTTTTTTTTTTGTGCTTCCTTAATTGCTAAAGGTTGTGAGTGAAGTGTGGTTTGAACTAAAACTATTTTCTAGAAGCAGAACTCTTAAAACGGACATCTCCACAGTTTGTTTTTTTTTTTGTTTTTTTGTCTTTGAAAAAAATTTTATTTTTAGAGAAAAGTGTCACTCTTTTTTAAATAGGAGCAGTATTCCACAGAATTTTGAAATTCTATCCATAGAACCGGATCTTGCATAATTTTTCACAGTGCTGGCATAGTGATGGAGTGAGATCTTCTTCTTCTATTTGCATGGATCTTATTATTTCCAGAAAAACAGGTCTTATTTGTTGGGGTCATTGTTTGTTTCCATGATTTTGGAATATAAGCTTTGGCAGTATTTAGTAAGTTAAAGCAGCAGTAAACTCTGCTTTTTATTTTATACCCACAGGTAAGCCTATAATAAGGCTTACCTGTATGTACAGTGGATATTTCCTCAACGTGCATATATATATATATATATATATATATATATATATATATATATATATATATATATATATATATATATATATATATGTATATATATATATATGTATATATATATATATGTATGTGTGTGTGTAGCAGCTGGTGACGTCCCCGGCGCATGTTTACTGCATTCTCAATAGACGTCATGCCATAGAATGTACTTCTACTAAGGAATGTAGTAGAAGAGACCACACTCCTGGTAAAAAATTGGAGGGGAATTTTATGAGTAACATTTAGCATAGGAATCGCAGTCATGGTAGGACGTGCCTTTGACATTTTACCTGGATTTCAATCAAACCATGTAAAACACATTTTGGCTCCATCTGATGAGGTCTCTTCCAATCTGTGATGCAAGCATTTTTAGTCAAGGTCCAAGATTTTTCCTAGTTATATGGTAATGGTTATATATAGAGATGCTATATGGGAGGAGACTAATTTAAGGGGGAAACTTTTTTTATTCAGTCCAATTATTTAACAGGGATTTGTATCCCTAGATCTTCAGATTTGCAATAGTTGACTTTGCAAATGTGTTAATTTCTGCTATTAGGACGTTACTTGGCTCTTACTTTTATAGTGTTTATTTAGTTCACAAAAAGTTTTTTTTTTGTTTTTTTAATGAAATTTTATTGGGCTTAAGTATAAATATTTAAAGGGTTTATTAAATAATTCAATTTTTCTTTAACCCCTTGCTGCTGTCAGTCCTTAACATTGGGAAGTGTGCTTCCCAATCGTGTGTCGGTCAGCTGTGATTGGCTTTTGCAGTGGTCACATGATTAATAAATATCAAATATGATCATAACCCATGATTGAGCGCTTATCATGACGGCTCAGTCACTGTGCTGGATGTGTCCAGTGAGCACTTTCTCAGAACAAACAAGTGGTTTCCCATGGATGCATATGTGCAGCGGCTCAGCATTAAAGCGCACTTGCCCTGCTGCCACATATATGTGTACAACTGGCAGGAATTGGTTAAAGTATATGTAAACCCTAACAACGAATTTCTCTTCTTGCTCCTTTGTGGCCTGTTTTAAAGTGGTTGTGAACCCTTACAGACCACTTTTTACTACAGGTAAGCCTATAAATAAGGGCTTACCTGTAGCTACCCCGGATATCGCCTAAATCTATCCCCTGTATCAGCATGTGCCGAGGTGATTGGCATATGCGCACTGAAGCAATGACACATTTGTGCCGTTGGTACAGCTAGTGTGCCGTTGCCGGCAGGTCCCGCGCACAGTGACGTAATCAACTAGCTCATTATACCTTTGTCTTGCAGGATTTTTTTGGGGGGGGGCGGGGGGGAGGGGGGGGTTTACAACAACTTTAATATACCATTGGATGATTTTGTTATATCTGTTTGACAAGTGCAAAATTCAGAGCTATCCTGTATCTGTCCACGCTTCCTGTGTTATCTCAAAGAGCCCTTTTAGTTCTCATCTTGGACTGCAGATTAGCATTTATGTTGTGAAAATCTGGGAGTGGTTGAGTAGTTTAGCAAAATGCAACTTGGGAGGGCTGACACCACTCAGTTCACAAAATTGCTGTGTGTTGGCAGCCTACAATTGGACTCATTCCACGTACACACGATCGGACTTCTCGTTGGAAAAAAATGATGGCTTTTCCGACGGGATTACGCTCAAGTTTGCCTTGCATACACACGGTCACGCAAAAGTACGCTGAACTTACGACCGTCAAGAACGCGGTGACGTACAACACTACGACAAGCCGAGAAAATGAAGTTCAATGCTTCCGAGCATGCGTTGAATTGTTTCTGAGCATGCGTAGGCATTTTGTGCATCCGAATTGCCACAGGCTATCGCATTTTCGGATAGGAAATTTTTTCGACCGAAAAATTAAGAACATGCTCTTAATCTTTTGCTGGCTGGAATTCGGCCAACAAAAGTCCGATGGAGCATACACACACGGTCGCATTTGCCAACGAAAAACTCTCATCTGTCTTTTGTGGGCCGAAATTCCGATTGTGTGTACGCAGCATTAGGTGCATACCTGGCAGATCAACTTGTATTTTTCTGTACTTGTAGGGTGTTCAGGGGATACAACTTGGGGATATGTATATGTTGCAAATATGTACTGCACTTTTTTTTTTACTTGCTTTGATATTCGCCTTAAGAATTTATATATATTTTTTTTCTCTTACAGCTGATGAGGTGAATAAAAAACTGAGTTGTGTGACTGTAACCAGCACTCCAATTTTCACCCTTCTCATTCAGGTGTGTGTTTGGTGTTTATTGTGTTTTTGTAAGTGTTTCATGTCTTATACCTTCTTTTTAGGTTGATTTTTCACACTTATAGTACACATATAGCTATTTATTTTCAATATGGACAGAATAGGGAATGGCTGAAACCCTGTCAGGATTTTTAATTTTTTTTTTTGCCATCCGCGTTCCTATTGAGCTGATTAAAAAAATAAGTAACAAATGTCAGTTACTGGACAGTCAGCTGTTTTTAGAGAGATGTGCAGTATTACCCTCCTAATACAAACTTGATTGTAAATAAAGCTACAATAAGCTCCTGATACTCCAAGGAGATCTTAAATGAATTCCTGTTAAAATGGAAGACAGAAAGGCCTTTCCTGTAGGATTGGAAAATCGATGATAAAAATATTCAAGAATTGGACAGCAGGATGGCTAAGTGGTTAGCACCTCTGCCTGGTAGGACTAGGGTTGTTTGTTTGAATCCCAACCATACACTACCTGCCTGGAGTTTGCATGTTCTCCCTGTGCCTGTGTTTGTTTTCTCTGGGTACTCCGGTTACCTCCCACACTCGAAAGACATGTTGGTAGGTTTATTTGCTCTGTCTAATATGGTCCTAGTATGTGTATGTATGACTGTGAGTTGGAGACCTTAAATTATAAGCTCCTTGAGGGCAGGGACTCATGTGAATGCACAATATATATGTAAACCGCTGTGAAAATTGTTGGCGCCATACAGGGTTTTACTTCTGCCGGAACGTAGTTCCGCCACCTCAGGCAGCCCTCTCCTCTGCAGTCTGTCACATAGAACAGAAGCCAATAGAGGAATTTTTCTATACCATTCACTTCCTCCACCAGCTTCTGTATGCTAGGCATCCAGGGAATGTGCTCCACAGCTGACTGATCGGATTTCAGAGGCAGCTTATCCCCGCCTGCTGTCTGTCAGATCAGTGTAGCATGGAGCCGAGTGAAGCTCTCTGACAGGCGGAGCTGCACGGAGGAGACTGCACAGTAAGCTGAGGGGGGAAAAAAGCCTGATTTGACAGAACTGAATAGCTGTGGAGGGAAAGGGGGAGGAAGGGGGGCTGGTTGTGCAGAGAGAGTAGAGACTGAAGTTGTGGATGTTCTGCAGAGGTCAGAGCTGGGGGGGGGTTAGATTGTGCAAAGTGAGAGTTGTGAGCAGGGGAAATGTGTACAGGGTCAAGAGTGCTGGGGGGGGGGCTTGCGGTGCAGAGGTGGAAGATGGGGGGGTTGTAGAGAGTTAGAGCTGTAGATGGGGGGTGCAGAAGTGAAATGTGGAGGGGGGGAGATAGGCTGTGGATGGGAGTGCAGAGGTGATTGTTGACTGGGGGTGTAAGCTGTGTATGGGGGGGGGTTTGCAGAGGTGACATGTTGACAGAGGTTAAAAGGGGAATTGTGGATGGGGGGAGGGGACTGCGCATGGCATTGTGAAATGTGGGGGCGGAGGGGGTGAGCTGGCTGTGGATGGAGGGGGGTGAACTGTGGAGAGGGTGAGCTGTGGGGGGGGGGTGAGCTGTGGACGAGAGAAGAGAAGGTAACCTGTGGAGGGAGGGAAGTGAGCTGTAGAGAGAGGGTGAGCTGGGGGGGGGGGGGGGACTATGGAGAGGGTGAGCTGTGGACGAGAGAATAGAAGGTAACCTGTGGGTGGAGGGAGGGGGGGTGTGCTGTAGAGAGAGGGTGAGCTGTGGGGGGGGCATGGTAGAGGAAGGGGGAGAGGGTGAACTGTGGAGAGGAAGGGGGAGGGGGTGAGCTGTGGGGGGGAAGTGAACTGTGGAGAGAGTGAGCTGTGGGGGGGTGCAGGGCCGTCTTTTCGCATGGGCACGCTGAGCAGTTGCCCGGGGCCCCACTTGCCTGGGGGACCCCACCTGCCCAGCGACCCCAGCCAAGCCTCAATCATACCTCCCAACAGTCCCAGATTGACCTACAGCAGTGTGCACATCCAGTACAGCCAGGGATTGGCTAGCAAGTCAGCTGGATGTGCACTGTGCAGCCCCAATGACAGACTGCACCTGTCAAAACGTGAGTGTGATGTCGGGTAGGGACGGGACTGCTACCCAGACCCGCCCCTCTGTCAAACCAGTGCATAGCGAAAGAGCCGGTGACACAACACTGGCATTCATACATTCCTGACCATGACAGAGTTGCAGAGGGTCAGGATGCTGTCTATTCCTTTCCAGGGTTTTTTCAGCCTCCATTAACCCTGCACTCACAGGCAGCTCCCCACTTTCACTTAAACACAGAAGCCTGGCTTCTGTAGTTAAAAGTGAAAGTAACAGCTCGGCTCTATCAACAACCTCTCTGCTCTGCACTAGAGTCGGACAAGTGAAAGGCATGTTCGAGGAGGGGGGTGAGCTGCCCCCTAATCCTTATCTCCTTCCTGCTCCAGGAGTCCAGGAGCTGAAAATACCCAGTGCACTGAACGGAGAAGGAAGCTGTGGCTGCACTGGATAGAAGACATCTACAGAAAGGTGCTACTTTACAAAAGTGTGTGTGTGTGTAATGTATATGTGTGTGGTGTATGTTTTATGTGTGGTGAGTGTGTGTGTGTGTGTGTGTGTGTTATGTATGTATGTGTGTGTGTAGGTAGGGGGGTTCAGAGGTTATAGTTGAGAAGGTATATATTGAATTTATAGATAGGGGTGAGTGGCGCTACCTGTGTTGGATACCTAGTTACATGTATATTCTCTACTGGGTGCGTAAGTGTGTACTACTCAAAAGTAAAGGTAATATAAATTACAAAATAAATATGTGCCAATATGGACTAATGTCCCGTGACAGTATGTGCAACAGATAAATCCTTATTGTGTAAAAAAAGTTTAAGTACACCCACATCAGTGACAGATTAATCAGAATATATAATCACTCTAGTAACCGTCCCCTCTAAATGCGTTGAAGGGGATAGATGAAATAAAACTAAGTAAAAATCCTCCTTCCACCTCATGTGATCATTAATCAACAATCTGCTACCAATTATTGGTATAACATCTGATATACATAATACCACATTATCTCCCCAGCAAGCAACTGGGCAGCAGAATATAGCCTACCCGCAGTACATCAGCGTTAAAAAACACCATATAATAGAAGTGTAAATACTTGTGAAAATATTTAGAACCATATTAAATATATAAAGAAAGTGTATTATAAAAAATGAAAAAATTAATTGTGAAAAAATTTATTTTGTTGTGAAAGTCCCAGCTTGAAAAGTTCCATATAATTCCATCACATTCAGATATTCTGTGTAAAGTGACTTTTGTGACTGCGACAGTTGATATCCAGTGACTCCGGTGCTCCCCCGCAAGGATCCCCACTCACCAACTCCATGCACCCCTACAGGGGTAATCAGCATATACTCTCCAGCACTCGATGGCGTCTAGGGTTCCAGTAAAGGTGTCCCTGGGGGTTTCCACTCCAGATACAGTATGTCCTTCAGAACTCCGGGTTCCCCTCATAAGAAAGAGACAGGGCTCAAATTAATTTAAAAAAATAACACAAATGTTTAATAAATCGTACTCCTGAAAGGAGTTAAACTACCACACTGCGTAATGGGAGTGCAAGCCTTGAGAGAGACTCGTGGATGCAAGCTGACAGCCGAGCGGCGTACGCCTCAGCTGCGCTCCACACTCTCTCCGACTTCCGCGTGTGACGTAGGTACGTAGCTCCGCCTTACGCATTTCATCATCGACGTTGTCTAAGGCGTGGCTGACGTACCTCGTATGGAGCTATTTGAAGGCAGGCGGGCATATCTCCTCCCAAGGGCGGGCCAAACTAATGTGTATTACAGGCCATTCCTGTCCTGTGGACTGATCTACTATAAGGGGCCAATTTGTAATGTATTAGCTCAATGGGAGGCCCTGACATCCCCGCTTGCCATCGATGAAGACAGACATAGGGCTATACACGATCCTACTCGTAAAAGCAATTTGAGAGTTTATACAGATACCACTCTATTATCATTCTGAATTTGTCATGGGTGATACCATTTCACCATTTCACCATTCCACGTGTATGGGTTACGGGCACCAGGGGGGAAAAAGGGTTCCAGACACCAGAGGGAGAAACGTATTAAAGGAAGTAATATAAGCTAGACCCCCTCTTGGTGGTGCTTGGTATTTCTGCTACAGACTTTATACATATATTTGGTCTCATCCCTTGCCGATGTAGCATTTGCTGGTAGATATCTGTATGGGTAATGTAGATTAAAGAACCTTCCCTTCCATCCCTGGTTATCAGAGACCTGGGCCACAGATTCCCCATTCACGTATTGTATTGAGAGATTTGACATCATCAGACATACCAGAAGCAGTCTCTTATATACATCTATGCAATTGCCATAAAAGGGGGCAAAAATTTAAACTTAAACAATAAAAATCATGAACATACATATATCAGCTAATAATTCCCATCTGGACTGTAAAATGTGGGGGTGTCCCATACCTCCCACTCTGAGGGAAATTTGAAAATCTAAAGAATCAGAGGGGGCCAAAAATGAATTAAAAGAATTGTAAAAGAATTATAAAAAGGGCCCCACAACGGGTACCAGAAGGGAGACCCGCATGTGGGGGGAAGGGCAACAGTGAGATGTGGATAGATGACTGCACTCTGTACCTAGCGCTCTTGAACCCTTGCACTTTGTACGTAACGCACTCCAGAACCATGCACTGTGCCTAACACTCTCCTGCACTCTATACATAACACACGCCAAAACCCTGCACTCTGTATCTAGCACTCTCCCGAGCCCTTAACTCTGTACATAACGCACTCCTGAATCCTTCCACACTTTGTGTAATGCACACTTCCATAGTTTATGCAAAATCATTTGTAACGGAAGCTTTTTATTCTTATTTTTTATGACTGTGCTGGGGTTTTTGTATGCATCAGTGAGAATCTTTCTTTTTGCTGCAGTGCACGTAGCATGCCGTCGGTCGCTTCCTCCCATAAGTGTCCCTCATTCTGAAGTTCAAAAGCTGGGAGGTATGGATCATCATTCAGATGTCAGAAAGTTCGCTGCCGCATTGTGCCAGTGCTGTGCGGCTCCTTCGCGCGGCACTCTGTCTCTGTGATCAGCCCCGATATCAGTAAGCGACTCAGCGGCGTGCAGTGTGAGTCAGCTGTGACTGTGAAGAACAGAGCCGATGCTTTCTGTGTAGTTCCAGCTCTTCACAGGCGGAGTGATATGAAATGCACTCCGCCTGTGACAGATACAGGAAGCATCGACTCTGCTCTCTACTGCAGCCGCATGCTTCCTGTCACAATTCCGCGTCTCAGAGGAGCCAGGCAGCAGCACACACGCCAGCAGGATTACCCAGCAGCACCAGAGTGTGAGTGTGTACATTTATTTATATATATATATATATATATATATATATATATATATATATATATATATATATATATATATATATATATATATATATATATATATATATATATTTATTTAATTTTTTTTACTTGTATGATTTAGTGGTGAAAGTTATTAGTGCCCGGGGCCCCCCAAGTTTTGACCGTAATATCTTGTGTCCCCCTTATATCTTAGAGTTGCCACTAGTTCGAAGGAATTAATTAGTGCTTTTGTACTGTCCCATTTCAATCTGTAATTTCTTGTTTTTCAATTTCTTGCTATTCAAGCTCGTGTTATATTGTCCAAACGTTGTGTTAACACTGATTTTGTTGGAAGTACCAATAAATCATTATTGATAATTTGCATTTTTATTCTTGTGCGTGATTGTGTAGACAGGGCCCCAGTGCACTGTATTGCCCGGGGGCCTATAATGCTCTGGGGGGGTGAACTGTGGACGAGAGAAGAAAAGGTAAGTAGAGGGAGGAGGGGGTGAGCTGTGGAGAGGGGGGAGAGTGGAGCTGTGGGGGGGGGTGTGAACTGAGAAGAGAAGTAAGCTGTGCATGGAGGGAAAGGTAACCTGTGTGTGTGTGAGGGGGGGGGAGCTGTGGACGAGAGAAGAGAAGGTGACCTGTGGACAGGGAGGGAGAAGGTAAAGAACACTTTACTTCTGTTTCCCAAGGAATGGCAGTATTGGGGGCGTGAGCAGGGGTGGGGTTGGGAGGGTGAGGGGGCGGGGAGTTGACTGGGGAGGGTGGGTTTTTCTGAGAAAAAAAGCCCTGGCGCCATATAAATACCTGAAATAAATTAATAAGTGAACCTTTTGCTTCATTTCAGTTTTTTCAGATAGATGCAGAAGGCTGTCTGCAGATGATCCAGCAGCGGAAATGTGAAGAATCTGAGTTTTTCAAGAGAGTCAAAAACACTACAAAGAAAACAGCCAGAAAAGTTTCAGGCTCGGTAAGCAAAGGCACACATCAGAAAAATAAAAGCCATGTCAGAAGCACACCTATTTACCTATATAACAGATGGATATCTTAAGCCAGCTGTAGATGGTTTGAATCTCAGTCAGTTCAGCAGGGACTGCATGAGATTCGAACCATCTATCTATCTATAAGTTGATCTATCGATTGCCTTTGGTACATCCAACATGCTGGATTTTACATGCAATTACTGCCAGCGGCTATAGCTGCTAGCAATAATCACTGTCTTTTCCCAGCTGGGTTGGATCCCTGTGCACCCCTGCTGGGAGAACACAATAGCTCTGCGGGAGGGATTCATCAACATTGACCGACGTGTTCTACCCGTGGTTGCGGGAAAGAAAATCGCATCATCTATGGCCTAGCTTAGACTGTCCTTTCCCCAGGGACATTTTGAGTAATTCATGAGGATTTTATTAGCCTTTCTAGCTAGCACATATTTTGAGCAATTATTGCAGTTTTGCGTTCATTTTTTTTACGTGACTTTTACATTCTTTTAAATTATTTTATATTGTATTAACCACTTCAGCTCCGGAAGATTTTACCCCCTTAATAACCAAAGCATTTCTTGCGATTCATCACTGTGTCGCTTTAAAGGGGTTGTAAACTCTCATGTTTTTTCCTTGTCAAAAGTATTTTATGAAGTACAAAGAATAAGTA
Organism: Lithobates clamitans; assembly: GCA_037952925.1. NCBI lineage: Eukaryota > Metazoa > Chordata > Amphibia > Anura > Ranidae > Lithobates > Lithobates clamitans. The sequence continues at coordinate 133,593 of JBBGZY010000695.1, read as the reverse complement.
CAATTAAGGCCTCTTTCACACGAGGGATCCGTATGTCCGTTTTTCACCCTTCCGTTTTCGGATGAAAAACGGACATACATTCATCCCTATGGAGCGTCGGATGTCAGCGGTGACATGTCCGCTGACATCCGACCCGCTCCGATCCGAAAAGTGTAACGGAGGAAAAACCTACTTTTCCCTCCATTTTCGGATTGGATCGGATGACGACAGACACTACGGACCGTCATCATCCGATCCCCCCATAGGGGAGAGCGGCGCTCTGACAGGTCCGTCGCTGCACAGTGTGATGCACCTGTCATCTTCCTGCTCAGCGGGGATCGGCGGAGCTATCCCCGCTGAGCAAGCGGATGTTCACGGGGCGGATCAAGACTGATCTGCCCCGTGTGAAAGAGCCCTAACAGTAAGAAAGCTCTTTTGCTCTTATTCAGAGGTAAAATCATTTGTAGTAAGATAAAACAAGACAATTTATGATGAATGAAAAAAGAAGAGAGAAAGAAAAAAAAATAGAAATCTTGGAATACTATTTCCAGTTCGAAGTAAAAGATTTAAAAATATTGCAAATCCTACAAAGACAATTGCCTTATTTTATTTCTAGGCAATCAAAAAGATTATTATCTAAATAAAAATTGGAGCTTCGAAATCATAAGAGGGTAGTACACAGAAAAAGAGTGAAGAGAAAGTAAAAAGGGAAAGAAAGAGAAAATAAAGAAGTCTGTGAGGCCAGGCCGAGAGCCACTGCTACAACCAGAGCTAGAATGGCTTAAAATATATGTCTTATTGTTTGAGCTACCATGGCAGCAGCACATTTTTGTCAAGGGTTGGCATGGTATATGTAATCCAAGGCTGCCAAATTGCTTCAAATCTAGGGATTGTGTCCATTTCAGTAGCTATCATCTTGGTATGAGTCATAAAATAATTCATCTTAGCTTTTGCTTTGTTTATAACTAATGTTGGTGATCTCCAAGCCTTTGCTAAAGTCTGTTTAGCTGCTATGAAAAGTTGCACTAATAGTTTAACTACTTGGCATCCGCGCTATAGCCGAATGACGGCTACAGCGCGGACCTACATTCCCGGGAGGCCGTCATATGACGGCCTCCCCTGTGCACGCTCCCTGCGCGCGCCCTGTAGGGCGCGCTGTGATCACCGAGTCTCTGAGACTCGGCTGATCACCGATCTGTGTAAGGGGCCGGTCCCGGCCCCTTACCATGTGATCAGCTGTCAGCCAATGACTGCTGATCACATGATGTAAACAAAAGATCGGTAATCGCTTTTTTTTTTTACTCACGCTGACAGCGCGAGTAGAAAAAAAAGCCGATCACCGGATCGGATGTGAGGGACATCGGTCCCCAAGTGGAAGAGGCACATCTGCCTCATCAGTGCCCAATTAAAGTGCCACCTAATAGTGCCCACAGTGCCACCTAACAGTGCCACCTAACAGTGCCCACAGTGCCACCTAACAGTGCCCACAGTGCCACCTAACAGTGCCCACAGTGCCACCTAACAGTGCCCACAAGTGACACCTAACAGTGCCCACAAGTGACACCTATCAATGCCCACAAGTACCACCTATCAATGCCCACCTGTAGTGCCAATCAGTGCCACCCATCAGTGCCCATCACTGCCACCCATCAGTGCCCATCAGTGCCCATCACTGCCGCCTATCAGTGCCCATCACTGCCGCCTCATCACATTTTTTTAATAAAAAGTAAAAACCGCAGAGGTGATCAAATACCACCAAAAGAAAGCTCTATTTGTGGGGAAAAAATGATAAAAATTTCATTTGGGTACAGTGTTGTATGACCGCGCAATTGTCATTCAAAGTGCGTCAGCGCCGAAAGCTGAAAATTGGTCTGGATAGGAGGGGGGTTTAAGTGCCCGGTAAGCAAGTGGTTAAACTGGATATGCGTTATGAATTCAGGTTTCAAGTTGAGTAATGCCGTTGCTGGATCAAAAGGAACTGTTTTCCCATAGCGATTTCCCTGAGCTAATGGACCCGACCACCAGATGTGAAAATATGTGCCCAAATCTGAACATCCTTGGAAACATTGTGCCGACTAATTCTGTACATATTTTGCTACTCTGGCTGGAACCAGGTACCATCTTGTCATCACTTTTATAATTGGCCTCAACCGCCATTATGTTAGGGGAGGCTGTTTTTATTGTAGACCATTTTTGGTTCCAGTCCGAAATATCCAGTGTATGTTCTAAATCCTCCTCCCATTTCCAGATATAGGGTGGATCATTTTGACTTGAATGGACCAGTAAATGAGAGTATACTGTGGATATTGTGCTTCTAGCATGGGGATCATTCTTACATACGTTTTAAAAACTGGACATATGTGTTAATGGGGATGTAGTGTTTACTAAAGGTGTTAAAAATGTTTTAATTTGGAGTTATCTAAATAATTCCGTCTGCAGTAAACCATATTTTTCACAGAGGGTTCAAAAAAGGAGACATGACGAATGTACAAATTTATACATATTTAGAACGTTTCGGGATGTCCATTCTAAGAGAGATTTAGGGGATACCCACGCTGGATAGAAGGCAGGATTTTTATAAAACGACAGTAACGGGTTATGTAAAGATTGTAGTTGATTGCTTTTTTTTAATCTATCCCAAAGGGATACAAAATGTTTGGTTATGGGATTCCTTAGGTCTTTGCGGTCTTTTGATGAGATCCAGAATAAGTTCGATATTGGAAAAGGATCGCACTCTGTGGCTTCAATTGATACCCATAGTGGGGTTTCTTGATATGCATGGTATTTAGTAAGACTTGCTATATGTGCAGCCCTATAGTAATATGCAAAATTAGGACAATCTAGGCCTCCATTTAGCTTGGGGAGATAAAATGTGTGTAACTGTATTCTCGGTTTGGAGGAGCTCCATATAAATGACGATACTTTTCTTTGTAGTGTTCTCAAGTGATAAGCTGGGATCGAAATGGAATTGGTAGTACTCTAAATAAGTAGAGTAGTTTAACACATGTTTTTTCACCTTAATGCATCCTATTTAGCGGGTTGAAAGATCCCACCAGTATCAATAAAAAGGTCTCTAAGGTTGGAGCAGTGCTCCGCCTTCAGTAGCACTCTGCTCTATGCATCCCCTCCATGCAACACTCCCTCTGTCACTGGCAAAAGCTTTAGCTTTTGACCTGGTTTTACTGTCTGAACACAAGAGGGCATATGCCTCCTCAATGATGTAGCGCCCGTATGACAGTGGTCTCCAAACTGCGCCCCCCCCCACTGACACCAATGCTGAGGGGCACAATTCCTCCCAATGACATCAATAATTGGGTACAATTCCTCTCAATGACACCAACGAAGGGGCTCAATTCCTCCCACTGACACCAAAGATGGGGCATTGTTTATTTCAGCCCCCTTTAAGTCTGAAAAACAGTAAACCGACCCTTTGTTTAGAAAGTTTGGTGACCCCTGATTTATGACATTATATAGGCACACAAACACATGCACACTACAGACTGCACACTACTCAATTAATGTAAAGCTTTTTTTTATATTTATTTTTTATGCCAAAATACATGGTACTGACAGGAACAGTAACACTAAAACTGACACCAATACTAATGCTGACACTACTGATCAGGCCCTGTAAACTTTTATTAAAATATGCAGTAATTTTTTCTCTCCTACAGAACGTCCTGACACTGAAGTAAAGCATCTCTAATGCCGCGTACACACGAGCTGACTTTCTGGTAGACTTGGTCCGGCGGACCGGACTCCGTCGGACAATTCGATCGTGTGTGGGCTCCAGTGGACTTTTTTTCCCCAAAAGTCCGACTGACCTAGAAATAAAACATGTTTCAAAACTTTCCGACGGACTCGAGTGCGGTAGAAAAATCCGCTCGTCTGTATGCTAATCCGATGGACTAAAACCGACGCTAGGGCAGCTATTGGCTACTGGCTATCAACTTCCTTATTTTAGTCCGGTCCTACGTCATCACGTACGAATCCGTCGGACTTTGGTGTGATCGTGTGTAGGAAAGTCCGTCGGAAGTCTGCCGAAAGTCCGTCGGATAGACCGTCGGACCAGTCTGGATGAAAAGTCCGCTCGTGTGTACACGGCATTATCCTTACACAAACTATCTCTGCTTCCTTACAGACGTTCTGAGGAGAAAGAGAAATGCATGGGAGAAATGCATTTTTACAGGCTATGCAAGGAATCTGTGTGTGTAATTATATATATAAATATATTATAAAAAATGATGTGTGTCAGGTCCATAAATATTGGGACATCAACACAATTCTAATCTTTTTGGCTCCTATACACCACCACAATGGATTTGAAATGAAACGAACAAGATTTGCTTTAACTGCAGACTTTCAGCTGTAATTTGTGGGTATTTACATCCAAATCGGGTGAACAGTGTAGGAATTACAACAGTTTGTATATGTGACTCCCACTTTTTAAGGGACCAAAAGTAATGGGACAATTGGCTGCTCAGTTTGTCCCATGGCCAGGTGTGTGCTTATTGCCTCATTATCCCATTTACAAGGAGCAGATAAAAGGTTGAGAGTTAATTTCAAGTGTGCTATTTGCATTTGGAATCTGTTGCTGTCAACTCTCAATATGAGATCCAAAGAGCTGTCACTATTAGTGAAGCAAGCCATCATTAGGCTGAAAAAACAAAACAAACCCATCAGAGAGATGGCAAAAACATTAGGTTGGCCAAATCAACTGTTTGGAACATCCCTAAAAAGAAAGAACGCACCGGGGAGCTCAGCAACACCAAAAGACCCGGAAGACCACGGAAAACAACTGTGGGTGACCGAAGAATTCTTTCCCTGGTGAAGAAAACACCCTTCACAACAGTTGGCCAGATCAAGAACACTCTCCAGGAGGTAGGTGTATGTGTGTCAAAGTCAACAATCAAGAGAAGACTTCACCAGAGTGAATACAGAGGGTTCACCACAAGATGTAAACCATTGGTGAGCCTCAAAAACAGGAAGGCCAGATTAGAGTTTGCCAAACAACATCTAAAAAATCCTTCACAGTTCTGTACCAGAGTGATGGGAAGAGAAGAGTATGGAGAAGGAAAGGAACTGCTCATGATCTAAAGCATACCACCTCATCAGTGAAGCATGGTGGTGGTAGTGTCATGGCGTGGGCATGTATGGCTGCCAATGGAACTGGTTCTCTTGTATTTATTGATGATGTGACTGCTGACAAAAGCAGCAGGATGAATTCTGAAGTGTTTCGGGCAATATTATCTGCTCATATTCAGCAAAATGCTTCAGGACTCATTGGACGGCGCTTCACAGTGCAGATTGACAATGACCTGAAGCATACTGCGAAAAAAAAACAAAGAGTTTTTTAAGGGAAAGAAGTGGAATGTTATGCGATGGCCAAGTCAGTCACCTGACTTGAATCCAATTGAGCATGCATTTCACTTGCTGAAGACAAAACTGAAGGGAAAGTGCCCCAAGAACAAGCAGGAACTGAAGACTGTTGCAGTAGAGGCCTGGCAGAGCATCACCAGGGATGAAACCCAGCGTCTGGTGATGTCTATGCGTTCCAGACTTCAGGCTGTAATTGATTGCAAAGGATTTGCAACCATGTAATCAAAAGAGAAAGTTTGATGGATGATTGTTAATCTGTCCCATTACTTTTGGTCCCTTAAAAAGTGGGAGTCACATATACAAACTGTTCTAATTCCTACACCGTTTACCCGATTTGGATGTAAATACCCTCAAATTAAAGCTGAAAGTCTGCAGTTAAAGCAAATCTTGTTCATTTCATTTCAAATCCATTGTGGTGGTGTATAGGAGCCAAAAAGATTAGAATTGTGTTGATGTCCCAATATTTAAGGACCTGACTGTATATGTGTGTGTGTGTATATATAGTTAGAACCCCTGTCAAGTATTCTTTTGCTTAGTTCCACCGGGGAACTTTCTGCCTGTGTTTGTCTGATACAAATCAAGCAAGTTTTTTGGAAATCCAGAGTGCGACCATTTCTTTTTTTTAGTTCCACCGGGGAGACTTCCCTTCATTCCCTGTAACAGACACAACAGAAAGTAAAGAGATTTCCACAAGGGAAGAAAAATCCTCTCTGGTTGTCACATGAGCAGGTGTCCCCATTAAATAATTTTTCCTCACCACCTGTGCCTTTGACAACTGGGAAACAAAAAAAAACTAACAATGCTTCTGTCTCCTTCATTTGATCCAAAATGAACCCCCTATTCCTTTGAATAATGTCTAGGGGACTCATTTCAACTTTTGCTCTTTTTGTGTCTGAGCTGCAGAGAATGCTATGCATATGTAATTATCCCTGGAATTTGGCTGCAGACTAATACGTATAACGGGACTACTGTTCTTCAAATGGTTGCATAGTCTATTTGCAAAACCCATGTCACATTTTATGAGCTCAGCTATGTGTTATGAAGTCTGTTCCTACCAGCTACAAGCCAACATGTGGCAGGGTGGGAAGTCCTGTTCACATCTAGTATACCAAATGTTGCATCGTACATTGCTGAACGAACAGTTTTTCATTTTGTGTTTATTTTAATGTAAACCATGTACCCTACAGGCGGATTCTACCATTTACTTGCAGAAGTTTCAGAGTGTGTTGGAATCTGCAAAATGCAAGAGTTTACTAAAAATACATTAAGGTTCAGAATGGTTCACACACATACAAAAAATTGCTGATATGGAGGAACTCCTCCACCAAGCAAGAGACACACCCACTAAGTTCCGGAAAACCTAGTCTTACTGGCAGCGTTTTAGAACAATGAACGGCTATATTAAATGCTTGACTTAAATTCGTCTGCTTACACTCCTAACCAGAGGGCGAGGGAAAAGGCAGGAACTCCTGTCCCTATCCACCATTATCCTTTAATCTTTCCCACATTTGGCCATTCTTCTGGGCCATACACTTATACACTTCTGACCTATGCATACACCCCCGCTAATGTGCGATACCCCCTACCTCCAACCTGTGGACCCCTAAAACCATTTAACGACACCCAAACACCAAAGCCTTACATGCTGAGTTTCCATGAGCATTTGGTGACACCCCCCTTTTACAGTACCATGTGTTACAAACTGCTACCTTGAAAATATAGTGTGTCGGGATTGAAGTGCTTGGTGTGATATACTGTAGATTCACTCCCCTCATTGGATGTAGGCATGGCGTCTTCAGAGATCCATTCCTTGTACACTGATATTTGGCTTTAATTCTTTGATACAATGAGGAATAGGTAATTAATACTTTTTTTTTTTGTAGTTGATACCATATGCTACATTATCACTTATGTCATGTTCAATACGATGTATTTGCATTTGACAAATAAATAAAGCTTTTGAAAAAAAATAAATTACATAAAGGTTTATACCTAGCTAGAATCAGATTGTGTGAGGTATTACAGCAAAATGGCAGTATGTTTCATTTTAGGCACCAGAAACCTGATGCAAGATAGTTCTCTCTGTAGGTCTTTTCTTTTCCAATAATTTTTATTGAAAATTGTACATATTAAATTCCAAGGCAAAAGATTGTTTACATGAGATAGGTATTTCTGTATACAAAGTGATTTCTTAAGGTACTGGAGGTATGGGCAAAATTATATATTCCAACAAATGTACTCGTATTTTTTATCTCTATATACTACAACATAATAAACTATGAGAAAAAAACCTGTAACACACAAAAAAAAAGAAGAAAGGGTTAGCACATTTTTGGATCCCTGTCCTCTGTAGGTCTTTTAATGTTGAAAAGAGCTAGAGAAGAAACAAGATCCCCCTAACCTCAACCAGATCCTTTTGCAGATCTTGCCACTTAAAGTGGAGGGCCACCCTAAAATAAAAAAGTGCATCAATATTTAAAAAAAAATTTTGAAAAAAAATTTGAAAATAAAAAACAATTTTAACTTACCTGAAACCCCTGTTGCTAGGCAGTCTTCCTAATCTGCCTCTTCCTATTCCGCGGCGCTTCCTCCTCTTTGGCGAGCGGCCCCGTTGCCTTCTGGGACATGTGTGTGTTCCAGAAACCAACGGGGCCATTCACAAAGTGCCGTGTGTCTCGCGTATGCGCAGTAGGAAACTGGCAGTGAAGCTGCAAGGCTCCACTGCCTGTTTCCCTTAGTTAGGATGGATGGACGGATCGGCCTCGGGGGGCTGACATTGCGGGCTCGCTGGACAGGTAAGTGTCCTTATTAAGAGTCAGCAGCTACATTGTTTGTAGCTGCTGACTTTAAAAAAAAAAAAAATGTCCGGAACACCACTTTAACCTTCCATCCAACCCTACAATGAGCCATGACCTGTGCTTTGCTAAGCAGAGCAAAGGAGAGGATTTCCTTTAAGGGTGGCCCCACCAGCAGCATATATTCGCTTTTCCTTCACTTTCTACCACTTTAGCCACTGGGAGCAGAGAAACTATCCCTTACCTCTGGGTATGAGGAGCATGAAACTCGCCTTCTTTCCTTCCCACATGACAGCGTTGAAACCTGGTGGTAGACTCCAGCAGCCTGCACTGTCATGTTGGGGTGGAGAGAGCAGGCTCAGCCTTGTGTAAGCGCAAGCTGTGATGTGGGGTTTGCACGTTGTTTCCTTTCTTTGTTACCCTGTGCTCTATTCAGCTGCCAGAAGCAAAGCAAGTAGTAAGTATATGCAGTTTGTGTGGCCAGCATTTCTTTATAATTTAGATAAGATTCTACTGTTTTGCAGGGGGGGGCAGTGTTTAACCAGTCCTATTAAAACCAAATGTCGTTTGACGAACAGTTAAACATGTGTAGCATATGCAGCTAAAATTACTATTTTGTTCTTTATATCTCTTTTGCACTAGAGTTTATTACATTTGTTCTGATTTTTGTAGGCTCCCTTGTCGCCAAAGAGCATTCTGGGTATGTATGCATTTCTTATTTATACATATATGTCACTAGTGAGAGGCGGAGACACAAGTGTATAGCTTGCAGAGCCATGTGATGGAGAGCTACCTTATCTGGTGACCAAGTGGCCCTCTGTTAAAATCAAGCTATTTGTAGCTACCACTTAATTGCACATAAAAAATAAACTTCAACTTGTTGACAAATCCCAGTGTAATAGAGCCACTTCTTTCCTCTTTCATAATACAAGTGAAGAGGAAGTTAACAGGGCCTGCCATTCATCCTTATATTGGACGTGTTGCACGAGAAGCAGATGCTGGTTCTGGTGATGCAGGGGATTTCTTATTGCCCAATGCTCAGAGACACATCAGCCTGTCTGTGGCTAGCTGTAGGCTACAAGAGATTCTTATCTTTTCACATTGTTGGAGAAAAAAATCAATGTATGTACAGCCAAAATCTATATTTTGCCAGTAAGACAAATAGACCATTCTTATATTTGCTGTATTCTTTTAATTGCAGTACAATCTTTTAACGACCAGAAGCCTGATCCTGTGAATTCCCAAATGGCAACAGAAATTGCATTGCAATCGCCACCCCCACAGAAATGCCGCCGTTCCAAATCCAAAATTACCAGAGTGAGATCTGATGTGCCAGCCCCTAAGCTGAAAACAGTCTCTGAATTGCTAAGAGAAAAAAGAATGCAAAAAAAAATTGCCACCAAAACTGTTCAAAGCACCTCAGTATTGTCTGGAAATATCCTGGTTCCACCACAAATCCAACAGTCTGTGAACCCAACAGTACGACCTCAGACTATGGTGCTGCCTGTGTCTCCAACTACTTCACAGAATAACTCCTGGCCCATTAGGCCCTTTTCTCCTATGCCAACATGCCAGGTTGTAACAAACAATGCTTCTTCCAATCAGATGTCACTAGTCAGTGGTGGACCCATTAGCAGACTAGTGTTAGGCCCTACAGGAAATGTGCCAGTTCCCCAAAATGCTAATGTTCAAAGAAATGTTCAGAATAGGCTATCGGGTGTGCCACCATCGCCTCAGCCATTGCCTAATCAAGTAATCAGAGCAGTGTTCCCTGCACCAAACCTCAGTGCACTTCCCATGACTATTCTGATTACTCCGCAGGGTTTGATTTCAATCCCAACTCAAGCTCTACCAACTTTAACCCAGCAATCGGGAAACCAGAGCCCCCGAATTGTAAGCACAACATTGAATACTGCAGCCACTGGGGCTTTTGTAACAGAATCATCTAACAGTAGCGTCACAAATGCACCATCAAATAGTTTGTATGTTCCAGCCCAACCTTTGCCTGCCACCACTAGCTCCAAAACAGAACAAAGCATTGTAACACCTTCTTCCATTGCTAACCACCCTCAAGCATCTGCCACTCAATTGACAATGCTTGTCCCATGTGAAACATCTAGGAAGCCATCCCAAATCTTGCCTGCTGTTACCAGTCACTTAAGTAAAGACGGCACTGTGGTGGCCTCTTCGGTTGGAAGTCTACCACAGATGTTTGATTCTCATTTTCCAACAATTGCCCCAATCGAAGTTTCCAAGATGTCATCTGTTGCCGTACCTACTATTACAAGTTCTTTAAGCCATGTTAGCAGTCCATTAGTGCCTGGAGCATGTTTGTCTACACCTGCCCCATCTGATTTTTCAAAAGTGCTATCTCAAACTTTGCCTCCCACTACAAGTTCCTTAAGACAAGAAGGCACTGAGATGAATGCCTTAGTTGAAAGCCAACCACAGCTGACTGATTCTTGTTTGCCAACTCTTACGCCATCCAGTGTGTCTAAGGTGACAGGTCATATTTTGCCTGCTGTTACAAGCTCTGTAACACAGGTAGACACAACAGTCTTTTCACAGGATGTGAGCTCAAAAAAGGAGGCCTGTTCACATTTGCCGATACTTGCCCTATCCCAGGCTTCTGCAATGCAATCTCAGAGGGTGCCTGTTGTTACAAGCTCCTCAAGACAGGAAGGCACTTCGGTGGCCTCTTCAGTTACAAGCCAAACCCAGCTGGAAAGCACTTGTTTGTCAAAAGTTGCCCTTGCTCCAGGGCTTCCTGACAAGGCAAGTCAGCTTAAACTCACGCCGCAAAAATATCCTATTGTTAAAATAGCCAAACTTTTGCCAACAAATCTTTCCAGAGAGGAAGTAGCAAATGTGACAAGTGATCCACAGCACAATCATACACCAAATATCTCTAAGCAGATCACAAACTCTCAAAAGAAGATTTTAGATTTGAAACTGATCTCTTTAGAAGAAGAGACAAGCGTGAAAGAATGGCTTCAGGGAAAGCAAGGGGTGGAAGCACCAAAGCAAAAAATGACAATTCCTTATTTGCCTCCTTCTATCTGCACTCTCAAAACTTTTTCAAGACTTCTGTTGGAGAAAAAAACGTTGGAAGAGAACGCTTTTAAATTGCTGCCCTTTTCAGATATCACAGAGGTTAGCTCACCTCAAATGCAAGCAACTGTCCGTGATATGGTGGAAGAGAGGCTTAAGGACAATTTGGCCTACCAGCTTATCAAACAGCGTTTCCTCTCTGCGTTTACCATACCTGGGTTCCTAGCTGTTCTCCCACCAACTCATGTTAGTAGTAAGCAGGAGGACAGTGATGAGGAAATCGAAGATTTAATGAATAGTGAAACGACAATGCTTGAGGCTACACGTAAGGGGAATCATGCTGCTGCAGAAGGAGATTCATCGGGCAGTATATCTGAACGGGACACACCAATGCTTGCAGAACAGGTAGGATTAAAGGTATTTTCTACTTTACTTGAAACATAAAAAAAATGAGTGCCAAGGTCTGCAGGATTCATATTTTCACGGTTGTCCCTTTTTGGTGTTTCTTCTTCTTGATTTAATACTTGCTTTTTTTACTTAGTAAACCCAGAACCTGCATTCACTATATCGATCTGGTCTCCCACAGTAAACAGAACATGGGGAATACAATTATTTTAGTAAACATAAACAGATAAATATCTTTTCTCATCAGCAGTATATACCCTGTTTCCCCAAAAATTAAGACCTAGAGTGATTGTTGGTGATGGCAGCAATATAAGCCCTACTCTCAAAATAAGCCCTAGTTAAAGTCCTTGTTATTTTCAGGGTAGGGCCTATTTTCGGGGAAACAGGGTAGGGCTTATTTGGGCGGTAGGGCTTATATTGCAGTCATCACTGACAATCACGCTAGGTCTTAATTTTCGGGGAAACAGGGTAGCAGCCTTGTGACTTGTATCAGTTCCTAGTAAAGCTTGTAGGAGGTGTTTCCATAGTTGCATAGTTGGTAAGATTGAAAAAAGACACAAGTCCATCAAGTCCAACCTGTGTTTGTGTGTGTGCGCTTTTTTGTCAATATTACATTGTATATACCTGTAAGTTGTGGTCGTTTAGGTGCATATCTAATAGTTTTTTTAAATGATCTATGCTCCCTGCTGAAACCACTGCTTGTGGAAGAGAATTCCACATTCTTACCGTAAAGAACACCCTACGCAGTTTCCAGTTAAATCACTTTTCCTCTAATTATAGTGAATGGTCACGAGTCTTTTTTAAATGCCCTTTCGTAGAAAAGTTTTATCCTATTGTGAGGTCACCAGTACGGTATTTGTACATTGAAATCATATCCCCTCTCAAGCATCTCTTCTCCAGGGAGAATAAGTTCAGCGCTCGTAATCTTTCCTTGTAACAAAGATCCTCTAGTCCCTTTTATTAGCTTTGTTGCCCTTCTCTGTACTCTCTCCATTTTCAGCACATCCTTCCTGAGGACTGGTGTCCAAAACTGGACAGCATACTCCAGGTGCGGCCGGACCAATGTCTTGTAAAGTTGGAGAATTATCGTTTTATCTTGGGAGTTAATTCCGTTTTTAATGCATGCCAATATTCTATTGGCTTTGCTTGCAGCATCTGCTAGGACCCTCAGGTCCTTTTCCATCCTAGATTCCCCCAGAGGTTCTCCCCCTAGTGAGTAGATTGCATTCGTGTTTTTGCCACCTAAATGCATTATTTTACATTTTTCTACATTAAACCTCATTTGCCATGTAGTTGCCTACCCCATTACTTTGTTCAGATTTTCTTGCAAGGTTTCCACATCCTGCAGAGAAGCTATTGCCCTGCTTAGCTTAGTATGGTCTTCAAATACTGAGATTGAGCTGCTTATCCCATCCTCCAGGTCATTTAGGAATAAATTAAATAGGATTGATCCCAGGACAGAGCCCTGAGGGACCCCACTTTCCACATTGGACCATTCTGAGTACTCCATATTTAGTACTCCCTATTTAGTACTCCCTATATAGTTCTTCCCCTGGCAGCTAGGGGCGTCACTCTGCTCCAGCAATGCTGGCCCATGACTGGTTTCACCAATGTCACGCAGCCGGGTGTATTTATTGGGATGTTCAGGCTCAGGATCGGCCACCCTGGCACTTTTTCCTCTACCCTTCCTGACTGTCACCCATCTACTCTTCTCTGGTGCCGGCACAACTTTGTCTCCACCCGCCTCTGTGCTGGCTCCTGCCGGGTACGTTCCCAGCTCTCCTTTGGGATGGAGATTCTTTTCAATGTTACCAGTTGCTTTCCTAGATTCAGAACCTGAGCTTCCAGGGAATCTGCTTACATTTTTCACGGCAGAATTAGCCCTCAATTAGATGATCAAGGAACGCATACATGCCGCAATATGTACACCGAGTCACATCTCCATCACCGCTGGTCATTGTACCTACTAATTTAATGGGGATTGGAAATTATGCTCTGTCCAATTAACTAACAACTAGCTTGCTGACACTAATACTCAACAATACAACACACAGGCACTCATATACAGGTACTCGGTACTCTCAGCACTCGTGCACTCGGTACTCTCAGCACTCGTGCACTCGGTACTCTCAGCACTTGGTACTCGCAGCACTCGGTACTCGCAGCACTCGTGCACTCGGTACTCGCAGCACTCGTGCACTCGGTACTCGCGGCACTCGTGCACTCGGTACTCGCGGCACTCGTGCACTCGGTACTCGTGCACTCGGTACTCGCAGCACTCGTGCACTCGGTACTCGCAGCACTCGTGCACTCGGTACTCGCAGCACTCGTGCACTCGGTACTCGCAGCACTCGTGCACTCGGTACTCGCAGCACTCGTGCACTCGGTACTCGCAGCACTCGTGCACTCGGTACTCGCAGCACTCGTGCACTCGCAGCACTCATGCACTCGGTACTCGCAGCACTCATGCACTCGGTACTCGCAGCACTCATGCACTCGGTACTCGCAGCACTCATGCACTCGGTACTCGCAGCACTCATGCACTCGGTACTCGCAGCACTCATGCACTCGGTACTCGCAGCACTCATGCACTCGGTACTCGCAGCACTCGGTACTCGCAGCACTCGGTACTCGCAGCACTCCTGCACTCGGTACTCGCAGCACTCGGTACTCGCAGCACACGTGCACTCGGTACTCGCAGCACACGTGCACTCGGTACTCGCAGCACACGTGCACTCGGTACTCGCAGCACACGTGCACTCAGTACTCGCAGCCGGTGTTAATTTTAGTCTTGGGACTAAAATGGCATTTTAGTTTTAGTCCCATTTTAGTCGTCTTCAATTGTTTTTTAGTTTTAGTCGTATTTAGTGGACTAAATTTCCAGTACATTTTAGTCGACTAAAATGTCCTACGTTTTAGTCGACTCCTCCAGTACATGTCAGTAATTGCAATTTAGTTTTAGTCATAGTCTTTTGACTAAAATGGCATTTTGGTTTTAGTCTCATTTTAGTCTTTTGACTAAAATGGCTTTTAGATTGTCGTATTTTAGTCCTCTCAATTGTTTTAATTTTAGTAGACTAAAATAGTATTCATTTAGTCCACTAAAGTGTTTTAGCCGACTAAATTAACACTGCTCGCGGCACTCGGGTACTCGCGGCACTCGGGTACTCGCGGCACTCGGGTACTCGCGGCACTCGGGTACTCGCGGCACTCGGGTACTCGCTGCACTCGGGTACTCGCTGCACTCCTGCACTCGGGTTACTCGCTGCACTCCTGCACTCGGGGTTACTCGCTGCACTCCTGCACTCGGGTTACTCGCTGCACTCCTGCACTCGGGTTACTCGCTGCACTCCTGCACTCGGGTTACTCGCTGCACTCCTGCACTCGGGTTACTCGCTGCACTCGGGTACTCGCTGCACTCCTGCACTCGGGTACTCGCTGCACTCCTGCACTCGGGTACTCGCTGCACTCCTGCACTCGGGTACTCGCTGCACTCCTGCACTCGGGTACTCGCTGCACTCCTGCACTCGGGTACTCGCTGCACTCCTGCACTCGGGTACTCGCTGCACTCCTGCACTCGGGTACTCGCTGCACTCCTGCACTCGGGTACTCGCTGCACTCCTGCACTCGGGTACTCGCTGCACTCCTGCACTCGGGTACTCGCTGCACTCCCGCACTCGGGTACTCGCTGCACTCCCGCACTCGCTGCACTCCTGCACTCCTGCACTCGCTGCACTCCTGCACTCCTGCACTCGCTGCACTCGGGTACTCGCTGCACTCCTGCACTCGCTGCTGAACCCTGCACTCTTTTGTAGTACTTATGTTATTTTAGTTCTGAGTAAAAATATTTTATAAAAAAAAAAGGTTGGGCTCACTGTAGTAGATCTCCATCTCTTGAAGGTTCTCTACCCCTGCTTTACTGCATTTACAGACTGATTTTACTGTTGTGGGTTTAGTAACATTTTCATCTTGATTTAGTACTTTCAGTCCTACATATCTTAGTTATTAAAAGCCATGTTCTGTTTTAGTGCCATGTTTGTCATGTTGGGAATCCTGCATGGGTGCTTCTGATAGGCTCAATTTCCCCCTCCCCTTGTCTCTCCTCCTTCAGTCACTCACAGCTTTTCTCCTCCTGTGCCTTACATCTCCTCACTTTCCTTTACTTGTTACTGCTGACTCACCAGTATTCATGCTCCACATCCTCCCTCAGTTTTACAGTTTTTCTTCCCCCTCTGTCGTCTTCCATGAACATCTTTTGCAGTCCTACCCTGTTCATCCGCAATATTTCCTACAGCTCTGCCACCTCAACAGCTTAAAGTTCTTATTAGTCGCACAAAAGGAGACCCCAGCCAAGTGTGCAGTTGGTGCTTAGTGTCTCAGACAGAAATGAAGGTGACTGTCTGAAGAGGCAGCGTGAACACTTGCAATTTTTTAATCGATCATAAGCCTCTTGATTATTTTCTGACTGGACAAATCCAATAAGCAATGCATGGGTTAATTTATGCAGCACAGGTCTTCCAATGTTCGGTCTGTAACCTCGGCAGACAGTTTTCCCACCCCATATTGGTTCATTCATAAACTATAGAAGCATTGCTTTTACAGAGCTTCTTAGAACTCAATAGTGACCTAATTACGACTCCCATTGCTTTATTAAAGCAGTAGAAGTCGTTTTTTGCCTTCCTTGGTTTCATCATTCTCCCTTATCAACATGCTAATATTTTTTTTAATAAAATATTTTTGGTTTTATTACAAACCTTATTTTAAACCTAGGGCTTATCACTGTGTCTCTTTGATTTACTATGCAAAGTAGGTAGGTCATTGCTGGTTGGAGGGACTGGCAGGGTGCTGTTCATAGCTTCCTGAAAACACTGCAGCACCCTCCCTTGGTACTCTTCTCAATAACTCTCTCAGCAATGATGACTCTTGGTAGGAGTTATGTAAATATCAGCATGCTTTGATGGGTGTATGTCAGTCTGAAGGAGTGGGCATTTCTAGGCACACTACATTTGCATACTGTCCACCCACCATAAGTAAGGCAGCCCATAAAGAAGTCGTTTTTTTTTTTTTTTGTTCAACCAGCGTGTTGAATGAAAAAAAAAATGACCTGATTTCCCCCATCCACACATTTTGAGGTGGATTGGGGAATCCTTCCACTGAGTTATTATATTCTGACAGTGGGGAGTCTTCCCTGCCATCAGAATACACTGATCAACACCTCAGGCTATAGCAGCTAAAATCCAACAGGACAGTTGTACAGATGTCAATCGATAGATCAGCTTCTGTACAATCACAGTGCCACATGGATCAAAATTTGTCTGGTCCCTGCTGAACGAGCTGTATTTCAATGCATGTTTGGCCAGCCTAACACCCACATGGGATGCTGAGCCTCCTTTGGAAACCCAATGAATGAAAAGGGTTGGCAGGGGATAGTTAGGCTGAAAAGGAAAGGGCCTGCTCTTGCTGCATGTCCCATAGTTATGAAATGAGGCAGGCTACTATCGTATTTGCTGCAGCTTCTTATGTACACTGTAAAAAGCTCACAATGTACAGTGAAGTTAAGCAATTTCAGTACAGCTGAGCATGCACAACTGTGCAAGGCCATTGAGTTCCAGGTTCTACAGATCATTTTTGTACATATTTATATTTTTTTCCTGCACCTTGTATCCTCAAAACTGAGACAATGTCAAGGAAGTCAACACCATCCCAGGCAGTGACATTGTATTGGTGTCACCTGTTCAGTGGATGTATGATGTGTGTGGTTTGAATAATCTCCTTGTACTGATCAAAGGTGCTGTTGTGAGACGTCACCATCTAATGGTTTTGTACTGGATTGTACTATTGTATCCTGAATAGGTATGATAGTTATGCTGCCTTGAAGTCTACCTAAAATAATCAATAAAAAAAAGAAATTGGACATTGGTAAATCCTTGCTTCCTAAAAATGATGTGGTGCCTTTTGGGTGTCAGGGAATACAGGGCAGTATTCCAACATAACGACCCTAAACACACCTCCAAGACGATCACTGCCTTGCTAAAGAAGCTGAGGGTAAAGATGATGGACTGACCAAGCATGTCTCCAGACCTAAACCCTATTGAGCATCTATGGGGGCATCCTCAAACACAAGGTGGAGGAGCACAAGGTCTCTAACATCAACCAGCTCCATGATGTCATCATAGAGTAGTGGAAGAGGACTCCAGTGGCAACCTGTGGAGCTCTGGTGAACTCCATGCCCAAGAGGGTTAAGGCAGTGCTGGAAAATAATGGTGACCACACAAAATATTGATACTTTGGGCCCAATTTGGGCATTTTCACTTGGGGGTGTACTCACTTTTGTTGCCAGCGGTTTAGACATTAATGGCTGTGTTGAGTTATTTTGAAGGGACAGCAAATTTACACTGTTATACAAGCCATACACTCACTATTTTACATTGTAGCAAAGTGTCATTTCTTCAGTGTTGTCACATGAAAAGATATAATAAAAAATTTACAAAAATGTGAGGGGTATACTCACTCTTGTGAGATACTGTATATTAAACACTTCAATACAGGGCATTTTCACCCCCTTCCTGCCCAGGCCAATTTTTAGTTTTCAGCGCTGTCGCCTTTTTGAATGACAATTGCGCAGTCATACAACACTGTGCCCAAAATATTTTTTTTTCCCCCACAAATAGAGCTTTCTTTTGGTGGTATTTGATCACCTCTGCGTTTTTTATTTTTTGTTCTATAAACAAAAGAGTGACAAGTTTGAAAAAAAAAAATCAATTTTTTACTTTTTGCTATAATATCCCAATTTAAAAAAAAAAAAAAAAAAATTCTCAGTTTAGGCCGTTATGTATTCTTCTACATATTTTTGGTTAAAAAAAAAAACGCAATCTGCTATTTTTATCGTGACTGTGACATTGCAGCGGACACATCGGACATTTTTGACACTATTTTGGGACCATTCACATTTATAAAGCGATCAGTGCTATAAAAATGCACTGATTACTGTATAAATGTCACTAGCAGGGAAGGGATTAACACTAGGGGGCGATCAAGGAGTTAGATGCATTACCTAGGGAGTGATTCTAACTGTAGGGGGAGGGGACTTGCAAGGGTAGACCGATCAGTGTTCCTCTGTACTGGGAACACTTGATCGGTCTCCTCTCCCCTGGCAGGACGTGAATCTGTGTGTTTACACACACAGATCCACGTCCCGGCTCTGTTACCTTCAATCGTGGGTGCCCGGCGACACCGCGGCTGCCGGGCATGCGCACCGGCTCCCGAGTGATGAGGCGGGCGCCCCCTAGATGGCCGGAAATTCCAGGACGTCATATGACGCCCACCGAGGATGGGAGATCCCTCCTGCAGATGTCATTTGACTATAGTCGGGGTAGGAAGTGGTTAAGGGTGGTGGGGGAATATAAATCTTTTATATTTATATCGCTACCCCCGAAGGAGCCGCTTAAAGTGATTGATTGTAAAGGTTAGTTTTTTTTTTTTAAATAAACATTATACTTACCTGCTGTGTGCAAGGGTTTTGCACAGGTCAGCCCCAATCCTCCTCTTCATTGGGTGCCCCCACAGAGACTTGCATTCCCTGGGGGCACCCATGTGGGTGTGCTCACGGGTCCCGCTGCTTCGTCCATTGACACAGCCAATGGCTCCTGCTGCTATCAATCTATCCAATTAGGGCGGAGACACGCTGGAACGATCAGGCTCAGGTAAGAAAAAGGGGAGCTCTGGGGGGCAGCTGCAGCACAGAATGTTTTTCACCTTAATGCATACTCCTTTTATGTATAATTGGTTCCGCACTCTGCCTTTCAACCCCTCTGGCACACCTGGCAATAGTGTAAGTGCAAGGAACAGTGAAAAACACACGTTAAATTGTTTATTTATTTTTTTTTTTTAAAACGCACACGTTATGAGAACGTGGAAATTGTCTTTACTGTGACGTTTCTGTGGAAAAGTAACAGACAGTAGAAGTTTTATATTTTCAAGTAAATTAACTGAAGAGTAATAACTGAGAATCAAGAACAATATAACTCAATATTATATCAGGCTGCTTTCAGGGAATTCCACAACTGCGAATAACCCCAAGAGCAAAGGGAAGCCCTTTTAATGGCACAAATCACAATATGGCAACTTTATACCGAATTTGTCACCCATTCACTTAGGTTAGGCTCTGAGTCCAGGCAGGAGAACAGCAGAGGAATGACCCTTTATGTCAGACCTCTCTCTTCTGTCCCCTAACATGACAGGCATACAAACCTATAAACACAGCACCCAATGCAGGCTTAACTAATGTAACTCCCAAGTTCTACCTACCCTACGTATACTGAACCCTGGGTATGTGCCCCATATGGCACCGGTTACTTCAGTCCCAAGTAGAAAGTGGCCTTGAATCTTCAGCTAGCCTCTACCAAGCAGGTATCCTGCTTGGTAGAGTACAATTTCAGTATATTGGCAGCATCCGGGTCACAAGGTGGACACACTGACTCTTCAACAGGGAATAAACGTGACCCAGGTTCTGGCAAGTGTGGGTAAAGTAACACTGTATGCAGTGTCCTCGTTTCCTGCAAGTGGGCAAGTGCCCTCTCCCCAATCCTGTGGTCAAGGCCCAAACGAACCTCCTGGAACAGGCAGGCTCTTCAGGTAACCCGACTGGTCACCTCACACTTCACGCCATCAATGCAGGTGTGCCTGGATATGCACCTGGGATCCCCTCTCAGGCTGTATGTCCCTGACTGACCATGGATGCCTGGAACAGATGCGACGGACTGACCCAGGAGGCAACAGCTCTCTCCTGGGTCCAGTCTCTTCTCTTGACTCTTAGTGACTCGGTCCTCAGGCAGATAAGATGGTGTCCCTTTCTCTTTTCCACCAGAGCATGCTGGACCTTGCAGTTGCGCCCCCACGGGATTGCTATGGGGCCACTTTGGTTGGGAACCACATGTCCCAAGATGCCTTGCAGCTGCTGGAGCCCCTCTTATTGGCTCTCTCTCCCTGCCAATAAGAATGCAGGGGAGGTAGCAGAGCGGGCAGCTGCCTGTGTCCCTGCGAGTGCGGCTCGCACAATACAGTGAGGAGGAGGGGGAGAAATCCCCTGCAGAAGCCGACAGGCACGCTTTCCCTCTGTGAGTCTGTCAGTGAAAGTCCCGAGGGTGGGATTGTGGATCAATGGGGCCCCCGCTACATATTAACCGCTTCAGCCCCGGAAGATTATACCCCCTTCCTGACCAGAGCACTTTTTGTGATTCGGCACTGCATCGCTTTAACTGACAATTGCACGGTTGTGCGATCTTGCACCCAAATAAAATTGACGTCCTTTTTTTCCCACAAATAGAGCTTTCTTTTGGTGGTATTTGATCACCTCTGTGGTTTTTATTTTTTGCACTATAAACAAAAAAAAGAGCAACCATTTTGAAAAAAAGCTATTTTTTACTTTTTGCTATAATAAATATCCCCCAAAAATATATATAATTTTTTTTTTTTCTCAGTTTAGGCCGATTTGTATTCTTCAACATATTTTTGGTCAAAAAAATCGCAATAAGCCAATATTGATTGGTTTGCGCAAAAGTTATAGCGTCTACAAAATAGGGGATAGTTTTATGGCGTTTTTATTATTTTTTTTTTTTTTTTACTAGTCATCTGCAATTTTTATCGGGACTGTGACATTGTGGCGGACACATCGGACAATTTTGACACATTTTTGGGACCATTGACATTAATACAGCGATTAGTGCTATAAAAATGCATTGATTACTGTAAAAATGTCACTAGCAGTGAAGGGGTTAACACTAGGGGGCGATCAAGGGGTTAATTGTGTTCCCTGTTTGTGTTTCTAACTGAAGGGGGGAGGGGACTGTGTAGGGGGAAGAGATAGATCGCTGTTCATACTCTGTATGAACAGACGATCTGTCACTTCTCCCCTCAGAGAACCGGAAACTGTGTGTTTACACACACAGATCCCGGTTCTCCGTGTCTCAGCGGCGATCGCAGGAGCCTGGTGGTGATCGTGACCGCAGGGTACACGCATCGGCTCGGGGGGCCACTGCTGTGCCATTTTGCCTCAGTAAAACTCTATACCTTAAATGTAATTGTAATGCCTTATATTCCCTCCAGTCTATCAGCCCCCACTTTCTCTGGGTTCAGAAGCTGATCTTCCCTGCACAGAGCCCTTAAAATCAATGTAAACGTTGTTATTTTATTTTTAAACAACAAACCTGTCACACTTCCCTGCTTTGTGTAATGGTTTTGCACAGGGCGGCCCTGATTTTCCTTTTCTTGGATTCCCCACTGGTGCTTCTAGCTTCTGCCTTCAGAGTGTCCTTATAGCAAGGCGTAAAGTATAGTACTGAGTGCCCCTATAGCAAGGTAAAAAAACTTCTGCATTTTTAGAATCACTCGCTTCCTTCTCACTGCCCAGGACTACATGTATATTCTGTATGCAGGACAACTAATCGGCTGACCAACTAATCGAATCTGAAAATAGTTGACAACTATTTTCATAATCGATTATGCCGATTAGTTGTTTCAGCCCTATTTGTAAGTTATTTCTCAGCCTGTCCATTAGTGCGAAGAGGTTGTTGGCCATGTAGGTCTTCAATGGTAGCTGGATTTCCTCCCCCAAGTACCTGAATCTAGAGACCACTTGTAGCAGGACATTTTAGGGCAACACAGAAGTATACATGGGATCAAAAGGAAAAATAATACATTTATTCCAATTCACCCCAAATCCTGAGTAGTCACCGAATTGCGTTATACATCCAGTGCTGCCACCACAGACACGTCTGCATCTGCTAGATATAAAAGCATATTGTCAGAATAGAGGGAGGTTTTCTTTTCCAAGGTATTTATCCAATATCCCTTAACAGCAACGTCTGCCATCAGCAATGCCACCAGTGCCTCGATAGCAAGGGCAAACGGGTGACAAAAGGCACCCTTGCCAGGTGTCTCAACTTATCCCAAAAGTGTCAGTTATGGTATTGTTGAACCGTATGCGAACCACAGGTTTAATATAACGGCCTGACCCAAGTTATAAATTTTGGTCCAAATCCCAAGGACCACCAATAGAGAATGCCACTCAATGGAGTCAAAGGCCTTATGTGTATCGAAGGATACCACAACTTGTGTATCAGGATTGGGCCCTCTTTGCAGAATTGTAAACAAGCGACAGAAATTTATAGCAGTTGATTGTCCCGGTATAAAACCAGTCTGATCTGAATTAATAATAGAAGCTATCACTTTATTCAACCGTCTTGCAAGAAGCTTAGCCAAAGGTTTGCATCTTCATTAAGGAGATCGGTCGATATGGTTCACAAAACTGATGGCCCTTGTGCACCTTGGAAATCGGGACAATCAACACTTCCCGGAGTGAATCCCAGAGCACACCTCTATCAAAAGCATCTGTATACACTTCGAGTAAGAAATGCTTTGTATGTAGAGTAGCACATCTAGTATCCATCTAAGCCCCATGTGTTTGGGATGGAAAGATTGAATTACAGCCTCTGTTTCCTCGGCAGAGATGTGGAGATCCAGATCTTCTGCTGCCTCCCTAGCCAGCACAGGTAGCGGAACAGCAGCCAAAAATGGGTGCACCTCCTCCATCTCGTAGCCAACCCTAGAGGAGTAGAGACATGAATAAAATATTGTAAAGACTTGAGCGATGTCCTCTGGAGAGGTGCATAACATCAATTTTCATCATAGTTATGGGAAATAGAGGCAGAGATATATTGAGAATGTGCTAAATAGGCTATGGGCTTACTGTTTTTATCCCCAAACACTCGGCATTGGTAAAGCAGTTTTTTCTGTTATAGTTGTACGATGATGGGTATCTAATATATTCCACTTTGTCATCTGTAGCTGCCTGCTCATATTTACAGATTTTCCATTCTTTTATCGGACCTCAGCTGTTTAATCACCCTAGAGATAGAGCCCCTAAGGCCTCTTTCAGATGGGCGCCTCTGTCTTCGATTCTGCTTGCTCAGCGGGGGATTGCTCCGCTGTGCAGAGCGGACACTGACACAGTCCCGCTGTCCTCTATGGGCAGGGTGGAAACGGACAGCCTGTTCGTTTTCATCTGATGGACGGATGAAAAGAAGGGATGGGTCCGATGTTTGCCAAATAGCGAACATTTTGGGGCGTTCGCAGCAAATTCAAGATGCGAGATCGCAGTTCATTCACGTCTGATGATTGGCCAAAGCATGCACCTGACCTGTATGCTTTGGCCAATCACAGCGTGCTCTGCTGTGAGAGCCATAATTGGCCAATTATGGCTCAGGGGGCTAAGTCCATGCTCCACACTATATAAGGCTGCTTACACAGCGGCCATATATAGCGCATGGAAGTGGGCGGAGATGGAGAAAACTTGAGCTAGATTAGGCAGGTTAGGGGCGTGCAGGTCCCCCCCCCCATGTGAATCGGTACGGGGTACATTGAACCCCTACCCATTCACCAAAAAATTGTCAAAAATTAAAACCACAATAGACAGTTTTTGACAGTTCCTTTATCAACCACTTCCAGACCAGCCACCGCAGTTTTACTGTGGCAGGTTGGCTCGGCTGGGGAAAATCGACGTTACCTTACGCTGCTTTTCCTTTTGGCCACTAGGGGCCCGCAGCGTGTGCCTGGAGCTGATCTGAGTGCCCAGCGAGCGCGATGACCGCCGGGCACCCGCGATCGCTCGTGACAGAGCGAGAACCGGGATCTGTGTGTGTAAACACACAAATCCCAGTTCTTTCAGAGGAGTAGAGACAGATCATGTGTTCATACTAAGTATGAACACCGATCTCTCTCTCCTCCTAGACAGTCCCATCCCCTCTACAGTTAGAACACAGTGAGGAAACACAGTTAACCCCTTGATCGCCCCCTAGTGTTAACCCTTCCCTGCCAGTGACATTTATACAGTAATCAGTGCATTTTTATAGCACTGATCGCTGTATAATTGTCAATGGTGTCAAAGGTGTCAAATTTGTCCGCCGCAATATCGCAGTCCCAATAAAAATCGCCGCCATTACTAGTAGAAAAAAATAAATAAAAATGTCATAAATCTAGCCTCTATTTTGTAGACGCTATAACTTTTGCGTAAACCAATCAATATATGCTTATTGCGATTTTTTTTTTTTTTCCAAAAATATATAGAATACACATCGGCCTAAACTGAGGGAAAAAATGTTTTTTTGAAAAAAAAATGTTGGATATTTATTCTAGCAAAAAGTAAAAGATATTGTGCTTTTTTTTCAAAATTGTTGCTCTTCTTTTGTTCATTGTAAACCGCAGAGATGATCCAATACCACCAAAAGAAAGCTCTATTTGTGGGGAAAAAAGGACATAAATTTTGTTTGGGTACAGCATCGCACGACCGCGCAATTGTCAGTCAAAGCAACGCAGTGCCCTATCGCAAAAAATGGCCTGGTTATTGAGCAGCCAAATCAAGTGGTTAAAAAAAATAGTGTCCCGCGATGTCCATCCGTCTTCAATCATGCCGCCTGACGGACCCGAAAAATAGAAAAAAAGAAAAAAGAACCCCGCCTCCATGGGAGGCCTCCCAGCAACTGCTGTCTTTTTTGACTGTGACAGCTGTTAGGGTGGTTTTGATTTAAATCAATTCGATTTTTAAATTGCGATTTAAATCACTGGTAAAAAGGCTTGATTTAGATCAACTCGATTTAAATCATAATTTTTAAAGAGCAACTGTCATCTCTGTCCAGCAGCGGCTCCTCCTCTGACCGGCTGTTGAATCACCGACAGTCCCATTCACTTTAATGGGATGACTGGTGATGCAGCAGTGACACAGCAAGATGAGGGACGTGGCGGCAGCAGGTGGATGCCCGCCAACAGACACTGCCATGATGGATCTGAAATGACAGGTGCTCTTTAAATATAAGGACTTATTTTCCCTTATCGTCTTTCAGGACAGCACATGAGAGAGAGTGGCTCCACCCACTAGGAAACAGGAAACACAAACTCCACCACATTTTAAAAGGAGGCTTCTCACCACAGCTCATCCGTTTTTGTGTTTCCTCCGGCAAGGGAACACCTAGTAGGGGCCAGGGTCTCTTATGGTGCTGTCCAGAGAGGCCAGGCTGCCTACCCCACCATACCTATTTTTCCTCCAGAGAGTTTGTTCCTCCCACACCGCGCCACAGGGTTGCTGGTAAGTGGGCTCCTTTTTCCCGTTTTTTTGCTCTGAAGAGAGCAGGATTGTTCCTGGAGCCACTCCTTAGGCGACAGCAGCTGTTCGCGGGCCTATTTTTTTTTAAACCGCATGACGGTGTTACAGGCCGCCGCCATCTTAGTAGAGGCAGAGTAGAGACTCGGCCGGCCGGAAGTGAAGTATCCGGCAAGGGGGCGGCACTAGGAACAGGCGCATCGCAATTTCCAGCGGAGATGGCGCAGGGGAAGAAGGGAGGAGCGGTCCTGGTGCCTATATTCCAGTCCGGCGCAGTGGCGTTTTTGGACTCCGGAACCGGCGTTTGCAAGCCACCGATCGAAGCAGCACCACTATGAATTCTGTGGCAGCCGCATGTGGCACAGGCACCAGCAAGGCCCAGGTAAGAGGGTATGGGGAACTATCCTGGTTACTATGGTGCCTCTCTCACAAATGTTTTTTTCCCCTTTGGTGGCTGGGGCCTGTCTGGGCACAGGGGGTTAACTGCTGTTCTACCTGTGCACCTGTGGTGAGTCCGTTAGGAGGAAGCTTTGACTTAATTAGATGCTGGTGTTTTCTCTGTCATTATTTTCTGGCAGGCTAAGAGCTCTGAACCAGCTGTTAAAAAGAGATGCCCCTCATGTAAAACAAAGTTACTAGAGGGTTGGAAGAAGACTTTATGCCAAATTTGCATTGACTCCTTAGTCAAGGAAGAGGCTTCTTCTGCGTGCAGCGACATAATCGCATCAGTTAAGAAAGAGCTAGATGCTACTATACAGGCTTTTCGCTCTTCTCTTGTAACACCAGCATTAAGTCAGGCAACTACCTCAGAGCCCTCTCGGGACTCACACTTAATCCCAACGGTAGAGGCTGGCCCGCCTACCCAAATGGGGCATTCCCCCTCGCACTCTGGAGAAGAGGAAGAGGCAGATGCACCTTCAAGATACAAGCTGTCCTTGGAGCAAGTAGATAGTCTGTTGAAAGCAATATATGCAACATTGGGAATGGAGGAAGAAAAAAGAGAATTATCGCTGCATGATCGAATGTATGAAGGGCTTAGTGAAGCAATAGGTCGCACTTTTCCTGTACATTCAGTAATCTCGGAGACCATTAAGAAAGAATGGGCTGACCCAGAGAGAAAACCCTTTTTCCCAGCTCACAAGAGGCGTTTCCCATTTAATGATAATCCTGAGTCACTTTGGAATAAAGTTCCGAAGTTGGATGCAGCTTTTCCCAAGTGTCCAGATCAACAGATTTGGCATTTGAGGACATGGGTATTCTGAAGGATCCTATGGATAAGAGGGTGGATTAACAACTTAAAAAAGCCTGGCAGTCCATTATGGGGAATCTTAAGCCGGCTAAGGCTACGACCTGTGTCTCCAGAAATATGGAGTTCTGGCTGAATCAGCTAAAAGCACATATTATAGCTGATTCACCCAAACAGGAGATTCTAGATTCCTTCTCAATCCTTACAGCAGCTGTAGCATATATTGTAGCATATATTTCTGTATATATATGTAGCATATATTTCTGACGCCTCTGCAGAATCAATAAGGATGTCAGCTAGATCAGGGGCCTTGACCATTTCAGCTAGGAGAGCTTTATGGCTGAAAACATGGCCTGGGGACGCAGCTTCCAAAAATAAATGATGTGGAGTTCCATTTTTGGGAGATCTGTTATTTGGTCCTGAGCTAGAGTCTGTTTTAGATAGAACAGCTGATAAGAAGAAATCCTTTCCTATAAAAAGGAAAAAACAGCCGGTTAGGTGGTTTTTTTCGACCTCAAAAAAATCAGGAAAAGGGTAACAGGCCCCAAGAAAGAAAAAAGAACTGGTCGGCGCAAAGAGGAAAAGGCAGAGGGAATTTCCTTTTCAATCCTCCTACGCCGGCCAATAAAACACGACTTGGTGGTGCCTGTGGGAGGAAGGCTTCAAAAATTCCTTCCTCTTTGGGCAAACATAACGAAAAACCCTTTTATTTTGGACTTGATAGCCCAGGGATACAAGATAGAGCTGTTGGACCTTCCTCCAGAGAGGTACTGTGTAACAAATCTGCCAAAAGACACAACAAAAGCCCTAGCCATGAAGAACCTGTTGGGGGATCTGATAAAACAGGGTGTTGTGGTTCAGGTACCTCCGGAGGAAGATTGCCAGGGGTTCTATTCCCATATCTTTCTGATGAAGAAACCGTCGGGAAGCTTTCGGCATTCCTCAATTTAAAACCGTTAAACAGGTCAGTCCAATACAGACGATTCCGCATGGATTCCATCTTTTCGGTAAGAAATCTCTTAGTCAAGGGATGCTTTATGGCATCAATCAACTTAAGGGATGCATACCTGCATGTACCTATAGCCGCTCAGTCTCAGAGATGCCTAAGGCTGGCAGTAAATATGGGGAGGGAGGTTCTGCATCTTCAATTCAGGGCCCTCCCGTTTGGTCTGTCTTCCGCCCCTCGAATATTTACCAAAATTATGGCGGAAGCCCTAGCTCCCCTCCGGCTACAAGGGATTGCGGTCGTCCCTTACCTGGACGACCTCCTTTTCTTTGCCCCTTCCAGGGAAAAGTTACAGGTGGACTTGATCAAGGCTCGCAATCATCTGGAGGCCTTAGGTTGGCTTGTAAACATCCTAAAATCAAATTTCAATCCAGCACAAAGAGTCCAATTTCTGGGGTATCTGATAGACTCTGTAGATCAAAAGATCTTTCTTCCAGAAGAGAAGAAAGTAAAGGTATTGCATGCAGTATCCAGCCTTCAGACGAACCTGGAGGTATCAGTCAGAAGAATTATGTCAGTACTAGGAACCTTGACCTCAACTATGCCGGCCATTCAGTGGGCAAGACTCCATTTCAGACCCCTTCAGAATTTTCTATTAAGAATCTGGGATCACAGTCCAGAAACTTTAGACTCAAGGGTAAAACTTCCCGCCAGGGTAAAAAGGACCCTTTGGTGGTGGAGAGATCAAGCAGTGCTGTTAAGGGGTTTACTCTGGTCCTTCCCAACAGAGAGAAGGATAACGGCAGACGCCAGCAGTTGGGGATGGGGAGCCCACTGGGGTCAAGGCATAGCTCAGGGAGTTTGGTCCCAGGTAGAAGCAGGAAGGTCATCAAATTAGAGGGAGTTAAAACTCTAGCCTTGGTTGCCTTCTCTCCAAACCTTCAAGGGTCCCATGTGCAAATACTGTCAGACAATGCCACCACGGTGGCATACCTGAACAAACAAGGGGGCACGAGGAGCGGGACTCTTCTATTGCTATCTTCAGAGATCCTAGAATGGGCAGAAAGGCATCTACTTTCCCTGTCAGCAGTACATCTCAAGGGCACGCTAAATGGAGTAGCAGACTTCTTGAGCAGACAAAAAATTCAGGAGGCAGAGTGGAGTCTGAATCCAGAAATATTCACTCTAATCACCCAGACGTGGGGGTGCCCGCAGGTGGATCTGTTCGCATCAAGAGAAAGTGCTCAGCTCACTCAGTTCTTCTCTCTGCACCGAGACAACGGATCGATAAAGGGCTGGTTTTCCTCCATCCTACAAATGTCAGTCAAGCCATTCTGGCAACTCCCCCTCAGACAGGACTTACTACTTCAAGGTCCAGTGTATCATCCGGATATAGCCAGACTAATGCCGCGTACACACGGTCGGACTTTTCAGCTACAAAAGTCCAACGAACGCTGACGGACTAAAGCTGGCTGGTAATCCGATCGTGTGTGGGCTTCTCCGGACTTTCAACGTACTTTTTTAGCCTCAAATCAGACGTACTTTAGATTTGAAACATGCTTCAAATCTTTACGTCGTAACTACAACGGACCCCGAAGTCCGCTCGTCTGTATGCTAGTCCTACGGACAAAAACCCACGCTAGGGCAGCTATTGGCTACTGGCTATCAACTTCCTTATTTTAGTCCGGTGTACGTCATCACGTACGAATCCGTCGGACTTTTGTGTGGTCGTGTGTAGGCAAGTCTGTTCGTTAGAAAGTCTGCCGCAAGTCCGCCGGAAGTCTGTCGGACAGGCTGTCGGACTTTTGTAGATGAAAAGTCCGACCGTGTGTACGGGGCATAAGTCTCACTGCTTGGTATCTGAGGAGCAGCTGTTAAAGAACAAGGGTTTGTCAGAGCCTCTAGCATCCACTTTACTTGCTAGTAGAAAGAAAGTGACTAGAGATATCTACGCTAAAGTTTGGAAAATCTACAACTCTTGGTGTCGTTCGGCAAACCAAAATTTAGAAGACATTGTGTCGGTTCTGGAATTTCTGCAGAATGGGGTGGACAAAGGGCTGGCAATTAGCACTCTTAAAGTACAAGTGGCTGCCCTAGCAGTATACCTGGATCAACTTATTTCCTCAGTTCCTTTAGTTATAAGATTCTTTAGGTCACTTACTAGGTCCAGACCAGTTCCCACTAAACACTTTCCAAAATGGGACTTGACAGTGGTCTTACAAGTACTCACAAAAGATCCTTTTTAACCGTTACAGTCAATTTCTTTAAGGAATTTAACTCTGAAGACGGTATTCTTAGTTGCAGTTACGACTGCGAGAAGAATTGGAGAACTTCATGCTCTTTCAGTTAAAGAGCCCTTTATGTTGATTTACCCAGACAGGATTGTGCTTAGAACAGATCCAGGGTTTTTATCAAAGGTGGCATCAGTCCATAACAGGTCGCAGGAAATCATCCTGCCAACTTTTTGTTCAGATCCTTTAGGAAGTAAGGAAGAATTATTTCATAAGTTAGATGTTAGAAGGACTTTATTACATTACTTAGAAGAAACAAGGGACTTCAGGTCTTCGGACTCTATTTGTTTTGTTTTCTGGCAACAGAAAAGGAAGACAAGCTTCAAAGGGATCAATTGCCAGATGGTTAAGATTGGCTATTTCAGAAGTTTATGTCCAGTCGGGTTTGTCTCCTCCTCAGGGAGTACGAGCACACTCTACTAGAGCTCTAGCCACTACATGGGCAGAAAAAGCTGGTGCCGCCCCAGACCAAATTTGTAAGGCGGGTGGTCAAGTTATCTTACGTTTGTCCGTCACTACAGACTGGATCCTCTGTCAGCTGGTGATCAGGCATTTGGCAGAAAGGTCCTGCAGGCTGTTGTCCCTCCCTAGTTGGTAAGTCTCGATTATCCTCTCATGTGCTGTCCTGAAAGACGATAAGGGAAAATTCAAGTTAGACTTACCGGTAACTTGTTTTTCAGGAGTCTTTCAGGACAGCAAACTACCCGCCATTCATGTTTGTTCATTCATATATATATAATTAACCGTATTATGATTATGTGTTCCAGCTTGGGCCGGAGGTACTCTACTACAACTGATGAGCTGTGGAGAGAAGCCTCCTTTTAAAATGTGGTGGAGTTTGTGTTTCCTGTTTCCTAGTGGGTGGAGTCACTCTCTCTCATGTGCTGTCCTGAAAGACTCCTGGAAAACAAGTTAATGGTAAGTCTAACTTGAATTTTTGCTGGTAGTTAGGAATCTTTCGTTTTGTTTGTAAATATTAAAGATTCTATTTAGAATAATAAGCTCTCAGGTTAGTAAAACAGCGATATCAGAACCGATTCAATCATACAGTTTGTAGTGTAAATACATTTGCAAAACAATGGGATAAAGGAATATTCCTGAACGTTGTTTTATCTCATGGTTACTATGCCATTTTGTGACTGCAGCAATGCAGTTCATGTTATTTACGAAAGATGTATATATTCCAGAATTTACAGCCTCGTGCTACATAACTAAGCTCCATGTCATGCTGAATAAACTAAATTATTAATGTATCTTAAATAGAAAACTATCTTTAGATTTTTACTCCAGAAGCATTTTACTAAAATAAATTTGATAGAAATCAAAAAAATCGATTTAAATCAAGAAAATCAGATATTTTTTTTTTTTTAATCATTGATTTATATCCACCCTGGCTGTTATATAGGCGGGGCCACCCAATGGCGTA
This sequence comes from Lithobates clamitans, assembly GCA_037952925.1. Classification (NCBI taxonomy): domain Eukaryota; kingdom Metazoa; phylum Chordata; class Amphibia; order Anura; family Ranidae; genus Lithobates; species Lithobates clamitans. The sequence continues at coordinate 101,923 of JBBGZY010000695.1, read as the reverse complement.
ACCAAGTGACCCCACCCTCTTCTGACGTCATGTGAATGGGTGTGTACCCCATACCCATTCACATAGGGGGACTGGGATCTGGGGACCCCCTTGTTAAACGTGACATCGAACCGGGGGTGTTTTTGATAAACTTTTATCAGTACATACTACACTATGAGCTTCTATGTTATATAGGCCCCTTATATTAAGAGAGCAGTCGAGGAGCTGAGAGTCCTCTGTCCAAACAGTGTGAATTCGGTTGGGGTTTATCCCCTAAAGTCCTTCCGTTTTTTTGTTTTTTTTTTCATTCGTTTGAAAGCCATTGACATTTGGTAAGCAGCCATCTTCACTCCCATCTCTGTTAGACATTTGGGAACACCTGTTCTTTCTTGCCTCCTCTTTTGGAGTAATTTTGGAGAACACCATTCTTTTTGTGGACTTTTTATTTTTCATACACATCACTTACCCATGAATTTTTCAGGACTGTTTGTTTATATATATATATATATATATATATAAATAAATAAAAAATTGTGTGTCAGGTCCATAAAATAATTTTTTTTTTTTTTTTTTTTTTTTGAATGATGCACTTTGTATGAGTAGGTTGGTATTATTATTATACAGGATTTATATAGCACCAACAGTTTATGCAGCACTTTACAATATAAATTATGGTTGGTATCTGTTAAACTGTGCTACTAGCTGTTTTGAATGTTTATTCAGTTTTTATTTGGCATGGATTTACACAAGGTTATATAGAGCAAAAATGAACTGCTTTTGAAGTGTATTATTTTTCTAACAGGAGACAGCGTTACATTGCATTACTGAAAACTCAAGCGGCATTGACAATACTGAAAGGATAATAACCAGAAGAAGTGTTTACTGCCGACCGGTAACCTGAAACTCTGGTATGTGATAAACAGGGATGCGTTATATCAGATATGCCTACACGTAACAATATATGGATTGATCTGCACTTACATGCCATCATTATTTTTAATTTTTTTATGGATTACCATGTGCTTTGCATACCCTTCATATGGCTTCAGTGTTAGAAAAAAATAATCCTAAATTACTCTGACATTAACAATAGCATACCTGTGATGGGTCGATGACTCAAAGTATTAAAGTAGGGCAACTAGAACATTCAGTAGGTATGTCTCTTTAGAAAAGGTTAAAGGAGTTGTAAAGGCAGAAGGTTTTTTATCTTAATGCATTCTATGCATTAAAATAAAAAGATTTCTGTGTGCAGCATCCCCCCCAGCACCACATAATACTTACCTGAGCCCCCTTTCTGTCCAGCGATGTCCACGAGTCCCTCCGCCGTCGCGGGGACTCTCCTCCCCTGATTGGCTGAGAAACAGCAGCGACGCCATTGGCTCCCACAGCTGTCAAAGTCAGTTAGCCAGTCAGGGGAGAGAGGGGGCGGGGCTGAACGGAAGCTCCGTGTCTGAATGTACACACAGAGCTGTAACTCGACTCGGGTGCCCCCATAGCAAGCTGCTTGCTTTGGGTGCACTCGACAGGAGGCAGGGGTCAGGAGCAATGAAGAGGGACCCAAGAAGGGGAGGATCCAGGCTGCCCTGTGTAAAACTACTACAACAGGGCAGATATGTATAACATGTTTGTTATACAGGGCACTTACATCCCCTTCCTGCCCAGGCCATTTTTCAGCTTTTAGCGCTGTCACACTTTGAATGACAATTGCCGCGGTCATGCTATACTGTATAGGTAAAAGAAAAAAACAAACTGCGCTAGGTAAGAAAAAATAAAGCTTAAACCCATTCGAAATTGACAAATGAATAAACAAGTGAAAAATAGCAGCAATTCTCCTGCATAACATAAATACAGTGCACAAAAATTAGAAAACCTAGAATCGCGCTAAACATAGAAGTGAAATAAATGTGTTCTCATATACCAATCAAATGAATGAATGGTCATATACCTGGTGAAAAATACTAAGAATATAAAATAAATACAGGATATAGACAATCGATGTTAGACAACCCCACCTTAATGTGTGGGAATGTCAAAACAGTAATCTTGTGACCGTGTCGAAAAACAAAAATAAAAAATATAGATTAACCACAATAAGTGTCAAAATGAGCCTAAACGGCAATAACACCCGTGATTAAAAAGTCCAACCATACATGGTACCACTTTTCGAATAGTAGAAAAAAACTTGTGAGGAAATCCACCACCGGGTTACTGCTTACCAAAAGCCCACGATCCCCCACTACAGAAGATATTGAAAAGCCTTGCAGGACACATCAAGTGGATCAGCTGTTCTCAGTAGCGTGGGGATAATGCTGCGATCTCCAAAGCACCCCAACGAGGCTCCTAACATTCAAAACTCTCCTCATGCCATTTGGGGATCATGGTTGGATGTACATAGCAGGGAAAGAAATGAACGCTCCATAGTGTAAAATATTCTTGTTTATTAAATAATAAAATATAATGCACTCACATGAGAAGTAGAAAGACAAGCTTTTATGTCTGGTGCGTCGGGCAGTAGCACACAGACCAACCCGTCCTGCTGGAACGATCAATAGCAATACGAGGTGACGTCAGCGTGTCGCTCCGCCCTACGCAGCGTTTCGTAATGGGTTATGTCGTCCAGGGTCACAAGGTTACTGTTTTGACATTCCCACACATTAAGGTGGGGTTGTCTAACATCGATTGTCTATATCCTGTATTTATTTTGTTTTATATTCTTAGTATTTTTCCCCAGGTATGTGATCATTCATTCATTTGATTGGTATATGAGAACACATTTATTTCACATGCTATACTGTAACTACGTGAAATTTTTATCATTTTCTTCAAACAAATAGAGCTTTCTTTTGGTGGTATGTACCCGCTAGCCAACCAGCCGCCGAAGTTATACTGCGGCAGGGTGGCACTGCTGCGCAAATCTCTGTAGGTATGTTGGCTCCTTAAGACGCTTTTGCAGGTGCGCGTGTGCCCGGAACCAAAGGGTGTGCCTGGCGGGGTGCCAGGCAGCCGCGATCGCTCATGACTGAACGAGAACAGGGATGTGTGTGTGTGTAAACACACAAATCCCCGGTTCTGTCAGGGGAGAGGAGACAGATTGTGTGTTCCAAAAGTAGGAACACACGATCTGTCTCCTCCTTTAGTCACTCCCATCCCCCCACAGTTAGAACACACAGTGAAGGAACAAAATGGCCTGGTCAGGAAGGGGCAAATTCTTCCGGGGCTGAAGTGGTTATTCGCTGCTGGGATTTTTATTTTCTACAAAAAGAAATGAAATTTGTTGAAAAAAAATACGTTTTTCTTAGTTTCTGTCAGTAAATTTTATAAATAAGTAATTTTTCCCCTTCACTGATGGGCACTGATAGACTGCACTGATGAGGCGGCACTGATAGACTGCACTGATGAGGCGGCACTAATATGCCGCACTTATTGGCACTGATAGGCGGCATGGGTGGGCACGATAGGCGGCACTGATAGCCAGCACTGACTGGCATCACTAATAGGTACTGGTTGCTGGCACTGATGGGCAGTGATTGCTGGCACTGGTGGGCAGTGATTGCTGGCATAGGTGGCACTAATGTAATCAGGGCACTGATGATCACTGCCCTGATTACATGTGTACATGTCTCCTGCGAAGAGAAGCCGCTGATTGGCTCTCCTTGCCACACATACTGTCAGTGTGAGGCGAGGAGCGCCGATTACCGGCATCTCCATGTTTACATGTGACTGGTTTTGATTGGACGCGGCCAATGACATGGTTAAAGAGCGCGCGCCAGAACGGCTTTTCTGGGACGACGTCATAGCTGCACCGCCCCTCCGTTAGTAGTTAAAAAAATAAAAATTAGACTTTACAATCCCTTTAACTTTATTCAAAATAATTAAAGCCACTTAAACTATAATACTGGTCAAACATTTTTTATAAAGGAAAAAAGGAGTTTGTAACCCAATTACTCCCCCCCCCCGAAAAATTTGGGCCTTTAAATTGGCAAAGACACTAAAGATCTCGTTAAAAAATTGGGTTTTGTACATATAAAAAACAAGAAAAACTATGCTTAAAAATCAACTACATATGATGATTGATAAAACAAAACATTGACAAAAAACACAATTGCACATATAACAAATCACCAATAACAATAACTTATAATGAAAATACATATACAAAGTAGTTTCGCGCCAATGTCTGGTAGTACTCTCCGGTGTCCAACATCCGGGATAAGTCCTAACGGTACCCAACGCGTTTTCAGGCTCAATGTCCTTTCATCAGGGGTAATTATATAGGAGGATTTATATTCTAGACCAGATGAGTGGCATCATAATCAAGAACGGAGAGTGGCGATATTGCAGCAAGGGTATGCAAAGTATATTGTTTATCAAAAGATGGCAGGTATAAAGGTTTTATAAAACCCAAACCCTTTGAAAAGATATTGACCCAGTGGGATATGATCAGATAAACTGGTCCTTCCAATAGAAGTTTTGGTACATCACAGACATGTAGCTTATACTTTTAAGCGACACATCTCACAAGATGAGCAACTGAGGGATTTAAAAAGAATCCTGCTATAAATAATGCTGTTGCAGGATGATAGCCTCTGGCAACTGTTCAAGCTGTATTTCAGGGGTCCGTAAGGTTCATCCACACTGACCGAGTTTATAAATATCTTAGCAGGTATGACAGTTCACAAATGTGCTTACTGTATATTTACCTGTTTGCCTGGAGTTCATCTCCTCAGTTTATTACCCTATGGGCATTTATTGTTGTTTATATAAACATACTACTACAAATGCAGGAGAGCAATAATACAGTGGTTGAAAAAGTATTCATACCCCTTGAAATTTTCCACATTTTGTTGTTGCCACCAACAATGTAAATGTATTTTATGTGATAGACCAACACAAAGTGGCACATAATTGTGAAGTGGAAGGAAAATGATAAATGGTTTTCAATTTTTTTTACAAATAAATATCTGAAAAATGTGGCATGCATTTGTATTCTGCCCCCCTTTACTCTGATACCCCTAACTAAAATTTTGTGGATTCAATTGCCTTCAGAAGTCACCTAATTAGTAAATAGTCTACCTGTGTGTAACAGCTGTTCTGTGAAGCCCTCAGAGATTTGTTGGAGAACCTCAGTGAACAAACAGCACCATGAAGGCCAAGGAACACACCAGACATGTCAGGGATAAAGTTGTGGAGATGTTTAAAGCAGGGTTAGGTTATAAAAAAATATCCCAAGCTTTGAACATCTCACAAAGCACTGTTCAATCCATCGTCCAAAAGTGGAAAGGGTATGGCACAACTGAAAACCTACCAAGACATGGCAGTCCACGTAAACTGACAGGCCATACAAGGAGAGCATTAATCAGAGAAGCAACCAAGAGGCCCATGGTAACTCTGGAGGAGCTGCAGTGATCCACAGCTCAGGTGGGAGAATCTGTCCACAGTGCAACTATTAGTCGTGCACTCCACAAATCTGGCCTTTATGGAAGAGTGGCAAGAAGCAAGCCATTGTTGAAAGAAAGCCATAAGAAGTCCTGTTTGCAGTTTGAGAAGCCATGTGGAGGATGCAGCAAACATCTTAGAAGAAAACCTAGTCTGCAAAAGACTTGAGCCTGAGGCAGAGGCTCACCTTCCAGCAGGACAACGACCCTAAACCTACAGCCAGAGCTACAATGGAATGGTTTAGATCAAACCATATTCATGTGTTAGAATGGCCAGTCAACGTCCAGACCTAAATCCAATTGAGAATCTGTGGCAAGACTTGAAAATTGCTGTTCAGACACTCTCCATCCAATCTGACAGAGCTTGAGCTATTTTTTCAAAGAATGGGCAAAAATTCCACGCTCTCTAGATATGCAAAGCTGATAGAAACCTACCCAAAAAGACCTGCAGCTGTAATTGCAGCAAAAGGTGGTTGTACAAAGTATTAACTCGGAGAGGACTGAATACAAATGCATACCCCATTTTTCACATATTTATTTGTAAAAAAAACTTTGAAAACTATTTTATTACTTTTTTTTTTTTCACTTCACAATTTATGTGCGACTTTGTGTTCGTCTATGACATAAAATCCCAATAAAATACATTTACGTTTTTGGTTCAAGGAGTATGAATACTTTTTCAAGGCACTGTATATCCCACGCTGACAAAAGATTATATTAGTACTATGAAGTGGCCTCGCCTCTCTTACAATAAAGATGTTAGGGTGGAGATCAGAGCTCTGCAAACCACTCAAGTTCATCCACACCAAACTTATCAAACCATGTCTTTATGGGGCTGACTTTGTGGCCAGGGGCACAGTCTTTCTAAAACCATGAAAGACCTTCCCCAAACTGGTGTCAAAAGGTTGGATGCACACAATTATATAAACTATATTTATTTACATACTGTAGCATTAAAGCTCTTTTGGCCCTACTTCTCTTGTGGGTCACAGGAGTGCACTTCGTTCTGCACTCCTGTGACTGCGGGCTAAAGTCTGCTGTTGGCTGACATCACTCAGCCGGTCTAGGCGCTGGATCGATCCTGACTTTATTGTCGAGGTCCACCCAGATGCCTGGACTGGCAGCTGGATCAGCCGCTCAGCAAGCCATTGGGGGACTAAGCCAGCTGCTCCCACTCCCTGCACGGTGAAGAGGGCCTATGGCTGACAGTCACCGCCTCTGCTCAGTGAAGACCACGAATTAAAGCGATCAGCTGTCATTGATAGCTCAGTTCTCAGTCTTCGAGGCAGCAGGGGATAGATGCAGCATCAGACCAATGCTTCCTCCACTTAGGAGAGTATGTTTGTTTTTGTTTTTTTCAGTTCCCCTCTTACTCAAAAATTTAGAGGGTTGTTCTCATATGTTTGGCCATATATTGTAGACACGTTAGTAAGCTGAACAAATAAATGTTGAGCTAAAAATTCACCTGCATCTTCCGTTAGGGCTTGTTCACACCAGATGCAGTCCAGTGTGGTTTTAATCTACATCAAAAATGCATTCACTGTGTTTTCCATGTATTCCAATAGCCCTATTTCACACCAGTGCAGCGCTTACAGTGCAGTCAATAAAAGTAGAATATGCAGCATTTTTTCTTTATGGAACGCATCTGAACGCAGAAAAACACAAGGAGGCACTGGAACACACCAGCTAAATGCATCAAAAACATGCATGTAGAAACACATCCTGAATGCAGAAATTGTGGCGTGAACTTGGCCATTAGTCATGTGACTTGATGCCACCATGGAATTGGCTCTCTAGATGTCGAAAAAACAAGAAGAGGGGACCTTGGACTTTTTAGGCATGACTACAAAAATATTTCTAAACACAATTAATTTATTAGAAAATTACATAACAAAAATGACATTGATTAAAAACCACAAATCATGTATACGTATTAAAGCGATAGCTATACAACACCATCTAGGTACATAATTCTTCGGACGTCTGGATAAACACCCCAAAAAGCAATCGGTCCGAGAAGATGGCTAGATAGCAAGTCCGCAATCAATCACTTCAATGTCCTGTAGATGTTCAATGCTCGACATGTTTCGCGTTTTCACACTTCTTCAAGAGCGACATAGTATATATTGTGGCTAACAAAATACACAACATAGCATATAGGTAATTAGTATATAGAACCATAAAAGAGACCGGCATCTATAGTGACGCCGCATATTCTAAATTCAAATGGATTTGTGCTGGTTCAAACAATGCGGTGATGGGTAGGGCGCGAGCCAAAGAGGTGATGAAAGGCTACTATGGGGGCGTGCACAACATAATCTCAAATGGTAAATAAAAAGTAACAAAGTAGAAACTTCGTAAAGTGTATTGTTAATTTTAATTTTTTATTTTTTATGTTATATTATTAATTCCCCAATGGCCTAAAAACATAAGAGAAAAAGAAAAGACAGAAAGGGAGGGGGGGGGAGAGTAAGAGGGGAAGAAAAGGGAATGGGAAAGACCCAAGAGAGGAAAGAGAGTGAGGGAAGAGGGAAAGGGGTGGGGGGGGGAGAAAAGGGGAGAAAAAAAAGGAAAGAAGGGGGGGAGGGGAAAGAAAGAATGGGAAAAAAGAAAGGGGGGGGGGAGAGGGGGGGACGAAGGGAGGGGGAGAAACGGGAAGGGGAAAGACAAAAAGGAAGGAGAAAGGGGAAACAGGAGAATATGTGTATATAGAAAGTACTCACATTTTGAATGTATTTAAAATCATGAAAAAAACAGCCCACAGGTCAAGAAGAACCGGAAAACCGGCAGTGTGGTGTGTTCACACACGCCGGACTAGATGTAGACTGGTACTATCTCCTATACAAGCAGGTGCCTAAAAAGAAAGCAACTAACTTAAACAAACTGACTAAAAAAAGGGGTCTGTAAATCTACAATGCTGGTAAATTGGCAATGGCCATGGTATAAAGCACTCACCCATCTTCATTTATTAAGGGATCTAGGATGTATATGTCTGTCACTTTATTCTGTATGTATATAGGATCCAACAAGAAGGCTCAGGTATTCACAGATATTTGACTAGGTGCTAACAGGCACAGTATCCCAGTAGGTAATTAAGTATTATTCTAGCCTGGAATGCAGAGGGGAGCAAGACAAGGGGTCAACTATATATAATCATAGCCTGCAATAGATACCTGTATCAGTAATAGATCCCTAATGTTTGGTGCTTAAATGAAGATAAAGGTACCTGATTCTGGTACAGAAGCAAGGACTTCCGACGTGTGGCATCTCCCTGGAGCTGGGGCAAGATGCACACCATAATAGGACGCCGTCCTATTTGTGTGCACGTCCTGTCTGTCGTCAACCAATCGGCTGTGCCGACGTGACGTCATCCGGATCGGCCGAATGCTCACGGCGCGCATGCGCGTCATCCAGCCAGAGGCGCCGTCAACACAGCGACGGCGCATCCAGCATGGGGAGCAGCGCACGCTACCCCGAGCTACAACAGCCGGCATATGGAGTTGCCAGCTGATGTAAGCGTCCCATCAGCAGATGCCGGTGTGACGCTGGGCGGCCACATAGCAACCAAGAACCCACCACTAGGTGGCGCCCAGACCAGCCGCACTATGTGAACTCAGCAACAAAGAAAAATCACAACAATACAAGGGATAAATCCTCAACATATATCATTGTTGAACATTAAACAATTCTGTTAATATATAAACCTCAAAATCCATAGTTTTCCTATACATAATGCTTAATCTATACTCAAGCTCCAATGTGCACCTGATTAGATCTATATGTTATAGATATTCTGTAAATGAATATATATAAAGTTGGGGGGATATCTATCTCTAGCTCTCTAGATGTAATTCATGTTTTTTGCTACCTTTGGGGCAGTTATAAAGAGCAGTGAGAGCAAGCAGATTTTTTTCCTTAACATTTTTGTTACACACAGCAATTGTGTGTAGTTGCATTCACCTGTGCTGCAAAAGTGCACAGTTGTCAAAATGCTTTGTTATAAATTGCCCATCTGTTTTCACCTCATCTGGAAAATGCTCAATTACATTGTTCCTTTTCTAAGAAGAGAAATAAAAAGTTGTATTAAAAATGACAGCCTGTCAAATTCTAGATGTCCTTTTTCTGTAGAATATTGGACAGTGACATCTGGAGGTTGATGTGGGAGAAACAAACCTTTACATGCAATGTCTATCAATAAGTCCTAGTGTTTGTCCTTTTTCTGCAGGTTTACTTGGGCATGTCAGTTTGATTTTCATTCTTGATAGAGACAGGGCTGATGCTTGGCTTAGTCTTAGTCTAGTCTACTATGAACAGTTTGGATGCTTGGAAGAACAAGAGAGTGTGGGCGGGCTCAAGACTTTATAGGCACAATAAAGATAATATATAGTTAAAAATATTATTTTTATTTCAAAATTGTTGTATTTTAAAAAGAGAGAGAGAGAAATGAAGGATAAAAAACAGAGTAGGACATAAACAGTTTACAAAATATGCACTCCATACACATTCGGTAGGTTGGTATAGAAAAACAACGGAACTACAGAACCAACAAGAGAGATACAACTTATTGATCTACATAGTTACAGTACACATCGTTGAACCAAACGTTAAGTGATGGTGGCAATCAGATTCTGTATAAGCTCGACATGTTACGCGCCATATGCGCTTCTTCAGGAGCACAGAGTTAGGATACTGTGGTAAATAATACAGTTTGTTAGAATTCAAAAAAAAAAAAAGAATGTTTTTTTTGTATATATATATATATATATATATATATATATATATATATATATATATATATATATATATATATATATATATATATATATATATATATATATATATATAAATTTACATATGAGACAATAGATTGAAATAATAATGATAAAGATAAACAAAAAGTGGGGGCTGTTTAAAAACCAGAGGGACATCAATACTGCAATGGTCAGGCGGAGCAAAGGCAATGTGGGGACGAATGTAACATGGTGCAGATCTATAGTGGGAATGTAGTATAAGCTATATAGTGAGTAAGCTGAAGATATGGGAGAAGGGAGTGGGGGGGGGGGAAGAGGGGGGAGGAAAAAAGAAACAGAGAAAAAGAAATGGGGAGGGAGTGAGGGAAAGGGGAGAGGGGAAGGGAGAAGGAAGGGAGGGGGGGGGGAGATGGGGAAGGGGAAGCAGGAAAGAAGGGAAGACTGGGGGGGGGGGGGGAGTGATGGAAAAAGGGGGAAGAAAAAATATATTGTAAATAACTGTCTATAATTCTAAAAAAAATTTTTTTTTTTTCTTTTTTTTAAGTTTGGATGCTTGTTTATGATCCTTTTTATTTGCTCTTTTGTAGGAAACAAAAAAGGAAGGCTTTGTATGGTGTAGTCATACTGCAGACTGAGTGGGCTGGACAAATCATGATTACTTTGGAGTTACATTCACCAGCATTTGAGCTCATTGTATTTCCACTGGAGTGCAATCTGTTAACTGAACCTGAATCATTTGACACTTTTGACGTTTGCCTGGGCCAACAGCCATAATGGGACTGAACTAGGTCTAAGTCTGTCACCTTTTCAATTTAAAGAAAGCAATGACATCACTGGCACACAGCAGAGCAAGTCATTGAAATTTACTAAAGGGAGAGCTGTCCTTTTTTTAAATGAGAATTTAATTGCTGTGAGCAGTGACAGCCCTAAGGATGACCAGGTCTAGCTTTCCTTGAATATTGGCAGCCAAGTAGCTGCCCCATTGTCTGAAATGTAAAGAACATCAGTATGAAAGTGGCTTCTGATAAACTGTGGCATAGACATTATGCCACAAAATGGCAGCTTACTGGAAATGCTGCACTTCTGACAGTTCTCCAAGGAAGCTTAGACTGAGGGAACATGTAATCTGCCATTGCTGACCTCCTTCTGGGAATGCTAGGTTCCTTACTGTGTCGGATTTTAATATCTCATTACCTGCCTATGTGTTTTGGGTCACTATCTCAGAAAATACTAAATGCAGAGTACTAAAGCAACCAGCATTTTCAGAGGGCAGGGGCTACATATTTCTCAGAGTACAGGTTTTCTTTAAAAATTATCTATACATTTTGTTGACTGTTTTCATGTTTTTTATGTTGCTAATGTATATATTATGTTTTGTTAGTAGTTTATATTATTTATGTCAGTTCTATTCAATTTTAAATGATGTTCTGAGTGAACGGAAGGAACCTCTTTTAGGAGACTGTTACAGAAATTCAACATCCAATTCTCGGGTTCCCGGTAAAATTGCCCATAGACACTGGTTTTTATTCTGTATTTCAGCTACCACTATGCCCCATGTTACTCACATGTAACTAGCACTTTCTTTTAATAGGCAACATGAACAGCAGAATGTAAGTCAGTAAGGAAGAAGACCAGTCAGAGATTTACACCATGGGGAAAAAAAACTTTTATTACTAAAAGTGAATTATTTCTTTGACTGAAACATAGAGGATTACAAGCCATAGTTCTATTATTTGAAGAAAAGCATAAATGAAAGGAGGACTCTTTAAGTTGACCACACATGTAACAATCTAATTGTACAAGTTCCTTTTAGATCTATCAAGAGCTTTTACAATCAATCTGCAACACATAGGGCCAACCTTAGCTGTGATGGCAGCTTTGCCCATTTCCTGAGATCAGGATGGCTGTCAGTAATCCTGCAACCTGACAACCAGGCTGAGATAGCTTGTCATTGAGATAAGGTCATACATTAGGGGAAGTGGGTTGTGCCTGGTAAATCATTCTTGTGATTATCGATATGGAAGTTCCCAGTGCTAATACATGGACATGAGCCTCAGGTCAACCAGTGAAATTATACAATTTGTTTAGTCTGCCTTGCCAGCCAGGGTTGTGTTTTCTTTCAGGGCAGCAGCATGATGTATGGTCCATTATGACCAGTGAGGTACCCCATATGTATGCCAAAAAAAATGCATTTACTTATTATGGAATGTCCTTGTCAAAGCAAACCTTTTGGCTACTGTAAAAAGAAAAGTCCTTCCTAAGAGCAGAATCAATGGGTACCCACTATTGCATTAGCCATTAAGGTCTTTTGTGTGCCGTTTTCTGATCCTGCTTCCCTCTTGCTGGACTTCCCTAACTGTGGCCTTTAGCCTCTCCCTCTGGCTCCAAGCCCAATGTATTACAGCATCCACTGATTGCCCTCTTGCCATCCTCATTCAATTGTGGGATAGCAAACATATGGAGCCTGGCCCTAGTAGATGGAGCTTACCCAAAAAGGCTGAAACGGTGGGACCGTAGTTCAGTGAAACCATAATCACAGAATGGTGATTATGGTTTATTTTTGACAGGTATGCTTTATGCAGCTGATGAGTTTCTGATGCTTCAGAACTGAGCCTTTCCTTTGTTCTTTTTATATAGTAAAAATAAACTAAAAAGGAACAGGTCCATTGGCTAAACAGTTCATCAAGTATGTTCCATCATGTTATGGACCAGTTTTCATGCTTGGTTTACCTGACAGGTGTAATTGTATTTGTTGTGTGACACTGTTTCTGTTGTTAATGTTAATATTTTCATATGTTCACTATTCACTGTTTTCAGGCAGAGTCTGCAAAGAAAAATTCTGCAGCACTGGCCCTGCTGGTGCAAAGATATGTTTTTGTTTGTTTTGTACCTGGAAGTTTCACAGCTGTTTAATTAAAGGGCTGATTAATTATCTCAATTACACAATACCTGTTGCCTGGTCATTCCTGCCTTCCTTCCTTTTTTTTTTTTATAGCATGATTCACTGATCTCAAGTTGCAGGAAGTTGGTTATAGATATGACTGATGAGGATTAAAGATTGTCACGCATGAGATTGCTAGAGAGAAAACATTGATTATCAAAGTAGCACGAATCCCTAACTTACGCAGACCGTGCCTTAAACCTAGACGAAAAATACCACTTTCAGGTACACAGCTTTCAAGAGCTGATCAGGACAGTTCATCCAAAATTATCCAAAGGGACAAACACAAACATTTTTCGAATAGGATACTAGAACATACAATATTTGATTAATCTGTACAGTATCGTTCAAAAAAAATCGGAAGACCAAGACTACGCATGCTGGTAAACGAAAGAATACAATACAATACAATACAACACATTACATCACTTCTAAAGTTGCATTCTGTCTTACAAGAATTTTCATAACTTTACCTCTTGGCACCGGCCGCACGCAAATATGTGCTCTCTCGGCGGGTGGGCCTTGGCGCCGAGCGGTCGCATATTTGTGTGCAGTAGTGCAAAAACTGGCGCCCTGTGCAGTCCCAGCACAGTTATTGGCGGCTAACTGAAAGCAACGATCGGGAGCTTTCCAGTCATATGACAGCCAATCATGGCAGTAACATGACCATAAACCCACCGTGCCCCCATAGCAGCTTGCTGTGAGGGCACCCGAGCCGCAGCTCTGTGTCCATTCAGACACGGAGCCACGGTTCGTCCCCGCCCCACTCTACTGATTGGCTCCAGCTGCTGTCAATGTCAGTTAGCCAATGGCGCCGCTGCTGTGTCTCAACTAATCAGGAGGGAGAGTCCCAGACGGCCCAGGGACTCGTGTTTATCGCTGGATAGAAATGGGGTTCAGGTAAGTATGAGGGGGCTGCTGCACACAGAAGGCTTTTTATCTTAAGAAAAAAACCTTCTGACTTTACAACCACTTTAGGTAACCTGTTCATTTTCAATATGGGACCAACATGCAAAAAAAACAAAACCGAGGATGATTATTTATATATACAAAAAAGTGCAGCGCTGGATAACTACTAAACAGTAGACAATAAAAACTGTGCTAGAAAGCAAACAAAAACATATAAAACTGACAGACCGTGCACATTGTTGATTAACCTGATAAGAATTAGTGGATATTATTCATAAGTGAATATTGGCAAACACCATTTCAAATTTTATAAAAAAAGAACGTGCTTAATTATATTATAGTGTCCACAAATGCATGAGTGAAAAATCTGCTGGGTAAATCCGTGACTTCCACCGCTGATAAAAACCGTCACCACAGAAAGATTAAAGGCTTACCAGACAGCCCTTGAAAGACAGCATGAAATATCCTCCACTTTAGATGTTGTTCTCCCTGTGGATGGCTTCTAATTGAGAGCGCTGGAAAGGTGGTTTGCAGACTGATTCGCAGTAGTAGAGGGAGGGGGGAGGGGAAATCCCCTCTCAACGATGATAAGTATCCAAAAAAAAGAAGGAAGAGAAAACACTCCAATAGTGTAAAAAAAGTTTTAACTTCTTTTTATTGAAATTGCCATACAGGCATCCATGAATAAAAATTCCTTGCAAGGAGTTTAAAAGCAGCTCCGATGTATACAAAAAAAACAAAAAAAACTTCCTAATGGAAAACAAGACCAAGATAGGCACCCTTATTTACCAGGAATGTATGAGGGGACATCAAAATAGGGGAAGTGTTCATCAACCATTGTTGATGAAGCAATTGATGTCCCACTCCACATTCAAACCTCCAGGGACATGACAGTCCAGCTTATATATCCAGTTGGTTTTACTTCTAGATATGCTACGTTTGCCATTGCTACCTCGCCAGTGTGGTATATATTTTTCAAGGGTGACAAACGTAGTATCAGTGGGATCCCTATTATGTTTAAGATCGTAATGTTTTGACACATTATGTTTATCAAAACCCTTTCGGATGTTGGTAAGATGAGCATCACCAGTCTAACCTGCAACTTTCTAGTAGTGCGCCCAACGTATTCCAAACCACAGGGACACCATAACAGATACACTACGCACTTCGTAGTGCAGGTGATAAAGGATTTTATTGAGTATGTGGCACCAGTTCGTGTTGATGTAAACTCAGTTAGTCTCCTCCCCTGAAGGCATTGATGCTACAAACTTGACACTTCCTACATGGGTAAAATCCCTTTATATCCCCAAAGAAAGAAGGTCTTGTTGGTGGGTCTGGAACGTTAGGTGCTATAAAGTGCCTAAGATTTGAGGCGCCCCTAAAAAGTACACAAGGATTGTCTCCCAATAACGGCCCCAAAATTCTGTCATTCTTAATGACAGGCCAGTGTCTTTTAATTATACGTTTTATGGCCCAATGCTGGCTGGAGTAGGTAGTTAGAAAAGCCAGACCGAAATCGTCCCTTGTCTCCACTTGTGGTGATTTGTCAGCTAAAAGAGTCTGACGATCCCTGCTGCCTACTTCTGTTATTAATAAGTCCAGCAACTGACCATCATAGCCCTTATTTAGAAATCTGGATTTAAGAACCTGAGCTTCTTTTTTATAATCCTCCAGATTGGAACAATTCCTCCTGAGTCGCAAAAATTGACCCTTTGGGACTGCTGACAGCCAGGATCGGTGATGGCAAGAGTCAAGTGGAATATATCCGTTCCTGTCTGTCTTTTTAAAATATGTTAATGTGGTAATCCTTCCATTGTCTATACTAATTTTTAGATCCAGAAAATGAATTTGAGTGGTATTGACCTCATGAGATAACACAATACCTCTATCGTTGTTGTTTAAAAAGGACAGAAAAGTCATGACAGATTCCGTGTCCCCGTCCCATATAAAAAGGACATCGTCAATGAACCTTTTCCAGAAAATAAGTTCATTACGTCTATTATGCAGTACCACCTCTTCTTCCCACTTGGCCATGAATAGGTTGGCCATACTGGGAGCAAACTTTGCTCCCATGGCCACTCCTTTCATCTGCAGATAGTAAGCTCCATTGTGCCAAAAGTAATTATGTTTCATGGAAAAATCCAGTGGTTCGACCACGTATTTCTTTTGCGTGTTCGAAATACTGGAGTCACGATGTAGGAAGAATTGCACCGCTTCATGACCTAGCTGATTAGAGATGGCCGTATAAAGCGAAGCTACGTCCGGTGTTACCAGTAAGTAAGTTGATTTCCACTCGATTTCACCAAGCAAGTTGATAACATGCTTAGTGTCTTTTAAAAAGAGTCTATTCCACTGATGATGGGTCTCCCTGGAGGGTTGGCCAAAGTTTTGTGTATCTTTGGTAATATGTACATAACTGGCATCCGTGGTGCCAAAGGTACCAAAAATTATTTTTCTTTCCTGTTCAGAATGCCCATATCATAGCCCTTCTGGACAAGTATTTTTAACTTCTGTTTAAATTGGGATGTGGGATCAGCCGATAAAGGGGAGTAGGATTCAGAATCCCCAAGGATTCTTGACAGCTCATTGGAATAGGCCTCCTTGTCTAGAACCACAATAGCCCCCCCCCTTGTCGGCGGGGCGGACCACTATATCCTTTCTGTTACAAAGAGACTCCATACCCGCAGCAATGTCTTGCTTAGGCCGGATAGCTCTTGTATTAAGTTAGCTAGATCTTTGATAAGCAAATCTCGGAAGATGTTAACATTCGGGGCCAAGTTGCCCGGGGGGTTAAAAAGCTCCCTTTACTACTGCGAATCAGTCTGCAAACCACCTTTCCAGCGCTCTCAATTTGGAGCCATCCACAGGGAGGACAACATCTAAAGTGGAGGATATTTCATGCTGTCTTTCAAGGGCTGTCTGGTAAGCCTTTAATCTTTCTGTGGTGACGGTTTTTATCAGCGGTGGAAGTCACGGATTTACCCAGCAGATTTTTCACTCGTGCATTTGTGGACACTATAATATAATTAAGCACGTTCTTTTTTATAAAATTTGAAATGGTGTTTGCCAATATATTCACTTATGAATAATATCCACTAATTCTTATCAGGTTAATCAACAATGTGCACGGTCTGTCAGTTTTATATGTTTTTGTTTGCTTTCTAGCACAGTTTTTATTGTCTACTGTTTAGTAGTTATCCAGCGCTGCACTTTTTTGTATACCGTATATACTCGAGTATAAGTCGAATTTTTCAGCACATTTTTTTGTGCTGAAAGTGCCCCCCTCAACTTATACTCGAGTCAAGCACTTTTCTGCAGCAAAAAATTTTATTTTCCGAACCGACTTTGGGGCCCCGTATCTCAGGGCCACTTGGTGCTAGGAACCCCAAATTTGGTGTGCAAACCCAGTAGATCTGGTACCATAACATATCCAAAGCTGAAGTTCCTAGCACTAAGTGGCCCCGAGATACGGGGCCCCAAAATCGGTTCGGAAAATGTCATTCTCTGCTGCAGAAAAGTGCTTGACATTTTCTGAACTGACTTTGGGGCCCCATATCTCAGGGCCACTTGGTGCTAGGAACCCTAAATTTGGTGTGCAAACCCAGTTGAATGGGTACCATAACATATCCAAAGCTGAAGTTCCTAGCATTAAGTGGCCCCGAGATACGGGGCCCCAAAATCGGTTCGGAAAATGTCATTTTCTGCTGCAGAAAAGTGCTTGACATTTTCTGAACTGATTTTTGGGGCCCTGCATCTCAGGGCCACTTGGTGCTAGTAACCCCAGCTTTAGAAATTTTATGGTGCTAGTTCCACTGGGTTTGCACACCAAATTTGGGGTTCTTAGCACTAAGTGGCCCCAAGATACAGGGCCCCAAATTCGGTCAACTGTGTCCATCTGCAGCAATGTCATTTCGGGACCCTTTGGGTTCAGAGACCCCAAATTTTGGCTGCAGCTAGGGGGCATCTAGGAACCCTTAACTACCAAGTTTGAAGTTCAGGGGACCTATGGCTGCAAATGGACACAGTGAGGCATGCAAATGGGCACAGTGATGCTGAAAATGGGCATTGTTGACCCTCTTTTCCACTTACAGTAGCTGTGCATTTCTCACCCTCGTCTTATACTCAGGTCAATAAGTTTTTCCCATTTTTTTTTTTGGTAAATTAGGGCCTCGACTTATACTCGGAACGACTTATACTCGAGTATATACGGTATATATTTGGTTTGTGCCCCCTATCAGGGTTATAGTGTTCAGCTGCAGGACACTTTATTTTCACAGATTTTGAATTCACAGTTTCTAGTCACTTATCTCTTTGTACACCTAGCACAAATTTTTCTTTTAGAGCATGATTATTTGTCTGATATTCTCATTGTGTGTACGAGGCTTTACCACTCTTTCATTGCTTTTGGGTTAGGTATAATTTCCAAAGACTTGCACTGCACCAGCTGCACTGTACAGATTAGCTCAGTGAACATTTATCGTTATTCAGTAAGTGCAACAGCTTTGCTAAAGTTTACAAAGTTTGGTATAATCCAATGCAGCCTTAAATTGCAGGGAAGCTACATTTGAATTTTTTGTTTAAAAAAAAAAAACCTATAGCTGGCTACACACTCAAATGGAAAGGAAATAGTTTTATAAATTTAGGGCCAGTTCACACCAGATAAAGTTCTGTGCACTTTTTTTTCCCGCACAAAATGCATGCACAGTGTTTTCCATGTATTCCAATGGCTCTAGTTCACACCATGCAGTCAGTTTCCGGTGCAGAAACTGACTGCATGGTGTGAACTAGTGCCATTGGAATACATAGAAGCACTGTGCATGCATTTTTAGTGCAGAGAAAAGCGCACGGAACTGCACTTGGTGTGAATTGGCCCTTAAAGTGTATCCATAGCCCAAATTTGTTTTTTGTTTTTATCTTTTAGTTTTTGTTTGAAGTAAAGAGTGGTTAGAACCGCTGTCATATATTTTTTTTAACACTATCTGTGTCCCATAGGGGAGAATTTTCCTTACATCCTACCCTGAGACACCACAGGAAAAAGAAACCTCCCAAAGGTGAGGTCAAATCCTGTCTTAAGCAGTTGTCACCAAAACAGGTGTCCCTATTGGAGGACTTTAAATTATTTCTTGTTGCAGCTCCAACTGTAATTTTTTTTTTTCTATCTGTCCCAGTGACAATTGTCATTATATAAGCAAATTTGTTGAATTCACCCACAGGAACACAGACCGCAATAAAAACCTGAAATCCAAAAATTGTCTTTAGATAAACTTTAACCAGTTCCGGACTAGCCGCCACAGTTATACTGCGGCAGGTTGGACTAGCTGTACGTTCCACGCGCAGCCAGCTGGGGGGCACGCGTGCCTCCCCGCCGGCTGCGACAATCAGATTCGATCAGGAACTGATCAATCCCCAGGCCCAGGCCAATGATTTCTGGCCTGGACCAGGTGATCGTTCCTGATGAATGATATCCTTGCCCTGTCTGTGTAACTGTAAAAACTGACAGGGGAAGGGATGTCATCTCTCCTCGTGTCGGTCTTTTCCATTCCAGACCGAGAGGAGAGAGCATCTAAAAGTGAGTTGCAAAACACTACACTGACACCAGGTTGCGTAGGCACACAATTCACCCCCCCAGTTAACCCCTTCACCACCTGTCACTGTGTCACCCAGTACAGCAATCAGATTTTTTTTTTGATCGCTGTACTAGTGTCATTAGTGACAAAAATCAGTGTTAGGGTAATTAGTCTTAGGGCCAGGTAGGTCTAGGGACCCCCCCATAAAGGTTTAACCCCTTGATTACCCCCTGTCACCTGTGATCACAGTATAAGTGTCACGGGTGATGCAGTTTAGCTAGTTATTTTTTATACCGTCAGGGCACCCGCCGTATTTTACCTAATAAAGGTTTAACCCCCTGATCACCCGGCGGGTGATCAAAGTTAGGTTTTAGAGTCATGTAGGGTCTGTGTCGCCCCAGGCAGCGTCAGATTAGTGCCAGTACCGCTAACACCCACGCACGCACCATACGCCTCCCTTAGTAGTATACCGTCTGAACGGATCAATATCTAATCTGATCAGATCTATACTAGTGTCCCCAGCAGTTTAGGGTTCCCAAAAACGCAGTGTTAGCGGGATCAGCCTAGATACCTGCTAGCACCTGCGTTTAGCCCCTCCGCTCAGCCCAGCCCACCCAAGTGCAGTATAAATCGATCACTGTCACTTACAAAAAACAAAACGCGTAACTGCAGTGTTCGCAGAGTCGAGCCTGAACCCTGCGAACGCTAACAGTTTTTTTGGTAGCATTTGAATCAGTCGCTAACAGTAAGAAGCTTTTTTACCTGAGTCTCACTACTGTACCAGTAAATTTAGAGACCAATATGTCAAATTAAAGGTACAGTAGTGAAGAGGCCTACACTTTCTGAGCATGACAGATAGTGAAGTTGAAGTCGCTCATCTGTCAGATTCAGGCTCAGAATACGATCCTGTAGACGACAGTGAAACCCTGACAGCTCTGACGGCAGAGTTGTGGTCCCTGCCAAGGTCAGGTGTACCAGACCTCGATCTTCCTCTGCTGTCGCTGAGGTGTAAGAACCGCAGGGCTCTCGTATGGAGCAGAGAGCCAGTACTAGCGCTGCTATTCTTTCTGGTGAACTGGCAAGCACCAGCAGCCTAGTACATCCTGGTCGTACATCGAGCACTGCAGTAACACTTGGTGACGTGGCGAGTCCTATAAGTGCAGTTCAAGCTGGCGAGGTGGCCAGCATGAGCAGTGTCCCGCTGCCACCAAGAAGAAGACAAACACAGGACCGTTGAGCCCATAGTGCAATTCCTGCTGCATTCGCCAATCCTAACTGGGAACCCACCACTTCTGCAGCACCCGTACTTCCCCCATTCACTGGCCAACCCGGAATTCAGGTGGAAACAGTTAATTTTACATCACTTGATTTTTATTCACTGTTTTTCACTGAAGATCTCTATAGATGGGGGGCGTGGCCGGATGTGATTGGGGCAGCACGCGTCTCTGAGGAGCTCCACACATCCTGATCTAATCCTTCGATCTAGAGTGAACCCTTCTGCTTATAACTTTCACAGACATCTGGGGGAAGGTGAGCGGATCCCTACCATGCATTCCTCGGCGTCTAAAAAGGCACAGAAGCAGCAGAATGACCAGCGCCAGAAACGCTCTGCAAAGGAGGCAGTGCAAGACTCCGCCCCCGCCATCTTGCCTGCAAGGAGGCCTGAACAGCGCGCCAAGCACAAGACGGCAAACATGGCGCCAACTGGGAGCCCGGAGGAGACAAACGCTGAGCACGAGGCTGTGTAAGAGCAAATGCTGGCTGTGGATGCGGATGCAATAACCGGCCCGATCCTAGAAGCCATCAACCTAAGTAAGTCTGAGCTCATGGGGCGTATAGACCACTTATCATCTGAATGTACTTTAATTAGGCATGATCTAGACAAAATCAGGGGCAGGCTCACCACAGTGGAAGACAGAGTCTCAGGGGTGGAGGACACTTCTCACACTCAAGGCATACATGTAGCTGAACTCCGGGACCTGGTGAAATCCCTGCAACATAGGGCAGATGATGCTGAAGACCGCCAAAGGAGGAACAATATTAGGGTGGTGGGCTTGCCTGAAGGTGCGGAGGGGGAAAAGCCTACACTCTTTGCTGAGGTCCTGTTTAAACCGTTGCTTTCCTGGAGGATTTACCCCCCACTTATGTGGTAGAGAGAGCACACAGGGTCCCCACAGGAAGAAGACCCCCTGGTGCCTATCCCAGACCTTTCCTTATCCGATTTCTGAACTATAGAGACTGGGATATGATTCTAGCTAAGAAGGGTATGGCGCTGTTCCTCTAAAAAACTTTATGGTATCCTATATATGTGCTATATACAATTCGTGAGAAATGAAAAAATCAAAGACCATACATGGTGCTACTATTTATATCATATGAGTCACGTAGCTCCTTATGTATGGAATGTGTGTGCCAGTGTGGAAAAAATGAGGAAAGGAGGGTGGGGTAGGGTGAAGGGGGGGGAGAGGGAGGTGGGGTGGTTGGAATAAGGTAAATGGGAATAATCCACTGTATATGCAAATTCAACCTAATAAAGTGCACATGTGCAATCAGATATATGTATAAAAGTCCTTTTTTCCACAACAAATTAATTCATGTGATGTTCGTGATTTTGATTCTTCTGATAGTAAAATCCCGTGCTCTAAATGTGCAGCCACTCACCAGCTCACTTCTCCCCTGCTGGGGTATCAGGCAATCTCTGGCAGTCTCAGGATCGCGGTGTCATATAAAAAGAGAAGGGGTGCCCATAGTGTAAGATCATTTAAAAAAGTTTATTCAAAACAAGCAGAGAGGTACTCACAATTTAAAAGCATGTAGCAAGCGAAAAAAGACAAAATTCTCGGTTAACCATCAGCTGTTCAAAGTTGTTTGGGAAGCACAGATTAGGCCACGCCCTACACGTTTCATCATTGGACGTCTACGGTAGCGTGACCTCTGCTGTGCCTCCCACCTTTTATATAGCACGCGGTGTCCCCTAATTATCTGTTTAACTAACAACCATTTTGCCTGTGTTTTGCGGACCAGAGTCCGTCCGCTGCCATTTTGTCTGTGATAATGCAGACCGAAGCCTAATTTCCTCTTTGTATATTCCGCCTCTGTGTGGGAGAAACTAAAAAGACGCCGGCGGCCATTTTCCCTGTGATTTTATGGGCCGGAGCCTACCGGCGGCCATCTTGCCTGAGGTCATGCAGACCGCCTCTGTATACATAACCTCAGAGACGCTAGCGGCCATTTTGCCTTTGATTCTGCGGACATAGGGTACAGCGGTGCTGTATGACTAGTGGTCATTGACTCAAAGGTGACACTTTCCCTGTAATGACGCTTTTTATCTCAGTGTCACCCCCGTTCCCTATCTAGGTATGGTTGTTTTTTATTTAGATTGGGTGTTATATGGTCGGAGATCCCGCATGTCATAACCAGGTGGTTCACTATAGATTTCAGCAGCTAAACATAACATGCAGCTTATATATGTGCTCATATTCAGCCCCAATAAAATTGACATTTTAAACTTAAAACAGCGTGTTTAGAGTATATATGACCATTTACAAGGAAACCCAAGAATAAAATCGGCATTGCATAAATACATGTATGTGGAAAAAAATATGTATGCAGATAAAAACATGTATGCTGATAAACATTGAATATAAACTTATAAAAATATATCAGGATGTGTAAGATAATACCCACATGCAAAATATATACATATATATGTGTGTGCATGTGTATAGAGGAAGAGGAAAAAATTCTTTTAAAAATATTATAAGGAACGAGAATTATTTAAAAAAACTCCCTTAATCATATATATATACGGCTTATGAAGCGTGTCAATCTGTACTCATTCACTATCTATCCATTTAGTACGGATAACTCCATCTGTGTATGTTCCAAAGGGGGATATCATATGGATATACTACAGCCCCCCTAGTGTGGGTGTATATCTATCTTTATATGCCTTAGGTGTATATTAGACCTATGTCGAATGTGTTTAAAAAATATTTAAAAAGTCCATTTTGGTTACAAGTCATAGGGTCCGAGTAAAAGATTCATATCCCATGTTTGTAAACCGGTGTCTCCTTATTCTTACATGATACAGATGTATTTCAAGGAGGTATCTAAAGGGAACTTGTTTGCTGTGTATAGTCCCTACATGATTCAGGTATGTTTCGGAGGGATATCTGAAGGGATACTCCCTCGAGACACAAAGGGAACCTTATTTAGCTGTAAATAATTGGACAGGGATCAAAATCCATATTCCCACTGTTGGACTTTTCTAGTATGTCTGGGTAGTTGTCAGAGGTGTTTCACAGGGGAACTTGAAAACAGTTGGAATAGAAATTCAAAAATTAAAGGTGAATGTATGGTATATTTTTAAAGTTTCCTCGGGGTATTGACGTACCCAAGTTAATTACATCCAGATTATTACATTATTAGGAAAGGAAATAGAGAGATATCCTGAGGTGATGTTTATCTCATTCTTGCTTATATGTTCTTATGTTATGTGTCACATTAGAGAGTGTTATGTTGGCCACTGATGTTACTTTGGGTCAGGTGTGTTGGTAGTGCGGACCCCCTCACTATTTTTTTTCTCTTAGTGATAATGTCAGAAGTTGGTTAGGAAGCAGTTTAGATTGAGATCTATATTCATTCCCATAGGCTGGAGGGTGTCCAACAAAAATATCCATTTCGTTTCATTTTGTGAAACCTTGATCTTTTTATTTTCGCCCCTCCAGTGGCCCTTAATTTTATCAATTGCATAGAATGTCATACATGTTGGGTCCCTGTTGTGATAGTCTCTAAAATGCCTAGAGACGCTATGTTTGTTGAACCCATTTTTGAAGTTTGTAATGTGTTCTCTAATTCTGACTGTAACTGTCTAGTTGTTCTTCCCACGTACTGCTTCCGACATGGGCACTCTAGTACGTAGGTGACATGAGTATTATTGCAAGTAATGAGTTCTCGAATGGTAAATTCTCTTCCATTGGCTACCGACCTAAAATTGGTTGTTTTCCTGCTGGTTTTCTTGCTAGTTCTGCATGGCAGACATTTCCCACATTTAGAAAACCCTTTTAGATGATTTCCTATTTTTATCTGTCTTGAAGGGTCTAGTGCATTGTGTACCAACTTGTTCCTCAGGGTTGGTGCCTTTTTGTAGATTAAAAGTGGGTTTCTTTGGTAATATGGAATTCCATACTTTATTCGATTGTAAAATAGGCCAATGTTTTTTTTTTTATTATGGTTTCCATATTTCTGTATTGCCTATTATACCCTGTTAGAAAGGCTAAATCCATTTTATTATTCGTTCCTTTCCTTTGTTGGTTTCTTGTTCCCTCTATAAGCGTATTCCTATCCATGTTCCCGACTTTCCATTTTAATGTCAGTAGGTCCTTCCTTTTATACCCTTTTTCTGCAAACCTATTTATTAGAATATCTGTTTGTTTTTCATATTCTCGCTTACTGGTACAATTCCTGTGTAGTCGCATGAACTGTCCTTTGGGAATGTTCCCTAACCACTGTGGATGATGGTAACTGCTGGTTGGGATATACCCATTCCTGTCTGTGGCCTTAAAGTATGTTCTTGTGTTCAAATGTCCGTTGTTTTTGTATATTTGTAAGTCTAGGTAGTCTATGCTTTCATTGTTCCACTTTACCGAAAAGGTGAGTCCATAGACGTTGCCACTTATTTCCTCAAAGAATTTCTGTAGTTCTTCTTCCGTGCCACCCCACACTATGACAATGTCATCTATATACCTCCGGTATAGTTTCAGGTTTCTTCTTTCAATGCTATCAATCTGTTCCTCTTCCCATTTGTTAAGGAATAGGTTCGCCACGCTGGGGGCATATTTTGCCCCCATGGCTACTCCTTTCGTCTGGGAATAAAAGTCTCCCTTGTGCCAAAAATAGTTGTGGCTCATGGCCAGATCTAACCCTTCCAGTATATATTTGATTTGTGTTTCTTTTAAGGCCGTTAGTGTGTGTAAGGCCCATTCAACACCCCTTAACCCACCCTCCTGTATGATGTTAGTATACAGGGAGTTTATGTCAATGGTTACCAAAATATCGTTTTTGCTTATCTTGAAGTTCTTTAGTTCCCCAATCAGTTGTTTACTGTCCTTCAGATAGGATTTTCCCTGCCCAACTAGGGGTTGTAGGTAGCCATCCAGATATGCCCCTAACCTAGAGAACAGTGAATCGATGCCACTGATTATAGGTCTACCGGGGGGATGCTGTTGGTCTTTATGAATTTTGGGTACATAAAATATAATTGGGGTTTTTGCTGCTTCCGGGGTTAGATATTTGGCTTCTTTTTTCGTTAGGATCCCTATTTTTTCTCCTTTTTTGACATAGGCCTTCAGTTTCTTTCCATACTCTGTTTTTGGGTTACCCTTCAGTTTTTTGTATGTATTAGGTGTTTTCAGCAATTTGTTCATCTCCAGTTCGTAGTCTTTTTTGTTTAACCAGACCTCCCCCTTTGTCGGCCGGCCGGATAACTATATTTTTCTTCCCCTCTATTTCCTTGATGGTGTTCTATATGTTTGTTTTTATTTTTTTCGGTTTCAATTTCCTAAGGTCCTGTTCCACCATCTTTTTAAAAACCATCAAGCTCTCATTTTGTTGTACATTAGGGTTAAAGATGAAATTATTTTTTAATCCTGAGTGTTGGAATATCGGGGGATCTCTTTCTGTTTGGGTGCTGTTACTGTTATTTCCCTTCATTAGATAAAAAATTTTTATGTTCAGTTTCCTTACGAATTTTTGGAGATCTATATATATTTCGAAGGGGTCCCCCTTTGTCCTCTTTGGGGACCGTAGTTCCCCCTGTATGGGGACTGCCTTCCCCTGTATTCCCTGGGAAAAAAACCTTGTCTATGTTGTGGTTCTTCATAGGGAGTGTATTGATGTTCATTTCTTAGAGGGGAGTACCTATTCCTATACCTTGGTGTCCTCGGTGTATTTGGAACATTATTGCGTTGTTGCAGTCTACTCTTATCTCTTATTAAGAGGACAAAGGGGATGGCAACCCTTCAGGTTCCCCATCAGGAATCGAAGCAATGGAGACCCCCGACGGAGCTGGAACCCAAGAGTCACCAGAGGTACGTATATGGGACCGAGGAACAGAATACAGGAGAAAACTCAATGGGAAGAAAGAACAGATCACACATACAGACCCACAGAGATGGGAAAGAGGAGACGAGCACGAGGGAAGAGAGGAGGAATCAAGAAGAAAAAGAAGAAGAGAATATTAGGAACAGGAATTTTCAACCTAAGGGAAGCCACCTTTAATGAGGAAGAAATGAGGGTGCTGGACTTAGGACTGAAATATGCTCCTGACAAAAATCTTGACCCCTTTGAAATATATATAGATCTCCAAAAATTCGTAAGTAAACTGAACATAAAAAAATGTTATCTAATGAAGGGAAATAACAGTAACAGCACCCAAACAGAAAGAGATCCCCCGATATTCCAACACTCAGGATTAAAAAATAATTCCACCTTTAACCCTAATGTACAACAAAATGAGAGCTTGATGGTTTTTAAAAAGATGGTGGAACAGGACCTTAGGAAATTGAAACTGAAAAAAATAAAAACAAACATATGGAACACCATCAAGGAAATAGAGGGGAAGAAAAATTATAGTTATCCGGCCGGCCGACAAAGGGGGAGGTCTGGTCATATTAAACAAAAAAGACTACGAACTGGAGATAAACAAATTGCTGAAAACACCTAATACATACAAAAAACTGAAGGGTAACCCAAAAACCGAGTATGGAAAGAAACTGAAGGCCTATGTCAAAAAAGGAGAAAAAAGAAGCCAAATATCTAACCTCGGAAGCAGCAAAAACCCCAATTATATACTATGTACCCAAAATTCATAAAGACCAACAGAATCCCCCCGGTAGACCTATAATCAGTGGCATCGATTCACTGTTCTCTAGGTTAGGGGCATATCTGGATGGCTACCTACAACCCCTAGTTGGGCAGGGAAAATCGTATCTGAAGGACAGTAAACAACTGATTGGGGAACTAAAGAACTTCAAGATAAGCGAAAACAATATTTTGGTAACCATTGACATAAACTCCCTGTATACTAACATCGTACAGGAGGATGGGTTAAGGGGTGTCGAATGGGCCTTACACACACTAATGGCCTTAAAAGAAACACAAATCAAATATATACTGGAAGGGTTAGATCTGGCCATGAGCCACAACTATTTTTGGCACAAGGGAGACTTTTATTCCCAGATGAAAGGAGTAGCCATGGGGGCAAAATATGCCCCCAGCGTGGCGAACCTATTCCTTAACAAATGGGAAGAGGAACAGATTCATAGCATTGAAAGAAGAAACCTGAAACTATACCGGAGGTATATAGATGACATTGTCATAGTGTGGGGTGGCACGGAAGAAGAACTACAGAATTTCTTTGAGGAAATAAGTGGCAACGTCTATGGACTCACCTTTTCGGGAAAGTGGAACAATGAACGCATAGACTACCTAGACTTACAAATATACAAAAACAACGGACATTTGAACACAAGAACATACTTTAAGGCCACAGACAGGAATGGGTATATCCCAACCAGCAGTTGCCATCACCCACAGTGGTTAGGGAACATTCCCAAAGTACAGTTCATGCGACTACACAGGAATTGTACCAGTAAGCGAGAATATGAAACACAAACAGATATTCTAATAAATAGGTTTGTAGAAAAAGGGTATAAAAGGAAGGACCTACTGACATTGAAATGGAAAGTCGGGAACATGGATAGGAATACACTTATAGAGGGAACAAGAAACCAACAAAGGAAAGGAACGAATAGTAAAATGGATTTAGCCTTTCTAACAGGGTATAATAGGCAATACAGAAATATGGAAACCATAATAAAAAAACATTGGCCTATTTTACAATCGGATAAAGTATGGAATTCCATATTACCAAAGAAACCCACTTTTATCTACAAAAAGGCACCAACCCTGAGGAACAAGTTGGTACACAATGCACTAGACCCTCCAAGACAGATAAAAATAGGAAATCATCTAAAAGGGTTTTCTAAATGTGGGAAATGTCTGCCATGCAGAATTAGCAAGAAAACCAGCAGGAAAACAACCAATTTTAGGTCGGTAGCCAATGGAAGAGAATTTACCATTCGAGAACTCATTACTTGCAATAATACTCATGTCACCTACGTACTAGAGTGCCAATGTCGGAAGTAGTACGTGGGAAGAACAACTAGACAGTTACATGTCAGAATTAGAGAACACATTACAAACTTCAAAAATGGGTTCAACAAACATAGCGTCTCTAGGCATTTTAGAGACTATCACAACAGGGACCCAACATGTATAACATTCTATGCAATTGATAAAATTAAGGGCCACTGGAGGGGCGAAAATAAAAAGATCAAGGTTTCACAAATTGAAACGAAATGGATATTTTTGTTGGACACCCTCCAGCCTATGGGAATGAATATAGATCTCGATCCAAACTGCTTCCTAACCAACTTCTGACATTATCACTAAGAGAAAAAAAATAGTTAGGGGGTCCGCACTACCAACACACCTGACCCCAAGTAACATCAGTGGCCAACATAACACTCTCTAATGTGACACATAACATAAGAACATATAAGCAAGAATGAGATAAACATCACCTCAGGATATCTCTCTATTTCCTTTCCTAATAATGTAATAATCTGGATGTAATTAACTCGGGTACGTCAATACCCCGAGGAAACTTTAAAAATATACCATACATGTACCTCAAATTTTTGAATTTCTATTCCAACCTTTTTCAAGTTCCCCTGTGAAACACCTCTGACAACTACCCAGACATACTAGAAAAGTCCAACAGTGGGAATATGGATTTTGATCCCTGTCCAATTATTTACAGCTAAATAAGGTTCCCTTTGTGTCTCGAGGAAGTATCCCTTCAGATATCCCTCCGAAACATACCTGAATCATGTAGGGACTATACACAGCAAACAAGTTCCCTTTAGACTGTACCTGACTGAACCTGACTTTACATTAAACTGTCCAAGATGTACTACAGTTGTAGGTACACTCATACATATGTTGTGGCACTGCCCCAAATTGTATTGTTACTGGGAAAGTGTATTTGATACTTTGAATTCCTTGTGTTCCACACAGGTTCATTTTGATCCAAAAAGACAGCATTGTTAGGGATTATACCAGAGGACACTCTCCCAGCTGAAATGCATATGATGTGGTGAACTATGTATATGGCTCGTAAACTTATATTACAAAAATGGATACCAAACCACCCGCCAACAATCGATCAATGGATTAAAGCAATAAATATTAATTTACGACGAGAGAAATTGACATATAAACATAGGAGATGCCCCAAATTTTTTGGTATTGTATCTGGTATTGGTGGCTCGTTTCCGATCTGTCTGAGCAGTCAATTGAGCATATTAATGATAAAGAGGAAAGATAATAATGAGATAGAATTTTTAATGTTGAGGGGGGGGGGGGTTATTGACTCTGAAGTGATGGAGGGTTTTGACTGATGATTCAAATATCTGGTGAACGTAAATATAATTTTTTTTCTTTTTTGTTAAAAATAGGGTATTTGTTGGAAATGCTTTATGTTGTAATGTGTTTTTGTTATACATCAGGAAAAACCTAATAAAAAATTATGCGATTTAAAAAAGTTTTCTTAATGCTTTGCAAATGGCTTTCTAAATTTGATATTTTCAAAATGAGATTTTAGAAGCTGCAATTAAACAACGTTGTGTGTGTATAAGAGGATGAAACAGTAATGACTGTAGAACAGGTAAAATGAGTTTTAATACTGATCAATTACTTTAATCATAATAAAAAAGGCCTCTCCCCACCTGCTCTGCAGGTCCAACCTGTTGTACTTTCTGACGCAGGTAAAACCTTTGCTGATGTCTCCAGATTGACACACAAGATAATACCCATTCAAATAAAAACCTGAAAATTGAGAGAAAAAAAAGTGCTTTCTGTGAAAAGAAATGTACTTTTTACTGTGTCCTTAACTCTACTTACATGGGAAAAAAATAACAAATAAAATATTATAGCAAGCCAAATTGTAATTACCTGTTATTAAAATTATCTTTCCTTTTTAATCTGTAGTGCTGTAATTTTCTGTAAAATTCAGTGCAATGGTATTAAAATCTATGCAGTTTACAGTACATTGACTTTTGTGAGATACTGTATGTATGTATGTATATATATATATATATATATATATATATATATATATTTAAAAAAAAAGTGTATAATTTCGAATTACTAATTTTCGTGTCCTATTATGTTTAGTGTTTTAATTCAATATAATCTCACTCTACAATTTCATTTTTTTATACCTCTCATTTCAATCTACCCTTCTTTATGTGATTCCACTACGTGTTACCCATCCCGTGCCTAATTTACTAATATGACATATCCTCTTCCTTTAATGAAATCAATCATCTCTCCATTGTGCCTCCCAGAAGAGGAAAAATAAAAAAAAGAAAACCCCCTCCCCTCCCCTCCAGCAGTTAACATCCACCGATGGATATATCTGAGCCAATCGAACCGGTGTACGATAGCATTTTGTCAGAAACTTATAGGACATCTCCTTTATATGGGAACTTATTGAAGTATGGTGTGTCGCTCCCATCAGCCTTTTAACCTGCTCTGATGTAAAGTTATAGCCCAGTTCTCTTTCCCATTCTCGAATGAAAGAGGGAGTTGTCATATTTTGGGCACTCAGAACCAGCCTATACATTCGAGACAACAAATGACCGGGCTCTGATAAGTTAACACACCATTCCTCAAAAGTAAAAAAGTAGTAAGCGGGTTTGCTGGCCTAATCTGGTGCTTCCACTTATTGAACAAGTCTGTCAGTTGACTGTATTTCCATACAGCCATTGGTACTTCCCCCAGTATTCAAACCAAATCCACCAATGGAAGCAATTTACCCTGTGGGGCCACGCCAGTGCAAATAGCCTTCCCGTCCATTCCCCAGCGATCTAAACTTCCTTTCTCTTCCACTGGGGAAAATCAGGGAAATCCTTCTAATGGTGTTAAATATATATATATGGGGGGGGGGGGCAAACTTTCCCATACTGCTCATCCTATCCAAAATGGATAGTGTTGTTTTCGTCAGTGGTGATGCATATTCTGACAACCCCTATAAGAAACTGGTATCCAGGGGGCTCCGGCCAAGTTCCTACCTTTTAAAGTTTTGGCACCAAAATTTTACTAGCAGAGTCATGGCACCAGTTCATTATACGAACCAGGGCCATGGCTCTGTAATAAAACGCTATATCTGGGAGTCCCACCTGTTAGGATTACTCTCCTCTTGTGATCAGTCGAACTCCGGGTGTATTGAAAAGCAGACAATTTATTTCAGATGTGTCACACAAATGGATGATGCTTACAAGTCAAAAGATGCAGTAAGAATCATATAAAAAGATGAACATCCCCCCTCCTAATACCTACAATAATATAGAGATAACGCTTCTATTGGCTAAGGAAACACACATAGCGTGCCTGGTACAAAATGGTACTTTATTTGCCAATTAGTGTTTCCTGTACATTCTTGTTCTACCATATATGGTTAAGCCTAATCATCCTACAACTTACTATGGAGTTAGTTAAAGCAAACGATACAGCAAGTTAATACAACAATGTGCTCAGAAGTCATCTTAAGAAAAGTCTCAGGGTTATTGTTTTTCTAATAGTCACACAATAAACATTTAAAACTTTTCTAACATTCCCTCCTCTTGTGTGACTATTTTATCTCAACACATTTCGATGATAGTCCCAGTGTTTATACACTTTAGGACTGTATGTCATTAAGTTGAGCTTCAATGTCCACATAGGTCTCCTCAGAGGTAGGAAGGGCTTGATACATTGTTCTTGAGACTGCGGTTTCAATCAGTTTCTGTGAAAGTCCTCGAATACAGGGAATGCAGCAGCATCCGCAAGTGACCAAAATGGCCAATACCACAGCAATTGAGATCAAACATGATGTGATAAGTCTAGTCCACTTACCGAACCATTCTTCAAGCCAGTTTGTTAATGGATCATTAATACCTGAGTTTTCCACTAATTCATTCGATAGAGCAGTCAGTCCTTCCAAGGCTCTGGTCACGGTCCCTCCAGGAGCTGTATTATTAGGGATAAAGGTGCAACACATGCTACCAAACATTTTGCATACCCCTCCTCTTTCAACTAGGACCATATCTAAGGCCATTCAGTTCTGCCATGCCATTAGAGATGTGGTGGCCAACTGTTCTGTTAGGCCCTTCACAGCGTCCCTAGTATAGTTTACAAACCGTTGTTGGTTACAGTGTACGTGTGTGTGTGTGTGTGTATATATATATATATATATATATATATATATATATATATATATATATATATATATATATATATATATATATATATATATATACATACATACATACATACATACATACATACATACATACATACATACATACATACATACATATAATCCAGTCAACATTTTTATCTATAGTCACCCACCAGAGATGAGACTCAAACCCATCTGTCACCTGATTCCTGGCCCTAAACTCATCCAGCACTCCGCGAGGAACCCCAATCTCATCTATGTAGATCCGAGAGTCAAATGACCCTATGGGGGAGGTGTCCCTTCAATACCGTTGGCAGGGGCGGACTGACAATCGGTCAATTCGGACAGGGACCGAGGGCCCGTGGCCAGTAGGGGGCCCCATGACAGCTTCCACTTCGATCTACCCGTCAATCACAGCTAGCTGACGGGTAGATCGGGTCCCGAATCACTGCTCCCCGCTAAGAGACTGCTGCAGTGTAAGCGAACCTCTCGTGATGTGCTCCTCCCCGCCGGCCCCTCCTTCCCTCCCGTCCATCCCAGGTGCTTGTATTTGTCATCACCTCGGACGGACGAGAAGAGAAGAGGGGCCGGCGGGGAGGAGCACATCACAAGAGGTATGTTTACAGCCGCTTCCCGCGCTACTCTGCATCTAGGAAGGAAAGTGCAGCAGCTGCTGTCCTGTGTCCCTCTATGTGCCCAGCATCCTGCTCTCTGCCCAAAAGCCCTGCTGTCTGCCCATACCCTGCTGTCTGCCCATACCCTGCTGTCTGCCCATACCCTGCTGTCTGCCCATACCCTGCTGTCTGCCCATACCCTGCTATCTGCCCCATGCCCTGATGTCTGCCAATGCCCTACTCTTTGCCCCATGCCCTGCTTTGTGCCCCTATTCCCTGATGTCTGACCCATGCTCTAATGTTTACCCCATGTCATGCTCTGTGCCCCCTTGCCCTGCTCTGTGCCCCC
Source organism: Lithobates clamitans (assembly GCA_037952925.1). NCBI lineage: Eukaryota > Metazoa > Chordata > Amphibia > Anura > Ranidae > Lithobates > Lithobates clamitans. The sequence continues at coordinate 68,030 of JBBGZY010000695.1, read as the reverse complement.
ATGCCCTGCTGTCTACCCTATGTCTCGCTCCGTGCCCCCATGCCCTGCTGTCTGCCCCGTTGTCTACCCCCATGCCCTGCTCTGTGCCCCCATGCCCTGCTCTGTGCCCCCATGCCCTGCTCTGTGCCCCCATGCCCCGCTCTGTGCCCCCATGCCCCGCTCTGTGCCCCCATGCCCCGCTCTGTGCCCCCATGCCCCGCTCTGTGTCCCCATGCCCTGCTCTGTGCCCCTATGCCCTGCTCTGTGCCCCATGCACTATAGTCTGCCAATACCGTGCTATCTACCCCATGACCTGATGTCTGCCCATGCCTTGCTCTGTGCCCCCATGCCCTGCTGTCTGCCCCATGCTCTGATGTCTACCCCATGTTGTGCTCTGTGCCCCATGCCCTGCTGTCTACCCTATGCCCCGCTCTGTGCCCCCATGCCCTGATGTCTGCCCCATGCCCTATAGTCTGCCCACGCCCTGCTCTGTGCCCCCATGCCTTGCTCTTTGCCCCATGCCCTGCTTTGTAACCCCATTCCCTGATGTCTGCGCCATGCTCTTATGTCTACCCCATGCCATGCTCCGTGCCCCCTTGCCCTGCTCCGTGCCCCCATGCCCCGCTGTCTGCCCCCATGCCCCACTCTGTGCCCCCATGCCCTGCTCTGTGCCCCCATGCCCTGATGTCTGCCTTATGCCCTATAGTCTGCCCATACCCTGCTATCTGCCCCATGCCCTGCTCTGTGCCCCCATGCCTTGCTCTTTGCCCAATGCCCTGTTGTCTGCCCCATGCCCTGCTCTGTGCCCCCATTCCCTGATGTCTGCCCCATGCAGTGCTCTGTGCCCCCTTGCCCTGCTGTCTACCCTATGCCCTGCTCTGTGCCCCCATGCCCCGCTGTCTGCCTCCATGCCCCGCTGTGTGCCCCCATGCCCTGCTCTGTGCCCCCATGCCCTGCTCTGTGCCCCCATGCCCTGATGTCTGCCCTATGCTCTGATGTCTACCCCATGCCATGCTCTGTGCCCCCTTGCCCTGTGTCCCCATGACCTACTGTCTACCCTATGCCCTGCTCCGTGCCCCCCTGCCCTGCTGTCTGCCCCCATGCCCTGCTTTGTGCCCCCATGCCCTGCTCTGTGCCCCCATGCCCTGATGTGTGTGCCCCCATGCCCTGGTCTGTGCCCTGATGCCTGCCCCACACCCTGCTCGGTGCCCCATGGCCTGCTGTCTGCCCCATGCCCATGCTCTGATGTGTGCCCCCATGCCCTGCTGCCTGCCCCCATGCCCTGCTGCCTGCCCCCATTCCCTGTTGCCTGCCCCTATGACCTGCTGCCTGCCCCCATGATGTGCCCTGTGATGTGTCCCATGACCTACTGTGTGCCCTGTGATATGCCCTACTGTGTGCCCCATGATGTGCTCTACTGTGTGCCCTTGTGGTGTGCCCCATGTTGTGTCCTACTGTGTGCCCCATTCCCTACTATGTGCCCCACTGTGTGCCCAATTCCCTCCTGTGGGCCTTGTGATGTGCCCTGAGCCCTACTGTATGCCCCATGATGTGCCCTGTACCCTGCTGTGTGCCATATGATGTGCCCTGCTGTGTGCCCCTTGATGCACCATTCAGTGCCCCATAGTGTGCTTTTCTGTGTGCATCATATAGTGCCCTATATGTGCCCTCTTGCTTCATGTAATATACCCTGCTGTACCCCATAATGTATCCTCTTGCCCCCACGTAATATGTCCTGCTTGCCTCATAATGTGCCCTGCTGTGCCCCATAATATGAGATTGTATCCCTCCTAATGTGCTCTGCTGTGCCCCTTAATGTGCCCTCATGCCCCCATGTAATATGCCCTGCTGTGTCCTATTATGTGCCCTCTTGTCCCCATGTAATATGCCCCATAATGTGCTCTGTTGTGCCCCATAATGTGCCCTCATGCCCCTATGTAATATACTCTGCTGTACCCCATAATGTGCCCTCCTTCCCCATGTAATGTTCCATGCTGTGCCCCTCTGTCTCCCCATATGTAATGTGCCCTATAATGTTCCCTGCTGCCCCCCCCCCCCGTAATGTGTCCTACTGTTCCTCCCCCACCTGTAATGTTCCCTGGTGTGCCCCATAATGTTCCCTGCTGCTATCCATGTAGTGTGCCCTCCTGCTGTCCACACACACATATTGTGCCCTCCTGACCCCCTGTGCTATGACCTGCTGACTATACTTTGCCATGGTTCCTCCATGCTCTACCCTGCTGCCCCCTGTGTACTGTGCTTGCTTGACATCCAATGCTCTGCCCTTCTGCCCCCTGTGCACTGTTTATCTCAGGTTCAACCCAGAATTGAGGCGTCCACGCAGTGCAAGATGGAGGGTGGGGTTTTGTGTGGGTGTGGCTTGAGTGTGGGCAGGGACACAGGGGGCCCCATGATCTCCTGTTGCCCAGGGGCCCCATGAGTTGTCAGTCCGCCCCTGACCGTTGGTGACTCTTAGTCCACGGGTATTCTGACAGGATCCTCAGGGGCATAGCCAGCTGGACCATAGCGCAATCCCCTCGGGCATTGGCCAGTATCCTAGCTTACAGTTTCTTATCCCCACACATCCACCAGACATCAGGTCTCTGAATGTCATGTTCAACCCAGTCACCATTGCCCATGTTAATCCTCTCCCTACAATAGTCATCGGGTAGCGACCCAAGATCCACCCCGCTACAGTTCCCTGGGAGTGCAAAACAAGTAAAGTTGCCCGGATAAGCAGTAACCGCTGGAGGTATCTGAGGTCTCTGTACTGGGTGAAACAACAAACTCAACGTGTGACAGGTAGAATTTGTTTCAGGTTTATAACTCTTATTATATAATCGCAACATACATTTTAAACCTTCTGGATCTGTATTGTGATCTAGAGGAAAAGGAATAGTTGCTAAATGTAGTCTTGCTCTGGCACAAACTAAACATTTTTCCGTTTTAACCGTGTACCTCAACCATCCTAACCACTCATTTTTTCCCTGGTATCCTGTCTCCAAAGCTATGGTATCTTCTACTGTTAGATTAGTAAATCTTATAGTTTTACTCAGAACTTCTATTTTAGTATGGCGTCACTTCCGGTCTGAGCGGCGATTGTTGTTTACACAGCGCCGACTCTTGTTTTATCATGTGAGTATATCTCCTAAACTTTTTATTAAATAAAGCCTTTTTAAACAATATCACACTTTTTTTTTTTTTTTTTTTTTTTTTAAGCACGTCACTTTGTATGGACTTATCTACTAATAATTTAGTGTTTGCAATAATTTCATCATTTGTTTTGGTTTTGAATGTGGTCTTACTGTGGTGTAACACAGAGACGTATATTGAATTGTGCATTCACATTTTTGTTGTTTATTATTATTACTTTTTTTTTCACTTCTGCTTTAAGTTTATCTATTGGCATAATTGGATTTTTATTCACATACCAGATTTTTGATACAGCAGACATCCATATTTATCACTTTGCTAACTAGGGATTAGATCACTGCATTTCTACAGTTCCAGATATTGTAGATCATGGATTTTAGTTTGCGGACTCCAGAGGGTGTAGCACACCAGTTGGACACCCTATCTGAAGTTCAGCACCTTCAACACACACACACACACTCTGATATCCATCAACAGGGGGTGTGACACTATCACTTGTATAGGTTATTTTTAATTCTTGCCCCCAGGGGGTGCAACACAAAAGTGGTTTACTGCATCAGAGGTTTAATACATAAAGTAGTTGCATTTGTTTAGATGTTTGGCACTTATATATATTTTTATTTTTTTCAAACACATTTTGAGACCAACAGACAGAGGATGTATCACAGTTCATTTTATTTGAGGCATACCTCCCCTAATATTTTACATATATATATTTTTTAATTTGAAGGGAAATAGCGCCACACCTACACTCCCATAATCTACCTTTTCCTGTTGTCAGGTTCTATTAGGTGGTAATACCTTGAGGAAAAATTTGCCTGAGGGGTCAGTTTCTGACACCCATGCTCCCATAGAGTGCAACCACTGATCTTCCTTCCTCCACCCCTTTAATGTTATCGATAATTGTTTACAGTTCTTACTATGTGTGTAGGGGGAGTTGACCGCTTCTGTAATTATCTTTCCTTTATTCCACTCTTTTTTAGGCCCTGGTAGATTATACCCCCAATCTTGATGTGCTGTGGTCCACAGGGCTTGATCCCATGCTTGACATCCTGCCCCATCCCAGAGCCAGCAAATGTATTTATCTGCCCATAGAAGTCCTCTAGCCCCAGTTGTATCCCCACAATCTGCACTCTGACAGAAGTCTACCAGTATAGTGCTAGTTATTCCCTCTATAAAGGTTAGATTCAATGCTTTTCCTGTTCTTTCCCAATCCAAAGGTTCTTCTGCTCTTCCATAACGTATAACCCCTCTTATGGATGCCTCTCCTAGAATCACCAGTAACCCAAGGATAATTACTGTCCTTTCATCCTAATCAGCTACAGAGTTCCAGCGGATAGGGTAGGGGAGACTTCACCGGTTTGAGACAAGTCCCACCTTGTGCAGGACCTCCCTTTGTAGCCGGACTTTCTGAACCTCTTGTAGCCAACTGGCCCTACTCTACCTGTAAAATCTTTTTGCAATGGGGCTGGTGAATCCAGGTAGACCACTCTGCAATCCTTATCGCAGTAGGGGTAGTTAGGAGGACTTTGAAAGGGCCATCCCACCTTGGGGAGTACCACTGCTTTTTCTTATTACTTTTTGGTAAGACCCAATCTCCCACATGCACCTTTTCATCTTCTCGAATTGGACCTTCTAGGACAGAACAAAAATCATTAGTACGTCTTTGTCTTAACAGCCTAGACATGTATTCTGCTAGTGTGTGCTCAGACTCCTCAGTAGGTGTTTCATTTGGTTGTAAGGGTATCCTATATGGCCTTCCATGTATCATTTCAAATGGGCTTAAACCTTCTTTTGTGGGTGTGATATGCATACTAGTCACAGCCACTAGTAGGCAGTACATCCAATTTTTTACCTGTTTCTTCCATAGCTTTCCTTAGTTTACTTTTTAGAATGCCATTATGTCTTTCCACCAATCCAGCTGATTGGGAATGATAGGCACAATGGTATTTCACTTAAATTCCCATCACTTCTCTCAAATGTTGTATAGTTTTATTTACAAAATAGGGTCCATTATCACTGTCTGTGCATCTGCACTTCCTGTCTGGAATTCTCCACCCATTTGGTCAGGGTGTCTGTGATTAGCAAACAATATTTCTTCCTTTCACATTTGTCCAATTCAATAAAATCCATGCAAATGTGTTGGAATGGATATTGCGGTGTGGGGAACTTCCCTTTCCGTGGTCTTATGCCTCCCTAAGCATTGTATCTTGCACATATAATCCATTGAGAGGAAAAAGTTTTTTAGTAGTTAGTGAAGCCATAGGCTGTACATACCTTATTAAACATCTCAGTCACCCCCCTGTTTGACACATGTGTTACTCCATGTGTCAATACTGCTGCATACCTAAATAAGGATTTTGGCAATACCGGTTTTCAATCAGGTGACATGTAAATGTTATCTATACTTGTGCAACCTTTTGTTTTCCAATATTGTTTCTTTGTCTGTAAGGACTGTGTAGTCTACATTATTTCATACCTTAATTTAATGTTCTAAACTCTAAAATACCTCTAAAGGTTCAATTTTGTACCCATTCATGTAATCACTAGACACCCACCCCATAAAAAGGAACTCGCCTCATTCTTCAGTTGTGTAGAAGGAGGGGGGGGGGGGGATGTCATATCTGCACTTGAATTGGGGCTGAGGAAAATAGATACTCTTTATCTAACATGAATGAGTGCAGGATCACAGATCAAACTACCAAAGAAAGCCTTCCTTACTTTGGAGTTGTTAAAAACAATATTCTTTCATCTATTCAAATATAAGTCCATAAGTCCACCAAGTATGCAGACATAAAATGTTTCCTAGTGGCATTTACATTATTTGACATATATATTCAATATATAAAAATATTTTTCTGAGACCCCAATATTTTAGCAGAATTGAATAAAACATGAATCCCCTTTTTGTATTGTTCCCCTTATTCTCTGGTCCCAAAACACACATTTTTTTTTTTATTTAACCCAAACACATATTCTAATTCAGAACTTAGCCTTTTAATTTTATAAATGTACCTAAATATAAACAGCATTGCATCATTAACACTTTACAGTTGAAAATCTGGGAGTTCTAAAAGTAACATATCCAAGAAATATTTACTTTAAGACTATTATTTGGACTTTCTTTCCCACCGAAAATCCTAATATTTTTTACAGATGCACAAATTAACCTCTGTGTGCTCAAAGGGTTAATGCTGCCCTACTAGTCATCCATCATCATCTCCCTCTCTCTTCTGCTATGTCTGTCAGGCAATCTGCATTTTCTTGTTTCTGAGAAAAAGCCTGTCTGTATATTCCCTTCTCTCCTCTCTCTGGACTTCAAAACTACTGCACGCTTCTCTTAGCAAAGCCCATTCAAATCCCTATTTCCTTATGGCAGTAAAATTAGCACTCGGTCACATACTGTCTCTGGACTGGACACATTCAAAGTAATCACAACATTCTCAGCCTTTTCTTTTCTCGCATTCATCAAACCACGTGACAACTCCACAACATTCTGTTCACTCCACAATGTAATCCACCTCCGAGTCTCCCATCTACCTCCTCAAAACCATCAACAATTTCTGCCATGTGCTTCCTTTAACACCATGGCATGCTAAAATAATAAAGCAGCCTAGTGTTATCAGTCTACCTCTTTTTTTTTTTTTTTTTTTTTTTTTTTTATGCTCAGTTTTAATATTTACTTTCATAACCCTTCTGTTTTGTCATAGCTGGTCAAGAGTTAACTTTTTTTACAGACACAATCTCTCACACAGGAATTTGAAACGGAGGAGCAATTCACTCCCTCCTGTAATAGAGGAGATTCACACACGAGGGGAGGGGTGAGGAAAAACTACAGGCTTTAATCTCCCTGTGATGATTTCTCGCACTTATTTATTTTTTTTACTCAGTCATACTTAGCTATTTTTCTGCTTCTCGAATATTTGTTAAATATTTAGATCACACTTGCGTCTGGTCTAATTCTCTTTTGCTAGACCCATCAGTGATATGGCTATTGGATCACCTTTACCTGAAGTTGCAGCGCCAACTGTTTGGTTCCTATGAGTCCCACCGAGGGTTGTCCCCGAGCAGGTGGCCCAGATGTAGCACAGTCTCCCAGACAATGTTGTCCAGTGGTACCTGAGACGGTGCAGTAATCCAAGACGTCGGCTCCGGTCCAATCCCCATGGGCCATATAGTGCAATGTCACCTGGTATTTTACATATTTATCTGCTTAATACATTGGCTAGCAAGGTGTTGGCTGCCTTACAGAGTGAAGCCATAAGACAATTAAACCAAGTATCTCGTTAAGCTATTCTAAAGTTTCCTGCTTCTCTGCCAGCTCCCAATCTGTCACTGATAGGCAAGCAGGCTACAATACAAATTTTACAAACACAGACCATGAGGTGTGAAGAGAGATTTTTTGCTGGTTATTTAAACTCCTATTATCAACCCATACCTTTTTTTTATCTTTGGGTTCTAACAATATAAATTTATCCATTAAATCCTGACACCTTTATAGTTAGTTTACTATTGGATCCAAACTTCCCTATAAAGCCCTGTGTCCCTAAAGAGCAGTTCCAGTCTCCCACTTGGCACATCAGGAACACAGCAGCCTCATAAGCAGGCACAAAACATTCTTTTACAGAGACTATTCCCCATTGTCAACGCCAGACGGGTCTCTCATTTACCTATAAAACACTGGTATAGTGACCCTCGGCCCACGGTAACAATAGGAATACAAGAAGTGTAAAAATATCATCACTCCCCACACTATAGGGAGAATCAAAAAATAATTAACTTGTCTCTGCAGTACTGTTGTGTTTTTTTTTGTTTTTTTTTTCAATAAGGTTACAGCATAAACAGAAAGGTTAACCATGAGAAAGGAGAAACTAAACACACAAAAGAAAGTTAGTCTTGTGATCTTCCTAGATCACTTAAGCGCTTACATCGTCGGGCAATCCTCCTCCGACGATGACGTCAGGCATTCACCCTCTGACGTTCGGTATACCTCAAATCTTTTTTTTATCTGTCCTGGACAGCGGGTAACGCTATTTTTTACCTTAGACAACGCTCTCAAGTGTCTCTGTCTTCGCACACTGGATTATTAAGATATTATACAATCAATCCCAGTGTCGGCAATTACAACACATTAAACCAAAATCAAACAGAAAGAGAAGAAAAGACTCTTAGAGAGTATTAAGAATAAGTTAAATTATCTTACCTCTCAAACACCAGGAGGACTGGATCACGAAGTTCAAAACCAGACAGTGGATCTGGGTCTCAGGCCCCCGCCCCTATTTCACCACTAACGTGGAGTGGGGGGACTTTTAATTCTCAGTGAGCTTTGAGGTCCAGTACTCACCAAAGTTTTTTGTCGGGACCATCTGACCCGAAATTCACTTGTTGGTTCAGGCTCGGAAGGACCAAAATGTTAGGATTACTCTCCTCTTGTGATCAGTCGAACTCCAGGTGTATTGAAAAGCAGACAATTTATTTCAGATGTCTCACACAAATGGATGATGCTTACAAGTCAAAAGATGCAGTAAGAATCATACAAAGAGATGAACATCCCCCCTCCTAATACCTACAATAATATAGAGATAACGCTTCTATTGGCTAAGGAAACACACATAGCGTGCCTGGTACAAAATGGTACTTTATTTGCCAATTAGTGTTTCCTGTACATTCTTGTTCTACCATATATGGTTAAGCCTAATCATCCTACAACTTACTATGGAGTTAGTTAAAGCAAACGATACAGCAAGTTAATACAACAATGTGCTCAGAAGTCATCTTAAGAAAAGTCTCAGGGTTATTGTTTTTCTAATAGTCACACAATAAACATTTAAAACTTTTCTAACACCACCCCAGCCTCCCGTTTTGGTCTCCTCAAAATCTCGTGTGCCAACCTGGGATGTTTATCTCCTCACACAAAGGTCATAAAAGCCCTTTGTATTTGTTTAAATTATGTCTGTGGGAGTGTTTTTGGTACGGTATGTAAAACTTAAATAAGCCTGGGAATTACACTCATTTTAAGTGTGTTTACCCTGCCAAACCATGTCAGAGTATGACTTATCCACTTTTGCAAGTCTTTTATTATGGTATTATGGTATCCATCAAGGGTCCATAGTTTAGATCATATAGGCTCTTTATATCTGAAGAGATATACAGTGGGGCAAACAAGTATTTAGTCAGCCACCAATTGTGCAAGTTCTCCCACTTAAAAAGATGAGAGAGGCCTGTAATTGTCATCATAGGTATACCCCAACTATGAGAGACAAAATGTGGAAACAAATCCAGACAATCACATTGTCTAATTTTTTAAAGAATTTATTTGCAAATTATGTTGGAAAATAAGTATTGTGGTCACCTACAAACAAGCAGGATTTCTGGCTCTCACAGACCTGTATCTACTTCTTTAAGAGGCTCCCCTGTCCTCCACTCATTACCTCTATTAATGGCATCTGTTTGAACTTGTTATCAGTATAAAAGACACCTGTCCACAACCTCAAACAGTCACACTCCAAACTCCACTATTGTGAAGACCAAAGAGCTGTCGAAGGACACCAGAAACAAAATTGTAGACCTGCACCAGGCTGGGAAGACTGAATCTGCAATAGGCAAGCAGCTTGGTGTGAAGAAATCAACTGTGGGAGCAGAAAAAAGAAACTGGAAGACATACAAGACCACTGATAATCTCCTTCGATCTGGGGGTCCACGCAAGATCTCACCCCGTGGGGTCAAAATGATCACAAGCAAGGTGAGCAAAACTCCCAGAACCACACGGGGGGGCCTAGTGAATGACCTGCAGAGAGCTGGGACCAACATAACAAAGGCTACCATCAGTAACACACTACGCCGCCAGGGACTCAGAGCCTGCAGTGCCAGACGTGTCCCCCTGCTTAAGCCAGTACATGTCCGGGCCGGTCTGAGGTTTGCTAGAGAGCATTTGGATGATCCAGAAGAGGATTGGGAGAATGTCATATGGTCAAATGAAACCAAAATAGAACTGTTTGATAGAAACACAACTCGTCGTGTTTGGAGGAAAGAGAATGAACCAAAAGAACACCATACCTACTGTGAAGTATGGGGGTGGCAACATCATGCTTTTGGGCTGTTTCTCTGCAAAGGGAACAGGACGATTGATGCATGTACATGAAAGAATGAATGGGGCCATGTATCGTGAGATTTTGAGTGAAAACCTCCTCCCATCAGCAAGGGCATTGAAGATGAAACATGGCTGGGTCTTTCAGCATGACAATGATCCCAAACACACCGCCTGGGCAACGAAGGAGTGGCTTCGTAAGAAGCATTTCAAGGTCCTGGAGTGGCCTAGCCAGTCTCCAGATCTCAACCCCATAGAAAACCTTTGGAGGGAGTTGAAAGTCCATGTTGCCCAGCGTCAGCCCCAAAACATCACTGCTCTAGAGGACACCTGCATGGAGGCATGGGCCAACATACAAGCAACAGTGTGTGACAACCTTGTGAAGACTTACAGAAACGTTTGACCTCTGTCATTGCCAACAAAGGATAAAGTATTGAGATGAACTTTTGATATTGATCAAATACCTATTTTCCACCATAATTTGCAAATAAATTCTTTCAAATATCAGACAATATGATTGTCTGGATTTGTTTCCACGTTTTTTGTCTCTCATAGTTGAGGTATACCTATGATGACAGGCCTCGCTCATCTTTTTAAGTGGGAGAACTTGCACAATTGGTGGCTGCCTAAATACTTTTTTGCCCCACTGTGGATCCCTAAATAGAATATGGAATCAAGGCGCAAAACAAAAGGAAAAGATTTTTGCAAGGTGGTCTTCATCCTCAAAGGCACATGGCTCGGTATCAACACTGATTTCTCAATATTTATTTTAAAATTAGATATAAGGCCAAACCTGTCTATTTCCAACATCAGTTCTGTCAAAGACTCTTGAGGAGAGGAGAGGTACAACAGTAGACCATCTGCATAAGCTGAGATCCTATGTTCCGTTGATCCATTACAAATCCCCTTGATCTTCCTATTTCCCCTAATCGTGTGCAGAAAGGGCTCCAGCACCATAGCAAATAACAATGGGGACAGTGGGCCTGCCTGCCTAGTCCCATTCCGTATCTCAAAATAACCTGATAGTCTACCATTAACTTTAACCCTTGCTCTAGGATCTGCATACAGTGCCGTCACCTATTCCATCATCCGCTCTCTCAGACCCATCTCCCTCAAAACTACAACCATAAACTCCCACCCAACCCTATCGAATGCTTTTTCAGCATCCATTGAAATTACTACACTCAGGGTCTGGTTTGGTCCATTATGCATCCAATGCAATACATGCAGGGCGCAAATAGTATTATCTCTGGCCTCTCGGCCCTTCATAAACCCTGTTTGATCTGGGTGAATCAATTCAACTATATGTTCTTGTAACCTTAGGGCCAGAATTTTAGCCAGGAGCTTAGTGTCAGAGTTAAGGAGGAAGATGGGTCTGTAGCTGGCACAGCACTGAGGGTCTTTCCCTACCTTCGGGAGAACCGTCACATAAGCCAACAGTGCCTCTGGAGGCAATGGGTTAGAGACTTTGATATAGTTAAGGTATCTACAAAGAGGAACCAACAGGATTGAGGAACACTCTTTATAATAAATATTTGTGAAACCATCAGGTCCCGGCTTTTACCTGATGGCAAAGCCGCAATCGCTCTGCCCAGTTCTTCAATGGAGATTGCCTTTTCCATTTCCTCCAAGGCCGCAGATAGAATGGCCTGTAGCCCTGAGGCCTCAAGATATTCCCAAATTTTATCCAAGCGTCCACCCTCCTCCGCCCCCACGGGAACTGAGTCTATGTTATATAGAGACGCATAAAAGCGATGAAACTCAGCTGCTTTTGCTTGGGAGTCCACTATCTACTTATCTCCTGTCTTTATAGTGTGAACATGGTGTGAATCCTGTTGTTTCTTTGGTTGTCTAGCCGAGAGTCTCCCACCCTTATTCCCCTGTTCATAGAATCGGTGGACAAAGTATCTATGTTTATTTTGAACTTTCTGATCAAGAAGTGGTTTTAAGTCTGCCCGCAGTTTCTCCAGTCTCTGCATGTCCCCAGGTTTTAAATGGGCCTTATGTTTAATATCTAGTTTATGTATTTCCTCTAAGAGCCTTACATTTGCTTCTGTCTCTTTTTTAATACGCGAACCCATTGAAATGAACTACCCTCTGATGACCGCTTTGTGGGCTTCCCATAACACTTGGTCGGACACCTCCTCTGATGTATTGGTCTCAAAATATAATGCTAATGTGCGGGACAAGGATTCCACATTCTGTTTATCATCCAAAATAGATTCATTCAATCACCATGTTCTTTCCAGGCGCCCAATCGATGCCGGACATATCGTTAAACTTATTGGAGCATGGTCTGACATGGTGATTGACTCAATAGTTGATGAATTTACATAATTCAGATAATATTGATCGATCAACAACATATCGATCCTTGAATATACATTGTGTATTTTGGAGTAATAACAGAAATCCCTGTCCTGCTCATGCAGTACCCTCCAACTGTCCACCAAATCCTGACAGTGAAGGCACTGTTTAACATATCTTAACGCTTTATGAGACACAAAAGTTTTCCCTGAAGAGGTGTCTAGACTAGGGTCTAAGGTAATGTTAAAATCCCCTCCCATAACCAGTGAACCTTCCCGAAACTTCCCCAAAATATCCAAGGTTTTAGATAAAAATTTAACTGTATGGCTATTGGGGGCATATATAGTAGCTAGGGTATAACACTGGCCAGTGGCGTAGCGTGGGGGGTGCGGGGGGTGCCGTGGCCCCGGGCGCGACATTTGGGGGGGCGCAATTTTGTGCCAGTAGTGTCATTACCGGCTGCCGCCTCCTAATTTTATCTTCCTGTGTCCCCTGCGCTGCGGGCGCCATGTTAAATATCTGGCGCCCTGTGATTGGCCGCATGGGGGTCATGTGAGCGCTCCTGAAGTCCCGCCTCCACACATGACCCTATCGCGGCCGCTGTCTTCTTCTCTTAGCCTCCGGGGAATCGGGACCGATCCAGGCGCAGGCAGGACAAGCCGCCCCACAAGGTATGTGTGTGTGACTGAGACTCCCTCAATTCGTGTTACTGGCCCCAGGGGCGGGGGGGGGGGGTCCCGGGGGATGGGAGAGAAAGAGATAAATACTTTTTGCAGGAGCAGGACAGTGTAGTGTGTATGGTGGGGTCAGCCAGTCCTCCAAGGAGTTTCTCTTCCCTTCTCATGGCTTTAAACGTTGTGAAAGACTTTCACTATACTGTCCTGTGGCTGCATACAGTATTTATCTCTTTCTCTCATTCACTGACAGTGTCCATAAAAATGCACATCATGACATAAAATAAAATGGTAAACACATCACTACAATATATCACCACTGCGTTTTTTATCATTTTCTTAGGCCCATTTCACACTGGGGCGGGGGCGGCGGTAAAGCGTCGCTATTGTAAGCGGCACTTTACCGTCGGTATTCGGCCGCTAGCGGGGGCGGTTTTACCCCCCGCTAGCAGCTGAGAAAGGGTTAACAACCACTGCAAAGCGCCTCTGCAGAGGCGCTTTGCCAGCGGTATAGCCGCGCTGTCCCATTGATTTCAATGGGCAGAAGCGGTGAAGGAGCAGTGTATACACCGCTCCTTCACCGCTCCAAAGATGCTGCTAGCAGGACTTTTTTCCCGCACTGCTCCAGTGTGAAAGCCCTCGGGGCGTTCACACTGGAGAGACAGCAGCAGCTGTTTCGGGACGGTTTGCAGGCGCTATTATTAGCGCAATAGCGCCTGCAAACCGCCCCAGTGTGAAAGGGCCCTTAGGTTAAGTGATGCGCCTGCTAGGGTGATTTTTGACATTTGCTCTATGTGTGGATTTTTTTTGCTTTAATTAACCACTTCAGCCCTGGAAGATTTTACCCCCTTCCTGACCAGAGCACTTTTTGCGATTCGGCACTGCGTCGCTTTAACTGACAATTGCGCAGTCGTGCGACGTGGCTCCCAAACAAAATTGACGTCCTTTTTTTCCTACAAATAGAGCTTTCTTTTGGTGGCATTTGATCACCTCTGCAGTTTTTATTTTTTGTGCTATAAACAAAAAAATAGCGACGATTTTTTAAAAAACGCATTATTTTTTACTTGTTGCTATAATAAATATCCCCCAAAAAATAATTAAAAAAAACTTTTTTTTTCCTCAGGTTTAGGCCGATACGTATTCTTCTACATATTTTTGGTAAAAAAAAATCACAATAAGCGTTTATTGATTGGTTTGCGCAAAAGTTATCACGTCTACAAAATAGGGGATAGTTTTATGGCATTTTTAGTAATCTTTTTTTTTTACTAGTAATGGCGGCGATCAGCGATTTTTTTTTTTTGTGACTGCGACATTATGGTGGACACATCGGACATTTTTGACACATATTTGGGACCATTGTCATTTATACAGCAATCAGTGCTATAAAAATGCACTGATTACTGTGTAAATAAAACTGGCAGTGAAGGGGTTAACCACTAGGGGGCGGGGAGGGGTTAAGTCAGTACTAGGGAGTGATTCTAACTGTAGGGGGGATGGGCTAGCTGTGACACATCACTGTTCTCTGCTCCGGATGACAGGGAGCGGTGATCAGTGACACTGTCACTAGGCAGAACGGGGAGATGCTTGTTTATATCAGTATCTCCCCGTTCATCCTCTTCGTGAGGCGATCGCGGGTATCTCCACAGCGATCGAGTCCACGGGACCCGCCAGCCGACTCACAGAGCTCCCGGCAGCGGCGCAGACACAATGGCACAGCGGTAAATTCAATGGGACTTACAGGTAGGCCCATTTGCCCAGCCGTGCCATTCTGCCGACGTACATCTGCGCGCGCCTGTCGGGAAGTGGTTAATCAGCAGCTTACCATAATAATATTGGTCAGTGTATCTCTTACTTCCAGGAGCGCAAAGTATTGTATATAGAATTTTGGATTGTTTTATCCTCCTTGTTGGGGGGTGTATAAAAATAAGGGGGCGCTTAGTAATAAATATTAAATTAACAATTAATTGATCAATAATACATAATCGTTGTGAACAATACTGAACAGATATCAACATGAAATAAATACACATTATATTATATTTATTTCATGTTGATATCTGTTCAGTATTGTTCACAACAATTATGTATTATTGATCAATTAATTGTTAATTTATTATTTATTACTAAGCGCCCCCTTATTTTTATGCACCCCCCACTAGCTCAAAGCTTGCTCACTAAGCACTTTGAGGGGAGCAGCTATTTTGTATATTTCACCCGTAGCGCGGAGTTCTTCCCTTTTCATTATCCTCCTTGTTAGTGTATGTTATGTGTGACCCAAGACAATTTATCCAATGTCACCCAGGAAGGTCAAAAGGCTTAGGCTCGTTTTTGAAGCTGGTCTTGACTGCATTGTCTATATGCTTACCTACATAGAGGCTTAATATTATAATATCTTGATCCTTTTTAAATGCCCAGGCCCACCATTGTGAATAACCCCCTACAGATGCTAAAAGAAAGATATAGGAGCTGGTTGGCTTGTTGTATTCAATACAGTGATGATGAGTTATGTCAGGGTGAAATGTGGGGGTGTCCACATCTGGGGTATTTGTTTTTAAGTTGGGCCATGGCTCATATTCAACCAGATTTCAGCTTATTGCAGTCATTGGAGGGAAGAGCTGAAAATGGATTGGTTGCTTTAGGCTCATTTACACAGGCTTATGTGCATTTTCTGTATGAATAAAGATTCTTCCTGGCAGAGCAAGCAGAAGATCCTGCATAAAATATGCACCTATAGCATAGCTCCCAATTGTTCCTGATTTCAAGGGACTGTCTCTAATTTGGAATAAAGTCCCCCTGTCCCTCTCAGTGGCGTAGCGTGGGGGGTGCAGGGGGTGGTCAGTCAGTGTAGTATATAGTGGACAACAGTATAGTGTAGTATGGTGGTCAGTGTAGTATTGTGGTGTCAGTATAGTGTAGTATATGGTGGTCAGTATAGAGTAGTATGGTGGTCAGTGTAGTGTAGTATGGTGGTCAGTATAGAGTAGTATGGTGGTCAGTATAGAGTAGTATGGTGGTCAGTGTAGTGTAGTATGGTATGGTGGTCAGTATAGTGTAGTATGGTGGTCAGTATAGTGTAGTATGGTGGTCAGTGTAGTGTAGTATGGTGGTCAGTGTAGTGTAGTATGGTGGTCAGTATAGTGTAGTATGGTGGTCAGTGTAGTGTAGTATATGGTGGTCTGTATAGTGTAGTATGGTGGTCAGTATAGTGTAGTATGGTGGTCAGTATAGTGTAGTATATGGTGGTCAGTGTAGTGTAGTATATGGTGGTCAGTGTAGTGTAGTATGGTGGTCAGTGTAGTGTAGTATGGTGGTCAGTGTAGTGTAGTATGGTGGTCAGTGTAGTGTAGTATGGTAATCAATATAGTGTAGTATGGTGATCGGTGTAGTGTAGTATGGTGGTCAGTATAGTGTAGTATGGTGGTCAGTATAGTGTAGTATAGTCAGCCACCAGTAGATGAGACGTTGTTGTGTGTCTTCTCCACAGACCGAAGCAACAGCCGAGGCCCTCTTCAGACAAAGACTACTGGGACTGCAGTCAGTGTGTGCACCTAGAAGAAGTTTAAGGGAACTTCCGCCCGGTGAGTCTCACTTCTCCTGCCACCATCCTAGCTGCACTTCCAGGGGGACAGGCCATCCTGACCCTCAGTACTGACATTGTAGTTATCCTTTAGAGCTCTAAGTGAGCATTGTCAGGGGACGCTGTCCAGGGAGGAGGCGGTCAGTTGGCAGTATAGTTGAGCCACCAGCAGACCAGATCTTGTGTGCAAATGATCTCCTTACAATGGCATCTGAAAGTGGGTGGAACAGACATATTAGGCAGCAAATGAACATGATGTTGTCTTTGTAGTTGATGTGTTGAGAGGAGAACAATGGAAAAGTAATTGACTTTGACAAGGGACAGGGCCATATGTGTATTGGCTAGACAACTGGATCAGAGCATCCGCAAAACTACATAGATGGATTGAAGTTTGTTTGGTTCAGCAGGGACCAGCCAGATTTTGATCCATATGTGGCTGTTACGGCTTGACAGAAGTTGACCCAGTGGTCTAGTAAATTTTATATTTATATATATATATATATATATATATATATATATATATATATATATATATATATATATATATATATATATATATATACACAATATCATTTTTTTTATTTTTTTTTTTAACTTTGAAGTTTTTTAAGGGTAAAAGTTTGTTGCCATTCCACGAGTGGGCGCAATTTTGAAGCGTGACATGTTGGGTATCAATTTACTCGGCGTAACGTTATCTTTCACAATCTAAAACAAAAATTGGGCTACCTTTACTGTTGTCTTATTTTATAATTCAAAAAGTGATTTTTTTTTACAAAAAAGTGCGCTTGTAAGACCACTGAGCAAATACGGTGTGACAGAAAGTATTGCAATGACCGCCAGTTTATTCTCTAGGTTGTTAGAAAAAAAAATTATGTTTGGGGATTCTAAGTAATTTTCTAGAAAAAAAAACTGTTTTTAACTTGTAAACACTGAGTCTGAAAAAGAGGCTCGGCCTTTAAGTGGTTCAGTTTTCATGGTATACAAGACATACAAAGTAGTTGCCTTCCTTATGTGCTAGCATTCTTTCCATGAGGCTTTGTGAGTTCACTCTATTAATGACCTCTCTAATGTTGGGGGGAGTAGATGACTTCCATTTTTTCGCTATGGAAATGCGTGCTGCAAACAGAATGTGTACCATGACTTTCCTGTGTAGGAAGGGAAAAGTGTCTATCCCCAGGCTTATTAACGCTAGTGCTGGGGAGGGAGTACACATTGTTTTGGTAGTCTTCGATAGTAGGGAGAATACATCCTTCCAGAAGGTTTGTAAGGCTTTGCAGTGCCATATTATATGTAACAGGTTGCCATTGTGATGGCATTCCCTCCAACATAATGGTGATAATGTGGGGTCTATAGTGTGTAGCACCTGTGGAGTATTTTATGTGAGTTGTCCCAGTGGTCTACACAGGCTGAAGAGGTACTTTATTTTTTTTTTTTTAAGCAGCAAAAAGAGCAAGGCAATAGGCATAAAGGTGAATAACCCCTTCCCGCCGACCGAACGCACATATGCGTACTCGGCTTTCCGGGGTTATACCGGGATGATGCCCGCAGCTGCAGGCATCATCCCGGTACCGTTGTTTTCAGCGGGTGATCGGCTACCCGAGTATAACAACCGATGCGGCTAAAAGCCGCTCGGCTGTTATACCGGAGGAGTGGGAGGGGACATCCCCCCCTCCCGCCGCCTCCCGCCACTGTTATCGCCACTGTTACGATCGCACGGGAGGCCCGGTGTCTGTTCGGCTGCCTTCGGCGGCTGGGGGCGGGCTGGAACGAAGCTGCGAGCGGCTTCGTTCCAGCCTTCTTGTTGTAAATGCAGAAGCGACGTCATGACGTCACTTCCCGTTTACTCGGCTGCCAATGGCGCCGAATTTAAAAAAGTACACAGTATTCAGAATCGCCGTTTTCGGCGATCTGAATACTTTGAAGTGTAAAGGAGCAATGGGGGGTCTTTTAGACCCCCGATCCCTCCATAAAGAGTACCTGTCACCACATATTACTGTCACAAGGGATGTTTACATTGCTTGTGATAGCAATAAAAGTAAAAAAAAAAAAAAAAAAAAAATTTAAACACAATTTATAAAGTACAAAAATAAATAAATTAAATTAAAAAAAAATTTTTTAAAGCGCCCCTGTCCCCGTGAGCTCGCGCAGCGAAGAAAACGCATACGGAAGTCGCGCCCGCATATGTAAACGGTGTTCAAATCACACATGTGAGGTATCGCCGCGATAGTCAGAGCGAGAGCAATAATTCTAGCCCTAGACCTCCTCTGTAGCTCAAACCTGGTAACCGTAAAAAAAATTTAAATCGTCGCCTATGGAAATTCAAAGGTACCGTAGTTCGTCGCCATTCCACGAGTGCGTGCAATTATAAAGGGTGACATGTTTGGTATCTATTTACTCGGCGTAACATCTTTCACATTATACAAAAAAATTGGGGTAACTTTACTGTTTGGATTTTTTAAAATTCATGAAAGTGTCACTTTTCCAAAAATTTGCGTTTAAAACACCGCTGCACAAATACCGTGTGATAAAAAATATTGCAACAATCGCCATTTTATTCTCTAGATTCTCTGCTAAAAAAATATATATAATGTTTGGGGGTTCTAAGTCATTTTCTAGCAAAAAATACGGTTTTTACTTGTAAACACCAAATTTCAAAAATAGGCTTAGTCATGAAATTGATAAACATTACAGTGAAAGTAAAAAGAAATAGTTATACAATGAAGGAGTGGTGAAAGTGCAGCAATGCAAGAAAGTGATTACACTTATTTTTTTTTTTTAGATTTTTCAAAATACTACTCAATATATACCATGCCAAACAAAAAAGAATCAGGTGCACAAGGCAGGAAAAGGAGGAAGATAGAGAAAGAGCAACAGGTTAAGCTAGCTGGAAGCCTTAACAGGTTTCTTGTTGTGAACACTGCTGAAACTACAGCATGCTCATCAGCAGCACCACAGGAGACTCATGTCCCCGATCCAGTTTCTGTGGACATTCCTGTTCTTGCTTTAAGAGCAGAGACAGCCTTGCCTGAGGATGTTTCTACTCAGCCAAATATTCTGCCAGAAAATATTGACGAAAAAGTTTTCACTGATATTGGCTATTGGCCTAAAACTGTAGATGAAACTTTGAAAACTGAACTTGTCAAGCGAGGAACAGTGGAACTGCAGAATAAGGATGCATTGTTTCCAAGAGACAGTCATGGCAGGTCATTTTCCAAAGACTGGTTCTACATGAATTTGGAGAATGGTGAGACTGTGTTAAGGACATGGTTGGTGTTTTCTCCAGTAAACAACGCTGCATATTGCTTTCCTTGCATACTTTTTCAGAAGGTTAAAGGGAAAAGTTGTTTTGGAAAGTCAAGTGGCTTTAATGCATGGAGAAAGCTAAACCCAGATTACTAGAGCACGAGCGCAGTTCATATCACTTCAGTGCATTTACAATGTGGAAGGAATTTGAAATGCGGCTGCAGAAACAGGTGACTATTGATGCTGCTACCCAGCTTGCACAACGGAGGTCATTTGACAAATGGAAGGCAATCTTAGTCAGAATACTGGATTGTGTGCTGTATCTAGCCAGGCAAACCTTACCCTTACGTGGTCACTCCGAAAATCTAAACAACGATGGTAACTGTGGAAATTTTTTAGAAACTTTCAAGTTACTTGCCAAATACGACCCAGTTGCAAAACAACATCTTCATAAGGTTAATCAGACAGATGGCTACGTTGTGTCCTATCTCTCTCCACAGAGCCAGAATGAGTTTATTAGCCTGCTCGGCGATCACATTAGAACAGCCATCTTTGAAAAAATCACAAAGGCCAAGTATTTTGCTATGATGTTCGACAGCACTCCGGATATTTCTCACACTGACCAAATGTCCCAAGTGATTAGATATGTGCACATTGCAGATACAGAAGTCAATGTGATAGAGTCTTTCATTGACTTTATTCAGTTATATGGGAAATCGGCTGATGTCATTACTAAACAAATTTGTGACAAGTTGCAAGCAGATGGCCTTAAACTGGAGCATTGCTATGGCCAAGGATACGACAATGCTGCAACTATGGCTGGACACATTAGTGGTGTAGAGAAACGTATTTTGGATATGAATCCCAAAGCAGTGTTTGTGCCATGTATCAATCACTCTCTCAATCTTGCTGGGGTTCATGCAGTTGGTGTTGGGACAAAGTCTGTGACTTTCTTTGGCACTGTGGAAAAAGTGTATGCATTCTTCTCAAGCTCCACCCATAGGTGGGATGTCCTTAAGAAGCATGTACCAATTCATGTAAAGCGATCATGTGACACAAGATGGAGTTCAAAGCATGAAGCTGTACGCGTACTAGCTGAGCACCCAGAAGAAATAATAGAAGCTTTGGAAGTGTTGAGAGATGGGCCAGAAGAAACCTCTGAAACCAAGGGTGATGCAGGAAGTCTGTTAGTTTGCATCATGACCTATGTTTTTTTCTCTTTCTTGCATTTTTGGAGCCCAGTACTAACCGAAGTGAATGATACTCAGATCTACCTGCAGCAAGAAGGACTTGCGCTTGATCAATGTGTGCAAAAGTTGAAAGCATTGGCTTTATTTTGACAGGAAAAACGAGATTGTCTGGTGTCAAAGGCAACTGAGAAAGCTCTGCAGGTATGCAACACATATTGCATTTCAACAGAGAGAAGAATTGGAAGACGTAAGAAGATGGCTGGAGAGCAGAGTTGCGATGCTGGCTTGACCTTAATACAAGAAACAAGCAGAGAACAACTGGAAGCAATTGATAAGCTTAATGCAGAAATTACAAAACGAACAATGCAGATGAATATGCTTCACCAGCGATTTGCTTTCTTGCAAATCCAAATATTGTTGGATACCAGAAAAGATGATTTCATTAATGAACAAATTCAGCACACGTGTGATCAGTACACGGAGTTGAATGCTGCATCTATGATCACTGAAATAAGTCGACTTCGGCACCACATTGTCTTATATAAAGAAGTCAATCCTGATGTGCAGGTTGAAAACTGGTCTGCTTTAGATTTGCTTCGGTGGGTGTACAAGTGGAAGTTGCAAGAGAGTTTAACTAACTTTGTTGTGACATTAAGAATCTTTCTTACTATTACTGTTTCTACTGCCAGTTGTGAAAGAAGTTTCTCAAAACTTAAACTAATCAAAACATATCAAAGATCTACAATGAGCCAAGAAAGACTGAGTAATCTAGCAATACTGTCCATTGAGAGAGACTTCAATGTAGATTTTAATTCTGTTGTTGAAAAATTTGCACAAATTAAAAGCAGGCGATTTTAAAACGGACCTCCTGTGTGCTCATTGGTAGACATTCCCTGCTTTCTCCTCCAACCACTGTGTGCTTGGGGTCATTGTTATTTTGGAAGGTAAACTTTCTTCCCATTGACAACTTTCTGTCAGCAGAAAGCAGATTTTCATAAAGAATTTGATGGTATTTTGCCCCATCTATTTTTTCTTTTAACCTGGACCAGTGCTCCAGTCCCAGATGCTGTAGACCTCTTTGAATCCTCTCTGACCTCCTAGTTCTTTCATCCAGTTTGGGGCAACATCCTGATTCAGGGAGGGTCTGTGTTGTGCCAAGTTCCTTCCACTTCTTAATAGACTTCACTGTGCTTCTAGGCATTGATAAAGCCTTTCGTTTTATTTTTGTTATTTTTGGATCCATTTCTTGATTTGTACATGTCCACAACTGTATGTGCCTTGCCACCCATAGTTGATTGTTTTATTCAGTTGCACTACCAGGGACTGAAATGTTCCAGGAAAGCTATTTTACATGCTGAACTAATCAAAATGACCACAGCTGAAAGTCAAATGGCTTTGTGTGCCATTGGCAAGATGATTAGCTACACCTGGTTGAGTTTACAAGTCATTTTTAGGAGAGGTGGGATCCTTTGTCCAACACTTTGTTATAAATTGAACTGAATAAATACAGCTAGATAAAACAAAAATTGTCTGTCTCCATTTCAGGCTGCAAAGGAACAAAGTGTGATTATTTCAAAGGTGGGGTGATTCTTTTTTTATACCCACTGTAGCTCTACCTGCAAAATGGCCCAGCCTGAAGGGATCTAGCAGAGCTTAACTTTCTGTTCCACAATTTTCTGTTAGTACCATCTTAAAGTGGAACGTTATGTGCACTAATCTTATTTTTGTAAAAGTTATTATATTTCTTGTTTCACTTGCAATGTATTGATAGACCTGTTGAATATGTGGAGATTGCGTGATGCATTTTCACACTCAATAAAGTGTTTGAAAATAAACTTGTATTGAATGCATTTTTACTTTAATTACATCAGTATTTTTCATAGAATATGATGCATTTGCTTAGGGTGTCACAATGCTACTGATGTGAGCCCACAGGCGAGCAGGTGACACGGGATCCCCCAAGGCGTGGAATCTAAGGGACAGCCGGTATTCTGCCAGGGACCCCCTCACAAGGGTTTGGGCTTAGCTGCGTGCTGACCCCAGGTCACGACCCCCGGGTTCACCCTGTTCACAAGGAGAGTACCAGAAGACACTGTCAGACACGGATGGATGGATGGATAGATGAAGCAAAAGGAGAGCCAGATAGCGAGCTGAGGTCAGGGCGGGCAGCAGACAACGTAATCAGGAGAACTAGCCGAGTTGGTACACAAGGGATCAGTTCACGAGAAGTCCGTTTAAGCAGGCTATAGGAAGGGTGCTCAGGAATAAGTGTTGCTCAAGCAAGTGGAACAACAGGTGCCAGCCGACCTACAGCAGTAAAGGTAAGACACAGATCAGCTCTGCAGCTGATCTGTGACATAGGGGGTAAGGGGTTTTATACTGTACTAGTCGAAGGGACTCATTGAGTGCTAAAAGTCCACACGTTAGGGGGGCGCAAATTACTTGCCTTGCCCCGGGCGCTGACAACCCACGCTACGCCACTGACACTGGCCCTGGATCTTTCCTTTAACAAAAAGAAAGCGGCCCTCAGGATCTACTCATATCTATGTAGGTACTAGGGGACATTGTTTGTGTATAGCTATTGTAACTCCTCTAGCCCTAGGAATGGGTGAAAGTGCATAAAACCATTAATTATATGGAAAGAGAGGTATACGAGGGGTTGGCCCTGCCACGAAGTGCGTCTCTTGCAAAAAAAACTCTCTGCCTTCATGTGACGCAGTTCATGCCAGAGGCGGCCCCTTTTACCAATTGAACAAAGCACGCTCACATTATATCATACAATCTTCATCCTACCTGCCATTCTCTCCTTACTCCCACGAGTCTCTTATTGTACTGCCAAATCGGTGTCTGCGACCAGCCTTCTGAGCTCTCCCGCCCTGGATGAGGAAAAAAAAAAAAAACACACAAAACCATGACCTACTATGCCACAATCTGTGGCACATCCCCCTAAAGGGAGGGTGAACCCGGCGTCCCCCTCCCCCTTCTGCCGTTTGGCGGAAAACAAAATCCCTTGTCTCGGGACCAACCTATTGGGGAAAAGATAAATAAAAACATGAACAGGGTATCTCGTGAACCCCTGGGCTTCCGTTTATATTTTCATATAATCCGCTTTACATCCGTTTATATTTTCTGCAGTATTTCAGCAAATTGCATCAAAAATTCCCACCAAAGGGGAGAAAACAAAAATATATTGGGGGGAGGAAGGGGAAAAAGAAAAAAAGGGGGGTGGGGGACTAAGAGAGGACAGAGGGAATAACAACATCCCCCCCCAAAAAAAAAGGGGATTTAAAAAAAAAATCAAAGGGGGGAGGGTGGTGGGGGATTAAGAGAGAACAGAGGGGAAAAAAGCAACCTCTCCCCCCCTCCCCCCACCCAAAACATCCCCCCCAGTTAACTCTAGGCAATCTGCTCCTTTCCTCTTTTTCACTTTACACCACTACTCTGGCATATCTTTCTATGACCGGATTATAGTCATGTCTTATCCACATCCACATCAATTTCCTGTCTACCTTTAACTGGCACTTGTTGCCATCATTCTGGTCGTTGTAGTGATGGTTTGTAGTTATTCAATCTCCAATCTGGAAAGTCCACCCGGGGGAGCTCCAGCACCTCTTTGAAGTGTTGCAAGTCATCTTTTGTTTTAAGTGTAGCCGTTTTCCCATTACGGGTTGCTACAACCTTTTTTTTTTTTTAAATTTCTTTTTATTGAAAGATTTTTGATATACAAATTCTGAGAATCTGCCAACATACCGTGTTTCCCCGATAGTAAGACACCCCCGATTGTAAGACGTATCGGGAGTTTCAGAGGGGTCAGCTAATATAAGCCGTACCCCGAAAGTAAGACATATGTCTTACTTTCGGGGAAACACGGGGGGATTTGCCTCCAGTGACGTGCGGTACCCCTCCTTCTCTGTCCCCTCCGTTCTCCCCCTCCGTTCCGCTTTCCTCCTCTGTGCCTCCCCGCTGTCCCCTCCGTTCCCCCCTCCTTCTCTGTCCCCCTCCGTTCTCCCCCTCCGTTCCTCCGTCCTCCCCCTCCTTCCTTTGTGAATAGACAGAGTCAGCTGATTCTGTCCATTCACATAACTGAAACATTGTAATCTCCTGTGATTACGATGTGTCAGTTTATGAATGGAGAGAAGCCGCTGTCTTCTCTCCATTCATTCTCAGTGCAGCTGACGCTGCAGAGAAAGGGACTGGGGAATCTCTATCCTCTGTCTCTTTCTCTGTCTCAAGGGGGAGATATCAGAGGTCTGTTAAGACCCCGGATATCTCACCAAAGCCCCCCAACAGGGCTGATTAAAAAAAAAAACAAAAAAAAAAACACATATTGCAATAAAGAATACAAAAAAAAAATTTTTTCCCAATATAAGACATACCCCGAAAGTAAGACATAGTGGGGCTTTTAGGGATAAAAAGAAAGTAAGACACTGTCTTACTTTCGGGGAAACACGGTAGCAGCATTCCCAGTACATTCTTGGCCTAGCAAGGCCATAAAACAATTCCCCCCTAACTCCCCCCCCCCCCCCCTTGTCACAGCTCACAAATCTTATCATGCATTCCAACATCTTACTGTATTTCTTTACCCGTGGTTTTGGTGATTGTGTAGCACGAATTAAATAAACAAAAAACTGTACTTCTTACATCATATTATTATCAAACAGTATCTGTCTAATTGTCTATAACTATACCCTCAAGACATTTACATTGCCTAATTCCTTGTTCTTACTGACTAACCCCCTGTGGTATTTGAATCATACCATATTTTCCATATTTTATCAAATTTTTTGATACATCCCCTTGCTTCATATGTGTATTTATAGTGTGGCAGCATTGAGTTCACCAGGTTTTTCCAAAAGCATATGTCAGGAGCTTGAGCATTTTTCCATTTAAGTAGAATGGCTTTTTTCCCATAAAACAATAAAATAGTGAGCAGCGTTCTCATGGCTCTTTTCGGAACTACCTCCTCAACCAGTCCCAACAGACACACCCTAATGGTCAAAGGTATAGCTATCAATATAAGATCTGATATGCATGTTACAATCTCTTTCCAAAAACTTTGTATATGTGTACATTGCCAAAAAATATGTTCCGCATCGGCCGGGGATGCAGAGCATCTCCAACATTCAGCCGATGCTTCACCATAGATCTTAGCCAACCTGGCTGGGGTGTAGTAACTTCTATGTAGAAATTTAAATTGTATTAGTCTGTCTCTGGCTGATACTAGATGTTTGAACGGTTGGTTCCAAATGTCATCCCAGTCCTCCCCCTGTAATTCTGGAACCTCCAATTCCCATTTGGTTCGGCACTTTGAAACTGCTTTTGGTGTTAATTTAAAGAATTCTTTATACGTTACCGAGAGAACCTTACTCAAGTCCTCTGCTGACAGTATAGATTCAAGTGCGGAAGGCAGAGACGCCACCCCCCGCTCCCTAAATTGATTATTAAATGCATGCCTAATCTGGAAGAAGCGAAATAGGTATGTGTTGGGCAGGTCATGTCTTGATTGTAACTGTGAGAAAGTCAACAGTTCCCCAAACATTGTGATATCTTTTAATGTTTTTACGCCCTTTACCACCCAGATTCCTGGATCAGGTAAGTTGTAAAAATGGGGTAAAGTTTTGTTCATCCATATTGGGGTCGATGGGGACAGTCCTTCATAACTAGGTGATACCAACCTCACCGCTATTTCCCAGGACTTAATAGTGGCTTTCATAGTTGTGGTCAAGGGTAGATCAGATTTAGTACCGCGAAATAGCGCCCATCTCAGGCTTTCATAAGCTCCTAGATGAGCCGCTTCAAGTACAGTGGCAGAGTCCCCGTTATCCGCCAGCAACCATCTCCGGGCAAACACCATCTGGCCTGCCAGATAGTATTTGTGCCAGTCCGGCAGCGCCAATCCTCCTTGATCACAAGGTTCTTGCAATACTTTAGTTCCTATCCTAGGGGGCTTAGGGGCCCAGAGGAAAGATCCTATAATTCCTTCAATTTGTTTAAAATAAGATTTGGGTATCCAAACTGGGCAGTGACGTATGAAATAAAGGAGTACCGGAAGAAACTTCATCTTAAGCAGGCTGATCCTGCCTATGAGCGAAAGAGGTAGTTTGCTCCAAGATAGCACTTTTTGTTTAAGAAGGGTCAACAGGGGGAGTAAATTTAAAGGGATGTAGTCTTGTATATTTGTTGTTATTTTCACCCCAAGATACTTTAGTGATGTTACCCACTGCAAAGGCACACCTGAGTTTGCTTTTTCCCTGGCTTTGGTGTCTAGAGGTAGTATAGACGACTTGCTCCAATTTACCCTCAACCCCGAGAACTCACCAAATTCGTTTAGGATTTTTAGTACTGCTTCTAACGAGGCTACTGGGTCGCTTAGAAACAGGAGCATGTCGTCCGCGTATAGAGCTAGTGTTTCTTGGATTGTACCCACTCTGATTGCCTTTACCTCTCTAGAGGTTCTCAGTGCGATGGCCAGGGGCTCCATAACCAGGGCAAACAAGAAAGGTGAAAGCGGGCATCCTTGTCTTGTGCCCCTGCCCACCGCAAAGAAGTCTGAAACCCTTGATCCCATTCTTATAGCCACCTTTGGGTTCCTATACAGCATGGAGATCCAACCTCTAAATTGTGCACCAAAACCCATTGCCTCCAGGACCTTGGACATAAACACCCAATCTACCGTATCAAAGGCTTTTTCTATATCTATAGAAACTACTATCCTGGTATCCGTGTCTGCCCGTGGGAGTTGTATGTGGGTGTAAAGTCTTCTGAGGTTTGTATCTGTCGACTTTCCTGGCATGAACCCGGTCTGATCTATGTTTACCACCGTTTGGATGACTAGGGCCAATCTAGAAGCCAGTATTTTGGTTAGAATTTTGAGGTCAGAATTCAATAATGCTATGGGGCGGTACGATGCGCAATCTGTCGGGTCTTTCCCTGGTTTGGGCAGGAGGATCATGTAAGCCTCGAGCATGGAATCTGGTAGGGAAGAGTTATCAGAGCAATGTTCGATTAACCAGTTAAATCTCTCTGCCAACTGATCCACATGCGCCTTATAAAAGTCAGCCGGAAGGCCATCCGTACCCGGGGCTTTGTTTGGGGGGAATGCAAATATGGCCTTTTGGACCTCTTTAACTGTGATTTTGGCATCTAACGAGTTGCTGTCCTCTGTAGTTAGTCTTGGTATATTCAGTCTAGAGAAAAGCATGTCAAGCCCTGTTGAGTTTGTTTGCGGCATTGGAGTATAAAGTGTAGTAAAAAAATCAAGAAATTCCTTCATAATCAAAGTCGGGTCAGTGACTAGAGTTCCCCCCTTATCTCTTATAGCTGGTATGTGCGTCACTGGGTGGTAGTCCGCTACTAGCATTGCCAAAAGTTTTCCATTTTTGTCGCCCTCAGCAAATATTGTATGTGAATTTCTAGTTAGTTCTGAACGCGTCAGCCCTTTAATATGTAATGACAAATCTCTCCTAGCCTCCAGATGAGCCTCATATGCTGCCTTCGTGGGGGTCTCTGCCTGCTTTTTTGCACATTCCCTCTCTTTCAGTTTCAATGTATTTAAAATTTCATTATCGTTTACTCTAGCTGTTTTGATGGCCGAGATGCACTCCCCTCTTATTACCGCCTTGAAGGCGTCCCATACTACTGGTGGCTCAGTTGAGTCAGTGTTTGTAGTCCAGTAAGTTTTGATCGCCTCCTCTAGTTGAGTCCCAACCTGTTCGTGTTGCAACCAACTGGGCGAAAGTCGCCACCCCCGTTTGATAGGACCAGTTGCAAACGATAAAGTTAGGGATAGAGGATTGTGATCTGACAGTCCACCCGCCATATATTCCACTTCACAGATATATTGTAGAGATCTAGCATTACCAAAAGCCAGGTCGATCCTGGCTGATGACCCATGTGACAGTGATATATGTGAGTATTCTCTCACCATTGGATGTTTCCATCTCCATAGCTCAACCATCCCAGCTACAGAAGCCCATCCATTCAGGTCAGCCGAGCTTCCTCTGCCCAAATTGGAGGAGTCCAATGCTGCGTCTAATATAGCATTAAAATCTCCCAAAAAAAGGGTCGGAAGATGAAGGTACTGAGCTAAATTAGTTAACAAGTCAAATAATAGCTGTCCCTGAAATGGAGGAGGCATGTATATATTTACCAACAGTATTTGACAATGATATATGGTGATTACTACCGCCGCAAACCTCCCCCCTGGATCAGTAATGACTCTGTGGATAGTGCATGAGATTGATTTGCTTATTAAAATGGACACTCCTCTGGCAAAGGTAGAATACGTTGAGTGTAAAGCTCTCTGTATCCATGGTTTGCGCAGGGACATGATCCTGTTTCCATCTAGGTGCGTTTCCTGTAAGAGAATTATGTGAGGTTTAGACTTTTTCAGGTATTGGAATATTGAGGCCCTTTTAAATTTATTGTTCATGCCTCTGACATTCCAAGAGACCATTGTTAATTTATCCGCCATTGTTGCTATTTCTGAAGTAATTTTTCGCAGCGCATTTTGGAAAAATTTGTTTCTCCCATGTCTCAATCACCATATATCCTGTTATACTTTCTACATTAAAGGTTAATGCATTACCCTCAGCTTTGTGAGCCGTGACAAGTGACTTACCCCCCCCTGCTATTATACCAGAAACAACAAAAAAAAGTCCCTTGGAATAAAAGGAAGAACCTGAAAACAAAAAATAAAAAACCAAAAAGTTCCGGTATGTAGCTTTTCCCCTAAAACTCGAACAAATCTTGATGGAGAGTTTCAACCGCATAGGTCAAAGTTCGGCAGACTTTCTGAGTGATAGTCTCTGTTGACCTGTGCTCCTCTCATACCAGTACGTGAAATTCCAGCGATCATATTGATATGGACCAGAACGTAGTGGTATTATTGCTAAAAACAAGAAAAGGAAAAAGGAAAAATTAAAAAAACAAGGAGCACTTCGGTAAGGGAGGGATACTCCTGAGCTGTGAGGTAAAAGGATGGAGCAAAAAAGAACAAAAAAAGGGAAAAAAAAAAAAAAGGGTTCAGGACTAGTAATTCCTCTGTTGTCAAGTGTTATTCTCACACTGTTTACTTTCCTAAGATGGATGCAGCAGTGTCATCAGTGTTAAAGTTAGTTCAACCCTCAGGCAGTTATTTAACCATAGGTCAGACTAGTGTCAAGGTTGATTATTGCAGGGCCTGAGTGGTTAAAAATGGAATTAACCCATACCAACTGGCGTAACTTTTAGGAAACGATAAAGAAAAAACCTCTTCTTACTTGAGGATCAGATCACAACAGCTATTCCAGGAGATTAAACCAGTTCCTTATCTATCCATACGCATGCCTCCATAGGATTTTCAAAGAATTTTACTGTGCCCTTGTACTGTACTCGTAGTTTGCTTGGATATAGCATGCTGTATTGCACCTCCTTCTCCCTAAGTCTCTTGCGCACATCATTAAACGAGCGGCGTCTCTGCTGCGTGGCTGCTGAAAAGTCTGGAAACAACATAAGGCGCGTGTTCTCCTATTTCAATTCAGGGGTTTTTCTTGATTTTGCAAGGATCATATCCCTGTCTCTGTAATTCAAGAAGCGTACCAGGAAAGGTCTGGGGTAGGCACCAGGGGGTCTACGACCAGCAGGGACTCTGTGGGCTCTCTCCACCACATAGGTGGGGGGTAAATCTTCCAGGGAAAGTAATTTTTTGAACAGGGCCTCAGCAAAGTGGGTAGGCTTTTCCCCCTCAGCACCCTCTGGCAGTCCCACCACCCTGATATTGTTTCTCCTTTGACGGTCCTCAGCGTCGTCTGCTCTGTATTGCAGGGATTTTACCAAATCTTGCAATTCAGCTAGGTGTAGGCCTTGTGCATGAGAAGTGTCTTCCACCCCTGATACTCTGTCCTCCACAGTGGTGAGCCTGCCCCTTATTTTGTCAAGGTCATGTCTTATCAGGGTGCACTCTGATGATAAGTGATCTATGCGCCCCATGAGTTCTGACTTACTCTGGTTTATGGCTTCTAGGATTGGGCCGGTTATAGCGTCCGCATCCATTGCCAGCATCTGCTCTTCCACCGCCTCCCGATCAGCTTGCGGTCCGTTCGGGCTCCCGGTTGGCGCCATGTTTGCCATCCTGTGTTTGGCGCGCTTCTCAGGCTCTCTTGCAGGCAAGATGGCGGGGGCGGAGTCTTTCGCCGTCTCCTTCGCTGAGCGTGTTTGGCGTTGGTCCTGCAGCTGTCTCTGTGACTTTCTGGATGTCGAGGGATGCATGCTCGGAGTCCGCTCACCTTCCCCCAGAGATTGGTGTTACTTTCAGGTAGGGAATTTCACTCTAAATCGGAGAAATTATATCAGGATCTCAGGAGCTCCTCAGAGACGCGTGCTGCCCTGATCACATCCGGCCACGCCCCCGGGTTGCTACAACCTTAAAGGGATATCCCCAGCGATATTTAACATTAGCTGCTTGTGGAAATTCCAACAAGGGTTTAATCATTCTGTGTTGCATAAGAGTTCAATATTATAAATCTAGGAATAAGGCTATTTGGGCACCTTCGAAATCAACCACGGATTTATTGCGGGCTGCTTTCATGATAGCTTCTTTCACTAGATAGACATGTAGTTTACAAAATGACATCTCTTAGTTTTTCTGCATTTTGGGGGGTAGGGGCGGGGGCATGGTGGACTCTACTATTTCAATCTTATCCATTGCAGATGGCCCCAGAACTAACTGGAACAGACTGATCACCTTTGGAAGCAATTCAAAATGTTGTTTTATTTCAGGCAGGCCCCTTATACGTATATTTTGCTACGATCTCTATTTTCAGAGAATTCAACACTTCCTCATGATGTTTTGTCATTGGGCTCTTGTAGCATGCCTTTTCCCTCTTATCCCTCTGTTTGCTATACTACCTCATATGGGTAGGCACTCACAGCACCCACAGGTACATTTATCCACCATTGCCACCCCCTTTATGCATTTTACAAACACCTAGGTGTTCAACCTCTTAGGCCCTGAACTGGGAAGCTTTGCCTTTACCCAAATAAAAATAAAGTTTTTTTAATATTGACACACCTACAATCTATATGCACCCAGTGTTATATACCTGTAAGGTTCACCACCATCGTTAGTGCTAACCCATTGCATACCATTTACACATTTGTTCAGATTTGCAGAGGTGGGGGGGGGGGGGCAGTTATTAATCCTCTTAAGCTTTGTGGGATGTATGTCCTAACGAACGTATTTGTATGGGGATTGATTCCATGTGAGATACCTTAGGTTGCCGTACTGATTTACTTCCACTAAATGGCGCCAGACTATTGGGCTTTTTTTTTCTTTGCATCTTTTTTTGTTTTTATTTTACCTTTTTTGTCATCTTTATTTTCCAGTTGCAGTTTGAGTTTGTGCTTTGTGGTGGCAGATCCACTCCCTCCATTTAACATATGGACGTAGTTTCTGTAACGAGCAATCTAGCTCACTGTGAGAAGACTTGCCATTGCGCCCCTCTTTATCTCCACCCATTCCCAGCTGACTCTGACCAGAACACTAACGGTGCGCTCCACTGACAATAACGTCAGTGGGAGTGGCTTTGCATGCGCCGGCATCCACCTCTCACTCAGCACAGGTACAATGTGATGTACCCTGGGGCGCATGCGCCGGCACATAAATACAGGGGGACATCCATTTGATTACAGGCACTGATTGAGAGGCAGCACGCCACACATCGGACCGGGACACCTCTAAGTAGGTTTAATATATTCTTGGGACACTAATGTATCTGTAATGGAGGCCTCTTGGACCTCCCAGGTTATGTTAAATACTTACCTTTTTTATTGGTATATGTAGGATATACCTACCCAGGGACACTTGGATATTATCCGTCAGTCACTCAGCTTAAATTCTAGGCTCCAACGACTGCCCGTCCCATATACCTCTGACTTAATGGTAACTATACTGGATAGATTACAGTTTTGGCATTTTCTTAGGTCTCTTCCCCATTTGGTCTCCATGGCTATGTACATCTTTATGCTGCCTGTCTTGGTATATTTAAGTGGGGAGCTTAATACCTTCAGGGCTCCCCCCCCTTTTTCTTTCTGCCCCTGGTGGGTTCATACTGGTTATTCTATCACGCCCTCCTGTTTCCCTTTTGGGAAGTCTGCATATCAGAAGAGGAGAAGAGGATATATATTATATATATATATATATAGGTGTAATCACTTTGCCTGTTATTAATTACCACCATTAGCACACTTACCGTATATACTCGAGTATAAGTCGTTCCGAGTATAAGTCGAGGCCCTAATTTACCACAAAAAAAATGGGAAAAACTTATTGACCCGAGTATAAGACGAGGGTTAGAAATGCACAGCTACTGTAAGTGGAAAAGAGGGTCAACAATGCCCATTTGCAGCATCACTGTGCCCATTTGCAGCCATAGGTCCCCTGAACTTCAAACTCGGTAGTTAAGGGTTCCTAGATGCCCCCTAGCTGCAGCCAAAATTTGGGGTCTCTGAACCCAAAGGGTCCCGAAATGACATTGCTGCAGATGGACACAGTTGACCGAATTTGGGGCCCCGTATCTCGGGGCCACTTAGTGCTAAGAACCCCAAATTTAGTGTGAAAACCCAGTGGAACTAGCACCATAAAATTTCCAAAGCTGGGGTTTCTAGCACCAAGTGGCCCCAAGATACAGGGCCCCAAAAATCAGTTCAGAAAATGTCAAGCACTTTTCTGCAGCGGAGAATGACATTTTCCGAACCGATTTTGGGGCCCCATATCTCAGGGCCACTTGGTGCTAGGAACCCCAGCTTTGGATATGTTATGGTACCAGTTCTACTGGGTTTGCACACCAAATTTGGGGTTCCTAGCACCAAGTGGCCCTGAGATATGAGGCCCCAAAATCCATTCAGAAAATGTCAAGCACTTTTCTGCAGCAGAGAATGACATTTTCCGAACCGATTTTGGGGCCCAGTATCTCAGGGCCACTTGGTGCTAGGAACCCCAGCTTTGGATATGTTATGTTACCACTTCTACTGGGTTTGCACACCAAATTTGGGGTTCCTAGCACCAAGTGGCCCTGAGATACGGGGCCCCAAAGTCGGTTCGAAAAATTAAATTTTTTGCTGCAGAAAAGTGCTTGACTCGAGTATAAGTCGAGGGGGGCACTTTCAGCACAAAAAAATGTGCTCAAAAATTCGACTTATACTCGAGTATATATGGTATCTTCGTTCGTTTCTCTTCATTTTCATTACCTTCATCCTTGTTATTGTCTCAGTGTGGCTCCCCCGCCACTGAGTATATATTTTTTCTGCTATACAGATATCACAGATGCAGTGCACTTAAAAAATTCATCCAACATTACAGTCTGGTGTCCATGTAACATTTGATTGGACTCAGTTGCCTTGGTGCCTCTTTAACATGGAATCATTCCATTGGGTATGTGGCGTCATTAAACTTTCATTTATCACTTCAGGAAGCAATACATTTTCTGTTTATCATTTATTTATTTATTTTTCCTATTTTCATTTTTTGTTTGTATATTTATATATATATATATATATGTATATTTATTTATATATATATATATATATAATTTTTTTATTTTTTTGGGGGGGGGGGGGCCAAAGCTTTTTAACACTATTCACGCTTCAAATGGATGTTTTTTCTGATATGTCTCTTTGTATTTTTAGAATAAATATTTATGTAAATTTATCCAACTCTCAGTCCCTGATGAAGGTATCTGAATACTGCATCCTGGAAACGTGTCAGGCATCAGGGCACATTATCCCTTGGAGAGTACACAGGATGATTTGTATCTGTGCATGTTGTGTTTTCCATGTGATGTATATTGTGCATTTTTGCTATGTGTAGACGATACACGTCTTTATTTTCTGTATCATAAGATAATATTTTATCATTGAGTTGGTGGTCTGTTAAAGTCCTATTCAGGACGTTACTTTTCTTTGTTCTAAATATTAGGGGTGGGACCACCATACGCTACATGTGACGGTGGGAGTCTCTCTTTTTTCTACAGCTCTGCTTTGGGCTCAGAGGTGTTTGGCCTTTGCCATGTGCTACAACACCCCTTCCAAAGCCTGTCACTCCTTGGCCCTGTACAGAGGGATTGCATCCACTCTCAGGATCTGCACTCTGCGCCCAAATTAAGCTCTAAGCCCATTAGCCTGGCTCTTTCCACCAGCACCAGGCAGAGGTGCAGCTGTACGGCGGCGTGTGGACATGCTTTAGCCGGTCTGGAGCCTGCTGAACACCACAACTTATCTTCCTGGAGCCCAGGGATCACTGAGCAACACGCTCAGTCAGCGTGTTTGTTCATGCAACACCCCCCTCAAGCCTAGTACACATTACTATTTTTTTTTCGTTCAATCCAGTGGGCTGACCGAAAAAAAAAAACTGACAGCTCCTGAGGAGCTGCTGTACTAACAGCTCCACTCAAAACTACTCGATCAGGACTGGAGTGCTGTATGGTGAATTCTTGGTGTATATTGCAAATGGGGATTGTCCACAATTATTTTATGTATTGATAAAGCTTTTATGCCAACAAGTCCGGGCTTTAATTAGTAAACAGCGCAAAGACTGAAAGTTTGTGAACTCCTAGCAATCAATCAGAATTCACATTGCCTAACACAGACCAGTATGATGGCTTTCGATTGACAGGTCTACTTCATGATTCACTTGGTGCTTGGTATTTTGTAATTTAACCACTTCAGCCCCGGAGGATTTGGCAGCTCAATGACCGGAGGACTTTTTACAATTTGGCACTGCGCTGCTTTAACTGGTAATTGCGCGGTCATGCAATGTTGTACCCAAATGAAATTTGTGTCCTTTTTTTCCCACAAATAGAGCTTTCATTTGAATGGTATTTGATTGCCTCTGCGATTTTTATTTTTTGCGATAAACGGAAAGCGAATGAAAATTGTAGTCAAACATTTACAAACTGTATTCAGCCACATGTCTTTGGTAAAAAAAAAGTCAATAAGCGTATATTTATTGGTTTGCGCAAAAGTTATAGCGTCTACAAACTAGGGTTCATTTTCTGGAATTTACACAGCTTTTAGTTTGACTGCCTATCTCATTTTTTGAGGTGCTAAAATGGCAGGGCAGTACAACCCCCCACCAATTACCCCATTTTGGAAAGTAGACACCCCAAGGAAATTGCTGAGAGGCATGTTGAGCCCATTGAATATTTTATTTTTTTTGTGATTGAAAAATGACAAAAAAAATAAAAAATTACAAAGTTGTCACTAAATGAAATATTGCTCACACGTGGCATGGTTATATGTGGAATTACACCACAAAATATATTCTGCTGTTTCTCCTGAGTACGGGGATACCACGTGTGAGACTTTTTGGGAGCCTAGCTGCGTACAGGACCCCGAAAAGATAGCACAACCTCCCCCCCAAATGACCCCATTTTGGAAAGTAGACACCCCAAGCTATTTGATGAGAGGCATGTTGAATCCATGGAATATTTTATATTTTGCCACAAGTTGCGGGAAAATTTAATTTTTTTTGCACAATGTTGTCACTAAGTGATCTATTGCTCAAACATGCCATGGGCATATGTGAAATTACACCCCTAAATACATTCTGCTGCTTCTCCTAAGTACAAGGATACCACATGTGTGAGACTTTTTGGGAGCCTAGCCATGTACAGGACCCCGAAAACCAAGCACTGCCTTCAGGCTTTCTAAGGGCGTAAAATGGTGATTTCACTTCCTCACTACTTATCACAGTTTCGGAGGCCCTGAAATGTCACGATAGCACAAAACCCCCCAAAATTACCCCATTTTGGAAAGTAGACACTTCAAGCTATTTGCTCAGAGGCATGTTGAGTCCATAG
Source organism: Lithobates clamitans (assembly GCA_037952925.1). NCBI lineage: Eukaryota > Metazoa > Chordata > Amphibia > Anura > Ranidae > Lithobates > Lithobates clamitans. Next base: position 30,984 of record JBBGZY010000695.1, on the reverse strand, counting down.
AATATTTTATATTTTGCCACAAAGTTTTTACACAACGTTGTCACTAAATGATATATTGTTCAAACGTGACTTGGTTATATGTGTAATTACACCCCAAAATACATTCTGCTGCTTCTCCCAAGTACGGGGCAGTCTAACCATGTAGAGGACCCTGAAAACCAATTACCGCCTTCAGGCTTTCTAAGAGCGTACATTTTTTATTTCACTCCTCGCTGCCTATCACAGTTTCAGAGGCCATGAAATGCCCAGTTAGTACAAACCCCCCCCCCCAAATGACCCCATTTTGGAAAGTAGACACCCCAAGCTATCTGCTGAGAGGCATGTTGAGTATTTTGCAGATCTCACTTTTTGTCACAAAGTTTTGAAAATTGAAAAAAGAAAAAAAAAAGATACATTTTCATTTTCTTTCTTCATTTTCAAAAATAAATGAGATCTGCAAAATACTCACCATGCCTCTTAGCAAATACCTTGGGGTGTCTACTTTCCAAAATGAGGTCATTCGGGGGGGGGGTTGTGCTAGCTGGACTTTCCAGGGCCTCCGTAACTGATAGTGAGGAGTAAAAATCACAATTTTACGCCTTTAGAAAGCCTGAAGGCGGTGCTTGGATTTTGGGGTCCTGTACGTGGCTAGGCTCCCAAAAAGTCTCACACACGAGGTATCCCTGTACACAGGCGAAGCAGCAGAATGTATTTTGGGGTGTAATTCCACACATAACCATGCCATGTTTGAATATGTCAATGGCAATTTTTTGGGGAAAAAAAACACACTTTTTAAAATTTTAACACACTATATTGCCCAAATGTTTGATGAAATAAAAAAGATGATCTTATGCCGAGTACATGGATACCAAACAACATGCTTTAAAATTGCGCACAAACGTGCAGTGGCGACAAACTACATACATTTTTAAAAGCCTTTACAGGTTACCATTTTAGATCTACAGAGGTCTACTGCTAAAATTACTGCCCTCGATCTGACCTTCGCGGTGATACCTCACATGCATGGTGCAATTGCTGCTGACCAGAACACTAACGGTGCGCTCCACTGACAATAACGTCAGTGGGAGTGGCTTTGCATGCGCCGGCATCCACCTCTCACTCAGCACAGGTACAATGTGATGTACCCTGGGGCGCATGCGCCGGCACATAAATACAGGGGGACATCCATTTGATTACAGGCACTGATTGAGAGGCAGCACGCCACACATCGGACCGGGACACCTCTAAGTAGGTTTAATATATTCTTGGGACACTAATGTATCTGTAATGGAGGCCTCTTGGACCTCCCAGGTTATGTTAAATACTTACCTTTTTTATTGGTATATGTAGGATATACCTACCCAGGGACACTTGGATATTATCCGTCAGTCACTCAGCTTAAATTCTAGGCTCCAACGACTGCCCGTCCCATATACCTCTGACTTAATGGTAACTATACTGGATAGATTACAGTTTTGGCATTTTCTTAGGTCTCTTCCCCATTTGGTCTCCATGGCTATGTACATCTTTATGCTGCCTGTCTTGGTATATTTAAGTGGGGAGCTTAATACCTTCAGGGCTCCCCCCCCTTTTTCTTTCTGCCCCTGGTGGGTTCATACTGGTTATTCTATCACGCCCTCCTGTTTCCCTTTTGGGAAGTCTGCATATCAGAAGAGGAGAAGAGGATATATATTATATATATATATATATAGGTGTAATCACTTTGCCTGTTATTAATTACCACCATTAGCACACTTACCGTATATACTCGAGTATAAGTCGTTCCGAGTATAAGTCGAGGCCCTAATTTACCACAAAAAAAATGGGAAAAACTTATTGACCTGAGTATAAGACGAGGGTTAGAAATGCACAGCTACTGTAAGTGGAAAAGAGGGTCAACAATGCCCATTTGCAGCATCACTGTGCCCATTTGCAGCCATAGGTCCCCTGAACTTCAAACTCGGTAGTTAAGGGTTCCTAGATGCCCCCTAGCTGCAGCCAAAATTTGGGGTCTCTGAACCCAAAGGGTCCCGAAATGACATTGCTGCAGATGGACACAGTTGACCGAATTTGGGGCCCCGTATCTCGGGGCCACTTAGTGCTAAGAACCCCAAATTTAGTGTGAAAACCCAGTGGAACTAGCACCATAAAATTTCCAAAGCTGGGGTTTCTAGCACCAAGTGGCCCCAAGATACAGGGCCCCAAAAATCAGTTCAGAAAATGTCAAGCACTTTTCTGCAGCGGAGAATGACATTTTCCGAACCGATTTTGGGGCCCCATATCTCAGGGCCACTTGGTGCTAGGAACCCCAGCTTTGGATATGTTATGGTACCAGTTCTACTGGGTTTGCACACCAAATTTGGGGTTCCTAGCACCAAGTGGCCCTGAGATATGAGGCCCCAAAATCAGTTCAGAAAATGTCAAGCACTTTTCTGCAGCGGAGAATGACATTTTCCGAACCGATTTTGGGGCCCCATATCTCAGGGCCACTTGGTGCTAGGAACCCCAGCTTTGGATATGTTATGGTACCAGTTCTACTGGGTTTGCACACCAAATTTGGGGTTCCTAGCACCAAGTGGCCCTGAGATATGAGGCCCCAAAATCCATTCAGAAAATGTCAAGCACTTTTCTGCAGCAGAGAATGACATTTTCCGAACCGATTTTGGGGCCCAGTATCTCAGGGCCACTTGGTGCTAGGAACCCCAGCTTTGGATATGTTATGTTACAACTTCTACTGGGTTTGCACACCAAATTTGGGGTTCCTAGCACCAAGTGGCCCTGAGATACGGGGCCCCAAAGTCGGTTCGAAAAATTAAATTTTTTGCTGCAGAAAAGTGCTTGACTCGAGTATAAGTCGAGGGGGGCACTTTCAGCACAAAAAAATGTGCTCAAAAATTCGACTTATACTCGAGTATATATGGTATCTTCGTTCGTTTCTCTTCATTTTCATTACCTTCATCCTTCGTTTCTCTTCATTTTCATTACCTTCATCCTTGTTATTGTCTCAGTGTGGCTCCCCCGCCACTGAGTATATATTTTTTCTGCTATACAGATATCACAGATGCAGTGCACTTAAAAAATTCATCCAACATTACAGTCTGGTGTCCATGTAACATTTGATTGGACTCAGTTGCCTTGGTGCCTCTTTAACATGGAATCATTCCATTGGGTATGTGGCGTCATTAAACTTTCATTTATCACTTCAGGAAGCAATACATTTTCTGTTTATCATTTATTTATTTATTTTTCCTATTTTCATTTTTTGTTTGTATATTTATATATATATATATATATATATGTATATTTATTTATATATATATATATATATAATTTTTTATTTTTTTGGGGGGGGGGGGGCCAAAGCTTTTTAACACTATTCACCCTTCAAATGGATGTTTTTTCTGATATGTCTCTTTGTATTTTTAGAATAAATATTTATGTAAATTTATCCAACTCTCAGTCCCTGATGAAGGTATCTGAATACTGCATCCTGGAAACGTGTCAGGCATCAGGGCACATTATCCCTTGGAGAGTACACAGGATGATTTGTATCTGTGCATGTTGTGTTTTCCATGTGATGTATATTGTGCATTTTTGCTATGTGTAGACGATACACGTCTTTATTTTCTGTATCATAAGATAATATTTTATCATTGAGTTGGTGGTCTGTTAAAGTCCTATTCAGGACGTTACTTTTCTTTGTTCTAAATATTAGGGGTGGGACCACCATACGCTACATGTGACGGTGGGAGTCTCTCTTTTTTCTACAGCTCTGCTTTGGGCTCAGAGGTGTTTGGCCTTTGCCATGTGCTACAACACCCCTTCCAAAGCCTGTCACTCCTTGGCCCTGTACAGAGGGATTGCATCCACTCTCAGGATCTGCACTCTGCGCCCAAATTAAGCTCTAAGCCCATTAGCCTGGCTCTTTCCACCAGCACCAGGCAGAGGTGCAGCTGTACGGCGGCGTGTGGACATGCTTTAGCCGGTCTGGAGCCTGCTGAACACCACAACTTATCTTCCTGGAGCCCAGGGATCACTGAGCAACACGCTCAGTCAGCGTGTTTGTTCATGCAACACCCCCCTCAAGCCTAGTACACATTACTATTTTTTTTTCGTTCAATCCAGTGGGCTGACCGAAAAAAAAAAACTGACAGCTCCTGAGGAGCTGCTGTACTAACAGCTCCACTCAAAACTACTCGATCAGGACTGGAGTGCTGTATGGTGAATTCTTGGTGTATATTGCAAATGGGGATTGTCCACAATTATTTTATGTATTGATAAAGCTTTTATGCCAACAAGTCCGGGCTTTAATTAGTAAACAGCGCAAAGACTGAAAGTTTGTGAACTCCTAGCAATCAATCAGAATTCACATTGCCTAACACAGACCAGTATGATGGCTTTCGATTGACAGGTCTACTTCATGATTCACTTGGTGCTTGGTATTTTGTAATTTAACCACTTCAGCCCCGGAGGATTTGGCAGCTCAATGACCGGAGGACTTTTTACAATTTGGCACTGCGCTGCTTTAACTGGTAATTGCGCGGTCATGCAATGTTGTACCCAAATGAAATTTGTGTCCTTTTTTTCCCACAAATAGAGCTTTCATTTGAATGGTATTTGATTGCCTCTGCGATTTTTATTTTTTGCGATAAACGGAAAGCGAATGAAAATTGTAGTCAAACATTTACAAACTGTATTCAGCCACATGTCTTTGGTAAAAAAAAAGTCAATAAGCGTATATTTATTGGTTTGCGCAAAAGTTATAGCGTCTACAAACTAGGGTTCATTTTCTGGAATTTACACAGCTTTTAGTTTGACTGCCTATCTCATTTTTTGAGGTGCTAAAATGGCAGGGCAGTACAACCCCCCACCAATTACCCCATTTTGGAAAGTAGACACCCCAAGGAAATTGCTGAGAGGCATGTTGAGCCCATTGAATATTTTATTTTTTTTGTGATTGAAAAATGACAAAAAAAATAAAAAATTACAAAGTTGTCACTAAATGAAATATTGCTCACACGTGGCATGGTTATATGTGGAATTACACCACAAAATATATTCTGCTGTTTCTCCTGAGTACGGGGATACCACGTGTGAGACTTTTTGGGAGCCTAGCTGCGTACAGGACCCCGAAAAGATAGCACAACCTCCCCCCCAAATGACCCCATTTTGGAAAGTAGACACCCCAAGCTATTTGATGAGAGGCATGTTGAATCCATGGAATATTTTATATTTTGCCACAAGTTGCGGGAAAATTTAATTTTTTTTGCACAATGTTGTCACTAAGTGATCTATTGCTCAAACATGCCATGGGCATATGTGAAATTACACCCCTAAATACATTCTGCTGCTTCTCCTAAGTACAAGGATACCACATGTGTGAGACTTTTTGGGAGCCTAGCCATGTACAGGACCCCGAAAACCAAGCACTGCCTTCAGGCTTTCTAAGGGCGTAAAATGGTGATTTCACTTCCTCACTACTTATCACAGTTTCGGAGGCCCTGAAATGTCACGATAGCACAAAACCCCCCAAAATTACCCCATTTTGGAAAGTAGACACTTCAAGCTATTTGCTCAGAGGCATGTTGAGTCCATAGAATATTTTATATTTTGCCACAAAGTTTTTACACAACGTTGTCACTAAATGATATATTGTTCAAACGTGACTTGGTTATATGTGTAATTACACCCCAAAATACATTCTGCTGCTTCTCCCAAGTACGGGGCAGTCTAACCATGTAGAGGACCCTGAAAACCAATTACCGCCTTCAGGCTTTCTAAGGGCGTACATTTTTTATTTCACTCCTCGCTGCCTATCACAGTTTCAGAGGCCATGAAATGCCCAGTTAGTACAAACCCCCCCCCCCCCAAATGACCCCATTTTGGAAAGTAGACACCCCAAGCTATCTGCTGAGAGGCATGTTGAGTATTTTGCAGATCTCACTTTTTGTCACAAAGTTTTGAAAATTGAAAAAAGAAAAAAAAAAGATACATTTTCATTTTCTTTCTTCATTTTCAAAAATAAATGAGATCTGCAAAATACTCACCATGCCTCTTAGCAAATACCTTGGGGTGTCTACTTTCCAAAATGAGGTCATTCGGGGGGGGGTTGTGCTAGCTGGACTTTCCAGGGCCTCCGTAACTGATAGTGAGGAGTAAAAATCACAATTTTACGCCTTTAGAAAGCCTGAAGGCGGTGCTTGGATTTTGGGGTCCTGTACGTGGCTAGGCTCCCAAAAAGTCTCACACACGAGGTATCCCTGTACACAGGCGAAGCAGCAGAATGTATTTTGGGGTGTAATTCCACACATAACCATGCCATGTTTGAATATGTCAATGGCAATTTTTTGGGGAAAAAAAACACACTTTTTAAAATTTTAACACACTATATTGCCCAAATGTTTGATGAAATAAAAAAGATGATCTTATGCCGAGTACATGGATACCAAACAACATGCTTTAAAATTGCGCACAAACGTGCAGTGGCGACAAACTACATACATTTTTAAAAGCCTTTACAGGTTACCATTTTAGATCTACAGAGGTCTACTGCTAAAATTACTGCCCTCGATCTGACCTTCGCGGTGATACCTCACATGCATGGTGCAATTGCTGCTTACATATGACACCAAAACGACGCTTGCATTCGCCTTTGCACGTGAGCACGGGGAGACAGGGGTGCTTTTTTTGTTTTTAATTTAATTATTTATTTTGCTATTTTATATTTTTTAAAACTTTTTTCCTTTCATTTTTTTAAAATCATTTTTATTGTTATCCCCTATGATAGCAATGGGTAGTGACAGGTACTCTTTTTTGAAAAAAATGGGGTCCATTAGACCCTAGATCTCTCCTCTGCCCTCAAAGCATCTGACTACACCAAAATCGGTGAGATAAAATGCTTTGCCAATTTCCCAATGGTGCTGTTTATTTCTGGCGAAACCCAAGTCATGAAATGCTCGTAGCTTCCAGTTTCTTAGGCCATAGAGATGATTGGAGCTGTTCTGGTCTCTGATCAGCTCTATGGTCAGCTGGCTGAACCACCGGCTACATTCTCAGGTTCCCTGTTGGGACAGGAGAGACCGAGAAAGCCATGGAAGACTGTGGTGGTGGTGGGGGGGGCGTTCCCTCCCACTGCTTATAAAAGCAGTCTAGAGGCTAATTAGCTGCTAGGATTGCTTTTATAAGAAAGCTGACCGCTGGTTGAAAAGAATGATACCAAGATGATCATTCTGGTATAACCACTCAAAGTCCAACAACATACCAGTACGTTGCTGGTCCTTGTTGAGCATACATTGTAATGTTCTTTTTTTCATGCAGCCTGTAGGCTGAACAAAAAAAAGATTGATTGGTGGGTATGCCCACCATTAGAATACTGCCCTTCATCCACCCACTTCTAATGATGGGCATATATGCATCATTTTTTTTTTTTTAACTGTGGTGGTGAAATCACTTCCTACAGCGCTGGAGTCGCTGATTTACATATCGTGGGAGCAAACGCTGTTGCTGTCAAGATAGAATAAATCAGTGCTGCAGCTGAATGGCCTAAAAAATATATGCCGAAGCATGGGGACATCCGCCCCAAAAGTTAGGAGCAATTTGCTCCTCCACCCCTGTTGCCCCCATACTTTGGCATATTACGTATCGTGGGAGCAAAAGCTGTTGCTGTCAAGATAAATAAACCCGTGCTGCAGCTGAATGGTGTACCTGCTAAGCAAACGATGGTTAACAATATAAAAAAGTAACATTACAGTATAACAGTAAGACTTACCATACCTGCAAAGCAAAAACAATAAAACATAGTAAAAATAAAACATTGCAATCTGTGCCTAAAAAAAAATATATGCCAAAGCATGGGGGCTTCCGCCTCAAAAGTTAGGAGCAAAATGCTCCTCTACCCCTGTTGCCCCCATGCTTCAGCACATATGCTCTTTTTTTTAACTGTGGTGGTGAAATCACCTCCGACAGCGCTGGAGTCACGGCTTTATGTATCGTGGGAGCAAACGCTGTTGCTGTCAAGATAAATAAACCTGTGCTGCAGCTGAATGGCGTACCTGCTAAGCAAATGATGGTCAACAATAAAACAAACATTACAGTATAACATACCATACCTGCAAAGCAAATACAATAAAACAGTACAAATAAAACAGAGAGAGAACGATAGATATAGAACAATAGTGAGCGAACAGTAGAGCGGACAGTAGAGAGCGAACATGAGAGAAAGAGAAGGAGAGAGAGAGAGAGAGAAGAAGGAGAGAGAGAAGAAGGAGAGAGAGAGAGAAGGAGAGAGAAGGAGAGAGAGAAAGAGAGAGAGAGAGAGAGAGAGAGAGAGAGAGAGAGAGAGAGAAAGAGAGAGAGAGAGAAGGGGAGAGAGAGAAGGAGAGAGAGAGAGAGAGAGAGAGAGAGAGAGAAGGAGAGAGAGAGAGAGAGAGAAGGAGAGAGAGAGAGAGAAGGAGAGAGAGAGAGAGAAGGAGAGAGAGAGAGAGAAGGAGAGAGGGAGAGAGAGAGAAGAAAAAATACAACCACAACTATTTTTGGCTTTTTTTTTATTTTTTTTTTCACTTTTTTAAAAAAACTGTAAAACTTCAAATTGAACATTGCAGATTAGGGTCTCTCAAAATGTGATGGCCATCACATCTTTTGAGACCCCAAGACCCTGTGTTAGTGTGCCTATGACTGTGTGGTGCTGTACCCTACACTAATACTCAACTAGTGTGTGGTAGCGTTTGAAACATTCACCAATGCAGAGACCAAGTTGGTCAGGACAGGAGGGACAATAAAAGCGGGTGTCACTCCTAAATCCGTGTTTGCTGCAGACACGACATCTTCTTTAGGGCGTTCTTTGGGTAGGGGTACTAGGGAGGACAAAAGGAAAATGCCTTTCATGCAGCCGGCTCACTGCATTTGCGTTGGGAAGTTGGGCAAGAGTACCGTCTGGAAACAGAAGGGCTCTGACTATCTCTTCCTGAAATTTAAGGAAGGATCCAGTCCGTCCTGAAGCTTTGTATAGCACAAAAGCGTTCAGCACACTTTTTTGTAACAGCGTATGGCCTTACAGGCAATTAGGTAGGGCGCCAACAACTGGTCATTGAGGTCCACCCCTCCCATGTTAAGGTTGTATTCGTGGACACAGAGGGGTTTCTCCACAACACCAGTCACGTAGGAATTTGGACTGTCGTGTCTGCGTGAAGCGAGGACAGAACGAAAACATTCTGTGAATCCCTCCACTCCACTGCTAACAAATTATTACACTTCAAGCAGGCTCTCTCCCCCCGTCTAAGTCGGGATTCTACAAGCCGTTGGGGGAAGCCCCGGTGATTAGATCGCACGGTGCCACATGCGCCAATTCCACAATCAAAAAGGTGACTAAAAAGTGGCACGCTCGTGTAATTGTCCACGTACAAGTGTTACCCCTTTCCGAATAAGGGTGACACCAAGTCCCACACTATCTTACCAGCGCTCCCTATGTAGTCTGGGCAGTTCTCCGGCTCTACGTGACAATTTGTTTGAAATATGTTTTGGGTATCCAAACTGGGGAGTGGCGTATGAAGTATAATAGTACCGGAAGGAACTTCATCTTGAGTAGGCTGATTCTACCAATGAGCAGAGGGGTAATTTGCTCCAAGCCTGCACTTTTTGCTTGAGAAGAGTCAACAGGGGGAGTAGATTTAAAGGGATATACTCCTGAATCTTTGCCGTAATTTTCACCCCCAAATACTTGAGTGATGTTACCCATTGCAGGGGCACACTTGAGTTTGCTTTTTCCCTAGCTTTAGCATCCAGTGGTAGTATGGACGACTTACTCCAATTTACCTTCAACCCAGAGAACTTCCCAAATTCGTCTAAAATTTTCAGTATTGCCTCTAGCAAGGTATCAGGGTCACTTAGAAACAGGAGCATGTCATCTGCGTATAAAGCTAGTATTTCGTGAATTGTACCTACTTTGATTGCCTTCACTTCCCCAGAGGCTCTCAATGTGATGGCCAGGGGCTCCATAACCAGGGCAAACAGGAAAGGGGACAACGGGCAACCCTGTCTTGTGCCCCTGCCCACCTCAAAGAATTCAGAAATCCTTGATCCCATTCTGATAGCTACTTTGGGGTTTCTATACAGCATGAAGATCCATCGTTTTAAATTGCGCCCCAAAACCCATTGCCTCCAATACTTTAAACATAAACAACCAATCAACCGTGTCGAAGGCTTTTTCTATATCTATTAACACTACAATTCTGGTATCAGTATCCGTCGGTGGGAGTTGTATGTGAGTAAAAAGTCTTCTCAGATTAGTAACGGTCGATTTTCCTGGCATGAAACCGGTCTGATCTATATTTACCACCGTTTGAATGACTAGAGCTAATCTGGTTGCCAGTATTTTGGTTAGAATTTTAAGGTCTGCGTTGAGTAATGCTATGTGGCGGTATGAGGCACACTCTGTCGGGTCTTTCCCTGGTTTGGGCAGAAGGATCATATAGGCCTCAAGCATGGAAACTGGTAGGGAAGAATTTTCAATACTATATTCTAATAGCCAGTTAAATCTCTCGGAAAGTTGATCCACATGCGCCTTGTAAAAGTCAGCTGGGAAGCCATCAGGGCCTGGAGCCTTGTTGGGGGGGGGGGGGGGGAGGCAAAAATTGCGTTCTGTACCTCTTTAACTGTTATTTTAGCATCTAGTGTATTACGGTCTTCTATAGTTAGTCTTGGTATAGTCAGTTTTGATAGTAGCGAATCTAACTCCTCTGTATCATTTTGCGGAATGGGTGTATATAATGTAGAGAAAAAAATCAATGAATTCATTCATAATCAGTGACAGGTCAGTGACCAGTGTGCCCCTCTTGTCTCTTATGACTGGTATGTGTGCCACTGGGTGATAATTTGCCACTAGCATAGCTAAGAGTTTCCCGTTCTTATCTCCTTCTACGAATATCGTGTGTGTATTTCTGTTTAATTCTGTTTATGTCAGCCCTTTAATATGCAGTGACAACTCTCTCCTCGCCCCCAAATGAGCCTCATACGAGGCCTTTGTAGGGGCCTCCACCTGCTTTTCTGCACCCCTCCTCTCTTTCTGTTTCAAAGTATTTAGTATTTCATTATCATTCACTCTAGCCGTCTTTATGGCCAAAATGCATTCTCCTCTTACCACCGTCTTAAAGGCGTCCCACACAACTGGTGGCTCTGATGAGTCAATATTAGTAGACCAATATGTTTTAATTGTTTCCGCTAGCTGAGTTTCAACTTGTTCATGTTGTAACCAACTAGGTGAAAGTCACTAACCTCCCCTAGTCGGTCCTGTAGCAAAAGACAGAGTTAGCGATAGGGGATTGTGATCTGACAGTCCCCCTGCCACATATTCAACATCTATTACATATTGCAACGTTCGAGCGTTACCAAAAGCCAGATCAATCCTGGCCGATGACCCATGCGACAGTGATATATGAGAGTACCCCTTAACATTTGGATGTTTCCATCTCCAAAGCTCAACCAACCCAGCCGCGGAAGCCCATCCGTTCAAGTCTGCTGAGCTCCCTCTGCTTACATTAGAAGAGTCCAAGGACGCATCTAGAATGGCGTTGAAATCTCCCAAAAAGAGAGCAGGCAGATGTAAAAATTGGGCTAATTTAGTTAGCATATCAAATAGTAATTGTCCCCGGAATGGGGGGGGGGGGTATGTCGACGTTTACCAGCAGAATTTGACAATGGTATACATTTAATACAACTGCCACAAACCTTCCCCCTGGATCAGAAATGACCCTGTGGATAGTGCACGGGGTCACAACAGAGGTAGACGTAATAATATTAGGGTCAGAGGTCTACCGGAGGCGACTCAAGAAGAAGACCTGAATGTGACTCTGCAAGCCATTTTCAACAGCATTTTAGGTCGCCCAGAACATCAGCGGGTTAAGCTGGACCGTGCACACCGAGCTCTGTGTCCCCGTGGGCCAGGATCTCGTCCACGAGACGTGATCTGTAGGGTCCACAACTACACCCTCAAAGAGGACATGAGAAAGGCGCGAAACATGCATGCTATTGATTTTGACGGGGCCTCCCTACAACTTTTTCCAGACCTCTCATGGATCACCCTTCAACAGAGAAGATCTTTGCAACCACTCCTCACCCTGCTAAGAGAACATGACTTTCGCTATCATTGGGGTTTCCCCTTCAGCCTCACGGCAAAAAAAGATGGAAAGTCCACAACCCTCCGTTACCCGGAGGATCTTCAGTTTTTCTGCAGAGAACTGGACATCCAGGTACCACCTACCCCTGGATGGGAACCGTTGCCACTACCCCCACCTCGCCCAGACCCTTGGATCCAAGTCGCAGGCCGGAAACGCACAGGACCGCGATCTGCGGGTCCTTCTCCTCCACCTCGTCAGCGATGAACTGCTGCTCATCTGAACTCCCCTCTCACCCAGTTGTATCACCTCAGTTTTGCTCGGTTTGTCTCTTCCTATTTCTCTACCTGAGAACCTGGAGACATATCCTGCTCATCCTACTCATGTATGGACTTACTTAGCAAACAGATTCTCTCTTGAGTTAGCAATACATGTTTGATTGTGTTTATAAGGTTTAGATAGGACTTGCATAACTAGTCGGGTTGTGCCATCTCCCCCCCCCATGCTCCTCCTCTTTTTCACACACCCTCTTCTTCCCTACCCTCTCCACCCTCGCCCCTTTCTTTCCCATCCTTACCCTCTCCTCCCCCCCCCGCCTCCTCCTCTCCATCCCCCCTCTCCTACATCTATCTACACCTGCTCACCTACTCTCACTTTCTCCCCTTCCTCTTACCGTCTGTTTCAGCGGAGGGACATGGCCAGGTGGGAGGGTTATCTCCCCCCCTCACCCCTTTTCTGTTTTGCTTCCCCCCCTGCTGGGGGTTAAACTATAGAGGAATTCTATTATGAAGAGGGGTATTTCATACACTTATACTTTTATATCATCGTTTTTGAATTCAAAGAACAGGTCTTACTATTGCTCCAAATCTCACGTATCAAAAGCTTCAATGGTTTATTCTTTTATTCAAACCAAAGTCATAAGTATAGATATGTCGGTTGCCAGTTAACGCATGCAGGTTCCCTGTTTTTTCTGTTATTTAGTTTTTCATTTTTTTTGGATTTAGATGCAGGCAGGCCCGGAAGGGGGTTGTCCTCCCCTCCTTGGGTCCATCCTTTCCTCCCCCCGGAGCTCTCCGAATGGCTCCTTTTTTTATTTTCTCTGACAGTGGCATTTTTGACTCCGATGTCAGAGGGGGCCCTTCGGAGTCTCCCACCCCATCACTTTGTGTAGGTGGGTTATATTGTGAATGGTTAACTAACCTTAATATTGTACTAACCTTTGTGTTTTTTTCCTGTTTTCTGTACCTTTTTTTATGTTCTTCTCCTACTGCTATTCCCATTTCTTTCCTCCTTCTCATTCTTTTGGGCGCCGCCCGTCTCCGGGACCGGGTTCATGTTCGGGGGGTCGCAGGCCTCCAAACCGCAACCACCATGGAAACCCACTATAGGGACCTCCTATACTCCAAGGCTCTACTACACCCACTCGGTAAGCTACCGTTTCTTTCCACAAAATATCCACCATGATTGACATATTTTCATTAAACGTAAAGGGCCTTAACTCAAATGTTAAGAGAAGCCTAGCGCTACGAGAGTTCAAACGGTCTAAAGCGGACATTATTTTCATTCAGGAGACCCACCTCGATAAAACAGGCACCATGACATTCGCACGACGGCAATATCCTCACATATACCAGACCTCTGGTCCACATAAACGGGCAGGGGTAGCAATCCTTTTTAAGCAAGGCTCCCCCTTCCAGTTGCAATCCCTATACTCTGACCCTTTGGGACATTACCTCATCCTCCGAGGCCTCTGGAGAGGAGCGGATATCACTCTATGCAATATCTATGCCCCAAACACGAATCAAATCCCTTTTTTGTCTAAGGTCTTTAACCGCTTGTTTGAGGCCTCCCATCAATACCTGGTGATCGGAGGAGATTTTAACCTTGTCCACTCTCCGGGTCTTGATAAACACTCAATGGGTCAGGGGAAATCCCAGGCAAACACCAATAGAACAGCCACCCAGTTTCGCCAACTTACTAGGAAATATGCCCTGTTCGACACCTGGCGCACCACATACCCATCAGCTAAACAATTCACTTTCTATTCCCATCCCCATATGTCCCACTCACGACTAGATTATTTTTTTGTTAATGCCCCGACTTTACAAACATGCACGAACTCAGACATTCAGGCCATCTCTTGGTCAGATCATGCACCGATTACACTCTCTCTAACACTCTCTCCGAGCTCCCTTCGTAAATGCCATTGGCGCCTAAACGACTTCCTACTCAAACATGACCCATCCAGAATGGAACTAGAACAAACTTTGAAGTTGTACTTTGCGGAAATTTGCTCCTCTGAGATCTCCGCCTCATCTCTGTGGTAAGCCCAAAAGGCGGTCTTCCGAGGCCAATGCATCTCGCTCTTCACTGCCTTAAGAAACGCTAATGCCACACGCGGCGCCCTCTTAGACAGACTTAAGCATCTAGAAATGCGTTTGCTCACATCTCCATCCCTGACAATCCTTAGAGAACTCACTAGTGTAAGGGCTGGACTGAAAGATATCGAAATAGGAAAGATAGAAAAGGCGCTAGTCAGGCTTAGACAGACTTACTACGACAAAGCCAACAAACCACATACGCTCTTGGCGAAACAGCTTCGTGACAAGGCAGCAACAACTACCACTACACAACTTAGGGAGGCAAATGGCGTCCTCCACTCCCACCCTAACAAAATAGCACAACTTTTTCACGACTTTTATTCTGCATTGTATAATGACCCGAATGTTCCGCATAACCCACCTCCTCCTGACTTATCTCAGGCCATCTATACCTATTTAGCGGAAGCGGACACTCCCAAGCTTACCTCCTCTGCCCTGGAGACTCTTATTGCCTCCATTACAGAGGAGGAGCTAACAGACACAATTAAACTGTTGCCAAATAATAAGGCCCCTGGGCCTGATGGACTACCATACCTCTATTATAAGACGTTTCTACCACATTTACTCCCCCATATGACAAATCTCTTTAATTCATTTCTTTCTAACACACCCATCCCCAGATATGCAAAATTCCTACCTGACACTAATCCCAAAGCCAGGGAAAGATCACACTCTTCCGTCCAATTATAGACCGATAGCACATCTTAATACAGACTTAAAAATTTTTACGAAACTACTGGCAAATAGATTAAACAACTTCATGCCATCCCTGGTCCATAGGGACCAGGTGGGCTTTATCCCTTGTCGACAGGCTGGGGATAACACCCGGAGGGTTATTGACCTGGTTGAGGTTGCGAACAGGAACACAATGGAGGCAATACTGCTCAGTCTAGATGCCGAAAAAGCCTTTGATAGGCTGGGCTGGCCTTTCCTGTTCGCGACTCTCAACCGGGCTGGTATTGAGGGCCCGTTCCTCCGAGCTATTACCCACCTATACTCGACCCCAACAGCCCAGGTTCGCACTAACTTTGCCACTTCCCCTACTTTTTTGATCTCTAATGGGACCCGCCAAGGCTGTCCACTCTCCCCTCTTTTATATGCCTTATGCATGGAACCGCTAGCAGCCCATATCAGAGATAACCCAAGTATCCATGGTATACCAGTCCATACTAGAGATTTCAAGATCTTCTTATTTGCGGATGATGTCCTCCTCACTCTCACCCAACCTCACATATCTCTCCCGAACTTACAAGTGGAGCTGGAGAGATATAGCACCCTCTCGGGTTATAAAATTAACAGTTCCAAGACAGAGGTTCTCCCTCTTAATTTATCTCCCCATACTTTTTCAACGCTTTCACAAACTTTTCCATACTCTTGGCGGTCCTCCTCCTTAAAATACCTGGGGGTACATATTACACCCACATACGATACTCTATACAAGACTAACTTTCCACAAATGTTCGCCTCTATCAGAGCCTCCCTAAATAAATGGAAATCTTTGAAACTGTCCCTTTTTGGTAGACTTGCAACCTTGAAGATGACGATACTACCTAGACTTCTATATCTGTTTGAGACGCTCCCTATCCTCATTCCGAGTTCACACCTAAAAAAACTTCAGGGTGACCTGATAAACTTCTTCTGGAATTATAAAAGACACCGCGTTGCTAGATCGGTTCTATATGCTCCACGTAACCAAGATGGACTGGCGTTCCCCAACATAGCTAAGTACTACCTAGCAGCTCAACTAAGACCTATAGCCTCCTGGTGCACCCTACATGCTTACAATCGGTGGACACAGATAGAAAAGTTATGGCTAGCCCCCATACATCCAAACTCCATGCTTTGGAGCTCTGATATACCTCCGGGCAGCGTACAATTGCTAGGACCAATGGCTCTCTTACGTACATTATGGCGACGAGCCAAATTGAAATACCCGCTCACCACCACGTCTTCCCCAGTCACTTCATTCCTATTTACACCCAATATCCCCGACAGCTTAACCTCACAGATGTCCCATTTCTGGATGAATAGGGCCATATTTCGTTATGGACAATTAATTGACCCTAAAACTAGAATGCTACGTTCCTTCCAAGAACTGCAAAAGACTTTTGATATTCCCAAGCAGGTCTTTTTCAGTTACCTACAAATACGCCATTATGTACAATCACTGAGGTCGAATTTAAGATTTTCTCCCCTGACAGACTTTGAAAAGCTATGTTTAGAGGGTTCGTCCCCTAAAGGCATGATTTCCTGCTCCTATCAAATACTGGTCACTGATTTCTCACCAGATGGCCCGCGACGTCCATATATGGCTAAGTGGGAGCAGGCGTTGGGTACAGACCTACCCTTAAAAACCTGGCAATTCATATGGAACCAGGCTACTAAAAGCTCCATATGCACGCTTTATAAAGAGAATCAATACAAAATTCTATTCCATTGGTATCAGACCCCTGACCTGCTCCACTCCATATACCCCACAGCTGATTCTCGCTGTTGGAGATGTTATAAGGATAGGGGAACATTATTTCATGTCTATTGGACCTGCCCTCTAATCATCCCCTACTGGGGTATGGTACAATCCCTACTCCAGTCCATCTTTGATACAGGAGTGCTCCTTGATCCGAGGATTTTTCTCTTAGGCCTTCCACCTACCACCTTCTCAAAAGCATCCAAAAAACTTTTAGCTCATTTGCTTACTGCAGCACACTGTCTGGTGGCTCTAAAATGGAAAAAAAGAGAGACTCCCTCATTGACTGAGCTACACTCCAGGATTAGGGATGTTAAGAGAATGGAATATCTTACGGCCTCACTAAATGATACTCTTGAGAAGCACAACCGTATTTGGGAACCCTGGGTTCTGTTCGAGTCTCCTGTGACCTAATGATATGTGTCATTTATGTATTTATGACCCGTCCCCCACGGACCTGCCCCAGGTCTGGAGATGGGTGGCTGTCGCCCCCCCCCCCCCCCCTTTTTTCCTCCTTTCTCTACTTTTTTCCTTTTTTTTTTTCTTTTTTCTTTTTGTGAAGTTATATATATATATATATGTAAAGGGTACTAATGGATTTTCTGTATGAGATGTATAACAATCTAGTAAAACCACTCCGTTTCATCACTAACTGTTTATATTGACAGGCTTAACCGCCCAATGTTTGGGTGACCGTGTGCCAAATTGAAATGTGACACTACGATCTCTTTCTATCCCTGTACCCAATGCTGTAATGCTGTGTTTGTTATTTTTTTTTCTGTGGAAAAAATAATAAAAATTGTCAATTTTATATAAAAAAAAAAAAAAAAAAAAAAAGACCAAAAATTTTGAAAAAAATTAAAGTTTTGCTTTTGTTTCTGTTAAAAAAAATTGTAAATAAGTAAGTTTTCTCTTTCACTGATGGGCACTGATAAGGCGGCACTGACAGGCACTGATACGGCGGCACTGATGAGGTGGCACCAATGAGCGGGCACTAATGGGCACTGACAGGCACTGGTAGGCGGCACTGATGGGTGGCACTGATATGCAGCACCGGTGGGCATTGATAGGCGGCACTGATGGGTGGCACTGGTTGGCACTGATGGGCGACACTGATGGGCAATGAAAGGTGGCACTGCTAGGGTGGCGCTGATAGGCGGCACTGCTGTGCACTGATGGGCTCTAATAGGGGGCACTGCTGGGCAATGATATGAGGCACTGATGGGCATCCCTGGTGGCACTGGCCGTGGTATGCATTGAAGTGGGCACTGACTGGCAGCTGCCTGGGCACAGATTGGCAGCTGCCTGGGCACACAGTGGCATTTCCCTGGTGGTCTAGGGGCATACCTGGTGGTCCAGTGTGGATCGCTTCCCTGGTGGTCCTGGGCGGCTTCCCTGGTGGTCCTAGGTAGGATCCGAGGGGGGGGGTTGTGCTGATAAACAATCAGCACAGACCCCCCCCTGTCAGGAGAGCAGCCGATCGGCTCTCCTCTACTCGCGTCTGTCAGATCACCAGCTCTTCCTATTCCTATTTACATCGTGATCAGCCGTGATTGGACACGGCTGATCACGTGGTAAAGAGTCTCCGTCGGAGACTCTTTACCTAGATCGGTGTTGCAGGGTGTCAGACTGACACCCCGCAACAACGATCGTCGCGATGCGCGCCCCCGGGGGTGCGCAGCGGCTCGATATTCCTGATCACGTCATATGACGTCCGATCAGGAATATCAAACCACTTTGCCGCCGTCATTCTGTAATAGGGCGGGCGGCAAGTGGTTAAAAACCACTGCAAAAATTGTATTGTTTTATTAGCCTTATGTGACTGGTAGACTTGCAGCAGGAGACAGAGCAAATGTTGAATTGAGTCACTGTGCAGCTGGCCCATGTACATATGTAGCTACAAAATATAGTGTGTGTGGTATGTGTGTGTATGTGTGTATATGTATCTATCTATATATCTATCTATATATATATATATATATATATATATATATATATATATATATATATATATATATATATATATATATATATATATATATATATATATATATATATATATATACACCTATCTATATATATATCTCTATCAATATAGATATATAAATATATATATGCTGTAAAGCGCTGCACAAACTGCTGGCGCTATATAAATTCTGTATAATAAAAATTATATATACACACACACACACACACACAGAGTATAATTTTTGTAGTGCTACCCTCGCAGGAACCACTGGATAGGATGTTTTTTGCCCCAGCCCCTCTAACACACCAGGTTGAGTGTATAAGGACCCTTTCACACTGGGGCGGTTTGCAGGCGCTATTGCGCTAATAATAGCACCTGCAAACCGACCCGAAAGTGCCGCTGCTTTGTCTCCAGTGTGAAAGCCCCGAGGGCTTTCACACTGGAGCGGTGCGCTAGCAGGAAGGGAAAAAAAGTCCTGCTATCAGCATCTTCGGAGCGGTGAAGGAGCAGAGTGTATACCGCTCCTTCACCGCTCCTGCCCATTGAAACCCTTTCTTGGCCGCTATAAAACCTCCCCGCTAGTGGCCGACGACGCCCCCGCCCCAGTGTGAAAGGGCCCTAAACATGCAAAATGCAAAGTACCTAACAGTAAGAACTAAGCATAAAATGACATTTAACATCCAGATCAGCATAAACAGTAGCAATGCCACCTGAAATACAACGGCGAGCAGTAGTAAAACTTGATCTACCAATCCACAGGAAATGTGCTGCCCGGGTGCATTAATGGCGGCTATGTTAGACCCAACACAACTGGGTATGCACTGTCAGTATATGAAATGGCAGGAAAGAGTAAAGGAAATAAAATGGGATTTGCAGGATGTTTTTCTGGGAGGGACAGTACTCTAGGTTGTCCTTCTACCAACTGTCATTGGGGCCCTTTTAAGAAGTGTTGGTGCACTTAATGATGGTGTTATTAAACCTGCACGCAGTAAGATGTAGAAAGGTGCGGTAAAATTTTGACATAGAGTGACATGGATGCTGGCTAGAGGTGGTAACGTTGGTATAGGGTTGGTGTGCTGTATACACTGCTCTCAGTGGACCAGTTCTAAAAATGTGGGCAGGCAGCCCTCTCACTAATAACCAGGTAATTGTGGCATATGCACTCGGAAGGGACCCCCTCAGTCTCCTCCTGGCGCTTGTGTCATTCAGCGGTATGAAGCAGAGTGTGGATGACCACTCAAGTCTCCCTGCAGCAACGGTGCTGGTGATGCTGTTAAGCCTCAGGTGTTTTTGCTCCTAACCTGGGGTTCAAGTCTTGGTGGGTTGGCCTCCTGCTATCAGATGAATACACTGACAGGTGTGTATACATAGTTTCCTGCGGTGGCCTGAGTCTATTGAGACCTTTAGTTCAGAAAAATCGATTTTTAAAACAGCTTACCTGTAAAATTATTTTCTTGGAGTACATCACGGGACACAGAGCACCATAGTAATGGCTATCTGGGTATTGCCCCACCCTCCTCTGGCCAGCAGGGGAGAGTTAAAGTCAAGCGAGCACATGTACTTTTCCTGGGAGTTGTAGTCCAAAATGGAAGCCATGTATTAGAGCAACTCACTTTCTATATCGTACATCACGGGACACAGAGCACCATAGTAATGACTATCTGGGTTTATATGCTACCTTTAGGTGATTGGACACTGGCAACCAATAGTAAGAAGGTTCCTCCCATATAACCCCTCCCATACAGGAAGTACCTTAGTTTTTTAGCAAGCAATGAAGATCCCAGAAAAAGAGGGGAGGGATCTCTTTGTCCCGTGATGTACTCCAAGAAAAGGATTTTACAGGTAAGCTGTTTTAAAAATCCATTTTTCTTCATCGTACATCACGGGACACAGAGCACCATAGTAATGACTGGGATGTCCTAAAGCAATGCCTTTGAGGGGAGGGAACATACCTAAATCCCCCTTTTTTTTAGGCTCCAAATTAAAAAGCTGCTTGCAGCACGCTCTGGCCAAAAACAGTCTCCTTTTGAGATCTAAGATCCAGTCGGTAAAACCTGGTGAATGTATTCACCGAAGACCAAGCGGCCGCTTTGCAAACCTGAGCCATCGACACTTGTTGGCGCACTGCCCATGACATACTAACTCCTCTGGTAGAGTGAGCCTTGAGATACGAGGTGGAACCTTGTGTTTCAACTCATAGGTCTGGATGATGACCTGACGAATCCACCTAGAGATTGTAGAACTAGCTGCTTTCTTAGGACCCTCAGGCAGAACAAAAAAAGAGTCAGACTTCCAAAAAGGGGCTGACATATCCAAATAAACCTTAATAGCTCTCACCACATCGAGTGAATGGAGCAATCTTTCCTCCTTAGACTTAGGGTTAGGAAAGAAGGAAGGTAAAACTATATCCTGATTCAAGTGAAAACTAGAAACCACTTTGGGTAAAAAATCCGGATGGGACCGCATTACCACCTTGTCCTGATGAATAAACAGAAAAGGTTTCTCACAAGAAAGGGCGGCCAACTCAGAGACCCTTCTTGCTGAGGTTATAGCCACCAAAAAGACTAACTTTTTAGTCAGTAGGATCAAAGGAATACGCTTAATAGGCTCAAAGTGTTGACTCTGTAGAGCTGAAAGCACCAAGTTCAAATCCCATGGGCACAAAGGTGGTTTAATTGGTGGCCCCAAATGTAGTACTCCCTTGATAAAGGTTCGTACTAAAGAATGAGACGTGATTGGCCTCTGGAAAAAAATCGACAAAGCCGAAATTTGTCCCTTAATGGTCCCTAAGGATAAGTTTAAGTCAATTCCTGCCTGCAGAAAGGCAAGAACCCTTCCAATTGTATACTTGCGAGGGTGCCATCTTTTCTTCTCACACCATGAGATGTATGACTTCCAGACTCTATGGTAATTTTTTCTAGACACTGGCTTTCTAGCATTTATCAAAGTAGCCAGAACAGACCCACTGATACCACGGTCTCTCAGTACTTTGGTCTTAATAGCCATGCCATCAAATTCAGCGACTGTAAAGAAGGATGGTATATGGGACCTTGGGACAGCAGGTCTGGGCGGAATGGAAGACACAATGGGTCCCCTACCGCCAACCTCACAATCTGTGAGTACCAAGACCTCCTTGGCCATCGTGGGGCCACTACTCTTTGTGTGGAACCTTGATAATTACCCCCTGCCCTTTTAGCTGTTTTAAGGCTAGGAATAGGCTTTCCTTTTTCTCTAGATCCGAAGGAACTCTTGCTCTTAGATACCAATTTGGCGGAAAATCTCGGAACTCTATTTTTAGCCTTGTGTTATAGTGGAGATAACCCATTTGTCCTGCACCAACCCTGCCCAAGCATCTGCGAACCGCCGCAGTCTGCCCCCCACTTGTAATAGTGGGGGCGCCCCTTCACAAGGAGGACTTGGCATTGGCCTTATTCGGCTTCTGAGTCCAAGTTCTTTTCTGACGCTGAGGTCTTTTAAAAGGCAGGTGGTTGAGGCCGTCGATACTACTTGGGAAAAGATGCGCCTGGCCCAGCAGCGTTCGGAATTTTAAAGGAAGGCTGCTTATTCCTTCTTTTCACAGGAAGCAAGGAGCTCTTCCCACCTGAGATTTTTTGGATATACTTATCCAGATCTTCTCCAAACAAACGTTCCCCATGAAAGGGAAAAGCCGCGAGTAGCCTCTTGCATGGCATTTCGGCTGACCAGTTTTTTAGCCACAAAACTCTGCGCATATGTATTGAGAGTAGCGCAAAACGAGACATCTGGGTACAAAAAAGAAAACCTTTTAGGAGGTAAGTATATTCTGTCTGGATGTTCCCAATCAGCGTAAATCAACTGCTCCAATAATGGATGCACAGGAAACACCTGAGAACCTTGCTGAGGTCGCAAGGATCCCAATGTAGAACAGGAAAGTTCCAGCCCTTGTACAGGGGGCAACTTGAAACCTGCTCTCACCATTTTGGTCAAAGACTGGATAAACGGCTTTTGGAATTGCAAAGCTGACAACGGTTCCTCATAACCTGAGTCCCCCGCTGAGGACTCCTCAGCTTCAGCATCTTTATCCCCTATGGTCACCTCCTCAAAATCCTCTGCCCATTCAGGATCCAAATCACAAGGACCCAATTGGCTAAGGGAGTCCTGGTGCTCAAGTGACTCAGCACTGGGACCAGGCTTAGGAGAGGGTCATCTATTTCGTTTCTTCCCTCCCTGTGTTATTGAGGCAATCATACCCGCTATTTTGCCTTCAAGACCAGCGAGAGCTGACCTTATGTCATCCTTAGTAACATAAGCCGAAGCAGGGATATTGGTGGTGGCCACAACGCCTGACAAATGCAATGGCTCAGCCAGGCCAAATGCCTCAGGTCCTTCAGGTGAGACAGGTGCTGCAATAGCCTAAGGTTGAAGGAGTCACTTTAACCCCTGGATTAGCCCTGTTCCCCACACCTCGTTTTCTGGAAGACATTGCTTACAGGTTTTTGAGGAAAATTCACTGTGCTATATGTTGAATCAAAGCCAATAATATAGCCTCCTTACAGAGTTTGCAAATGCCCGACTCACATGTCCCGCTCTGTGTCCCACTGCGACCGGCTCCTGGCTCCTCTGAGCCAACAAGAACAGCACTGACACACGCAGGCGTCTGACTTCCCTATATGTGTGTGCGCCGTCACGTGACGTACGCACGCCCGGGACCCACTGCGCATGCCCGCGGGTAACACGCGGCCACGATGCCGCCATCGCGCATGCTCGAGCGTGCACAGGAGGGAGCGGGCTGCGCACGCATGCGCCAACTGCACGTGCGCGCTACCCCGTGCATGCACCCGCGACCCGTCCGCGCGGTCCCCAGCGGGAACCTTAGTCTAAATGCACCGCTCTCTGAACCATCATAGTGGACACAAACAGACACTACAATCTGGCATGACAATCTGCATACATTACTTGGAAAATAATGTAAAAAATGGGCCTCCAAAGGAAGCACTCACCAATCCTCGCAGCAGGGCCTGAGATAAGGCCCAATCTTCCCCCATCACAGTGGGTAACGCCACTGAGGACCTTCAGGGACCGGGTCCCCTTTTGTTTAGGGTCCACCCCCCTGGACCTGTAAAGCACCCTTTAGGTTTCCTTGGGCAAATAAAAGACCAGGAATACCATATCACAAGGGTCCAGCTCCACAAGGAAACATTACAGGCAAGACCCTGTTCTTGAACCAGGGCTCGGGTACCATCCACTTTAGCATGATATGCCATACGAATGGATCCGATTATAATATCCTCACTGGGACATTATCTGAAGAAAGAGCTTTCACAGCCGTTGCCATCACCTTCAAGACACTGATAAAAAACTAAGGTACTTCCTGTATAGGAGGGGTTATATGGGAGGAACCTTCTTACTATTGGTTGCCAGTGTCCAATCACCTAAAGGTAGCATATAAACCCAGATAGTCATTACTATGGTGCTCTGTGTCCCGTAATGTACGATAAAGAAAGTGAGTTGCTCTAATACATGGCTTCCATTTTGGACTACAACTCCCAGGAAAAGTACATGTGCTCGCTTGACTTTAACTCTCCCCTGCTGGCCAGAGGAGGGTGGGGCAACACCTTTCCGTTCCCCTTAAACACCAACATTCACATTCCTGTAGCACTGAACTCTTATTGGTGCACTTTATAAAACATCTGGAAAAACATCAAGGTTAAACAGGATCATCCTCTTCTTTCCCTTACTCTCATCTCTTGTTTCAGCAGCCAGTGCTCTTCTGCTTTTGCCTCATGTAAAGTCTCAGCTGGTGTGTGGAAGAAGATATGGAGAGTTTTAATCATCTGCCAAAAAAAAAAAAATTAAATGTCTATTTAGGATGAATCTACTTTTTTTCGATTAAAAAAAAAAACATATTCAAATTTAAGGGCAAAATAACAATAGAAGAGAAGAAGTTACAGATAACCAAGGCAAACCATAAGCATTAATGAGGTAAATTGAGTAATCCCAACTTTTGAAAAGGTCAAATGACAAACAAACATGAAAGCGGGGTACATGTACTCGTGTAATAAAGGAGGAAGTAGGAATAAATGTTATGAGTAAAAGTAGCTGTGTGCTTGGTGAGTCCAAATCTTTAAAAAATGTAAATGGCTGGTGGAGTAGTATGTGTAATCTCTATCAGATGCATTCATTATATGTCAGCAATCTTTTAGTGTTTTGTAAGGATTTCTTAAAGTGTTTAAGAGCAGTATTCAAGAGAACAAATTTGCCTGTGTCCAGGGAGGCTCTGGGCTGATATTAAAATTGCCCCCTAAGATCAATAAGCCTTTAGCAAACTTGAGCATCTTAGCTACCGTCTTATCTATAAATGTTACTTGCTGGATTTTCACGCATAAATGTGTAGCCAGATGCTGGGCTACAGCAATATGGAGAAGGAGGCCTTGCCTTTTATTCTTCTCTCCCTTTTCTGAACTACTGATGTTATGCTGCACCGTTCTCCTATGGCCAGCAAGGGAGAGCTAAAGCTTCCCATCGCTAATCATCGGAGGCTTTTGGGGGGAGATAGAGGGGGCCCCATTTCTACAGCGAGAAGCCACTGCAACATCCTCGTAACTGGTGAGAGGGCTATTTGCTCATTACTGATACTGCTAGCGGAGACTGAGCCACTGAGAGCAGGACACCAAATGTACCCAATCCATACTGCACCATATGCTGCACTTATTCCAAATCTAGACTGCACCTTTACCAACCCTATACCACATTATACTTAACCTTTACCACATCTGAAGGACACCTACCTTGCATCTGTGCCGAAACTATAGTACCTAAAGTATTCGGACACCGGCCTTTAGACATGAATTTTAATGGCATCCCAGTCTTAGTCCGTAGGGTTAAATTTTGAGTTGGCCCACCCTTTGCAGCTATAATTGGCTTCAACTCTTCTGGGAAGGATGTCCACCTAGTTTAGGAGTGTATCTATGAGAATGTTTGACCATTCTTCCAGAAGCGCATTTGTGAGTTCAGGAACTGATGTGGACGAGAAGGCCTTGCTTGCAGTCTGCGCTCTTATTCATCCCAAAGGGGTTCTATTGAGTTGAGGTCAGGACTCTGTGCAGGCCAATCAAGTTCCTCCACCCCAAACTCGCTCATCCATGTTTTGTGGACTTTGCTTTGGGCATTGGTGCGCAGTCATGTTAGAACAGAAAGGGACCATCCCCAAACTGTTCCCACAAAGTTGGAGTTGAAGTTAGAGTATAAGATTGTCCAAAATGTCTTGGTATGCTGATGCATTAACTGTTCCCTTCACTGGAACTAAGGGGCCAAGCCTAACCCCTGAAAAACAACCCCACGCCATAATCCCCTCTCCACCAAATGATTTGGACCAGTGCACAAAGCAAGGTCCATAAAGACATTGATGAGCGAGTTTAAGGTGCAGGAACTTGACTGGTCTGCCTCAACCCAATAGAACACCTTTGGGATGAATTAGAGAAAAGACTGCGAGCCAGGCCTTCTGGTCAACAACAGTGCCTGACCTCACAAATGCGCTTCTGGAAGAATGGTTAAACATTCACATAGACACACTCCTAAACTATATAGACAGCCTTCCCAGAAGAGTCAAAGCTGTTATAGTTGCAAAGGGTGGGCCAACTTAATATTGAACCCTACAGACTAAGACTGGGATGCCATTAAAGTTCATTTGCATGTAAAGGCAGGCACCCCAATATTTTTGGTAATATAGTGTACATTGCATGCAGGTTAACTGAGATGTTAAGTGCACCAACACTTTTAAAGGGCCCCAACAATAGCTGTCAGAGGAACTCAAAGGATTACTCATACCATAATAATTATTCTGATAGCCCCCTTTTTTCCCTGCCCCCTCCACTACCATCCTCCTTTTCTTTTGGACAGTGAATACCCAATCGGTCGAAGACTAGCATTGCCGCCATAATTGTGTTCTGGTAGGATAGTTTCAGCACTCGGTATATTAACTGTCCTACTGCTCACTGCTGCACTTGAGGTGGCTTTGCTGCGGTTTATGCAGATCTGGACACCAAACGTCATCTTATGTCCTTACTGTTAATCACTTTGTATGCTAAATTGTGTCATTGCCATTGTTGATCCATTTTATAATTGCCTAGTTACCAACCATATTGGGTGACAATCTAATATTTTTGCCTTTACTACTTGGTTTGGTGTCTGTTTTCTTTGATATAGCACTACTATTGGGTACTAAGTATTACTTTCAGGGAATTCCTGTGATATTGTATGCTTATACACTCAACCTTCTGTGTCAGAGAGGCTGAGGTTCTTGAGAAGGTTGAGGCAAAGAAAAGAGGACCCATCCTATCCAGCGCCTCCTATTGGGGTAGCACTACAAATGGTTGCCAGAGTGTATCTTTTGATTCAGGATGGTCCCTTTTAGCTAACAAAAATCTGCTTTCTAGGTCTGACTTGCGTTCAGGTGATAAAAAAAGCCATTTCTTGTGGATCACTATAAGGAGAATTTCTTAAAAATACACTGGTTAAACTGGTAGGTGGGATGTTTAGGGACAGATAAATGCATAAAATATCTCCAAGTTTGCTTTTGTTGGTAGTTCCTTAAAGGAACAGACGATGTCCTAGCGGACCATAGCTGTTCCCTCCATAACCCCCTTAACCCACAGTGCTGTTTGGGGAAGGATGTGGGGAGAGAGACTCACTGTTGGGCCCCAGTGATTTGGGCTAGTAAGCTTAAAAGTGGGCCTGGTCTTCATCACGCGGAGAGTTGGGTTGTCAGGTGCCATTTTGGATTTCACAGCCTATTCCTTTTTATCGGTTTCACCAATCTCTGTAACTGCATTGATTGCCCGACCTTCCCTAACATCTCTTGGCTACTGCTACACTACGTTAAAATGGGTAGTGAACAGGGCTCTGCTTCTTCACACTTGCATAGACACATAGATCAAACCCTGTATCTGCCTTTTTAATGGTCTTTCAACTTTCTCTACTTTTTGACCAATTGTAAATTAGGTTTCAAAGTGGCTTTAAATAACCATTTGATTGACTGCACTCATGGCAATCACTACACAAAATTACAATCATCACCCACCCACAGCTCAAAAACAGAACCAGCACTGACTGCAGACTCAGCAAGACTTTTCAGTAACTTACCAAAACCATGGAATGAAAATTGGTGTACAACAGATAAAGCGTTATTGCAAAATGCAGATCAAATGACAACTTCTTAAATGCAAATCCACACAATAAAAAGTTGGTGGGAGGGAGTGAGCTCCTGTAAGTGGCAAACAACTAGTACTAGTCTTCCAAAATTATTTATACAATAATTATTTTAAAACCAAGAGTTCCTTAAAAATGTTTCCAGAAAGATAGCATCACACAGTCTGTGTGGTGTATAATGGATCTCATACTGTACAACCTAGGGGACATAATATTTTGCAATACTGCACTACAGTGGAAATCTAAGGGGGGAAACATTAGTCTAGCTGTATATTCATTGAATTCTATATTTTAAAATACAGCTGGTAAAACTACCTGAGTTCTACCTATATTATCTATCCACAGTTACATGCTGGTTGGTTCAAGCCCACAAAAATATAATATAATATAATGTTTTCCGCTACTGCAGTTTTTCACTTACAGGGCTCCTGCCTACTTCTACGCTGTGACTGGACCATTGGGAGAAGTAGTAGACTCATGAGCTCTTTCTGCTCTCTCCATCAGCCTGGCTTCTTGCACTACACTGTACCCAACTTGCTGCTGCTTCCTCCTTCACACTGTGTTTTGCTCTGCAGACTGCACAGTCGATGGCAAGAGGCTATCCAGTCAAATTTGGGTACTTTTGCTGCTTCTATTTAAAATGTGTATTTATGTATTAATCAATACAGAGCTTAATTAATGTGTGCATTTTATATCTGCCTAAAGTTTAACTTTAAAATTTCAATTCAGGCACAACTTCAAGAGCCTGTACAGAAGGAATTTCTGTAAAACTCTGATTTAAAAAAAAAAGAAAAACATAGTAGTTTTTTTTTTTTTTTTTTTTTTTTTTTTTTTTTTTAGCATTTCTTCTTTTTTTTTGTAACCTGGAATCGGTGACGTGTGAAAACAGATTTTGCTGTGCATTAATCACCCTGTAAATCATCAAATGATTGGTGTTTCTGTAAATATTACCCAATTGCTCAGCCAATCCACAATTCTCTGCTGACACAGCAGCAGGTAATTGTTTTGTAACTTCGAGGACATAAAAACAAAAAAAACAAAGAAAACATCTGAAACAAAAGGGAAGAAGACTAAGGAGGAAGCTCTGCTTTTGTGAAATCTCTTTCATATCTCTTGTTGCTGCTGTGATGTGCTAATATTGTCATTTATACTGACATATACTGGCTTAAAGGAAAGCTACAGTCTTTTTGACGTTTGTATTGTTTTTTTGTTTTGTTTTGTTTTAAAGGTATCTGATGATGATAATGATGATGATGGACCTGGAATTATCCATTTTGTAAATGTAAGTTGGTACTTTATAAAGCTTGTTTTTGTTATAAATTGTAATTCTATCTGTACAATGTAGACAGCCATGTTTGTTATATACAGTATATTGACTGCGCTTCCTAGTGCTGCATAGTGATTATACTTTAGGTCTGATTCACACCTATGCAAGATGCAGTTTGCATACTTCAGGTGCATTTTGCGTTTTTCAAAACATATTTTTGATCCATTGAAGTCTATGGAACCAAAAACTAGAAAAAAAGTCCCAGGCCCTTTTCATAAAATGCACAGAACTACATCCATAGGAAACCATGTTAAATGGACTCGAGTGTGTTTCTCCAAACTGAAAACACACGAAAAAATGCAGGTGTAAACCAGGCCTTACTGTTCTTCTCTCAGCAAAACTCTTTTACATAGGTCTGTCTGATTAAAAGTTTCTGTTTAAGGCTAGGCTAGGTTTTCACATGTGCGGGTCCTCCATGCTACTTTTTGCAGGGGCACAGCAGCTCATTAATTTAAATGTGCTGCTGTAACTGCGGGAAACGTGGGGAAAAGGTTCCTGACCTTTTTTTCAAAATGTCGGTGCATGGAACCGCATGGTTCATTTCGTGCTCCCGAAAACGCACTGCATTTTCCTATACAAGGGATACCATTAAGAATTAATCTGCTAAAGAACAGCGCGTTTTGCCTGTGGGTCGCACCTATTCCCTATCGCACATATGTGTGAACTTAAACCGTCACATTGGTTACAATGTAACATACTGAATACACTGTTTATTTTGATTGTAGCTCCTTGAAACAAGCAGGAAGCCCTCGTGCACACAGAGCTTAAAAAAAATAAAAAATGAACGCTTATGCAGGCATTTGGTGTTTTGTTTTGTTTTTTATGCTTGTAAAAGCACATTTATGTTAGCCTGTTTGACCATGCACATAAAAGCATTTACAGGCAGAGGACCGTTTACAGGCAGAAAAAAAAAAAAAGCTCCAGAGGCGCATTCTCAAAGGAGCTTTTACCAAGAAAAAACATGCGTAAATGCATCTAAATGCACACGTATGCCTGTAAATGTGTTCCAATGGCCAGATCAAATTATTATTCTGCCCAGTAGAATGCATTTACATTCGAACTCCATACACACATAAACACATACATATTCTAACATTAAAGTCGTTATTTTTCTGCCAAGTTCTGACTGTAAAAAAAATGCTGCTTATTTTCATAAGCCTGTGTACATGAAGCCTAAATTGTAAGCTCTGCAGTCCAATCTCTTATTTGGGGAATTCACCCATTTAGCTGGAAGTGGTAGGGCTACATCGATCCCCTATAACACATTACTACCATTTTTACCTTACTGCGTGCCTTTTACTGATATGATTATTTTTTACTGTGTGAAATACCAGACAGCATATCATTGTCCTGCATAGCATTAGTTGTATTGGTTTTGTCCTCCAGGTGTGTCTACCTTTTACGCCAGCCCCTTTGACTCTCAGGAACTGGGTTGACACTCTTACACTGTGGAATGCACAGGAGGAAGTATCCCACAGACAAGCAGCTCCTCCCAGCACTCAATCTGTGCTCAGCCTGACACCCTCTTCCCCGTCTCCCTGGAACACTCACATGGCACTGGAAAAGAC